>CM056726.1:56777547-58027547 GCA_029844215.1 Przewalskia tangutica
AACAGACCACAGCAGCGCTAATAAAGGGAAATGTTTTAACTAATCAAGTATTATTAAAACCAGTAGAAATCCCCATCTGCATAGAAGCTAAGATGAGACAAAATGATATTACATTTCCTAGATCATGGCTGCTGTTATAAGATTGTTATAAACAAGAATAACCTACTCACATATAAGGTATATGTTTCTCAAATTGTTTTAAAGGGGAATTACATCATTAAGTGATTAAAACTATGAACTACGAAACCTTTCGAAAATGAGAAACTTGAGTATTAAAAATTAAGCAAACTTGAACGTTTGGTAAATAATGTTGTTACTTGATTTTACAAAGGGAAGTGTTTTGGTTTACTTAAAAGATAGTCACTCTATTTTTTTATACTACGGGTATTGTGTGACTTTTGTGAAAGTAACGTATCTTTTAAAGAGTTAATGTATGAAGTACTTTGGGAATAAAAACCCGAACTTGTTTAACATAAAGTAGAAAGTATCTTGTGTGAATAACATTGATTGTGTTGGTTTATGATAACCTTGTAATACTTTCTTGTTGGTTTGATAAGTAAACATGTTAGGATGTTACGTGTGTTAGTATCTTGTGATGTTTGTGTAAAGGGGTTTCCCCTCGATCGCGCTTATGTTGTTTAACTATCAGCTGTTATGTTGGTATTGTACCACTCACCTTGACATGATCCCGGAGGTTAAGCTGCCCTCCGATGCAGGGTAATACTCGAGCGATGCAGTGTGACTATGATTCGAGGATACCTCATGCGGGTCCCGGGGACCTATGCGGAGCTACGAGAGTTCCAGGTTAGTGTGCGGCCTATATGGTCATGCGGTCTATGTGGCCATGCGGACTGTGAGTCCAGGCGGATGCCGGGGAGTAGCTACCCTCGATGCGGGGAATACCTCATGCGGGCCATTGGAGTGGCCTATGCGGAGCTGCGGAAAGTTCGGAGCTGAAGCGCGCATTAGATCTGCGAGTAGTGGCGGCTTTGATCATGTGGCCGGTGCAGACAGATCTCATGATCTGATTTATGACCTTGTTATCGTGGGTTTTAGTAGTCGGCTATGCCTTCGTACTTATCGTGCGGTTTTATGATGACACAGTGGGACACGGTGTTCAGTGTATTCCTTGGTGCTTTTATATCATAGGCTGGCGGTGAGGAAGGTATTCCACGGGCATGATTGATGTTGTGGGCGTGAGACCCATTGTTATATTTGAGTGATGACTTTGAGGCGTGAGTCACGACTTGACATATTTGCTATTTATTGTGAGCTGTAGTTTGGTTATCATACATGTCTCTGCTTTATATAGACTACTATGATTTCATTTCTGATATTTTGATTTCACATACTTGGTACATTGTCTTGACCTCCTTGAGGCTGCGTTCATGCCGCAGTTGAGGTACACGATCGTTGATCCTAGCTCTCGAGTCGGCTCGGCGTTTGGGAAGCTCCGTTTCTCCGAGGCTTATCGATGGTATAGTCCTGTCGTAGTAAAGGTGCTTACATTCGTGGTATGGCGGGGCCTATCCGCCATTGTTGTCATGTCACTCTTAGAGGTGCATGTAATCGTTGTGGCGAGCGTAAAAAAAAAGGGATGTAATATTCTAGTTGATATTTATATATGCGAAGGCAAGTTTTCTCATTATTGTTTCATACTTCATGTCTTTTAGGTTATTGTTTTATATTCCGATTACTCGATGTTGTATCACTAGGGTGCGGGGTAAGGCACGATCCGGCCAGGTTCGGTCGTGATCGTTATACCGTATTTCGGAGTATGTACGTAAGGGAATACGTCACGAAAGTCTAGCCTTAAAGATAAGCCTTGGGCGTTTTTATTTGTACACAACTCACTAAAAGAATCGTTTTCACGAAAGCGTTTCCCACGACTTTCGTAGAGTAAATTCCGGCTATGCCATTTCTTATTTTGCGGATTTTTCAGAGGCGAAACATTTTGGACCAACGGGAGGCAACACTTGGCACCTCCGTTGGTGGACTTAGATCGTCCATTTGGGCCGAATTGAAGAAACCCAGCACGTTTTTGTGCCTTGTGCACAAGTCGAGGTTGGTAGGATATTTGTGTTTAGTTAATCCTCACCCTACACTTGCCTTGCACTTGTCTTAATCTTGGCCATTGGTTGGCCACTTCTTGACCTATAAATACCCGCCCAGAGATGAAGAGTTCTTCATCCACAAATCTTCCAAGTCTTGAAAAATCCTCTCCTCTCCCTTTGTAGTCTTTTCGTCCAAAACACCTCCCCTCCCTTGAAGGCCCTCGGCGAATACCCCCTCTAGCCTAGTAGTTTGGCGAGGCCCCTAGCCTAGCCAAAAATCTACCCCTCCTTGGTAGAAAAGTTACCTTCTTGTATCGTTATAATGCCCAAAATACCTAGCCCAAATACCTTAGTACTTAGAATAAGTTGTGAATAACTTATAAGGTTCTTGGAGAATAAAACTTAGGAGCAAAACCTTGCTCAGCGACTTTTCTAGGATATTATTGGGCTTACCGAGGTAATAATCCTAACCCTCTTTTGTATTAGAGAATGCATACTGTAGAAGTATAAGAATAAGTATTAATCACTTAGAAGAATATCACAGAATAGAATTGAATTACCACGATAGAAGGGTTTGAAAGATGAATAATCAAAGCATGTACTTACATAGAATTTGTTTTCTGATGAACTTATATAGCTCACCGGGTAGGGAAGTGTTGCCCAACTTTCCATAGAATTGTGAACCCTCTGTTTAGAATGACCTTCAGAGTAGTCTTTGATAGATATCTGTGACTATTATAGGCTGACTCTCTGCGACATATTGACTTGGCGGTGGTTTTCATTTGAGAAGGTATGTGATTCTTCCTAAGCATGATATTTTACAATATATATAGTACGGTGAGACGTACATGTGTTAATCGAATAATAACTATGGCAATGTCTTTGACTTAAGCTGAATAATACTTACGAATGCCTCACGGCTTAAGCTTGAATAATACTTACGGCAATGCCTCACGGCTTAAGCTCGATTAATAAAAGAAGCGAAAACATTTCAAAAGACTCTTGAATCATATTAATGAAGAGAACTAATTGGTTTTAAAGCGAAGCTTAAGAGTTATACTAGCTTTATGGGAAGTAAGTATAACCACTTAAGATTGATAAAAGAAACAAGTTTGCCTATGTGTTTATAACTGGACTTATATTGTGAAAAGAATAATAAGATGGTTTGATAAGTAGACATGATATGATGCTATGTGTGTTAGTATCTTGTAACGTTTGTATAGGTGAGTATCCTTGTTGTGCTTATGTTGTTTAAAGATAAGTTGTTATGTTAGTATACTATCACTCACCTCTTGAGATGATCAGGGGTTAGGCGCCCTCCGATGCGGGGTAGACTCGGTGATGCAGGACCATGATTCGAGAATACCTCATGCGGGTCGAGGGCCTATGCGCGAGCTACGAGAGTTCGTGTTAGTATGCGGGGTTATGCCTCATGCGATCTATGTGGCCCGTGCGGACAATGAGTCGGGGCGATGCCGAGTAGCTACCCTCGATGCGGGGTTATACCTCATGCGGGCCCGTGAGTGGCCTATGCGGACTCGAGTCGAGATTAGGCTTGCGAGAATGATAATACTGGCGAGTGGCCTGCTTCGAATCATTCGCAGCCTAGAAAAGACCTATTACAGTTTACCTATTGTTGCTCTTGTTTGTGATGTGGCACTATGTGCGGTTTCCTTGATTTCTTCATACATATTTGTAAATTGGTTTTAAAAAGTGTTATGATCTCATTTAAGTACTTTACAGTTTCACATACTTAGTACACTGTTGTCGACCTCCTTGGGGCTGCGTTCATGCGCGGTAAGGGCAGCAGTGCTAGATCCGCATCCTTAGGATCTCTACGTTGGTGTCGGGAGCTCCATCTCTTAGGAGCTCTACTTTTGGTATGATCTCCTGTTGTAGATAGTTTTGTCTGATCGAGGTATGGCGGGCCACTGTCGCCATAGTTATATATTTCCTTAGAAGTGCGTAGTCATGTTATGCGATTGTCGGATGTAGCGCTAAACCATGATTATATATATATATATATCGAAAGGCGATGTTTTCTCACATAAAGCGTGTCTTATTTTATAAAGCTGTTTCATGTCTTGCTTTATATTTCCCGATTACTCGATGTATGACTACTTGGGTGCCGTAAGGCACGATCCACGGGCCGAGGCAGTCGTGACAAAAGTGGTATCGAGCGATTAATCCTCGGAAAGTGTCTACGACCGTATCTAGTAGAGTCTTGGTTATCGGTGTGTTGTGCACACCAATAATGTCGAGAGGCTATAGGATATTTAGGATTGGTTTCCATTCTTCTCATTACGAGATCGTGCTTTAGAAGTGTGTTATAGGTTGGACCCCTCTAACGTATTCCTTTCTGTAATGATTATGCCTCCACGTAAGGCAACCGGGCCCGAAGGGCAAAGCGGCCGAGGAGGCTGCTAGCGAGACACCCAGTCACGAGGGCTCGTGCCCGGTCTATACGAGACGGCGAGTTCTATGGCGCCGCCCGGCCCAGCGAGACCACAGTACCACACCTCTGTCCCACGGCACAGGGCGGAGAGTTAGGGTATAAGGAGATGGCCCAACTTTTGGCTAAAGTTGTGGCCCGATCTGAGAGAGGCTGGATGCGGCGATTCAGTTCAGCTCAGCTCGATCGTACCGTTGTTCACCCGAGGCGAGAGAGTTTGAGGCTACGAGACTTCTTGAGTTGTAGCCATGGGAGTTTTATGGGTCGAGGCGGAGGATGATCCGCAGGAGTTCATCCGTCGGCTTGAAGGATTTTGAGAGTGATCGGGCGTCGGAGACCGAGTCCGTGATCTTTGGTTCACATAGGTGCGTGATACGCGATCGATTGGTTTGATTCATGGGAGTTATCGGGAAAGCACGCGTCCCGGCTACTTGGGATGAGTTCTCGGAGGCTTTCTCACTCACTTCTTGCCTCGCGGATGAGAGGCGCGGGTGATAGATTTTTCTTCTGGCGAGGCGAGAAGGGCCTTGTCGGGAGTACAATGTCGAGTTTGATTCATTGGCTCGATATGTCCCGGCATTAGTAGCGAATATGGAGGATAGGGTGCACCACTATGTCAGGGCTGAAACGACTATATGGCCGAGTCATGTGCGGGGTTTCTCTCGGCCGGGTATGGACATTACCGCGTGCGAGCTCACGCCCTTGGATGCGAGAGCGCAGAGGTCGGCGAGTGGGCGACGGCGGCGAGAAGAAGGCGGGGCGGGAGGGTCTTACGGTGGTTATCGTGGTGGCGGCCTCAAGGCGATCTGGGTCGCACCACGGCCGGCTCGAGCACTCCTGCACCGTCCTCGGCCTGGCCCGAGTTTTCGAGCGGGCCAGGGCGGGGCTTGGATGTCGAGTAGCGAGTGCGGCGATCGGGACCACCCCGGTGTGGCCGTCACGGTGGATCCCATTCAGGAAGTGTGGTACTACTTTTGGAGCTTATTACGATTGTGGCCAGCGGTCACTGCGGGCGGTATCCGGCCGGCGTGGCGGTGGTAGGGCTCGACGCCGAGTTATTCTTTGCCATCATCTCCTCGATTACTCGCCGGGCGGGGTGATCATGGGTCGGCCAGTCGCGGCGGTCGTGGCTCGGGTCGATTCGCGGCCCTCGAACGCATCTATGCTTTGTCGGTAAGCGAGGATCGGGAGGCCTCACCGATGTAAATCGCAGTACCTTATCGGTTCTGGGTTTGATGTTTATGCCTTGATAGATCCGGGTTCTACTCTGTCTATATATCTCCACTTGTTGCTAGTAGGATAGGGATAGAGCACGAGTCCATAGACCACTTTCGAGGTAGCTACGCGGTGGGTGATTCGGTGGTAGCTCGGCGGGTATATAGGGCTTGTCTGTGACCATTCTGATCGTCGGACCACGCCGACTTGATAGAGTTGGAGATGATTGACTTGACGTGATTATGGGGATGGATTGGCTAGCTTCTTGCTATGCCAATGTAGGCTATGAGAGAGAGTAATGCAGTTCCGGTTTCACGAGGCCGGTTGTTGAGTGGGAGGAGCACGGTATCGTAGAGGTAGGTTTATTTCCTACCTCGAGGCTAGGAAGATGGTGCGAAGGGTATATCTACCATCTAGTTCGAGTGTTTGATCTTGAGGCTGCGGTACCAGATTTTTGATCGATTCCGTAGTCGTGAGTTCCCAGACGTGTTCCCGGATGACCTCGGGTATCCTCACGAGAGGAGATTGAGTTTTGTATTGACATATTGCGGATACTCGGCCTATTTCCATTCGCCATCTGAGAATGGCACTGCCGAGTTGAGAGAGTGAAGGACCAGGTGAGGATTTCTTTGGAGAAAGGGCTTCATTAGGCCAGTGTTTCCCGAAGCGCGGTATTGTTCGTGAAGAAGAAGGGCGGGGCCAGCTGCGCATGTGTTGATTACGACGGTGAACAAGGTGACCATTAAACGAATACCCCTTCCCAGGATTGATGATTTGTTCGACCAGTTGCAGGGCGCGAGATGTTTCTCCAAGATTGATCTGCGTTCGGGCTATCATCAGGTTCGTGTCAGAGAGGTGGATGTCCCTAGGATCGCATTCGGACGATGCGGGCATTATGAGTTGGTCATGTCTTTTGGGTTGACGATGCTCGTGTATTCATGGATTTGATGAACCGAGTGTTCAAACCATTTTTGGACACGTTTGTGATAGTGTTCATTGATGATATCTTGGTTTATTCTCGCTCAGAGCGGGAGCATGCGGAGCATTTGAGGGCTGTGCTGACAGTTCTCCAGGACCAGCAGTTGTACGCCAAGTTTTCCAAATGTGAGTTTTGGTTGACTTCAGTGGCGTTTCTTGGGCATATTGTCGGTGATGGCATTCGAGTTGTCTGGCCAAGATCGGCGATCGAGACTTGGCCTGAACCTACTACTCGGCGAGAGGTTCGCGATTTTACGGGCCTTGCGAGGATATTATCGGTTCGTAGAAGTTTGCTTCTATCTACGCACCATTGACTAGGTGACTCGGAAAGCGGCCAAGTTTGATGGTGATGCTTGTGGCGGGGTTTCGATTCTTTGAAAGAGGCGGCCGCCCGTTCTTACTCTTCGGAGGTCGGATGGTTATATGCGTGTATTGTGATCGTCGGGCATCGGGTTGGGATGTGTGTTGATGCGGCATGGCGGGGTTATAGCATATGCATCCCGACGGTGAAGAAACACGAGAGAACTACCCCACCCGTGATTTGGAGTTAGCGTAGTGATTCACGCTTTGAAGATCTGGAGGCACTATTTGTATGGGGTTCACGTGGATATTTATACGCACCACAAGAGCCTCGGTATATCTTCGACGGAGGAGGCTGAACTTACGGCAGAGGCGGTGGTTAGAGTTTCTTAAGGATTACGATGTTGATATCCTGTACCACGGGAAGGCCAATGTTGTGGCGAATGCTCTTAGTCGTAGGTCGATGGGAGCCTATCGGATGTGCGGCTAGAGAGGAGGACATGGTTCGTGATTTGCATCGATTAGCGAGCCTTGGTGTCCGTTTGATTGATTCGATAGCGGTGGGGTTAGAGTTCGTGAGGTTGCGAGTCTTCCATCGTCGAGGAGGTGAAGAGCAACGATTCGAGGATCGGCTTTGATTCGATTTCGTGATCTGACTCTTCGTGAGGCAAGGAGTCCTTTTGGTAGCACGATGGGGTGCTAAGGTTTGAGGCGGTATGTGTTCGGATGTTTGAGGACTTGGCGGAGTTCTTGGGGAAGCACCACGGCGCGCGTTACTCTATCCATCCGGTCGACCAAGATGTACCACGACGCCAGATCGTGTATTGGTGGGATGGCTTGAAGAGGGCGTTGCGAGTTCGTAGCTCGGTGCGTGTTGTCGGCAGTGAAGGTAGAGCACGGAGGCACGGTGGTTTGTTGCGACGATTGAGATCCCGACACGGAAGTGGGAGGTAATCAACATGGATTTCATCACGGATTACCTCGCACTCGGAGAGACATGATTCTATATGGGTTATCGTCGGCGGTGGCGAAATCAGCCCACTTTTTTCCGTCGGGGCGACTTTTGGTGAGGATTATGCGAACTTTACATCAGAGATCGTCGGTGCATGGAGTCCCTACTTGATCATATCGCATGAGAGCCCGATTTACGGCTAACCAGAGATCCTTCGAGAGGGTTTAGGGGCGCAGTGAGCACGATGCGCATTTCATCCACGAGCAGACGGACGAGCGAGCGCACTATCCGGACTCTTGAGGATATCTGCGAGCCTGTGTTATTGACCGATGGTAGTTGGGAGGATCATTTGCCTCTAGTTGAGTTCGCTTATAATAATAGCTACCACTCCGGTATTCGGATGGCGCCTTATGAGGCCTTGTATGGGAGGAAGTGCGGTCGCCTATAGGTTGGTTCGATGTGGGCGAGTGCGGCTAGTAGGACCAGGTTGATACAGCGACGATGGATAAGGTGAAGCTTATCCGAGCGGCTATTGATGACTGAGTCGGCGAAGTCGTATCATCATCGTCGGCATCTTGAGTTCGAGGTTCATGATTGGGTTTTCTAAAGGTGTCACCCATGAAGGGTGTGATGAGATTCGGGAAGAAGAAACTTCCCAAGGTACATTGGGCGTTTGATTGTCCGCGAGGTAGGCAAGGTTGCCTATGAGTTGGATCTGCCGTCCGATCTGGAAGCGGTGCATCCGGTTTTTCACGTATCTATCTTTGAGGAGATGTATCGGGATCCATCTAGGGTACACCCGATTGGCGATGTCGGTGGCCAGGGGTTATCGTATGAGAGATTCCATAGCGATAGTCGATCGTCGGGTTAGGCGTCTGCGGACGAGGCGTGGCCCGTCAAAGTCTTGTGGCGGAGCGAGCTCGGGGAGGAGATGGCGTGGGAAGCCGAGGAGGACATGAGGCGGAAGTATCCTCACCTATTCCCCACACCTCCAGGTAAATTCCCTTTCCTACTTGTAAATTTTCGTTATCGTTTCTGCCCAAGTGTTGCTCTGTGGCCGTGTGTGGCATTTACAACTGTTTAAGCTTCTTCGATAACTGTCTTGGGAAGGAACATTCGGGACGAATGTTTCTAAGAGAGAATGTTATACCGTATTTCAGAGTATGCGTGAGGAATACGTCACGAAAATATAGCCTTAAAGATAAGCCTTGGGCGTTTTTATTTGTACACAACTCACTAAAAGAATCGTTTCGACGAAAGCGTTTCCACGACTTTAAGTAGAGTAAATTCGGCTATGCCATTTCTTATTTTGCGGATTTTTCGAGAGGCGAAACATTTTGGACCAACGGGAGGGCAACACTTGGCACCTCCCATTGGTGGACTTGAATCGTCCATTTGGGCCGAATTGAAGAACCCTTGGCACGTTTTTTGTGCCTTGTGCACAAGTCAAGGGTTGGTAGGATATTTGTGTTTAGTTAATCCTCACCCTACACTTGCCTTGCACTTGTCTTAATCTTGGCCATTGGTTGGCCACTTCTTGACCTATAACTACCCCCAGAGATGAAGAGTTCTTCATCCACAAATCTTCCAAGTCTTGAAAAATCCTCTCCTCTCCCTTTGTAGTCTTTTCGTCCAAAACACCTCCCCTCCCTTGTGAAGGCCCTTGGCGAATACCCCCCATACAGCCTAGTAGTTTGGCGAGGCCACTAGCCTAGCCAAAAATCTACCCCACTCCTGGTAGAAAAGTTACCTTCTTGTATCGTTATAATGCCCAAAATACCTAGCCCAAATACCTTAGTACTTAGTAGAAGTTGTGAAGAACTTCTAAGGTTCTTGGAGCATACAACTTAGGAGCAAAACCTTGCTCGGTGCGACTTTTCTAGGATATTATTGGGCTTACAGGTAATAATCCTAACCCTCTTTTGTATTAGAGAATGCATCTTGTAGAAGTATAAGAATAAGTATTAATCACTTAGAAGAATATCACGAATAGAATTGAGCTATTACCACAGTAGAAGGGTTTGAAAGATGAATAATCAAAGCAGACTTACATAGGATTGTTTTCCTGATGAACTTATATAGCTCATGGGTAGGGAAGTGCTGCCCAACTTTCCATAGAATTGTGAACCCTCTGTTTAGAATGACCTTGAGTAGTCTTTGATAGATATCTGTGACTATTATGGTGACTCTCTGCGCGACATATTGACTTGGCGGTGGTTTTATTTGAGAAGGTATGTGATTCTTCCTAAGCATGATATTTTACAATATATATAGTACGGTAGACGTCATGTGTTAAGCGAATAATAACTATGGCAATGTCTTTGACTTAAGCTGAATAATACTTACGGCAATGCCTGGCTTAAGCACTGAATAATACTTACGGCAATGCCTCGGCTTAAGCTGAATAATAAAAGAAGCGAAAACATTTCAAAAGACTCTTGAATCATATTAATGAAGAGAACTAATTGGTTTTAAAGCATGAAGCTTAAGAGTTATACTAGCTTTATGGGAAGTAAGTATAACCACTTAAGATTGATAAAAGAAACAAGTTTGCCTATGTGTTTATAACGGACTTATATTGTGAAAAGAATAATAAGATGGTTTGATAAGTAGACATGATATGATGCTATGTGTGTTAGTATCTTGTAACGTTTGTATAGGTGAGTATCCTTGTTGTGCTTATGTTGTTTAAAGATAAGTTGTTATGTTAGTATACTATCACTCACCTCTTGAGATGATCTGGGGTTAAGGCGCCTCCGTCTGGGGTAGACTCGGTGATGCAGGACCATGATTCGAGAATACCTCATGCGGGTCCAGGGGGCCTATGCGGAGCTACGAGAGTTCCAAGTTAGTATGCGGGGTTATGCCTCATGCGGTCTATGTGGCCATGCGGACAGCGAGTCGGGGCGATGCCGAGTAGCTACCCTCGATGCGGGGTTATACCTCATGCGGGCCCGTGAGTGGCCTATGCGGACTCGGGAGTCGAGATTAGGCTTGCGAGAATGATAATACGGCGAGTGGCCTGCTTGAATCATTCGCGGCCTAGAAAAGACCTATTACTGTTTACCTATTGTTGCTCTTGTTTGTGATGTGGCACTTATGCGGTTTCTTGATTTCTTCATACATATTTGTAAAGCTGGTTTTAAAAAGTGTTATGATCTCATTTAAGTACTTTACGATTTCACATACTTAGTACTGTTATCGACCTCCTTGGGGCTGCGTTCATGCGGTAGGCGGCGAGTGCTAGATCCGCATCCTTAGGATCTACGTTGGTGTCGGGAGCTCCATCTCTTCCGAGGCTCTACTTTTGGTATGATCTCCGCATTGTAGATAGTTTTATGCGATCGAGGTATGGCGGCCTGTCCGCCATAGTTGTATATTTCCTTAAGTGCGTAGTCATGTTATGCGATTGTCGGATGTAGCTGCTAAACCATGATTATATATATATATGCGAAAAGCGATGTTTTCTCATAAAGCGTGTCTTATTTTATAAAGCTGTTTCATGTCTTGCTTTATATTTCCGATTACTCGATGTATGACTACTTGGGTGCCGGTAAGGCACCGATCCACGGGCCGGGCAGTCGTGGCGATGACATGACCGCGTGGTATTCCTCACATCGGCGTAACACACCGGGCGATCAATCTCGAACTCCATGACTCGCGCCGTCGCGTGGACGCGTGAGTTATTCGCGTCGGTGGCAAATCCTCTGTTATACCCCATAGTTCCAGAGTATGTATATGTCACGACCCGAAACTGGGCCCGTGACTGGTGCCTTACCCCGGGCACCCTAGTGACACAACATCAGAGTAATCAGCGGAACATAAAACAACAACATGAGATAACAGAAATATAAAACAATAATCGTGAAAACTTGCACATCGGCGTATATATAACCATCAACTCTTTTACAAATGAACGGCAATCCTTTTTACCAACCCGCCACAACTTGATTACTCTGGACCTCTAGAATGATCGACCACAATGGCGGGACGGGGCCCTTAAACCCACGAATGTAAACACTTACTACGACGGGGACTATACCTGATAAGCCTCGGAAACGGAGCTTCCCAAGCGCTGTGACCACGAGCTAGGATCAACGGCGATGTACCTCAACTGCGGCATGAACGCGCCCGAAGAGTCGATCTGACATGTACCAAGTATGTGAAGCGTAAATATCACATGAATCAAATCATAGTAGTCTATATAAAGCGGGAGACATGTATGATAACAAACTACGATTCCAACAAATAGCGATCATGTCAAGTCGAGGACTCACGCCTCAAGTCATCACAATAAGACCGTGCGGGGTAAATGCGAAGGCATAGCCGACTACTAAGACCCAGTACCACAAATGCCATAAAGCGTATCACGAGGTCTCTGGAGCCGCACACGTAATGTCGGCGGCGGCGCGGTATCGATGTCTTGGCGTCTATTCTGGAACTCTCGCGACTCGCGCATAGGTCACACGGACCGCGCAAGGTATTCCTCGAATCTGGTCCTAGACCACCTGAGGTATACCGCGTCGAAGCGGCCTAACCCTGGTATCCGTCACGGACTTCGCGACCAGCGTAGCCTCGAGGACGCGTAGTCCCTCGAGAGACCGCGTAGGAATTCCCGCGTCGGGCTAAACACCGGAATGATCGGTCAATCACGGAGCATACCGCGACTCGCGTAGTCTCGAGGACCGCATAGCCGTATAGACCGCGTCGAGGGTGGCAAGCCCTCGGTATACGATCGAGGGTAGGTGATATAATAACGATCTGATGGACTTACCTTTTAACAATGTAAGCCGCGGAGAATGACCCTTTACATAACAATCACAAGACACTAACACAAGTAGCATCCTAACATGTTTACTTATCATATCAACAAGAAAGTATTACAAGGCTATCACAAACCAATACAATCAAGTTATTCACCCAGTACTTTCACTATATGCTAACAAGTTCGGGTTTTATCCCCAAAGTACTTCATACATTCACTCTTTAAAAGATCGTTACTTTCACAAAAGTCACACAATACGTAGTATATGAACATATAGTGATTATCTTTTGAAGTAAATCAAAACACTTCTCTTTGTAAAACTCCGATATAACATTATTTTCCAAGCGTCCAAGTTTGCCTAATTTCAAATGTTCATGTTTCTTATTTAGAAAGGTTTAGTAGTTCATAGTCTCATTCATTTAAGAATATAATTCTCTTTTAAACTAAGCGAGAAACATAAGTCTTATATGTGAGTAGGATATTCTTGTTTACAACAATCTTATTACGCTGACCATGATCTAGGAAATATCATTTTGTCTCATCTTAGCTTACATGCGGATGGAAGTTTCTCTTGGTTTTAATAATACTTAATCTGTCAAAACATTTCCTTTTATTAGCGCTGCGATGGTTTGTCGATACACATTCGATTTCCAAAATCGGTAAAACATTCTTAAGGCGTTATACCTAACTTTCCATAAGCTAGTATAACTCTTAAGTTTTCAAAACAAATCAAGTATTACTTAACTTCTCAAAATGACTCAAAACTCTTTTGAAATACTTCAAGTTCTTTATTAACACATAACAAGCGATTATAGTTCAAATCGATTACCTTGTAAAAACCACGTGTATTTTCTTACCAACATAAAGCCGTTATAACCAACTTCCCATAAAGCGTTATAACACTTTATGTTTTACACCAATCAAATA
Source organism: Przewalskia tangutica (assembly GCA_029844215.1). NCBI lineage: Eukaryota > Viridiplantae > Streptophyta > Magnoliopsida > Solanales > Solanaceae > Przewalskia > Przewalskia tangutica. The sequence goes on from CM056726.1 coordinate 56,791,191, forward strand.
CATTTAGTACGTATGCGTCTGCGTACTACATAGTTCACACATATCATGCTAGAAGAGATAGGAAGAGGTTCACATACCTCGCGGCGAGTATCGACTAATAGCAAAAGCGCTCCAACGATCGGCTACTCCTTAAGCCAAGTGGATCATTCCACGTAGCATTTCAACCTATAAGGCCACGCGACATTAACATCGTAGAACTTTCTCTGAAAATTCGACACCTCCCCATGACAGCGTAAATCTCCTCCTCTAACGGGGCGGCTACGAGCCAACGGGGTTATACATCTAACCCGACGGGTACAATTCTACTCACGGTACTACTACACAAGTCTACTATAATCTGCACCTATGTAATTCTGATTCGATTCGATTCTTGGGCTTAAGTCAAAAGACATTGCGCGATACTAAGCTTAGTTCTATATATAGTATACTTGACTATATAATCTAACAACATGTAATTTCCAATTACAATAGAGGACAAGATATTTACCTCGATAAGCCCATAATTATCCAAGTATAAAGTCGATCACAGGCAATCGTTTAGCTCGACTCAGGCGCTCGACCGCTCTAAACCACCCTTAGAAGTTCTAACCAACTTCACACAATACTCAAACGGACTATGGAGATTTTCCTAGGGTTTGGTTTTGTGGTGACGGGAAGTATAATAGTATTTAGGGCTTTTCGTAAAGGTATAACCTTAGAATACTACAAGGTATCTGGCTAAGGTAATTTGGGCATTATAACAATACTCTGAGAGTATTTCTACACCTGAGGGTATTATACGAAAGCAACTAGGCTAGGGGTACACTCTCGGCTAGCACCCACTAGAGGGGTGCTCTCGGCCACAAGGGAGGGACGAGAACCATAAGGAAGGGAGGAGGATTCTAACACTTAGGAAATATTTAGGATGAAGAAGTTCATCAAAGGAGAGGGTATTTATAGCACAAGCCAAGGCCAACCAATGGCGAATCTAGCCAAGTGTATAGCAAGTGTAAGGCCAAGATATGCCCAAGTGCCCCTAGACCCTACTCGCCCAAACCCTACAAAATATCTACACAAATATCATCCAAGACTTGCTCATCAATCGGCCTAACGCCCTTGAGTCCACGGCGAGAGGGTGCCAAGTGTTGCCCTCTCGTTGGTCCAAAGCGTTTCGTCTCTCGGAAAAATCCGCAAAAATACTAAATGACATAGCGTAATTTACCTCATGAGTTAGGTAGAGCGTTTAGTCGGCGACTCTAGCAGGGTGTTGTGCACAAATGCCAATTCGGCCAAGCCACTGGCGGGGTGACACGTGTCACCTCTATTGGCCCAAATAAAACATCTTAGAAAATATCCACAATGGCCAAAATCTGAAAACAAAGTGGGCCCACAAAGTAAATTTCTCCGTGGGCCCAGTGACCATTTCGAAAATAAAATTCCATAATTCTCTAATATTCGGAAGTCAGAATACCAAATCGGGAATCAATTCCCATTAACGAACCTTTTTCTTCACAAAAAGCGGAAACTTTTCCGTGGAAAATTCACCTCTTTCCTCCTTTCCAATCTTTACGCCGTATTCTCAAATGCGTCGTCCTCATACATACCCTGGAACTACGGGTATAACATTCTCCTCGCGAAACATTCGTCGAATGTTCCTTCTAAGTCTCAAAACAAGCGTGTGCAATATAGTCTTCACTACTATACTTACGAGAACAATCTGCCGTACGGCCCCGAAACAAGCTGCGCAAAAATGCTTACCTCTAAGTCACGAGGAAACACCTCTAACATCACCAAAATGATACCACTTTTGTCACTTTGCACGAGGCATTAACCCTCGAGCGACCCAACAAATGGTGCCGGTGCGTCACGATCACTGAAGGCGCGCTCGAACTCTTACCGCATTTAAATCTTGCTTGATATCAAAACTTCGAGTTACTATCTCTTTACGTGGGCATCATTAAGCGGAACATTACGGATGGATCTTGATACTTTCCGAACATAACAATACGAAAGCCGGACGTCACGCCTCCAAGTCGGACGGCAAAAGCTAACATATAGGCAACCTGGCCCATTCTTCATATGAACTCTTAAAGGCCCAAAGTAACTCGGGCTAAGTTCCTTCTGTTTCCACAACTCGTCACACCCTGTCCGGGGTGGTACTTTCAAGAAGACCGACCGTCGGCACGAACTCTGGCGTCGTGCGATTATCCGCCGCGATTCTGCGAGTGCGTAACTTACAGACAAACTCACTATCCATCTGCTGGAACAAGCTGAACTATCTGAACCACAACATCGAACCAATCGGCCGTGACTTGCATTTACGCTTCCTGGCGTCACAAGGCGACATCCGAACAACGAAATGGTAGCTTAAACACTCCCAACCAGGAACAACGATCCTCGCTACCGCGAAATCAAAACAACGGCGAGGCGAATGCGTCTGGAGACTCACGAGTTCTAGCCACGCTGGTACAAACTCGGAAGAGAAAGCAGTAGTACCACAGGCTCCATCGTCATAAGGTGAAGGTAGGCACCCGTGCAACCTCACAACCTTTTCGGATAACATCAACATGCCAGAGCGACACGGCCGAGAAGAACATGATAGGCTGCCCCATCGGCCCGACCAGGTCGAGCATCCACGAACTTGCGGCTAACTAAACATGGGCCTAACACCCTCATGACCCTAACACAAAGAGGGACCACCACAAACTGACCCCACCAAACCTACGCGGGTTGACCAAGCGTAGCCTCAACCCAGGCAGGCGCGAAATACCATCTCCCGAAGGAACAATCTTACTAAACACGTTACGAAAACCTAGCGGTCTTCTTAGCTCAACTACCCTCTTTCATTTCATACTACATGGGACTTATCCCAAACGACTCACGTGCACTATGCACTCCTATAAAGGGTCAAACATAAACATACGTCTCTACAGAGATGGCCTTACCTCTAAGGTCTTTGCGTATAAAGCTCTAAGGCTCACACTTTCTCTATCCTCCAAAATCTTACTCGGTTAACCCACCATGATTTCTAATCACAACTAACACAACTGCTATCGAACATAGCACTTAAGGTATACTCACCTTGAAAGTTCAGAAGGACACTTGCTCTGGCCTCTTACTGCTGTCCTTGGTTAACCCGTCGATCTCTACATTTTTGGTCTGCTGTACATAAGCGTACGAGGCCATGCTCGAGCCAATGAAGAATTACTCTTGCACAACCTCTCTTAGGTAGTCATCAAGACTCGCGGTACATCGGTATAATCTCTGGTAGCCAAATCCATGCTAGTAATGTGGTCGCCTCTTTGCAATCTACATTCTGTTCGATGCGTGGGCGAAGGTTCAAATATCATGACGCGATGGAAGCTGCCGTCGCCGTGCTAAACTCATTTGGGGCTAGTAACGTCGCGAAATCCCGAATGAAGCACTACCTAGGTAATGATTGGGCTGTGCCCTCATGACCCTACGTATTCTACTCGCGGCTCCATTTGCCTTGCCTCACAGGCGGGTTGCCTGCGCGGAGGCATAGCGGTAAGGGAAAGAAATACGTTTAGAGGTCGACTTAAAACACGACTCTAAGGCACGACCTCGAGTGAGAAGAATAGAAACCAATCCTAAATATCCTATAGCCTCACGATTATTGGCGTGGTGCGCACCGATAATCAAGACTCTGCTTCGATGCGTAGACACTTTCAGAGGATTAATCGCTCGATACCACTTTTGTCACGACCGGCGGGCGTGGTGGTGCCTTACCGGGCACCCTAGTGACCTGACATCGCCAATGTCGGTGAACATAAAACAACAACGTGAGATAACGAAATATAAAACAATAATCAGCGAAAACTTGCACATCGGCATATATATAACCATCAACTCTTTTACAAATGAGCGGCAATCCTTTTTACCAACCACGCCCACAGCGGTACTACGGACCTCTAAGAATGATACGACCATGATGGCGGGGCGGGGCCGCCAAACCACGAATGTAAACACTTACTCTGACGGGGACTATACGTGATAAGCCTCGAGAAAGCGGAGCTTCCCAATGAGCGTGACCACGAGCTAGGATCAACGGCGATGTACCTCAACTGCGGCGTGAGCGGCCCCGAAGGTCGATGCATGTACCAAGTATGTTAAAGCGTAAAGTAATCATGCTTGAAATCATAGTAGTCTATATAAAGCGGGAGACATGTATGATAACAAACTACGATTCACAACAAATAAGCGATGTCAAGTCGAGGACTCACGCCTCAAAGTCATCACAATAAGGCCGTGCGGGGTAAATGCGAAGGCATAGCCGACTACTAAGACCCCAGTACCACAAATGCCATAAAGCGTATCACGAGGTCTCTCTGGACCGCACGTGTCGAAGGCGGCGGCGCGGTATCAATGTCGCGCGTCTATTCTGGAACTCTCGCAGACTCGCATAGGTCACCACGGACCGCGTAAGGTATTCCTCGAATCCACGGTCCTGAACCACACGAGGTATACCACGCGTCGAAAGCGGCTAACCCTCGGTATCCGTCACGGACTTAGCGGCGTAGCCCCTCGAGGACCGCATAGTCCCTCGGAGACCGCGTAGGAATTCCCCGCATCGAGCTAAACACGGAATGATCGATCGATCACGGAGCATCGCGACTCGCGTAGTCTCAAGGACCGCGCCGTATAGACGCGTCAAGGGTGGCAAGCCACCGGTATACGATCGAGGGTAGGTGATATAATAACGATCTGATGGACTTACCTTTTAACAATGTAAGCCAAAGAAGAATGACCCCCTTACATAACAATCACAAGACACTAACTCAAGTAGCATCCTAACATGTTTACTTATCATATCAACAAGAAAGTATTACAAGGCTATCACAAACCAATACAATCAAGTTATTCACCCAAGGTACTTTCCACTATATGCTAACAAGTTCGGGGTTTTATCCCCAAGTACTTCATACATTCACTCTTTAAAAGATACGTTACTTTCACAAAAGTCACCTGATACGTAGTATATGAACATATAGTGATTATCTTTTGAAGTAAATCAAAACACTTCTCTTTGTAAAACTCGATGTAACATTATTTTCCAAGCGTCAAGTTTGCCTAATTTCAAATGTTCATGTTTCTTATTTAGAAAGGTTTCGTAGTTAATAGTCTCAATAATTTAATAATAAAATTCTCTTTTAAACTAACTGAGAAAAATAAGTCTTATATATTATTAGGATATTCTTGTTTACAACAATCTTATTACTGACCATGATCTAGGAAATATCATTTTGTCTCATCTTAGCTTCATGCGGATGGAAGTTTCTCTTGGTTTTAATAATACTTAATCTGTCAAAACATTTCCTTTTATTAACTGCGATGGTTTGTCGATACACATTCGATTTCCAAAATCGGTAAAACATTCTTAAGGCGTTATACCTAACTTTCCATAAGCTAGTATAACTCTTAAGTTTTCAAAACAAATCAAGTATTACTTAACTCTCTCAAAATGACTCAAAACTCTTTTGAAATACTTCAAGTTCTTTATTAACACATAACAAGCGATTATAGTTCAAATCGATTTACCTTGTAAAAACCACATGTATTTTCTTACCAACATAAAGCCGTTATAACCAACTTCCCATAAAGCGTTATAACACTTTATGTTTTACACCAATCAAATACATTTAGTACATGCGTATCGTCTGCGTACTACATAGTTCACACATATCATGCTAGAAGAGATAGGAAGAGGTTCACATACCTCGCGGCAGTATCGACTAATAGCAAAAGCGCTCCCAAGCGATCGGCTACTCCTTAAGCCAAGTGGATCATTCCACACGTAGCATTTCAACCTATAAGGCCACAGCGCTTATTAACATCGTAGAACTTTCTCTGGAAAATTGGCGACACCTCACATGACGGCGTAAATCTCCTCTCTCTAACGGGCGGCTACCAAGCCAACGGGGTTATACATCTAACCCGAGCGGGTACAATTCTACTCCACGATACTACTACACAAGTCTACTATAATACGGACCTATGTAATTCTGATTCGATTCGATTCTTGGGCTTAAGTCAAAAGACATTGCGCGATACTAAGCTTAGTTCTATATATAGTATACTTCAACTATATAATCTAACAACATGTAATTTCCAATTACAATAGAGACAAGATATTTACCTCGATAAGCCCATAATTATCCAAGTATAAAGTCGATCTGGGCAATCGTTTAGCTCCGACTCAGGCGCTCGGCCGCTCTAAACCACCGCCAGAAGTTCTAACCAACTTCACACAATACTCAACGGACTATGGAGATTTTCCTAGGGTTTCGGTTTTGTATTGTGGGAAGTATAATAGTATTTCCGGGCTTTTCAGTAAGGTATAACCTTAGAATACTACAAGGTATACGGCTAAGGTAATTTGGGCATTATAACAATACTCTGAGAGTATTTCTACACCTGAGGGGGTATTATCACAGCAACTAGGCTAGGGGTACACTCTCGGCTAGCACCCACTAGAGGGGGTGCTCGACCCTGAGGGGAGGGCGAGAACCATAAGGAAGGGAGGAGGATTAACACTTAGGAAATATTTAGGATGAAGAAGTTCATCAAAGGAGAGGGTATTTATAGCACAAGCCAAGGCCAACCAATGGCGAGATCTAGCCAAGTGTATAGCAAGTGTAAGGCCAAGATATGCCCAGTGCCCCTAGACCTACTCGTAAAACCTCACAAAATATCTACACAAATATCATCCAAGACTTGCTCATCCAATCGGCCTAACGCCCTTCAAGTCCACCAACGAGAGGGTGCCAAGTGTTGCCCTCTCGTTGGTCCAAAGCGTTTCGTCTCTCGGAAAAATCCATAAAATACTAAATGACATAGCCGTAATTTACCCCTACATGAGTTAGGTAGAGCGTTTCGTCGAAAAGCGACTCTAGCAGGGTGTTGTGCCAAATGCCAATTCGGCCGAGCCACCTGGCGGGGTGACACGTGTCACCCTATTGGCCCAAAATAAAACATCTTCGAAAATATCCTGATGGCCAAAATCTAGAAAACAAAGTGGGCCCAGCAAGTAAATTTCTCAGTGGGCCCAGCGTGACCATTTCAGAAAATAAAATTCCATAATTCTCTAATATTCCAGAAGTCGAATACCAAATCACGGGAATCAATTCCCGTTAACGAACCTTTTTCTTCACAAAAGCGGAAACTTTTAGTGGAAAATTACTCTTTCCTCCTTTCCAATCTTTACATGCGTATTCAAATGCGTGCGTCTCGCATACATACCACGGAACTACGGGGTATAACGGTATATGAGGGCGTATGTATGAATCGACAAATATGGAAAGGAAGGAAAATGTGATTTTTTTAAACGGAAAAGTTTCCATTCTGAAGGAAAAGGTTTTTATTGAGAATTGGATTCTCAACTTTGGTATTTAAGACTTTAAGAATATTTGAGAATTATGGAATTTTTTCCGAATGATCACGTGGGCCCACTGCGGTTTTGTGAAGCCCACTTATTTTCGATTTTTGGCATTTGGATATTTTTCGGAAGATGAAATATTTTGGGCGGTAGGAGGCGACACTTGTCACCCCGTGTAACGTGTGGTAGGTGTTGATGAACGTGGCACGGGCGATTGGTGAGGCGAGTGGCAAGCCAACTTGTCCCGTTTGTGGTGGACACTTGGTTGGCAAACTACCCACACACATGTACCCCATCCTCACCTTACACTTGATTTAATCCTAGCCATTGATTTACCTATAAATACCCGCGTGTGCAAGACTTATTAACATCGGCAAGAGTTTCCAAGGCAAAAATTCTCCTCCTCTTAGTGAGTTCTCGTCAACACCCACTTTGAGTAGAATTCTTCAAGTGTTGTTATAATCCCATATACCTTAGCCAAAAATCCTTGTAGTATTTCAAGTTATCTTTATACTAAGAGCAGGAAAAATACTACTTTATTCAATAGTCGCAAAATGAAGCCACTAGAAAAATCTTCATAGCTTTGATGAAGTGTTAAGAAGTTGTTTAGAAACTTCTAAGGGTTGCTTGGAGCGGGTTGAAGTGTAAGGAATTGGAGCTAAACGTTGCTCAGGATCGACTTATATCTTGGATAATTTTGGGCTTATCGAGGTAATGATCTTTATCCCCCTATTGTAATTGGAAATTACATGTTGTAGTAGTTAATAATTGAGTAGAAGATACATTGGGAGGATGATTCAAAAGAAGTGAACTGTCTTTACCTTGGACTGTATTTACGGTATACTTGTAGTCGTATTGTGGGGCAGTGTTGTCCACGTCCAGGTTAGGCGTGTAACCCACAGGAGTTGTTGGCTTGGTAGCGGGCCTTGATAGAGGAGATTTATGTGGTTGTGGGAGGTCTTTGCGAATTTTCTGGAGAATATTGAACCTTGTACTTAGAAATATTCTACGAAGGGATTTAGAAGTTAATAACCGTTTTATGGCCATTATAGGTTGAAGTACTATGAGTAGTGTATTCTACTTGAAGGGTGGAAAAGGCTAGCAGGGTTATAGTACTGTGGAGCGTTTTGCTAATTGTCGATAATCGTCGCGACGTACGTGAACCTCTTCCTATCCTTTCTAGCATGATATTTGTGAAATATATATAGTGCGGTAGACGCACGTGTGTTTAAAGGAATTTGATTTTCCTTTTGTGTCCTTGACTTGATTCCAAAGCTAAGTGACTTGTTATGAAATATTAAGGACTTAAATTATGTTAGAAAGTTGTAAAACCTCACTCATGAGTAATGGGTGTGTGGTCTTTTAAAGAATAAAGTTATCTTGATTTCAAAAATGAGAATAGTTGTCCTTGGTTGGTTTAAAACATAAAGTGTTATAATAGTTTTATGGGAAGTTATTTATAACGACCTTATGAAAACAAAAGATATGATTTAAAGATTAAGAGACTGATTTTTGAAAGTAAAGAGACTTGACTTATAAACAACTTGATTTCGGAAAAGGAGAAGTAACTTGATTTAAAGGTATAGGTTACTTGTTTTTTTTAAAAGAGTAAGACCCTTGGTTTAAAAAGTATATTGCTACTTGACTTTAAAAAGGAAAAAGTGTCTTTGTTTTAAAGGAAGGCATGGTTTGTCTTAAAATGATTTAAAAAAAAGGTATGGAAATTGTTTTGGTTTACTTAAAAGATAGTTACTCTATTTTGATACTACGGGTATCGTGTGACTTTTGTGTGAGTAACTTGACTATGTTGGCTTGTGATAGCCTTGTGATACTTTCTTGATGGTTTGATAAGTAAACATGTTATGATGCTACGTGTGTTAGTGTCTTGTGATGTTTGTGTAAGGGGGTTATTCTTGTTGTGCTTACGTTGTTAAACGATAAGCCCGTTGTACTGCTATTATATCACATACCCCCCTGAATTGTTATGATGCCGAGGACTTGCCACCCTCGATGCGAGGAATACCTCATGCGGGTCCATGTGACCTATGCGGAGCTGCGGGAGTTCCAGGATTGATCACTCGGGTATGTTACGCCGTCGAGAGATACCTCGCGATCCATGGACTATCGCGGACGGGGTCGAGGATGATGTCGCGGGTTAGCTACCCCGTCGAGGAATACCTCATGCGGGCCTATATATGGCCTTTATGCGGTGCGGAGTTCGAGATTAGGCACGCATAATGATACTATGGCGAATGGTCTTGCTTGATCATTAGCGGCCTAGAAAAGACCGGTTATGTTATATCTATTTTGCTCTTGGTTATGTTGTAGCACTATGTGCGGTTACATTGGTTGTTTAAATGCGTATTTGTAATTGGTCTTAAAATGTTATGATTTTATTTGATACTTCTGATTTCACATACTTGGTACTGTTATCGACCTCCTTGAGGAGTTGCGTTCATGCCGCGGTAAGTACGCGATTGTTGATCCTCGCTCATAGGATCCTGATTCAGCGTTTTGGGAAGCTCCGTTTCTCTGGAGGCTTATCTTTGGTATAGTCCCTGTCGTTGTAGGTACTTACATTCGGGGTATGGCGGGAGCCACTGTCGTCGTTGTTGTTATAACATTCTTAAGTGCATGTAATCTTTATTATGGCGGGGGTTTGTAAAGGGATATAAGCTGTTCAAGTTTTTATTTATATATCTGAGAAAGGTAAGTTTTGGTTGCTTTGTTTTCTTATTTCATTATTATATATCTTGTTTCATGTGTAAGTTTTTATTTTCGCTAATTTTCTCTGATGTTGTATCACTAGGGTGCCCGGGGTAAGGCACCAGTCACGGGCCCGGGTTCGGGTCGTGACAAAAGTGGTATCAGAGCAGTTAATCCTCGGAAAGTGTCTGAGGCCGTATCTAGTAGAGTCTTGATTATCGGTGTGTTGTGCACCAATAATCCAGAGGCTGCAGGATATTTAGGATTGGTTTCCATTCTTCTCACTCTGAGATCGTGCCTTAGAGCTATGTTATAAGTTGGACTCCCTCTGACGTATTCTTTTCACCCGTTATGCCTCTACGCAGGCAACGAGCCGAAGGGCAAGCAGCGAGGGAGGCTGCGAGTGAAACCTGAGGGTTACGAGGCAGGCGGTCATTATCCGAGACGGTGCTTCATTCGGGAGTTCTGCGGCGCGCTAGCCCTGAGAGAGTTTAGGCGATGCGTGGCTACGAGAGACCACGATACGAGCCTCTGTCCCACGGCGGAGCCGAGGATATGAGTTACAAGGAGATGGCCGTTACTAGCTAGTCTGGTGGTGGGAATGAGGCGGGACGGAGTCGGTGGTTCAGCACCGATAGTTCACCCTAGATCCGATAGTTTTGAGATTTCAGGACTTCTTGAGTTGCAGTCCACCCGAGTTATATGGATTGAGAACTGAGGAAGAACCTCAGGAGTTTATTCGACAGTTGCAGCGGATCATGGAAGTGATCAAGACCTTAGAGACAATTCCTACACACTTCTTGCCCTCGCAGATGAGGAGAGCTCGGGCATATGGATTTTTGAGGATGAGGCAGAGCGGGCGGACGGTTCGGGAATACAGTATCGAATTTGACTCATTGGCTCGTTATGTCCCCGCTTTGGTGGCAGACATGGAGGATAGAGTGCACCAATATGTCACCGGACTTGACGATTATCTAGCAGAGAGTTGTAAAAGAGTAACACTTCAGTCAGACATGGACATTGCCCGCATACAGGCTTATGAGCAGCAGACTGAGGAACGTAGAGATCGACGGATTAACCAAGATCAGCAGAGGAGGGCCAGAACAGCAGGGTCCTTTGGTAACTTTCAAGGCGGATCTTCTCAGCAGCAGAATGGTTATGCGCCTCCGCCAGTACAGAGTGGTCCTCACGAGCTTGGGGCGTTCGGGGTATGCGAGAGTTGGTGAGAACTCGGGGTTTAGTTCCGATTTACATAGGTTCTAGCCCGGTCGGTTTTCCTCGGTGTTCACTATGTGGTAGCGTCATCGGGAATGTCGTTTTTACGGTGCTTGTTTTACCAGCCGTCGGGGGCGTGTGAGGAAGAATGTCCTAGTAAGAGGATATAGGTGGGACGACTTAGCCTGCAGTCGATTCTTGATTGATGGTTCGGATAGGAAGGGGTGTTAGCGAGGAGGCCACCCGCTTTCGGTATGGCCGTTGTGGTAGGTGTTCTTATGGGAGTGTCATACTACTTGATAGCTTGTTATGCTTGCGGCGGAAGGGCCATTTGCGAAATTGTCCAGGCAGGTGGCGCGGATGTTCTGACTTCGACGCCGGGATCGATGGTGGTTCATCACCTCTGTAGTTATGCGCCAGTGAGCGGGATTTGATTATAGGCGCAAAGGAAAGTGAGCGGTGAATTCTGGAGATATCTTGACCTTAAGAGACTTGTTTAGGTCGTTATGGTAGATACATGTGGAGTGCTATGTTCGGTTAGCATTGTGTAAGTTGTAATTAGAAAACATGGGTAGTTGAAAAGGGTAAGTCTGGGGACGAGAGAATTTTGAGCCATAGAATACAGATAACCATGGAGACCTTAGAATTTATAACAATTGAGACCTTAGATGTAAGGCTGTCTTGAGTAAAAGATTTTACGGTTAATCTTTGTCGGAGTACATTATACGTGGAGTATATTCTGGTGATAAGTCCATGAGTGGTGTGAAATGGAGTTGGATAGTGAGCTTAGAAGACCACTAGGTTCTCATGACTTGAATAGTGAGATTGTTCCGGACCAGGAACGAGAGTTTAGTACGAAGTGGGTCGGGTTGAGGCCTTATCGCGAGTCAACCCGCAGCCCGGAATGTGGTAAGTCGATTTTAGGCGGTCGCTAGATGATAAGTCACGGGTGTTAGGCCCAAGTTTAGGTAACCATCGTCGTGCGAGTTTGTGGATGCGTTCGACCGATAGTAGGGCGATGGGGTCAGCCCATCTTGCCTTTTAGTCGGGGCTGTTTACTCGGCGGAGGTTATGCGAGATGTTGTATATCGGGAAGGTTGTAAAGGCTGCGGGGTTCCTACTTTTATTTTATATGACGGTGGAGCCGTTTATGGCTATTTCTCTTTTTGGGAGGTTTTACGGCGGGGTGAGAACTGGTGAGACTCGATGTGCATTCACCCTCGGGCCGACGGACAAATAGCGCGTTTTATCCAGACATTTGAGGATAGGTTACGGGTCGGTGTTTTGATTTCAGGGGTAGCTGTAAGGATTATTCGCCTCTTGTTGGGTGAGTATTATAATAGCTACCATTTCAGTATTCGGATGTCGCCTTATGAAGCCTTATATGAGCGGAAGTGTAGGTTGCCGGTCGATTGGTTCGATGTTGGCAAGGTTCAGATAGTTGGTCCTTACTTGATTCAGCAGGATATGGATAAGGTGAAGCTTATCCAGAAGAGGTTATTAGCAGATCAGAGTCAACAGAAGTCGTGCGGATAATCGGCGTCAACACTTGGAGTTCAGTTTGACGGTGGGTCTTCTTGAAGGTACCACCCTGGATGGGTGTGACAAGATTTGGAAAGCAGGGGAAACTTAGCCCGAGGTACTTTGGGCCTTTTCAGATCGTTGTAGAATAGGCCAGGTTGCCTATAAGTTAGCACTGTCGTCCGACTTAGGAGGCAGTACGTCCGGTATTCCATGTTGCTATGTTTCAGAAGAATATCGGAGATCCATCCAGAGAGTTCCCAGTTAATGATGACCAAGTTGGAGATAGTGACCCCGAGATTTTGGAAACTGAAGCAATGACGGAAATGTGGTAAGTATATTAGGAAGAGTTCGAGATACGAGGAGGGTACGACGAGTAAGAAAAGAGGCGTAGATGTGTTAAGAAGATGGAAGTGTCCTTTTTATAAGGTAAAGATGTGAAGAAAGTATCCTTTGGACCTTGGGTGGAGCTATTAGTATTGTTATACGCTTTAGAGATGATCCCTCGTTGGCTTAGATGTGAGTTTTTGCGAGTATGTTGTATTATGGCCATGTGTGGCATAATTTGGTTTCGTAAGCATAGTAGGGAAGACTATACCGGCAGGTATGTTTGGAGACTTAGAAGGAACATTCGGGGCGAATGTCTCTAAGGGGGGAAGAATGTTATACCCCGTAGTTCCAGAGTATGTATATGAGGACGTACGTACGAGAATACGACAAATATTGGAAAGGAAGGAAGATGTGATTTTTTTCGACGGAAAAGTTTCCGGATTTTTACGAAGGAAAAAGGTTTTTATTGAGAATTGGATTCTCAACTTTGGTATTTAAGACTTTAAGAATATTTGAGAATTATGGAATTTTATTTTCCGGAATTGGTCACGTGGGGCCCACGGGGAAAATTTACGGTTTTGTGGGGCCCACTTTATTTTCGGATTTTTGGCATTTCGGATATTTTTCGGGAGATGAAATATTTTGGACGAGTAGGGGGGCGACACGTGTCACCCCCATGTGGCCATGTGGCCGAATTGTTGATGGACACATGGCCTTGGACGGTTGGTGAGGGGGCAAGTGGCAAGCCACTTGTCCCATTTTTGTGGTGGACACTTGGTTGGCAAACTACCCACACACATGTACCCCATCCTCACCTTACACTTGCTTTAATCCTAGCCATTGATTTTCCTATAAATACCCCTTGTGTGCAAGACTTATTCTTCATCCACTTAAGAGTTTCCAAGGCAAAAAAATTCTCCCTCCCCCTTAGTGAGTTCTCGTCCAACAACCCCCCCCCCCACCTTGAGTAGAATTCTTCAAGTGTTGTTATAATCCCATATACCTTAGCCAAAAAAATCCTTTGTAGTATTTTAAGTTATCTTTATACTAAGAGCCCGGAAAAATACTACTTTATTCCAATAGTCGCAAAATGAAGCCCTAGAAAAATCTTCATAGCTTAGATGAAGTGTTAAGAGAAGTTGTTTAGAAACTTCTAAGGGTTGCTTGGAGCGGGTTGAAGTGTAAGGAATTGGAGCTAAACGTTGCTCAGGATCGACTTATATCTTGGATAATTTTGGGCTTATCGAGATAATGATCTTTATCCCCCTATTGTAATTGGAAATTACATGTTGTAGTAGTTAATAATTGAGTAGAAGATACATTGGTAGGATGATTAAAAAGAATTGAACTGTATTTACATTGGACTGTATTTATAGTAGCCTTGTAGTATTATTGTGGGGCAGTGTTGTACGTCAGGTTAGGCGATGTAACCCACGTGAGTTGTTGGCTTGGTAGCGGGCCTTGATAGAGGAGGAGATTTATGTGGTTGCGGGAAATCTTCTAATTTTCCGGAGAATTTGGAACCTTGTACTTAGAAAAATTCTACGAAGGGATATAGAAGTTAATAACCGTTTTATTTTATGGCCATTATAGGTTGAAGTACTACGAGTAGCGTATTCTACTTGAAGGGTGGAAAATGCTAGCAGAGTTATAGTACTGTGGAGCGTTTTGCTAATTGTCGATAATCGTCGCGAGGTATGTGAACCTCATCCTATCCTTTCTACCATGATATTTGTGAAATATATATAGTGCGGTGAGCCTTGCGTGTGTTTAAAGGAATTTGATTTTCCTTTTGTGTCCTTGACTTGATTCCAAAGTTAAGTGACTTGTTATGAAATATTAAGGACTTAAATTATGTTAAAAAGTTGTAAAACCTCACTCATGAGTAATGGGTGTGTGGTCTTTTAAAGAATAAAGTTATCTTGATTTCGAAAATGAGAATAGTTCTCCTTGGTTGGTTTAAAACATAAAGTGTTATAATAGCTTTATGGGAAGTTATTTATAACGACCTTATGAAAACAAAAGATATGATTTAAAGATTAAGAGACTGATTTTTGAAAATAAAGAGACTTGACTTATAAACAACTTAATTTCGGAAAAGGAGAAGTAACTTGATTTAAAGGTATAGGTTACTTGTTTTTTTAAAAGAGTAAGACCCTTGGTTTAAAAAGTATATTGCTACTTGACTTTAAAAAGGAAAAAGTGTCTTTGTTTTAAAGGAAGGCATGTTTTGTCTTAAAATGATTTAAAAAGAAGGTATGGAAATTGTTTTGGTTTACTTGAAAGATAGTTACTCTATTTTGATACTACGGGTATCAGGTGACTTTTGTGTGAGTAACTTGACTATGTTGGCTTGTGATAGCCTTGTGATACTTTCTTGATGGTTTGATAAGTAAACATGTTATGATGCTATGTGTGTTAGTGTCTTGTGATGTTTGTGTAAGGGGGTTATTCTTGTTGTGCATACGTGTCACGACCCGAACCCGGGCCCGTGACTGGTGCCTTACCCCGGGCACCCTAGTGAGACAACATCAGAGTAATCAGCGGAACATAACACAACAACATGAAATAACAAGAAGCGTCTGTGATTATCTTTAGAAAACTTGCCTTTCGGCATAAATAATAATAACATCTCTTTCAAAATGAACAGTTTAATCCTTTCTTTACAAACCCTGCCCACAACAGTACTACAGACCTCTAAGAAATGATACGACAACAATGGCGGGACAGGGCCCCGCCAAACCCCTGAATGTAAACACTTACTACGACAGGGGACTATACCACTGATAAGCCTCCGGAGAAACGGAGCTTCCCAGCTGGCGTGACCACGAGCTAGGATCAACGGCGGTGTACCTCGACTGCGGCATGACGCGGCCCCGAAGGAGTCGATAACAGTACGAGTATGTGGCCTGAAAATACATCGTAAATGAAATCATAGCGATCATATAAAGCGGGAGACATGTATGATAACCAAACTACAGTTTACAACAAAGCGATCATGTCAAGTCGGGACTCGCCCTCAGTCATCACTCCGAAGTATAACAATGGGTCTCGGGCCCTGACATCAATCATGCGTGGAATACCTTCCACGGCGTGATCTATGATATAAAAGCACCGAGGAACACATGAACACCGGGTCCACGCGTGTCATAATAAAGCTGCGGGGTAAGTGCGAAGGCATAGCCGACTACTAAAACCCACGGTACCAACAAGGTCATGAATCGTATCATAAGATCTGTCTAGACCGTCACATGATCAAAGCGGCCACTTGCCCGCGAGATCAATGTCGCAGCGTCTAACCACGGAACTCCCGCGACTCCGCGTAGGCCAATCTCATCGGCCCGCGTGAGGTATTCCCGCGTCGAGGGTAGCTACTCCCGGCATCGTCACGGACTTCGCGATCCGCATGGCCACATGGACGCATGCCCATAAGGGCCGCGCGCTAACACGGAACTCTCGTAGCTCGCATAGGCCCACAGGACTGCGTGAGGTATTCTCGAATCATAGGTCCATCGACCGCTGAGTCTACCCGCGTCGGAGGCGACTTAACCCCGGAATCATCTCGAGAGATGGTGATGTAAAATACTAACACAACGACTTATCGTTAAGCAACATAAGCACAAAGGAAACCCCTTTACACAACATCACAAGATACTAACACACGTAGCATCCTAACATGTTTACTTATCAATCAACAAGAAAGTATTACCAGGCTATCACAACCCAACACAATCAAGTTATACACACAAGGTACTTTCTACTATATGCCAACAAGTTCGGGTTTTATCCCCAAAGTACTTCATACATTAACTCTTTAAAGATCGTTACTTTCCTGATGTCACACAATACGTAGTATAAAAATAGAGTGACTATCCTTTTAAAGTAAATCGATTACTTCTCTTTGTAAAATCAAGTAGCAACATTCTTTTCCAATGATCAAGTTTGCCTAATTTCCAATGTACAAGTTTGCCTAATTTCCAATGTTAAAGTTTCTCATATTAGAAAGGTTTCGTAGTTCATAGTCTTATTCATTTAAGAATCTAATTCTCCTTTAATCTATCTGCGAAACATAAGTCTTATATGTGAGTAGGATATTCTTGTTTATAACAATCTTATTACAATGACCATGATCTAGGAAATATCATTTTGTCTCATCTTAGCACATGCGGATGGAAGTTTCTCTGGTTTTAATAATACTTAATTATTAAAAACATTTCCTCTTATGAGCAGCGGTGGTTTGTCGATACACATTCGATTTCCAAAATCGATAAAACATTCTTAAGGCGTTATACCTAACTTTCCATAAAGCTAGCATGACTCTTAAGTTTTCAAAACAAATCAAGTATTACTTTCTTTGAAATGATTCAAAAATCTTTTGAAATACTTCAAGTTCTTTATTAACACATAACAAGCAGTTATAGTTCAAATCAGTTACCTTTTTAAAGACCACAAGTATTTTCTTACCAACATAAAGCTGTTATAACCAACTTCCCATAAAGCCGTTATAACACTTTATGTTTTAAACCAATCAAATACGTTTAGCACATGTACGTCTACCGTACTACATAGTTCACACATATCATGCTAGAAGAGATAAGAAGAGGTTCACATACCTCGCGGCAGTATCGACTAATAGCAAAACGCTCCAAGTACTTCCAACCGGCTACTCCTTAACCCACGTAGATCCCACCACCAGTAGTACTTCAACCTCTAAGGCCACAAGGCGCTTATTAACATTTAGATCCCGGAGAACATTCTACGAGAAAATTCGGCACCTCCCCATGGCGGCGTAAATCTCCTCCTCTATCGAGGCTACGAAGCCAACCAGGGGTTATCGTCTAACCTAACGGTACAATTCTACTCCACGGTACTACTACACAAGTCTCTTTATGTCTGACCATGTAATTACTGATTGATTCTTCTTTAAATTGGGCTTAAGTCGCAAGACATTTGCGTAAGTATTATTCGGGCTTAAGTCAAAAGACATTTGCGATAACTACGTTCGATTCTATATATAGTATACTTCAACTATATATTCTAACAATATGTAATTTCCAATTACAATAGAGGACAAGATAATTACCTCGATAAGCCCATAATTATCCTAGTTAAAGTCGATCCTGGGCAATCGTTTAGCTCGACTCAGCGCTCCAACTGCTCTAAACCACCCTTAGAAGTTCTAACCAACTTCTACATACTACTCAACAAACCATGGAGATTTTCCTAGGGTTTCGGTTTTGTATTGTGAGTATAATAGTATTTACAGGCTTTTGTATAGGTATAACCTTAGAATACAACAAGGTATATGACTAAGGTAATTTGGGCATTATAACAATACTTTTGAGAGTATTTCTACGAGAGGGGGTATTATACGAAAACAACTAGGCTAGGGGGGGTACCCCACGTCTAGCACCCAAAGGAGGGGGGGCTGTATACCCCTCGGCCTACCCACTAGGGGAACTCTCGGCGAGGGAAGGGGAAGGCTTTATGGACGAGAACCACAAGAAGGGAGAGGGAGGGATTTTAACACTTAGAAGATTTTTGGATGAAGAAAGTCTTCAACATAGGGTGGTATTTATAGGCCAACCAATGGCCAACCAATGGCAAGATCTTGCCAAGTGCAAGGCAAGTGTAGGGCGAATCTTGCCAAGTGCCTTAACCAACTAACACACAAATATCCTACCAACTAAAGCCATTCCAATCGGCCACAATAACGCCTCACATCCATCAATTGGAGGGTGACAAGTGTCGCCCTCCGTTGGTCCAAAATGTTTCGTCTCTGGAAAAATCCATAAAAATTAAAAATGACATAGCGGAAATTCCCTACGAAAGTGTGAAAGCGTTTCGTCGAAAAACGACTCTAAACGGGTGTTGTGCACAAATAAATTTCGGCCAAGCTACTTTCTCAAGTTCAAATTTTCTACGTACGTCCTTACGTACATACTCTGGAAATACGGGGTATAACAATACGTTGTTAAACGATAAGCCCGTTGTACTGCTATTATATCACATACCCCCCTGACTTGTTATGATGCCGAGGACTTGCCACCCTCGATGCGAGGAATACCTCATGCGGGTCCATGTGACCTATGTGGAGCTGCGGGAGTTCCAGAATTGATCACTCCGGGTGTGTTACGCGTCACGAGGATACCTCATGCGGTCCATGGGACTATCGCGGACCGGTCGAGGATGATGTCGCGGGTTAGCTACCCCCGATGCGAGGAATACCTCATGCGGGCCTATGTGGCCTATACGGACTGCGGGAGTTCCAGGATTAGGCACTCATAATGATACTATGGGCGAATGGCCTTGCTTCGATCATTAGCGGCCTAGAAAAGACCAGTTATGTTATATCTATTTTGCTCTTGGTTATGTTGTGGCACTATGTGCGGTTACATTGGTTGTTTCGTACGTATTTGTAATTGGTCTTAAAATGTTATGATTTTATTTGATACTTCTGATTTCACATACTTGGTACTGTTATGCGACCTCCTTGGTGAAATTTGCGTTCATGCCGCAGGTAGAGGTACACCAGTTGTTGATCCTCGCTCATAGGATCACAGTTCAGCGTTTTGGGAAGCTCCGTTTCTCCGGAGGCTTATCTTTGGTATAGTCCCTTGTCGTTGTAGGTACTTACATTCAGGGGTATGGCGGGGCCCTGTCCCGTTGTTGTTGTTATAACATTCTTAGAGGTCTGTAGTACTATTGTGGGCAGGGTTTGTAAAAGGGATGTAACTGTTCAAGTTTTTATTTATATATACAGAAAGGTAACCGTTTTGGTTGCTTTGTTTTCTTATTTCATTATTGTATATCTTGTTTCATGTGTAAGTTTTTATTTTTTGATTTTCTCGATGTTGTATCACTAGGGTGCCGGGTAAGGCACGATCCGGGCGAGTTGGGTCGTGACAAAAGTAGTATCGAGCGATTAATCCTCGGAAAATGTCTCTGAACCGTATCTAGTATAGTCTTGATTATCGGTGTGTTGTGCACCACACCAATGTCGGGAGTGCGGGATATTTAGGATTGGTTTCCATTCTTCTCACTCTGAGATCGTGCCTTAGAGATATGTTATAAGTTGGACTCACTCGGCGTATTCTTTTCACGTTATGCCTCTGAGGCAACGAGCCCGAAGGGCAAAGCGGCGAGAGGAGATGCGAGTAGAAACCTGAGAGGTTACAGGCACGGGCGATCATTATCTGAGCAGTGCTTCATTCGGGAGTTGCGGCGCGCTAGCCCGAGAGAGTTTAGAAGCGATGCGGTAGCTACGAGACCACGATACTGAGCCTCTGGTCGCGGCGGGGCGAGGATATGAGTTACAAGGAGATGGCCAGTTACTTGCTAGTGCGGTGGTGGGAATGAGGCGGCGGAGTCGGTGGTTCCGATACCGATGGTTCACCACAGATCACGATAGTTTTGAGATTTGGGACTTCGAGTTGCAGTCCACCCGAGTTATATGGATTGAGGCGAGAAGATCCTCGGAGTTTATTCGACGATTCACGGCGAATCATGGAAGTGATCAAGACCTTAGAGGCATTTCCTACACACTTTTTGCCCTCGCAGATGAGGAGAGCTCGGGCAGATAGATTTTTTAGGTTGAGGCAGAGCGGGCGGACGGTTCGGGAATACAGTATCGAATTTGACTCATTGGATCGTTATGTCCCCGCTTTGGTGGCAGACATGGAGGATAGAGTGCACCAATATGTCACCGAACTTGACGATTATCTAGCAGAGAGTTGTACAAGAGTAACTCTTCAGTCAGACATGGACATTGCCCGCATCTGAGCTTATGCGCGGCGAACTAAAGCGTAGAGATCGGCGGATTAACGAATCGGCGAGAGAGGCGAGCAGCGAAGTCGTTTGGTAACTTTCGGCGGATCTTCTCGGCCAGTGGTTATGCTCCTCCGCGATATAGTGGTCCTCCGAGCTTGGGGCGTTCGGGGTATGCAGGAGTTGGTCAAAACTCCAGGGTTTATGGTTCACAGATTTACATAGGTTCTAGCCCGGTCGGTTTTCCTCGGTGTTCACTATGTGGTGGCGTCATCCGGGAATGTCGTTTTTCACGGTGCTTGTTTTACCGGCGGCCGTCGAGGCCATGTGAGAGAGAATGTCCTAGTAGGAGGATACGGTGGGGCGACTTAGCCTACCCGTCGATTCGCGGATTGATGGTTCGGAGAGGAAGGGGTGTTAGCGAGAGGCCACCCCCGCTCGGTATGGCGTTGTGGTAGGTGTTCTTATGGGGAGTGTCGTACTACTTGATAGCTTGTTATGCTTGCGGCCAGCGGAGCCATTTGCGAGAAATTATGCGACCAGGTGGCGCGGATGTTACGACTCGACCCGGGATCGATGGTGGTTCATCACCTTCGTAGTTATCGCCCAGAGCGGGATTTGATTAGGCGGCAAAGGAAAGTGAGGCGATGAATTCTTGAGATATCTTCAGCCTTAAGAGACTTGTTTAGGTCGTTATGGTAGATACATGTGGAGTGCTATGTTCGGTTAGCATTGTGTAAGTTGTAATTAGAAAACATGGGTAGTTGAAAAGGGTAAGTCTGGGGACGAGAGAATTTTGAGCCATAGAATACAGATAACCATGGAAACCTTAGAATTTACAACAATTGAGACCTTAGATGTAAGGATGTCTTGAGTAAAAGATTTTACGGTTAATCTTTGTCGGAGTACATTGTATACGTAGAGTATATTCTGGTGATAAGTCCATGAGTGGTGTGAAATGGAAGTGGATAGTGAGCTTAGAAGACCACTAGGTTCTCATGACTTGAATAGTGAGATTGTTCCGGACCAGGAACGAGAATTTAGTACGAAGTGGGTCGGGTTGAGGCCTTATCGCGAGTCAACCCGCAGCCCGGAATGTGGTAGGGTCAGTTTGAGGCGGTCCCGCTAGATGATAGGGTCACGAGGGTGTTAGGCCCAAGTTTAGGTAACCATCGTACGAGTTTGTGGATGCGTTCGACCAGTAGTAGGGACGATGGGGTCAGCCCATCTTGTCTTTTAGTCAGGACTGTTTACTCGGCGGAGGGTTATGCGAGATGTTGTATATCAGGAAGGTTGTAAGGCAGCACGGGGTTCCTACTTTTATTTTTATGACAGGAAGTGGAGCCCAGTTTATGGCTATTTCTTTTTTTGGGAGGTTTTACCAGGCGGGGTTAGGAACTCAGGTGAGACTCAGTATTGCAATCACCCTCGGGCCTACGGACAAACAACGCGTTTTATCCAGACATTTGAGGATAGGTTGCGGGTCGGTGTTTCGATTTCAGGGGTAGCTGTAAGGATTATTCGCCTCTTGTTGGGTGAGTATTATAATAGCTACCATTTCAGTATTCGGATGTCGCCTTATGAAGCCTTGTATGAGCGGAAGTGTAGGTTGCCGGTCGATTGGTTCGATGTTGGCAAGGTTCAGATAGTTGGTCCATACTTTATTCAGCAGGATATGGATAAGGTGAAGCTTATCCAGAAGAGGTTATTAGCATATCAGAGTCAGCGAAGTCGTGCGGATAATGGCGTCGACACTGAGTTCGAGTTGACGGTGGGTCTTCTTGAAGTACCACCCGGATGGGTGTGACAAGATTTGAAGCGAGGAAACTTAGCGAGGTACTTTGGGCCTTTTCGGATCGTTGTGGAATAGGCGGGTTGCTATAAGTTAGCATGTCGTCCGACTTAGGAAGCGATGCGTCACAGTATTCCATGTTGCTATGTTTGGAAGAATATCGAGATCCATCGAGAGAGTTCCGATTAATGATGACCAAGTTGGAGATAGTGACCCGAGATTTTGAAGCCCGAAGCAATAGCGGAAATGTGGTAAGTATATTAGGAAGAGTTCGAGATACGAGGAGGGTACGACGAGTAAGAAAAGAGGCGTAGATGTGTTAAGAAGATGAAAGTGTCTTTTTTATAAGGTAAAGATGTGAAGAAAGTATCATTTGGACCTTGGGTGGAGCTATTAGTATTGTTATACGCTTTAGAGATGATCCTTCGTTGGCTTGGATGTGAGTTTTTGCGAGTATGTTGTATTATGGCCATGTGTGGCATAATTTGGTTTAAATAGCATAGTAGGAAGACTATCTGGCGGTATGTTTGGAGACTTAGAAGGAACATTCGGGACGAATGTTTTTAAGGGGGGAAGAATGTTATACCCCGTAGTTCCAGAGTATGTATATGAGGACGTACGTACGAGAATACGACAAATATTGGAAAGGAAGGAAGATGTGATTTTTTTCGACGGAAAAGTTTAGGATTTTGAAGGAAAAAGGTTTTATTGAGAATTGGATTCTCAACTTTGGTATTAAGACTTTAAGAATATTTGAGAATTATGGAATTTTATTTTCGGAAATGGTCACGTGGGGCCACTGGAAAATTCTGTTTTGTGGGCCCAGCTTTATTTTGGATTTTGGCATTTGGATATTTTTGGAGATGAAATATTTTGGGCGAGTAGGGGCGACACGTGTCACCCCGTGGCCGTGTGGCGGTGTTGATGGACACGTGGCGCGGGCGGTTGGTGAGGGGGCAAGTGGCAAGCCACTTGTCCCATTTTTGTGGTGGACACTTGGTTGGAAAACTACCCACACACATGTACCCCATCCTCACCTTACACTTGCTTTAATCCTAGCCATTGATTTTCCTAAAAATACCCCTTGTGTGCACGACTGATTAACCCGTCGGCAAGAGTTTCCAAGGCAAAAAAATTCTCCCTCCCCCTTAGTGATTTCTCGTCAAACACCCCCCCCCCCCCCCACCTTGAGTAGAATTCTTCAAGTGTTGTTATAATCACATATACCTTAGCCAATAAAATCCCTTGTAGTATTTCAAGTTATCTTTATACTAAGAGCCCGGAAAAATACTATTTTATTCCAATAGTCGCAAAATGAAGCCCTAGAAAAATCTTCATAGCTTAGATGAAGTGTTAAGAGAAGTTGTTTAGAAACTTCTAAGGGTTGCTTGGAGCGGGTTGGAGCGTAAGGAATCGGAGCTAAACGTTGCTCAGGATCGACTTATATCTTGGATAATTTTGGGCTTATCGAGGTAATGATCTTTATCCCCCTATTGTAATTGGAAATTACATGTTGTAGTAGTTAATAATTGAGTAGAAGATACATTGGTAGGATGATTAAAAAGAATTGAGCGTATTTACATTGGGTGTATTCTGATGAGCTTGTAGTATTATTGTGGGCGATGTTGTACACGTCAGGTTAGGCGTGTAACCCACTGGAGTTGTTGGCTTGGTAGCGGGCCGTGATAGAGGAGAAATTTATGTGGTTGCGGGGAGGTCTTTGCAGAATTTCCGGAGAATTTGGAACCTTGTACTTAGAAATATTCTACGAAGGGATTTAGAAGTTAATAACCGTTTTATGGCCATTATAGGTTGAAGTACTACGAGTAGCGTATTCTACTTGAAGGGTGGAAAAGGCTAGCAGGGTTATAGTACTGTGGAACGTTTTGCTAATTGTCGATAATCGTCGCGAGGTATGTGAACCTCTTCCTATCCTTTCTAGCATGATATTTGTGAAATATATATAGTGCGGTGAAGCAGCGTGTGTTTAAAGGAATTTGATTTTCCTTTTGTGTCCTTGACTTGATTCCAAAGTTAAGTGACTTGTTATGAAATATTAAGGACTTAAATTATGTTAGAAAGTTGTAAAACCTCACTCATGAGTAATGGGTGTGTGGTCTTTTAAAGAATAAAGTTATCTTGATTTCGAAAATGAGAATAGTTGTCCTTGGTTGGTTTAAAACATAAAGTGTTATAATAGCTTTATGGGAAGTTATTTATAACGACCTTATGAAAACAATAGATATGATTTAAAGATTAAGAGACTGATTTTTGAAAGTAAAGAGACTTGACTTATAAACAACTTAATTTCGGAAAAGAAGAAGTAACTTGATTTAAAGGTATAGGTTACTTGTTTTTTTTTAAAAGAGTAAGACCCTTGGTTTAAAAAGTATATTGCTACTTGACTTTAAAAAGGAAAAAGTGTCTTTGTTTTAAATGAAGGCATGGTTTGTCTTAAAATGATTTAAAAAGAAGGTATGGAAATTGTTTTGGTTTACTTAAAAGATAGTTACTCTATTTTGATACTACGGGTATCGTGTGACTTTTGTGTGAGTAACTTGACTATGTTGGCTTGTGATAGCCTTGTGATACTTTCTTGATGGTTTGATAAGTAAACAAGTTATGATGCTACGTGTGTTAGTGTCTTGTGATGTTTGTGTAAGGGGGTTATTCTTGTTGTGCTTACGTTGTTAAACGATAAGCCCATTGTACTGCTATTATATCACATACCCCCTGACTTGTTATGATGCCGAGGACTTGCCACCCTCGATGCGAGGAATACCTCATGCGGGTCCATGTGACTATCACGGGCTGCGGGAGTTCGATTGATCACTCCGGGTGTATTCTGGCCGTCGAGGATACCTCATGCGGTCCATAGGACTATCACGGACCGGGTCGAGGATGATCTGCGAGTTAGCTACCCCGTCGAGAATACCTCATGCGGGCTATGTGGCCTATGCGGTGCGGAGTTCGAGGATTAGCACGCATAATGATACTATGGGCGAATGGCCTTGCCGATCATTAGCGGCCTAGAAAAGACGGTTATGTTATATCTATTTTGCTCTTGGTTATCTTTGTGCACTATGTGCGATTACATTGGTTGTTTAAATGCGTATTTGTAATTGGTCTTAAAATGTTATGATTTTATTAGAGTACTTTACAGTTTCACATACTTGGTACTGTTATCGACCTCGCCGGGAGGCTGCGTTAAATGCGCGAATAAGTACACGATTGTTGATCCTCGCTCATGGATCACGATTCGACATTTTAGGAAGCTCCGTTTCTCGGAGGCTTATCTTTGGTATAGTCCACTGCCGTTGTAGGTACTTACATTCGGGGTATGGCGAACCACTGTCGTCGTTGTTGTTATAACATTCTTAGAAGTGCAGTAATCTTGTTGTGGGCGGGGTTTGTAAAAGGGATATGCTTGTTCAAGTTTTTATTTATATATCTGAGAAGGTAACGTTTTGGTTGCTTTGTTTTCTTATTTCATTATTGTATATCTTGTTTCATGTGTAAGTTTTTATTTTCCCTGATTTTCTCTAATGTTGTATCACTAGGGTTCCCGGGGTAAGGCACCAGTCACGGGCCCGGGTTCGGGTCGTGACATCCTCGGCATCATAACAAGTCAGGGGGGTATGTGATATAATACCAGTACAACGGGCTTATCGTTTAACAACGTAAGTACAACAAGAATAACCCCCTTACACAAAAATCACAAGACACTAACACACGTAGCATCATAACATGTTTACTTATCAAACCAACTTACCACACTTTGTAGAAATCATTACAAGGCTTTCATAAGCAAATAAGTAAACCGTTCCTTTTATCTTTCTTAAGCCATTATACCTAACTTCCCATAAAGCTAGTATAACACTTAAGCTTTTAAAACCAAGTATTTCTTTTCTTTCAAAATGATTCATAACTCTTTTGAAATACTTCAAGATTCTTATTATTTAAAACTCAAGTCAAAAGACATCAAAGTAAAACCAAATTTAGTTAACACACGTACGTCTCCCGTACTATATATATTTCACAAATATCATGCTCAAGAGTATAGGAAGGATCACATACCTCCTCGGCTCAATCCACCTGCCAAGTCGAATATGTCGCGTGCAGAGTATCAACCTATAATAGTTAAATATGTCTATCAACGTCTAGACTACTCTGTAGAATATTCTAAGCAGAAGGTTCTTAATTCTACGGAAAATTGGGCGACACTTCCCTGCAGTAAACTACACAAGTCTCATGTACATTGATGTAAATGCAGATTCAATTCTCTTCTTTTATACCATCCTTCTATAAATCTTATACTCATTTCTATACTACTACAGTATGTAATCTCTAATTACAATAGAAGGACAAAGATATTTACCTCGATAAGCCCAAAATTATCCAAGATTATAAGTCGCTCCTAAGCAAGGTTTAGCTCCAAATCTTTGTGTTCCAAACCACCACAAATCACCCTTAGAAGCTCTAACCAACTTCTATTCAGAATCAACTCAAACAAGTGAAGAACACTTAGGTTTGTTCTTGCCGTGCTCTCGACGAGGGTAATTTTAGGGGCTAGGGTGTGAAATCTTTTCTAACTTTTGGCTAATAATCTTCCTAATACACTAAGGAAGAACACTTAAGAGTTTAAGAATTTTTGGACAAAGTTTGGTTAAGGGAGAGGGGTGTTGGACGAGAACTACTACAAAGGGGGAGGGATTTTGAGACTTGGAAATTGTTTAGTGGATGAAGAAGTCTTGCACTTAAGGGGGGTATTTATAGGACAATCAAGGGTCAAGATTCAAGCAAGTGGAGGGTGAAGATTTGGTTGCTTGTGTGAGTGGAGTCTTCCACCAAGTGTCCACCACAACATTGGGACATATGTCCACCTGACTTTGGGACATATGTCGCGCAAAAATGAGCCATGTGGCTAGCCACTTGCACACAAAAAGCGTCGAGGCACCCTTCCCACTTGCCCACAAAATATCTTCCAAGACTTGACTTCTTGACTTGGCCACTTGCCCACAATTTTCATCCAAACATGCCACCTAAGGGTGACACATGTCGCTCTCCTATTGGTCCAAAATATTTCATCTCTCGGAAAAATCCGTAATCGGTTAAAATATTAAAAACGTAAAATTTCCTTCATGAGTTCGAATCTTTTAGTTGAAAGTTCACAATTTCGTCCTTAACCTAATTAGGGCTTACACAATTGTACGTACGTCCTCTCATACATACTATGGAACTACGGGGTATAACAAAGGGTGACACATGTCGCCCTCCTATTGGTCCAAAATATTTCATCTCTCGGAAAAATCCGCAATTGGTTAAAATATTAAAAACGTAAAATTTCCTTCACAAGGTTCGGAATCTTTTCCGTTGAAAGTTCACAATTTCATCCTTAACCTAATTAGGGCTTATACAATTGTACGTACATGCTCGTACATCTTATGGAACTACGGTATAACATTCTCCTCCTTAGAAACATTCGTCGAATGTTCCTTAGATCAATTAAAACAGATAACGGCATAGCTCCTCACAACTTAAACAATTTGCAAATGCCACACATGGCCACAATACAACACTTAAGCATATATGATAATTAAAACCGGCAAGTAGGAAAGTGAGTTACCTGGAGGTGTGGGGAATAAGTGAGGATACATCTGCCTCATGTCCTCCTCTGCTTCCCACGTCATCTCTGCGTGCTCGTTCGCCATAAGACCTTGACGGAAGCCACATCCTTTGTGCGAAGTCGCTAACTGATGATCGAGTATCGCTATGGGACTCTCTCATACGATAACCCGCCGGTCACTGGACATCGTCGTCGGTGCACTCTAGATGGATCTCGATACATCTCCTCGTAACATGGAAAACCGGATGCACTGCCTCCAGATCGGACGACAGATCCAACTCATAGGCAACCTTGCCTACCCTGCGGACAATCTGATAAGGCCCAATGTACATTGGGTTGAGTTTCCCTTTCTTCCCGAATCATCACACGCCGCCGTGGGTGACACGCAGAAAACCCAATCAAGACCTCAAACTCCAAATGTCGGCCGATGATTTGCATACGACTTCTCGACTCTGCGCTATCGATGGCGCTCTGGATAAGCTTCACCTTATCCACCGCCTGCTGAACCAGGTCTGGTCCCACTAACTGTACCTCGCCCACATCAAACCAGCCTATCGGTGACCTGCACTTCCTCCTATATAAGGCCTCATAAGGCGCCATCTGGATACTGGAGTGGTAGTTGTTATTATATGCAAACTCTACTAGAGGTAAATGATCCTCCCAGCTACCCCTGAAATCAATAACACAGGCTCGCAGCATATCCTCAAGTGTCTGGATAGTGCGCTCTGCCTGTCCGTCGGTCTGAGGATGGAATGCGATCGAGGCTCACTGTGTCCCTAATCCCGGAAAGACCTCAAAGTTAGCGTAAACTGGGCTCCTCGGTCAGATATGATAGAAATAGGGACCCCATGCAGTCTCACGATCTCTCGGATGTAAAGTCTGGCATAATCCTCGGCCGAAAAAGTCGTCCTGACTGGAAGAAAGTGGGCTGATTTCGTCAGCCTGTTGACGATAACCCATATAGAATCATGCTTCCTCTGAGTGCGAGGTAACCCTGTGATAAAGTCCATGTTGATCACCTCCCACTTCCAGGTCGGAATCTCTATCGTCTGCAACCCACCAGGCCTCTGATGCTCTACCTTTACCTGCTGACAACACGAGCACTGAGCAACAAACTGCGGCGTCCTCTTTAGTCCATCCGCAATACACATATCGAGGTCGTGGTACATCTTTGTCGACCGGATGGATAAATGCTTGCGTGTGCTTCCCCTAGAACCTGCTGTCGAAGTCCTGCAATATCTGGAACACACAACCTGCCCTCAAACCTTAGCACCCCATCATGTGCTACCTCAAAAGGACCCTTCCCCTCACGAAGAGTCGTATCACGATACCGTGCCAAAATCAGATCCTCATATTGTTGCCTCTTCACCTCCTCGGCGATGGAAGACTCGGTAACCTCTCGAACCCGAACCCTACTGCTATCAGAACCAATCAATCGGATCCAAGGCTTGCTAGCTGATGTATCTCGCGGACCATGCCCCTCCTATCTAGCTGTACATCTGATAGACTACCCATCGACCTACGACTAAGGGCATTTGCCACAACATTGGCCTTCCCTGGGTGGTATAGGATATCGACATCGTAATCTTTGAGTAGCTCTAACCACCGTCTCTGTCGTAAGTTCAGCTCCCTCTGGCTGAAGATGTACTGGAGGCTCTTGTGGTCTGTGTAAATATCCACATGAACTCCATACAAATAGTGCCTCCAGATCTTCAAGGCGTGAATCACCGCTGCCAACTCCAAATCATGGGTGGGGTAGTTCTTCTCGCTTCTTGGTGTCGAGATCGTCTGCTATAACCTTACCTGCTGCGTCAACACACATCAAGCCCGATGCGACGCGTCACAATACACCACATAGTCTGAGCCCTGCGGAAGAGTAAGAAGCGGCGGTCGTCAACCTCTCCTTCGATGGCGGAAGCCCTCCTGAGCATCCGTCCATGAAACTTAGCCGCTCGAGTCGACAGTCAAAAGTGCGAAATAGAAGCAAACTTCTCCACGAACCTCCGATAGTAACTGAGGCCCGGAAAGTTGCTCTGCCGGAGTAGTAGGTCTAGGCCAACTCTGATGCCTCGATCTTGGCGTATCCCGAATACCATCGGCTGACAATGTGCCCTAAGAACGCCACCGAAGCCAACCAAAACTCACACTTCGAAAACTTGGCGTACAACCGCTGGTCCTGGAGAACTCTCAGCACAGTCCTCAAATGCTCCGCATGCTCCTGCTCTGAGCGGGAATAAACCAAGATGTCATCAATGAACACTATCACAAACGTATCCAAAAATGGCTTGAACACTCGGTTCATCAAATCTGTTATACCCCGTACTTCCATAGTAGGTATGCGAGGACGTACGTACGATTATTCAAGCCCTAATTAGGTTAAGAATGAACTTGTGAACTTTCGAACGGAAAAGATTCCGAACATTGTGAAGGAAATTCTACGTTTTTAATATTTTAACCGATTACGGATTTTTCCGAGAGACGAAATATTTGGACCAATAGGAGGGCGACATGTGTCACCCTTAGTTGGCATGGGTTGGACGAAAATGTGGCCAAGTGGACAAGGTCAAATTGTCAAGTCTTGCAAAGATAATTTTGGGTAGTGGGGGTAGGTAGGTTGGACGGTTTCCTTGAGATAGTGGAGGCCACATGGCTCATTGTTGTGGGGGACATATGTCCCAATGTTGTGGTGGACATATGTCCCAACATTGTGGTGGACACTTGGTTGGAAGACCTCACTCTTCACATGGATCCTAATCCCCACCCTCCATTTGTTTTAATCTTGGCCATTGAGGGCTCTATAAATACCCCCCTCTTGTGCAATACTTCTTCATCCACAAACACAATTTCCTAGTCTCAAAACTCCTCTCCTTGTAGTGTTCTCGTCAAGCCCTCTTTCCCCAGCCTAGTGGTTCCGTGAAACACCCACTCCCTTCCTAGTTGTTGGTAGAAATACCCCCTTGGTAGAAAATATTCTCCAAGTACTGTTACTATCCCCCAAAATACCCTAGCCATATACCTTGTAGTATTCCAAAGTCACCTCTTTACTAAAAGCCCAGAAATACTACCTTAACTGAACATGGCTTTACTTGACGTCTTTTGACTTGAGTTTAAATAATAAGAACCTTGAAGTATTTCAAAAGAATTATGAATCGTTTTTGAAAGAAGAGTAATACTTGATTTTTAAACAGAAAGCTTAAGAGTTATACTAGCTTTATGGGAAGTTAGGTATAACGACTTAAGAAAGATAAAAGGAACGGTTTTACTTATTTGTTTATGAAAATCTTGTATTGATTTCTGAAAAGTGTAGTAAGATGGTTTGATAAGTAAACATGTTATGATGCTTCTGGCGTGTTAGTGTCTTGTGATGTTGTGTAAGGGGTTATTCTTGTTGTGCTTACGTTGTTAAGCGTTAAGCGGTTATCTTGTTATTATATCACATACCCCGACTTGTTATACAGGGCTTGCCACCCTTGATGCGGTCTATCGGCTATCGATGCGTGTGACTATGCGGGCTGCGGAGTTCGAGTTGATCATTCACGGTGTATTATCCGTCACGAGGAATGCCTTATGCGATGCAGTGTGACTATGCGGTCTATGTGACTATGCGGTGCGGGAGTCGAGGAGGATACTGCGCGGGCTAGCTACCCCGTCACGAGAATACCTCATGCGGGTGCATGTGTGACTATGCGGTGCGGGAGTTCGAGTTAGGCTCTCATAATGATACTATGGGCGATTGGCCTTGCCCGATCATTAGCGGCCTAGAAAAGACCGATTATGTTATATCTATTTTTCTTTTGGTTATCTTTGTGGCACTATGTGCGATTACATTGGTTGTTTACATATTTGTAAAATTGCTTTTAAAATGGTATGATTTCATTTAAAGTACTTTCTGATTTCACATACTTAGTACTGTTATGCTTGACCTCCTTGAAGGCTGCGTTAAATGTCGCAGGTAAAGGGAAGCAGGTAGCGGATCCTCAGTTTTAGGATCTTTTCTTTGGTGTCAGGAGCTTCATTTCTCCGGAGGCTCGACTTTTGGGTATGATCTCCTGTTGTTGTAGATAGTTTTATACATTCAGGGTATGGCGGGGCCCTGTCCCGCCATAGTTGTTTACTTCCTTAGAGTGCAGTAGTCTATTGTAAAGTTGGGATGTAGCGCGGACTTGGCGTATATATATATGCGAAAACAACTTTTCCTCGAATAAAGCGTATTTACATTTTACATTTATTTCATGTCTTGTTTTTATATTCCGATGATTACTCTGATGCATGACTACTTGGGATCCCGGGTAAGGCACCAGTCACAGGCCCCAGAACGGGTCGTGACAAAAGTGGTATCAGAGCAGTTAATCCTCGGAAAGTATCTACAGACCGTATCTAGTAGAGTCTTGATTATCGGTGTGTTGTGCACCACACCAATAATCAGGAGGCTATAGGATATTTAGGATTGGTTTTCATTCTTCTCACTCTGAGATCGTGCCTTAGAGATGTGTTATAAGTTGGACCCCTCTAACGTATTTCCTTTCTTTTATGATTATGCCTCGCATGGCAACCCGCCCCGAAGGGCAAGCGGCGGAGGCTGCTAGTAGGACACGAGAGGGCACGAGGCGAGCCCGATCTATACGGCGATACCTCGGGCGGCGAGTTCCACGACGCCGCCCGGCCCAGCGGTTTAGAGCCGCAGCGATGGGCGTGAGACCACGATACTGCGCCTCGATCCACGGCTGGAAGCGAGAGAGATGGGTTCTGAGAGATGGCGATTCTTGGCGGGATCGTGGCGAACATGAGATAAGGCCGGGCCGGCGATTCGATGCACCGTGGTTCACGAGATCGGATAGTTTGAGGCTACGGGATTTTCTGAGTTGTAGCCCGCCCGAGTTCTACGGGTCGAGGCCTGAGGATGATCCGCGAGGAGTTCATCCAAGCGACTCTGAGATCATACGAGTGATCGAGCTTGAGACCGAGTCAGTGATCTTCGGTTCGCGTCAGCTGCGTGATACCGCGATCGGCCCGGTTTGATTCGTGGGAGTTATCGGGAAACATGCGCCTCAGCGGTATGGGACGAGTTCTCGGAGGCTTTTCGGCCCACTTGCCTCCGCGAGATGAGGAGACGCGGGTAGCAATTTTTGATCTTTGAGAGCAGGCGCCGATTCGGAGTACAACGTTGAGTTCGATTCATTGGCTCGATATGTCCACTGCGTTAGTGCGAGATATGGAGGGCCGAGTGCACGCTACGTTACGGGACTAGATGACTACTTGGCGAGTCTTGCTCAGTGTGGCTCTTGGTAGGGCATGGACATTACTGCGTGCGAGCTCATGCATGAATGCGAGGCGTGGAGGCGGCAGGTCGGCGAATATCATCAGCGAGAAGAAGAAGGCGGGGCGGCGAGATCTTTTGGTAGCTCTCGGGGTGGGCGGCCTCGGCGATCTGGGTGCACCACGGCCCGGCTCGAGCACTCCTACACCGTCTTGATGCGGCGAGTATTCGGGGCGGTCGGGGCCCGGGACTTGGACTTCGAGTTAGCGAAGTGCTAACGATCGAGTCTCTCGGTGTGTCGATGTGGTAGATTCCATTCAGGAGTTGTGATACTACCTCGGGAGTTTGCTACACTTGCGGCGGCGGTCACTATCGAGTCTGTCAGGCAGGCGATGCAGTTGGTAGAGTCACTACGAGTGCTTTTTAATCGGTCTTCGTCCTCTGATTACTCGCCCGGGCGAGTACTCATGGACCAGCGGTCGCGGCGAGAGGTCGTGCGCGGGTCCCGATTCTAGCGGTCCTCGAGCGCCTTTATGCCTTGTCGGCCGGCGGGACGGAGGCCTCGCGATGTAAATCGCGGTACTTTATCGGTTTCATGTTGTGGCGTGTATGCCTTGATAGATCCGGTATCTACTGCATCCTATATATCTCCCTTATTGCTAGTAGGATAGGGATAGAGCACGAGTCCATAGACCACTTTCGAGGTAGCTACGCGATGGGTGATTCGGTGGTAGCTCGGCGGTATATAGGGCTTGCCCGGTGACTTTATGCGATCGTCGGACCACTGGCGACTTGATAGAGTTGGATATGGCCGATTTCGATGTGATTATGGGTATGGATTGGCTAGCTTCTTGCTACGCCAATGTGGGTGCAGGCGAGGTTGGTGCGGTTCCGGTTTCTGAGGGCCGGTTATTGAGTGGGAGGAACAACGTGTCGCCGAGGGTAGGTTTATTTTTACCTCAAGGCGGGAAGATGGTGCGGAAGGGTATATCTACCATCTCATTCGGGTGTTTGATGCGAGGCTGCGGTACAGATTTTGATCGATTCGAGTCGAGAGTTCCCGGATGTGTTTCAGGCGACCTCGAGTATCCTCACGAGAGGAGATAGAGTTTTGTATCGATGTCTTTGCGGACACTCGGCCTATTTCCATTCGCCATACGAATGGCACGCCGAGTTGAGAGAGTTGAAGGACCAGCGAGAGATTTCTTTGGAGAAGGGCTTCATCGGACTAGTGTTTCTCCCTAGGAAGCGCGGTATTGTTCGTGAAGAAGAAGGGCGGGGCAGCTGCGTGTGTGTTGATTCTGAGCGGTGAACAAGGTGAATATTAAACGAATACCCGCTTCCGAGATTGATGATTTATTCGACCGATTGCGAGTGCGAGATGTTTCTCGAAGATTGATCTGCGATCGGGCTATCATCAGTGCGAGTTAGAGGCGGATGTCCCTAGAATTGCGTTCGGACGTGCGAACACTATGAGTTCGAGGTTATGTTTTTGGTTTGACCAATGCTCGCGGTATTTATGGATTTGATGAACCAAGTGTTCAAGCCATTTTGAATCGTTTGTGATAGTATTCATTGATGACATCTTGGTTTATTCCCTCGAGGCGAGCATGCGGAGCATTTAAGAATTTGTCTTTGAGAGTTCTCGAGACCAGCGATTATACGCCAAGTTTTCCAAATGTGAGTTTTGGTTGGCTTGGTGGCATTTCTTGGGCATATTGTAGGGGTGATGGTATTCGGTGGATCTGACGAATCGAGGCGATCAGGAGTTTGCCTGAACTCTTACTCGGCAGTGCGCGACTTTACGGGCCTTGCGAGTTACTATCGGAGGTTTGTGGAGAAGTTTGCGTCTATTTGGCACCTTTGACCAAGTTGACTCGAGAAGGAGCTAGGTTTCGATGGTGATGCTTGTGGCGAGGTTTCGATTCTTGAAGGAGAGGCGACCGCCCGATTCTTACTCTTCGAGGAGTGCAAGCGGCTATGTGGTGTATTGTGATCGTCGAGCATCGGGCTTGGATGTGTGTTGATGCGGCGGGGCAAGGTTATAGCGTCACGCGTCCGGCGACTTAAAGCATGAGAGGAACTACCCCACGCATGATTTGGAGTTAGCGGCGGTGATTCACGCCTTGAAGATGCTGGAGCACTATTTGTATGGGGTTCGTGTGGATATTTATCTGGACCACAAGAGCCTCGGTATATCTTCGGCAGAGAAGTGAACTTACGGCGAGGCGGTGGTTAGAATTACTCAAGGATTATGATGTCGATATCTGTACCACGGGAAGGCGATGTTGTGGCAGATGCTCTTAGTCGTAGGTCTATGGGGAGTCTATCAGATGTGCAGCCAGAGAGGAGGGGCATGGTCCGCGAGTTACATCAGTTAGCGAGCCTTGGAGTCCGATTGATTGGTTCTGATAGCAGTGGGGTTCGAGTTCGAGAGGTTGTCGAGTCTTCCATCGTCGAGGAGGTTAAGAGGCAACAGTTTGAGGATCCGGTTTTGGCGCGGTATCGTGATATGGCTCTTCATGAGGGGAAGGGTCCTTTTTAGGTAGCACCTGATGGGGTGCTAAGGTTTGAGCGAGTTGTGTGTTCGGATATTGCGAGGACTTGGCGGCGAGTTCTAGAAGCACCTGCGGCGCCGCGTTACTCTATCCATCCGGGTCGACCAAGATGTACCACGACCTCGGATCGTGTATTGGTGGGATGGCTTGAAGAGGGCGTTGCGAGTTTGTGGCTCGGTGCGTGTTGTCGGTGAAGGTAGAACATCGAGGCACGGTGGATTATTGCGAGCGATAGAGATCCCGCACGGAAGTGGGAGGTGATCAACATGGACTTTATCACGGGATTACCTCGCACTCGGAGGAAGCATGATTCTATCCGGGTTATCGTCGGACGGTGAAATCAGCCCACTTTCTTCCGTCGGGACGACTTTTTGGTGAGGATTATGCCGGACTTTACATCAGAGGTCGTGAGGCTGCATGGGGTCCCTATTTCTATCATATTGAGCAGGAGCCCGATTTATGGCTAACTGGAGGTCTTTCGGAAAGGGTTTAGGGGCAGCGGTGAGCACAGATGCGCATTCCATCCTCAGACAGACGGATAGGCGAGCGCGCCTATCCGGACTCTTGAGATATCTTTGCGAGCTTTGTGTTATTGACTTGAGGGTAGTGGGAGGATAATTTGCCTCTAGTTGAGTTTGCGTATAATAATAGCTACCACTCCAGTATTCGGATGGCGCCTTATGAGGCTTTGTATGGGAGGAAGTGCGGATCGCCGATAGGCTGGTTTGATAATGGGCGAGTGCGATTAGTGGGACGGACTTGTCTGAGGCGATGGATAAGGTAAAGCTTATCGGGAAGCGATTATTGGCTGTAGTCGGCGAAGTCGTATGCAGATCATCTTCGTCGGCATCTGGAGTTTGAGGTTGATGATTGGGTTTTCCTGAAGGTGTCACCCATGAAGGGTGTGATGAGGTTTGGGAAGAAAGGGAAGCTCAGCCCAAGGTACATTGGGCCTTATCAGATTGTCCGCAGGGTAGGCAAGGTTGCCTATGAGTTGGATCTGCCGTCCGATCTGGAGGCAGTGCATCCGGTTTTTCATATTTCTATGCTGAGGAGATGTATCGGGGATCCATCTAGAGTGCACCCGCTTGACGACGTCCAGGTGACCGAGGGGTTATCATATAAGGAGATTCCCATAGCGATACTTGATCGTCAGGTTAGGCGTCTGCGGACGAAGGATGTGGCTTCCGTCAAGGTCTTATGGCGGAACGAGCACAGAGAGGAGATGACGTGGGAAGCGGAGGAGGACATGAGGCAGAGGTATCCTCACTTATTCCCCACACCTCCAGGTAACTCACTTTCCTACTTGTAAATTTTCATTGTCATATATGCTTAAGTGTTGTATTGTGGCCAAGTGTGGCATTTGCAAACTGTTTACGTTATGAGGAACTTTATCGTTATATGTCTTAAGAAGAAACATTCGGGACGAATGTTTCTAAGAAGGGGAGAATGTTATACCCCGTACTTCCAGAGTAGGTATGCGAGGACGTACGTACGATTATTCAAGCCCTAATTAGGTTAAGAATAAACTTGTGAACTTTCGACGGAAAAGATTCCGAACATTGTGAAGGAAATTCTACGTTTTTAATATTTTAACCGATTACGGATTTTTTCGAGAGACGAAATATTTGGACCAATAGGAGGGCGACATGTGTCACCCTTAGTTGGCATGGGTTGGACGAAAATGTGGCCAAGTGGACAAGGTCAAATGGTCAAGTCTTGCAAAGATAATTTTGGGTAGTGGGGGTAGGTAGGTTGGACGGTTTCCTTGAGATAGTGGAGGCCACATGGCTCATTGTTGTGGGGGACATATGTCCCAATGTTGTGGTGGACATATGTCCCAACATTGTGGTGGACACTTGGTTGGAAGACCTCACTCTTCACATGGATCCTAATCCCCACCCTCCATTTGTTTTAATCTTGGCCATTGAGGGCTCTATAAATACCCCCCTCTTGTGCAAGACTTCTTCATCCACAAACACAATTTCCAAGTCTCAAAAACTCCCTCTCCCTTGTAGTGTTCTCGTCCAAGCCCTCTTTCCCCCCCTTGCCTAGTGGTTCCGTCGAAATACCCCCCCCCCCTTGGTAGAAAATATTCTCCAAGTATTGTTACTATCCCCCAAAATACCCTAGCCATATACCTTGTAGTATTCCAAAGTCACCTCTATACTAAAAGCCCAGAAATACTACCTTATATCCTTTAGTCACAAAACGAAACCCTAAGGAAAATCTTCATAGTTGGTTGAAGTTTTAAGTAGAAGTTGTGTAGAACTTCTAAGGGTTTCTTGGAGCTATCGGAGCGTGCATAATAGGAGTTAAACCTTGCTCAGGATCGACATTTAAACTTGGATAATTTTGGGCTTACCGAGGTAAATATCTTGTCCTTCTATTGTAATTGGAGATTACATACTGTAGTAGTATAGAAATAAGTATAAGATGTATAGAAGGATATTAAAGAAGATTGAACTGTACTTACATGGAATTTGTATTCTGATGAACTTGTGTAGTATGTGGGTGGGAAGTCTTGCCCAATTTTAGTAGAATTAAGAACCCTGCTTAGAATATTCTCTGAGAATAGTCTAGACGTTGATAGACGTATTTGACTATTATAGGTTGATACTCTGCGCGCGACATATTCGACTTGGCAGGTGGATTTCGCCGAGGAGGTATGTGATTCTTCCTATCCTCTTGAGCATGATATTTTAAAAATATATATATATGCGGTAGCGTGCGTGTGTTAAGCGAACATGGCTTTACTTGGCGTCTTTTGACTTGAGTTTAAATAATAAGAACCTTGAAGTATTTCAAAAGAATTATGAATCATTTTGAAAGAAGAGTAATACTTGATTTTTAAGCGAAAGCTTAAGAGTTATACTAGCTATATGGGAAGTTAGGTATAACGACTTAAGAAAGATAAAAGGCGGTTTTACTTATTTGTTTATGAAAATCTTGTATTGATTTACGAAAAGTGTAGTAAGATGGTTTGATAAGTAAACATGTTCTGATGCTACGCATGTTAGTGTCTTGTGATGTTGTGTAAGGGGTTATTCGTTGTGCTTACGTTGTTAAGCGTTAAGCCCGTTATCTTGTTATTATATCACATACCCATGACTTGTTATACGAGGGCTTGCCACCCGATGCGGGTCTATACGGCTATGCGGTCGTGTGACTATGCGGGCTGCGGGAGTTCGAGTTGATCATTAGGGTGTATTATCCGTCACGAGGAATGCCTTATGCGATGCAATGTGACTATGTGGTCTATGTGACTATGCGGACTGCGGAGTCGAGGAGGATCTGCGCGGGCTAGCTACCCCGTCGCGAGGAATACCTCATGCGGGTGCATGTGTGACCTATGCGGTGCGGGAGTTCGAGTTAGGCTCGCATAATGATACTATGGGCGATTGGCCTTGCTTCGATCATTAGCGGCCTAGAAAAGACCCGGTTATGTTATATCTATTTTGCTTTTGGTTATCTTTGTGGCACTATGTGCGATTACATTGGTTGTTTCGTACATATTTGTAAAATTGCTTTTAAAATGGTATGATTTCATTTAAAGTACTTTCTGATTTCACATACTTAGTACTGTTGTCTTGACCTCCTTGAAGTGCGTTCATCTGCATGAGTAAAGGAAGCGGTAGTGGATCCTCGCTTTAGGATCTTTTCTGCAGTGTCGAGCTCCATTTCTCCGGAGGCTCGACTTTTGGGTATGATCTCCCTGTTGTTGTAGATAGTTTTTTACATTCAGGGTATGGCGGGGCCCTGTCCCGCCATAGTTGTTTACTTCCTTAGAGGTATGTAGTCCTATTGTAAAGTTGGGATGTAACTGCCAGACTTGGTACATATATATATGCCGAAAGGCAACTTTTCCTCAGATAAACTGTGTTACATTTTACATTTGTTTCATGTCTTGTTTTTATATTCCGCTGATTACTCTGATGTATGACTACTTGGGTGCCCGGGTAAGGCACCAGTCACAGGCCCCGGAATGGGTCGTGACAAAATCCATAAATACCGTCGGAGCATTGGTCAAACCTTAAGACATAACCCTGAACTCATAGTGCGTCAAGGGTCCAAATGCGATCTAGGGACATCCGCCTCTCTAACTCGCACTTTGATGATAGCGATCGCGAGTCAATCTTGAGAAACATCTCGCACCACGCAATTGGTCGAACAAATCATCAATCACAGGAAGGGGGTATCTGTTCTTAATAGTCACCTTGTTCACCGCTATGTCAACACAGCGTGCGCGGCGTCGATCCTTCTTCACGAACAATCTGGCGCTCCCGGGAGAAACACTAGGCTGATGAAGCCGCTTCTCCGAGAAATCTCTCGGTGGTCCTTCAACCGTCTCAACTCGGCGGTGCCATTCGTATGGCGGAATGGATATAGGTAAGTGGTGCTTGACATCGATACAAAACTCTATCTCCTCTCGGGAGGATACGGAAGGTCGTCGAAACACATCCGGGAACTCTCGACTCTGGGCCCGGCGAAAATCTGGTATCGCGACCTCGGTACCAAACACCGAATGAGATGGTAGATATACCCCCTGCGCACCATCTTCCTAGCCTTGAGGTAAGAAATAAACCTACCACCGGCGACCACGGTGTTCCTCCCACTCAATAACCGGCTCCCGAAGCTGGAACCGTACCACTCTCTCCTGCGGTCTACATTGGCGTAGCGAAGCTAACAATCCATACCCATGATCACATCAAAATCGGTCATATCCAACTCTATCAAGTCGGCTGGTCGACGATCGTATAAAGACACCGCAAGCCCTATATACCCGCCGAGCTACCAGAATCACCATTGGCGTAGCTATCTCAAAAGGGTCTATGGACTCAGGCTCTATCCCTATCCTACTAGCAATATGGGGAGATATATAGGACAAAGTAGAACCCGGATCTATCAAGGCATACACATCACAACAAGAAACTGATAAGGTACATGTGACGACATCCGGTGATGCCTCCTGGTCCTGTCGGCTGGACAAGGCATAAATGCAGTTCTGAGGACTGCTAGAACTAGGACCCACTGCCCGCGACCTCTGCGCGACCTTACGGTCCCCTGAGCACCACGCCTCGGGGCGAAATCAGTGGCGAAGACCGGCGAAAGACCACGTGGTGACCCCCATCTGCGGCGCCTGCGGTGGACAGTCTCTCGCATAGTGACCCTGTTGGACGTAAGTGTAGCAAACTACCGAAGTAGTACCACAACTCCCGGAATGGAATCTACCGCATCAGACACACTGAGAGGACCTCGATCGGTTAGCACCCCTGCTACCCTGGAAGTCCGAAGTCACGGGGCCCGATCGCCCGAATACCACTGTCACGAAGGCGGTGTAGAGTGCTCAAGCTGGCGGTGGTGCAAATCTAGTCTGCTGCTAGGATCGTCCACCCCGAGAGCCACCAAAACACCCTGTCGTCCTGGCCTTCTTCTGCTGAAATCTGACAACCCGCTGGCCTCTACGCTCCTCACATCCCGGTCGTAAGCTGCATGTGGGCAATGTCCATGCGGTGAAGAGCTACACCTGAGCAACCCTCTGCCAAATAGTCGTCGAGCCCGGTGACGTAGCGGTGCACTCGGTCCTCCATGTCTGCCACCAATGCGGGGACATATCGAGCCAACGAGTCGAACTCCACGTTGTACTCCCGGACTGTGCGCCCTCTCTGTCTCAGCATCAGAAATCTGTCGGCCCGTGCCCTCCTCATCTGCGGAGGCAAGAAGTGGCTGAGAAAAGCCTCCGAGAACTCGTCCCATACCGCTGGAAGGGCATGCTCTCCCCGGGACAGCTCCCACGAATCAAACCAGTCGACTGCAGTATCACGCAGCCGATGTGAACCTAAGACCACTGACTCGGTCTCCGAAGCCCTGATCACTCTCATGATCCGCTGTAACTGTCGGATGAACTCCTGCGGATCATCCTCAGGCCTCGACCCGTAGAACTCTGGCGGGCTACAACTCAGAAAATCCCGTAGTCTCAAGCTATCCGATCTAGGATGAACCACGGGTGCTACTGGAACTGCTGCGTCCAGCCTATCCTCATGTCTGGCCACAATCCTGGCTATGGCGGGGACATCTCCAGAACCCATCTCTCTGCTCGGTGTGGGGTGGGCGCGGTATTGTGGTATCGGTAGCCACAGTGCGACTCTAAACTCTGCTGGTGCCGTGGCGTCGTGGAACTCGCCGTCGGTATCGCCGGGTAAAGGCGGGCACAGGCCTCGTGACCTCGTGTCTACTAGCGACTCCTCTGCCTTGCCCATACGGGCGGGTTGCTGGCGTGGAGGCATAATCGGTAAAGAAAAGAAATACGTTAGAGGTCCAACTTATAACACGGCTCTAAGGCACGATCTCGAGTGAGAAGAATGGAAACCAATCCTAAATATCCTATAGCCTCACGATTATTGGTGTGGTGCACAACACACCGATAATCAAGAACTACTAGATATGGTGCGTAGACACTTTCCGAGGATTAATCGCTCACGATACCACTTTTGTCACGACCGATCCTCGGGCGTGGTCGTGTCTTACCGGCACCCAGTAGACATACATCGAGTAACCAGGAATATAAAACAAGACATGAAACATATGTAAAATGAGACACGCTTTATCCAAGAAAAGATTGCCTTTCGTGTATATATACATCAAGAGTGAACAGTTACATCCCAACTTACAACAGACTACGGACCTGCAGGAATGTAAACAACTATGGCGGGACGGGGCCTGCCATACCTGAATGTACATAAAGCTATAATGACGGGAGATCATACCCAAACGATAAGCCTTCGGAGAAACGGGCTTTCCCAGCGAAACGGTGATCCTAGGAGGCGGGGATCAACAACGAGTACCTCTACTGCGGCATGAGCGGCCCAGAAGGAGGTCGATAACAGTACCAAGTATGTGAAGCGTAAAGTACTTAAGTGAAATCATATCATTTAAAACCAATTTTACAAATACGTTTAAACAACCAATGTAACGCATAGTGCCAAAGATAACCAAGAGCAAAATAGATATAACATAAGCGGTCTTTTCTAGGCGCTAATGATCGAAGCAAGGCCATTCGCCCATAGTATCATTATGCGAGCCAAATCCTGGAACTCCGCGATCCGCGTAGGCGCGGCCGCCATGAGTTATTCCTCGCGTCGGGTAGCTAACCCGCGACATCATCTGGACCCCGAAGTCGCATAGTCACTGGACGCATGAGGTATTCCTCGCGTCGGCGTAACACACGGGTGATCAATCCTCGAACTCCGCGCTCGCGCATAGGTCGCGTAGACCGCGTGAGGTATTCGCCGCGTCGAGGTGGCAAATCCTCGGCATCATAACAAGTCGGGGTATGTGATATAATACGATAACGGGCTTATCGTTTAACAACGTAAGCACAACAAGAATAACCCCGCAC
The DNA here is from genome assembly GCA_029844215.1 of Przewalskia tangutica. NCBI lineage: Eukaryota > Viridiplantae > Streptophyta > Magnoliopsida > Solanales > Solanaceae > Przewalskia > Przewalskia tangutica. Next base: position 56,834,737 of record CM056726.1, read on the forward strand.
AAAAATCACAAGACACTAACACACGTAGCATCATAACATGTTTACTTATCAAACCAACTTACCACACTTTCTAGAAATCATTACAAGGCTTTCATAAGCAAATAAGTAAACCGTTCCTTTTATCTTTCTTAAGTCGTTATACCTAACTTCCCATAAAGCTAGTATAACACTTAAGCTTTTAAAACCAAGTATTTCTTTTCTTTCAAAATGATTCATAACTCTTTTGAAATACTTCAAGATTCTTATTATTTAAAACTCAAGTCAAAAGACATCAAAGTAAAACCAAATTTAGTTAACACACGTACGTCTACCGTACTATATATATTTCACAAATATCATGCTCAAGAGTATAGGAAGGATCACATACCTCCTCGGCTCAATCCACCTGCCAAGTCGAATATGTCGCGCACTGAGTATCAATCTATAATAGTCAAATACGTCTATCAACGTCTAGACTACTTCGTAGAATATTCTAAGCAGAAGGTTCTCTATTCTACGAAAAATTGGGCAGCATTTCCCTACCCGTCAAACTACACAAGTCTACTGTAAATACAGCCCAATGTAAGTACAGTTCAATTCTCTTCTTTTATACCATCCTTCTATAAATCTTATACTTAATTCTAAACTACTACAATATGTAATCTCCAATTACAATAGAAGGACAAAGATTATTACCTAGATAAGCCCAAAATTATCCAAGATTATATGTCGATCCTGAGCAACGTTTAGCTCCTATTCTGTACGCTACAATTCGCTCCAAGAAACCCTTAGAAGTTTCTAAACAACTTCTACTTAATACTTCAACCAACTATGAAGATTTTCCTAGGGTTTCGTTTTGTGACTAAAGGAAATAAAGTAGTATTTCCGGGCTTTTAGTATAGAGGTAACTTGGGAATACTACAAGGGATTTAGGCTAAGGTATTTTGGAATAGTAACAATACTTGAAGACAATTTTTCTACCATGGGGGGGAGGGTGTTTCGGACGAAAGCAACTTGAAAGGGGGAGGGAGTTTTTGGACGAGACTTTACTACAAAGGGGGAATGATTTTAGACTTGGAAATTGTTAAGTGGATGAAGAAGTCTTGCAACTTAAGGGGGGTATTTATAGGACATTCAAGGGCCAAGATTAAAACATGTGTAAGGTGTAGATTTGGTTGCTTGTGCAAGTGAAGTCTTCCAACCAAGTGTCCACCACAACTTTGGGACATATGTCCACCACAACAATGAGACATGTGGCTAGCCACTTGCTCTCCAAAAACCGTCCAACCCCTTCCACTTGCGGGGGGGGAGGTGCTGCCGAATTTTCCGTAGAATAAGGAACCTTGTACTTAGAATTGTTCTACGAAGAGATCTAGAGGTTGATAGACGTTTTGTGGCCTTTATAGGTTGAAGTGATACGCGTAGCGTATTCTACTAGAAGGGTGGAAAAGGCTAGCAGGGTTACAGTACTTTGGAGCGTTTTGCTAATTGTCGATAATCGTCGCGAGGTATGTGAACCTCTTCCTATCTTTTCTAGCATGATTATGTGAACTATGTAGTACGGTAGACGTACTTGTGCTAAACGAATTTGGTTGGTTTAAAACATAAAGTATTATAACGGCTTTATGGGAAGTGTGTTATAACAACTTTATGTAGGTAAAGAAATGGTTTGTGGTTTTTAAAAGATAAGAGACTTGACTTATAAATGACTTGATGTGAAATATTAAGGACTTGGTTTGTGTTAAAAAGTTGTGAAACCGCATTTATGAGAAATGGGTAATTGGGTTTTAAAAGGAATAAGTTATGTTGATTTCGGAAATGAGAATAAGTATCGAACAAACCACTGCAGCGTTAATAAAGGAAAATGTATTGACAAATAATTAATTATATTAAAACCAGTAGAAACCTCCATCTGCATAGAAGCTAAGATAAGACAAAATTGTATTACATTTCCTAGATCATGGCTGCTTTAATAAAATCATTAATAACAAGTATTGATTTTTCTTAAATTCCACTGTAAGGAACTTGATTTCTAAAAGAAAAGAGACTTGAGAATTTGAAGTGTTTTGGTTTAAAAGAAAGGCATGGTTTTATCTTAAATTGGTTTAAAACATAAAGTGTTATAATAGCTTTATGGGAAGTTAGTTATAACGACTTTATGAAAACAAAAGGATGGTTTTATTATTGGGTTTAAAATGGTAACTTGACTTTAAAGGGAGAAATGATTTGGTTTAAAAAGAAAGTATGAAAATTGTTTTGGTTTACTTAAAAAGACAGTTACTCTATTTTGATACTACGGGTATCGTGTGACTTTTTGTGAAATAAATGGATCTTTTAAAGAGTTAAAATACGTAGTACCTTGGGGTTAAAACCCGGATTTGTGTTCATAAAAAGAATGTCTAAAAGTGTGTTGAACTTGCCTATGCTTGTGGTGATAGCCTTTGTTGTGCAAGTGTTGTATTTACGTGCTCTGGCGTCTCGTTGGAGGGCTATCTGGTTGATTGATGGACATCCGACACGATGGGTGGCCCACGGGTATGCTTCCTATATCGATCCTTTTGGACATACCGACACGATGGGTGACCGGGTATGCTTCCATTAGGAGTGTTATCTTGTTATTTGCTTTGGACATCTTGACACGATGGGTGGCCCAGTATGCTTCCTATGATTGTTATCTTGTTATTTCCTTTTGGACATCGACCACGATGGGTGGCCCGTGGGTATGCTTGATTAGGAGTGTTATTCATTATTTGCTTTGGACATACCGACACGTTGGGTGGCACGAGTATGCTTCCATTATGATTATTATCTTGTTATTTCCTTTGGACATACTGACACGATGGGTGGCCCACGGGTATGCTTCCATTAGGAGTGTTTTGTGGCGAAGTCTCGTGATTACGGCTTTGGTATCTGGTAGTTGGTCTACGTACTTGCCCCGGTCAGCGACGTGATGCAGGGTGGATCTGGTAGAGGCCTTCGTACTTGCCCCGTGTCAGCTTCGCGAGTCAGTGTTGGGACGAAGTTTCGTGATGCAGGGTGGATCTGGTCGTTAGCTTACGATTTGCCGGTCGTGACGTGATGCGAGTGGATCTGGTAGAGGCTATCGTACTTGCCCCGGTCAGCTTTGTGATACAGTTATTTAGTATTGTTGGTACGGTAGGTTCTGGTAGTTGGCTTTCGTACTTTCCCCGGTCAGTTGATGATGCAGGCTGGTTCTGGTAGCTATGCCTTCGTACTTGCCCCGTACGGTTCTTATGACACAGGTGGGACTTGGTGTTCATGTGTACTCCTTGGTGTGGTTATATCATACACTGCCGGCAGTGAGGAAGGTATTCCACAGGCATGATTGATGTTGTGGGCGTGAGACCCATTGTTATATTTGAGTGATGACTTTGAGGGCGTGAGTCCCTGACTTGACATGGCGCTATATGTTGTGTCTTGTAGTTTGGTTATCATACATATCTCCCGCTTTATATAGACTATTATGATTTCATTTACGATATTTTGATTTTACATACTTGGTACTGTTATGTCGACCTCCCGAGGCTGCGTTCATCTGCAGTAGAGGTACACCGGTTGTTGATCCTCGCTCATAGGATCACAGTTCAGCATTTTGGGAAGCTCCGTTTCTCCGGAGGCTTATCGTTTGGTATAGTCCCCTGTCATTGTAGGTACTTGTATATTGTGGGTATGGCGGGCCCTGTCGTCATAGTTGTTGTTACATTCTTAGAGTGCAGTAATCTTGTTGTGGGCAGGGTTTGTAAAGGATTTACTGTTCGATTTTGATGTATATATATAGGAAGGTAACCGTTTTGGTTAACCTGTTTTTATTATTATATATCTTGTTTCATGTTTAAATCTTTATTTCCGCTGATTTTCTCTGATGTTGTATCACTAGGGTGCCCGGGCTAAGGCACCAGTCACGGGCCCGAGGTCGGGTCGTGACAAAAGTGGTATCAGAGCAGTTAACCCTCGGAAAGTGTCTACAGACCGTGTCTAGTAGAGTCTTGATTATCGATGTTTTGTGCACCACATCTATAATCAGGAGGCTACATGATATTTAGGATTGGTTTCCATTCTTCTCACTCTGAGATCGTGCCTTAGAGCTGTGTTATAAGTTGGACTCCCTCTGGCGTATTCTTATGTACCCGTTATGCCTCTACGCAAGGCAACCAGGGCCCAGATGGGCAAGGCAGCAGAGGGAGCTACGAGTAGAACACAGATGGTTACGAGGGCACATGCCTGGTCATTACCTGAGATAGTACTTCAGACGACGAGTTCTATGACGCCGCTAGCCCCAACAGAGTTTAGAGCGGCAGCAGTTTCTATTGAGGCCACGATGCCTGAGCCTCCAGTTCCACGAACAGGAGCCGAGGATATGAGTTCAAGAGATGGCCCAGTTATTAGCTAGGATCGTGGCAAGAAATGATGACGGACGGGAGCCGGTGGTTCCAGCAGTACCAGTGATTCACCCTAGATCCGATAGTCTGAGACTTCGGGATTTCTTGAGTTGCAGTTCGCCAGAGTTCTATGGATAGAGAGTTGAGGATGATCCTCAGGGTGTCGTGCTAGTTTGGGAGATTGTTATACTTGCGGCCGTCAGGGCCATGTGATGGGAGGATGTCCAAGTAGGAGGGATACAAGAGGGATGACTCAGCCTACCGCGTCAGTTGCGGGTTCAGTTGTTCGAGAGAAGGGGGTGTTAGTCAGATGAGGTCACCCCTACCTCGTTGAGGCCGTTGTTATAGACTCCATTATGGGGAGTGTCGTACTGCTTCGACAGCTTGTATGCTTGCGGCCAACAGGGCCATTTGGAGAGAGTTTGTCCGACCAGAGGTAGCACAGATATAGAGACTCAGCCTTCGGGATCGGTGGCTGGTTCATCGCCTTATATAGCTAGGAGCCCTGCAGGGCAGGGTTATGATTAGAGCGACAAAGAAGAAGTAAGGCAGTAGTTACAGAGATACCTTTAGCCCTTAAGAGACTTGGTTATGTTGTTATGGTTGATACGTGTGGAGTGCTATACGGATAGCATTGTGTTAAGTGTGATTTAGAAAACATGGGTAGTTGAAAGGAGTAAGTCTGGGGACGAAACTATTGTGAGCCTTAGAATTTATAACAGTTAGGACCTTGGATGCAAGGCCGTCTTGAGTGGATGATTTTACGGTTGGTCTTTGTCGAAGTACTTGGTAGGCGTGAAATATATTGTGGGATAATTCCATGGGTAGTGTGAAATGGAAGTGGTAGCTTTCATGACGTGAATTAGTAAGATTGTTCCGGTTCGGGGAACGAGAGAGTTTGGCGCGACGGTGGGTCGCGTTGAGGCCATATTGCCGGTCAACCCGCAGCCCGGAATAAGGTAGGGTCAGTTCGAGGTGTTCCCGTTAGGTGGTAGGGTCACGAAAGTGCTAGGCCCAAGTGTAGGTAACCATCGTACGTGTCACGACCCGACCTCGGGCCCGCGACTGGTGCCTTACCCCGGGTACCCTAGTGATACAACATCAGAGAAAATCAGCGGAAAATAAAAACTCATAAAAGATAAACGGTGAAATAAGAAAACAGGCTAACCAAAACGGTTACATTTCTGTATATATACATAAAACCTGAACAGTTATATCCTTTTACAAACCCTGCCCACAACAGTACTACAGACCTCTAAGAATGTATCCACAACTATGATGGGACAGGGCCCCGCCATACCCCTGAATGTACAAGTACCTACAATGACAGGGGACTATACCAAAGATAAGCCTCCGAAGAAACGGAGCTTCCCAAAATGTTGAAATGTGATCCTATGAGCGAGGATCCACAACCGATGTACCTCTACCTGCGGCATGAACGCAGCCCGGGCGAGGTCAAGATAACAGTACAGTATGTGGCGAAAATCAGAATGAAATCATGACAGTCTAAAGAAAACCGGAGACATGTATGATAACCAAACTACAGTTTACTACATAAAAGCAGTCATGTCAAGTCAGGGACCCACGCCCTCCAAGTCATCCCTCATGCCCGTGGAACTCCTTCCTCACTGCCGGCAGTCTAGGTATAAATCGTATGATACGTATAACATGTCTCGGCCCATCCCGTGGGACTCGAGGTGGAATCGTATGGTCACATTCCCGGCCCATCTCATGGGACTCGGTGTCGGATCGTATGGTCACATTCCCGGCCCATCTCATGGGACTCGGTGTCGAATCGTGTGGTCACATTCCCGGCCCATCTCATGGGACTCGGTATCGGATCGTGTGGAATACATTCCCGGCCCATCCCATGGGACTCGGTGTCGGATCGTGTGGAATACATTCCCGGTCCATCTCATGGGACTCGGTGTAGAATCGGGTGGTATACATGTCTCGGCCCATCTCATGGGACTCGAGGTAGAATCGGCCATAACATTTAAACCCTCTTTTAAGACAGATTAAGATAATACCATGCTTTCCTTTTAAAACGAACTAAGGCAATATCATGCCCTTATTTTTAAACCGAAACACTTTCCTTTTTAAAATCAAGTAACAACATTCTTTTCCAAAAGTTCAAGTTGCATAATTTCAAATACTCAAGTCTCTTATTTTCGAAAGATTTCATAGTTCATAGTCTTAATCACTTAATAACGTAATCTCTTTTAAAACAATTTGAGTAACATATGCCTATGTGTGAGTAGGTTATACTTGTTTATAACAATCTTATTAAAGCAGCCATGATCTAGGAAATGTAATACAATTTTGTCTTATCTTAGCTTCTATGCAGATGGAGGTTTCTACTGGTTTTAATAATAACTAAATTAGTCAATACATTTTCCTTTATTAACGCTGCAGTGGTTTGTTCGATACATATTCTCATTTCCGAAATCAATATGACATTATTCTTTAAAAACCAAGTACTCATTACTCACGAATGAGGTTTCACAGCTTTTTAACAAACTTCATATCAAGTTAATTAAGTCAAGTCTCTTATCTTTCAAGATCAAGACTCTTAACTTCTAAAATCAATAAACCATTCTTTTACCTACATAAAGTCGTTATAACTAACTTCCCATAAAGCTATTATAACACTTTATGTTTTAAACCAACCAAAACTCGTTTAGCACATGTACGTCTACCGTACTACATAGTTCACAACAATCATGCTAGAAAAGATAGGAAGAGGTTCACATACCTCGCGACGATTATCGACAATTAGCAAAACGCTCCAAAGTACTATAACTCTGCTAGCCTTTTCCACCCTTCAAGTAGAATACGCTACTCGTAGTACTTCAACCTATAAAGGCCACAAACCGTCTATCAACTTCTCGATCTCTTCGTAGAACATTTCTAAGTACAAGGTTTCTTATTCTACGGAAAATTTGTGACACCTCCCCGCAACCACATAAATCTCCTCCTCTAACCAGGCCCGCTACCAAGCCAACAACTCCAAAGGGGGGGGGGGGTTACACATCTAACCGGACGTGTACAATTCTACTCCAAAATAATACTACAAGTCTACTGTAAATACAGTCCAATGTAAATACAGTTCAATTCTTCTATAATTATCCTTCCAATATATCTTATACTCAATTCTAAACTACTACAATATGTAATACCCAATTACAATAGGGGGACATAGATCATTACCTCGATAAGCGCAAAATTATCCAAGATTAATAAGTCGATCCTGAGCAACGTTTAGCTCCAAATTCTTACGCTCCAACCCGCTCCAAGGGACCCTTAGAAGTTTCTAAACAACTTCTCTTAACACTTCAACCAAGCTATGAAGATTTTTCTAGGGTTTCATTTTGCGACTATTGGAATAAAGTAGTATTTCCGGGCTCCTAGTATTGAAATAACTTTGGAATATAACTAGGGATACTAGGCTAAGATATTTGGGATTATACAACAATACTTGTAGTATTTCTCTACACAAAGTGGGGGACAAAACAAGCTAAAGGGAGGGAGTATTTGCCTTGGAAAATCTTTAAGTGTGGGATGATAATAAGTCTTCAACTTATAGAGGAATCAAGGGTCAAGATCATAGCAAGTGTGTGGTCAAAATTGGGCCATGTGTGTGTGGGTCCCACCACACCACATGGCCAACGAAAACTAGTGCCAAGTGTCATGGCCATTTCGGCCAAGGGAAAAGTGGCAAGACACTTGTCCCACCATTTCGGCCAAGGTTCCACATGGGGGTGACACGTGTCGCCCCCCTACTCGTCCAAAATATTTCGTCTTCCGAAAATATCCAAAATACCGAAAATCTCAAAAACAAAGTGGGCCCCACAAAACCGTAAATTTCTCCCGTGGGTCCCACGTGACCATTTCCGAAAATAAAATCTCATAATTCTAATATAATCCAAGAAGCCCAAATACCAAATCTGGGAATCCAATTCCCATCAACGAACCTTTTTCCTTCACAAAACCGGGAAACTTTTCCGTCGAAAAATCTCATCTTTCTTTCTTTCCAATATTACTGTTGTATTCTCGTACGTACGTCCTCACATACATACCCTGGAACTACGGGGTGTAACAGTACGAGTTCACGGATGTGTTTGACTAGAATCAGATCGTGAAGGCCGGGAATGGCCTTGAAGGAATTTGAGGCTAGTATGATGACCAAGTTTGGAGGTAGTGACTCCAAGGTTTTGGAAACTAAAGCGATGACTGGAGTATGGTACGTGTGCTAGAGAGAGTTCGGGTGTACGAGAAGGGTACGACGAGTAAGTAAAGAAGTGAACGTGTGTTAACAGAATATAAGTGACCATTTCTTTTGTGAAGTGAAGATGTGAAGGGAGTATCCTTTAGACCTTGGGTGGGAGCTTTTGTGATGTTAGAGGTGATTCCTCGTTGGCTTGGATTTGAGTTTTTCACGTATGTTATATTATGGCCAGGTGTGGCATAGGTGGTTTTGTAAGTATAGTAGTGAAGACTATACCAGCGTATGTATGTTTTGAGACTTAGAAGGAACATTCGGGACGAATGTTTCTAAGGGGGGAAGAATGTTACACCCCGTAGTTCCAGGGTATGTATGTGAGGACGTACGTACGAGAATACGACACAAAATTGGAAAGGAAGAAAGATGTTATTTTTTTTCGACGGAAAAGTTTCCGGATTTTGTGAAGGAAAAAGGTTCGTTAAAGGGAATTGGATTCCCGGATTCGGTATTCGGACTGTTTGGAATATTTGAGAATTATGGAATTTTATTTCCGGAATTGGTCACGTGAGGCCCACGGGAGAAATTTACGGTTTGTGGGGCCCACTTTATTTTCGAGATTTTTGGCATTACGGATATTTTCGGAAGATGAATATTTTGGACGAGTAGGGGGCGACACGTGTCACCCCTCGTGGCCACGCGATTGTGGTGTCGATTTGTTTGTGTGGGACAAGTGGCAAGCCACTTGTCCCATTGTTTTGGTGGACATATGGTTGGTAGTTTACCCACACACATGTACCCAATCCTCACCTTACATTTGCTTTAATCTTGACCCTTGATTTCTCTATAAATACCCCCCCCCCCTTTGTAGTGAAGACTTCATCCACACTTGAGATGATTTCCAAGGCAAAATACCCCCTCCCTCTTGAGTGTAGCTCTCGGCCATGGGCTGATTTTAGGAGCTAAGGTTGTCCAAAAATTCTTAAACTTTTAAGTGTTCTTCCTTAGGGTGTTAGGAAGATTGTGTACCAAGAGTTGGAAAAGATTTCACACCCCTAGCCTAGAAATGTTGCCTTGACCGAAAGTTGCCAAATTGTAGCCTAAGTGTTCTTCACTTTTGGAGTTGGACCTTGAAGAGGAGTTGGTTAGAAACTTCTAAGGGTCGCTTGTAGCGGGTTGGAGCGTAAGGAATTGGAGCTAAACGTTGCTCAGGATCGACTTATTATCTTGGATAATTTTGGGCTTATCGAGGTAATGATCTTTGTCCCCCTATTGTAATTGGATATTACATATTGTAGTAGTTTAGAATTGAGTATAAGATATATTGGAAGGATGATTATAAAGAATTGAATCAGTATTTACATTGACCGTATTTACTGAGACTTGTGTAGTATTATTGTGAAGCAGAATTGAACACGTCCGGTTAGACGTGTAACCCCCTTGGAGTTGTTGGCTTGATAGCGGGCCTTGATAGAGGAGGAGATTTATGTGGTTGCGGGGTGGGAGGTGCTGCCGAATTTTCCGTAGAATAAGGAACCTTGTACTTAGAATTGTTCTACGAAGAGATCTAGAGGTTGATAGACGTTTTGTGGCCTTTATAGGTTGAAGTGATACGCGTAGCGTATTCTACTAGAAGGGTGGAAAAGGCTAGCAGGGTTACAGTACTTTGGAGCGTTTTGCTAATTGTCGATAATCGTCGCGAGGTATGTGAACCTCTTCCTATCTTTTCTAGCATGATTATGTGAACTATGTAGTACGGTAGATGTACGTGTGCTAAACGAATTTGGTTGGTTTAAAACATAAAGTATTATAACGGCTTTATGGGAAGTGTGTTATAACAACTTTATGTAGGTAAAGAAATGGTTTGTGGTTTTTAAAAGATAAGAGACTTGACTTATAAATGACTTGATGTGAAATATTAAGGACTTGGTTTGTGTTAAAAAGTTGTGAAACCGCATTTATGAGAAATGGGTAATTGGGTTTTAAAAGGAATAAGTTATGTTGATTTCGGAAATGAGAATAAGTATCGAACAAACCACTGCAGCGTTAATAAAGGAAAATGTATTGAAAAATAATTAATTATATTAAAACCAGTAGAAACCTCCATCTGCATAGAAGCTAAGATAAGACAAAATTATATTACATTTCCTAGATCATGGCTGCTTTAATAAAATCATTAATAACAAGTATTGATTTTTCTTAAATTCCACAGTAAGGAACTTGATTTCTAAAAGAAAACAGACTTGAGAATTTGAAGTGTTTTGGTTTAAAAGAAAGGCATGGTTTTGTCTTAAATTGGTTTAAAACATAAAGTGTTATAATAGTTTAATGGGAAGTTAGTTATAACGACTTTATGAAAACAAAAGGATGGTTTTATTATTGGATTTAAAATGGTAACTTGACTTTAAAGGGAGAAATGATTTGGTTTAAAAAGAAAGTATGAAAATTGTTTTGGTTTACTTAAAAAGACAGTTACTCTATTTTGATACTACGGGTATCGTGTGACTTTTTGTGAAAGAAATGGATCTTTTAAAGAGTTAAAATACGTAGTACCTTGGGGTTAAAACCCGGATGTGTATTCATAAAAAGAATGTCTAAAAGTATGTTGAACTTGCCTATGCTTTTGGTGATAGCCTTTGTTGTGCAAGTGTTGTATTTCTGTGCTACCGCGTCTCTCGTTGGAGGGCCGGCTATCTGGTTGATTGATGGACATACTGACACGATGGGTGGCCCACGGGTATGCTTCCACTATATCGATCCTTTTGGACATACTGACACGATGGGTGGCCCACGGGTATGCTTCCATTAGGAGTGCTATCTTGTTATTTGCGTTGGACATACTGACACGATGGGTGGCCCACGAGTATGATTCCATTATGATTATTATCTTGTTATTTCCTTTTGGACATACTGACACGATGGGTGGCCCACGGGTATGCTTCCATTAGGAGTGTTATCTTGTTATTTGCTTTGGACATACTGACACGATGGGTGGCCCACGAGTATGCTTCCACTATGATTGTTATCTTGTTATTTCCTTTTGGACATACTGACACGATGGGTGGCCCACGAGTATGCTTCCACTATGATTGTTATCTTGTTATTTCCTTTTGGACATACTGACACGATGGGTGGCCCACGGGTATGCTTCCATTAGGAGTGTTATTCTGTTATTTGCTTTGGACATACTGACACGTTGGGTGGCCCACGAGTATGCTTCCATTATGATTATTATCTTGTTATTTCCTTTGGACATACTGACACGATGGGTGGCCCACGGGTATGCTTCCATTAGGAGTGTTTTGTGGCGAAGTCTCGTGATTACGGCTTTGGTATCCGTAGTTGGTTCACGACTTGCCCCGGCCGACGTGATGCAGGGTGGATCTGGTAGAGGAATTCGTACTTGCCCCGTGTCAGCTTCGCGAGTCAGTGTTGGGACAAAGTTTCGTGATGCAGGGTGGATCTGGAAGTTAGCTTACGTACTTGCCCCGGTCAGCGACGTGATGCAGGGTGGATCTGGTAGAGGCCTTCGTACTTGCCCCGTGTCAGCTTCGCGAGTCAGTGTTGGGACGAAGTTTCGTGATGCAGGGTGGATCTGGTAGTTAGCTTACGTACTTGCCCCGGTCAGCGACGTGATGCAGGGTGGATCTGGTAGAGGCTATCGTACTTGCCCCGGTCAGCTTCGTGATACAGTTATTTAGTATTGTTGGTACGGTAGGTTCTGGTAGTTGGCTTTCGTACTTGCCCCGGTCAGTTGATGATGCAGGCTGGTTCTGGTAGCTATGCCTTCGTACTTGCCCCGTACGGTTCTTATGACACAGGTGGGACCTGGTGTTCATGTGTACTCCTTGGTGTGGTTATATCATAGATGGTGTGGTTATATCATAGACTGTCGGCAGTGAGGAAGGTATTCCACGGGCATGATTGATGTTGTGGGCGTGAGACCCATTGTTATATTTGAGTGATGACTTTGAGGGCGTGAGTCCCTGACTTGACATGACTGCTTATATGTTGTGTACTGTAGTTTGGTTATCATACATGTCTCCTGCTTTATATAGACTATTATGATTTCATTTACGATTTTCGATTCACATACTTGGTACTGTTGATCGACCTCTTGGGGCCGTTCATGCCGCAGGTAGAGGTACACCGGTTGTTGATCCTCGCTCATAGGATCACAGTTCAGCGTTTTGGAAGCTCCGTTTCTCCGGAGGCTTATCTTTTGGTATAGTCCCCTGTCATTGTATGTACTTGTACATTCAGGGGTATGGCGGGGCCCTGTCCCGTCATAGTTGTTGTTACATTCTTAGAAGTGCATAAGGTCTTTGTTGTGGGCAGGGTTTGTAAAGGATTTACTGTTCGATTTTGATGTATATATACATGAAGGTAACCGTTTTGGTTAACCTGTTTTTATTATTATATATCTTGTTTCATGTTTAAATCTTTATTTCCTCTGATTTTCTCTGATGTTGTATCACTAGGGTGCCCGGGGTAAGGCACCAGTCACGGGCCCGAGTTCGGGTCGTGACAATGCAGATGGAGGTTTCTTCTGGTTTTAATATAATTAATTATTTTTCAATACATTTTCCTTTATTAACGCTGCAGTGGTTTGTTCGATACTTATTCTCATTTCCGAAATCAATATAACTTATTCCTTTTTAAAACCCAATTACTCATTTCTCATAAATGCGGTTTCACAACTTTTTAACACAAACCAAGTCCTTAATATTTCACATCAAGTCATTTATAAGTCAAGTCTCTTATCTTTTAAAAACCACAAACCATTTCTTTTACCTACATAAAGTTGTTATAACAAACTTCCCATAAAGCCGTTATAACACTTTATGTTTTAAACCGACCAAATTGCTTAGCACACGTGACGCTCACCGTACTACATAGTTCACAACAATCATGCTAGAAAAGATAGGAAGAGGTTCACATACCTCGCGACGATTATCGACAAAAAGCAAAAAGCTCCAAAGTACTGTAACCCGCTAGCCTTTTCCACCCTTCAAGTAGAATACGCTACTTGTAGTACTCCCACCTAAAAAGGCCACAAAACGTCTATCAACTTCTCGATCTCTTCGTAGAACAATTCTAAGTACAAGGTTCCTTATTCTACGGAAAATTCGGCAGCACCTCCCCAAGAACCACATAAATCTCCTCCTCAATCAAGGCCCGCTACCAAGCTAACAACTCCAAGGGGGGGTTACACGTCTAACCGGACGTGTACAATTCTACTCCACAATAATATTACAAGTCTACTGTAAATACAGTCCAATGTAAATACAGTTCAATTCTTAACAAAATTCATTCTATATATGGTATACTCAACTATACATTACTACAACATGTAATCTCCAATTACAAATAGGGGGATAAAGATCATTACCTCGATAAGCCCATAATTATCCAAGATTTATAAGTCGATCCTGAGCAACGTTTAGCTCTAATTCCTTACGCTCCAACCCGCTCCAAGCAACCCTTAGAAGTTTCTAAACAACTTCTCTTAACACTTCAACCAACTATGAAGATTTTTCTAGGGCTTCATTTTGCGACTATTGGAATAAAGTAGTATTTCCGACTCTTAGTATTGAAATAACTTTGGAATACTACTAGGAATACTAGGCTAAGGTATTTGGGATAACACAACAATACTTGAAGTATTTTCTACACAAAGTGGGGGGGGGGGGGTGGACGAGAACTACAAAGGAGGGAGTATTATTTTAGCCTTGGAAACTCTTAAGTGTGGATGAAGAATTAGTCTTGCACAAAGGGGTATTTATAGAGAAATCAATGGCCAAGATCTAGGCAAGTGTATGGTGAGGATTGGGACAAGTGTGTGGGTAGTTTGCCAACCATATATCCACCACAAAAATCCACTTGTCCCCCACAAAAAACGCCCAAGTATCCAATAATATCGGCCATAGGGCCACATGGGGGTGACACGTGTCGCCCCCTACTCGTCCTAAATATTTCATCTTCCGAAAATATCCGTAATACCAAAAATCCGAAAATAAAGTGGGCCCCACAAAACCGTAAATTCTCCCGTGGGCCCCACGTGACCAATTTCGGAAATAAAATTCCATAATTCTAACATATTCCAAAAAGTCCGAATACCAAATCTGGGAATCCAATTCCCATAAACGAACCTTTTTCCTTCACAAAATCCGGAAACTTTTCCGTCGAAAAATCACATCTTTCTTCCTTTCCAAAATTACCGTCGTATTCTCGTACGTACGTCCTCACATACATACCCTGAAACTACGGGGTGTAACATTCTTCCCCCCCTTAGAAACATTCGTCCCGAATTGTTATACCCCGTATTTCCAGAGTATGTACGTGAGCGCGTATGTATTGTAATTTAAGCCTTAAAGTTGGCTAGTTTCGAAAATTGTACACAAGTGCCGAAAGGAGTCGTTTTTCGACGAAACGTTTCCACAACTTTCGTAGGGAAAATTCCGGCTATGTCAATAATAATTTTTGCGGATTTTTCCGAGAGACGTAACATTTTGGACCAACGGGAGGGTGACAAGTGTCACCCTCACATTGGAAGAGGTTGGACGGCAAAGTGGGATGGCTTGCACGTTTTTTGTGCCTTTCCCTTGGTCAAGGGTTAGGTAGGATATTTTTGTGGAATGGATAAGGTAGCACATGGCTAAATCTTGGCCTTACACTTGCTATGCACTTGTCTTCATCTTGGCCATTGGTTGGCCTTCACTTGACCTATAAATACCCCTCTAGTTGAAGACATTCTTCATCCTAAACTTGAGCAAGCTATCTAAGTCTCAAACTACTCCCTCCCTCTTGAGTTTAGCCCACCACACCCCCTTTGGCCGAGAGCTTCCTCCCTCAGTAGTGGTTAGCCGTGGGGTACCCCCCTAGCCTAGTTGTCTCGTATAATACCCCCTTTTTGTGGTATAGAAATACTCTCCAAGTATTGTTATAATGCCCAAATACCTTGGCCCATATACCTTGTAGTATTCCCAAGGTTACACTTATACAAAAGCCCGGAAAATACTAGTATACTTCCCTCAGTCACAAAAACGAAGCCCTAAGTAAATCTTCACCCGTAGATGAAGTTATAAGTAGAAGTTGGTTAGAACTTCTAAGGGTTGTTGGGAGGCGGGTTGAGCGCACGGGTAGAGCTAAACCTTGCTCGGGATCGACATATAACTCGGATAATTTTGGGCTTATCGAGGTAAACACTCTTGACCTTCTATTGTAATTGGAAATTACATGTTGTAGGAATATATAGTTGAAGTATACTATATATAGAATTGAACATAGTTATGCGGCAATGTCTTTTGAATTAAGCCTGAATAATACTTACGGCAATGTCTTGCGACTTAAGCTGAAGTTAAATAAGAGAATGAATCGTAATTACATAGTATTACTGAGAATTGTGTAGTATTGTGTGTAGAATTGTACACGCCCGGTTAGACGCAAACCCCCGGTTGGCTTGGTAGCCGGCCTCGATAAAGGAGGAGATTAACGCTGTTGCGGGAGGCCACAATTTTCTCGTAGAATATTCTGCGTGGAGACCTTGATGTTAATAGGCGCCTTGTGGCCTCTATAGGTGAAGTACTACGTGTGGCGTGATCTACTTGGCTTAAGGAGTAGCCGACGGTTTGAGGTACTTGGAGCGTTTTGCTATTCGTCGATAATCATCGCGAGGTATGTGAACCTCTTCCTATCTGTTCTAGCATGATATGTGTATAACTATGTAGTACGGTGAGACGCATACGTGTTAATCGTATTTGATTGGTTTGAATCATAAGGTGTTATAACGGCTTTATGGGAAGTTGGTTATAATGACCTTATGTAGGTAAGAAAATGCTTTGTGGTTTTAAAAGGTAATCGACTTGATGTGTGATAATAAAGAACTTGAAGTATTTCAAAAGACCTGTTTGAAAGAAGAGTAATACTTGGTTTTGAAAACATAAGAGTTATACTAGCTTTATGGGAAGTTAGGTATAACGTCTTAAGGAAGGTAAAATGAATAGGTTTATTGATCTTAAAATATAAGAGACTTGACTTGAATGAATTAATATGAATTTTGTGTGAAGCCTCATTCGTGAGTAATGAGTACTTGGTTTTTGAAAGGAATAATGTTTTACTGATTTCGGAAATCAGAATGTGTATCGACAAACCACTGCAGCGTTAATAAAGGAAAATGTATTGAATAATTAAGTATTATTAAACCAGTAGAAACCTCCATCCGCATAAGCTAAGATGAGACAAAATGATATTACATTTTCTAGATCATGGCTGCTTAATAAAATTGATTATGAACAAGAATAACCTACTCGCCTATGGCATGTGTTACTCAATTGTTTTAAAAAGAGATTAAGACATTGAACTATGAAACTTTTCTAAAAAGAGACTTGTGTAATTGAAATTAGGCAAACTGGAACGTTAGGGAAAGGAAAGGCATTGGGTTGTCTTAAAATGGTTTAAAACATAAAGTGTTATAACAGCTTTATGGGAAGTTGGTTATAACGACTTTATGAAAACAAAAGAAAAGGTTTTATCATTGGTTTTAATATGGTAACTTGACTTTAATAAGAGAAGTGTTTTGGTCTAAAAAGAAGGCATGGTATTGCCTTAATTTGGTTTTAAAAAGGAAAGTATGGAGGTTGTTTTGGTTTACTTAAAAGATATAAGTCACTCTATTTTTATACTACGGGTATCGGGTGACTTTTATAAAAGGGAATGGATCTTTAAAAAGGAATTTAACGTACGTAGTACTGTAGGGTTAAAAACCCGGACTTTGGCATAAAATGAAAGTAGCTTGAGTTGTGTAACTTGCCTATGCTTGTTGTTGTGTAACTTGCTTATGCTTGTGGTGATAGCCTTTGTTGTGCAAATGGTGTTCTATATAACCGCGTCTCTCAATGGAGTGTCGGTTGACTTGTTGAGGACTTACTTGGACGTACCGGCAGTGACGGAAAATTCCACGGGTATGCTCCTGTTGATAGTGCTATTCCATGGACTAGCTCTCCATGAGGTTTCTTACTGTTCGGCCTTGGTACCCGGTGGTCGGCCAGATTTGCCCCGCCTCGTGGCTGATTCGCCTTGGTACAGTAGTTAGCCCTCGACTTGCCTGCTCGAGTAGTGACGAAGTCTCGTGATACGGCCTTGGTACCCGGTGGTCAGCCCTCGTACTTGCCCCGGTCAGCTACGTGACCGGCCTTGGTATCTGGTAGTCGGCTCTCGCACTTGCCCCGTGTCAGCTTCGTGTTTGTGGTTGCATTGTATTATTGGTACGGTCGGATCCGGTAGTTGTACTTGTCCTGTACGGTTTTTATGACACAGGTGGGACCTGGTGTTCATGTATACTCCTTGGTATTGTTATATCATAAACTGCCGGCAGTGAGGAAGAAATTCCACGGGCACGAGTGATAATTTGGAGGGCGTGAGTCCCTGACTTGATGTAACTGGTTATATGTTATGTACTGTAGTTTGGTCATCATACATGTCTCCTGCTTTTTATAGACTATTATGATTTCATTTACAGTTTCACATACTTGGTACCTGTTGTACTGACCTCCTTCGGGGGGCTGCGTCATGCCGCAGTAAAGTACATCTACCGCCGATCCGCGTTTAGGATCTCATTTCAGCTGGGAAGCTCGTTCCGCGGAGGCTTATCTTTGGTATGTTACCCACGAGTCTGTAAGTTCTTGTACGTTCAGGGTATGGCGGGCCCCGTCGTCGTAGTTGTTGTATAAATCTTAGAGGTGCAGAGTAATTGTGGCGAGGTTGTAAGGATTGTAATCGCTCAAATGTCTTTATATATATATGTTGAAAGGCAATCGCTTGCTGGCCTGTTTATTTATAATATCTCTCATTTCATGTTCATGTTTTATTTTCCTGATTTTCTCTCGATGATTGTATCACTAGGGTGCCCGGTAGGCACGATCACGCCCGATTCGGTCGTGACAAAGTGGTATCGTGAGCGATTAGTCCTCGAAAGTGTCTACGCACCGTGTCTAGTAGAGTCTTGATTATCGATGTGTTGTGCACCACATCTATGATCAGCGGCCGCAGGACATTTAGGATTGGTTTCCATTCTTCTCATTCTCGAGATCGTGCCTTAGAGTGTGATAAGATGGACCCTCCGACATACTTCGTTTTTACCGCTATGCCTCCGTAAGGCAACCCGCCCGTGGCGGAAAGGCGCAGAAGGAAGCTGCGAGTAGAGCAGCGCGCAGACCACATGCACCGAGCCTCCGATCCGCATCGAGCGGAGAGATGGGTCACAAGGAGCTGGCCCGATTAATGGCCGTGGTCAGGCCATACTGAGATAGGCCGGACGCAGCAGCCCAAAGAATACCCGGTTCACCCTAGATCGATAGTTCGAGGCTACGGATTTTCTGAGTTGTAGGCCGCCAGAGTTTTATGGGTCGAGGCCTGAGGATGATCCGCAGGAGTTCATCCGACAGTTACAGCGGATCATGAGAGTAATCAAGGCATCGGAGACCGAGTCAGTGGTCCTAGGTTCACATCAGCTGCGTGATACCGCAGTCGACTGGTTTGATTCGTGGGAGCTGTCCCGGGGAGAGAATGCACTTCCAGCTATATGGGACGAGTTCTCAGAGGCATTCCTTGCACATTTCTTGCCTCCACAGATGAGGAGGGCCCGGGCAGACATGTCACGACCCGAACCCGGGCCCGTGACTGGTGCCTTACCCCGGGCACCCAAGTAGACATACATCAGAGTAATCAGCGGAACATAAAGACAATACATGAAACCAGTGTAATAAGACAGTGAAATAAGAAGACAGGCTAACCAAAAACGGTTACCTTCAGTATATATATAAATAGCAACTTTTTCAACATGAACAGTTTAATCCTTTTTACAAACCCTGCCCACAACAGTACTACAGACCTCTAAGAAATGATACGACAACAATGGCGGGACAGGGCCCCGCCATACCCCTGAACGTAAGCACCTACAACAACAGGGGACTATACCAAGATAAGCCTCCGGAGAAACGGAGCTTCCCAAACGCTGAAACTGTGACCCTGAGAGCTAGGATCAACGACTGGTGTACCTCAACCTGCGGCATGAACGCAGCCCCCCGAAGGAGGTCGATAACAGTACCGAGTATGTGAAACTGAAAATACATATCAGAAATGAAATCATAGCGATCATATAAAGCAGAGACATGTATGATAACCAAACTACGCTTTACAACAAAGCAATCATGTCAAGTCGTGACTCACGCCCTCAAGTCATCACTCAAGTATAACAATGGGTCTCAGGCCCACAACATCAATCATGCCCGTGGAATACCTTCCTCACTGCCGGCAGTCTATGATATAAAAGCACCAAGGAACACACATGAACACCAGGTCCCACCTGTGTCATAATAAAACTGTACGGGGTAAGTACGAAGGCATAGCCGACTACTAAAAACCCACAGTACCAACAAGGTCATGAATCAGATTCATAAGATCTGTCTAGACCGTCACATGATCAAAGCCGCCACTTGCCCGCAGTATCAATGTACGCGCCTAACCCTGGAACTCCCGCAGCTCCGCATAGGCCAATCTCATCGGCCCGCATGAGGTATTCCCCGCATCGAGGGTAGCTACTCCCCGGCATCGTCCTGGACTTCGCAGTCCGCATGGCCACATGGACCGCATGCCCATAAAGGACGCATACTAACCTGGAACTCAGAGCTCGCATAGCCCGGGACCTGCATGAGGTATTCTCGAATCATAGGTCCATCGACCCGCCTGAGTCTACCCCGCATCGGAGGGCAGCTTAACCCCCGGAATCATCTCAAGAGATGAATGCCACAATACTATCATAACGACTGATAGTTAATAAGCACAATCAAGGGAAACCCCTTTACACAACCATCACAAGATACTAACACACGTAGCTTCCTAACACGTTTACTTATCAAAGCAATCAAGAAAGTATTACAAGGCTATCACAAACCAATACAATCAAGTTGTTCACACAAGGTACCTTCTACTATATGATTAACAAGATCGGGTTTTATCCCCAAAGTACTTCATACATTAACTCTTTAAAAGATACGTTACATTCACAAAAGTCACACAATTCACGTAGTATATGAAAATAGAGTGATTATCTTTTTAAAGTAAATCAATTACTTCTCTTTGTAAAATCAAGTAGCAACATTCTTTTCCAATGTTCAAGTTTGCCTAATTTCCAATGTTCAAGTTTCTCATTTTTAGAAAGGGTTCGTAGTTCATAGTCTTATTCATTTAAGAATATAATTCTCCTTTAAACAATCTGAGAAACATAAGCCTTATATGAGTAGGATATCTTGTTTATAACAATCTTATTACAATGACCATGATCTAGAAATATCATTTTGTCTCATCTTAGCTTCTATGCGGATGGAAGTTTCTCTGGTTTTAATAATACTTAATTATTCAAAATATTTCCTTTTATTAACGCCGCAGTTGGTTTGTCGATACACATTCGATTTCAAATCAAGAAAACATTCTTAAGCCGTTATACCTAACTTCCCATAAAGCTAGTATAACTCTTAAGTTTTCAAAACCAAATATTACTTCTTCTTTCAAAATGATTCAAAATCTTTTGAAATACTTCAAGTTCTTTATTAACACATAACAAGCCGCTTATAGTTCAAATCGCTACCTTTTCAAGACCACCGATTTTCTTACCAACATAAAGTTGTTATAATCAACTTCCCATAAAGCCGTTATAACACTTTATGTTTTAAACCAATCAAATACGTTTAGCACATGTACGTCTACCGTACTACATAGTTCACACATATCATGCTGGAAGAGATAGGAAGAGGTTCACATACCTCGCGACGAGTATCGACTAATAGCAAAACGCTCCAAGTACTTCAAACCATCGGCTACTCCTTAGCCAGTAGATCGCGCCATACGTAGTACTTCAACCTATAAGGCCACAAGGCGCTTATTAACATTTAGATCCCTTCGTAGAACATTCTACAGAAAATTCGGCAAGACTCTCCCGCAACAACAGAATCTCCTCTACCGAGGCCGGCTACCAAGCCAACCGGGGGGGTTATACATCTAACCCTAACGGGTACAATTCTACTCCACGGTACTACTGTAATACAACCCTAAGTAATTACAGTTCAGTAATCTTCTTTAAATTCAGGCTTAAGTCGCAAGACATTGCCGTAAGTATTATTCAGGCTTAAGTCAAAAGACATTGCCAATAACTACGTTCAGTTCTATATATAGTATACTTCAACTATATATTCTAACAATATGTAATTTCCAATTACAAGAGGACAAGATATTTACCTCAATAAGCCCATAATTATCCAAGTATAAAGTCGATCCCGGCAATCGTTTAGCTCCAACTTCGAGCGCTCAACCCGCTCTAAACCACCCTTAGAAGTTCTAACCAACTTCTACACAATACTCCAAACGACTATGGAGATTTTCCTAGGGTTTCGGTTTTTGTGGATCGACTAAGTATAATAGTATTTTCTGGCTTTTCAGATAGGTATATCCTTAGAATACTACAAGGTATATGGCTAAGGTAATTTGGGCATTATAACAATACTTTTGAGAGTATTTCTACCAAGAGGGGTATATATACGAGACAACACCACAAGGGTGTATACCCTCGCCTACCCCCACTGTGGGGTACTCTCGCCAAGGGCGTGGGAAGGGAACTCTCGGCTAAGCCTCACAAGGAGAGGACGAGAACAACATGAAGGGAGGAGGGTTTCTAAGACTTAGAACATTTTAGGATGAATAAGTCTTCCAAAGGGGGTATTTATAGTACAAGCCAAGGCCAACCAATGGCCAAGATCTAGCCAAGCTATGCAAGTGTAGGCCAAGATCATGCCAAGTGCACCTTATCCATCTACCCACAAAATATCCTACCAACTACTTGACAAAACTCACCCAAATCGTCCAAGCTTGACCGCCCACACTCCATCAATGAGGGTGACAAGTGTCGCCTCTCGTTGGTCCAAAATGTTTCGTCTCTCGAAAAATCCGCAAAAATAAGAAATGACATAGCCGAAATTCCCTACGAAAGTGTGGAAAACGTTTCACTAAAAACGACTCTAACCGGTGTTATGCACAAATAAAATTCGCCAAGCACTTTAAGGCACAAACTTTTCTACGCACGCCCCCGCATATACTGGAAATACGGTATAACATTCTCCTCCTTAGAAACATTCGTCCCGAATGTTCCTTCTAAGTCTCAAACAATGGCGCCAAGATAGTCTTCACTACTATACTTACGAGAACAATCGCCACACCGGCCACGTAAACACCCGCGCACATACTTCTATCTAAGCCCACGAGGAAAACACCTCTAATCATCACCACAAAACACTTCTCACCGGGTCTAAAATATACTTCCTTCGACCTTCTCTTTACAAAAAGAAATGATCACATCTATGCTCGCCATACATGCTCGCTTCTCTCTTTACTCGTAGATACCACTTTGTCACTTTGCTCGAGGCATTAACCTTCTCAGCGACTCCAACAAATGGTACCACTTTTGTCACTTTGTCGCGAGCCTTGCTCGACGACCCACAAATGGTACCGCCGCATGCGATCCACGAGGATGTCGTATACTCGAACTCTTTCCACATTTCGAAATCGCTTGATTTCAAAACTCGGGGTTACTATCTCTAACGTGGTCATCATTAACGGGGAACACTCTGGATGGATCTTCGATACTTCCCCGAACATCACAATACGAAAGACCGGACGCACTGCCTCCCACGTCGGACGGCAAATGCTAACATATAGGCAACCCGCCTATCCTTCACGAACTCACAAAGGCCCAAAGTAACTCGGGCTAAGTTCCTCTGTTTTCCAAAACTCGCCGCACTCCAAACCCGGTGGTACTT
This sequence comes from Przewalskia tangutica, assembly GCA_029844215.1. Lineage (NCBI taxonomy): Eukaryota > Viridiplantae > Streptophyta > Magnoliopsida > Solanales > Solanaceae > Przewalskia > Przewalskia tangutica. Next base: position 56,858,205 of record CM056726.1, read on the forward strand.
TCAAGAAGACCGACCGTCAACTCAACTCTAAGCGCCGCCGATTATCCGCACGATTCCTCCGAGCTGCCGTAACCTCTTCTAGACAAGCTTCACTATCCACGACCTGTGGAACAAGCTGAACCAACCGCTCAACCTTGCCAACATCGAACCAATCGATCGACAACTTACACTTCCGCCCTTACAAGGCTTCATAAGGCGATATCCGAACACCGAAATGGTAGATCGAACACTACCTCCACAGAGACAACAATCCCTACAACTATCCTGAAATCCAAACACCGCCCGAGGCGAACGCGATTCGAGACTCACCGAGTTCCTAACCCCGCTGGTAAACTTTTAGAAAACGAAAATAGCCACAACTCGGGCTTCATCGCTCGACATAAGGTGAAGGTAGGCACCCCGTGCAGCCTTTCAACCCTTCAGATAACTCAACACAGCCGAGTAAACGGTTCCGAACGAAGAACACGATGGGCTGCCCCCATCGACCCGACCACCGGTCGAATGCATCCACGAACTCGTACGCCGTTAATCGAACATGGGCCTAACACCTCGTGACCTACCACAAGCGGGACCACCACAACCGACCCACCACCAAAAGCGCCGGGTTGACCCGCAACGTGGCCTCAACCCGACCCGCAACGCACATCATACTAGCTCCCGAACCGAACAATCTCACTAATCACGTTACGAAACCTAGCGGTCTTCTTAGCTCAACTACCTCTTTCATTCCACACTACTAGGGACCTGTCCCAACATAACTCACGTGCACTATGCACCGATAAGGGTCAAACATAACACTACACCTTTTTCTCGAGATGGCCTCACCTCTAAGGTCTCTACGTATAAAACTATATGTCTAACACTTTCTCTATCACCCAAAATCTTACTAGGTTAATCAACCTTGATTTCAAATCACAACTAACACATCGCTATCGTAACATAGCACCTAAGGTATACTCACCTTATCACCTATACAAAACTCTGAGGGTTAAGGATAGATCTATGTTCATCGCTTCACTCCCTTAGTCGTTCTAATCAAACTCGCCTGTAGGCGCATAGCTAAGGAGGTGACGAACTACCCACCGCGATCGAAGGCAAAGTCCTCCTACAAGGACACTATATCGACAATGCACTCGACGGTCATAGTACAACAAGTACCAACTAAAAGATGACATTCCCGTGACGACGCTCCAAATCAGAACCTAAGCCACGGAGTTCTAACCAACTCCTGCATACCCCGAACGCCCCGAATCCGGAAGACCACTCGCATTGTGGATATGCGTAATCAAATCTGTGGTGAGGTGACTTGCCTCGAAAGTTACCAAAGGACCTTCTTGCTCGCCCTTCTCGCCCTCGTTAACCCGCCGATCTCTACGTTTCTCGGCTCTGTGTATAAGCTCGCATAATCGCCATGCTCGCTAATCAAGAACTACTTTGCACAACCCTCTCGTTGATATTCATCAAGATTCGCGACATCGGTATACTCTCCGTAGTTAAATCCATAGCTAGTAATGTGGTCGCTTTTGCAATCCATATTCTCTGCTCTCGGTCGTGGAACCGGGCGTTCAAATATCATGGCCGCAGAGGAACTGCGCCGTGCTAAACTTTGTGGGGCTAGTGACGCCGCAGAACTCCCCGAATGAAGCACCACCCAGTGATGATTGGGCTGTGCCCACGTAACCCTCTCAGACTTACTTGCAGCCTCCTCGCTTGCCTCCCGGGCCGGGTTGCCTACGCGGAGGCATAGCGGTAAGGGAAAGAAATACGCCGAGGGTCTAACTTACAACACACTCTAAGGCACGATCTCGCAGTGAGAAGAATAGAAACCAATCCTAAATACCCTATAGCCTCTCGATTATTGGTGTGGTGCACAACACACCGATAATCAAGACTCATCGGATACGGCTCAGAGACACTTTCCGAGGATTAATCGCTCGATACCACTTTTGTCACGACCAACCGGGCGTGATCGTGCCTTACCCCGCACCCAAGTAGACATACATCGAGTAATCAATGAACATAAAGACAATACATGAAACCAAACTGTAATAAGACAAAGGAAATAAGAAGACAAAGCAACCAAAAACGGTTACCTTCAAGATATATATAAATAACAACTTTTTCAACATGAATGCTTTAATCTTTTTACAAACCCCGCCCACAACAAGCATTACATGCACCTCTAAGAAATGATACGACAACAATGGCGACAGTGGCTCCCGCCATACCCCGAACGTAAGCACCTACAACAACAGGGACTATACCAAGATAAGCCTCCGAGAAACGGAGCTTCCCAAACGCTAATCGTGACACGAGAGCTAGGATCAACGATCGTGTACCTCAACTGCGGCATGAACGCACCGGGCGAGGTCGATAACAAAAATCCGAGTATGTGAAATCGAAATACATATCGTAAATGAAATCATAGCGATCATATAAAGCAGAGACATGTATGATAACCAAACTACGATTTACAACAAAGCGATATGTCAAGTCGTGACTCACGCCTCAAGTCATCACTCAAGTATAACAATAGGTCTCGTGCCCACAACATCAATCATGCGTGGAATACCTTCCTCACCGCCGGCAGCCTATGATATAAAAGCACCAAGGAACACACATGAACACCGTGTCCCACTGTGTCATAATAAAATCAGACGGTAAGTACGAAGGCATAGCCAACTACTAAAAACCCACAGTACCAACAAGGTCATGAACTGTATCATAAGATCTGTCTAGACCGCCACATGATCATAGCTGGCCACTTGCCCGCAGTATCAATGTACGCGTCTAACCTCGAACTCCCGCAGCCCGCGTAGGCCAATCTCATCGCCCGCATGAGGTATTCCCGCGTCGAGGGTAGCTACTCCCGGCGATCGCCCCGACTTCGCGATCGCGTGGCTACATGGACCGCGTGCCCATAAAGGACGATACTAACTGGAACTCGTAGCTCGCGTAGGCCCGGGACTGCATTGAGGTATTCTCGAATCATAGGTCCATCGACTACCGAAGTCTACCCCGCGTCGGAGGGCTTAACCCGGAATCATCTCAAGAGATGAATGCCACAATACTATCATAACGATCGATAGTTAATAAGCACAATCAAGGGAAGCCCCTTTACACAACCATCACAAGATACTAACACACGTAGCTTCCTAACACGTTTACTTATCAAAGCAATCAAGAAAGTATTACAAGGCTATCACAAACCAATACAATCAAGTTGTTCACACAAGGTACCTTCTACTATATGATTAACAAGATCGGTTTTATCCCCAAAGTACTTCATACATTAACTCTTTAAAAGATCGTTACATTCAAAAGTCACACAATACCCGTAGTATATGAAAATAGAGTGATTATCTTTTTAAAGTAAATCAATTACTTCTCTTTGTAAAATCAAGTAGCAACATTTCCAATGTTCAAGTTTGCCTAATTTCCAATGTTCAAGTTTCTCATTTTTAGAAAGGGTTCGTAGTTCATAGTCTTATTCATTTAAGAATATAATTCTCCTTTAAACAACTGAGAAACATAAGCCTTATATGTGAGTAGGATATCTTGTTTATAACAATCTTATTACAAAGACCATGATCTAGGAAATATCATTTTGTCTCATCTTAGCTTCTATGCAGATGGAAGTTTCTCCGGTTTTAATAATACTTAATTATTCAAAACATTTCCTATTAACGCTGCGATGGTTTGTCGATACACATTCGATTTCAAATCAAGAAACATTCTTAAGCCGTTATACCTAACTTCCCATAAAGCTAGTATAACTCTTAAGTTTTCAAAACCAAATATTACTTCTTCTTTCAAAATGATTCAAAATCTTTTGAAATACTTCAAGTTCTTTATTAACACATAACAAGCCGCTTATAGTTCAAATCGATTACCTTTTCAAGACCACCAAGATTTTCTTACCAACATAAAGTCGTTATAATCAACTTCCCATAAAGCCGTTATAACACTTTATGTTTTAAACCAATCAAATACGTTTAGCACATGTGACGTCACCGTACTACATAGTTCACACATATCATGCCGAAGAGATAGGAAGAGGTTCACATACCTCGCGACGAGTATCGACTAATAGCAAAACGCCCAAGTACTTCAAACCATCGGCTACTCCTTAGCCAGATCGCGCCATACGCGATTTCAACCTATAAGGCCACAAGGCGCTTATTAACATTTAGATCCCTTCGTAGAACATTCTACGTAAAATTCGCAAAGACTCCTCCCGCAACAACAGAATCTCCTCTACCGAGGCCGGCTACCAAGCCAACCGGGGTTATACATCTAACCCTAACTGTACAATTTACTCCACTGACTACTGTAATACACCCTAAGTAATTACAGCAAGAATCTTCTTTAAATTCAGCTTAAGTCGCAAGACATTGCCGTAAGTATTATTCAGCTTAAGTCAAAAGACATTGCCAATAACTACGTTGATTAATATATAGTATACTTCAACTATATATTCTAACAATATGTAATTTCCAATTACAATAGAGGACAAGATATTTACCTCAATAAGCCCATAATTATCCAAGTATAAAGTCGATCCCGGCAATCGTTTAGCTCCAACTCCGAGCGCCCAACCCGCTCTAAACCACCCTTAGAAGTTCTAACCAACTTCTACACAATACTCCAACGGACTATGGAGATTTTCCTAGGGTTTCGGTTTTGTGGTCGACGGAAGTATAATAGTATTTTCTGGCTTTTCAGATAGGTATATCCTTAGAATACTACAAGGTATATGGCTAAGGTAATTTGGGCATTATAACAATACTTTGAGAGTATTTCTACCAAGAGGGTATATATACGAGACAACACCACAAGGGGTGTATACCTCCTCTACACCCCACTGTGGGGTACTCTCGCCAAGGTGGGGAAGGGAACTCTCGCTAAGCCTCACAAGGGGGAGAGGACGAGAACAACATGAAGGAGGGGAGGGTTTCTAAGACTTAGAACATTTTAGGATGAATAAGTCTTCCAAAGGGGTATTTATAGTACAAGCCAAGGCCAACCAATGGCCAAGATCTAGCCAAGTGCTATGCAAGTGTAGGGCCAAGATCATGCCAAGTGCACCTTATCCATCTACCCACAAAATATCCTACCAACTACTTGACAAAACTCACCCAAATCGTCCAAGCTTGACCGCCCACACTCCATCAATGAGAGGGTGACAAGTGTCGCCCTCTCGTTGGTCCAAAATGTTTCGTCTCTCGGAAAAATCCGCAAAAATAAGAAATGACATAGCCGAAATTCCCTACGAAGTTGTGGAAAACGTTTCACTAAAAACGACTCTAACCGGGTGTTATGCACAAATAAAATTCGGCCAAGCACTTTAAGGCACAAACTTTTCTACGTACGTCCCCGCATACATACTCTGGAAATACGGGGTATAACAAGACAGATTTTTGGTGTTACGGCAGAACGGTCGTACGGTTCGGGAGTACAATGTAGAGTTCGACTCATTGGCCCGGTACGTCCCCGCGTTGGTAGCAAGTATGGAAGATCGAGTGCACCGATTTGTTACAGGGCTCGATGATCACCTAGCCGAGAGTTGTTCGGGTGTAGCTCTTCAGCCGGACATGGACATTGCCCGCATGCAGGCGTATGCACTTGGATGTGAGGAACGGATAAATCGACGGAATGACCAGGGTCAGCAGAAGAGGGCCAGAGCAGCAGGGTCCTTTGGTGGCTTTCGAGGCGGACCGCCTCGAAGAAAGCCGCGATGCGCCTCCACCAAGACAGAGTGGTCCTCCACAGCCTTGGGACCTTCGAGATGTTCGGAGCGGTCGGGGCTCCTGTGTTTCAGATTTTCGGGAGCGAAGTGCTCGCGGATGAGGTTGCCCTTGTCTCAGCAGGCCGCCAGGAAAACTTCATAAGGGAGAGTGTCGCATCGACTCGGGAGATTGTTATTTTTGCGCCAGCAGGCTATCCGGCAAGAGATCGTCCGACCGTGGGTAGCACCGTAGGATAGCATGGACTACTAGAGCAGCGATGGTTCTTCACCTTCCATAGCCAGCAGATGTTCGACACCTACAGCCCTGAGAGGTCGCGGTGGGAGTTCCCGATTTAGCGGTCCTTTGAACCGCCTATTGTCAGGTATATCCTTAACCCTCTAGAGACTTATATTGTATTGATGTTGATGATGTGTTTAGTGTTATGTTCGGATAGCTCTGTGCTAAAATGTGATTTAGAAACCTGGTCAGTAAGAAAAAGGGTAAGCCTGGGGGTGAGACATGATAAACCATAGAATATTACAGTTGAGACCTTAGATGTAAGGTCGTCTTGAGTACCAGATTTTGCAAGTGATCCTTGTCGGAGTGCATTTTTATGCCTAGAACGTTTTGTGTGACAAAGTCCCTGGGTAGTGTGAAATGGAAGTGGTAGCTTTCATGACCTGTAGAGGTAAGATTGTTTGGATCAAGAAACTAGAGAGTTGGCATGACGGAGGGTCGGGTTGAGGGCGTGTTGCGTGTCAACCCGTAGCCCGGATTGAGGTGGGGTCAGCTCTGGGTGGTCCCGCCAGGAGGTAGGGTCACCAGGGTGTTAGGACCAAATTTTGATGACCATCGTATGAGTTCGTGGATATGTTCGACCAGAAGCAGATCGTGAAGGTCGGGAATGGCCTTAAGAAAGAGTACGTGTGTTAGTTCGTGGCCAGGCGTGGTGTTGGCAACTTGTTAGAAGATCTTCTTCGTAATCCGTCTTGAGAAGGAACATTCGGGACGAATGTTTCTAAGGAGGGGAGAATGTTATACCCCGTATTTCCAGAGTATGTACGTGAGCGCGTACGTATTGTAATTTAAGCCTTAAAGTTGGCTAGTTTCGAAAATTGTACACAAGTGCCGAAAGGAGTCGTTTTTCGACGAAACGTTTCCACAGCTTTCGTAGGGAAAATTCCGGCTATGTCAATAATAATTTTTGCGGATTTTTCCGAGAGACGTAACATTTTGGACCAACGGGAGGGTGACAAGTGTCACCTCACATTGGAAGAGGTAGACGGCAAAGTGGGATGGCTTGCACGTTTTTGTGCCTTTCCTTGGTCAAGGGTTAGGTAGGATATTTTTGTGGAATGGATAAGGTAGCACATGGCTAAATCTTGGCCTTACACTTGCTATGCACTTGTCTTCATCTTGGCCATTGGTTGGCCTTCACTTGACCTATAAATACCCCTCTAGTTGAAGACATTCTTCATCCTAAACTTGAGCAATCTATCTAAGTCTCAAACTACTCCTCCTCTTGAGTTTCGTCCACCACACCCCCTTTGGCCGGAGCTTCCCCTCCCCTTTGTAGTGGTTAGCCGTGGTACCCCTAGCCTAGTTGTCTCGTATAATACCCCCATATTGTGGTATAGAAATAATCTCCAAGTATTGTTATAATGCCCTAATACCTCGCCCATATACCTTGTAGTATTCCCGAGGTTACACTTATACAAAAGCCCGTAAAATACTATTATACTTCCTCACCACAAAAACGAAACCCTAAGTAAATCTTCACCCGTAGTTGAAGTTATAAGTAGAAGTTGGTTAGAACTTCTAAGGGTTGTTGGGAGCGGGTTGGAGCGCACGGGGTAGGAGCTAAACCTTGCTCAGGATCGACATATAACTCGGATAATTTTGGGCTTATCGAGGTAAACACTCTTGACCTTCTATTGTAATTGGAAATTACATGTTGTAGGAATATATAGTTGAAGTATACTATATATAGAATTGAACATAGTTGTGCGGCAATGTCTTTTGACTTAAGCCTGAATAATACTTACGGCAATGTCTTGCGACTTAAGCCTGAAGTTAAATAAGAGAACTGAACTGTAATTACATAGGACTGTATTACAGTAGACTTGTGTAGTATTGCTGTGTGTAGAATTGTACACGTCCGGTTAGACGTGCAAACCCCCCCCCCCCTGGTTGGCTTGGTAGCCGGCCTCGATAAAGGAGGAGATTAACGCTGTTGCGGGGGGGGGGGAGGTGCTGCCGAATTTTCTGTAGAATATTCTACGTGGAGACCTTGATGTTAATAGGCGCCTTGTGGCCTCTATAGGTTGAAGTACTACGTGTGGCGTGATCTACTTGGCTTAAGGAGTAGCCGACGGTTTGAGGTACTTGGAGCGTTTTGCTATTAGTCGATAATCGTCGCGAGGTATGTGAACCTCTTCCTATCTGTTCTAGCATGATATGTGTATAACTATGTAGTACGGTAGACGTACAGGTGTTAATCGTATTTGATTGGTTTGAAACATAGGTGTTATAAACGCTTTATGGGAAGTTGGTTATAATGACCTTATGTAGGTAAGAAAATGCTTTGTGGTTTTAAAAGGTAAATCGACTTGATGTGTGATAATAAAGAACTTGAAGTATTTCAAAAGACTGCTTTGAAAGAAGAGTAATACTTGGTTTTGAAAACATAAGAGTTATACTAGCTTTATGGGAAGTTAGGTATAACGTCTTAAGGAAGGTAAAATGAATAGGTTTATTGATCTTAAAATATAAGAGACTTGACTTGAATGAATTAATATGAATTTTGTGTGAAGCCTCATTCGTGAGTAATGAGTACTTGGTTTTTGAAAGGAATAATGTTTTACTGATTTCGGAAATCAGAATGTGTATCGACAAACCACTGCAGCGTTAATAAAGGAAAATGTATTGAATAATTAAGTATTATTAAACCAGTAGAAACCTCCATCTGCATAGAAGCTAAGATGAGACAAAATGATATTACATTTTCTAGATCATGGCTGCTTAATAAAATTGATTATGAACAAGAATAACCTACTCGCCTATGGCATGTGTTACTCAATTGTTTTAAAAAGAGATTAAGACATTGAACTATGAAACTTTTCTAAAAAGAGACTTGTGTAATTGAAATTAGGCAAACTGGAACGTTAGGGAAAGGAAAGGCATTGGGTTGTCTTAAAATGGTTAAAACATAAAGTGTTATAACAGCTTTATGGGAAGTTGGTTATAACGACTTTATGAAAACAAAAGAAAAGGTTTTATCATTGGTTTTAATATGGTAACTTGACTTTAATAAGAGAAGTGTTTTGGTCTAAAAGAAGTCATGGTATTGCCTTAATTTGGTTTTTAAAAGGTAAGTATGGAAGTTGTTTTGGTTTACTTAAAAGATATAAGTCACTCTATTTTTATACTACGGGTATCGGGTGACTTTTATAAAAGGGAATGGATCTTTAAAAAGGAATTTAACGTGACGTAGTAATCTTGTAGGTTAAAAACCCAACTTTGGCATAAAATGAAAGTAGCTTGAGTTGTGTAACTTGCCTACGCTGGTTGTTGTGTAACTTGCTTATGCTTGTGGTGATAGCCTTTGTTGTGCAAATGGTGTTCTATATAACCGCGTCTCTCAATGGAGTGCCGGTTGACTTGTTGAGGACTTACTTGGACGTACCGGCAGTGACGGAAAATTCCACGGGTATGCTCCTGTTGATAGTGCTATTCCATGGACTAGCTCTCCATGAGGTTTCTTACTGTTCGGCCTTGGTACCCGGTGGTCGGCCAGACTTGCCCCGCCTCGTGGCTGATTCGCCTTGGTACCGGTAGTTAGCCCTCGCACTTGATTCGCTCAGTGTAGGACGAAGTCTCGTGATACGCCGTACCCGGTGGTCACCGTACTTGCCCCGGCCACACGTGACCGGCCTTGGTATCTGGTAGTCGGCTCTCGCACTTGCCCCGTGTCAGCTTCGTGTTTGTGGTTGCATTGTATTATTGGTACGGTCGGATCCGGTAGTTGTACTTGTCCTGTACGGTTTTTATGACACAGGTGGGACCTGGTGTTCATGTATACTCCTTGGTATTGTTATATCATAAACTGCCGGCAGTGAGGAAGAAATTCCACGGGCACGAGTGATAATTTGGAGGGCGTGAGTCCATGACTTGATATCGTTATATGTTATGTACTGTAGTTTGGTCATCATACATGTCTCCGCTTTATAGACTATTATGATTTCATTACGATTTACTGATTTCCATACTGTTACCAGATTGACCTCTTGAAGTGCGTTCATGCCGCAGGTAGAAGTACATCGGCTGTCGATCCCCGCGTTTAGGATCTCATTTCAGCGTTTTGGGAAGCTCCGTTCCGTCGGAGGCTTATCTTTGGTATGTTACCCTGAGTCTGTAAGTTCTTGTACGTTCAGGGGTATGGCGGGGCCCTGTCCCGTCGTAGTTGTTGTATAAATCTTAGAGGTCCGTGAGTAATCGCTGGCAGGTTGTAAGGATTAGAATCGTTCAAATGTCTTTATATATATATGTTGAAAGGCAACTGTTTTGGTTGGCCTGTTTATTTATAATATCTCTCATTTCATGTTCATGTTTTATTTTCCGCTGATTTTCTCTGATGATTGTATCACTAGGGTGCCCGGGGTAAGGCACCAGTCACGGGCCCGGATTCGGGTCGTGACACGAATGTTCCTTCTAAGTCTCCAAACGTACATGCACCGGTTTAGTCTTCACTACTATACTTACGAAACCAACTATGCCACATATTGCCATAATATAACACACGCGCGAAACTCAAATCCAAGCCAACGAGGAATCACCTCTAAGATGTAAAACAACACTAACTCCCATTCCTGGCCCAAAGGATACTCTCTTCGCACATTCACTTCACAACAAAATGATCACTTTTATTCTGTTAACACACGTTCACTTCCATCTCACACTACCCATGTAATCATCCCACAATATATTTCACGCATACCACGTACTTCGACAAAGACTAACCGTAAAACCATTCACTCAAGACGGCCTTGCATCCAAGGTCCTAACTGTTATAAATTCTAAGGCTCACAATTGTCTCGTCTCTAGACTTACCCTTTTTCAACTAACCATGTTTTCTAAATCACAAATATACACAATGCTATCCGTATATAGCACTCAACATGTATCCACCATAACAACATATACAAGTCTCTTAAGGGCTAAAGATATCTCTGTAACTACTACCTCACTTTCCCTTTGTCGCTCTAATCATAATCCTGCCCTGCAGGGCGCCTAGCATAAGGCGATGAACCAGCCACCGATCCCGAAGGCTGAGTCTCTACATCTGTGCTACCTCTGGTCGGACAAACTCTCACCAAATGGCCCTGTTGGCCGCAAGCATACAAGTTGTCGAAGCAGTACGACACTCCCCATAATGGAGTCTATTACAACGGCCACAACGAGGTAGGGGTGACCTCATCTGACTAACACCCCCTTCTCCCGAACAACTGAACCCGCAACTGACCCGATAGGTTGGGTCATCCCTCTTGTAACCCTCCTACTTGGACATCCTCCCATCACATGGCCCTGACGGCCGCAAGTATAACAATCTCCCAAACTAGCACGACACCCTGAGGATCATCCTCAGCTCTCTATCCATAGAACTCTGGCGAACTGCCACTCAAGAAATCCCGAAGTCTCAGACTATCGGATCTAGGGTGAATCATTGGTACTGCCGGAACCACCGGCTCCCGTCCGTACTCATTCCCAGCCACCAGCCTAGCTAGTAACTGGGCCATCTCCTTGAACTCATATCCTCGGCTCCTGGCCGTGGAACTGGAGGCTCAGGTATCGTGGCCTTAGTAGAAATCGGCCGCTCTAAACTCACTGGGCTAGCGGCGTCATAAAACTCGTCGTCGTAAGTACTATCTCGGTAATGACCAGGCTCGTGCCTCGTAACCTCTCGTGTTCTACTCGTAGCTCCTCTCGTCATTTCCCATCCGGGCCTGGTTGCCTTGCGTGAGGCGTAGCGGTACATAAGAATACGCCAGAGGAGTCCAACTTATAACACACTCTAAGGCACGATCTCGAGTGAGAAGAATGAAACCAATCCTAAATATCTCAGTAGCCTCCTCGATTATAGATGGTGCACAACACACCGATAATCAAGACTTACTAGACACGGTCTCAGACACCTTCCGAGGATTAATCGCTTCGATACCACTTTTGTCACGACTCCGACCTCGCGCATCGTGCCTTACCCGGCACCCTAGTGATACAACATCGAGAAAATCAGCGAAATAAAAACTTACACATGAAACAAGATATATAATAATAAAAAAAGCAGTTAACCAAAACGGTTACCTTCACGTATATATACATCAAAATCGAACAAGAAATCCTTTACAAACCACGCCCACAACGATTACTGCACTTCTAAGAATGTAACCACAACTACGACGGACAGGGCCCGCCATACCACGAATGTAAGTACCTACAACAACGGGGACTATACAAAGATAAGCCTCCGAGAAACGGAGCTTTCCGAACGCCGAATCGTGATCCTATGAGCGAGGATCAACAATCGTGTACCCTACCGGCATGAACGCAGCCTCAAGGAGGTCGACAACAGGTACCAAGTATGTGAAACTGAAAATACTGTAAAATGAAATCATAACAGTCTATAAAAAAAGTAGGAGACATGTATGATAACCAAACTACAGTCCATAATATATAAAAAGTCATGTCCAGTCAGGGACTCACGCCCTCAAAGTCATCACTCAAATATAACCATGGGTCTCACGCCCACAACATCAATCATGCCCGTGGAATACCTTCCTCACTGCCGGCAGTCTATGATGTAATAACACCAAGGAGTACACATGAACACCAGGTCCCACCTGTGTCGTAAAAACCGTACGGGGCAAGTACGAAAGCCAACTACCAGAACCTACCGTACCAACAATACTAAACAACTATATCACGAAGCTGACCGGGGCAAGTACGATAGCCTCTACCAGATCCACCCTGCATCACGTCGCTGACCGGGGCAAGTACGTAAGCTAACTACCAGATCCACCCTGCATCACGAGACTTCGTCCAAACACTGACTCGCGAAGCTGACACGGGGAAAGTACGAAAGCTAACTACCAGAACCAATGCCGAATCAGCCACGACCGGGGCAAGTACGAGAGTCAACTACGAGATACCAAAGCCGAATCAGTAAGACCTCATGGAGAGATAGTCCATGGAACAACAATCCTAATGGAACCATACCCGTGGGCCACCCAACGGGTCAGTAGGTCCAAGGATATAACAAGATAACAATCAAAATGGAAGCATACTCGTGGGCCACCCATCGTGTCAGTATGTCCAAAACAAATAACAAGATAACACTCCTAATGGAAGCATACCCGTGGGCCACCCATCGTGTCAGTATGTCCAAAAGGAAATAACAAGATAATAATCATAATGGAAGCATACTCGTGGGCCACCCATCGTGTCAGTATGTCCAAAGCAAATAACAAGATAACACTCCTAATGGAAGCATACCTGTGGGCCACCCATCGTGTCAGTATGTCCAAAAGGATCGATATAGTAGAAGCATACCCGTGGGCCACCCATCGTGTCAGTATGTCCATCAATCAACCAGATAGCCGGCCCTCCAACGAGAGACGCGGTAGCACAGAAATACAACACTTGCACAACAAAGGCTATCACAACTAGCATAGGCAAGTTCAACATACTTTTATACTTTCATTAACATGTAAATTGATTCACCATTTATAAAAACTCAAGTACTCCCATTTTATGCCAACAATCCGGGTTGTAACCCTGAAGTACTACGTACATAAATTCTTTCAAAAAGATCCATTTCTTTTACAAAGGTCACACGATACCCGTAGTATCAAAATAGAGTAACTATCTTTTTTAGTAAACCAAAACAATTTCCATACTTTCTTTTTAAACCAAATCATTTCTCCCTTTAAAGTCAAGTTACCATTTTAAATCCAATAATAAAACCATCCTTTTGTTTGCATAAAGTCGTTATAACTAACTTCCCATAAAGCTATTATAACACTTTATGTTTTAAACCAATTTAAGACAAAACCATGCCTTTCTTTTAAACCAAAACACTTCAAATTCTCAAGTCTCTTTTTAGAAATCAAGTTCCTTACTGTGGAATTTAAGAAAAATCAATACTTGTTATTAATGATTTTATTAAAGCAGCCATGATCTAGGAAATGTAATACAATTTTGTCTTATCTTAGCTTCTATGCAGATGGAGGTTTCTACTGGTTTTAATATAATTAATTATTTGTCAATACATTTTCCTTTATTAACGCTGCAGTGGTTTGTTCGATACTTATTCTCATTTCCGAAATCAATATAACTTATTCATTTTTAAAACTCAATTACCCATTTCTCATAAATGCGGTTTCACAACTTTTTAACACAAACCAAGTCCTTAATATTTCACATCAAGTCATTTATAAGTTAAGTCTCTTATCTTTTAAAAACCACAAACCATTTCTTTTACCTACATAAAGTTGTTATAACAAACTTCCCATAAAGCCGTTATAACACTTTATGTTTTAAACCGACCAAATTCGTTTAGCACACGTACGTCTACCGTACTACATAGTTCACAACAATCATGCTAGAAAAGATAGGAAGAGGTTCACATACCTCGCGACGATAATCGACAAAAAGCAAAAAGCTCCAAAGTACTGTAACCCTGCTAGCCTTTTCCATCCTTCAAGTAGAATACGCTACTCGTAGTACTCCAACCTAAAAAGGCCACAAAACGTCTATCAACTTCTCGATCTCTTCGTAGAACAATTCTAAGTACAAGGTTCCTTATTCTACGGAAAATTCGGCAGCACCTCCCCCCCGCAACCACATAAATCTCCTCCTCAATCAAGGCCCGCTACCAAGCTAACAACTCCATGGGGTTACACGCCTAACCTGACTGCATAATTCTACTCCACAATAATATTACAAGTCTACTGTAAATACAGTTCAATTCTTAACAAAATTCATTCTATATATAGTATACTCAACTATACATTACTACAACATGTAATCTCCAATTACAATAGGGGGATAAAGATCATTACCTCGATAAGCCCATAATTATCCAAGATTTATAAGTCGATCCTGAGCAACGTTTAGCTCCAATTCCTTACGCTCCAACCCGCTCCAAGCAACCCTTAGAAGTTTCTAAACAACTTCTCTTAACACTTCAACCAACTATGAAGATTTTTCTAGGGCTTCATTTTGCGACTATTGGAATAAAGTAGTATTTTCGGCTCTTAGTATTGAAATAACTTTGGAATACTACTAGGAATACTAGGCTAAGGTATTTGGGATAATACAACAATACTTGAAGTATTTTCTACACAAAGTGGGGGGGGGGGTGGACGAGAACTACAAAGGAGGGAGTATTATTTTAGCCTTGGAAACTCTTAAGTGTGGATGAAGAATTAGTCTTGCACAAAGGGGTATTTATAGAGAAATCAATGGCCAAGATCTAGGCAAGTGTATGGTGAGGATTGGGACAAGTGTGTGGGTAGTTTGCCAACCATATATCCACCACAAAAATGGGACAAATGGCTTGCCACTTGTCCCCAACAAAAAACGCCCAAGTGTCCAATAATATCGGCCATAGGGCCACATGGCGGTGACACGTGTCGCCCCCCTACTCGTCCAAAATATTTCATCTTTCGAAAATATCCGTAATGCCAAAAATCTGAAAATAAAGTGGGCCCCACAAAACCGTAAATTCTCCCGTGGGACCCACGTGACCAATTTCGGAAATAAAATTCCATAATTCTAATATATTCCAAAAAGTCCGAATACCAAATCTGGGAATCCAATTCCCATAAACGAACCTTTTTCCTTCACAAAATCCGGAAACTTTTCCGTCGAAAAATCACATCTTTCTTCCTTTCCAAAATTACCGTCGTATTCTCGTACGTACGTCCTCACATACATACCCTGGAACTACGGGGTGTAACAATCAATGTACGCGTCTAACCCTGGAACTCACCGCAGCTCCGCATAGGCCACATAGGCCCGCATGAGGTACTCCTCGCATCGGGGGTAGCTAACCCACAGATCAACTCGACCCGAAGTCCGCATAGCCACACATGGACCGCATGAGGTATTCCTCGCATCGGTGTAACACACCCGGAGTGATCATCCCGTCCTGGAACTCCCGCAGCTCCGCATAGGTCACATGGACCTGCATGAGGTATTCCTCGCATCGGGGGTAGCTAACCCGCGGCGACATAACAAGTTAGGGGGGTATGTGATATAATACCAGTACAACGGGCTTATCGTTAAACAACGTAAGCACAACAAGAATAACCCCCATACACAACATCACAAAATACTAACACACGTAGCATCATAACATGTTCACTTTATCAAACCGACAAGAAGTATTACAAGGCTATCACAGGCAAATCATAGGCAAGTTACTCACACAAGGTACTTTTATTTGATGCCAACAAATCTGGGTTTTAACCCCAAAGTACTACATACTTTAACTCTTTAAAAAGATCCATTTCTTTCACAAAAGTCACACGATACTCGTAGTATCAAAATAGAGTAACTATCTTTTTAAATAAACCAAAACAATTTCCATACCTTTTTTTTAAAACAAAGACACTTTTCCTTTTTAAAGTCAAATAGCAATATACTTTTTAAACCAAGTGTCTTACTCTTTTAGAAACAAGTATCCTATACCTTTAAATCATATCTTTTAAGGAAACCAACCTCCAACTTTTAAAATGTCAAGTTATCATTTTAAATCCAATGATAAAACCATTCTTTTGTTTTCATAAAGTCGTTATAAATAACTTCCCATAAAGCTATTATAACACTTTATGTTTTAAACCGACCAAGGACAACTATTCTCATTTTCGAAATCAAGATAACTCTATTCTTTAAAAGACCACACACCCATTACTCATGAATGATGTTTTACAACTTTTTAACATAATTCAAGTCCTTAATTTTTCATAACAAGTCACTTAACTTTGGAATCAAGTCAAGGACACAAAAGGAAAATAAAATTCCTTTAAACACACGTTCGTCTACCGCACTATATATATTTCACAACAATCATGCTAGAAAGGTGTCACGACCCGACCTCGGGCCCGCGACTGGTGCCTTACCCCGGGCACCCTAGTGATACAACATCAGAGAAAATCAGCGGAAATAAAAACTTAAACATGAAACAAGATAAAATAAGAAACATGCTAACCAAAACGGTTACCTTTCTGCATATATATATACCTGAACAGTTATATCCTTTACAAACCCTGCCCACAACAGTACTACAGACCTCTAAGAATGTAACCACAACTACGACGGGACAGGGCCCCGCCATACCCCTGAATGTATAAGTACCTACAATGACAGGGGACTATACCAAAGATAAGCCTCCGGAGAAACGGAGCTTCCCAAAACGCTGAACTGTGATCCTATGAGCGAGGATCAACAACCGGTGTACCTCTACCTGCGGCATGAACGCAGACTTCGGGCGAGGTCGATAACAGTACCAAGTATGTGAAATCAGAAATATCAGAATGAAATCATAATAGTCTATATAAAGCAGGAGACATGTATGATAACCAACTACAGTCCACAATATATAAACAGTCATATCAAGTCAGGGACTCACGCCCTCAAAGTCATCACTCAAATATAACAATGGGTCTCACGCCCACAACATCAATCATACCCATGGAATTCCTTCCTCACTGCCGGCAGACTATGATATAACAACACCAAGGAGTACACATGAACACCAGGTCCCACCTGTGTCATAATAACCGTACGGCAAGTACGGCGCATAGCTACGGATCCAAAGCCGCATCATCAATCGATCGGCAAGTACGAAAGCCAACTACCGATTACCAAAGCCGTACCAACAATACTATATAACTATACCACGGTCGACACGGCAAGTACGAAAGCCAACTACCGATACCAAGGTCGCCACGTGGTGATCGGGCAAGGCACGAGGGCTAACTACCGGATACCAAGGCCGTGATCACGAGACTTCGCCACAAACCGAACGGACAAGCGAAGGCTAACTACCGATACCAAAGCCGAATCAGCCACGGCCGGGCAAGTACGAGAGCCAACCACCGATACCAAGCGTCGAATCAAGAAACACCATGGAGGTCGGGTCCATGGAATGACACTATCAAGAACCGATCGGCAAGTACGAAAGCCAACTACCGTAACCAACTCGCATCAACGACCGTGGCAAGTACGGTGGTTAGCTACCGATACCAAGGCCGATCAAGAAACCTCGTGGAGAGCTAGTCCATGGAACAACAATCCTAATGGAACCATACCCGTGGGCCACCCAACGTGTCGAGGGTCCAAGGATATAACAAGACAACACTCCTAGTGAAGCATACCCGTGGGCCACCCATCGTCGATGATGTCCATCAATCAAGAATAACATGACCGGCCCTCCATCGAGAGACGCGGTAATCATAAGGATACAACACTTGCACAACAAGGCTATCACACGCAAACATAGGCAAGTTACACACAACTCAAGGTACTTTCATTTTATGTCAAAGTCCGGGTTTTAACCCCAAAGTACTACATACCTTAATTCTTTTTAAAAGACCCATTTCTTTCCCAAACGTCATCTGGTACTAACACTCGTAGTATCCAAAAATATAGTAACTATTGTTTTAAGTAAACCAAAACAATTCCATACCTTCTTTTAAATAAACAAAGACAATACTATGCCTTCTTTTTAAAACCAATTTAAGACAAAACCATGCCTTCTTTTTAAACCATTTTAAGACAAAACCATGCCTTTATTTTAAACCAAAAACTCTTCAATTCCTCAAGTCCCTTACTTTGGAATTTAAGAAAATTAATTCTTGTATGTAATTATTCTTATTAAAGTAGCCATGATCTATAAAATGTAATAATTTTGTCTTATCTTAGCTTCTATGCAGATGGAGGTTTCTACTTGTTTTAATATAATTAATTGTCATTACATTTTCCTTTATTAACGCTGCAATGGCTTGTTCGATACTTATTCTCATTTCCGAAATCAATATAACTTATTCCTTTTAAAACTCAACTACCCATTTCTCATAAAAGCGGTTTCACAACTTTTTAACACCAACCAAGTCCTTAATATTTCACATCAAGTCATTTATAAGTCAAGTCTCTTATCTTTTAAAAACCACAAACCATTTCTTTACCTACATAAAGTTGTTATAACAAACTTCCCATAAAGCCGTTATAACACTTTATGTTTTAAACCAACCAAATTCATTTAGCGCATGTACGTCTACCGTACTACATAGTTTACAACAATCATGCTAGAAAAGATAGGAAGAGGTTCACATACCTCGCGACGATTATCGACAATTAGCAAAACGCTCCAAGTACTATACCCTTGCTAGCCTTTTCCACCCTTCAAGTAGAATACGCTACTCGTAGTACTTCAACCTATAATGGTCATAAAATGTCTATTAACCTCTAGCTCTCTTCGTAGAATATTCTAAGTACAAGGTCACTAAATTCTACGGAAAATCGGGCAGCACTTCCTTTGTTTCTACATACTTTGCCACCTTTTTCAAGGCCGAATTCAATAACCAAACGCCACATTTAAGGCTCAAATCAAATCAGCAAATACAAAGGGGATTACACGCCTTACAAGACGTGTAAAATTCTGCCCCACAATTGACATCAAAACTAGTCAACAAAAATACAATGTCTACTCGGCAACTTGAGATATAACAACACCAATTCTTATCCAATTCAAGTTCTTGGGTCAGACATGTTATATAGTCATAAACAACTTCCACAACTACAATTTCCTTCTTTATATAACATATGACAACTAAACTAGTAACCAATTTGAATTACAATCTTAAGGGCTAACATACTAGTTTTCGGATTAGGGTTGCAATAGTCAATTCACTTATCAAACTTCAAAATATATACCTCATGCTTGCTAATATCCAAAGCTACAACAAGTAGTAATCTTAATTACTAAAACGACAAGAATTATACCTTTACAAGCCCTTAAAATATCCAAGATTCAAAGTCGCTCCTTAGCAATTCTTAGCTCCTTTCCTTATGTTCCAATCCGCTCCAAGCACTCCTTAGAAGCCTATGAAGAACCCATATTCAAGTTCCAACTTCAAAGTTGAAGAACTCCTTAAGTTTCCGCCTTGCGACTAATATGAAAACGCCACTTTTCCGGGATCTTTCTATTGAGATAACCTTACAATACCCTTAGGGACATTGGGTTTAAGTCTTGTGAACAATGGAACAAAACTACAATTTTTTTGTGTGGAAAAGGGGTGAACCCGTGAGCTATCCATCAAGAACAAGAAAGTGTGAAAATAATTCTAAGTGTTGAAGACTAGTCTTGCACTAGTTGGGTATATATAAAACAATTGAGGGTCAAGATTATAACAAATGTGTGGCTAGGATGAAGATCACATGGATAATAGCCAAGTGAATGCTCGACTTCATTAATACACCTGCTCAAGACTTTCATCCACAATGGTCAAATGACCATCCAATCCTTGCATTAAATCGTCCAAGACCATATGAGGGGGTGACACGTGTCGCCCTCTCATTCGTTCATAAAATTCCGTAACTCTCGTGGGTCCCACAAAAAGTAAAATTTCTCGGGTGGGCCCCACATGACCAAATCCGAAAAATATAAATTCCATAATTCTTATAAGTTCTTAAAGTCTTAAATACCAAAGTTGAGAATCCAATTCTCAATAATAAACCTCTTTCCTTCACGGTTCTAAACTTTTCCGTCGAAAAAAATCACATCTTTCTTCTATTCCAATTTTAATGTCGTATGCTCGTACGTATGTCCTCACGTACATACCCTAGAACTATGGGGTGTAACATTCTTCCCCTCTTAGAAACATTCGTCCCGAATGTTCCTTCTAAGTCTCAAAACATACACGCGCCGGTATAGTCTTCACTACTATACTTACAAAACCAATTATGCCACACCTGGCCATAATATAACACATGCGCAAAACTCGAATCCAAGCCAACGAGGAACCATCTCTAACTTGTTATCGCGCTAAACTCTCTCGTTCCCCGATCCGGAACAATCTTACTAATTCACGTCATGAAATCTACCACTTCCATCTCACACTACCCATGGAATTATCCCACAAATACTCCACGTATACTATGCACTCCGACTAAGATCACCCGCAAAATCTTTTACTCAAGACGTCCTTACATCTAAGGTCTCAATTGTCATAATTTCTAAGGTTCACAAATTACGTGACCCCAAACTTACCCTTTTTACTGCCCATGTTTTCTAATCACAATTATCACAATGTTATCTGAACATAACACTTAACATAAAAAAAAAATTATATCACGCATACTAATCTCTAGAGGGTTAAGGATATACCTGTAACTACTGCTTCACTTTCCCTTTGTCGCTCTAATCATAACCCTGCCCTGTTGGCGCATAGCTATAGAAGGCGATGATCCGCCACTGATCCTGAAGGGTGAGTCTTAACATCTGCTCTACCTCTGGTCGGACAATCCCTCGCAAAATGGACCTGTCGGCCGCAAGTATAACAATTTCCCAAACTAGCACGACACTCCCCCTTATGGAGTTTTCCACAACGGCCACACTGAGATAAGGGTGGCCTCATCCGGCGAGCACTCCTACTCCCCTAAAAATATGAAACTCGAGCACCGACCGCTCTCGAATACTCGACGCTCAAGATCATGGAGGACCACTGCATCGGGCGGAGGTGTATAACTAGCCTACTGCTGAGGCGGTCTGCCTCGAAAGTTACCAAAGGACCCTGCAGTCTTGGCCCTCATATGCTTATCCTGGTCCCCACGTCGGTCTCTACGTTCCTCCATCCCCTGTGCATAAGCCTGTATACGGGCAATGTCCATGCTCGGCTGAAGAGCTACACCTGAGCAAGCCTCTGCTAAATAATCATCGAGCCCGTGGCGTAGCGGTGCACTGCCCTCCATATCTCGCTACTAAAGCGAGGACATATCGAGCCAACGAGTCGAACTCAACGTTGTACTCCCGAACTGTGCGCCCTCTCTGTCTCAGTATCAAAAATCTGTCTGTCCGTGCTCTCCTCATCTGTGGCGGCAAGAAATGGCCAAAGAATGCCTCAGAGAACTCGTCCCATACAGCTGGAGGCGCATGCTCTCCCCGGGACAGCTCCCACGAATCAAACCAGTCGACTGCGGTATCACGCAGCCGATGCGAACCTAAGACCACTGACTCGGTCTCTGAAGCCTTGATCACTCTCATGATCCGTCAGAATCGCTTTGGATGAACTCCTCGCGATCATCCTCGTGCCTCGACCCGTAGAACTCAAAGCGGCTGCAGCCAAAAGTCCCGAAGTCTCCAACTATCGGATCTAGGGTAAACCACTGGTACTACTGGAACATCCGACTCTCATCTGTCCTCGTGTCTAGCCACAATCCTAGCTAGTAACTGGGCCATCTCCTTGTAACCCATCTCCTCTGCCTCTGTGTCATGGGCCGAGGCTCGTATCGTAGCCTCGTGAGCTACCGTTGTCGCTCTAAACTCCACAGGGCTAGCGGCGCCGCAGTAACCCCATCCAAGTACCACCTTAGGTAAAGACGGGCCTGTGCCTCGTAATCCTTCTCAGCTCTACTCGCAGCCTCCTCGCTGCCGCCTTCGGGCTCTGGTTGCTCGTAGAGGCATAATCGTACAAAAGAATACGTCGAGGAGTCCAACTTATAACACTCTAAGACACGATCTCGAGTGAGAAGAATGGATACTAATCCTAAATATCTCTGTAGCCTCCGATTATAGATGTGGTGCACAACACACCGATAATCAAGACTACTACTGACACGGTCAGAGACACTTTCCGAGGATTAACTCACTGATACCACTTTGTCACGACCCGACTCGCTCGCGATCGTGCCTTACCCTGCACCCTAGTGATACAACATCGAGAAAATCAGGAAATAAAAACTTAAACATGAAACAAGATAAAATAAGAAACAAAGCAACCAAAACGGTTACCTTTCTCGCATATATATATACCGAATCGTATATCCTTTACAAACCCCGCCACAACAAAGCATTACATGCACTCTAAGAATGTAACCACAACTACGACAGGACAGGGCCCCGCCATACACCTGAATGTATAAGTACCTACAATGACAGGGGAATATACCAAAGATAAACCTCCGGAGAAACGGAGCTTCCCAAAATGCTGAACTGTGATCCTATGAGCGAGGATCAACAACCGGTGTACCTCTACCTGCGGCATGAACGCAGCCCCCCGAAGGAGGTCAGTACAACAAGTACCAAGTATGTGAAACTGTAAAATACTGTAAATGAAATCATAATAGTCTATATAAAGCAGGAGACATGTATGATAACCAACTACAGTCCACAATATATAAATAGTCATGTCAAGTCAGGGACTCACGCCCTCAAAGTCTTCACTCAAATATAACAATGGGTCTCACGCCCACAACATCAATCATGCCCATGGAATTCCTTCCTAACTTCCGGCTATCTATGATATAACAACACCAAGGAGTACACATGAACACTAGGTCCCACCTGTGTCATAAAAACCGTACGGGGCAAGTACGAATGCATAGCTATCAGATCCAAATCCGCATCATCAACTGACCGGGGCAAGTACGAAAGCCAACTACCAGATACCAAAGTCGCACCAACAATACTATATAACTATACCACGAAGCTGACACGGGGCAAGTACGAAAGCCAACTACCAGATACCAAGGCCGCGTCACGTAGCTGACGGGGGCAAGTACGAGGGCTAACTACCAGATACCAAGGTCGTGATCACGAGACTTCGCCACAAAACTGAACGGGGCAAGTGCGAAGGCTAACTACCAGATACCAAAGCTGAATCAGCCACGACCGGGGCAAGTACGAGAGCCAACCACCAGATACCGCGCCGACCAAGAAAACCCCATGAGGGTCGGTCCATGGAATAACACTATCAAGAACTGATCGGCAAGTACGAAGCCAACTACCGTAACCAACTGCATCAAGAACGGGGCAAGTCGAGGGCTAGCTACCGATACCAAGGCCGAATCGAAACTCATGGAGAGCTAGTCCATGGAACAACAATCCTAATAGAACCATACCCGGCCACCCAACGTGTCGAGAGTCCAAGGATATAACAAGACAACACTCCTAGTGGAAGCATACCCGTGGGCCACCCATCGTGTCAGTATGTCCATCAATCAAGAATGACATGACCGGCCCTCCATCGAGAGATGCGGTAATCATAAGGATACAACACTTGCACAACAAGGCTGTCACACGCAAACATAGGCATGTTACACACAACTCAAGGTACTTTCATTTTATGTCAAAGTCCGGGTTTTAACCCCAAAGTACTACATACCTTAATTCTTTTAAAAAGACCCATTTCTTTCCCAAACGTCACCTGGTACTAACACTCGTAGTATCCAAAAATAGAGTAACTATTGTTTTAAGTAAACCAAAACAATTTCATACCTTCTTTTAAATAAACCAAGACAATACTATGCCTTCTTTTTAAAACCAATTTAAGACAAAATCATGCCTTCTTTTTAAACCATTTTAAGACAAAACCATGCATTTCTTTTAAACCAAAAACTCTTCAATTCCTCTAGTCCCTTTTATTTTAGAAATCAAGTTCCTTACTTTGGAATTTATGAAAATTAATTCTTGTATGTAATGATTCTTATTAAAGGAGCCATGATCTATAAAATGTAATAATTTTGTCTTATCTTAGCTTCTATGCAGATGGAGGTTTCTACTTGTTTTAATATAATTAATTGTCATTACATTTTCCTTTATTAACGCTGCAGTGGCTTGTTCGATACTTATTCTCATTTCCGAAATCAATATAACTTATTCCTTTTAAAACCCAATTACCCATTTCTCATAAAAGCGGTTTCACAACTTTTTAACACAATTCAAGTCCTTAACAAATCATATCAAGTCAAGTCTCTTATCTTTTAAAAACCACAAACCATTTCTTTACCTATATAAAGTTGTTATAACAAACTTCCCATAAAGCCGTTATAACACTTTGTGTTTTAAACCAACCAAATTCATTTAGCACATGTACGTCTACCGTACTACATAGTTTACAACAATCATGCTAGAAAAGATAGGAAGAGGTTCACATACCTCGCGACGATTATCGACAATTAGCAAAACGCTCCAAGTACTATACCCTTGCTAGCCTTTTCCACCCTTCAAGTAGAATACGCTACTCGTAGTACTTCAACCTATAATTGTCATAAAATGTCTATTAACCTCTAGCTCTCTTCGTACAATATTCTAAGTACAAGGTCACTAAATTCTACGGAAAATCGGGCAGCACTTCCTTTGTTTCTACATACTTTGTCACATTTTTCAAGGCCGAATTCAATAACCAAACGCCACATTTAAGGCTCAAATCAAATCAGCAAATACAAAGGGGATTACACGCCTTACAAGACGTGTAAAATTCCGCCCCACAATTGACATCAAAACTAGTCCACAAAAATGCAATGTCTACTCGGCAACTTGAGATATAACAACACCAATTCTTTTCCAATTCAAGTTCTTGGGTCAAACATGTTATATAGTCATAAACAACTTCCACAACTACAATTTCCTTCTTTATATAACATATGACAACTAAACTAGTAACCAATTTGAATTACAATCTTAAGGGCTAACATACTAGTTTTCGGATTAGGGTTCCAATAGTCAATTCACTTATCAAACTTCATAATATATACCTCATGCTTGCTAATATCCAAAGCTACAACAAGTAGTAATCTTAATTACTAAAACGACAAGAATTATACCTTTACAAGCCCTTAAAATATCCAAGATTCAATGTCGCTCCTTAGCAATTCTTAGCTCATTTCCTTATGTTCCAATCCGCTCCAAGCACTCCTTAGAAGCCTATGAAGAACCCATCTTCAAGTTCCAACTTCAAAGTTGAAGAACTCCTTAAGTTTCCGTCTTGCGACTAATACGAAAACGCCACTTTTCCGGGATCTTTCTATTGAGATAACCTTACAATACCCTTAGGGACCTTGGGTTTAAGTCTTGTGAACAATGGAACAAAACTACAAATTTTTTGTGTGGAAAAGGGGTGAACCCGTGACCTATCCCTCAAGAACAAGAAAGTGTGAAAATAATTCTAAGTGTTGAATACTAGTCTTGCACTAGTTGGGTATATATAAAACAATGGAGGGTCAAGATTATAACAAATGTGTGGCTAGGATGAAGATCACATGGATAATAGCCAAGTGGACAAGTTGACTTGGTCAATACACTCAAGCTTGAAGACTTTCATCCACAATGGTCAAATGACCATCCAATCCTTGCATTAAATCATCCAAGACCATATGAGGGGTGCCACGTGTCGCCCTCTCATTCGTCCATAAAATTCCGTAACTCTCGTGGGTCCCACAAAACGTAAAATTCCTCGGGTGGGCCCCACATGACCAAATCCGAAAAATATAAATTCCATAATTCTTATAAGTTCTTAAAGTCTTAAATACCAAAGTTGAGAATCCAATTCTCAATAATAAACCTCTTTCCTTCACGGTTCTAAACTTTTCCGTCGAAAAAAATCACATCTTTCTTCTATTCCAATTTTAATGTCGTATTCTCGTACGTATGTCCTCACGTACATACCCTAGAACTATGGGGTGTAACATTCTTCCCCTCTTAGAAACATTCGTCCCGAATGTTCCTTCTAAGTCTCAAAACATACACGCGCCGGTATAGTCTTCACTACTATACTTACAAAACCAATTATGCCACACCTGGCCATAATATAACACATGCGCAAAACTCGAATCCAAGCCAACGAGGAACCATCTCTAACGTGTATAAAAAAAACACTAAAGCTTCCACCCATGGTCTAAAGGATACTTCCTTCACCTCGTTACTTCACAAAAATCACTTCCTTCTCTTAGCACCTGCTCACTTCTTTTCCTTACTCGTGCATCTTCTCGTGACACCGAACTCTTTCTATTACACGCACCACACTTCGCCATCGCTTTCCAAAACTCGAGTCACTACCCCCAAACCCGGTCATCTTACTAGCCTCAAATTCCTTTAAGGTCATTCCCAGCCTTCACGCTCTGATTCTGGTCGAACACATCCACGAACTCATACGATGGTTACCTAAACTGGGCCTAGCACCTCGTGACCCTACCACCGGAGGACCACCTCAAACCGACCCCACCTCATTCCGGCCGCGGGTTGACCCGCGATCCGCCTCAACCCAACTCGTTATCGCGCTTAAACTCTCTCGTTCCCGATCCGAACAATCTTACTAATTCACGCCATGAAATCTACCACTTCCATCTCACACTACCCATGGAATTATCCCACAAATACTCCACGATACTATGCTCTCCGACTAAGATCACCCGCAAAATCTTTTACTCAAGACGTCCTTACATCTAAGGTCTCAATTGTCATAATTTCTAAGGTTCACAAATTACGTGACCCCAAACTTACCCTTTTACCGCATGTTTTCTAATCACAATTATCACAATGTTATCCGAACATAACACTTAACATAAAAAAAAATTATATCACGATACTAATCTCTGTAGGTTAAGGATATACCAGAACTACCGCTTCACTTTCCTTTGTCGCTCTAATCATAACCTCGCCTGTTGCAAGATAGCTATAAGGCGCGATGATCCGCCACCGATCCTCGGCGGTGAGTCTTAACATCTGCTCTACCGCCTGGACAATCTCGCAAAATGGACTCGCCGCCGCAAGTATAACAATTTCCCAAACTAGCACGACACTCCCTTATGGAGTTTTTCCACAACGCCACACCGAGATAAGGGTGGCCTCATCCGCGAGCACTTACTCGAAAATATGAAACTCGAGCACCGACCGCTCTCGAATACCTGGACGCTCAAGATCGCGGAGGACCACTGCATCGGGCGGAGGTGTATAACTAGCCTCACGAGGCGGTGCGCCTCGAAAGTTACCAAAGGACCTCGCAGCTTGCCCTCTTATGCTTATCCCGTCCCCACGCCGGTCTCTACGCCTCCATCCCCGTGCATAAGCTCAGATACGGCAATGTCCATGCTCGGTGAAGAGCTACACCGAGCAAGCCTCGCCAAATAATCATCGAGCCCTGGCGTGGCGGTGCACCGCTCCTCCATTCGCTACTAAAGCAGGGACATATCGAGTCAACGAGTCGAACTCAACGTTGTACTCCGAATCGCGCCCTCTCTCGTTTGGCATCAAAATTGTCGGCCCGTGTTTCTCATCTGTGGCGGCAAGAAATGGCCAAAGAATGCCTCAGAGAACTCGTCCCATACAGCTGGAGGCGCATGCTCTCCCAGACAGCCTCACGATCAAACTACCGATCGCGGTATCACGCACCGATGCGAACCTAAGACCACCGACTCGGTCTCTGAGCCTTGATCACTCATGATCCGTCAGAATCGCTTGATGAACTCCCGCGATCATCCTCGTGCCTAGACCAGTAGAACTCGGTGGGCAAGCTCAAAAGTCCCGGTCTCCATCGGATCTGTGGTGAACCACCGTACTTTCGAACCTCCGACTCGCTCGCCCTCGTGTCTAGCCACAATCCTAGCTAGTAACTGGGCCATCTCCTTGTAACCCATCTCCTCTCGCCCCAGCCGTGGCCGGAGGCTCAGTATCGTAGCCTCGTGAGCTACCGTTGTCGCCTAAACTCCCCGGGCTAGCGGCCGCAGAACTCCCCATCCAAGTACCACCTAGGTAAAGACTGGTCTGTGCCTCGTAATCCTCTCAGGCTCTACTCGCGGCTCCTCTCGCCGCTTGCCATACGGGCTCAAGTTGCCTTTGAGGCATAATCGTACAAAAGAATACGCCGAGGAGTCCAACTTATAACACGCCTCTAAGGCACGATCTCAGAGTGAGAAGAATGGAAACCAATCCTAAATATCATGTAGCCTCCTGATTATAGATGTGGTGCACAACACACCGATAATCAAGACTCTACTAGACACGGTATGTAGACACTTTCCGAGGATTAACTGCTCTGATACCACTTTTGTCACGACCCGACTGCCCGCGATCGTGCCTTACCCTGCACCCTAGTGATACAACATCGAGAAAATCACGAAATAAAAACTTAAACATGAAACAAGATAAAATAAGAAACAAAGCAACCAAAACGGTTACCTTTCTCGCATATATATATACCGAACAGCTTATATCCTTTACAAAACCTGCCACAACAAAGATTTCATGCACTTAAGAATGTAATTACAACTACGACGGACAGGCCCGCCATACCACGAATGTATAAGTACCTACAATGACAGGGATTATACCAAAGATAAGCCTCCGAGAAACGGAGCTACCTAAAACGCCGAATCGTGATCCTATGAGCGAGGATCAACAACCGGTGTACCTCTACCGCGGATAAACGCAGCCAAGGGCGAGGTCGCATAACAGTACCAAGTATGTGAAATCAGAAATATCAGAATGAAATCATAATAGTCTATATAAAGGGAGACATGTATGATAACCAACCATACCCACAATATATAAACAAATATGTCAAGTCGTGACTCACGCCTCAAAGTCATCACTCAAATATAACAACGGGTCTCACGCCACAACATCAATCATGCCCGTGGAATTTCTTCCTCACCGGCAGATCTATGATATAACAACACCAAGGAGTACACATGAACACCGTGTCCCACTGTGTCATAAAACTGACGGCAAGTAATGGCGCATAGCTACCATATCCAAAGCCGCATCATCAACTGACCGGGGCAAGTACGAAAGTCAACTACCAGATACCAAAGCCGTACCAACAATACTATATAACTATACCACGAAACTGACACGGGGCAAGTACGAAAGCCAACTACCAGATACTGGCGCGCACACGAAATGACGGGGAAAGTACGAGGGCTAACTACGGATACCAAAGCCGAATCACCACGGCCGGGCAAGTACGAGAGCCAACCACCGATACCAAGGCCGAATCGGTAAACCCCGTGAGGTGGTCCATGGAATAACACTATCAAGAACGACGGCAAGTACGAAGCCAACTACCGTAACCAACCCGCATCAAGAACGCATCGGGCAAGTACGAGGGCTAGCTACCGATACCAAGGCCGACCGAAACCTCGCGAGAGCTAGTCCATGGAACAATAATCCTAATGGAACCATACCCGGGCCACCCAACGTGTCGAGGTCCAAGGATATAACAAGACAACACTCCTAGTGGAAGCATACCCGGGCCACCCATCGTGTCGTGATGTCCATCAATCAAGAATAACATGACCAGCCTCCATCGAGACGCGGTAATCTTAAGGATACAACACTTGCACAACAAGGCTATCACACGCAAACATAGGCAAGTTACAAACAACTCAAGGTACTTTCATTTTATGTCAAAGTCCGGGTTTTAACCCCAAAGTACTACATACCTTAATTCTTTTAAAAAGACCCATTTCTTTCCCAAACGTCACCTGGTACTAACACTCGTAGTATCCAAAAATAGAGTAACTATTGTTTTAAGTAAACCAAAACAATTCCATACCTTCTTTTAAATAAACCAAGACAATACAATGCCTTCTTTTTAAAACCAATTTAAGACAAAACCATGCCTTCTTTTTAAACCATTTTAAGACAAAACCATGCCTTTCTTTTAAACAAAAAACTCTTCAATTCCTCAAGTCCCTTTTCATTTAGAAATCAAGTTCCTTACTTTGGAATTTAAGAAAATTAATTTGTATGTAATGATTCTTATTAAAGTAGTCATGATCTATAAAATGTAATAATTTTGTCTTATCTTAGCTTCTATGCAGATGGAGGTTTCTACTTGTTTTAATAT
Organism: Przewalskia tangutica; assembly: GCA_029844215.1. NCBI lineage: Eukaryota > Viridiplantae > Streptophyta > Magnoliopsida > Solanales > Solanaceae > Przewalskia > Przewalskia tangutica. The sequence goes on from CM056726.1 coordinate 56,888,839, forward strand.
AATTAATTGTCGTTACATTTTCCTTTATTAACGCTGCAATGGCTTGTTCGATACTTATTCTCATTTCCGAAATCAATATAACTTATTCCTTTTAAAACTCAATTACCCATTTCTCATAAAAGCAGTTTCACAACTTTTTAACACCAACCAAGTCCTTAATATTTCACATCAAGTCATTTATAAGTCAAGTCTCTTATCTTTTAAAAACCACAAACCATTTATTTACCTACATAAAGTTGTTATAACAAACTTCCCATAAAGCCGTTATAACACTTTATGTTTTAAACCAACCAAATTCATTTAGCGCACGTACGCTCACCGCACTACATAGTTTACAACAATCATGCTAGAAAAGATAGGAAGAGGTTCACATACCTCGCGACGATTATCGACAATTAGCAAAACGCTCCAAGTACTATACCCTTGCTAGCCTTTTCCACCCTTCAAGTAGAATACGCTACTCGTAGTACTTCAACCTATAATTGTCATAAAATGTCTATTAACCTCTAGCTCTTCGCATAATATTCTAAGTACAAGGTCACTAAATTCTACGGAAAATCTAAAAGACTTCCTTTGTTTCTACATACTTTGTCACATTTTTCAAGGCCGAATTCAATAACCAAACGCCACATTTAAGGCTCAAATCAAATCAGCAAATACAAAGGGGATTACACGCCTTACAAGACGTGTAAAATTCCGCCCCACAATTGACATCAAAACTAGTCCACAAAAATGCAATGTCTACTCGGCAACTTGAGATATAACAACACCAATTCTTTTCCAATTCAAGTTCTTGGGTCAAACATGTTATATAGTCATAAACAACTTCCACAACTACAATTTCCTTCTTTATATAACATATGACAACTAAACTAGTAACCAATTTGAATTACAATCTTAAGTGGCTAACATACTAGTTTTCGGATTAGGGTTCCAATAGTCAATTCACTTATCAAACTTCATAATATATACCTCATGCTTGCTAATATCCAAAGCTACAACAAGTAGTAATCTTAATTACTAAAACGACAAGAATTATACTTTTACAAGCCCTTAAAATATCCAAGATTCAATGTCGCCTTAGCAATTCTTAGCTCATTTCCTTATGTTCCAATCCGCTCCAAGCACTCCTTAGAAGCCTATGAAGAACCCATCTTCAAGTTCCAACTTCAAAGTTGAAGAACTCCTTAAGTTTCCGTCTTGCGACTAATACGAAACGCCACTTTTCCGGATCTTTCTATTGAGATAACCTTACAATACCCTTAGGGACCTTGGGTTTAAGTCTTGTGAACAATGGAACAAAACTACAAATTTTTTGTGTGGAAAAGGGGTGAACCCGTGACCTATCCCTCAAGAACAAGAAAGTGTGAAAATAATTCTAAGTGTTGAATACTAGTCTTGCACTAGTTGGGTATATATAAAACAATGGAGGGTCAAGATTATAACAAATGTGTGGCTAGGATGAAGATCACATGGATAATAGCCAAGTGGACAAGTTGACTTGGTCAATACACCTGCTCAAGACTTTCATCCACAATGGTCAAATGACCATCCAATCCTTGCATTAAATCATCCAAGACCATATGAGGGGTGCCACGTGTCGCCCTCTCATTCGTCCATAAAATTCCGTAACTCTCGTGGGTCCCACAAAACGTAAAATTCCTCGGGTGGGCCCCACATGACCAAATCCGAAAAATATAAATTCCATAATTCTTATAAGTTCTTAAAGTCTTAAATACCAAAGTTGAGAATCCAATTCTCAATAATAAACCTCTTTCCTTCACGAAGTTCGGAAACTTTTCCGTCGAAAAAAATCACATCTTTCTTCTATTCCAATTTTAATGTCGTATTCTCGTACGTATGTCCTCACGTACATACCCTAGAACTATGGGGTGTAACATTCTTCCCCTCTTAGAAACATTCGTCCCGAATGTTCCTTCTAAGTCTCAAAACATACACGCCACGCAGATAGTCTTCACTACTATACTTACAAAACCAATTATGCCACACCTGGCCATAATATAACACATGCGCAAAACTCGAATCCAAGCCAACGAGGAACCATCTCTAACGTGTATAAAAAAAACACTAAAGCTTCCACCCATGGTCTAAAGGATACTTCCTTCACCTCGTTACTTCACAAAAAAATCACTTCCCTTCTCTTAGCACCCGTTCACTTCTTTCCTTACTCGTCGTACCCTTCTCGTACACCTGAACTCTTTCTATTACACGTACCACACTTCAGTCATCGCTTCAGTTTCCAAAACCTTGGAGTCACTACCCCCAAACCCGGTCATCTTACTAGCCTCAAATTCCTTTAAGGTCATTCCCAGCCTTCACGCTCTGATTCTGGTCGAACACATCCACGAACTCATACGATGGTTACCTAAACTTGGGCCTAGCACCCTCGTGACCCTACCACCTGGAGGGACCACCTCAAACTGACCCCACCTCATTCCGGGCTGCGGGTTGACCCGCGATCTGGCCTCAACCCAACTCGTTATCGCGCTAAACTCTCTCGTTCCCCGATCTGGAACAATCTTACTAATTCACGTCATGAAATCTACCACTTCCATCTCACACTACCCATGGAATTATCCCACAAATACTCCACGTATACTATGCTCTCCGACTAAGATCACCCGCAAAATCTTTTACTCAAGACGTCCTTACATCTAAGGTCTCAATTGTCATAATTTCTAAGGTTCACAAATTACGTGACCCCAAACTTACCCTTTTTACTGCCCATGTTTTCTAATCACAATTATCACAATGTTATCTGAACATAACACTTAACATAAAAAAAAAAATTATATCACGCATACTAATCTCTAGAGGGTTAAGGATATACCTGTAACTACTGCTTCACTTTCCCTTTGTCGCTCTAATCATAACTCCTCGCTGGGCATGATAGCTATGAAGGCGATGATCCGCCACTGATCCTGAAGGGTGAGTCTTAACATCTGCTCTACCTCTGGTCGGACAATCCCTCGCAAAATGGACCTGTCGGCCGCAAGTATAACAATTTCCCAAACTAGCACGACACTCCCCCTTATGGAGTTTTCCACAACGGCCACACTGAGATAAGGGTGGCCTCATCCGGCGAGCACTCCTACTCCCCTGAAAATATGAAACCTTGGAGCACCGACTGCCTCGAATACTGGACGCTCAAGATCGCGAGGACCACTGCATCGGGCGGAGGTGTATAACTAGCCTACTGCTGAGGCGGTCTGCCTCGAAAGTTACCAAAGGACCCTGCAGTCTTGGCCCTCTTATGTTTATCCTGGTCCCCACGTCGGTCTCTACGTTCCTCCATCCTCGCGGCATAAGCTCAGTATACGGGCAATGTCCATGCTCGGCTGAAGAGCTACACCTGAGCAAGCCTCTGCCAAATAATCATCGAGCCCGGTGACGTAGCGGTGCACCCTGTCCTCCATATCTGCTACTAAAGCAGGGACATATCGAGTCAACGAGTCGAACTCAACGTTGTACTCCCGAACTGTGCGTCCTCTCTGTCTAAGCATCAAAAATCTGTCGGTCCGTGCTCTCCTCATCTGTGGCGGCAAGAAATGGCCAAAGAATGCCTCAGAGAACTCGTCCCATACAGCTGGAGGCGCATGCTCTCCCCAGGACAGCTCCCACGAATCAAACCAGTCGACTGCGGTATCACGCAGCCGATGCGAACCTAAGACCACTGACTCGGTCTCTGGAGCCTTGATCACTCTCATGATCCGCTGTAACTGTCGGATGAACTCCTGCGGATCATCCTCAGGCCTAGACCCGTAGAACTCAGGTGGGCTGAAGCTCAAAAAGTCCCGAAGTCTCCATCGGATCTAGGGTGAACCACTGGTACTACTGGAACCTCCGACTCTCGTCTGTCCTCGTGTCTAGCCACAATCCTAGCTAGTAACTGGGCCATCTCCTTGTAACCCATCTCCTGCCTTGCCCGGTGTGGGCCGAGGCTCGGTATCGTAGCCTCGGTAGCTACCGCTCGCTCTAAACTCCCCACAGGGCTAGCGGCGTCGCGAACTCCCATCCAAGTACCACCAGGTAAAGACGGGTGCGTGCCTCGGTAATCCTCGTGCTCTACTCGCGGCTCCTCTGTTTGCCTTGCCCTTCGGGCTCGTTGCCTTGCGTAGAGGCATAATCGGTACAAAAGAATACGTCGGAGAGTCCAACTTATAACACAGCTCTAAGGCACGATCTCAGAGTGAGAAGAATGGAAACCAATCCTAAATATCATGTAGCCTCCTGATTATAGATGTGGTGCACAACACACCGATAATCAAGACTCTACTAGACACGGTATGTAGACACTTTCCGAGGATTAACTGCTCTGATACCACTTTTGTCACGACCCGACCTCGGGCCCGCGACTGGTGCCTTACCCCGGGCACCCTAGTGATACAACATCAGAGAAAATCAGCGGAAATAAAAACTTAAACATGAAACAAGATAAAATAAGAAACAGGCTAACCAAAACGGTTACCTTTCTGCATATATATATACCTGAACAGTTATATCCTTTACAAAACCTGCCCACAACGATTTGCACTTCTAAGAATGTAACCACAACTACGACGGGACAGGGCCCCGCCATACCCCTGAATGTATAAGTACCTACAATGACAGGGGATTATACCAAAGATAAGCCTCCGGAGAAACGGAGCTACCCAAAACGCTGAACTGTGATCCTATGAGCGAGGATCAACAACCGGTGTACCTCTACCTGCGGCATAAACGCAGCCAAGCGAGGTCGATAACAGTACCAAGTATGTGAAATCAGAAAATCAGTAAATGAAATCATAATAGTCTATATAAAGCGAGACATGTATGATAACCACTCTGATCCACAATATATAACAATCGTGTCAAGTCGGGGACTCACGCCTCAAAGTCATCACTCAAATATAACAATGGGTCTCACGCCCACAACATCAATCATGCGTGGAATTCCTTCCTCACCGCGATCTATGATATAACAACACCAAGGAGTACACATGAACACGTGTCCCACTGTCATAAAACCGTCTGACGGCAAGTACGAAGGCATAGCTACCATATCCAAAGCCGCATCATCAACTGACCGGGGCAAGTACGAAAGTCAACTACCAGATACCAAAGCCGTACCAACAATACTATATAACTATACCACGAAACTGACACGGGGCAAGTACGAAAGCCAACTACGGATACAAGGCGCGTCACGTGGCGACGGGGAAAATCGAGGCTAACTACGGATACCAAAGCCGAATCAGCCACGGCCGGGCAATCACGAGCCAACCACCAGATACCAAGGCCGAATCAGTAAAACCCCATGGAGGGCTGGTCCATGGAATAACACTATCAAGAACTGATCGGGGCAAGTACGAAAGCCAACTACCAGAACCAACCTGCATCAGCAACGACCGGGGCAAGTACGAGGGCTAGCTACCAGATACCAAGGCCGAATCAGTAAACCTCATGGAGAGCTAGTCCATGGAACAATAATCCTAATGGAACCATACCCGTGGGCCACCCAACGTGTCAGTAGGTCCAAGGATATAACAAGACAACACTCCTAGTGGAAGCATACCCGTGGGCCACCCATCGTGTCAGTATGTCCATCAATCAAGAATAACATGACCGGCCCTCCATCGAGAGACGCGGTAATCTTAAGGATACAACACTTGCACAACAAGGCTATCACACGCAAACATAGGCAAGTTACAAACAACTCAAGGTACTTTCATTTTATGTCAAAGTCCGGGTTTTAACCCCAAAGTACTACATACCTTAATTCTTTTAAAAAGACCCATTTCTTTCCCAAACGTCACCTGGTACTAACACTCGTAGTATCCAAAAATAGAGTAACTATTGTTTTAAGTAAACCAAAACAATTCCATACCTTCTTTTAAATAAACCAAGACAATACAATGCCTTCTTTTTAAAACCAATTTAAGACAAAACCATGCCTTCTTTTTAAACCATTTTAAGACAAAACCATGCCTTTCTTTTAAACAAAAAACTCTTCAATTCCTCAAGTCCCTTTTCATTTAGAAATCAAGTTCCTTACTTTGGAATTTAAGAAAATTAATTCTTGTATGTAATGATTCTTATTAAAGTAGTCATGATCTATAAAATGTAATAATTTTGTCTTATCTTAGCTTCTATGCAGATGGAGGTTTCTACTTGTTTTAATATAATTAATTGTCGTTACATTTTCCTTTATTAACGCTGCAATGGCTTGTTCGATACTTATTCTCATTTCCGAAATCAATATAACTTATTCCTTTTAAAACTCAATTACCCATTTCTCATAAAAGCAGTTTCACAACTTTTTAACACCAACCAAGTCCTTAATATTTCACATCAAGTCATTTATAAGTCAAGTCTCTTATCTTTTAAAAACCACAAACCATTTATTTACCTACATAAAGTTGTTATAACAAACTTCCCATAAAGCCGTTATAACACTTTATGTTTTAAACCAACCAAATTCATTTTAGCACATGTACGTCTACCGTACTACATAGTTTACAACAATCATTCTAGAAAAGATAGGAAGAGGTCACATACCTCGCGACGATTATCGACAATTAGCAAAACGCTCCAAAGTACTCTAACCTTGCTCGCCTTTTCCACCCTTCAAGTAGAATATGCTACTCGTAGCACTTCAACCTATAACGGCCATAAAACGTTTATTAACTTCTAGCTCTCTTCGCAGAACAATTCTAAGTACCAGGTTCCTTATTCTACGGAAAATTCGGGCAGCACTTCCTTTGTTTCTACATACTTTGCCACCTTTTTCAAGGCCGAATTCAATAACCAAATGCCACATTTAAGGCTCAAATCAAATTAGCAAATACAAAGGGGATTACACGCCTTACAAGACATGTAAAATTCCGCCCCACAATTGACATCAAAACTAGTCCACAAAAATACAATGTCTACTCGGCAACTTGAGATATAACAACACCAATTCTTATCCAATTCAAGTTCTTGGGTCAAACATGTTATATAGTCATAAACAACTTCCACAACTACAATTTCCTTCTTTATATAACATATGACAACTAAACTAGTAACCAATTTGAATTACAATCTTAAGGGCTAACATACTAGTTTTCGGATTAGGGTTCCAATAGTCAATTCACTTATCAAACTTCATAATATATACCTCATGCTTGCTAATATCCAAAGCTACAACAAGTAGTAATCTTAATTACTAAAACGACAAGAATTATACCTTTACAAGCCCTTAAAATATCCAAGATTCAAAGTCGCTCCTTAGCAGTTCTTAGCTCCTTTCCTTATGTTCCAATCCGCTCCAAGCACTCCTTAGAAGCCTATGAAGAACCCATCTTCAAGTTCCAATTTCAAAGTTGAAGAACTCCTTAAGTTTCTGCCTTGCGACTAATACGAAAATGCCACTTTTCCGGGATCTTTCTATTGATATAACCTTACAATACCCTTAGGGACCTTGAGTTTAAGTCTTGTGAACAATGGAACAAAACTACAATTTTTTGTGTGGAAAAGGGGTGAACCCGTGAGCTATCCCTCAAGAACAAGAAAGTGTGAAAATAATTCTAAGTGTTGAAGACTAGTCTTGCACTAGTTGGGTATATATAAAACAATGGAGGGTCAAGATTATAACAAATGTGTGGCTAGGATGAAGATCACATGGTTAATAGCCGTGGAATGAGTTGACTTGGTCAATACACTCAAGCTTGAAGACTTTCATCCACAATGGTCAAATGACCATCCAATCCTTGCATTAAATCGTCCAAGACCATATGAGGGGGTGCCACGTGTCGCCCTCTCATTCGTTCATAAAATTCCGTAACTCTCGTGGGTCCCACAAAACGTAAAATTCCTCGGGTGGGCCCCACATGACCAAATCCGTAAAATATAAATTCCATAATTCTTATAAGTTCTTAAAGTCTTAAATACCAAAGTTGAGAATCCAATTCTCAATAATAAACCTCTTTCCTTCACGAAGTTCGGAAACTTTTCCGTCGAAAAAAATCACATCTTTCTTCTATTCCAATTTTAATGTCGTATTCTCGTACGTATGTCCTCACGTACATACCCTAGAACTACGGGGTGTAACAAAAGGATAGGAAGAGGTTCACATACCTCGCGACGATTATCGACAATAAGCAAAATGCTCCAAAGTACTATAACCCTGCTAGCCTTTTCCTCCCTTCAAGTAGAATACGCTACTCGTAGTACTTCAACCTATAATGGCCATAAAACGTTTATTAACTTCTATATTCCTTCGTAGAATATTTCTAAGTACAAGGTTCATTATTCTACAGAAAATTCGGCACTCTCCCCCGTAACCACGTAAATAACCTCCACTAACAAGGTCCGCTACCAGGCCAACAACTCCCAGGGGATTACACGTCTAACCGGACGTGTACAATTCTGCCCTACAATAATACTACAAGTCTACTGTAAATACAGTCCAATGTACATACAGTTCAATTCTTATCAATATTCATTCTATATATAGTATACTCAATTATACATTACTACAACATGTATCTCCAATTACAATAGTGGGATAAAGATTATTACCTTGATAAGCCCAAAATTATCCAAGATTTATAAGTCGATCCTGAGCAACGTTTAGCTCCACTTCCTTACGCTCCAACCCGCTCCAAGCAACCCTTAGAAGTTTCTACACAACTTCTCTTAACACTTCATCCATCTATGAAGGTTTTTCCTAGGGTTTCATTTTGCGACTATTGGAAAAAAAGTAGTATTTTCGGGCTCTTATGTTGGGATAACTTTAGAATACTACTAGGGATACAAGGCTAAGGTATTTGGGACTATACAAACACTTGAAGAATTTTCTACACAAAGGGGGGGGGGGGGGTGTTTGGACGAGAACAACTAAGGGGGGAGGGAGAATTTTTGCCTTGGAAACTCTTAAGTGGATGAATAAAGTCTTGCAAACAAGGGGGTATTTATAGGCCAACAAATGACTAGGATCAAAGCAAGTGTAAGGGGAGGATTTGGTCCGAGTGGGAGTGGAGTCTTCCAACCAAGTGTCCACCACAACAATGGGACATATGTCCTCTAGCCATTCGGCCATGGCCACATGGGGGTGACACGTGTCGCCCCCCCTACTCGTCCAAAATATTTCATCTTCCGAAAATATCTGTAATGCCAAAAATCCGAAAATAAAGTGGGCCCCACAAAACCGTAAATTTTCCCCGTGGGCCCCACGTGACCAATTCCGGAAATAAAATTCCATAATTCTCAAATATTCTAAAAAGTCCGAATACCAAATGTTACACCCCGTAGTTCTAGGGTATGTATGTGAGGACGTACGTACGAGAATACAACACAAATTGGAAAGGAAGAAAGATGTGATTTTTTTTCGACGGAAAAGTTTCCGGATTTTGTGAAGGAAAAAGGTTCGTTAAAGGGAATTGGATTCCCGTATTTGGTATTCGGACTTTTTGGAATATTTGAGAATTATGAAATTTTATTTTCGGAATTGGTCACGTGGGGCCCACGGGAGAAATTTACGGTTTGTGGGGCCCACTTTATTTTTGAGATTTTTTTTGGCATTACGGATATTTTCGGAAGATGAAATATTTTGGACGAGTAGGGGGGCGACACGTGTCACCCCCCCTTGTGGCCATGTGGGCCGATTGTGGTGTTGGACGGTTTTGTGTGGGACAAGTGGCAAGCCACTTGTCCCATTGTTATGGTGGACATATGGTTGGTAGTTTACCCACACACATGTACCCAATCCTCACCTTACATTTTCTTTAATCTTGGCCCTTGATTTCTCTATAAATACCCCCCCCCCCTTTGTAGTGAAGACTTCATCCACACTTGAGATATTTTCCAAGGCAAAATACCCCCTCCCTCTTGAGTGTAGCTCTCGGCCATGGGCTGATTTTAGGAGCTAAGGTTGTCCAAAAATTCTTAAACTTTTAAGTGTTCTTCCTTAGGGTGTTAGGAAGATTGTGTACCAAGAGTTGGAAAAGATTTCACACCCCTAGCCTAGAAATATTGCCTTGGCCGAAAGTTGCCAAATTGTAGCCTAAGTGTTCTTCACTTTTTGGAGTTGGACCTTGAAGAGGAGTTGGTTAGAAACTTCTAAGGGTCGCTTGTAGCGGGTTGGAGCGTAAGGAATTGGAGCTAAACGTTGCTCAGGATCGACTTATTATCTTGGATAATTTTGGGCTTATCGAGGTAATGATCTTTGTCCCCCTATTGTAATTGGATATTACATATTGTAGTAGTTTAGAATTGAGTATAAGATATATTGGAAGGATGATTATAAAGAATTGAACTGTATTTACATTGGACTGTATTCTGATGAGACTTGTAGTATTATTGTGGAGTAGAATTGTACACGCCCCGTTAGGCGTGTAACCCCTCGAGTTGTTGGCTTGGTAGCGTGCCTTGATAGAGGAGGAGATTTATGTGGTTGCGGGGAGGTGTCGCGAATTTTCCGTAGGATAAGGAACCTTGTACTTAGAATTGTTCTACGAATAGATCTAGAGGTTGATAGACGTTTTGTGAGCTTTATAGGTTGAAGTTCTACGAGTAGCGTATTCTACTTGAAGGGTGGAAAAGGCTAGCAGGGTTACAGTACTTTGGAGCTTTTTGCTTATTGTCGATAATCGTCGCGAGGTATGTGAACCTCTTCCTATCTTTTCTAGCATGATTGTGTGAACTATGTAGTACGTTAGACGTACGTGTGCTAAACGAATTTGGTTGGTTTAAAACATAAAGTGTTATAACGGCTTTATGGGAAGTTTGTTATAACAACTTTGTGTAGGTAAAGAAATGGTTTGTGGTTTTTAAAAGATAAATGACTTGATGTGAAATATTAAGGAGTTGAATTGTGTTAAAAAGTTGTGAAACCGCATTTATGAGAAATGGGTAATTGGGTTTTAAAAGGAATAAGTTATGTTGATTTCGGAAATGAGAATAAGTATCGAACAAACCACTGCAGCGTTAATAAAGGAAAATGTATTGACAAATAATTAATTATATTAAAACCAGTAGAAACCTCCATCTGTATAGAAGCTAAGATAAGACAAAATTGTATTACATTTCCTAGATCATGGCTGCTTTAATAAAATCATTAATAACAAGTATTGATTTTTCTTAAATTCCATAGTAAGGAACTTGATTTCTAAAAGAAAAGAGACTTGAGAATTTGAAGTGTTTTGGTTTAAAAGAAAGGCATAGTTTTGTCTTAAATTGGTTTAAAACATAAAGTGTTATAATAGCTTTATGGGAAGTTAGTTATAACGACTTTATGAAAACAAAATGATGGTTTTATTATCGGATTTAAAATGGTAACTTGACTTTAAAGGGAGAAATGATTTGGTTTAAAAAGAAGGTATGAAAATTGTTTTGGTTTACTTAAAAAAAGACAGTTACTCTATTTTGATACTACAGGTATCGTGTGACTTTTTGTGAAAGAAATGGATCTTTTAAAGAGTTAAAATACGTAGTACCTTGGGGTTAAAACCCGGATTTGTGTTCATAAAAAGAATGTCTAAAAGTATGATGAACTTGCCTATGCTTGTGGTGATAGCCTTTGTTGTGCAAGTGTTGTATTTACGTACCGCGTCTCGTTGGAGGCGGCTATCCGTTGATTGATGGACATCGACACGATGGGTGGCCCACGAGTATGCTTCCACTATATCGATCCTTTTGGACATACCGACACGATGGGTGGCCACGGGTATGCTTCCATTAAGTGTTATCTTGTTATTTGCTTTGGACATCGACCCGATGGGTGGCACACGAGTATGCTTCCACTATGATTGTAATCTTGTTATTTCCTTTTGGACATACTGACACGATGGGTGGCCCACGGGTATGCTTTCATTAGGAGTGTTTTGTGGCGAAGTCTCGTGATTACGCTTTGGTATCCGTAGTTGGTCTCACGACTTGCCGGCCGACGTGACGCAGGTGGATCGGTAGAGGCCTCGATTTGCCCCGTCGCCTTCGCGAGTCGGTGTTTGGACGGTTTCGTGACGCAGGTGGATCCGTAGTTAGCTTACGATTTGCCCCGCCACGACGTGATGCAAGGTGGATCCGTAGAGGCTATCGACTTGCCGATCGCCTTCGTGATACGCTTATTTAGTATTGTTGGTACGGTAGGTTACGGTAGTTGGCTTTCGTACTTGCCTGGCCATTGATGATGCAGCTAGTTCTCGTAGCTATGCCTTCGCATTTGGCCCAGACGGTTCTTATGACACGCGGACTCGTGTTCATGTGTACTCCTTGGTGGTTATATCATGATCGCCGTGAGGAAGGTATTCCACGCATGATTGATGTTGTGGGCATGAGACCCATTGTTATATTTGAGTGATGACTTTGAGGCGAGTCCACGACTTGATATGATCGCTTATATGTCAGGTAATCGTAGTTTGGTTATCATACATGTCTCCCGCTTTATATAGACTATTATGATTCATTTACGATTTTCGATTTCACATACTGTACTGCCAGATCGACCTCCTGAAGGCTGCGTTCATGCCGCAGGTAGAGGTACACCGTTGTTGATCCTCGCCATAGGATCACAATTCAGCTTAGGAAGCTCCGTTTCTCGAGGCTTATCTTTTAGTATAGTCCCTGTCATTGTAGGTACTTGTACATTCGTGGGGTATGGCGGGCCCCGTCCCGTCATAGTTGTTACATTCTTAGAGTCCAGTAGTATCTGTAGCGGGTTTTTAAAGGATTTACCGTTCGATTTTGATGTAAATATACAGGAAGGTAACCGTTTTGGTTAACCTGTATTTATTATTATATATCTTGTTTCATATTTAAATCTTTATTTTCGCTGATTTTCTCTGATGTTGTATCACTAGGGTTCCCGGGGTAAGGCACCAGTCACGGGCCCGAGGTCGGGTCGTGACACCAAATATGGGAATCCAATTCCCATTAACGAACCTTTTTCCTTCATAAAATCCGGAAACTTTTCCGTCGAAAAATCACATCTTTCTTCCTTTCCAATTTTTGTGTCGTATTCTCGTACGAACGTCTTCGTATACAAACCCTGGAACTAAGGGGTGTAACATTCTTCCCCCCTTCGAAACATTCGTCCCGAATGTTCCTTCTAAGTCTCCAAGCACACATGTGCCGGTATAGTCTTCACTACTATACTTACGAAACCAATCATGCCACCAATGGCCATAATATAACTTACGCGCAAAACTCAAATCCAAGCCAACGAAGAATCATCTCTAAAGCGTATAACAATACTAATAGCTCCATCCATGGTCCAAAGGATACTTTCTTCACATCTTTACTTATAAAAAGGACACTTCCATCTTCTTAACACATCTACGCCTCTTTTCTTACTCGTCGTACCCTCCTCGTACACTAGAACTCTTCCTACTATACGTACCACATTTCTGTCATTGCTTCAGTTTTCAAAAAATCTCGGGGTTACCATCTCCAACTTGGTCATCACTAACTGGGAACACTCTGGATGGATCTCCGATACTCTTCCGAAACATGACAACATGGAAGACCGGACGTACTGCCTCCTAAGTCGGACGGCAGTGCTAACTTATAGGCAACCTGGCCTATTCTACAAACGATCTGAAAAGGCCCAAAGTACCTCGGGCTAAGTTTCCCCTGCTTTCCAAATCTCGTCACACCCTTCCGGGGTGGTACCTTCAAGAAGACCCACCGTCAACCTGAACTCCAAGTGTCGACGCCGATTATCCGCACGACTTCTGTTGACTCTGAGCTGCTAAAAACCTCTTCTGGATAAGCTTCACCTTACCCACATCCTGCTGAATCAAGTATGGACCAACTATCTGAACCTTGCCAACCTCGAACCAATCGACCGGCAACCTACACTTCCGCCCATACAAGGCTTCATAAGGCGACATCCGAATACTGAAATGGTAGCTATTATAATACTCACTCAACAAGAGGCAAATAATCCTTACAGCTACCCCTGAAATCAAAACACCGGCCCGTAACCTATCCTCAAATGTCTGGATAAAACGCGTTGTTTGTCCGTCGCCCGGTGGTGAATGCACATCGAGACTCACCTGAGTTTCTAACCTCGCCTGGTAAAACCTCCAGAAACAAAAGAAATAGCCGAAAACCGGGCTCCACTGCCTGCCATAAAAAGTAGGAACCCCGTGCAGCCTTACAACCTTCCTGATATACAACATCTCGCATAACCCTCCGCCGAGTAAACAGTCCTGACTAAAAGACAAGATGGGCTGACCCCATCGGCCCGACTACTGGTCGAACGCATCCACAGCTCGTACGATGGTTACCTAAACTTGGGCCTAACACCCTCGTGACCCTATCATCTAGCGGGACCACCCCAAACTGACCCCACCACATTCCGGGCTGCGGGTTGACTCGCGATATGGCCTCAACCCGACCCACTTCGTACTAAACTCTCGTTCCTGGTCCGGAACAATCTCATTATTCAAGTCATGAGAACCTAGTGGTCTTCTAAGCCCAACTACCCACTTCCCTTTCACACCACTCATGGACTTATCACCTGAATATACTCCACGTATCCAACGTACCCCGACAACGATCAAACGTACAATCTTTTACTTAAGACGACCTTGCATCTAAGGTCTCCACGTGTAATATTCTAAGGCTCACACCTACCATGTCCCCATACTTACCTTTCTAACTACCTCTGTTTTTTTTTTAATCTCAACTAACACAATGCTATCCGTACATAGCGCCCCACATGTATCAACCATAACGACATAAACAAGTCTCTTAAGGGCTGAAGATATCTCTGTAACTACTGCCTCACTTTCCCTTTATCGTTCTAATCATAATCCTGCCCTGCAGGGCGCCTAGCTATAGAAGGTGATGAACCAGCCGCTGATCCCGAAGGCTGAGTCGTAACATCCGCGCCACCTCTGGTCGGACAATTTCTCGCAAAATGGCCTCAGGCCGCAAGCATATCAAGCTATCGAAGTAGTACGACACTCCCCTCAATGACACCTACCACATAGTGAACACTTGAGGAAAAACTGAATCTGGCGGGCTAGAACCTATGTAATCTGTGAACCAGAAACCCTGGAGCTCTGACCAACTCCTAAATATTCCGAACGCCCCGGCTCGCGGAGGACCACTCAGATCTTGGCGGAGGCGCCTAACGATCATTGGCCGAGAAGGTCCGCCTCGAAAGTTACCAAAGGACCTCGCTGCTCGCCTTCGCTGATCATGGTTAATCCGTCGATCTCTACGCTCTCGATGCGCATTAGTGCACGCGGCAACGCCCATACCCGATCAAGAGCTACTCGCATAACTCAGACTAGATAATCGTCAAGTCCTGTGACATATCGGTGCACTCTATCCTCCATGTCTACCACTAAAGCGGGGACATAACGAGCCAATGAGTCAAACTCTATACTGCATTCTCGAACCGTCCGCCCGTTCTGCCTCAACCTCAAAAATCTATCTGCCCGAGCTCTCCTCATCTGCGATGGC
Source organism: Przewalskia tangutica (assembly GCA_029844215.1). Taxonomy (NCBI): domain Eukaryota; kingdom Viridiplantae; phylum Streptophyta; class Magnoliopsida; order Solanales; family Solanaceae; genus Przewalskia; species Przewalskia tangutica. Next base: position 56,904,295 of record CM056726.1, read on the forward strand.
AAGAAGTGTGTATGAAATGCCTCTGAGGTCTTGATCACTTTCATGATCCGCTGCAACTGTCGAATAAACTCCTGAGGATCTTCCTCAGTTCTCAATCCATATGACTCGGGTGGACTGCAACTCAAGACGTCCCGAAGTCTCAAAACTATCGGATCTAGGGTGAACTCATCGTATCACGGAACCACCGGCTCCGTCCTCATTCCCAGCCACCAGACTAGCTAGTAACTGGGCCATCTCCTTGTAACTCATATCCTCGGCTCCTGGCCGTGGACTGGAGACTCAGGTATCGTAGTCTCAGTAGAAACTATTGCCTCTCTAAACTCTGATGGGGCTAGCGGCGTCATAAAACTCGTCGTCTGAAGTACTATCTCAGGTAATGACCAGGCTTGTGCCCTCGTAACCCTCCGTGTTCTACTCGTAGCTCCCTCTGCTGCCTTGCCCATCTGGGCCCTGGTTGCCTTGCGTAGAGGCCTAACTAGCACATACGAATACGCCAGAGGGAGTCCAACTTATAACACAGCTCTAAGGCACGATCTCAGAGTGAGAAGAATGGAAACCAATCCTAAATATCCTGCAGCCTCCTGATTATAGGTGTGGTGCACAACACGCCGATAATCAAGACTCTACTAGATACGGTCTGTAGACACTTTCCGAGGATTAACTGCTCTGATACCACTTTTGTCACGACCCGATCTCGGGCCCGCGACTGGTGCCTTACCCCGGGCACCCTAGTGATACAACATCAGAGAAAATCAGCGGAAATAAAAACTTACACATGAAACAAGATATACAATGAGAAAATAGGCTAACCAAAATCGCTACCTTTCGCATATATATATATATAAAAGATTAAACACGAAAGCATTCATCCATTTTACATACCATGCCAACAACAGTACTACAGACCTCTAAGAATGTTATAACAACAACGACGGGACAGGGCCCCGCCATACCCCTGAATGTAAGTACCTACAACGACAGGGGACTATACCAAAGATAAGCCTCCGGAGAAACGGAGCTTCCCAAAACGCTGAACTGTGATCCTATGAGCGAGGATCAACAACTGGTGTACCTCTACCTGCGGCATGAGCGCACCAAGGAGGTCAAGACAACAGTACCAAGTATGTGAAATCAAAATATCAAATGAAATCATTATAGTCTATATAAAATGTAAGACATATATGATAATCAATTTATGATACACATATGTAGCGAATATGTCAAGTCAGGGACTCACGCCCTCAAAGTCATCACTCAAATATAACCATGGGTCTCATGCCCACAATATCAATCATGCCCGTGGAATTCCTTCCTCACTGCCGGCAGTCCATGATATAAAAACACCAAGGAATACACATGAACATCAGGTCCCACCTGTGTCATAATAAAACCGTACGGGGTAAGTACGAAGGCATAGCCGACTACTAGAACCCACCGTACCAACAATGCTATAAAACTGTATCACGAGGTCTTTCTAGACCGCCACATGATCGAAGCGGGCCACTCGCCCTCAGTATCAATGTGCGCGTCTAACCCTGGAACTCACCGCAGCTCGCGTAGCCACATAGGCCCGCGTGAGGTACTCGCCGCATCGGGGTAGCTAACCCGCGCATCAACCTGGACCCCAAGTCCGCGTAGCCACACGTGGACCGCATGAGGTATTCTCGACGGCGTAACACACCCGGAGTGATCATCCCGTCCTGGAACTCCCGCAGCTCTGCATAGGTCACATGGACCTGCATGAGGTATTCCTCGCATCGGGGGTAGCTAACCCGCGGCAACATAACAAGTCAGGAGGGTATGTGATATAATACCAGTACAACGGGCTTATCGTTAAACAACGTAAGCACAACAAGAATAACCCCCTTACACAACATCACAAGATACTAACACACGTAGCATCATAACATGTTCACTTTATCAAACCGACAAGAAGTATTACAAGGCTATCACAGGTAAATCATAGGCAAGTTACTCACACAAGGTACTTTTATTTGATGCCAACAAATCTGGGTTTTAACCCCAAAGTACTACATACTTTAACTCTTTAAAAAGATCCATTTCTTTCACAAAAGTCACACGATACTCGTAGTATCAAAATAGAGTAACTATCTTTTTAAGTAAACCAAAACAATTTCCATACCTTCTTTTTAAAACAAAGACACTTTTCCTTTTAAAAGTCAAATAGCAATATACTTTTTAAACCAAGTGTCTTACTCTTTTAGAAACAAGTATCTTATACCTTTAAATCATATCTTTTAAGAAAACCAACCTCCAACTTTTAAAATGTCAAGTTATCATTTTAAATCCAATGATAAAACCATTCTTTTGTTTTCATAAAGTCGTTATAAATAACTTCCCATAAAGCTATTATAACACTTTATGTTTTAAACCGACCAAGGACAACTATTCTCATTTTCGAAATCAAGATAACTCTATTCTTTAAAAGACCACACACCCATTACTCATGAATGAGGTTTTACAACTTTTTAACATAATTCAAGTCCTTAATCTTTCATAACAAGTCACTTAACTTTGGAATCAAGTCAAGGACACAAAAGGAAAATCAAATTCCTTTAAACACACATGCGTCTACCGCACTATATATATTTCACAACAATCATGCTAGAAAGGATAGGAAGAGGTTCACATACCTCGCGACGATTATCGACAATAAGCAAAATGCTCCAAAGTACTATAACCCTGCTAGCCTTTTCCACCCTTCAAGTAGAATACGCTACTCGTAGTACTTCAACCTATAATGGCCATAAAACGTTTATTAACTTCTAGATCCCTTCGTAGAATATTTCTAAGTACAAGGTTTCATATTCTACGGAAAATTCGGCAGCACCTCCCCCCCGTAACCACATAAATAACCTCCACTAACAAGGCCCGCTACCAGGCCAACAACTCCCAGGGGATTACACGTCTAACCGGACGTGTACAATTCTGCCCTACAATAATACTACAAGTCTCTCAGAATACAAAGTCAATGTAAATACAGTTCAATTCTTATCAATATTCATTCTATATATAGTATACTCAACTATACATTACTACAACATGTAATCTCCAATTACAATAGGGGGATAAAGATTATTACCTTGATAAGCCCAAAATTATCCAAGATTTATAAGTCGATCCTGAGCAACGTTTAGCTCCACTTCCTTACGCTCCAACCCGCTCCAAGCAACCCTTAGAAGTTTCTACACAACTTCTCTTAACACTTCATCCATCTATGAAGGTTTTTCCTAGGGTTTCATTTTGCGACTATTGGAAAAAAAGTAGTATTTCCGGGCTCTTATGTTGGGATAACTTTAGAATACTACTAGGGATACAAGGCTAAGGTATTTGGGAATATACCAACACTTGAAGAATTTTCTACACAAAGGGGAGGGGGTGTTTGGACGAGAACAACTAAGGGGGGAGGGAGAATTTTTGCCTTGGAAACTCTTAAGTCGATGAATAAAGTCTTGCAAACAAGGGGGTTATTTATAGGCCAACCAATGGCTAGGATCAAAGCAAGTGTAAGGTGAGGATTTGGTCCAAGTGGGAGTGGAGTCTTCCAACCAAGTGTCCACCACAATAATGGGACATATGTCCACCACAAAAATGGGACAAGTGGCTTGCCACTTTCCACTAAAACGTCCAAGACCACGTCCTTCAGCCGTTCTACCAACACGGCCACGTGGGGTGACACGTGTCGCCCCCCCTACTCGTCCAAAATATTTCATCTTCCGAAAATATCCGTAATGCCAAAAATCTGAAAATAAAGTGGGCCCCACAAAACCGTAAATTTTCCCCGTGGGCCCCACGTGACCAATTCCGGAAATAAAATTCCATAATTCTCAAATATTCTAAAAAGTCCGAATACCAAATCTGGGAATCCAATTCTCATTAACGAACCTTTTTCCTTCATAAAATCCGGAAACTTTTCCGTCGAAAAATCACATCTTTCTTCCTTTCCAATTTTTGTGTCGTATTCTCGTACGAACGTCTTCGTATACATACCCTGGAACTACGGGGTGTAACATTTTTTGGGCTTATCGAGTTAATAATCTTTGTCCTTCTATTGTGATTGGAGATTACCTATTGTAGTAGTTTAGAATTGAGTATAAGATATATAGAAGGATGTTATAAAGAAGAGAATTGAACTGTATTTACATTGAATTTGTATTCTGATGAGACTTGTGTAGTATTACGGGGAGGGAAGTGCTGCCCAATTTTCTGTAGAATAAAGAACCTTATGCTTAGAATATTCTACGACGTAGTCTAGACGTTGATAGACGTATTTGACTATTATAGGTTGATACTCTGCGCGCGACATATTCGAATTGGCAGGTGGATTTAGCCGAGGAGGTATGTGATTCTTCCTATCGTCTTGAGCATGATATTTGTGAAAAATATATAGTACGGTAGACGTACGTGTGTTAACTGAATTTGGTTTTACTTTGATGTCTTTGACTTGAGTTCTAAATACTAAGAATCTTGAAATATTTCAAAAAAAGTTATGAATCATTATTCAGAAGGTAATTAATACTTGGTTTTAAAAGAATAAGTTCTTTTGGTTTTCCAAACAAATGAGAATGTTTTGATTTATTAAAAAGCTTAAGCGTTATACTAGCTTTATGGGAAGTTAGGTATAACGACTTAAGAAAGATAAAAATAACAATTTACTTACTTGATTATGAAAGCCTTGTAATGATTTCTGAAGGTGTGGTAAGTTGGTTTGATAGTTAAAACATGTTATGATGCTACGAGTGTTAGTGTCGTATGACTTTTGTGGTAAGGGGGTTTCTTGTTGTGCTTATGTTGATTACGATAAGCTGGTTGTGCTTATGATTATATCACTTACCCCCTGACTTGTTACGAGTCGCGGGTTAGCTACCCCCGATGCGAGAATACCTGTCTTGAGTCCATGTGACCTATGCGAGTGCGGGAGTTCCGGATGATCACTCGGGTGTTACGCCGATGCGAGAATACCTCATGCGGTCCATGTGTGCGCGATGCGGGAGTCGAGTTGATGTCGCGGGTTAGCTACCCCCGATGCGAGGAGTACCTCATGCGGGTCCGAGGGACCTATGCGGACTACGGTAGTCCAGGATTAGGCTCGCATAATGATACTATGGGCGATTGGCCTTGCTTCGATCATTAGCAGCCTAGAAAAGACCAGTTATGTTACATCTACTTTGCTCTTGTTTATGCTGTGGCACTATGTGCAGTTAAATTGGGTTGTTTCGTACATATTTGTGAAAGTGGTTTTAAAATGTTATAATTTCATTTCGATTTTACGATTTCACATACTTGGTACTGTTATCGACCTCCTTCTGGCTGCGTTCATGCCGCAGGTAGAGGTACTCCGGTTGTTGATCCCCGCTCCTAGGATCGCTATTCTGCTTTTGGGAAAGCCTCGTTTCTCCGGAGGCTTATCTTTTGGGTATGATTTCCCTGTCATTGTAGATTTATGTACATTCAGGGGTATGGCGGGGCCCTGTCCCGTCATAGTTGGTTACACTCTTAGAGGTCTGTAGTCCTGTTGTAAATTTGGGATGTAACTGTTCAAACTTGGGTTTATATATACATGTCGAAAGGCAACTTTTTCTCGTGTTAAACTGTTTCTCATTTTACACTGTTTTATGTTGGTAAGTTTATATTCCGCTGGTTACTCTGATGTATATCTACTTGGGTGCCCGGGTAAGGCACGATCACGCCCGAACAGTCGTGACAAAAGTGGTATCGAGCGATTAATCCTCGGAAAATGTCTACGACCGTATCTAGTAAGTCTTGATTATCGGTGTGTGCACCACACCAATAATCGTGAAGTCGCAGGATATTTAGGATTGGTTTCCATTCTTCTCACTCGAGATCGTGCTTTAGAGCTATGTTATAAGTTGGACTCTTTCTAACACGCCTTATGTACAGTATGCCTCACGCAAGGCAACCCGGCCCGAGAAGGCAAGGCGGTGAGCTGCTAGTAGGACACGAGGGCCACGAGGCACGAGCCCGATCCTTACGAGGTGGTGCTACAGACGGCAAGTTCCACGACGCCACGGCCCAGCAGAGTTTAGAGCGCGAGAGGCTCACGAGACCACGATACTGCGCCTCGATCCCACACCAGAGCGAGGAGATGGGTTACTGAGATGGCCCGATTACTAGCCAGATCGTAGCTTGAACGAGGATAGGCCGATGCAGCCCAATGAGCACCGTGGTCCACCTCCGGTCGGATAGTTTAAGGCTACGGGATTTTCTGAGTTGCAGCCCCCCTGAGTTCTACGGGTCGAGGCCTGAGGATGATCCGCAGGAGTTCATCAAGCGATTCTGGATCATGAGAGTGATCAAGGCTTCAGAGACCGAGTCAGTAGTCTTAGGGTCGCATCGGCTGCGTGATACTGCGGTCGATTGGTTTGATTCGTGGGAGTTGTCCCGGGGAGAGCATGCACTTCCAGAAGTATGGGACGAGTTCTCAGAGGCATTTCTTAGCCACTTCTTGCCTCCGCGGATGAGAGCACGCGGTAAACGGGTTTCGATCTTTGAGACAGAGAGGGCGTACGATTCGGGAGTACAACGTGGAGTTCGACTCGTTGGCTCGGTATGTCCCCGCATTAGTAGCAGATATGGAGGATAGAGTGCACCGCTACGTCACGGGGCTTGATGACTACTTGGCAGAGGCTTGCTCGGTGTAGCACTTCACCGGCAGGGGACATTGCCCGCGTGCGAGCTTATGCCGGGATGTGAGGCGTAGAGGCGGCGGGTTGTCGATATCAGGCGAAGGCCGGGGCAGGGTCTTTTGGTAGCTCTCAGGGTGGACGGCCTCAGCAGCAGACTAGATTTGCACCACAGCCAGCTCAGAGCACTCCTACACCGTCTTCAGGACATCCAGGGTATTCGGGGGCAGGTCAGGTCCCCAGGGCTTCGGGCTTCCAGGGGAGCAGGGATACTAACCGATCGAGACTACCCTCCTCTCAGTGTGGCCGATGCGGTAGATCCCATTTCGGGAGATGTGGTGATACCTCTGTAGCTTGTTACACTTGTGGCCAGCAGGGTCATATTTTGAGGAACTGCCCGACCATAGGCAGTGCAGATGGTAGGGCTCAGCCTACAGGGTCTTTTGTCGGGTCTTCATCTCCTACAGTTACTCGCCCCGGAGGGCAGGGTACTTGTCACGACCCGTTCCGGGGCCCGTGACTGGTGCCTTACCCGGGCACCCAAGCAGTCATACATCAGAGAAAATCAGCGGAATATAAAAAACATAAGACATGAAAAAATTGTAAAAGAGGCACATTTTATCTGAGAAAAGGGCGCCTTTCGGCATATATATATATCAAAATCTGGCAGTTTACATCCCAACTGTACAATAGGACTACAGACCTCTAAGGAAGTAAACAACTATGGCGGGACAGGGATCCTAAGGATGCGGATCTAGCACCTGCTTGCCCTTACCTGCGGCATGAACGCAGCCCCCCGAAGGAGGTCAGTACAACAGGTACTAAGTATGTGAAACTGTTAAATTACTTAAATGAAATCATATCATTTTAAAACCAATTTACAAATACGCACGAAACAACCAATGTAACCGCACATAGTGCCATATCATAAACAAGAGCAACAATAGGTAAACTGTGAGTCTTTTCTAGGTCGCGAATGATCGGCGGGCCAATCGCCCATAGTATCATTATGCAAACCTAATCCTGGACTCCCGTAGTCCGCATAGGCCACTCACATAGGCCCGCATGAGGTATAACCGCGCATCGAGGGTAGCTACTCCTCGGCATCGTCCTTGTTATACCCCGTAGTTGCAGGGTATGTATGTGAGGACGTACGTACGAGAGTACGGCAGAAATTTTGAAAAGAAAGAAAGATGTGAGTTTTCGACGGAAAAGTTTCCGGTTATTTGTGAAGAAAAAGGTTCGTTAATGGGAATTGGATTCCCAGATTTGGTATTTGGACTTCATAGATTATATTAGAATTTTGAGATTTTATTTTCGGAAATGGTCACGTGGGGCCCACGGGAGAAATTTACGGTTTTGTGGAGCCCGCTTTGTTTTTGAGATTTCCGGTATTTTGGGTATTTTCGGAAGACGAAATATTCTGGGCGAATCGGGGGGCGACACGTGTCACCCCCATGTGGCACCCTTGGCCGAAATATTTATTGTGCACAACACCCGATTAGAGTCGTTTTTCGACGAAACGTTTTACTAAGCGTACGAAGGGAAAATTCCGGCTATGTCATTTAGTATTTTTGCGAATTTTTCCGAGAGACGGAACGTTTTGGACCAACGAGAGGGCAACACTTGGCACCCTCTCGTTGGTGGACTTGAAGGGGCGGCTAGGGCCGAATGGATGGGCAAGTGGTGGTAGATATTTGTGTAGATATTTGTGAGGGATTTGTGGAGTAGGGTTAGGGTGCACTTGGCTTGATCTTGGCCTTACACTTGTGTAGCACTTGGCTAGATCTTGGCCATTGGTTGGCCTTTGGCTTTGCTATAAATACCCCTCCCTTGTGAAGACTTATTCATTCACTCCTCACTTTGTCTAAGTCTTGAAATCCTCCTATCCCTTGTGTTTGCTCTGGCCCAACTCCCTTCTCCCCATTAGAAAGAGGCCCTTGGCCGAGAACACCCCCCTCCCCCTAGCCTAGTTGTGCTAGCCGAGCCTACCCCCCCCCTTGGTAGAAAGTTGTCTTCCAAGTATTGTTATAATGCCCAAAATACCTTAGCCTTGTACCTTGTAGTATTCCAAAGATACCTCTTTACGTAGAGTCCGGAAATACTACCTTTTGTCCTTTTAGTCTCAAACCGAAACCCTGAGGAAATCTTCATAGTTGGTTGAAGTATGTGAGTAGAAGTTGGTTAGAACTTCTAAGGGTTGTTTGGAGTGGTTTGGAGCGCGTGGAGTGGAGCTAAACCTTGCTCAGGAGCGACATTAAACTCGGATAATTTTGGGCTTATCAAGGTAATTATCTTGTCCCTCTATTGTAATTGGAAATTACATGTTTGTTAGAGTATATAGTTGAAGTATACTATATATGGAACTATACTTAGTATTCGGCAATGTCTTTTGACTTAAGCCTGAAGAATAAAGAACTGAACTGTATTTACATAGGACTGTATTGCAGTAGACTTGTGTAGTATTACTGAGTAGAATTGTACACGTCCGGTTAGACGTGTAAACCCCCCCCCCTGGTTGGCTTGGTAGCGGCCTCGATAGAGAGGAGTTTTACGCGGGGAGGTCGCCAATTTTCTATAGAATGATAGAAACTTGTGTTTTGGGGTTAATAGACGTTTGTGACCTTTATAGGTGAAAGTACTAAGAGTAGCGTATTCTACTCGAGGAGTGGAAAGGGCTAGCAAGGTTGTAGTACTTGGAGCATTTTGCTTATTGTCGATAAATCGTCGCGAGGTATGTGAACCTCTTCCTATCTCTTCTAGCATGATATGTAGTACGGTAGACGTACATGTGTTAACTGTGTTTGATTGTTTTAAAACATAAAGTGTTATAACGGCTTTATGGGAAGTTGGTTATAATGACTTTATGTAGGTAAGAAAATGGTTTTACTGATGTTAGAAGTTAAGAGACTTGATCTTATAAGATAAGAGACTTAACTTATTTTGTTTTAATGTGAATGTTGTGTGAAACCTCATTCGTGAGTAATGAGTACTTGGTTTTAAAGGAATAATGTTTCTGATTTGAAATCGAATGTGTATCGATGCACCACCGCGGCGTTAATAAAGGAAAATGTATTGAATAATGATGTGTTGTATTAAAACCAGAGAAACCTCCATCTGCATGTGAAGCTAAGATGAGACAAAATGATATTACATTTTCTAGATCATGGTCTTTGTAATAAGATCGTTATAAACAAGAATAAACTACTCACATATATGACATATGTTACTCAATTGTTCTAAAAAGGAATCAAGTGATTAAGTTTGGGAACTATGAAACCATTTGAAAATAAGAAGCTTGAGTAATGAAACTAGGCAAACCGGAACTTAGGAAAGGAATGTTGTTACTTGATTTTGAAAAGGAAGATGGGTTGGTCATTCTAATACTACGGGTATCGGGTGACTTTTATAAAAGTAATGGATCTCTTTTAAAAGAACTTAACGATGTAGTACTTTAGGGTTAAAACCCGGACTTTGATATAAAATGGAAGTACTTTGAGTTGTGTGAAACTTGCCTATGCTTGTTGTTGTGAAACTTGCCTATGCTTGTGATGATAGTCTTTATTGTACAAACGTTGTGTTTCTGTGTTACCGCGTCTCGATAGAGGTCGGTTGGTAGTTGAGAACTTACTTGGGCGTCTTGCAGGTGACGGAGAAATTCCACGCACGTTCGCTGATAGTATTATTGTTGTTAATCGCTTTGGACATACCGACACGATCGTAGCGCACGGGTATGCTTCCATTTTGGTTAAGGTCTTGTGGTTAATCGCTTTGGATATATCGGACACGATCGTAGCGCACGGGTATGTTTCCATTTTGATTATCGCCTTGTGATTTCCTTGGACATACCGACACGACGCGTGGCGCGGGTATCGTCCATTTGGAATGCTGTCTATTGTTTCCCTTTGGACATACGACACGATGCGTAGCGCGCGGGTATCGTCCATTTGGAATGTTGTCTTATTGTTTCCTTTGGACATACCGACACGATCGTAGCGCACGTATGCTTCCATTTGGATTCTTTGTCTTGTTGTTGAGGTCACATGGACATGTCTACACCTATGCAGAATTCCGGCGGAATGTGTCCATGGGACATTGGTATTATTGTTGCATCATGGACATGTCTACACCGATGCAGTATTCCGGGGGCATGCGGCCATAATGCGAACCTGATTGATGTTGTGGGCGTGAGACCCATAGTTATATTAGAGTGATGACTGTTTTATGTTGTGAATCGTAGTTTGGTTATCATACATGTCTCACGCTTTATATAGACTAGTATGATTTCATTCTGATGAGTGTCTGATTCACATACTTGGTACTGTTATCGACCTTCGGCTGCGTTCATGCCGCAGGTAGGTACATCGATCGTGGATCCTCGCCATAGGATCACAAGCCAGATTGAAGCTCCGTTTCTCGAGGCTTATCTTTTGGTAGGTGTTCTCGAGTTGTAGGTTCTTGTACATTCGGGGTATGGCGGGCCCTGTCCGTCATAGTCGTGTATATCTTAAGTCTGTAGTAATCCGTTGTGGGCAGGGTTGTAAAAGGATTAAACTGTTCAGGTTTTATGTATATACTGAAGGCAACTGTTTTTGGTTGGCCTGTTTATTTATTATATCCCTTGTTAAATGTCTCATGTTTTATGTTCCGCTGATTTTCTCTGATGTATGTATCACTAGGGTGCCCAGGGTAAGGCACCAGTAACGGGCCCCGGAACGGGTCGTTACAAAAGTGGTATCAGAGCAGTTAATCCTCGGAAAGTGTCTACAGACCGTGTCTAGTAGAGTCTTGATTATCGATGTGTTGTGCACCACATCTATAATCAGGAGGCTGCAGGACATTTAGGATTGGTTTCCATTCTTCTCATTCCGAGATCGTGCCTTAGAGCTGTGTTGTAAGTTGTACCCCTCTGACGTATCTCGTTTTTACCAGTTATGCCTCCGCGCAAGGCAACCAGAGCCCAGAAGGGCAAGGCAGCCGAGGGTGCTGCTAGTGAGATACTGAGAGTACGCGAGGCGCAGCCCGATACACGAGGTTGTGCTTGACGGCGGGTTTCGCGACGCCACAAAGACCAAAGAAGTTTAGAGCCGCAGCATGGGCGATGAGACTCTGATACTGAGCCTCCATCCCGATGCGGAAGCGGGAGATGGGTCGCGAGAGATGCCCGATTATTGGCCGAGTTGTGGCCGATATGACAGCCGACGGATCTGTGATTCCGTTCGATGCACCAGTGGTTCACCCCCGAGCAGATAGTTTGAGGCTACGGGACTTTCTGAGTTGTAGCCCGCCAGAGTTTTATGGGTCGAGGCCTGAGGATGATCCGCAGGAGTTCATCCGGCAGTTACAGCGGATCATGCGGGTGATCAAGGCTTCAGAAACCGAGTCTGTGACCTTTGGTTCGCATCGGCTGCGTGATACCGCCGTCGATTGGTTTGATTCATGGGAGCTTTCCCGGGGAGAGCATGCACCTCCAGCAGTATGGGATGAGTTTTCAGGGGCTTTCCTCACGCACTTCTTGCCTCCGCAGATGAGGAGGGCACGGGCCGACAGATTTTTGTTACTGAGACAGAGAGGGCGCACTGTCAGGGAGTACAATGTCGAGTTCGATTCTTTGGCTCGATATGTCCCTGCGCTAGTTGCAGATATGGAGGATAGGGTGCATCGCTACGTCACCGGGCTTGATGATTATATGGCCGAATCTTGTGCGGGTGTTTCTCTTCAGCCGGGCATGGACATTGCCCGCATGCAGGCTCATGCACTAGGATGTGAGGCACGGAGGGGTCGACGGAATGACCTGGATCGCGAGAAGAGGCCGGGGCGGCGGGTCCTTTGGTGGCTTTCGAGGCGGACCGCCTCGGCGAGCTAGTTATATACCCCACCGGCATGCAGTAGTCCTCCACCGTCTTGAGGCGGTCGTGGCTCCAAGGGTTCAGATTTTCGAGCGAGGGTGTTAACCAAGCCACCCTACCTCGTTGTGACCATTGTGGTAGACTCCATTTTGGAGAGTGTCGTGCTAGATTGGGAGTTTGTTTTACATGCGGCAGCAGGCCATTTTGCGGAACTGTCCGACTGGGAAGCGGATGTTACGACTCACCTTCGGGATCTGGCTGGTTCATCACCTTCTACTATACGCCTGCGCAGTGCCTATGATTAGAGTGGAGCGGTAGCTTCGGGTATATCCTTAACCTCTAGAGTTTTGGTATCTTTGGTTATGATGGTCTCATTATTGTGTGCTATGTACGGATAGCATTGTGATATGTGTGAGTTAGAATGTATGGTTAGTTGGGAGGATACGTGTGGGGGCATGGTAAGTGTGAACCTTAGACTATGTCACGGCCCGAGACCTTAGGGGTAAGGTCGTCTTGAGTTAAAGATTTATTTTTGACCCTTATCGAGTAGTAGTAGTATCGTGGGATTTATTTGTGTGATAAGTCCGTGGGTAGTGTGAGATGGAAGTGGTAGCTTCATGACGTGAATTAGTAAGATTTTTCCGGATCGGGAACAAGAGTTTGGCACGGTTGGGGTCGGGTTGAGGACCATTTGCGGGTCAACCCGTAACCCGGTTTGGGGTGGTCGGTTCGGGTGGTCCCGCCGGTGGTAGGGTCACGAGGATGCTAGGCCCAAGTTTGTATGATCAACGTATGAGTTCGTGGGACGCGTTCGACCGAGCGGTTCGTAAAGGCCGGGAATGGCCTTAAGGAAGTTTGAGGTTAGTAAGATGACCAAGTTTGGAGGTAGTGACTCCGCAGATTTTCGAACTAAGTAATGGTGAAGTATGAGTGCGTCTTGGGAGAGTTCTAGTGTTCGAGAAGCGGTACAACGAGTAAGGGAGGAAGATAACGTATGTTATTTCGCGCTGCCGTGTGGCGTTGACAACTTGTTAGAGGAACTTCATCGATATCCGTCTTGAGAAGGAACATTCGGGACGAATGTTTCTAAGGAGGGGAGAATGTTATACCCCGTAGTTGCAGGGTATGTATGTGAGGACGTACGTACGAGAGTACGGCAGAAATTTTGAAAAGAAAGAAAGATGTGAGTTTTAGACGGAAAAGTTTCCGGTTATTTGTGAAGAAAAAGGTTCGTTAATGGGAATTGGATTCCCAGATTTGGTATTTGGACTTCATAGATTATATTAGAATTTTGAGATTTTATTTTCGGAAATGGTCACGTGGGGCCCACGGGAGAAATTTACGGTTTTGTGGAGCCCGCTTTGTTTTTGAGATTTCCGGTATTTTGGATATTTTCGGAAGACGAAATATTCTGGGCGAATCGGGGGGCGACACGTGTCACCCCCATGTGGCACCCTTGGCCGAAATATTTATTGTGCACAACACCCGATTAGAGTCGTTTTTCGACGAAACGTTTTACTAAGCTTACGAAGGGAAAATTCCGGCTATGTCATTTAGTATTTTTGCGAATTTTTCCGAGAGACGGAACGTTTTGGACCAACGAGAGGGCAACACTTGGCACCCTCTCGTTGGTGGACTGAAAGGCGGTAGGCCGAATGGATGGGCAAGTGGTGGTAGATATTTGTGTAGATATTTGTGAGGGATTTGTGGAGTAGGGTTAGGGTGCACTTGGCTTGATCTTGGCCTTACACTTGTGTAGCACTTGGCTAGATCTTGGCCATTGGTTGGCCTTTGGCTTTGCTATAAATACCTCCTTGTGAAGACTTATTCATTCACTCCTCACTTTGTCTAAGTCTTGAAATCCCTCCCTCTCCTTGTTGTTGCTCTCGTCCAACTCCCTTCTCCCTTAGCAAGAGGCCCGTGGCCGAGAACACCCTCCCCAGCCTAGTTGTGCTAGCCGAGCCTACCCCTTGGTAGAAAGTTGTCTTCCAAGTATTGTTATAATGCCCAAAATACCTTAGCCTTGTACCTTGTAGTATTCCAAAGATACCTCTTTCGTAGAGTCGGAAATACTACCTTTTGTCCTTTAGTCTCAAACCAAACCCTAAGGAAATCTTCATAGTTGGTTGAAGTATGTGAGTAGAAGTTGGTTAGAACTTCTAAGGGTTGTTTGGAGTGGTTTGGAGCGCGTGGAGTGGAGCTAAACCTTGCTCAGGAGCGACATTAAACTCGGATAATTTTGGGCTTATCAAGGTAATTATCTTGTCCCTCTATTGTAATTGGAAATTACATGTTTGTTAGAGTATATAGTTGAAGTATACTATATATGGAAATATACTTAGTATTATCGCAATGTCTTTTGACTTAAGCCTGAAGAATAAAGAACTGAACTGAACTGTATTTACATAGGACTGTATTGCAGTAGACTTGTGTAGTATTACTGAGTAGAATTGTACACGTCCGGTTAGACGTGTAAACCCCCCCCTGGTTGGCTTGGTAGCCGGCCTCGATAGAGGAGGAGCTTTACGCTGGTGCGGGGAGGTCTTTGCGAATTTTCTATAGAAAGATAGAAACTTGTGTTTTGGGGTTAATAGACGTTTGTGACCTTTATAGGTGAAAGTACTAAGAGTAGCGTATTCTACTCAAGGAGTGGAAAGGGCTAGCAAGGTTGTAGTACTTGGAGCATTTTGCTTATTGTCGATAAATCGTCGCGAGGTATGTGAACCTCTTCCTATCTCTTCTAGCATGATATGTAGTGCGGTGAAGCGTACTGTGTTAACTGGTGTTTGATTGTTTTTAAAACATAAAGTGTTATAACGGCTTTATGGGAAGTTGGTTATAACAGCTTTATGTAGGTAAGAAAATGGTTTACTGATGTTAGAAGTTAAGAGACTTGATCTTATAAGATAAGAGACTTAACTTATTTGTTTTAATGTGAATGTTGTGTGAAACCTCATTCGTGAGTAATGAGTACTTGGTTTTTAAAGGAATAATGTTTCTTGATTTGGAAATCAGAATGTGTATCGACAGACCGCTGCGGCGTTAATAAAGGAAAATGTATTGAATAATGATGTTGTATTAAAACCGGTAGAAACCTCCATCTGCATGAAGCTAAGATGAGACAAAATGATATTACATTTTCTAGATCATGGTCTTTGTAATAAGATCGTTATAAACAAGAATAAACTACTCACATATATGACATATGTTACTCAATTGTTCTAAAAGGAATCAAGTGATTAAGTTTGGGAACTATGAAACCATTTGAAAATAAAAGCTTGAGTAATTGAAACTAGGCAAACCGGAACTTAGGAAAGGAATGTTGTTACTTGATTTTGAAAAGGAAGATGGGTTGGTCATTCTAATACTACGGTATCGGGTGACTTTTATAAAAGTAATGGATCTCTTTTAAAAGAACTTAACGTATGTAGTACTTTGGGGTTAAAAACCGGACTTTGGCATAAAATGAAAGTACTTTGAGTTGTGTGAAACTTGCCTATGCTTGTTGTTGTGAAACTTGCCTATGCTTGTGATGATAGTCTTTATTGTACAAGCGTTGTGTTTACGTATTACCGCGTCTCTCGATAGAGGTCGGTTGGTAGTTGAGAACTTACTTGGACGCGTGCAGCGTGTGGAGAAATTCCACGTGCGTTCTCGCTGATAGTATTATTGTTGTTAATCGCTTTGGACATACCGACACGATCGTAGCGCACGGGTATGCTTCCATTTTGGTTAAGGTCTTGTGGTTAATCGCTTTGGATATCTTCGACGATCGTAGCGCTGCGGGTATGTTTCCATTTGATTATCGCCTTGTGATTTCCTTTGGACATACGACACGACGCGTAGCGCGCGGGTATCGTCCATTTGGAATCTTGTCTATTGTTTCCCTTTGGACATCACCGACGATCGTAGCGCGCGGGTATCGCGTCCATTTGGAATGTTGTCTTATTGTTTCCTTTGGACATACCGACACGATCGTAGCGCGGGTATGCTTCCATTTGGATTCTTTGTCTTGTTGTTGAGGTCACATGGACATGTCTACACCGGCGAATTCCGGGCATGTGGCCATGGGACATTGGTATTATTGTTGCATCATGGACATGTCTACACCGTCACGCGATTCCAGGGCATGCGCCATAATGCGAACTCGATTGATGTTGTGGGCGTGAGACCCATAGTTATATCGAGTGATGATCGCTTTATGTTGTGAATCGTAGTTTGGTTATCATACATGTCTCACTGCTTTATATAGACTAGTATGATTTCATTTACTGAGTGTCTGATTTCACATACTTGGTACTGTTGTCTTGACCTCCTGGGCTGCGTTCATGCCGCAGTAGAGGTACATCGATCGTGGATCCTCGCCATGGATCACGTTCAGCAGATTGAAGCTCCGTTTCTCGAGGCTTATCTTTTAGTAGGTGTTCCACGAGTTGTAGGTTCTTGTACATTCGGGGTATGGCGAGGCCCTGTCCGTCATAGTCGTGTATATCTTAGAGTGCAGTAATCTTGTTGTGGGCGGGTTGTAAAAGGATTAAACTGTCGAGTTTTATGTATATACTGAAGGCAACTGTTTTTGGTTGGCCTGTTTATTTATTATATCCCTTGTTAAATGTCTCATGTTTTATGTTCCGCTGATTTTCTCTGATGTATGTATCACTAGGGTGCCCAGGGGAAGGCACCAGTAACGGGCCCCGGAACGGGTCGTTACAGTCCTGGACTCGTAGTCCGCATGGCCACATAGACCGCATGATGTATAACCCCGCACATTAACCTGGAACTCTCGTAGCTCCGCATAGGTCCCCTGGACCCGCATGAGGTATTCTCGAATCATGGTCCCAGACCGCCTGAGTCTACCCCGCATCGGAGGGCAGCTTAACCCCCGGTAACATGTCAAAAGGTGAGTGATATAATACTAACATAACAGTTTATCGTTAAACAACATAAGCACAACAAGAATGCCCTCTTATACAAACGTTACAAGACACTAACACACATAGCATCATATCATGTCTACTTATCAAACCATCTTATTATTCTTTCCATAAATTAATATAAGTCTTTTATAAACACATAAGTAAATTGTTCCTTTTATCTTTCTTAAGTCGTTATACTTGACTTCCCATAAAGCTAGTATAACTCTTAAGCTTCTTGTTTTAAAAACAATTATTCTTCTTCTTTCAAAACTGATTTATAATTCTGTTGAAAGACTTTAAGATCTTTATTATTCAGGCTTAAGTAAAAAGACATTGCCGTAAGCTACGTTCAGTTAACATACGTACGTCTACCGTACTATATATATACTTTAAAATATCATGCTTAAGAGTATAGAAAGAATCACATACCTTCTCGGCGAAATCCACCTGCCAAGTCGAATATGTCGCGCGCAGAGAATCAACCTATAATAGTCAGATACGTCTATCAAGGTCTAGACTACTCTGTAGACTATTCTAAGCAGAGGGTTCTTTATTCTACGGAAATTTGGGCAGCACTTCCCTACCCGGTAAGCTATACAAGTCTACTGTAAAGACAGTCCTAGTAAGTACAGTTTAATTCTTCTTTTGTTATACCCTTCTACTGTGATAACAGTTCAATTCTATTCTTCAATATCCTTCTTTATCTTATACTCAAGTCTTAACTATTCTTATATGTAATATCCAATTACAATAGAAGGATAAGATATTTACCTCGATAAGCCCAAAATTATCCAAGTTAAAAGTCGATCCTGAGCAAGGTTTAGCTCCTAGTTTGCACGCTCTGATAGCTCCAAGAACCCTTAGAAGTTTCCAACAACTTCTACTTAAATACTAAAAAGGATTTGGGGCTAGGGTATTTAGGAATAGTGGCTATACTTGGAAGACAACTTCTACCGGGAGGCCTCGCCAAAGCCACTAGGCTAGAGGGGAGAGGGTGTTTGCTAGGCTTTCTAGAGGGGAGAAGTGAGGCTGGGGCGAGAGCTCGCGGGAGGAGGATTTTAGACTTGGAGATTTGTGATGAAGAAGTCTTCAAAGGGAGGGTATTTATAGGAAACCAAGGGCCATGATCAAGCCAAGTGGGGGCAAGTGGAGGCCAAGATTTTCCCAAGTGCCCCCTAACCTACTCCTCAAATCACTCCACAAACAATGGCCCATGTCTTAGGCCTCAAAACCCTCCCAATCGTCCAAGGCAAAAGCCCCTTTAGCCGTCCACTTGAGGGTGACAAGTGTCACCCTCTCGTTGGCCCAAAAAGGTTCTGTCGCTCGGAAAAATCCGCAAAAATTAGAAATGGCATAGACGTAATTTACCCTACGCAAGTTTTGTAAAACGTTTCGTCGGAAAACCATCCGTTTTGTGAGTTGTGCCCAAAATCGTCCATTATGCACCTTAGGCTAAACTTTTGTCAGACGCCCTACGTACATACTCTGGAAATACGGGGTATAACATTCTCCCATCCTTAGAAACATTCGTCCCGAATGTTCCTTCCCAAGACAGATAACGATAAGGTTCTTCATAACTTAAACAGTTTGCAAACGCCACACACGGCCACAAATCAACACTTAGGCAATAAGTAAATTAAATCAACAAGTAGGAAAGTGAGTTACCTGGAGGTGTGGGGAATAAGTGAGGATACTTCTGCCTCATGTCCTCCTCAGCTTCCCACGTCATCTCCTCCCTGAGCTCGTTCCGCCACAAGACTTTGACGGAAGCCACGTCCTTGGTCCGCAGACGCCTAACGTGACGATCGATTATCGCTATGGGAATCTCCTCATACGATAACCCCTCGGTCACCTGGACATCGTCAATCGGGTGCACTCTAGATGGATCCCCGATACATCTCCTCAGCATAGAAACATGAAACACCGGATGCACTGCCTCCAGATCGGACGGCAGATCCAACTCATGTGCAACCTGGCCTACCTGCGGACAATCGAAACGGCCCGATGTACCTGGCCGAAGTTTCCTTCTTCCCGAATCTCATCACACCCTTCATGGGTGACACCTTCAGGAAAACTTAATCATCAACCTCGAACTCCAGATGCCGACGACGATGATCTGCATATGACTTCTGTCGACTCTGAGTTGTCAGTAACCGCTCCTGGATAAGCTTCACCTTATCTACTGTCTGCTGCACCAAATATGGTCCCACTAATCGCACCTCGCCCGTCAAACCAGCCTATCGCGATCTGCACTTCCTCTCATACAAGGCCTCATGGCGCCGTCCGAATCTTTGGAGTGGTAGCTATTATTATACGCAAACTCAACTAGAGGCAAATGATCCTCCAGCTACCACGAAGTCGATAACACGGGCTCGCGATATCCTCGAGAGTTTGGATAGTGCGTTACGCTGTCGTCTGTCTGTGGATGGAATGCGATCTCGGCTTACTGCGTCCTAAACCCATACGGAAAGACCTCGGAAGTTAGTAAACCGGGCTCCTGCATGCGATATGATCGAAATAGGGACTCCATGTAGTCCGGCGATCTCTCGGATATAAAGTCGGCATAATCCTCACCGGTAGAAAAGTCGTCTGACGGGAAGAAAGTGGGCTGATTTAGTCGACACTGTCGACGATAACCCATATAGAATCATGTCTCCTCTGAGTGCGAGGTAATCCTGTGATAAAGTCCATGTTGATCACCTCCCACTTCCAGGTTGGGATCTCTATCGTCTGCAACAAACCACCAGGCCTCTGGTGCTCTACCTTCACCTGCTGACAACACGGGCACTGAGCTACAAACTCTGCAACGTCCCTCTTCAAGCCATCCCACCAATACACAGATCTGAGGTCGTGGTACATCTTGGTCGACCCCGGATGGATAGAGTAACGCGCGCTGTGTGCTTCCCCTAGAACCTGCTGCCGAAGTCCTGCAATATCTGTAACACACAACCTGCCCTCAAACCTTAGCACCCCATCAGGTGCTATCTCAAAAGGACCCTTCCCCTCACGAAGAGCCGTATCACGGTACCGTGCCAAAACTGGATCCTCAAACTGTTGCCTCTTCACCTCTTCGATGATGGAAGACTCGGCAACCTCTCGAACTCGGACCCCACTGCTATCAGAATCAATCAAACGGACACCAAGGCTCGCTAAGCGATGCAAATCACGAACCGTGCCTCCTCTGCTGCGCGCATCCGATAGGCTACCATCGACCTACGACTAAGGGCATACGCCACAACATTGGCCTTCCTGGGTGAGTACGGGATGTCGACATCGTAATCCTTGGCGACTCTAACCACCGTCTCTGTCGTAAGTTCAGCTCCCTCTGGCTGAAGATATACTGGAGGCTCTTGTGGTCTGTATAAATATCCACATGAACCCCATACAAATAGTGCCTCCAGATCTTCAAGGCGTGAATCACCGCTGCCAACTCCAAATCATGGGTGGGGTAGTTCCTCTCATGCTTCTTAAGTTGTCGGGATGCGTACGCTATAACCTTGCCATGCTGCATCAACACACATCCCAAAACGGTGCCTGACGCATCACAATACAAGACGTAGCAGTCTGGACCCTCTGGAAGAGTAAGAACGGGGGCGATCGTCAGTCTCTCCTTCAGTAACTGGAAACCCTGCTCACACGCATCAGTCCACTGAAACTTAGCGCATACGAGTCACCTAGTCAATGGTGCGAGATAGAAGCAAACTTCTCCACGAATGTAGATAGTAACCTGCAAGGCCCAGAAAGTTGCGCACCTCTGTCGGAGTAGTAGGTCTAGGCCAAGTCCTGACTGCCTCGATCTTGGCCGTATCCACCTGAATACCATCGGCCCCGACAATATGCCCAAGAAAAGCCACCGAAGCTAACCAAAACTCACATTTGGAAAACTTTGCGTATAACTGCTGGAAGCTATCGGCCAGAATCGCCCTCAAATGTTCCGCATGCTCCGGCTCTGAGCGAGAATAAACCAAGATATCATCAATGAACACTATCACAAACGTGTCCAAAAATGGCTTGAACACTCGGTTCATCAGATCCATAAATACCGTCGGAGCATTGGTCAACCCGAAAGACATAACCCTGAACTCATAATGCCCGTACCGGGTCCGGAATGCAGTCCTAGGGACATCCTCTTCTCTGACTCGTACCTGATGATAGCCCGATCGCAGATCAATCTTGGAGAAACATCTCGCGCCCTGCAACTGGTCGAACAAATCATCAATCACAGGAAGGGGTATTCATTCTTAATGGTCACCTTGTTCACCGTAATCAACACACATGCGCAGCGTCCCGTCCTTCTTCTTCACGAACAATACCGGCGCTCCCCAGGGAGAAACACTAGGCCTGATGAAGCCCTTCTCCAGCAAATCTCTCAGCTGGTCCTTCAACTCTCTCAACTCGGCCGGTGCCATCCTGTATGGCGGAATGGAAATAGGCCGAGTGTCTGGCAGCACATCGATACAAAACTCTATCTCCCTCTCAGGAGGGATACCCGGGAGGTCGTCTGGAAACACGTCTGGGAACTCTCTGACTACTGGAACTGACTGAAAATCTGGCACCGCAGCCTCAGTATCAAACACCCGAACGAGATGGTAGATATACCCCTTCTGCACCATCTTCCTAGCCTTGAGGTAGGAAATAAACCTACCCCTCGGCGTCTGATGTTTCTCCCACTCAACAACCGGCTCCTCAGGAAACTGGAACCGTACTACTCTCTCCCTGCAGTCTACATTGGCGTAGCAAGAAGCTAGCCAATCCATACCCATGATCACGTCGAAATCAGTCATATCCAACTCTATCAAGTCGGCTAGGGTCTGACGACTGTATATGGTCACTGGACAAGCCCTATATACCCGCCGAGCTACCACCGAATCACCCACTGGCGTAGCTACCTCGAAAGGGTCTATGGACTCAGGCTCTATCCCTATCCTACTAGCAATAAGGGGAGATATATAGGACAGAGTAGAACCCGGATCTATCAAGGCATACACATCAAATCCAGAAACTGATAAGGTACCTGTGACGACATCAGGTGAGGCCTCCTGATCCTGCCGGCTGGACAAGGCATAAATGCGGTTCTGAGGACCGCTAGAACTGGGACCCGCGCCACGACCTCTGCCGCGACCTGCTGGCCCATGAGTACCTTGCCCTCCGGGGCGAGTAACTGTAGGAGATGAAGAAGACCCGGCGAAAGAACCTGTAGGCTGACCCCTACCATCTGCGCTGCCCTTGGTCGGACAGTTCCTCGCAAAGTGACCGTGCCGCCACAAGCGTAACAAACTCCGTAGCGCACCACAATTCCGAAGTGGGATCTGCATCGGCCACACCGAGAGGTGGTCCGATCGCCGCACCTCTGCTGCTCGGCGTCAAGTCACGGGCCACTGATGCGCCTCGAATATCCTGGCCGTCCGAGGACGTGCGGGAGTGCTCGAGCCGGGCCGTGGTGCAAATCTAGACTGCTGCTGAGGCCGCCCACCACGATAGCCACCAAAAGACCCTGCCATCCTGGTCTTCTTCTGCTGCTGTCTGTCAACCCGTCGGCCTCTACGCTCCTCGCATCCAAGTGCATGAGCTGCGCACGGGTAATATCCATGCCTGGCTGAAGAGCCACACCCGCACAAGACTCGGCCATATAATCATCTAGCCCGGTGACGTAGCGATGCACCCTGTCCTCCATATCTGCTACCAACGCAGGGACATAACGAGCCAACGAATCAAACTCAACATTGTACTCTCTAACTGTGCGTCCTCTCTGTCTCAGCAACAAAAATTTGTCGACCCGTGCCCTCCTCATCTGTGGAGGCAAGAAGTGAGTGAGAAAAGCCTCCGAGAACTCATCCCAAGTAGCTGGGGACGCGTGCTCTCCCCGGGATAACTCCCACGAATCAAACCAATCGACTGCGGTATCACGTAGCCGATGCGAACCGAAGGTCACGGACTCGGTCTCTGAAGCCTTGATCACCGCGTGATCCTCTGAATCGGCGGATGAACTCCTGCGGATCATCCTCGAGCCTCGACCAGAACTCTGGCGGGCTACAACTCGAAATCCGTAGCCTCAAATGCGCCTCGGGTGAACCACGGGTACTGCGGTGGGCTGAATCGCATCGGCTGTCACTGCCTCATGCGCCACGATCACGGCGATGGCGGGCCATATCTCTGTAACCCATCTCATCTGCTCCAGGCTGTGGGACTGGAGGTGTAGGTATTGTGGTCTCATCAGCCACTGCTGCGGCCCTAAACCCTCATGGGGTCGGCGGCGTCGTAGAACTCGTCATCTCGGGTATAGACTGGGCCTGAGCCCTCGTGACTCTAGGTGTCCCACTAGCAGCTCCTCGCCGCCTTGCCGCTACGGGCCGGGTTGCCTTACGTGGAGGCATAATCAGCATGAGAAAGGAACACGTTAGAGGTCCGACTTATAACACGGCTAAGGCACGATCTCGAGTGAGAAGAATGGAAACCAATCCTAAATATCCTATAGCCTCACGATTATTGGTGTGGTGCACAACACACCGATAATCAAGACTCTACTAGATACGGTCAGACACTTTCCGAGGATTAAGCGCTCGATACCACTTTTGTCACGACTGCCTCGGGCAGTGGATCGTGCCTTACCCGGCACCTGCAGCCATACATCGAGAAAATCAGCGGAATATAAAAACATAAGACATGAAACAATTGTAAAAGAGGCACATTTTATACGAGAAAGAGGCGTCTTTGGCATATATATATATCAAAATCGCAGCTTTACATCCCAACTGCATACAGACTACAGACCTCTAAGGAAGTAAACAACTATGGCGGGACAGGGCCCCGCCATACCCTGACTGTACAAAACTATCTACAACAGGGAGATCATACCCAAAATTCGAGCCTCCGGAGAAGATGGAGCTCCTGACACCAACGCAAAGGATCCTAAGGATGCGGATCTAGCACCTGCTTGCCCTTACCTGCGGCATGAACGCAGCCCCCCGAAGGAGGTCAGTACAACAGGTACTAAGTATGTGAAACTGTAAACTACTTAAATGAAATCATATCATTTTAAAACCAATTTACAAATATGCACGAAACAACCAATGTAACCGCACATAGTGCCATATCATTAACAAGAGCAACAATAGTTAAACTGTAACAGGTCTTTTCTAGGCTGCGAATGATCGAAGCAGGGCCAATCGCCCATAGTATCATTATGCAAGCCTAATCCTGGACTCCCATAGTCCACATAGGCCACTCACATAGGCCCGCATGAGGTATAACCCCGCATCGAGGGTAGCTACTCCTCGGCATCGTCCTGGACTCGTAGTCCGCATGGCCACATATACCGCATGAGGTATAACCCCGCACACTAACCTGGAACTCTCGTAGCTCCGCATAGGTCCCCTGGACCCGCATGAGGTATTCTCGAATCATGGTCCTGCATCGCCGAGTCTACCGCGTCGGAGGCGACTTAACCCCAGAACATGTCAAAAGGTGAGTGATATAATACTAACATAACAGCTTATCGTTAAACAACATAAGCACAAAAAGAATGCCCTCTTATACAAACGTTACAAGACACTAACACACATAGCATCATATCATGTCTACTTATCAAACCATCTTATTATTCTTTCCATAAATTAATATAAGTCTTTTATAAACACATAAGTAAACTCCTCCTTTTATCTTTCTTAAGTCGTTATACTTGACTTCCCATAAAGCTAGTATAACTCTTAAGCTTCTTGTTTTAAAAACAATTATTCTTCTTCTTTCAAAACTGATTTATAATTCTGTTGAAAGACTTTAAGATCTTTATTATTCAGGCTTAAGTCAAAAGACATTGCCGTAAGCTACGTTCAGTTAACATACGTACGTCTACCGTACTATATATATACTTTAAAATATCATGCTTAAGAGTATAGGAAGAATCACATACCTTCTCGGCGAAATCCACCTGCCAAGTCGAATATGTCGCGCGCAGAGAATCAACCTATAATAGTCAGATACGTCTATCAAGGTCTAGACTACTCTGTAGACTATTCTAAGCAGAGGGTTCTTTATTCTACGGAAATTTGGGCAGCACTTCCCTACCCGGTAAGCTATACAAGTCTACTGTAAAGACAGTCCTTTGTAAGTACAGTTTAATTCTTCTTTTGTTATACCATTCTACTGTGATAACAGTTCAATTCTATTCTTCAATATCCTTCTTTATCTTATACTCAAGTCTTAACTATTCTTATATGTAATATCCAATTACAATAGAAGGAAAAGATATTTACCTCGATAAGCCCAAAATTATCCAAGTTAAAAGTCAATCCTGAGCAAGGTTTAGCTCCTAGTTTGCACGCTCCGATAGCTCCAAGAACCCTTAGAAGTTTCCAACAACTTCTACTTAAATACTAAAAGGGATTTGGGGCTAGGGTATTTAGGAATAGTGGCTATACTTGGAAGACAACTTCTACCAAGGGGGGGGAGGCCCTCGGCCAAAGCCACTAGGCTAGAGGGGGGGAGAGGGTGTTTCGGCTAGGCTTTCTAGAGGGGAGAAGTGAGGCTAGGGCGAGAGCTCACAGGGGGAGGAGGATTTTAGACTTGGAGATTTGTGATGAAGAAGTCTTCAAAGGGAGGGGTATTTATAGGGAAACCAAGGGCCATGATCAAGCCAAGTGGGGGGCAAGTGGAGGGCCAAGATTTGCCCAAGTGCCCCCTAACCTACTCCTCAAATCACTCCACAAATAATGGCCCATGTCTTAGGCCTCAAAACCCTCCCAATCGTCGAGGCAAAGCCTCTTTGGCGAATCCACTTGAGGGTGACAAGTGTCACCCTCTCGTTGGCCCAAAAAGGTTCCGTCACTCGGAAAAATCTGCAAAAATAAGAAATGGCATAGCCGTAATTTACCCTACGCAAGTTTTGTAAAACGTTTCGTCGGAAAACCATCCGTTTTGTGAGTTGTGCCCAAAATCGTCCATTATGCCTACTTAAGGCTAAACTTTTTGTACGTACGCCCCTACGTACATACTCTGGAAATACGGAGTATAACAGTACTCATGGACCAGCAGGTCGCGGCAGAGGTCGTGGCACGGGTCCCGATTCAGGTCCTCGAGCCGTATTTATGCCACTGTCGGCCCACCGCCAGACGGGAGGCGTCAGGATGTCGTCACAGGTACCTTATTAGTTTCATGTTGTGACGTGTATGCCTTGATAGATCCGGGTTCTACTTTGTCCTTTATATCTCCCCTTATTGCTAGTAGGATAGGGGTAGAGCCTGAGTCCATAGACCATTTTGAGGTAGCTACGCCAGTGGGTGATTCGGTGGTAGCTGAGCGGGTATATAGGGCTTGCCCAGTGACTTTATGCAGTCGTCAGACCCTAGCCGACTTGATAGAGTTGGAGATGACCGATTTTGATGTGATCATGGGTATGGATTGGCTAGCTTCCTGCTACGCCAATGTAGACTGTAGGGAGAGAGTGAGTGCAGTTCGATTTCTGGGAGCCGATTATTGAGTGGGAGGGGAACACTGTGTCGCCGAGGGGTAGGTTTATTTCTTACCTCAAGGCCAGGAAGATGGTGCAGAAGGGGTATATCTACCATCTCATTCGGGTATTTGATACTGAGGCCGAGATACCAGACCTTCATTCAGTTCCAGTTGTCAGAGAGTTCCCAGATGTGTTCCCAGACGACCTCCCGGGTATCCCTCCTGAGAGGGAGATAGAGTTTTGCATTGATATTCTGCCTGATACTCGACCTATATCCATTCCGCCATACAGGATGGCACCTGCCGAGTTGAGAGAGTTGAAGGACCAGCTGAGAGATTTGCTGGAGAAGGGCTTCATCAGGCCTAGTGTTTCTCCCTGGGGAGCGCCGGTATTGTTCGTGAAGAAGAAGGATGGGACGCTGCGTATGTGTGTTTATTACGGCGGTGAACAAGGTGACTATTAAGAACGAATACCCTCCTAGGATTGACGATTTGTTCGACCCGATTGCGAGTGCGAGATGTTTCTCCAAGATAGACCTGCGATCTGGTTACCATCAGGTGCGAGTTAGGGAGACGGATGTCCCTGGATCGCATTCGGACCGTGACGGCACTATGAGTTCGTGGTCATGTCTTTCGACTTGACCAATGCTCGGCGATATTTATGGATTTGATGAACCGAGTGTTCAAGCCATTTTGGATACGTTTGTGATAGTATTCATTGATGACATCTTGGTTTATTCTCGCTAGAGCAGGAGCATGCGTAGCATTTGAGGACGGTGCTGAGAGTTCTCCAGGACCAGCGGTGGTCTGCCAAGTTTTCGAAGTGTGAGTTTTGGTTGACTTGGTGGCGTTCTTAGGGCACATTGTCGGGGCGATGGTATTCGGTGGATACGGCAAAGATCGAGCGATCAAGACTTGGCCTGACCTACTACATCGTCGGCAGTGCGCGACTTTCGGGCCTTGCAGGTATTATTGGAGGTTCGTAGAGAAGTTTGCTTCTATTTCAGCACCTTTGACTAAGCTGACTCAGAAGGCAGCTAAGTTTCAGTGGACGGATGCTTGTGAGGAGGGCTTCCAGTTACTGAAGGAGAGGTTGACGACCGCCCCAGTTCTTACTCTTCCAGAGGGTCCAGACGGCTATGTGGTTTATTGTGATGCGTCGGGCATCGGGCTTGGATGTGTGTTGATGCAGCAGGGCAAGGTCATAGCTTACGCATCTCGACAGCTCAAGAAGCATGAGAAGAACTTCCCCACACATGACTTAGAGTTGGCAGCGGTGATTCACGCCTTGAAGATCTGGAGACATTATTTGTATGGAGTTCATGTGGATATTTACACAGACCACAAGAGCCTCCAGTATATCTTCAGCCAGAGGGAGCTGAACTTACGACAGAGACGGTGGTTAGAGCTACTCAAGGATTATGATGTCGATATCCTATACCACCCAGGGAAGGCCAATGTAGTGGCAGATTCCCTTAGTCGTAGGTCGATGGGTAGTCTATCAGAGGTGCAGCCAGAGAGAAGGGGCATGGTCCGTGAGTTACATCAGCTAGCAAGCCTTGGAGTCCGATTGATTGATTCTGATAGTAGTAGGGTTCGGGTTCGAGAGGTTGTCTAGTCTTCCATCGTCGAGGAGGTGAAGAGGCGACAGTTTGAGGATCCGAGTATGACCCGGTATCGTGATACGGCTCTTCGTGAGGGGAAGGGTCCATTCGAGGTAGCACCTGATGGGGTGCTAAGATTTGAGGGCAGGTTGTGTGTTCCAGATATTGCAGGACTTCGGCAGCAGGTTCTAGGGGAAGCACACAGCGCGCGTTACTCTATCCATCCGGGTCGACAAAGATGTACCACGACCTCGGATCGTGTATTGGTGGGATGGCACGAAGAGGGCGTTGCGAGTTTGTTGCTCGGTGCCGAGTTGTCGCCAGTCAAGGTGGAGCACCAGAGGCCTGGTGGGTTGTTGCAGATGATAGAGATTCCGACGTGGAAGTGGGAGGTGATCAACATGGACTTTATCACAGGGTTACCTCGCACTCAGAGGAAGCATGATTCTATCTGGGTTATCGTCGACAGGCTGACGAAATCCGCCCACTTTCTTCCCGTCAGGACGACTTTTTCGGCCGAGGATTATGCTAGACTTTACATCCGAGAGATCGTGAGACTGCATGGGGTCCCTATATCTATCATATCAGACAGAGGAGCCCAGTTTACGGCTAATTTCTGGAGGTCTTTCCAGAAGGGTTTAGGGACGCAGGTGAGCCTCGATCGCATTCCATCCTCGGGCCGACGGCCAGCAGAGCGTCTTATCCGGACACGAGGATATCTTTGCGAGCATGTGTTATTGATTTCAGGGGTAGCTGGGAGGATCATTTGCCGCTAGTGGAGTTTGCGTATAATAACAGCTATCATTCCAGTATCCAGATGGCGCCTTATGAGGCCTTATATGGGAGAAAGTGCAGGTCACCGATAGGGTGGTTCGATGTGGGCGAGGTGCAGTTAGTCGGGCCGGACTTGATACAGCAGGCAGTGGATAAGGTGAAGCTTATCCAGGAGCGATTATTGACAGCTCAGAGTCGACAGAAGTCGTATGCAGATCATCGGCATCGACATTTGGAGTTTGAGGTTGATGATTGGGTTTTCCTGAAGGTGTCACCCATGAAGGGTGTGATGAGATTTGGGAAGAAGGGGAAACTCAGCCCAAGGTACATTGGACTTTATCAGATTGTCCTTAGGGTAGGCAAGGTTGCCTATGAGTTGGATCTGCCGTCCGATCTGGAAGCAGTGCATCCGGTTTTTCATGTTTCTATGCTGAGGAGATGTATCGGGGATCCATCTAGAGTGCACCCGATTGATGATGTCCAGGTGACGGAGGGGTTATCGTATGAGGAGAGTCCCATAGCGATACTCGATCGTCAGGTTAGGCGACTGCGGACAAAGGATGTGGCTTCCGTCAAGGTCTTATGGCGGAACGAGAACAGAGAGGAAATGACGTGGGAAGTAGAGGAGGACATGAGGCAGAAGTATCCTCACTTATTCCCCACACCTCCAAGTAACTCACTTTCCTACTTGTTGATTTTAAATTGTCATATTTACTTAAGTGTTATTTTGACTAGGTATGGCATTCTTGTTATGGGGGATATAGTTAAGAGGGCCTATATCGATATCTGTTTTGAGAAGGAACATTCGGGACGAATGTTTCTAAGGGGGAGAGAATGTTATACCCCGTAGTTACAGAATACGTATATAAGGATGTACGTACGAATGTGTAGCCCTAATTAGGTTAAGAATGAAATTGTGAACTTCCAACGGAAAAGATTCCGAACCTTGTGAAGGAAATTTTACGTTTTTAATATTTTAACCAATTACGGATTTTCTTTCCGAGAGATGAAATATTTTGGACCAATAAGAAGGCGACATGTGTCACCCCTAGGTGGCACATGTTGGATGAAAATTAGTGGGCAAGTGGCCAAGTCAAGTAGTCAAAGTCTTGCTAGAAATTTGTGGGGCAAGTGGGAAGGGGGACCCTTGCCTTGGACGTTTTTTTGGAGACATGTGGCTAGCCACATGTCTCATTTTTGTGGTGGACATATGTCCCAAAGTTGTGGTGGACATATGTCTCAAATTTATGGTGGACACTTGGTTGGAAGACTCCACTCACACTTAGACCAAATTCTCACCTTACACATGCTTGAATCTTGGCCATTGAATGTCCTATAAATACCCCCCTTAAGTTGCAAGACTTCTTCATCCACTTAAACAATTTCCAAGTCACAAATCTCCTCCCCCCCTTTGTCCTAGCTCTCGTCCGAAACCCCTCCCCCCTTTGTAGAAAAATTTCTTCAAGTATTGTTACTATCCTAAATACCTTAGCCTAATCCCTTGTAGTATTCCAAAGTTACCTCTATACTAAGAGCCCGGAAATACTACTTTATTTCCTTTAGTCGCAAAACGAAACCCTAGGAAAATCTTCATAGTTGGGTGAAGTATTAGGAGAAGTTGTTTAGAAACTTCTAAGGGTTCTTGGAGCGGATTGGAGCGTACAGAATAGGAGCTAAACGTTGCTCAGGATCGACTTATATCTTGGATAATTTTTGGGCTTATCGAGGTAATAATCTTTGTACTTCTATTGTGATTGGAGATTACATATTGTAGTAGTTTAGAATTGAGTATAAGATATATAGAAGGATTTTATAAAGAAGAGAATTGAACTGTATTTACATTGGACTGTATTTACAGTAGACTTGTGTAGTATTACGGGGAGGGAAGTGCTGCCCAATTTTCCGTAGAATAAAGAACCTTATGCTTAGAATATTCTACGACGTAGTCTAGACGTTGATAGACGTATTTGACTATTATAGGTTGATACTCTGTGCGCGACATATTCGACTTGGCAGGTGGATTTAGCCGAGGAGGTATGTGATTCTTCCTATCCTCTTGAGCATGATATTTGTGAAAAATATATAGTACGGTAGACGTACGTGTGTTAACTGAATTTGGTTTTACTTTGATGTCTTTGACTTGAGTTCTAAATACTAAGAATCTTGAAATATTTCAAAAAAAGTTATGAATCATTATTCAGAAGGTAATTAATACTTGGTTTTAAAAGAATAAGTTCTTTTGGTTTTCCAAACAAATGAGAATGTTTTGATTTATTAAAAAGCTTAAGCGTTATACTAGCTTTATGGGAAGTTAGGTATAACGACTTAAGAAAGATAAAAATAACAATTTACTTACTTGATTATGAAAGCCTTGTAATGATTTCTGAAGGTGTGGTAAGTTGGTTTGATAGTTAAAACATGTTATGATGCTACGAGTGTTAGTGTCGTATGACTTTTGTGGTAAGGGGTTTTCTTGTTGTGCTTATGTTGATTATGATAAGCTGGTTGTGCTTATGATTATATCACTTACCCCCTGACTTGTTACGAGTCGCGGGTTAGCTACCCCCGATGCGAGGAATACCTCATGCGGGTCCATGTGACTATCGCGAGTGCGGGAGTTCGGGATGATCACTCGGGTGTATTACGCCGATCGAGAATACCTCATGCGTCCATATGTGGCCACGTGCGCGAGTCGAGTTGATCTGCGGGTTAGCTACCCCGATGCGGTGAGTACCTACGCGTCCGAGGACTATCACGGACTCTGATAGTCCAAGATTAGGCTCGCATAATGATACTATGGGCGATTGGCCTTGATTCGATCATTAGCAGCCTAGAAAAGACCAGTTATGTTACATCTACTTTGCTCTTGTTTATGCTGTGGCACTATGTGCAGTTAAATTGGGTTGTTTACGCATATTTGTGAAAGTGGTTTTAAAATGTTATAATTTCATTTGATTTTTACGATTTCACATACTTGGTACTGTTGCGACCTCCTTCTGGCTGCGTTACGCCGCAGAGGTACTCGGTTGTTGATCCCCGCTCCAGGATCGCTATTCTTTTAGGAAAGCCTCGTTTCTCGAGGCTTATCTTTTAGGTATGATTTCCTGTCATTGTAGATTTATGTACATTCGAGGTATGGCGGGCCCTGTCCGTCATAGTTGGTTACACTCTTAGAGGTCTGTAGTCCTGTTGTAAATTTGGGATGTAACTGTTCAAACTTGGGTTTATATATACATGTCGAAAGACAACTTTTTCTCGTGTTAAACTGTTTCTCATTTTACACTGTTTTATGTTGGTAAGTTTATATTCCGCTGGTTACTCTGATGTATATCTACTTGGGTGCCCGGGTAAGGCACCAGTCACGGGCCCGGGAACGGGTCGTGACAATATTAATGTATAATATTTATTTATTATATTAATTAAAAAAAATTAATTTGTACTTTTAAATTTTAATTAGTTAAAAGTGAAAACTTAATTAAAGTCTTTCATAATAGCTATTTATAATATATTTTTTCTGTAAAATAATCTTGATTGTAAACCGTTATTCTCTCTCTACCTCTCAAAGTAGAGGTAAGGTATGCGTACACCATCTACCCTTCCAAACTCCACTTTTGAGAATATATTGGGTATGTTATTGTTGTTGTTTTTGTAAACGATTATTGATATTTTCATAATTTGGCACTCAAAATTACCTTGTTTAAGAAGATGAGTCAACCACAATTTGCTTATTAAAAACAGTCAAAAGCACTTTTCAAATTAATTAGCCAAACACAAATTGGATCTCATTAAAAGTACTTTTTGAAAAGCACAAAAAGTAACTTTTAAAAAACCACTTCTCAAAATAAGCATTTTTTAGCCGCTAGGCCAAACATGCTCCAAATAAGATATGAGTAAACCAATTTGAAATAAAATCTATTATTTACTTAAATCTAATAATACGCATATTGTTGTACCTACAAGGTTAAACAAGTCTAATCGGAGTCACTCATGTAAATAATAGATTTTGATCGAGTTGAAGCTTCTCAGATATAAAAGGATTTCTTGAGGGGGTTCATGGCATGTTTCTCGGTCTTCGAGGTAGGTTATGACATACTCTTTTAAACTCCGATTGGAGATGCATACATCGAGTAAAAATATTATCGGGGTACACACGTGAGCCTTCAGGCATTGGAGGTGGTGATAAATTAATTGACTTGGTATGGTTATTGCTTATGTAGGCTATATTAGCCATGTTTTAATTTTTCTTATGATTTCAGATTCCAATTCATATTCATTATTCTACATCTTGTTAATACCATGAGAGAAATATCATTCTTGAAACTGAATTGCTACTATGAAATAATATGACACTTGCTTCCCCATTTTCATACTTGATATTATTGACATATGATACTATGCATGCTTCATTCATACATACATACATACATACTGTTGAAATGAGTCATTGATTGAGGTACGAGATGGTTCGATGAGACCAAAAAAGAGGTAAGAATGATTTCTTTCGCAGCCCGAGGAAAAATAATTTCGGATATTATGATATGATTTAATATGAAACGATTTGATATGATATGATATGGTTCTCAACCTTCGAGGGAAAAATGTCAGATGGTAGTGAGCGATTTATGGACCTTGCAAGTTCCCATGGGTGATGACTACGTGGCAAAATTCTTAGCATGTGTTTACCGAATTTATATTGGCCAGTTGCATTGCATACCACTTGCATTCATATCATCCTTAATTGACTATGTTATTCCATAATACATTTTGATGATTTAATAAAAAGACTAAGCTTTGTACTTGTATTTAATAAAGACTAAGTTTTATGGCTAAATCAGGAAAGAACTAAGCTTTATGATCTGAATTGGATGTGAACTTGATTATCTCGTAATCTAAGGAAAAATGACTTTCTTCGCTATGTGTAGTCTGTATATATATATATATATATATATATGTTTCTTCGTTGTCGGCCTATGATACTTACATGATACTACTGTTATATTCATACTATACTTGTTGCACTTTTGTGCAGATATAGATTCAACTTCCGGTTTGAGACCTCGCGACTGACCCTGAGGCCCCGCTTCGAGACTTTCAGGGTAATGATCGACCTGTGGCCCTTAAAATTCTTATCCATATTTGCTTTATGTATTTGATCTCCACATATAATTTATTTCTTCCTATGAGACATGTACCCGACTTATGGCTAGCGCTCGTGTAGGACTTAGATTCGGTTTGGGATATGAATTTATTTAGTAGTGTTATTGAGACTTAAAGAGAATCTTGTTTATTTAATTTATTCTTTACTTATGATTTGTGCTTGATAAATGAGGAATGGTTCGTCAACCGATGAGATAGTGTAGGTGTCATCATGACCCGTGATTTGAGTCGTGGCACAAAATCAAAGAAAGATTCATGTGGTTCAAAACTAAAGAATAAATAACTGAGTTCACACCTTTATAGGTTCTTCTGTATTTTAAATAAGTATATTTTCATCAGATTTTTTTTATTATAATAAATTGTGAATATTACCATATCAATAAAAAATATTACAACATTAAAATATGGATTTTCTATTACTTCAATTCAATGATGGCTGAAAATTCATAGTACGCCCTAAAACTGACCATCCCACCTAATATTTAGGCTGTCATTTCCCTCCTTGCAGATATTTAAGTCCTTTACAAACTATAAAAAAGGTTACTCGCATTCCTAATATTTCTCAAGTCGAGCTAACTTGAGAGGATTTAACCGAAGTAGGTCACAAATCTTGAATAAGAAAAAGCGACTTTGACTAGGTCATTCTCCCCTTCTCTTTTTCTTTCTTCTCCTTCATTGTTATTAAGATTGGTAAAACAAACCGGGAAAAAGAAATTTAGAACAATTTACTGCGGAAGATAAAGGGCGAAAAGGGGGGCGGAGGAGGTAGTAGCAGAGGATGATTGAGAGTGGGAGATAGGAGCTTTGGGTAAAGTATAAAAACTTGGGAGCTTCTACGATTAATGTCATTAACACTAATCTCAAAAGAATTACTCCTACTCAAATAAAAGACTCAAAAGTCACCCTTAATTAAAGGACTACTGATTTCCAAGTAAGTATTATTACTTACAGCTCTAAGTTAATAATACAAATGCTTAACGAGTAAACTCCCAAAAAGTTAATTTTAGTCTCAAATGATACAATAAACTCTATAGTACTTCAAAGCATGATAATGAAGCCCTGCAAAACAATTTTTCTATTAGTAGAAGAGTGGAGGTGTAAACGGATAACTTTACATAAAGTCCTTACTTTACCCATACTTGAAGTAACTATACTCATACTTCCACAGACTACATTGTTTTAAAAGATAACAACTCCCACGCCTCCAAAGGGTAATTTCACATACTATACTAATAGGAAAATGTAAACTACCCAAACACCAACTGCTGGTCAAATTTGTTCTATATCCACCAGTGTGATTTCAAATTTACTACTTAACAGCAAGTGGAGAAACTAATTTTATAGACTTCCCAAAAATTACCGTTCAACAGGGGACGGTGAGTGGATGGTTGGGCTGTAATGGTGGGCAGTTGAAGAGAATTTAAAAGGAAAACAGAAAAATAAGATAAAGAAAGCAGCCGCTACTATCGTCTTCCACTAACTTCATTTTGAATTTCCCATCAACTTGGATAACCCACAAGATTATAAATTTTGGAGGACAATACACACAAAACAGCAACTTCACTAACAAAGCAGTAAAATACCATCTCTTTTTGTCCTTTTCTCTATACTATAATCTTGCAGCTAACTATTATTGTCACTTGATCAATAAACAAACCCACTATATATGCTCTTAATGAAGAAAAGAATACAAAAATTATCCCTTCAATTCTATTGATATCCAGGCCCTTCCAGTACCAGCCCCTTCTTACACCTCTTGCAGCTTCTCCTCCATCTGATGGCCATTCATTTCCTTCTGCTGAGTGTTTCGACTCATTTCCTCATTCAATGGCTTGCTGTCATTAACTTCCTCGACTGGCTTCCCCTGTGTCATTCAATTATTTTAGAACTGGACGCTTGGTTGGCAGTTCAAAGTATGTTGCATTAAAACAGGAACAAAGAGATAATTGTAGGGCATCAGGGGAAGGGGAGTGGGATATCTCTCTCCTACAGAAGCCACACTATGAAAGCTTCAACCAGCAGTTAAAAGTCAGCAGCTACTTGACACAAAATCAACCAAATCTTTCTATCCAACTGCATTTTCTAGAAAATGCTTATTGCCCCCTAAACTAGGCACCTTACTCTGCATGATTATAGATACGTACATGTTGACTATACATAGGCATGTACATGGAAATGCTTATGAAAAGTTATCATAACTCTCTTATAATAGTATTAGCATTTAAAAAAAAAGCAAAAAGCTGGAGCACAGAAGTTAATATGAGTATAGGTTAGATAGGCTAGGCTTGTGGATGATGAAATACCAGCGGAGATAACATCTACAGCTGAAGTCATATGGTCTTACAAATGCAGTAAACTAGGCTAGTCTTCTTCCCTAGTAAATCTTAAAGGCTGGTATGACAATCTAACAAAGTGAAATTGTATTTTTATTTTTATATTTTTAAATGAAATTGTATTTCTCATAGATCGCAAGCCAACAGCAAGCCAGACTACGTAGTTAACAAGATGGTTTGATAAAAATCTAGCATAGTAG
The DNA here is from genome assembly GCA_029844215.1 of Przewalskia tangutica. Lineage (NCBI taxonomy): Eukaryota > Viridiplantae > Streptophyta > Magnoliopsida > Solanales > Solanaceae > Przewalskia > Przewalskia tangutica. The sequence goes on from CM056726.1 coordinate 56,941,240, forward strand.
ATAACACCTTAAATTAGATAAAAACTTATGGACTCACCTTGTTCTTATCACGCCATCCAAGTCCGAATGGTCTCGACAGTAAGCTAATCTTTCTAGCAGGTATCTCTGGTGATGAATCTTGGTTGCCCCGTACCGGAGATGACTCTTTCTGCGTGGATCTGTAAAAGAGCAAATTCGTCCATTTTATAGAAAACAAAAGATATGCATGAAGAAATCGTTGTATGTTGTTTGGATTACTAGTGACAAAGACATGTCAATGTCCTTTCCCAAATGGTGGTGGACTGGCAGCAGTGAATAACATAGGACATAATATCAGAAAAACACTATGATAACCAATGGGAGGTATAAATGGTGCATTACTCAATGTCTTGCGAGGAAATCATAAGTAAGGGAGCTATTACCTTGGAGAAGGTAATACTTTATTTTGACCAGACTGGTACTGTAAGGTAGCCTCCAGCATTGATTCAGCCATAACCAGTCTCTTTTCCATCTCAGCAAGGTTTTCCATGGCTTCTCTAAACTTTTCCTGAATAGTAATTATAAACTATGATATATCCAATATATTAGGCATTCGTGTCGAATTTTCCAAATTACCCCATCAAAGAAAATTAAGTCATTGGAGAAACTTTCTTGTTAAGAATAGACTAAATATAAAGAGGCTAGTCTGTAGATAGATTGTAAAATCATACTAACAAGAAAAAAGAACGGAAGGATGAAAAAGTTAAGATTGATGGACGGAAGGTGCTACTAAAAGAATTAGCGGCAATACTTTTATTAAATCATTGGATGGGAAAGGGCTTATACATAGACTAGCGGAGCAGAACAGATTTGCAATCACAAAGAGTAATATTGATTAAATTTCTTCTGGAAGCAAGGCAAAGGGAGAAAATAACTACATTTCTTTTTATAGGAGAGAAACTGCTTTTGGGCGGGGACTTAAGGTTAGAAGGAGATAAGTGGTTAAATATCAAGTGCAAAAGATGGTTAATCAGCTTTTGTTTGCAGACTTCATAGCATTTTTAGAGCATAACACTGTAGCTTGCCTAAATTTTGGAAGATATGGACGTTCTGGTTCAAGAAGTAAATAATAAATAAAGAACTTAGAATTGACTTCTAAAATAAAACCTCAAAAAGATGCACTTAAGGTATCTTTCCTATGCTTGCGCAGAATAGAAGACTATATATTAGCACACCTCTCGTGTTTAACAACAGCTATAGTGCTCAAATGCCATTTAATAGGTCCACCAATAAAGGTCCTCACCAAATATAATGGGATCATACTACATTTATTAGGATTGAACAGATCAATAAAACACTTATGAATGTCTGTTCTGGATAAATGTTGGACATGACTAAGGGGCAATTTGTTTTTTCTTATTGTTTTAATTAAGAGGTCTAAATCTAAATACACATCTTAATATTACAACACTGTATTTAGATCAGAATACTAAACGAAAAAACTATTATTTTCTCAACATCTTACACCAACAGCATACTCGGTGTAATCCCACAAGTGGGTCTGAAGAGGGTAGAGTGTACACAGAGTGTACACAGACTGTACCCCTACCTTGGGAGGTAGAGAGGTTGTTTCCGATGTTTTCTCAACATCTTAATGTCTATAATTTCTTTCTATTAGAAATTTATTAAATATAAATTCAAAAAAAAAATTAATTTATTTAGAAATTATTAGGTTGGAGTAACTGGTAAAGTTGTTGTCATGTGACCAGGAGGTAATGGATTCAAGCAAGTGAAATTTCTCCTGCGTAAATGCAAGGTAAGATCGCTGCATAACCACTTGTGGTCCGGCCCTTCCCCGGACGTCGCGCATAGCGGGAGCTTAGTGCACCAGGCTGCCCTTTTTTATTCAAAAATTATTAGGTTGTACGGTGATGGTTGGTGGTGGTATTTGGAGGTAGTTGTTGTGCAGTAGGAGTGCTGATGATGATGGTTGGCAGTGGTTGTTGTGCGATGGTACGGTTGTGATGGTGGAGGTGGTTGGTGGTATCGGTTGGCGAAGGAGGATGGTGGCAGTGGTTGACGATGGTGGTGGTTGAAATGGTGGAGGTGGTTGGTGGTAGTGGCTGGCGGCGACGGGGTGTTCAGAAATCTCTCCGGTGTCCAAGGTTCGATTCCCTGGGACAAGATTGTTTTAATGTTTAGCTTTTGTTGTTTTTTTCGAACGACCTAAGTGAAAATCCTGGATCCGCCACCGGTGATAATGACGGTTGACAATGTGGTGGTTGACAGTAGTGCTAACTGTGATGGTGAAGGTGGTTAGTGTGGTAATGACAACCCGTGTGGTTAGTAGTGGTGGTTGATAGTGGATGACGGTAGTGGTTGTGCAAAAGTGGCCGGTGGTGGTTTTGGACAAAGTGGTGCTGGAAGGCCATCCTCGTAATTGTTTTAGTACCCTCTTAATAATTTTAAGACATTGTTCAACATCTGAATGATTCATATCTATTCAAACCTATTGAGTGTTTAAATCTTAAAAAGAACAAACACCCTTAATGATACGTTTGAATCCAGATTTAGACCTCCATGAAGTGCTAACAAATTCAACCTAAGCATAGAATGGACACCAACATGTTAACTTGAATGAGGAGAAGAAAACAAGAAGAGATAACAACATAATTTATTATTATTAGGATTGAACAGATCAACAAAACAATTGTGAATGTATGTCTGGATGATTCTGGGACATGACTAAGCATAATCATGGACACCAATATCTTAACTTGAATGAGTTTCAGGAGAAGAAAACACGAAGAGATAACAACAAAAGGCTGTTACTATAGAGCCAACAGATGATATATTCACTATGCACTTATCTGTATGTTGATACACGGAAAAAAAGTAGGAGAAAGTCACTTATCATTTATCAAAAAAAAAAGGAAAAAATCCATTTCATTAACAATGTTCACAAATAAGAACACAAAGTTTGACCTAGTTTACTAATTACTAAGAACAAAAATTGAAGAAAAGGAATTAGAAGTCAAAATGTTTCGCCAAGAATTTCAAAGAGTAGAAAACCTGTAGCATTTGAGAGACATATCTTTGAGCTGCTGCCTCTTGTTCAGCAAATCTACGAGCATCTTCCGTTACCCTCTGCTCTTGTTCCACCCTCATGAGAACCTATAAAGCAAAATTCATAAACATAAATCGCCATAGCAAGATTAGATAATATTCAGGTATGTTATCATAAAATATTTAATGAGAACTGTCACCTGAAGCATGGCATTCTCTTGCTCTTGCTTATCAGCAAGGGCCTGTCTAAGCTCAGCAACCTCTTGTTCTAATTGCTCGACCTGAACCATAAGAAGATGCCAGTGTGCAAATGTCATTATGAGATTTAATCTTAAAATAAGGAAAGAGAAAGAAGAAACAACCCAAAAGCAATTATCTCTGTGGTATAAGAAGAAAAAAAGTTAAAGCATGGGAAGGAAAGAAATCAACTAAGCCCCCATCCTAAATTAGTTGAGGTCAGTATGAATCCTCTTTTATTCATTCCGCTTTATTCAGGCCTAAATTTCTTTCATCCTAGTACTAAATAATTTGTTTTTTTCAAAGCAATTAGGGGTCTCTAGATCTCCCATTTATCCCAACTCGGATTATTAGTAATCACAACTAATTGGTATTATCATGTTAGATTCTTTGCTTCCTTTGTGTTATGCACTTAACTAAATCCACGATAATTCTAAGAGATTTTAAGATTCTTTCCACTTTCCACTTCCCCCTTTGGTGATTCAGACTCCAAACTTCTTGGTTGGAAGTTACATTCGAGCAACTTCAGTATTACAAGTCTCAATTTTCTGAGATTGGAATTACAAGTCTCTTTTTAACCTCTATGTATGCTTCTGTTGGATGTGATTCTAATCCTGTACAATCTAGTATATCCATCTTCACATCCGCATTCTGAAATATTTTCCATAAACATAATTTCAATGTTCATTACCCTACTACGGACATGCTCCTTTATCCGAACTTGAGAACTATTATGCTTAATATATGTGGAATTTATCAATGAAGTTGCGGGAAAGAGAGTTGCGCAAACCATATAAAAAGTTTTGGAAGCCCTTTTCATCTTTACAAAAAAAAATGTGAAAGGCACACATTAGTGAAACTTGTGAATCATATCGAAAATATGCTTGGACCGGAGAATTACAATCAAGCAAACCCCAGAGAAGAAGAAATAAACAGGAAAATTTTAAGCGCTCCTGTATTTTGAGGCACTTCCTCATGGTTGAGAGTTGAGACTTAAGTCCAATAGTGTTCCATCGCCTCGAAAGCCCAGGCATTTTACCCCCTACTTATCCACGGTACTATCTCAAGCAAGTAAAGTAGGTCCAGCAGGATGATTAAACAAATTTATCCCCTCATCAGAAAATTCAACATGAAAACCAAAATTATCCAAGGCTGCACATGTTTATTTCATTGACGAATGCATGGTTAGGTATGAATGGATAGAATGCATTACAGATTTTCACAATGCACAGAAGCAATATGTGTAATGGAGAGTACAGAGATGGAATATGCACAAGCAACCAGATAAGTAGATGGCTTCACTTTTGACCAAATCCATTCACAGGCTTATAAAAAGAACACAAAAGCATGCTGGGGAAAATGCACAGGAAGCTGGGGGGTTTCACTGTCTTTTGTCACCCAAGGATGCGAGTGATGAAAGTGAGGATATGATTTCCTACTCAGACGAAAGTTATTTAATTCATGCATTAAGAAGCCTCTTAAGTACCCTTGCGCTCAACTGCCTCCTGTTATCCTGCTTTACCATCTCCATCAGTGCTGTTTCTAACTCCTCCGCTCTGCAGACAAAAAAAAAATACATGAAAAGGACATAAATCGTCCCCGTAAAATTTGATAACTGTTCTTCTTAGTTTCCGACACCCATGAATAGGTATAGAATTTGGCAGAAGTTCTTATACAGAAATATAGTGAAAATGGAGAAATATTCACTCCATCGTATTCCAAGTTTGATAGATGATAGATCACCCCTCTAAAGGGAGAGTTAAGCTTCCGAACTCTAAGCACCAAAGTTTACTTTTTAAAAAAAAATCTTTTTACAAAAATTGAGAAACTATACCGACTACTTTAATTTTTATTAGATATTTGACAATTCTTTTAGTGACCTTAGGCTGCATGAGATGCTTGCTCTTTCAGATACTACCCTCATGCTCTGAGACAACAGAACAGAACAGAAATTTGAGGCAACAAAACTTCTCTCTTCGTTACTACTTGGTTAGTCTAAAGGTAGCAGAATACAAAAGTGGCTGGTTTCTGCTGGGGAACAATGATCTCTAATTTGTTATTTACTTGGCCTCGTAATATTAACCAAAACAAAAGGTGATTCACATGCACCAGAAGTACAATATCTGATTTCTCACACCTTCTAGTAGCATAAAAGTTCCAGATTCTACACCAAAATATCAATTATCTGTTACAAATCATTACGTTCATAAGGACAAAAATGTATGAAAGAAGCTACAATTTACTGTGAGCAACTATGACTAAAGTCAAAACACACAGAATGGTGCTAACCAGTTACCAGAACTCAAAAGTAATATATTATAAATACCAAATGTACGCACCTAAGTTCAGCAGATCGTTTCTCCTCCAACAACTTGCACAACTCAACCTTCAGCCAAACCACCTGCATTAAAGGCGTACTTTAAAATATGCAAAGTGAAGGTACACCAGAATAATGGATGACCATTAAGGCATTCACAGACTATGTGAAGCTATCTGAACAATTACTTTGATGATATCCAAACTAACTATTAATTTCCACAAATTTCTACAAACAAACAATGAAGTCAAACAAGAAAGGAGTTTGATGACTGAAGGTAGGAAATTAAGGGAAACAGAGAAAAATGAAAAGATGGGAGGAAAAAAAAAGAGGAATAATCATGCGAGTGAAATGAAATTAACACTTATTTATCTAAAGTTCCACTTAATTCAAATGCTCACGTGTTCTCAAAAATTTAGCGGCTAATCTAGAAAAGCAGGTTTTCCATAACCAACAGTCCAACATAGCACCAGCTAATGTCAACAGAGTTCTCTTACCTTACACCAGGCACGCAGGCAATACTGTATAATCATGTATGATATAAAAGCCAGATGGGGAAGAAAGGCAGCTGTGTAGCATTGTTTTTCAAAAGGCTTCTACAGCCAATCAAATTACTTTCATTGTCATACTTGACACTTCAGGGTACATAACACATTCATTTTCAGCAAGTCACATGGGATTAGTAATACATGTGTGCCCACGTGTGTGTGTTTGATACACATAAATGATTCAATATATATATATATGCTAATTGATTGGCGCTGTTGCTGTCTCATCTTACTACATGGCTGCTTGTGGCCTCCCAGGTAAATCGACTTACTTGTCAATCCAGTGCTGAGACTCCTACATACTATGGAAAATAGAGATTGAGGTTACTCACACCCACTCTAGGTGATTAATTTGCACAAATAAGCAGAATATATCCTTTACTATTGGCATGTTGGAGGATATGACAACCAAATATCGGAGTTTTTATTGTTTTTTGATAAACAGCGTTACACACTGCCACTGCAGTTAGAATCGTGCACATGAATCAGAATACCCCGAGGATCTGATTTATAATTTGAAACGCAAACCCTAGAGAGATGACTCATTATAAGATAAAACATATGTTACCCATATATATATATATATATATAGAGAGAGAGAGAGAGAGAGATAAGAGACTGGCATTTCATAACTTATACGGATTTACTACGCTGTAGACTGTATCTTTGCTATAAATCCAAACCATCTAACAAGCAAATCACATATCCATCTCATCAGGCTCTCCCTAATTTCACATTTCTGAAAATTCTTCCTTATTATTTTTTAACAATTATCTTTGACAAGATGAAATTTGGCTAGTTAAGACCTCCAATGTTCGGAAGATGAAAGTCGCGGAAATGAGAATGCTGAGATGGATGTGTGGACACACTAGGAGAGATAGGATTAGGAATGAGGATATCCGGAACAAGGTGGGAGTGGCGTCGGTGGAAGACAAGATGCGGGAAGCAAGACTGAGATGGTTTGGTCATGTGAAGAAGAGAGATGCGGATGCCCCAATGCGGAGGTATGAGAGGTTGGCTATGGATGGGTTCAGGAGAGGTAGAGGAAGACCGAAGAAGTATTGGGGAGAGGTGATTAGACAGGAGATGACGCAGTTTCAGCTTACCTAGGACATGATCTTAGATAGGAGGTTATGGAAGACTCATATTAGGGTAGAAGGCTAGTAAGAGTCTCGTTTATCCGTTTATACAAGTGGTCGCAGCATTGCACTATAGTTTCTTGTCCATTGACCTTTGTTATTATTTGTTATTTTTTGTACTTTGATTATCTTGGTTCTATGTGGTAGCTACTGCTCCTTTCTTTTCCAGAATGCTTATTCTTCATTTTCATATTGCTTTGAATTGCTTATCAATCTCTGACCTTTTTTTTTGTTTTCCCTTGAGCCGAGGTCTTTCGGAAACAACCTCCTTATCTTATGGGTAAGGTCTGCGTACACTCTACCCTGCCCAGACCTCACATTGTGGGATTTCACTGGGTATGTTGTAATTGTTGTGTTTTGACAAGATGACTTGACCTTAAATAAGGAAACATGGTCAGTGATGATTCATACTAAAGTTAGGGATAGTTGCTTTTTAAAATCTTTGACAAGATCCTATATAAGGCTTTTCGTCACAATCTATGCTCACAAACTATGAAATCATTTCCCTTGATCGGCAAACAGCCCATAGCCTACTCCTATAACAAAACCAAGGACTCTTTTCTTCCTTACTTTTGCTCTTTTTCTTCCCTATTATCCAGAAGGTTCAGCTACTAAAGCAGCAATTAAACAACTTCAGTTCAGCCCCTAGTGAAAAGAGAGTAAGAACATCATCATTTGTACTGAGACACTGCCAATCAAATTGTGGCAAACCGAATCGCTTAAAAAATAACAAGATTCCGGTAAATAGCCACTCACTAAGCTTACAACTCCAGTAACTACAGCAACAACAACTACTACGCCTAATTTGTGTCAGCTATATGAATCCACACGTCTTTATTTAAGATCATTTCATATCATCATCATACTGAATAAGTAAAAGTGAAAAATGAGTTTATATATATATATATATATATATATACACACATAGTAGGGTGGGAGTGACCTCGGTGGAGGATAAGATGCAGAAAGTGAGGTTGAGATGGTTTGGACATGTGTGGAGGAGGGACACAAATGTCCCAGTGCGGAGGTGTGAGAGGTTGGCTATGGACGGGTTCAGGAGGGGTAGAGGTAGGCCGAAGAAATATTGGGGAGAGGTCATTAGACGGGATATGGAGCAGACGCAACTTACCGAGGACATGAACTTAGATAGGGGATTGTGGAGGACACAAATTAGGGTAAAGGGGTAGTAGAGCGTAGTCCTACATACGCTTTCAAACTAGTAGTTGTAGTGTTATTACTATAAGCCCGCTTAGCATATCATACGAATAGGCGTAGTATTGTTTTATAGTCTTCTGTAGTGCTTTATAGTCTTCTGTAGTTGTATTTCTTCTGTAGTTGTATTTCTTCTGCTATGCGTTCTTTAATATATTTGGTTTATCTCATTTATCTGCGTTAGTTACTGTTTATTCCTTCTTTTTCAGGATGCACTATTATGGCGTATTTGCGTTTTCTATCAGAATTTGCACACTGCTTTAAATTTTTAAATTTTTTAAATTTTTGACCGGGTCTGACTGTTTTTTTTCTGCTTTGCATTTCCTGAGCTGAGGGTCTCACGGAAACAGCCGTTCTACCTACTAAGATAGAGGTAAGGTCTTCGTACATTTTACCCTCCTCAGGCCCCACGTTGTGGAATTTCCCTGGGTATGTTGTTGTTGTAGTAGATCCACAACTTGTAGATATCACCTTTATGGATCTTTTTCTTCTAATGTGCCCTGTCTTAAACTAAGTTTACATTGATTGCAAGGATTTGTAGGTCTTTCAAGAAAACTTCCTTCCGTGATTTTAGGTCTACCCCCACCTTTTTAACACCTTCACTTACCATAGTTTCACAACTACAGACCGTTGAATATGTAGGTTGACGTAGAACATGTCCAAACCATCTCATGCGACTTTCTTGCATTTATCCTTAATGTGTGCTACTTGCACCTTCCAGCGAATGTGGTCATATTTAATCTTATCTAAACTGGTACGACTGCACATCCCTCTAAGCTTCCACATATCTGCAACACCCATCTTGTGGATATGTTGGACTTTAGCAGCCCAACATTCATTACCATATAGTATTGCACGTCTTATAGTTCTATAGAACTTACCTTGGTAGGCATCCTTCTACAACAAAACACCCCAGTAACACTTCTTCATTTCAACAGTAACTACAGCCATCTTCCAATTTGGTTCTAGGTTCAGTCCTCAATACCCAATATGTTAATTATGAATGATATCATAAAATAAAGGTCCTGTCTCAAGGACATTCTCTGAACTTTCTGATGTAGGTTCTTAGCGAAAGAGAATTTTTCTCAAAAAAACGAGGATTCAAGCTCACTGTGCGGTACATATCTGATTATTCTGGAAGCATCTTCCAGGTGGCTTACTTTGAAGCAGACAAAATTACTTAAAGAGTGTAGTCCTTTAGACCACAATACTTAACTTGATCAATGACCATTTCAAGCTTTCATTTCCAAAAAGATTTCCATACAAATTACCACAAATTTCAGTAACTTCCATTAATAGCATGGATCAATTCTATAGTGCTCGTTTAAAAAGTTCGACAAGACGATAGAGCAGTGTAACACATGATTATTCTTAGTTGATCAGGAAATATATGCAAGTTCAAAGTTAGACTGAAAATATTTAATAAGTTAGGGGAAAGATGACTAACAAGCCCATGAGCCTGAATGCAATGTTACTTATTAAAACAACATGGCTAAAAAGTTACCTGCTCTTGAAGATCTGGAACAGAATCTACTTCCATATTCCCATTCCCATTCAGGCTCATGTGAAGTTCATCCATATTAGCAGATGCAATATCTGTCTGCGATGCGTCACTATTTGTCTCTGTATCAGCCTTTTGATCTGTTTTAGTGGCTCCTAAAATTGCAGATCCAGAATCATGCTTAAAACTGTATAATTTAGATACTAGACCCTGAGAATCCCTCAAAATTCGAAGCCCTTTAGACCTCTCTTCCAATGCAGCCTTCACGGCTGGTCGATGCTTATTTCTTAGTACTTCTAATCTAGCTTCATTGACATTTTGATAGCCCATGCAGGCAGTCAGAACAAGTTGACTGCTATCGAATGTCGAGCCAGCAAGCGACTGCAGCAGGGTGACTGCATCCCCAGCATCTTTTGTGGTAACTAATGCAGGTCCTGGACAAGACCAAACAAATCAATTTCGTGCAACCAAAATAGGAAAATAGATTAAAGCTGCAAGGAAGAAAAGAATTTGCAATTTTTCAATCCATGTAAACTCAAAGATTACCATATAACTCCATCAAAGCAAGCGCTGAACGAAATAACATCACTCGATTTCCTTCGAACAGAAGCACATCCCATACTCTAAGGACTAAAACCAAGGAAATAAATGAGAAAGGGCGTCAACAAACGGTCAGATCATCAAGGCGCGAATAAGAAGATTTCGAGTGCAGTGACCTAATTAAGCATAATGACAACTTAAAACTTGGTTAAACTGCATTCTCGGCCACTATACAGCTTAAATTTTTCATGAGAGAGAAACGAACCACTTTCCCACGGAAGCATGTTCATAAATATGGAGAGGAACCATGGTCCTGTAACCCATGCTACCTGCACTCCCAGGTAATCCAGATGACTAACTGCAATAAAACATTTGTCAAGAGACCAAAAGGTAAAATTAATAATGATAACTACCAAAAGAACTGACAGATAATCTGAAGAAAGGCGCTTGACAAAAGGAAGTCCAAGCAAAAGACATACCCAACTTTGGAAATTTCTCTCCCACCAACTCCTCAAGAACAAGTTGGTCAACCTGACAAGAGATGATCAAGAAAATAAAATCTTGTGTGATATGTTCATACTTCTGATATGCAATTGAAACATACCAAAGTAATGAAGGGCGAATGAAGAGGTAGCACCAAGTTATAGCAAGCAAAAACCAGAACTTGCTTTTACCTGAGACTCTATCATCTGTTCTGAGTAGTATCCATCAAAGTAATCATCTAAAATCCCCATCAAAGTCCTGTAAGTTTTATTATCAAAAAGTCCTGTAAGTTTCGCCAACAATTTGATTACGACGAGGCAAAGTGACAAAATATACGGAAACTCATTTTCCACCTCCATAACAAATAACTCTGCAAGAGTGATGTGCTAAACAATGACAATGCTCTCTGAACTGTGAACTGAGAGTAGAAGTAGCTTTTTCTACATATATAAACAAAGACAAATCCATTTGGAAATAAGATGTAAGAAAAGTTAAGAAAACATACCAAAATGCATTTTCCTCCGACATTAGAAGCAATAATAGACCAGCAAAGAAATTCATGGCCTGCATTATTAGACCAAAGGTGCAGTTTGATCAATGCCAAAGGACTATTGATCCACTTAAGGAAAAGAATTGTTCGGATAATTCTTAGATAGGTAAAGACTCAAAATTTTCACAAAGTAGAAATATAACATATTGTCTACAATATTTTTCAGAAGAAAATAGAGTTTAATGATAAAGCCAAGAATGAGATGCTGGGAATTTACACAGAAGACGAGCAATAACACCATGTCTACAGCACCTCTTAGAACAGTCTGAGAACAATGTTGGACATACTTTATAGATGATAATATTCTACATCTCTCACTTGTTTCAAGAATGCAAATATTCAAACAATAATTTGATTCCCAATCATAGTAATCTTACCTGTGAGACAAAGGGAACATCGGAAAGTATTCAATGGGGATTGACGCTTACAAAGATCAAATTTGCAGCTCAACAACTCAGATACCCATGAAAGGAGAAGAAGAAGAAACTTAAACATGCATGTGGTATCTTTTTGTTCTTTTGATGACCGAGAAATCCATCTGGGGGGCCAAGCCCTAGGACCAACCGCAGCATGCGAAACTCAGGGATAATGGACCCGGGCACTCTACCCTTTTCCACGTAAATACCAGGTTTAGTTCGCATTGCACAGGGCTTGAACATGTGACCTAAGTCACAGGTCCCTCAACCTTTTCCACTTGAACTAAGCCCCGAGGGATTAAACATGTAAGTGGGAATGAGCACTTGCATATGATCACTTCCTTTTTCTGATTTTCAATTTTTCTAATTTTCCAACTTCACAAAGTTTAGCTCTTCATATTGTTCATCCTTCCTTACTCATCCAGAAATCTCTCAATAATTATCTGCATATTTTATTTTCTAATATTTGGTTCCTCATTAAGTGTGTTGTTCTGAATCAGGTAACATCTATGTCACTGCTAACTTTTATAAACTCTAAGCTTGATCAAGTAACTCTATCGAGAAAATTCTAAATAGACGAGGAAAAAATGGATGCCATAACTTGATTAAAAATGCAGTTAATCCTCACCTAAATGATTCCATTTGACTTTCTTGCATAATGCAGAACTTAAAGTTTGCCACCTATTTTCTTAAAAAAGGAATACAACACCGTAGTACCAACTTAATTTCAATTGAGAACAGCAATAGGAGAGCATTTAAAGGGGTTAAGAGAGATTTTGTACAAGTGAGGAGTATCCTCATGACTCTAGCTTCTTTTTGGTGCATCTATGAGGTTCCTAATTCTACAGATGATTGGACGATTTCTTGCAAAAAAATACTTTGGCCAGGTCTCTCTATCTTTGGGTATACTACTTGATACGGGGGTTTTCCCTTCAATAAATTATTTACCTTATCTAAAAAAATAAAGTTAGATGTAACATAGCAAGTAAAGACACAATATAATTTGTTCAGTATTAAAAAGTTCACCAGCTATATAATTGTATCATCTGGAAACAGATAGTTAAAGAAATAGTTAAATAGTAATAATTACAAAATGCTGCAGGAAGACTCTGGTGTGTTTGATAAGCTTTGGACGTGGAAGATGCTTAGGAAGACCAAAGCACCACCTAAGGTGGCATAATTTAGTTGGCTAGCAGCAAATAGTGCATGTTTAACCCAATAAAGGCTTCAGAAGAGAGGTTTACACCAATGCAGCAGATGTTTTCTTTTTTAGAATTCCTCTGAAACAGTAGATCATTTACTCTTGCATTGCTATCAAACTTGGCAGATCTGGGGTTTGTTCTTGAATAGCTGTGGGATCTCTTGGAAGATGCCACAAATTTCCACAGGTTAATTATGCAGTTGGCATGCACAACATGAGAAGAAGAGGAAAAACAAGATGGGGATGACTATCCGTATCTGTATCGCATGGACAGTGTAGCTTGAAAGAAACAAGAGGTGCCTAGAGGGAAGAAAGGGTCCTTCTATATATGTCAAATTCAGTTGTATCCAAAAATTAGTGTTTTGGTTGAAGGAAAAAATAGTAACTAATACATTAGATACAGTATCTGTTTTGAGTCTCTGGCTACATAGGACCTTCAATCTGTCCTGCTTTTGTACTGTTTTTGGTACCTCCTTGGTACTTATGTAATAAAATTACCTTACCTTATCAAAGAAGATAGTTAAAGAAGGAACATTAGTAAAAAAAATCTTCCTCCGAAAACGCAGTCTTGCTTATGGTAAAATAAGGCCAAAACTGAATCAACAACAAACATGTAATGTTGGTAACCCGATTTTCTTCTAAAAAATTGGTCAAGTAGAATTTCAAAGATCTTAGCAAACATGACTATCTTCCCTGCAATTTTCAAAACACAGAGGGAAGAAAAAGGAGAAAAAGACTAGTAAATAGAACAGCAATATGCTAACAGAATACCTGACAATAGCCAACTGAGGGATTGTGTAGAGCATAGGCTGTAAGTAAACGCCTTAAAGCATTTCTTCCATCCTCGTCTAGAGCAGGATGTCCAGGAAATGTTCGTGGTAGATCCTGCAATAAAACTGCAAGATAAGATTGGACCCAAAAGGGACAAACCAGCAGTAACATAAATACAAAAGGTACTCGAAAGAAAAGTTGACATATAGCACATTCAATGACCTTCTCAATCTGCCCTCTCCATTTCTCAGGTGTACATGCAGAGTCTATGCTTGCATTAACAGAACTTACATAATCTTCTGATTCCACACTTTTAAGATCTGTATTATTACCAGATTTAGTGCCTAACGCAAGCAAATCTTGATAATAGGTCTCCACTCTGCGTGATCTCACGCCCACAAAGGTTTGCCAAAGCTGTTATTCCAATATTAAGCTTACGTGAATAAAGATAGTGTACTCACATTACTTTAAAGAACACAATCATAAGGAAATTTCAAAAAATTATATGTACCTCTCCCCTGAGAGCCATGGGTACTCCACCCTGAACAAGACACTCCAATTCTTCTTTCCAAGGAGGCAAAGACTCTTGACTTGTATTAGACAAATGGCTAACTGTATCATTTAAAGGGATGTCTTGCATGGAATCTAACTCAGATTTGTCCAAAGATTCTGATCTTTCCATATCATAGAACTCATCTTCTGAGTCCTCTTCTGATACTCCTTTCGTGGGTCTCTCTTCAATTGCAGGAAGGTGCTTCCGCGAACGAGAATCTTGCTCCTGTTTGGTTAAGTTTACTTTCTTTTTTACACGAGTGCTCATCATATCCTCAACTGCACGTAGATATGGGCTGATTTCCGTCCATATTTGAGCCTGACTAATTTTCCTCTCTACAGAAGTCAGTGTATCATCCTTCTCTGTTGTGCTTTCAAGTTTACCTTCTTCTCCATTCTGTGCATCACAGCTTACCTCCTGACTAATTGGTTCAGCACCAGGATTAGTAGAACTTTGGTCTGCTGATATCCCATTTATGGGCAACTCAGCAGACTGTGCTTGACGCTCCAAGAAATCCTTCCACCTATCAGATCTCTCTTCCTCTTCTTCCTTAAAAAGAAATGCATACAGGGTGAGATAATGAGGGAATATTTACTGCTTGACTGCTGAGAAATTGTGGCAGATACAAAATAAAATAAATATATTTGCAGCTGATTACTGAAAAATAAACAGGATTTTACTAGTAAAACAGCAATGATGACAAAAAAAGTACCTTGTAGATATTAACATATTCACGGTATCTTTGTACATGCTGAGGCCGTACAGCAAATCCATAAGCATCCCTGTTAATACTGATGCTTATTAGTGAAAAAATCAAGGAACAGTTTATGCAAACAAAAATCTTTACATGCAGAAGTTCCCAGGAAAACATATTAAGGTAGTGATGTGATGATATGCTTATCACTTGATATTATTTATCCTCTTCTAGTAGTTATGAAATAAAGTAAAAATATATCTCATTTTAGATATAAAATTTTACTTAGTTTTAGTTCATTTTTGTTAGGGATAGAGTTGTAGTAGTAGTTTCAATAACTCTTATTTCTTCAAAATTCCCCATTATATATGTAGAACCTTCATACTCTTTGTTTAACTTACTTGAATAATTTTTGTTGCATTGATTTACTACAATAATATTTCTGTCTGTGTAGAGAACCATATCTCTTTGTAGGTCTCTCCACCTTTTGGTTTACCTCTAGTATACGGGTTTTTATGCCCAAACTGTTATTATAAAAAAAATCTACCTCCATTCCCTCCCCCTGTTTTTCTCCCCCCTCCTTTCTCTCTTTCTTCTCTTACTAATCCTCTCTCTTCTTCCCATTTCTCATCTCTTCTCCTTACCTTTCTCCCTTACAAATTCTCACTGCAACACCAATCTGGTACTGGAGCACAGGTTCCAACACATCACACCAATACACTCTTTAATACCATCTCTGTTATGTGGCCACTCAATTGCCTAAGCTGTTCATCCGCTTCAGATGCTGGTTTGCACAAATAACTTATTCAATGAACAGATCAACAACCACATTCTATTAATTCAAATGTATTGAGTCACACTAAGAATTTCACTCATCGTATAGAATTTTCTTCAATCAGAAGAGAATAAAGTAGATCATTAGGTTATCGTCATCACTTGATATTACTTTTCTTTTTTCTGATAAGTATGTTATCGACGCAAACAACACCAAGCAGGTGCTAAGTAACAAATAACTTAAATTACAAACTCATCCTAGCTCTTTAAGGACATGAAGCTGAAAACAGAGCCAAACTCATTTACATTTCACATTTTACACCAAAAAAGTAAAAATGTAAGTATCTGTACTTTATACATTAGCCTCCTTTATCAAAAAATAAATTGTATAGCCTCATTTTACCCCTCAAAACATCTCTTATTCCTTTCACACCAAATGGTCCACAGAATGTAAGAAGGGACAGCATCCCATATATTGCTTTCATTCCCTTTCTCATCTTTGCTTTGCCTACACTCTGAAACAGATTTAGAAACAAACCCAAAATCTGCCAGGTAGCAGAACAATGGAGAAGTTAATAATTTGCTGTTTCAGCATCTCCATTGCATGAAGTTGAGTTCCTTTCTCAGTAAAAATTTGTGCATACAAGCTTCATTTGAGGCTATCCAGGTGAAGCAGGCCATCTTCGGAGAAACATTACTTTTCCAGATAGTCTATCATCGCTGACTTATCAGTCTATCAGGTTCTGCAGTCACAAGTCAGCTCTTCAACCCCTTCTACATAACTAAAATCTGGGCTACTCTTTCAACTTTTTGGCATTGAAGATTCCTTCTAAATCTGATGTTCCAAACATCACAGTTTCTGCTATCTGCAATACAGTTGCAATTATCCAATGCCAATATATATAAATCCAGAAAAGTATTCTTCAGTAAGTCTATGGCGTAGTCCTCCCACAACTTATTTTCTTTCCATCCACTACCTTTAGCTCACAGATTTATAAATTCATTCCACAAGCTGCTTAGAGCCATATGAGTTATTACCTAGGGGTGTACAACATCCATCTATTTTTCTCTAGTGACACTTCGTAAGTTTATCATCCTGTTCAAAATCAAACCTCCATAACCATTTAAGCAAAGTCATTTGTGATGCATTCCAGATTCATCACTCTAAATCCACAATTTATTTTAGTTTCATTCGCTAATGACCAATTAATTAAGTGAAACTTCTTCACTGGATACCTATCCCAAAAAAATCCCTTTCTCTTTAATCCAGCTACTTCTCCACTTGCTTACACTGGCTGAAATGAAAAAGAGGGACATGACATTGCACAATTAAGAATTGAAACAGCAACCCCAGTCGCCATCTTTATATCAGGTTTACTTGTAAGTTTTACTGGATACACTATATAGGTGGCTATACTATCAAGAAAAATGCTATTCCATGTTACGCTTCCCAAAACAGAGATCCCATTTTTTCCATGATGCCAACTTTCTGTCAAAACTTTTCCATAACTCCCTGACATACTACTTTTCCTTTATGCTTTGCACCCAATGGAAATCCCAATACTATGTAGGAACTCGTCCACTTTGCATCACGAAATAAAGAGCTTTTTGCAAGGCGTATGTAAGGGCCTGCTATTACTTAGAATACTAGCAGCAGCACCTTCAAATAAGAATCTCCACTAGTGTCTTCAACCACTGGATTTAAGAAAAGTAGCCTCTTTGGCTCCCATTGATCAATATTGAAAACAAGGTTGTTGAGATTCATGCACAAAACAAGTTAGTACATTTATACCAAACCCCGTCGTCGTCAACGAATCTGTCAAAGGCGAAAAGCATAGAAAAGAGCCCAAAGACTGTTGAGGCTTTAAGCACGAAGTGGAGTAAAGCATGGGCTTTCATGAAAAAAGGCGCAATAAAAAGAAATAAATTATCTATGTGTGACGCAAGGAAAGGTCTGCGTATACTCTACCCTCCCCAGTGGGATTTTACTGGGTATGTTGTTGTTGTTGTTGATGATGATGCAAGGAAACATAACTAACATAAATAACAATTACATGAACAAAGTAACTGAAAACATATATAGTTAGCTGAAATATATATGAAGAAAAAAACACATACATTAAGTTAAAAACCCCATAGAAAATCTGATAAAGATGCAAAACCGCGGCTTGAAGTTTCTAATACAGGTTAAGTGAATAGTTTTCTTATATTAATTTTTTAAGAGAGATTGCTAAGATTAAATTTTTGAATTTCTCTTCTTAATAAGTACCAATAAATCCAATTCATAATGTTTCCTTAACAATTAATATATCTCTTTGACGGTTATATTTATTGTTGAATGCCACTTTCTTCAAGTTAGAGCCTATTGGCTATGAGGCATACACTATAGCACTTTGATGCTGCACCAAAATGCAGCCCAAGCGAGGCAAAGCGCCCGCCCAAAGTTTCACCTAGCTTGAAGGTTTAAGTGCATCTTAGATGAGCCTTTAGCAACACTCCAAAGAATTAAGAACAAAAACACAATTCTCATTGTCAAAGGACTTCTATAAAAGCAACTTGCATATTACTCCCACGCACCTTTGACTAGCGGTGGGCCTAAAACCCGAAAACCCAAAAAAATCGGTTTATTCATTTATTCGGTCAGTTTACGGTTATGTATTTTAATCATTTCGTTTTCAATTCGATTTTCGGTTTTAGTGAGTCGGTTATTCGGTTAAAAATAGTCTATTGGGCTCCTCTAGTCTTACGCTTTTGTTTTACAGCCTAATTGTCCACGTATGCTAAAGCCCAAATCAGTAGCCCAAGTAACAGTATAGAGTTTATTTAGATGTACTGAATTTAGAGATGAACAAAATTTATTATTTTGTGGGTTCTTTGAACAACTTAATTTATCTGGTATGTGGTTTCTGTAGTGAATCTAAACGGCGAATTAGTCTTAGTTAAACTTCATGACTAATTTGATGCCCCTTTAATCTGTTGATATAATTCTATAACTTAAATAGGTTAACGATCTTATTGAGAAAATTTGTAAGTTAAAATCTTTTTTCATTATTCTAAAAAAAAAAGATTTCAACTTGCAAATTCTCTCAATATTCGTTTAGCTATTTGTAACTCATTGATAACATATTTAAACTTTTACCTAATTTTTTACATGAATTAAATTTAGATTTCGCAATAAAATTCAATCGTGATTGGAGAAAATATTAATTCATGTACATATCTCTCTCATCCGATGAAAACCGAACCGAATTGACTGATGCCCACCCCTACCCTAGATCTAGGCATTTACATTCAAAACGACATCTATAATTTGTCTCCCGTGCACAAAGGTATTTTGTGATTTTGAAATTCGCTTCCTAATCGCCTCTTTCATTCTTTTGGTCATCACTTCATCCCTTCTTTGTTTTCTTTTTTGATAAGTCAAATTCTTTTCTTTCCTCTCTTATTTTTGTATCTCTTTGATCTTCTCTCTTTTTTCTCATTTCTCACTTTTTCTTTTAATATCTCTCTAGTCTCTTTTGGGTACTATATCACAGTGTAATAAATTGGATACATTATCTTCATTTTAATCATGACTGACCATATCGAGAACTGAAATAAGACAGCCAAAGTCTGTTGAACATTAATTCCCCAAAGAACAAGCCCATCAAGACAAAAAAGTGAATGAAGAGGATGTTTAGCACCTAATTGGTTTTGTCATGTAAGTTGAGTGGACTTTTGGACATAAAAAATGTGAAATTTGAAAAAAATAGTATTAGGAAAAAAATGGTCTTTGGAAATTGGAGTTGTGTTTGGACATGAATACTACTTGAAAAAATGTTGAGTTTTTGTGAGTGATTTGGAATGAAAAAATGTGAAAATAGGTATTGAGAGTTTTTCGAATTCCGGAATACAATTCTGGAAAAAATTGAAAACTATCTATGGTCAGACGGATCTATTACTATGACTACCAGTTGTGAGATGATCGATTTAAAGCATATTCGGTAATAGGTCAAGAGGGGATCTTAGTAGCTCAGTTGGCTGGCTACTTAAACTTTCACCTCCTTGTTGGTGAAGGTACGATTGTAATCCCCTCCACCATTTCTCTTCCCCTACCCCTATGTAATAAACAGATTTTTTTTTTTTTAAAAAGTAATAGGTGAAGACTGATATTCTCACATAATTAAGAAACCATTATTATGATAGACCAAATTGACTTGTAAAAAGCAAGAATTGATTAAATCATGTGAAATTATCCAAACTTACTCAATCCTAACACATGTTCTAGTTTATTCATTAAGAAAATTAAGTACTTGTTCAATGTTTACCTTTTACACATAGCGATTGTTAACACAAATTTTCACTAATCAGAATTTACATTTAACTCTGAGTTACAAATACAAACTTTAAATTAATAATCAGAGCAGATAATGGAATAAAATGAAAGGGAAGAGAGATTAGGGTACCTCTTGTTATCAAAAGAGATGAGAGGTGGATTCAAAACCGCTGTTTCTGCCTTCATTGTCGGTCCCAAGAATTGTTCAAAACCTAAATCTATCCCAGATTTTTCGTAACTGACTTGAAGATTTGGTGTTCCATTATTACACAAGACTGGTAGGTCTATTCAGTCAGTAGCAATGGGGTCGGGGGGGCACGTCACATGCGAATTGCGAGATTACAGGTCACGTTATGATGACATGTGAAAGGTTGATTGCTTAACAGTTAACACACACATCTATAAGCGTTTCTTTCTTCTTTTTTTAGTCAAACCGAGATTTAAGAGATCTTATGTTGGATCCAAGGTCAATTAATTTTACTTCTATCCTCACTTTTCCTATATTCCTCTTGTTGATTTTAGGGAAAAGGTTAAATTTAACTTTTTACCTTCAAAAGTAATTTATATTTAATCTTTATTATACTTCTCGAATACTCACCTTTCCATCATTCGAGCACATATGATATGAAATCCCATCAACAAGTATAAATGATATGCAATGCAAGTGAAATGTACGCTATGCAATGGTCATATGCATCTGGTATACACACGCTCATGCAGTAAGTTTCATGTGACCCATTGAGGACTCATGAGGTCCATATATGTTATACCCCGTAGTTTCAGAATACGTATGTAAGGACGTACGTACGAATGTATAGCCCTAACTAGGTTAAGGATGAAAATTTTGAATTTCCAACGGAAAATATTCCGAACTTCGTGAAGGAAAAAGGTTTATTATTGGGAATTGGATTCTCAACTTTGGTATTTAAGACTTTAAGAATTTATAAGAATTACGGATTTTATTTTCCGGAATTGGTCACTGGGGGCCCACGGGAGGAATTTACGGTTTGTGGGGCCCACTTTATTTTCGAGATTTTTGGCATTACGGATATTTTCGGAAGATGAAATATTTTGGACTAGTAGGAGGGCGACACATGGCACCCGTGGCCTATGGCGAAAATAGGGACACTGCACGCAGGGCGTTTTTGGAGGCGTGTGGCTGGCACGTGTCTCAAAGTCAGTGGACATATGGTTGGTAGAATCCACACACACGTGTCCCCCAATCTACACCATACACACGCTTGAATCTTGGCCGTTGAATGTCCTATAAATACCCTTAAGTGGCAATCCTTCTTCAACCAATTAAACAATTTCTAAGTAACAAAAATACTCATCCTTGTAGTTCTCGTCAAGACCCCATGTAGAAAAATTTCTTCAAGTGTTGTTCTTATCCCAAATACCTTAGCCTAAAATCCACTTGTAGTATTCCAAAGTTATCTCTATCTTAAGAGCAGGAATACTACTTTATTCCTTTAGTCATGAAATGAAACCACTAGAAATCTTCATAGTTGGATGAAGTGTTAAAGAGAAGTTGTTAGAAACTTCTAAGGGTTGCTTGGAGCGGTTTGGAGCGTAAGGAATAGGAGTTAAACGTTGCTCAGGATCGACTTATAATCTTGGATAATTTTGGGCTTATCGAGGTAATAATCTTTGTCCTTCTATTGTAATTGGAGATTACATATTGTAGTAGTTTATAATTGAGTATAAGATATATAGAAGGATGAAAAAGAAGAGAATTGAACTGTATTTACATTGGGTGTATTCTGATGGACTTGTGTAGTATTGTGGGGAGGAAGGTCTTTGCTTGATTTTAGTAGAATAAGGAACTTTATGCTTAGAATATTCTACGAAGTAGTCTAGACGTTGATAGACGTATTTGACTATTATAGGTTGATACTCTGCGCGCGACATATTCGACTTGGCAGGTGGATTTAGCTGAGGAGGTATGTGATTCTTCCTTTCCTCTTGAGCATGATATTTGTGAAATATATAGTACGGTAGACGTGCGTGTGTTAACTGAATTTGGTTTCACTTTGATGTCTTTTGACTTGAGTTCTAAATGATAGTGATCTTGAAATATTTCAAAAAGAGTTATGAATCATTATTCGGAAGGAAATTAATACTTGGTTTTAAAAGAATAAGTTCTTTTGGTTTTCCAAACAAATGTGAATGTTTTGATTTATTATAAAGCTTAAGTGTTATACTAGCTTTATGGGAAGCTAGTTATAACGACTTAAGAAAGATAAAAAGAACGGTTTACTTACTTGATTATGAAAGCCTTGTAATGATGTCTGAATGTGTCGTAAGTTGGTTTGATAAGTAAACATGTTATGATGCTACGGGTGTTAGTGTCTTGTGACTTTTGTGTTAATGGGGTTTTCTTGTTGTGCTTATGTTGTTTAACGATAAGCCCGTTGTGCTGGTATTATATCAACACCCACGACTTATTCTACGAGCGCGGGTTAGCTACCCCGTCACGAGAATACCTCATCTTGGTCCATGAGACCTATGCGAACTCGGTAGTCGGGAATCACTCGGGTGTGTATTCTGTGCGTCACGAGAATACCTCATGCGGTCAGTGGCCGTGCGGTTGCGGGAGTCGAGGAAGATGTCGCGGGTTAGCTACCGTCGAGTACCTAAATGCGGGTCGCGGGATCTATGCGGTGCGGGAGTTCGAGATTAAGCTCGCCTGATGATACTATGGCGAATGGCCTGCCGATCATTAGCGGCTAGAAAAGACGGTTCGTTACACTATTTGCTCACGGTTTATGATGTGCGCGTATGCGATTAATTGGTTTTCATACCTATTTATGGATTTGTTTTGGAAATGTTATGATTCATTCTGATGCTTCTGATTTCACATACTTGAGTACGATGTTGTCTTGACCTCGCCCGAAGTGCGTTCATCTGCGAGTAGGCGTACTCGGTTGTTGATCCTGCTCATAGGATCAGATTACGCTTTAGGAAAGCCCGTTTCTCGGAGGCTTATCTTTGGTATGATTCTCTGTCATTGTAGGTTTATGTACATTCGGGGTATGGCGGGGCCACTGTCCGTCATAGTTATTATAAACTCTTAAGTGCATAGTCTGCTGTAAATGGGGTTTGTAAATGATGTAACTGTCAGACTTTGATATATATATACATGCTGAAAGGCAACTTTTTCTTGGTTAGACTGTTTCTTATTTTACATTGTTCTATGTTGTAAGTTTATTTCCGCTGGTTACTCTGATGTATATCTACTTGGGTGCCCGGGTAAGGCACGATCCACGGACGAGAGCAGGTAGATCTGTTACACCGTAGTTCGGGTATGTTACAAGAGCACATGCCGATCATCACTGAGATAGTCTTCGTTCGGGGAGTTACTGCGGCGTCGCCGGCCAGCGAGTTTGCCGCAGCGACAACGATTCCTCTGCGGCCATGATATCGAGCCTTGGTTACGGCGAGCAGAGGATATAGGTTACAAAGAGATGGCCCAGTTATGTCACGACCCGTTCCTGGGCCCATGACTGGTGTCTTACCAGGGCACCCAAGTAGATATACATCAGAGTAACCAGCGAAATATAAACTTACAACCATAAAACAGTGTAAAATAAGAGACAGTTTAACCAAGAAAAAGTTGCCTTTCGGCATGTATATATAAACCAAAAGCTGAGCGATTCATCCCAAAGTTACAATAGGACTACAGACCTCTAAGAATGTAAACAACTATGACGGGACAGGGCCCCGCCATACCCCTGAATGTACATAAATCTACAATGACAGGGAAATCGTACCCAAAAGATAAGCCTCCGGAGAAACGGGGCTTTCCCAGCGAGCAGCGATCTGGGCGAGGATCAACAACCGGTACCTCTACTGCGGCGTGAACGACCAGGAGGTCGATCTGGCAGTACCAAGTATGTGTAAAATACTGAAATAACATCATAACATTTTTAAAACCAATTCACAAATACGTCTGAAACAACCGGCAGCGCGCATAGTGCACGGCGTAAACAAGAGCAAATAGATGTAACGTGGCGGTCTTTTCTAGGCGCTAATGATCGGCAAGGCGATCGCCCGTAGTATCATTATGCGAGCCTAATCTGGAACTTCCGCGATCGCATAGCGCTGAGCGCGTGAGGTATTCGCCGCGTCGGGGTAGCTAACGCGGCATCGTCTGGACTCCGCAATCGCGTGGCGTGGACGCGTGAGGTATTCTCGCGTCGGCGTAACACCCGAGTGATCATCACGGAACTCCGCGACTCGCGTAGGTCACGTTGACCGCGTAGGTATTCTCGCGTCGGGGTGGCTAACCCGGCTCGTAACAAGTCGAGGGTAAGTGATATAATATCGACCTGTTGCTTATCGTTAAACAACATAAGCACAACAAAGCCCTTTACACCTGACGTCACGAAACTAACTGCGTAGCATCATAACATGTTTACTTATCAAACCAACTTACCACACATTCCGAAATCATTACAAGGCTTTTATAAACAAATAAGTAAACTGTTCATTTTATCTTCCTTAAGTTGTTATACCTAACTTTTGTCACGACCGAACCGGGCGTGGTAGTGCCTACCGGGCACCTGGTGATACAACATCAGAGAAAAGCAGCGGAAATAACCCATCCACATGAAATAAGAGATATATACGTAAACAGGCCAACCAAAGCGATTTACTGCGTATAGACATCTGAGCCGAGCAGTTTAATCCTTTTTACAACCACCGCGCGATACTACAGGACCTCTAAGATTTACAACAACTATGGCGGGACGGGGCCGCCATACCACGAATGTACAAGAACTCTGACTCGGGAACACATACAAAAGATAAGCCTCAGGAAGGCAGACTTCCAATCTGTTGAAAGGTGATCTAAGCGGGGATCGGCGGACGATGTACTTACTGCGGCGTGACGCGGCCCGAAGGAGGTCGATCTGGCAGTACCAAGTATGTGGCGAAAATCGTAGTTAAATCATAACGATCTATATAAAGCGGGAGACATGTATGATGACCAAAATACGATATGCCGTATAAAAGTAGTCAAGTCGAGGACTCGCGCCAAAGTCATCACTCGAATATAACTATGGGTCTCACGCCCACGCGATCATGTTCGCGTCGTGGCGCGTACCGGAGTGCATCGGTGTAAACATGTCCGTGATGCAACAATAATGACAATCTTTGCGTGGCGCGTACCGAGTCTGCGCCGGTGTAGACATGCCCGTATAACATCGAATAATATCTTTGGGTGATCAACCTGCCGCGTGGACACACGCCCGGAATTCTGCATCGGTGTAGGCGTATCCGTATGACACAATAACAATATATCGGGTGTCAACCTGCCGCGTACGTGCCGGACTGCGTCGGTGTAGACATGTCCGTATGACATCAATCAACAAGACAACAATCAAAATGGAAACATACGTGGAATTCTCGTCATCGCCGACGTCGAGTAAGTTCTCAACAAGTCAGCCGCCTCTATCGAGAGCAGCGGTAACACGTAAATACAACACTTGCACAAAAGGCTATCATCACAAGCATCACGTATAAAAGTGTTTCACCACAACAAGCATAGCAAGCACAAGCATAAGCAACAGTCGAAGTACTTTCATTTTATGCCAAAGTCCGGTTTTAACCTAAAGTACTACGTCGTTAAATTCCTTTTAAAGAGGTTCATTCCTTTTATAAAAGTCACCCGATACCGTAGTATTAAAAATAGAGTGACTCACATTTTAGGTAAACCAAAACACTTTCCTTCTTAACAACATTCTTTTCCTAAAGTTCCCGTTTGCCTAATTTCACTTAGTCAAGTCTCTTAACTTTAGAAAAGTTTCATAGTTCATAGTCTTAATCATTTAAGAATATAATTCTTTTTTGAACAATCTGAGAAAACATATGCCTTATATGAGTGTATGTTATTCTGCTCATAATCAATCTTATTAAGCGACCGTGATCTAGAAAATGTAATATCATTTTGTCATCTTAGCTTACATGCGGATGGAGGTTTCTCTTGGTTTTAATATAATACTTCATTTATTTAATACATTTTACTTTATTAACTGCGATGGTTTGTCGATACGTTACGATTTCGAATCGGTAAAACATTATTCCTTTTTAAAACCAAGTACTCATTACTCGAATGAGGTTTCACACAAAACTCATATTAATTCATTCAAGTCAAGTCTCTTTATGGTCACACATTAAGTCGGTTATAAGTCAAATCAATTACCCTTTAAAAACCACAGGCATTTCTTAACCTACATAAAGTCATTATAACCAACTTCCCATAAAGCGTTATAACCTTTATGTTTTACCAATCAAATACATTTAACACGTATGCGTCTACCGTACTACATAGTTATACAAATATCATCTTTGGAAAAGATAGGAAGAGGTTCACATACCTCGCGACGATTATCGACTAATAGCAAAATGCTTGAAGTACCTCAAACCGTCGGCTACTCCTAAGCCACGTGATCGCACCTGCGTAACTTCAACCTATAAGGCCACAATGCGCTTATTAACATCTAGATCTCATCGTTCCATATTACGAGAAAATTCGGCGACTCCCCGCATGACAGCGTAAATCTCCTCCTTATCGGTAGCTACAAGCCAACGGCGGGGTTAACACGTCTAACGGCGTGTACAATTCTACTACACGGTAATGCTACCAAGTCTCTTTGTAATACAACCTATGTAATTACGATTCGATTCGATTCTTAAAATTGAGCTTAAGTCGCAAGACATTGCGTAAGTATTATTCGAGCTTAAGTCAAAAGACATTGCCGCTGACTATAGTCGATTCTATATAGTATACTTAACTATATACTCTACAACATGTAATTTCCAATTACATGAAGGTCAAAAATGTTTACCTCGATAAGCCCAAAATTATCAGAGTTAATATGTCGATCTGAGCAAGGTTTAGCTCTACTCAGTGCGTTAGGCCAGCTCGACCAACCGCCAGAAGTTCTAACCAACTTCTACTTATAACTTCAACTACGGGTGAAGATTTACTTAGGGTTTCGTTTGGTAGTGAGGAAAGTATAATGGTATTTTACAGGCTTGTATAAGTGTAACCTTGGGAATACTACAAGGTATTTGGGCAGTATTTGGACATATAACAATACTAGGAGAGTATTTCTATACCTGACAAGGGGTATTTATACGAGACAACTAGGCTGGGGGTGTACCCGCAAGCCTCACTCAAACAAGGGGTAGGTTTCGGCGAGGGCACAAGAGGGGAGGGTGTGTGGCGGGCGAGATCACAAGAGGGAGAGGAGGGTTTGAGACTTAGAAAGATTGCTCAATTTTTGGATGAAGAATGTCTTGACTAGAGGGTATTTATAGGTCAGTGAAGGCCACGATGGCGAAGATGAAGACAAGTGTGGTGCAAGTGTAGGGTTAGATTTCCACCACGTGTACCTTATCCATCTACCACACAACTTGCACAAAAATCCTACCTCTTACAAGACCCATTCGGCCAAGCATTACCGCCCACTTCGTCGATGTGAGGTGACACGTATCGCCTCGTTGGTCCAAAATGTTCGTGTCTCGGAAAAATCCGCAAAATAATAAATGACATGGCGGAATTTTCCCTACGAAAGTGGAAAGCGTTTCGTCGAAAAACGACTCTGTCGGGTGTTGTGTACAATTTGAAACTAGCCAATCTTTAAGGCTTAAATTATTATTATCGTGCCTCACGTCATACTGCGGAAATACGGTATAACATTCTTCCCCAGAAACATTCGTCGAATGTTCCTTCTCGATCTCAAAACAAACACGTCGGTATAGCCTTTACTACTATACTTACGAAACCAAACATACACGCTGGCCACAAAATAACATGCGCGCGAAAACCCAAATCCAAGCCAACGAGGAATCATCTCTGTTTACCTCAAAAGTCCACCAAGGTCTAAAAACATAATCCCGCACCTTCACTTCCGAAAGAAAGCGATCACAGCGCGTTTCTTCTCCCATCTCGTTGTACCATACCGAACACTCGAACTCTTTCTAGTATCGTACCATACTTGATTTCCAAAACTTTGGAGTCACTACCTCAAACTTGATCATCTTACTAGCCTCGATCTCTCTAAGGCCATTCTCGGCCTTCACGAACCGGTCACGGTGAACGTATCCGAACTCATACGATGGTCATCTAAACTTGGGCCTAGCACCTCGTGACCACCGCCACTGGCGGGACCACCCAGCCGACCCACGAAGCGATCGCGGGTTGGCGCAACATAGCCAACCCGACCACTGTCGCGCCAACTCTTGCTCGCCGACACGGAACAATCTTGCTAAATCACATCATGAAAGCTACCACTTTCATTCACCCAACCAGGACTTATCACATAATACATTCTAGGCATAAAATGCACTCGACAAGGATCACTCGCAAAATCTTGTACTCAAGACGGCGCACATCTAAGGTCTCAGCGTAATATCCTAAGGTTCATCATTTTCTCACCCCGTGCTTACCCTTTTTCCCCAACGGTCCCTAAATCACATTTTAGCACAAAGCTATCCGAACATAACACTTAACACATTATCATAACATCAATACATACAAGTCTCAAGAGGTTAAGGATATACGAATCTACCGCTCCACTCTAATCATAGGCACGCCTGCCAGTGCATGCTATGAAAGCGATGAACGGCCAGCGATCACGAGAAGGTGAGTCGTAACATCCGTGCTACCCAGTCGGACGATTCTTACCAAAATGGCCTGCTGCGCCAAAAATAACAAGCTCCTTTGGCACCACGACACTCCCGAAATGTGGTCTACCACATCGACCACGAGGTAGGGGGTATTGCATCGCCAACACCCTACTCGCAGAACACGAACCCCGAGCTCGACGCTCCGAATATTTTGGATGCCACGAAGGTTGTGGAGGACCACTCTGCGTGGCGGAGGTACAAAACTAAATTTCAGCTGTGAGGCGGTCCGCCTCGAAAGTCACCAAAGGACCTGCTGTTACGCCCTCTTCTGCGATCTCGGTCATTCCGTCGATTTCTCGCTCACATCCAGTGCATAAGCTGCGTGCGGGCAATGTCGTGCGGTGAAGGGCTACACGAACAACTCTGCTAGGTAATCATCAAGCCACTGTAATATATCGGTGCACTCGATCCTCCATACTAGCTACTAATGCGGGAACATCCAAGACGATGAGTCAAACTCACATTGTACTCGGCTATGCGCGTTACGCCTCAACCTCAAAAATCATCGGCCGAGCCCTCGCAAATCTGTGGAGGCAAGAAATGTGCTAGGAAGGCCCCGGCTTCGTCCCAAACGGTGGAAGTGCATTCTCTCCCGGGCGGCTCGCGAATCAAACGATCATTGCGGTATCACGCGCGGCCGTCGCGAACCTAAGACCACGGCTCGGTCTCGGCCTTGATCACTCTCGCGATCCGCAATCGTCGGATGAACTCCTGCGGATCATCCTCGTGCCTCGACAGTAAAACTCGGCGGGCTACATCTCGGAAGTCCTGTAGCCTCAAACTATCCGATCTAGGGTGAACCACTGGTCTTCTTTGGGCTGCTGCGTCGGCTATCCTCATATCGGCCACGACCACGGCGATGGCGGGCCATCTCGCGTAACCCGTCTCTTCTTCCCGGGCCAGTGGATTTGGAGGCTCAATCTTGTAGTCTCGCAGCCTCTGCTGCGACTCTAAACTCTCTTTGGTCTTGTGGCGTCGCGAAACTCGCCGTCGGAATCTTATCTCAGTCTTGGCCGGGCCGCGCCTCGTACTCTCTGTAACTCACTAGCGACTCACCGGTGCCTTGCCCGCTGGGCGGGTTGCCTTACGCGGAGGCATAACTGATAAAGGAAAGGAATACGTCAGAGGGGTCCAACTTATCACACAACTCTAAGGCACGATCTCAGAATAAGAAGAAATGGAAACTAATCCTAAATGTCTGCGGCCTCACGATTATAGATGTGGTGCACAACACATCGATAATCAAGACTCTACTAGACACGATGCGTAGACACTTTCCGAGGATTAAGCGCTGCGATACCACTTTTGTCACGACCGAACCGGGCGTGATGGTGCCTTACCGGGCACCTGGTGATACAACATCGAGAGAAAATCAGGAAATAAAACATGAACATGAAATAAGAGATATATACGTAAGCAGGCCAAAGCGGTTGCGCCTGCGTATAGACATACAAAGCGAGCAGTTTAATCCTTTTTACAACCACGCCTTGCGATTACTACGCACCTAAGATTTACAACAACTATGACGGGACAGGGCCATGCGTACCACACAGATGTACAAGAACCTACAACTCGGGAACACATACCAAAAGATAAGCCTCAGGAAGGAGCTTCCAATCTGTTGAAAGGTGATCCTAAAAGCGGGGATCGACGACGATGTACTTACTGCGGCGTGAGCGGCCCGAAGGAGGTCGATCTGGCAGTACCAGTATGTGGCGAAAATCGTAGTTAAATCATAACGATCTATATAAAGCGGGAGACATGTATGATGACCAAAATACGAGATGCCATATAAAAGTAGTCAAGTCGGGGACTCACGCCTCAAAGTCATCACTCGAATATAACTATGGGTCTCACGCCACAACGCAATCATGTTCGCGTCGTGGCGCGTGCCGGAATTGCGCCGGTGTAAACATGTCCATGATGCAATAATGACAATCTTTGCGTGGACACGTACCGGTCTGCATCGGTGTAGACATGCCCGTATAACATCGAATAATATCTTGGGTGATCAACCTGCCGCGTGGACCACGCGCCGGAATTACTGCGCCGGTGTAGACATGTCCGTGTGACCACAATAACAATATATCGGTGTCAACCTGCCGCGTGGCGCATGCCGGTCTGCGTCGGTGTAGGCGTGTCCATGTGACATCAATCAACAAGACAACAATCAAAATGGAAACATACGTGGAATTCTCGTCAGCGCCCGACGTCCAAGTAAGTTCTCAACAAGTCAACCGCCTCTATCGAGACGCAGAATACGTAAAATACAACACTTGCACAACAAAGGCTATCATCACAAGCATAGGCGACTTTCACCACACAAGCATAAAAAGTCACACAACTACTCAAAGTACTTTCATTTTATGCCAAAGTCCGGTTTTAACCACTAAAGTACTACGTCACGTTAAATTCCTTTTAAAGAGGTTCATTCCTTTTATAAAAGTCACCCGATACAGTAGTATTATAAAATAGAGTGACTCACATTTTAGGTAAACCAAAACACTTTCCTTCTTAACAACATTCTTTTTCCTAAAGTTCCAGTTTGCCTAATTTCACTTACTCAAGTCTCTTAACTTTAGAAAAGTTTCATAGTTCAGAGTCTTAATCATTTAAGAATATAATTCTTTTGAACAATCGAGAAAACATATGCCTTATATGAGTGTATGTTATTCTGCTCATAATCAATCTTATTAAGCGACCGTGATCTAGAAAATGTAATATCATTTTGTCTCATCTTAGCTTCTATGCGGATGGAGGTTTCTACCGGTTTTAATATAATACTTCATTTATTTAATACATTTTACTTTATTAACGCGATGGTTTGTCGATACATTCGATTTCGAATCGGAAACATTATTCCTTTTTAAAAACCAAGTACTCATTACTCACGAATGAGGTTTCACACAAAACTCATATTAATTCATTCAAGTCAAGTCTCTTTATGGTCACACATTAAGTCAGTTATAAGTCAAATCAATTACCCTTTAAAAAACCACAAGGCATTTCTTAACCTACATAAAGCTGTTATAACCAACTTCCCATAAAGCCGTTATAACCGCTTTATGTTTTACCAATCAAATACATTTAACACGTATGCGTCTCACCGTACTACATAGTTATACATATCATCTTTGGAAAAGATAGGAAGAGGTTCACATACCTCGCGACGATTATCGACTAATAGCAAAATGCTCCAAGTACCTCAAACCGTCGGCTACTCCTTAAGCCACGTAGATCGCACCACACGTAACTTCAACCTATAAGGCCACAAGGCACTTATTAACATCTAGATCTCATCGTTCCATATTCTACGTAAAATTGAAGACTCCCCCGCAACAGAAATCTCTCCTTATCGAGCCGCCACTAAGCCAACCGGGGGTTAACACGTCTAACCGGACGTGTACAATTCTACTACACAGTAATGCTACACAAGTCTACTGTAATACAACCCTATGTAATTACAGTTCAGTTCAGTTCTTAAAATTCAGGCTTAAGTCGCAAGACATTGCCGTAAGTATTATTCAGGCTTAAGTCAAAAGACATTGCCGCACAACTATGGTCAGTTCTATATATAGTATACTTAACTATATACTCCTACAACATGTCATTTCCAATTACAACAGAAGGTCAAGAATGTTTACCTCGATAAGCCCAAAATTATCCGAGTTAATATGTCGATCCTGAGCAAGGTTTAGCTCCTACTCCGTGCGTTCCGACCCGCTCCAACCAACCCTTAGAAGTTCTAACCAACTTCTACTTATAACTTCAACTACGGGTGAAGATTTACTTAGGGTTTCGTTTTAGTGACTGAGGGAAAGTATAATGGTATTTTCTGGGCTTGTATAAGTGTAACCTTGGGAATACTACAAGGTATTTGGGCCAAGGTATTTGGACATATAACAATACTAGGAGAGTATTTCTATACCACAACAAGGGGTATTTATACGAGACAACTAGGCTAGGGGGGGGGGGTACCCCACGGCCAAGCCTCACTCAAACAAGGGGGGTAGGTTTCGGCCAAGGGGCCTTCAAGAGGGGGAGGGGTGTGTGGCGGACGAGATCACAAGAGGGAGAGGGAGGGTTTGAGACTTAGAAAGATTGCTCAATTTTTGGATGAAGAATGTCTTCAACTAGAGGGGTATTTATAGGTCAAGTGAAGGCCAACCAATGGCCAAGATGAAGACAAGTGTGGTGCAAGTGTAGGGTTAGATTTCCACCATGTGTACCTTATCCATCTACCACACAACTTGCACAAAAAAATCCTACCTACTACACAAGACCCATTCGGCCAAGCATTACCGCCCACTTCATCCAATGTGAGGGTGACACATATCACCCTCCCGTTGGTCCAAAATGTTTCATGTCTCAGAAAAATCCGCAAAAATAATAAATGACATAGCCGGAATTTTCCCTACGAAAGCTGTGAAAACGTTTCGTCGAAAAACGACTCTAATCGGGTGTTGTGTACAATTTCGAAACTAGCCAATCTTTAAGGCTTAAATTATTATACGTACGCCCTCACGTACATACTCTGGAAATACGGGGTATAACACTTCCCATAAAGCTAGTATAACACTTAAGCTTGTTTTTAAAACCAAGTATTACTTTTCTTCCAAATAAGGATTCATAACTCTTTTTGAAATATTTCAAGATTCTTATTATTTAGAACTCAAGTCAAAAGACATCAAAGTGAAACCAAATTTAGTTAACAAACGTACGTCTACCGTACTATATATATATTTCACAAATATCATGCTCAAGGGGATAGGAAGAATCACGTACCTCCTCGGCTAAATCCACTTGCCAAGTCGGATATGTCGCGTGCAGAGTGTCAACCTATAATAGTCAAAACACGCCTATCAACTTCTAGTTCTACGTAGAATTCTTCTAAGTAAGATCTCTTATTCTACGGAAAATTGGGCAGCACTTCCCCCATTTCTACTCACTTTTCCATCTTTTCAAGGCCCGATAACCGTAATTAACATGCTATATTTAAGGTGCAATAATTCCGAAATTTAAAGAAGGGGATCACACGCCCAAACGGACGCGATTAACAATCTTCCCCTTAACAACAACAACAATAAAAGAAGGGGATCACACACCCAAACGGACGCGATTAACAATCTTCCCCTTAACAACAACAACAATAAAAGAAGGGGATCACACGCCCAAACGGACGCGATTAACAATCTTCCCCTTAACAACAACAATAATAAAAGAAGGGGATCACACGCCCAAACGGACGCGATTAATAATCTTCCCCTTAACAACAACAATAATAAAAGAAGGGGATCACACGCCTAAACGAACGCGATTAACAATTTTCCCCTTAACAACAACAATAATAAAAGAAGGGGATCACACGCCCAAACGGACGCGATTAACAATCTTCCCCTTAACAATAATGTAAATACAGTCCAAAGTAAATACAGTCCTTTAGTTGGGGTCCTTGGCCAACTTTTACAATTTCACTTATCCAATTACTTCATTAGTCTTCCAACTTATATTCCAATCTTAATATAAGT
The DNA here is from genome assembly GCA_029844215.1 of Przewalskia tangutica. Taxonomy (NCBI): domain Eukaryota; kingdom Viridiplantae; phylum Streptophyta; class Magnoliopsida; order Solanales; family Solanaceae; genus Przewalskia; species Przewalskia tangutica. Next base: position 56,975,740 of record CM056726.1, read on the forward strand.
TATAGTTACTTTGTTAATAACTTCTTAGCAAGTAATGGATACGTTTTTACCATTTTAATGGCTAACATGCCAATTCTCTTTTTAACAAGTTAACAAGATCCAAATCTTTCCAAACCTTACTCCAGATATCTTATACTCCATAATATACTTCCAATATACATAATGCTCAACTTCACAAAGAGGACAAGGTTCATTACCTCAAATAGCCCAAAAATATCCAAGAACTTAAAGTCGCTCCTAAGCAAGTTTTAGCTTCAAATATTTATGTTCCAATCCACCACAAGTCACCCTTAGAAGCTCCTAACCAACTTCTATTCAAGAATGAACTCCAAAAAGTGAAGAACACTTAGGTTTTAGATCACAAAGCTCTCGGCCAAGGGGGTTTTTTAGAGGCTAGGGTGTGAAATCTTGTCTAACTCTTGGTTACTAATCTTCCTAATACATCAAGGAAGAACACTTAGAAGTTTAAGAATTTTTGGACAACACTAGGTTAAGAAAGTGAGGCTTGGACGAGAACAATGTGAAGGGAGAGGGAGGATATTTTCAAGTCTTGAAATATACTAAGTGTGGAAGATTTCATCAACTAGAGGGGTTTATATAGGACAACCAAGGGCTAGGATAGAAGCATGTGTATAATGTAGATTGGGGACATGTGTTTGTGTGGGTCCCTCTTGCCCACTTGCCCAACAAATATCTAGCAAGACTTGACCACTTGCCTTGGCCACTTGTCCCTAAAATTTCGTCCAACATGGTGGGCCTAGGGGTGACACATGTCGCCCTCCTATTGGTCCAAAATATTTCGTCTCCCGGAAAAAATCCATAATTGGTTAAAATATTGAAAACGTAAAATTTCCTTCACAAGGTTCGGAATATTTTCCGTCGGAAAAACAAATCTTTCATCCTTAACCTAATTAGGGCTATACATTTGTACGTACGTCCTCACATACATATTCTGGAACTACGGGGTATAACATTCTCCCCCCTTAGAAACATTCGTCCCGAATGTTCCTTCTAGATTCAATTAATTCAGATAACGGCATAGTTCCTCATAACTTTAAACAATTTGCAAATGCCACACATAGCCACAATACCAAACTTAAGTACATACGTTGAATAACACTTAAGCATATATGTCAATTAAAATCAGCAAGTAGGAAAGTGAGTTACCTGGAGGTGTGGGGAATAAGTGAGGATACTTCTGCCTCATGTCCTCCTCTGCTTCCCACGTCATCTCCTCTCGCTCGCTCCGCCATAAGACGCTGGAAGCCACATCCTTTGTCCGCAATCGCCTAACCTCGACGATCGAGTATCGCTATGGGACTCTCTCATACGATAACCCTCCGTCACCGGACATCGTCCAACGGTGCACTCTAGATGGATCTCCGATACATCTCCACAAAGATAGAAACATGAAAATCGACGACCGCCTCCGGACGGACGGCAGATCCAACTCATAGGCAACCTTGCCTACCCTACGGACAATCTGATAAGGCCTAATGTACCTTGGGCTGAGCTTCCCCTTCTTCCCAAATCTCATCACACCCTTCATGGGTGACACCTTCAGGAAAACCCAATCATCAACCTCAAACTCCAAGTGTCGACGCCGGTGATCTGCATACGACTTCTGTCGACTCTGAGCTGTCAATAATAGCTCCTGGATAAGCTTCACCTTATCCATCGCCTGCTGAATCAAATCCGGCCCGACCAACTGTACCTCACCCACATCGAACCAGCCTATCAGTGACCTACACTTCCTCCCATATAAGGCCTCATAAGGCGCCATCTGGATACTGGAATGGTAGCTGTTATTATACGCAAACTCCACTAGAGGCAAATGATCCTCCCATACCTCGAAATCAATAACATGCATCGCAGATATCCTCGAGTGTCCGGATAAGACGCCCGCCACTGCTTGGCCTCGAGGATGGAATGCGATCGAGGCTCACCTGCGTCCCTAATCCCTTCTGGAAAGACCTCCAGAAGTTAGCCGTAAACTGGGCTCCTCTGTCTGATATGATAGAAATAGGGACCCCATGCAGTCTCACGATCTCTCGGATGTAAAGTCTAGCATAATCCTCGGCCGAAAAAGTCGTCCTGATGGGAAGAAAGTGGGCTGATTTCACACCACAACGATAACCCAGATAGAATCATGCTTCCTCTGAGTGCGAGGTAACCCTGTAATAAAGTCCATATTGATCACATCCCACATCCACGTCGGAATCTCTATCATCTATAACAACCCACCAGGCCTCTGGTGCTCCACCTTGACCTGCTGACAACTCGGGCACTGAGCAACAAACTCTGCAACATCCCTCTTCAGGCCATCCCACCAATACACAGATCTGAGGTCGTGGTACATCTTTGTCGACCCCGGATGGATAGAGTAACGCCGCTGTGCTTCCCTAGAACTCCGCCGTCAAGTCCTGCAATATCTGGAACACACAACCTGCCCTCAAACCTTAGCACCCCATCAGGTGCTACCTCGAATGGACCCTTCCCCTCACGAAGAGCCGTATCACGATACCGTGTCATAATCGGATCCTCAAACTATCGCCTCTTCACCTCCTCGACGATGGAAGACTCGGCAACCTCTCGAACCCGAACCCCACTACTATCAGAACCAATCAATCTGTCACGACCCGATCCCGGGTCCGTGACTGGTGCCTTACCCGGGCACCCAAGTAGACATACATCAGAGTAATCAGCGGAATAATAAATCAAGACATGAAACAAATGTAAAATGTAACACAGTTTATCTGAGAAAAAGTTGTCTTTCGGCATATATATATGTACCAAGTCCGCGATTACATCCCAACTTTACAACAGACTACGCACTTAGGAATGTAAACAACTATGGCGGACGGGGCCCCGCCATACCCTGAATGTACAAAATATCTACAACACTGCGAGAGTCGCACTAAAAGTCGAGCCTCCGAGAAATGGAGCTCGACACTGCAGTAAGGATCCTAAGAATGAGGATCTACCACCGCTTCCACTTACCGCGGCGTGAACGCAGCCCCAAAGCGAGGTCGACAACAGGTACCAAGTATGTGAAACTATAAAGTACTGAAATGAAATCAAGCATTTTAAAAACCATTTACAAATACAACCAGTTCAACCGCACATAGTGTCACAACATAAACAAGAACAAAATAGATATAATGTAACTGGTCTTTTTCTAGGCCGTTAATGATCGAAGCAAGGTCAATCGCCCATAGTATCATTATGCGAGCCTATTCCTGGACTCTCGCAGTCCGCATAGACCACCTAGGTCCGCATGAGGTATTCCTCGCATCGGGGGCAGCTAACCCGCGGCATCAACCTGGACTCCCGCAGTCCGCATAGTCACACAGACCGCATAGGCCCTATAGACCCGCATCAGGATAACACACCCGGAGTGATCATCCTGGAACTCCCGCAGCTCCGCATAGGTCACACAAACCCGCATGAGGTATTCCTAGCATCGGGGGCGGCTAACCCTCGGAATTTCAAGTCAGGGGTGTAAGTGATATAATATCAGCACAACTGCTTATCGTTAAACAACATAAGCACAACAAGGGAACCCCCTTTACACAAACGTTACAAGACACTAACACACGTATCATCATAATATGTCTACTTATCAAACCATCTTACTACACTTTCCAGAAATCAATACAAGGCTTTCATAAACACATAAGTAAACCGTTCCTTTTGTCTTTCTTAAGTCGTTATACCTAACTTCCCATAAAGCTAGTATAACTCTTAAGCTTTTTGTTTAAAAACCAAGTATTTCTCTTCTTTCAAAAATGATTTATAATTATTTTGAAATACTTCAAGATTCTTATTATTTAAACTCAAGTCAAAAGTCATCCAAGTAAAACCACGTTCAGTTAACACACGTACGTCTACCGTACTATATATATTTTTAAAAATATCATGCTCAAGAGGATAGGAAGAATCACATACCTCCTCGGCGAAATCCACCTGCCAAGTCGAATATATGTCGCAGAGTATCAACCTATAATAGTCAAATACGTCTATCAACGTCTAGACTACACTGTAGAATATTCTAAGCAGAGGGTTCTCTATTCTATGGAAAATTGGGCAGCACTTCCCTACCCGTCAAACTACACAAGTCTACTGTAAGTACAGTCATATGTAAGTACAGTTCAATTCTCTTCTTTTATACCATCCTTCTATATATCTTATACTCATTTCTATACTACTACAGTATGTAATCTCCAATTACAATAGAAGGACAAGATATTTATCTCGGTAAGCCCAAAATTATCCAAGTTTAAATGTCGATCCTGAACAACGTTTAGCTCCTAATTTGCACGCTCCGATAGCTCCAAGAAACACTTAGAAGTTTCTAAACAACTTCTACTTAATACTTCAACCAACTATGAAGATTTCCCAGGGTTTCGTTTTGTGATTAATGGATATAAAGTAGTATTTCCGGGCTTTTAGTATAGAGGTAACTTTGGAATACTACAAGGTATTTGGCTAAGGTATTTGGGAATAGTAACAATACTAGAAGACAACTTTTCTACCAAGGGGGGGGGGGGGGGGTATTTCGACGAGACAACTAGGAAGGGGGGGTGCTTCGGACGATAGCTAGGAAAAAAGGAGGGGGGGGGGAGAGGACTTGGACGAGAACACTACTAGAGGGAAGGATTTTGAGACTTGGAAGTTGTGTTTGTGGATGAAGAAGTCTTGCACAAGAGGGGGGTATTTATAGGACCACCAAGGGCCAAGATTAAAATAAATGGAGGGTGTAGATTAGATAGCTTGTGTGAGTGGAGTCTTCCACCAAGTGTCCACCACAACCTTGGGACATATGTCCACCACAACATTGGGACATATGTCCCCCACAACAATGAGCCATGTGGCCCTCCACTTGCACAAGAAACCGTCCAAAATACCTACCCCCACTAACCCAAAAATATCTTGCAAGACTTGACCATTTGACTTGTCCACTAGGCCACCATTTCGTCCAACCCATGCCAACTAAGGGTGACACATGTCGCCCTCCTATTGGTCCAAAATATTTCGTCTCTCGGAAAAAATCCGTAATCGGTTAAAATATTAAAAACGTAGAATTTCCTTCACAAGGTTCGGAATCTTTTCCGTTGAAAGTTTACAATTTCATTCTTAACGTAATTAGGGTTTGTACAAATGTACGTACGCCCTCACATACATACTCTGGAAAATACGGGGTATAACATTCTCCCCTCCTTAGAAACATTCGTCCCGAATGTTCCTTCTCAAGACAGGTAACGATATAGTTCCGCACAACTTAAACAATTTGCAAATGCCACACATGGCCACAACACAACACTTAAGCACATATGAAAATTAAAACCAGCAAGTAGGAAAGGGAGTTACCTGTGCTGGGAATAAGTGAGGATACTTCGCCTACGCCCTCCTCAGCTTCCCACGTCATCTCCTCTCTGTTCTCGTTCCGCCATAAGACCTTGACGGAAGCCACATCCTTCGTCCGCAGTCGCCTAACCTGACGATTGAGTATCGCTATGGGGCTCTTCTCATACGATAATCCCTCGGTCACCTGGACATCGTCAATCGGGTGCACTCTAGATGGATCCCCGATACATCTCCTCAGCATTGAAACATGAAAACCGGATGCACTGCCTCCAGATCGGACGGCAGATCCAACTCATAGGCAACCTTGCCTACCCTGCGGACAATCTAATAAGGCCCAATGTACCTTGGGCTGAGCTTCCCTTTCTTCCCAAACCTCATCACCCCCTTCATGGGTGACACCTTCAGGAAAACCCAATCATCAACCTAAAACTTCAGATGCCGACGACGATGATCTGCATACGACTTCTGCCGACTCTGAGCTGTCAATAACCGCTCCTGGATAAGCTTCACCTTATCCACTGCCTGCTGTATCAAGTCTGGTCCCACTAACTGCACCTCGCCCACATCAAACCAGCCAATCGGCGATCTGCACTTCCTCTCATACAAGTCCTCATAAGGCGTCATCTGAATACTAGAGTGGTAGCTATTATTATACGCAAACTCAACTAGAGGCAAATGATCCTCCCAGCTACCCCTGAAGTCAATAACACAGGCTCGTAGCATATCCTCAAGAGTGCGGATAAGACGCTCGCTGTCCGTCTGTCTGAGGATGGAATGCAGTACTGAGGCTCACCTGCGTCCCTAATCCCTTCTGGAAAGACCTCCAGAAGTTAGTCGTAAACTGGGCTCCTCTGTATGATATGATAGAAATAGGGACCCCATGCAGTCTCACGATCTCTCGGATGTAAAGTCTAGCATAATCCTCAGCCGAAAAAGTCGTCATGACGGGAAGAAAGTGGGCTGATTTCACACCGTCGACGATAACCCAAATAGAATCATGTTTCCTCGGAGTGCGAGGTAACCCTGTAATAAAGTCCATGTTGATCACCTCCCACTTCCAGGTCGGGATCTCTATCGTCTGCAATAATCCACCAGGCCTCTGGTGCTCTACCTTACTCACGACAACACGGACACTGAGCCACAAACTCTGCAACGTCCCTCTTCAAGCCATCCCACCAATACACAGATCTGAGGTCGTGGTACATCTTTGTCGACCCCGGATGGATTGAGTAACGCTACCGCGTGCTTCCCTAGAACTCCGCCAAGTCCTGCAATATCCGAACACACAACTCGCCTCAAACCTTAGCACCCATCAAAGTGCTACTCAAAAGGACCTTCCTCACGAAGAGTCAGACACGATACTGTGTCAAAACCGGATCCTCAAACTGTTGCCTCTTCACCTCCTCAACGATGGAAGACTCGGCAACCTCTCGAACCCGAACCCCACTGCTATCAGAACAAATAAATCGGACTCCAAGGCTTGCTAACTGATGTAACTCGCGGACCATGCCCCTCCGCTCTGGTTGCATATCTGATAGACTCTCCATCGACCTACGACTAAGGGCATCTGCCACAACATTGGCCTTCCCCGGGTGGTACCGGATATCGACATCATAATCCTTGAGTAACTCTAACCACCGCCTCGCCGTAAGTTCAGCTCCTCCGTCAAGATATATCGAGGCTCTTGTGGTCCGTAAATATCCACATGAACCCCATACAAATAGTGCTCCGGATCTTCAAGGCGTGAATCACCGCCGCTAACTCCAAATCATGCGGGTAGTTCCTCATGCTTCTTAAGCCGCTTCGATGCGTATGCTATAACCTTGCCTCACGCATCAACACACATCCAAGCCCGATGCTCGACGCATCACCATACACCACATAGCCGCTCAGACCTCCGGAAGAGTAAGAATCGGGCGGCCGTCGACTCTCCTTCAAGAATCGAAACCCCGCCACAAGCATCACCATCGAAACTTAGCTCCTTCTCGAGTCACTTAGTCAAAGGTGCCAAATAGAAGCAAACTTCTCCACGAATCTCCGATAGTAACTCGCAAAGCCTTAAAGCCGCGCACTGTCGGAGTCGTAGTTCAGGCCAACTCTCGATCGCCTCGATCTTGGCCGATTCCACCCGAATACCATCGCCTACAATATGCCCAAGAAATGCCACCAAGCCAACCAAAACTCACATTTGGAAAACTTGGCGATAATCGCTGGTCTCGAGAACTCTCAAGATAGCCTCAATGCCCGCATGCTCCGCCTGAGCGAATAAACCAAGATGTCATCAATGAATACTATCACAAACGTATCCAAAATGGCTTGAACACTCGTTCATCAAATCCATAAATACCGCGAGCATGGTCAAACCGAAAGACATAACTCAACTCATAGTGCGCACGGTCCTAATACACCTAGGGACATCCGCCTCTCTAACTCGCACTGATGATAGCCCGATCGCAGATCAATCTTGAGAAACATCTCGCACTCGCAATCGTCGAACAAATCATCAATCCCGGGAAGGGTATTCGTTTAATAGTCACCTTATTCACCGTCAGAATCAACACACATGCGCATCGCCCCGCCCTTCTTCTTCACGAACACACCGGCCTCCTGGGAGAAACACTAGGCCCGATGAAGCCGCTTCTCCGAAAATCTCTCACCGGTCCTTCAACTCTCTCAACTCGGCAGTGCCATTCTCAGTATGGCGGAATGGAAATAGCCGAGTGTCCGCAAAGACATCGATACAAAACTCTATCTCTCTCGTGAGGATACCCGAGGTCATCCGAAACACATACGGGAACTCTCGACTCATCGAACTGATCAAAATCTGGTACCGCAGCCTCGTTATCAAACACCCGAATAAGATGGTAGATATACCCTTCGCACCATCTTCCTAGCCTTGAGGTAGGAAATAAACCTACCTCTACGGCGACACGTTGTTCCTCCCACTCAATAACCGGCCCCGAAATCGAACCGTACTAACCTCGCCTCGCAGTCACATTGGCGAAAGAAGCTAGCCAATCCATACACATAATCACATTGAAATCGGTCATATCCAACTCTATCAAGTCGGCTAGGGTCTGACGACTGCATAAAGTCACTGGGCAAGCCCTATATACCCGCTGAGCTACCACCGAATCACCATCGCGTAGCTACTCGAAAGGGTCTATGGACTCGTGCTCTATCCCTATCCTACTAGCAATAAGGAGATATATAGGACCAGTAGAACCCGGATCTATCAAGGCATACACGCTACAACATGAAATCGATAAAGTACTGCGACGACATCGCGACGCCCCGTCCCGCTTACCGACAAGGCATAAATGCGCTCGAGGACCGCTAGAACTAGGACCTCGCCACGACCTGCCGCGACCGCCGTCCTCGAGCACCTGCCCGGCGAGTAAATCAGGAGATGAAGATCCGACAAAAGACCTCGTAGCCGACTCTACCATCTGCGCTTCCTCGCTCTGACACCTCGCAGTGACCCTTTGACCGCAAGCAAAACAAACTCAAGTAGGCCACAACTCCTGCAATAGAATCCACCACATCGGACACACCGAGAGGACCTCGACGGTTAGCACCCGCTACCCTCGAAGTCCAAGTCCCGGGCCCCGACCGCCCCAATACCCCGGGCCGCCCCAAGACGGCAGGAGTGCTCGAGCCGGCCGTGGTGCACCGATCGGCCGCCGAGGCCGCCCACCCCGAGAGCTACCAAAAGATCTCGCAGCCCCGACCTTCTTCTCGCCGCTGATATATGTCGACCCGCCTCTACGCCTCGCATCAGTGCATGAGCTCAGCGCGAGCAATGTCCACGCCGGTGAAGAGCTACACCCGCGCACGACTCTGCCATATAATCATCTAGCCTGGTGACGTAGCGGTGCACCCGGTCCTCCATATCTGCTACCAATGCAGGGACATACCGAGCCAACGAGTCGAACTCAATGTTGTACTCGAATCAGCGCCTCTCGCCAAAGATCAAAAATGTTACCGCGTTCTCTCATCCGCGAGGCAAGAAGTGGTTGAGAAAAGCCTCCGAGAACTCGTCCCATACTGCTGGAGGCGCATGCTCTCCCCGGGATAGCTCCCACGAATCAAACCAATCGGCTGCAGTATCACGCAGCCGATGTGAACCTAAGACCATTGACTCGGTCTCCAAGCTCGATCACTGTGATGATCCGTCAGAGCCGCTTGATGAACTCCTCGCGATCATCCTCGTGCCTCACCCGTAGAACTCGCGCGGCTACAACTCGTAAAATCCCGTAGCCTCAAACTATCCGACCTCGGGTGAACCACGGCATCGGGCTGAGCCGGAATCGCCGATCCATCCTATCTCACGTTCGCCACAATCTCGCTAGCAATCCGGGCCATCTCTCCGTAACCCATCTCCTCTCGCTTCCAGCCGGGATCGAGGCGCAGTATCGTGGTCTCATCGCCACCGCCGCGCTCTAAACCTCGCTGGGCAAGGCGCGTGGAACTCGCCGCCCGAGGTTTCGCCTCGGTATAGATCGGCTCGCCTCGTGGCCCTCTGTGTCCTACTAGAAGCTCCCTCAGCTGCCTTGCCCTTCTGGGCCCGGGTTGCCTTGCGCGGAGGCATAGCTGGTAAAGAAAAGGAATACGTTATAGGGGTCCAACTTATAACACAGCTCTAAAGCACGATCTCAGAGTGAGAAGAATGGAAACCAATCCTAAATATCCATAGCCTCTTGATTATTGGTGTGGTGCACAACACACCTGTTATACCCCGTATTTCCAGAGTATGTACGTGAGGGCGTACGTATAAAAGTTTAAGCCTTAAGTATGCTAAGGATCGAAAATTTGTGCACAACTAGCGAAAAGAATCGTTTTCCGACGAAACGTTTTTCTAAACTTCACAAGGAAAATTCCGCTATGTCATTTATTATTTTTGCGGATTTTTCCGAGAGATGAAATATTTTGACCAACAGAGGTGACACTTGTCACCTCAATGGACGCAATGAGGGCTTTCTTTGGCACGTTTTGTTGCCTAACTTGGTCAAGGTTAGGTAGGATATTTTGGGTAGATGGATAAGGTTACACTGGGTAAATCCTCACCCTACACTTGCCTAGCACTTGGCTTCATCTTGGCCATTGGTTGGCCATTGTTGGCCTATAAATACTCCCTAAGTGAAGACTTTCTTCATCCTCAAATAAGTTCCAAGTCTAAAATCCCTCCTCTCCTCGTGAGCTTTCCGCCACACCCCTTCGAGAGGCCCTCACGAGAACACCCCTAGCCTAGTTGTTTTAGAGAAATACCCCCCCCCCTTGGTAGAGAAATACTCTCCAAGTATTGTTACTATATCCAAATACCTTGTAGTACTTTCCAAAGTTACCTCTATATGTAGAGCCCGGAAAATACTACTATACTTTCCTTTAGCCACTAAACGAAACCCTATGGAAAAATCTCCATAATTGGTTGGAGTACTTAGTAGAAGTGTGTAGAACTTCTAAGGGTTTCTTGGAGCGAATTGGAGCGCACGGAGTAGGAGCTAAACCTTGCTCAGGATCGACATTTAAACTTGGATAATTTTGGGCTTATCGAGGTAAATAAACTTGTCCCCCTATTGTAATTGGAAATTACATGCTGTAGTAATATATAGTTGAAGTATACTATATATAGAATGAACATTGATAAGAATTGAACTGTACTTACATAGGACTGTATTTACAGTAGACTTGTGTTGTATTACTGTGAAGTAGAATTGTACACGTCCGGTTAGACGTATAAACCCCCCCCCCTGGTTGGCTTGGTAGCCGGCCTCGATGGAGGAGGAGATTTACGCGTGTGGGAGGTGTCGAATTTTCTCAGAGAATATTCTACGATGAGAACTAGATGTTAATAGCGGCCAGGGCCTTTATAGGTTGAAGTACTACGTGTGGCGTGATCTACTTGGCTTAAGGAGTAGCCGACGGTTTGAGGTACTTGGAGCGTTTTGCTATTAGTCGATAATCGTCGCGAGGTATGTGAACCTCTTCCTACCCTTTCTAGCATGATGTTTTGTAAACTATGTAGTACGCAGACGCATACGTGCTAAATGAATTTGGTTGGTTTAAAACATAGGGTGTTATAATAGCTTTATGGGAAGTTAGTTATAACGACTCTATGTAAGTAAAAGAATGGGTTATTGATTTTAGAAGTTAAGAGACTTGATCTTGAAAGATAAGAGACTTAACTTATTTGACATGATATGAATTTTGTTAAAAAGTTGTGAAACCTCATTCGTGAGTAATGAGTACTTGGTTTTAATGAATAATGTTTTACTGATTTCGGAAATGAGAATAAGGGTCGAACAAACCACTGCAGCGCTAATAAAGGAAAAGGGTATTGACTAATTGAGTATTATTAAAACCAGTAGAAACCTCCATCTGCATAAAAGCTAAGATGAGACAAAATGATATTACATTTCCTAGATCATGGTTGCTCTAATAATATTGTTGTAAACAAGAATAACCTACTCACACATAAGACATATGTTACTCAATAGTTTTAAAAAAGATTAAGACTATGAGTTATGAAACCTTTCTAAAATAAGAGACTTGAGCATTTGAAATTAGGCAAACTTGAACGTTTGAAAAATAATGTTGTTACTTGATTTTACAAAGGGAAGTGTTTTGGTTTACTTAAAAAGATAGTCACTCTATTTTCATACTACGGGTATTGTGTGACTTATGTGAAAGAAACGGATCTTTTAAAGGAGTTAATGTATGTAGTACTTGGGGGTTAAAACCCGGATTTGTTGTAATAAAATATAAGTCTATGAGTATGTTGAACTTGCCTATGCTTGTGGTGATAGCCTTTGTTGTGCAAGTGTGTTGTATTTCGTATACCGCTGCTCTCACGAGGTCACTGATTTGTTATGTATGATTCTTTATCGAGTCCCACGGACGGGCCGAGACACGTATTCCACCGATTCTTTATCGAGTCCCATGGGATGGGCCGAGACACGATTCCACCGATTCTTTATCGAGTCCCATGGGATGGGCCGAGACACGTATTCCACCGATTCTTTATCGAGTCCCATGGACGGGCCGAGACACGATTCCACCGATTCTTTATCGAGTCCCATGAGATGGGCCGAGACACGTATTCCACCGATTTCTTACCGAGTCCCAGATGGACGGGCCGACACGATTCCACATGATTTATACCTGATCACGGCAGTAAGGAAGGAGTTCCACGCACGGCGGATGACTTGAGGCGTGAGTCCCCGACTTGACATGATCGCTTATGTTGTGAATCGTAGTTTGTTATCATACATGTCTCCCGCTTTATATAGACTATTATGATTTCATTTACTGATTTTACGCTTTCACATACTTGGTACTGTTAGATCGACCTCGCCCGGTGCGTTCACGCCGCAGTGAGGTACATCGGCCAGGATCCTCGCCGTAGGATCACGTCAGCGTGTTAGGAAGCCCCGCTTCTTGGAGGCTTATCTTTTGCATGTTACCCCGAGTCCGTAGGTTCTTGTACATTCGTGGTATGGCGGGGCCCCGTCCCCGTCATAGTTGTTGTAACTTTCTTAGAGGTCTCAGCACCGTGGCGTGGTTTGTAAAAAGGATAAGCGTTCGTTTTTATGTATATATTCGTAAGGCAAATGCTTTTGGTTGCCTGCTTATTTATCGATTCTTGTTTCATGATATGTTTTTATTTCCGCTGATTTTCTTTGATGATTGTATCAGATTACCAGGTGCCCGGTAAGGCACTATCACGCCCGGTTCGGTCGACAAAGTGGTATCGAGTAGTTAGTCCTCTGAAAGTGTCTACACCGCGTTCTAGTAGTCTTGATTATCGGTGTGTTGTGCACCACATCTATAATCGTGAGGTCGCAGGACAATTAGGATTGGTTTCATTCTTCTCATTCCGAGACCGTGCCTTAGAAAGTGTGATAAGTTGGACCCTCCGATGTATTTCGTTTTACCGCTATGCCTCCGCCGCAGTGCAACCCCGCCCAGAGGCAAGGCGCCGAGGAGCCGCAGTGGGATACAGAGGAGTACGAGTGGCGCAGCCCTGGCCAAGACTGACAGTGCTTCCAACGGCGAAGTTTTGACGCCGCCAAATTTCAAAGAGAGCTAGAGCCGCAGCTGGTCGCTGAGACCACAAGACTGAGCCTCCAGCCCCACACTGGAGCATGAGATGGGGCAAGGAGATGGCGCCATCGCCGTGGTCGTGGCCGATATGAGGATAGGCCGACGCAGCAGCTCAGCTCCAGAGCACCCGTAGTTCACCCCGAGCGCATGGGCTGAGACTACGGGACTTTGTGAGCTGCAGCCCGCTAGAGCTCTATGGGTCGAGGCCTGAGGATGATCCGCAGGAGTTCATCCGACAGTTACAGCGGATCATGAGAGTGATCAAGGCTTCGGAAACCGAGTCAGTGACCTTCGGTTCGCATCGGCTGCGTGATACTGCAATGATCGGTTTGATTCACGGAACCGCCCCGAGGAGCATGCTCTCCCAGTTTAGGGGCGAGTTCGAGGGCATTTCTTGCACATTTCTTGCCTCCACATGAGAAGGGCCTGGCCGACGATTTTTGACGCTGAGGCGCATCGCGCAGACGGAGTACAATGTGGAATTCGACTCATCGCCTGTATGTCCCCGTTAGTAGCTTGTATGGAGGATGAGTACACCGCTACGCCACCGCTAGATGACTACCGCGCAGGCTTGTTCGGTAGCTCTTCACCGGCATGGATATTGCCCGCACGCAGCTCACGCGCCAGATGTGAGGCACGGAGAGGTCGACGGAATGACCGAGATCGCCAAGAGGGCACGACAGCAGGTCCTTTGGTAACTTTCGAGGCGACCGCCTCAAAGAAGCAGTTAGTTATGTACCTCCGCCAAGACAGAGCGGTCCTCCGCGCCTTCGTGGGCGCTCGGTATTCGGAGCTGGTCCGCTCCGTGGCTTCGTTCACAGATATATACGGGTTCTAGTCCGGTTCGTGTTTTCTCGGTGCACGATGCGGCAGCGCCATCCCGGAATGTCGTCTTTTATCGGTGCTTGTTTCACTGCGCCGTCGAGGCATGTGACGAGATCGCCCTGAAAGAGGAGTACAGCAGCGTGACATAGCTCTACCGGTGGAAGGTTCATCGCTTCTACGGTATGCACTGCAGCGGGCCTATGATTAGAGTGAGCGGTAGATTCGGTATATCCTTAACCTCTGAGATTTGTATGCGTGATATGATGACCTTATTATCAGTGTACTACGTATGGATAGCGTTGTGTTGTTTGTGAGTTAGAAAACATGGTTAGTTGAAAGGATAAGTATGGGATGGAAAGTGTGAACCTTAGAATATTTCATGTTGAGACCTTAGATATAAGGTCGTCTTGAGTAAAGGATTTTGCTAATGATCCTTGGCGGAGTGCATTATGCATAGGGTATATTTGGGTGATAAGCCCATGGGTAGTGTGAGATGAAAGTGGTAGCTTTCATGACGTGAATTAGTAAGATTGTTCCGTATCGGGGAACGAGAGTTGGCGCGATTTGGGGTCGGGTTGAGGACCATTCGCGGGTCAACCCGCACCCCGGAATGAGGTGGGGTCAGTTCGGGGTGGTCCCGCCAGGTGGTAGGATCACGAGGGTGCTAGGCCCAAGTTTAGATGACCATCGTATGTGTTCGTGGATATGTTCGACTAGAAGCAAATCGTGAAGGCCGAGAATGACCTTAAAGGAGTTTGAGGATAGGTTACGGGCCGGTGTTTCGATTTCAGGGGTAGCTGTGAGGATTATTTGCCTCTTGTTGAGTGTGTATTATATAGCTACCATTTTAGTATTCGGATGTCACCTTAAGAAGCCTTGTATGGGCGGAAGTGTAGATTGCCGGTCGATTGGTTCGATGTTGGCGAAGTTCAGATAGTTGGTCCCTACTTGTTTCAGCAGAATGTGGATAAGGTGAGGTTTATCCAGAGGAGGTTTTAGCAGCTCAGAGTCAACATAAGTCGTGCGGATAATCGGCGACGACGCTTGGAGTTCAGGTTGACGGTGGGTCTTCTTGAAGGTACCACCCCGGAAAGGGTGTGACGAATTTTGGAAAACAGAGGAAACTTAGGCCGAGTCACTTTGGGCCTTTTCAGATCATGTGAAGAATAGGCCAGGTTGCCTATATGTTAGCTAGTCGTCCGACGTAGGAGGCAGTATGTCCGGTCTTTCATGTTGTTATGTCCGGAAAGGTATCGGGGATCCGTCCAGAGTGTTCCCAGTTAATGATGACCAAGTTGGAGATAGTAACCCCGAGATTTAGAACTGAAGCAGTAACAGAGATGTGGTAAGTCATGAGAAAGAGTTCGAGTGTACAAGAAAGGTACGACGAGTAAGGGAAGAAGCGAGCGTGTGTTAAGAACATAGGTGTGATCATTTCTTTGTGAAGTGAAGACGCGAAGGGAGTATCCTTTGAACCAGGAGTGAGAGTTGATGTTGTTTTACATCGTCAAGGAGATTCCTCGTTGGGTTGGATTTGGGTTTTACGCATGTGTTATTTGGTGGCCATGTGTGGCATTGGCAACTTGTTTAAGTTATAAGGAACTTTATCGTTATCTTCCTTGAGAAAGAACATTCGGGACGAATGTTTCTAAGGAGGGGAGAATGTTATACCCCGTATTTCCAGAGTATGTACGTGAGGGCGTACGTATAAAAGTTTAAGCCTTAAGTATGCTAAGGATCGAAAATTTGTGCACAACTAGCGAAAAGAATCGTTTTCCGACGAAACGTTTTTCTAAACTTGCGAAGGGAAAATTCCGGCTATTTCATTTATTATTTTTGCGGATTTTTCCGAGAGATGAAATATTTTGGACCAACGGGAGGGTGACATTTGTCACCCTCAATGGACGGCAATGAGGGGCTTTCTTTGGCACGTTTTTGTTGCCTAACCTTGGTCAAGGTTAGGTAGGATATTTTGTGGGTAGATGGATAAGGTTACACTTGGGTAAATCCTCACCCTACACTTGCCTAGCACTTGACTTCATCTTGGCCATTGGTTGGCCATTGGTTGACCTATAAATACTCCCCTAAGTTGAAGACTTTCTTCATCCCTCAAATAAGTTCCAAGTCTAAAAATCCCTCCTCTCCTCGAGCTTTCGTCCGCCACACCCCCTCCCCCTTTGAGAGGCCCTCGGCCGAGAACACCCCCCCTAGCCTAGTTGTTTTCAAGAAATACCCCCCTTGGTAGAGAAATACTCTCCAAGTATTGTTACTATACCCAAATACCATGTAGTACTTTCCAAAGTTACCTCTATACGTAGAGCCCGGAAAATACTACTATACTTTCCTTTAGCCACTAAACGAAACCCTATGGAAAAATCTCCATAATTGGTTGGAGTACTTAGTAGAAGTGTGTAGAACTTCTAAGGGTTTCTTGGAGCGAATTGGAGCGCACGGAGTAGGAGCTAAACCTTGCTCAGGATCGACATTTAAACTTGGATAATTTTGGGCTTATCGAGGTAAATAAACTTGTCCCCCTATTGTAATTGGAAATTACATGCTGTAGTAATATATAGTTGAAGTATACTATATATAGAATGAACATTGATAAGAATTGAACTGTACTTACATAGATCGTATTCTGATGACTTGTGTTGTATTACTGTGAAGTAGAATTGTACACGTCCGGTTAGACGTATAAACCCCCCCCCCTGGTTGGCTTGGTAGCCGGCCTCGATGGAGGAGGAGATTTACGCGGTTGGGGGGGGGGGGGGAGGTGCTGCCGAATTTTCTGTAGAATATTCTACGATGAGAACTAGATGTTAATAGGCGGCTTGTGGCCTTTATAGGTTGAAGTACTACGTGTGGCGTGATCTACTTGGCTTAAGGAGTAGCCGACGGTTTGAGGTACTTGGAGCGTTTTGCTATTAGTCGATAATCGTCGCGAGGTATGTGAACCTCTTCCTACCCTTTCTAGCATGATGTTTTGTAAACTATGTAGTACGAGACGATACGTGCTAAATGAATTTGGTTGGTTTAAAACATAGGGTGTTATAATAGCTTTATGGGAAGTTAGTTATAACGACTCTATGTAAGTAAAAGAATGGGTTATTGATTGTAGAAGTTAAGAGACTTGATCTTGAAAGATAAGAGACTTAACTTATTTGACGTGATATGAATTTTGTTAAAAAGTTGTGAAACCTCATTCGTGAGTAATGAGTACTTGATTTTAATGAAAAATGTTTTACTGATTTCAGAAATGAGAATAAGGGTCGAACAAACCACTGCAGCGCTAATAAAGGAAAAGGGTATTGACTAATTGAGTATTATTAAAACCAGTAGAAACCTCCATCTGCATAAAAGCTAAGATGAGACAAAATGATATTACATTTCCTAGATCATGGTTGCTCTAATAAGATTGTTATAAACAAGAATAACCTACTCACACATAAGACATATGTTACTCAATAGTTTTAAAAGAGATTAAGACTATGAGTTATGAAACCTTTCTAAAATAAGAGACTTGAGCATTTGAAATTAGGCAAACTTGAACGTTTGGAAAATAATGTTGTTACTTGATTTTACAAAGGGAAGTGTTTTGGTTTACTTAAAAAGATAGTCACTCTATTTTCATACTACGGGTATTGTGTGACTTATGTGAAAGAAACGGATCTTTTAAAAGAGTTAATGTATGTAGTACTTGGGGGTTAAAACCCGGATTTGTTGTAATAAAATATAAGTCTATGAGTATGTTGAACTTGCCTATGCTTGTGGTGATAGCCTTTGTTGTGCAAGTGTTGTATTTCTGTGCTACCGCGTCTCTCGATGGAGGGCCGGCTGATTTGTTATGTATGATTCTTTATCGAGTCCCACGGATGGGCCGAGACACGTATTCCACCGATTCTTTATCGAGTCCCATGGGATGGGCCGAGACACGTATTCCACCTGATTCTTTATCGAGTCTCATGGGATGGGCCGAGACACGTATTCCACCTGATTCTTTATCGAGTCCCATCGGATGGGCCGAGACACGTATTCCACCGATTCTTTATCGAGTCCCGTAGGACGGGCCGAGACACGTATTCCACCGATTCTTTACCGAGTCCCATAGGATGGGCCGACACGTATTCCACATGATTTATACCTAGATCGCCAGGTGAGGAAGGAGTTCCACGTACGGCGGATGACTTGAGGGCGTGAGTCCCTGACTTGACATGACTGCTTTTATGTTGTGAACTGTAGTTTGGTTATCATACATGTCTCCTGCTTTATATAGACTATTATGATTTCATTTACGATTTTACGCTTCATATACTTGGTACTGCCAGATCGACCTTCGGCTGCGTTCACGCCGCAGGTAGAGGTACATCGGCCAGGATCCTCGCCGTAGGATCACAGCGTGTTGGGAAGCCCCGTTTCTTCGGAGGCTTATCTTTTGGTATGTTACCCTGAGTCTGTAGGTTCTTGTACATTCAGGGGTATGGCGGGGCCCTGTCCCGTCATAGTTGTTGTAACTTTCTTAGAGGTCTGTAGCACTGTTGTGGGCAGAGTTTGTAAAAAGGATAACTGTTCGGGTTTTTATGTATATATTCAGAAGGCAACTGTTTTGGTTGGCCTGTTTATTTATCATATCTCTTGTTTTATGATATGTTTTTATTTCCGCTGATTTTCTCTGATGATTGTATCACTAGGGTGCCCGGGGTAGAGCACCATCACGGGCCCGGGTTCGGGACGTGACAACACCGATAATCAAGACTCTACTAGATACGGTCTGTAGACACCTTCCGAGGATTAACTGCTCTGATACCACTTTTGTCACGACCCGATCCCGGGCTCGTGACTGGTGCCTTACCCGGGCACCCAAGTAGACATACATCAGAGTAATCAGCGGAATAATAAATCAAGACATGAAACAAATGTAAAATGTAAATACGCTTTATCCGAGAAAAAGTTGTCTTTTCGTATATATATGTACTCAAGTCCGCGTTACATCCCAACTTTACAACAGACTACAGCACTTCAGGAATGTAAACAACTATGGTGGGACAGGGCCCCGCCATACCCTGAATGTACAAAATATCTACAACACCAGGGAGAGTCGTACCAAAAGTCGAGCCTCCGGAGAAATGGAGCTCACGACACTGAGTAAGGATCCTAAGAATGAGGATCTACCATCCGCTTTAACTGCAGCGTGAACGGCCCAGAGGTCGATAACAGTACCAAGTATGTGAAAGCGTAAAGTACCGAAATGAAATCAAGCATTTTAAAACCATTTACAAATACAACTATTCAACCGCATATAGTGTCACAACATAAACAAGAACAAAATAGATATAATGTAATCGGTCTTTTCTAGGCCACTAATGATCAAGCAAGTCCAATCGCCATAGTATCATTATGCGAGCCTATTCTCGACTCCCGCATCGCATGTAGACCACCTAGGTCCGCATGAGGTATTCTCGCGACGGCAGCTAACCCGCGACATCAACTCGACTCGCATCCGCGTAGTCACATGCACCGCATAGGCCCTATAGACCCGCATCATGATAACACACCCGGAGTGATGATCCTGGAACTCCCGCAGCTCCGCATAGGTCACACAGACCCGCATGAGGTATTCCTCGCATCGGGGCGCTAACCCTAATTTCAAGTCGTGGTGTAAGTGATATAATATCAAAGACAACCGCTATCGTTAAACAACATAAGCACAACAAGGTAACCCCCTTTACACAAACGTTACAAGACACTAACACACGTAGCATCATAATATGTCTACTTATCAAACCATCTTACTACACTTTCCAGAAATCAAGACAAGGCTTTCATAAACACATAAGTAAACTGCCTTTTGTCTTTCTTAAGTCGTTATACCTAACTTCCCATAAAGCTAGTATAACTCTTAAGCTTTTTGTTTAAAAACCAAGTATTTCTCTTCTTTCAAAAATGATTTATAATTCTTTTGAAATACTTCAAGATTCTTATTATTTAAACTCAAGTCAAAAGACATCCAAGTAAAACCACGTTCAGTTAACACACGTACGTCTACCGTACTATATATATTTTTAAAAATATCATGCTCAAGAGGATAGGAAGAATCACATACCTCCTCGGCGAAATCCACCTGCCAAGTCGAATATGTCGCGCGCAGAGTATCAACCTATAATAGTCAAATACGTCTATCAACGTCTAGACTACACTGTAGAATATTCTAAGCAGAGGGTTCTCTATTCTATGGAAAATTGGGCAGCACTTCCCTGCCCGTCAAACTACACAAGTCTACTGTAAGTACAGTCTTATGTAAGTACAGTTCAATTCTCTTCTTTTATACCATCCTTCTATATATCTTATACTCATTTCTATACTACTACAGTATGTAATCTCCAATTACAATAGAAGGACAAGATATTTACCTCGGTAAGCCCAAAATTATCCAAGTTTAAATGTCGATCCTGAACAACGTTTAGCTCCTAATTTGCACGCTCCGATAGCTCCAAGAAACCCTTAGAAGTTTCTAAACAACTTCTACTTAATACTTCAACCAACTATGAAGATTTCCCGTGGTTTCGTTTTGTGATTAATGGATATAAAGTAGTATTTCCTGCTTTTAGTATAGAGGTAACTTTGGAATACTACAAGGTATTTGGCTAAGGTATTTGGGAATAGTAACAATACTAGAAGACAACTTTTCTACCAAGGAGGGGGGGTATTTCGACGAGACAACTAGGAAGGGGGGAAGGGGGGTGCTTCGGACGATAGCTAGGAAAAAGGGGGGGAGAGGACTTGGACGAGAACACTACTAGAGGGAAGGATTTTGAGACTTGGAAGTTGTGTTTGTGGATGAAGAAGTCTTGCACAAGAGGGGGGTATTTATAGGACCACCAAGGGCCAAGATTAAAACAAATGGAGGGTGTAGATTAGATAGCTTGTGTGAGTGGAGTCTTCCACCAAGTGTCCACCACAACCTTGGGACATATGTCCACCACAACATTGGGACATATGTCCCCCCACAACAATGAGCCATGTGGCCCTCCACTTGCACAAGAAACCGTCCAAAATACCTACCTCCACTAACCCAAAAATATCTTGCAAGACTTGACCATTTGACTTGTCCACTAGGCCACCATTTCGTCCAACCCATGCCAACTAAGGGTGACACATGTCGCCCTCCTATTGGTCCAAAATATTTCGTCTCTCAGAAAAAATCCGTAATCGGTTAAAATATTAAAAACGTAGAATTTCCTTCACAAGGTTCGGAATCTTTTCCGTTGAAAGTTTACAATTTCATTCTTAACCTAATTAGGGTTTGTACAAATATACGTACGCCCTCACATACATACTCTGGAAAATACGGGGTATAACACAATCGGACTCCAAGGCTCGCTAGCTGATGTAACTCGCGGACCATGCCCCTCCTCTCTGGATGCACATCTGATAGACTACCCATCGATCTACGACTAAGGGCATGTGCCACTACATTGGCCTTCCCTGGGTGGTATAGGATATCGATATCATAATCCTTGAGTAGCTCTAACCACCGTCTCTGTCGTAAGTTCAGCTCCCTCTGGCTGAAGATATACTGGAGGCTCTTGTGGTCTGTGTAAATATCCACATGAACTCCATACAAATAATGTCTCTAGATCTTCAAGGCATGAATCACTGCTGCCAACTCTAAGTCATGTGTGAGGTAGTTCTTCTCATGCTTCTTGAGCTGTCGAGATGCGTAAGCTATAACCTTACCCTGCTGCATCAGCACACACCCAAGCCCGATGCCCGACGCATCACAATAAACCACGTAGCCGTCTGGACCCTCTAGAAGAGTAAGAACTGGGGCGGTCGTCAATCTCTCCTTCAGTAACTGGAAGCCCTCCTCACAAGCATCCGTCCACTGAAACTTAGCTGCCTTCTGAGTCAGCTTAGTCAAAGGTGCTGAAATAGAAGCAAACTTCTCCACGAACCTCCGATAATAGCCTGCACGGCCCAGAAAATTGCGCACCTCTGTCGGTGTAGTAGGTCTAGGCCAAGTCCTGACTGCCTCGATCTTTGCCGTATCCACCCGAATACCATCGGCCCCGACAATGTGCCCTAAGAATGCCACCGAAGCCAACCAAAATTCACACTTCGAAAACTTGGCATACAACCGGGTCTCGAGAACTCTCGACCGTCTCAAATGCTCCGCATGCTCCTGCTCTGAGCGAGAATAAACCAAGATGTCATCAATGAATACTATCACAAACGTATCCAAAAATGGCTTGAACACTCGGTTCATCAAATCCATAAATACTGCCGGAGCATTGGTCAAGCCGAAAGACATGACCCTGAACTCATAGTGCCCGTACAGTCCGAATGCGATCCTGGGACATCCGCCTCCTAACTCGCACTGATGGTAACGGATCGCAGTCTATCTTGGAGAAACACTCGCGCCCGCAACCGGTCGAACAAATCATCAATCCCGGGAGGGTATCTGTTTCAATACCACCTTGTTCACCGCTCAGAATCAACACACATACACTGGGCCCCATCCTTCTTCTTCACAAATAATACCAAGGCCTCCTGGGAGAAACACTAGGCTGATGAAGCCCTTCTCCAAAGAAATCTCTCACCTGGTCCTTCAACTCTCTCAACTCGGGTGCCATTCTCAGTATGGCGGAATGGATATAGGTCGGTGTCGTGCGTAATATCAATGCAAAACTCAATCTCCCTCTCAGGAGGGATACTCGGGAGGTCGTCTGGGAACACATCTGGAAACTCTCTAACTACTGGAACTGACTGAAGGTCTGGTATCTCGGCCTCATTATCAAATACCCGAATGAGATGGTAGATATACCCCTTCTGCACCATCTTCCTGGCCTTGAGGTAAGAAATAAACCTACCCCTCGCCGACACAGTGCTCCCCTCCCACTCAATAACCGGCCTCAGAAATCGAACTGCATCACTCTCTCCCTACAGTCTACATTTGCGTAGCATGAAGCTAGCCAATCCATACCCATGATCACATCAAAATCGGTCATATCTAACTCTATCAAGTCGGCTAGGGTCTGACGACTGCATATAGTCACTGGGCAAGCCCTATATACCCGCTCAGCTACCACCGAATCACCCACTGGCGTAGCTACCTCAAAAGGGTCTATGGACTCAGGCTCTATCCCTATCCTACCAGCAATATGGGGAGATATATAGGACAAAGTAGAACCCGGATATATCAAGGCATACACGTCACAACATGAAACTAATAATGTACCTGTGACGACATCCGGTGACGCCTCCTGGTCCTGGCGGCTGGACATGGCATAAATGCGGTTCTGAGGACCGCTGGAACTAGAACCCCTGCCACAACCTCTGCCGTGACCTGCTGGCCCATGAGCGCCCTGCCCTCCGGGGCGAGTAACTGTAGGAGATGAAGAACCCGCAAAAGACCCTGTAGATTGACCCCTACCATCTGCGCTGCCTCTGGTCGGACAGTCTCTATCAAAATGACCCTGCTGGCCGCAAGTGTAACACGCTCCCGAAATGGGATCTACCACATCGGACACACTGAGAAGAGGGTGGTCTCGATTGGGTAGTACTTCGCTACTGGAAGTCCAAGCTCGGGCCCCGACCGCCCCGAATACCTCGCCGCTGAAGACGGTGTAGGAGTTCTCTGAGCTGGCTGAGGTGTGAATCTAGTCTGCTGCTGAGGTCGTCCACCCCGAGAGCTACCAAAGGACCCTGCCGTCCTGGCCTTCTTCTGCTGATATCTGACAACCCGCTGGCCTCTACTCTCCTCACATCCCAGTGCATAAGCCTGCATGCGGGCAATGTCCATGCCCTACGGTGCTACACCCGAGCAACCCTCTGCCAAATAGTCGTCGAGCCCGGTGACGTAGCGGTGCACTCTATCCTCCATGTCTGCCACTAGCGCAGGGACATACTGAGCCAACGAGTCAAACTCCACGTTGTACTCCTGAACCGTACGCCCTCTCTGTCTCAGCATCATAAATTTGTCGGCCCGTGCTCTCCTCATCTGCGGAGGCAAGAAGTGGCTAAGAAATGCCTCTGAGAACTCGTCCCATACTTCTGGAAGTGCATGCTCTCCCCGGGACAGCTTCCACGAATAAAACCAGTCGACTGCAGTATCACGCAGCTGATGCGAACCTAAGACCACCGACTCGGTCTCCGAAGCCTTGATCACTCTCATGATCCGCTGTAACTGTCGGATGAACTCCTGCGGATCATCCTCAGGCCTCGACCCGTAAAAATCTGGTGGACTGCAACTCAGAAAGTCCCATAGTCTCAAACTATCCGATCTGGGGTGAACTACGGGTACTACTAGAATCGCCAGATCCAGCCTATCTCGCGCGTGCCACGATCTCGGCTAGTAATCGCCATCTCTCGTAACCCACTCCTCTCGCTTCCAAGCCGTGGACTGAGGCGCAGTGCAGTGGTCTCGTGAGCCTCTGCTGCGGCTCTAAACTCTGCTGGGGCTGGTGGCGTCGTGGACTCGCCGTCTGTAGCACCACCTCTGGTAAGGACTGGGCCTGTGCCCTCGTGGCCCTCTGTGTCCTACTAGCAGCTCCCTCAGCCGCCTTGCCCTTCTGGGCCCGGGTTGCCTTGCGTAGAGGCATAGCTGGTACATAAGAATGTGTTAGAAAGAGTCCAACTTATAACACAGCTCTAAGGCACGATCTCAGAGTGAGAAGAATGGAAACCAATCCTAAATATCCTGCAGCCTCCTGATTATTGGTATGGTGCACAACACGCCGATAATCAAGACTCTACTAGATACGGTCTGTAGACACTTTCCGAGGATTAACTGTTCTGATACCACTTTTGTCACGACCCGTTCCCGGGCCCGTGACTAGTGTCTTACCCGGGCACCCAAGTAGATATACATCAGAGTAACCAGCGGAATATAAACTTACAACCATAAAACAGTGTAAAATAAGAGACAGTTTAACCAAGAAAAAGTTGCCTTTCGGCATGTATATATAAACCAAAACTGAACAGTTACATCCCAAAGTTACAATAGGACTACAGACCTCTAAGAATGTAAACAACTATGACGGGACAGGGCCCCGCCATACCCCTGAATGTACATAAATCTACAATGACAGGGAAATCGTACCCAAAAGATAAGTCTCCGGAGAAATGGGGCTTTCCCAAAAGCAGAACGGCGATCCTAGGAGCGGGGATCAACAACCGGAGTACCTCTACTTGCGGCATGAACGCAGCCCCCCGAAGGAGGTCAGTACAACAGGTACCAAGTATGTGAAACTGTAAAGTACTGAAATAACATCATAACATTTTTAAAACCAATTCACAAATACGTACGAAACAACCCACTTTAACCGCACATAGTGCCACAACATAAACAAGAGCAAATAGATGTAACGTAACTGGTCTTTTCTAGGCCGCTAATGATCGAAGCAAGGCCAATCACCCATAGTATCATTATGCGTGTTACACCCCGTAGTTCCAGGGTATGTATGTGAGGACGTACGTACGAGAATACGACAGTATTATTGGAAAGGAAGAAATATGTGATTTTTCGACGGAAAAGTTTCCGGATTTTGTGAAGGAAAAAGGTTCGTTAATGGGAATTGGATTCCCAAATTTGGTATTTGGACTTCCTGGATTATATTAGAATTATGGAATTTTATTTTCGGAAATGGTCACGTGGGGCCCACGGGAGAAATTTACGGTTTTGTGGGGTCCAATTTGTTTTCTAGTTTTTCGATATTTTGGATATTTTCGGAAGATGAAATATTTTGGACGAGTAGGGGGCGACACATGTCACCCCCATGTGGCCATGTTGGCCGATTAGGTGTGAATGTGGCCTCGCCGAATGGCTTGCCAAGTGTCTAGCCACTTGTCTTGATTTTTGTGTGGACACTTGGAGGGTGGGACCCACACACACTTGTAACCCAATATCACCACACACTTGCCTTGATCTTGGCCCTTGATTTCACTATAAATACCCCCCTTGATAGCAAGACTTCTTCATCCACACTTGAGATAATTTCCAAGACAAAAATACTCCCTCCCCTTCCCTAGTTGCTTTCGGCTTTGCCTTGATTTCTTGAGCAAAAGTTGTCCAAAAATCCTTAAACTTATTAGTGTTCTTCCTTAGGGTGTTATTGTGTACCAAGAGTTGGAAAAGATTTCACACCCGTAGCCTTAGAATTACACCTTGGCCGAAACTTGTCATAGTTGAGCCTTAGTGTTCATCACTTTTTGGAGTTAGATCTTGAAGAGGAGTTGGTTAGGAGCTTCTAAGGGTTGCTTGGAACGGGTTGGAACGTAAGGAGTTGGAGCTAAACGTTGCTCAGGATCGACTTATTAATCTTGGATAATTTTGGGCTTATCGAGGTAATGATCTATGTCCCCCTATTGTAATTGGATATTACATATTGTAGTAGATTAGAATTAAGTATAAGATATATTGGAAGGATGATTATAAAGTATTGAAATGTATTTACATTAGACTGTATTTACAGTAGACTTATGTAGTATTATTATGAGGCAGAATTGTACACGTCCGGTTAGACGTGTAATCCCCTTGGAGTTGTTGGCTTGGTAGCAGGCCTTGTTATATGAGGTTATTTATGTGATTGCGGGGAGAGGTCTCTTGAATTTTCCGCAGGATAAGGATCCTTGTACTTAGAATTATTCTATAAAGAGAACTAGAAGTTGATAGATGTATTGTGGATATTATAAGTGGATCTTCTACGCGCGGCATACTCGACTTGGCTTGTGGATTAAGCCGAAGAGGTATGTGATTCTTCCTATACTCTTGAGCATGATTGTTGTGAACTATATAGTACGGTAGACGTACGTGTGTGAAATGAATTTTGTTTGGTTAAAACATAAAGTGTTATAATGGCTTTATGGGAAGTTAGTTATAACGACTTTATGAAGATAAAAGAAAGATTTGATTTTTAAAGCTAAACGATTTGATTTTAAAAGTTAAGAGACTTGATCTTGAAAGATAAGAGACTTGACTTATAAACGACTTGATTTCGGAAAATGAGAGGTAACTTGATTTAAGTATATGTTACTTGTTTGAAAAGAGTAAGTTACTTGGGTTTTAAAAGTATACTTGATGTTGTTTTAAAAGTGTTACACCCCGCATTTCAGGTCTAGCTTATGAGACCGTACGAAAGGAACTAAGATCAAAAATTTAGAAAGATAGGGTGATGGACTGTTTTCGGACGGGTTTTAGTCAACTTGGAGGAGGTTTATGCCCCATTACATCAGGAGTTTTTAGGTGTTTCAAACGCCTAGTGTGTAGTCTGTTAAATCTAGTTCCCAACGCAACAAACCGTTCGTCGATAGGACATCGGAGTCGAAAGATATGGAAGTTACAAGTTCGGTGCGCAGTCAGGCATATAGGTATTTTCTGTCAGGGGCCACAGCGCCGCGGCGCCGGAATGCAGGGCCGCGGCGCCGGAATACAGGAAATTCTCAGAGGTGGAAGCGCCGCGGCGCCAAGGCGGGATTTTTCCACGGTAAAGGGAGAAAAACAGGCGATATTTTAGAGAAAAGCCTATGAGAGGGTGACAAGTGTCCCTCCCATCTTTTTGACCAAGAAAAGGGTCCTATTTTAGGGCCAAGTCTTGGAAGACTTGGTCATTTCATCTAACCATCCTAAGAACTCCTCTCCCTTTCTCTCTAGATTTTTGAAGAAAACCTAGCCTACGGAAGAATTGTTGGAGCGGCGGCAAGAAGACAAGGTGTTGGTAAGCTTGTAGGAAGCGCACGTGGACGAGTTTGGAGGGAAAGGAGTTGAAGACAAAGGGCTTTAGTGGGCTAATACAAAAGGTAAAAGATTCCCTCTTCTCTTAGATATATGTTTTAATACTTGTTATAGTTGATTTAGACCACGTGAATCATGTATTAGAGATTGGTAAGTACTTTGGATTTTGGAAGGCTAGAAATTCGAAAATGACATGATTGAGTCATTTGAATTTGAATTACAATTTGGTCGTTATCTAAAGTCGTCGCATGTTATCTACTAGAGGATTGTAGTAGCTTTAATCGATTTCGGCTTGATTACATGTCATACTAAACAACTTGTATTGAAATAGAGATTGAAAGAGTAGTAGTGTTGTTGTAGCCGAGAATTGGATGAGAATTGGTGTTGTTGTACCTCTAATTGCTGAATGTACACTTATATTTTGTGGACTAGTTTTGATGTCAATTGTGGGGCGGAATTTTACACGTCTTGTAGGCGTGTAATCCCCTATTGTTAACTACCTTGTTGAGCCTTAAATGTGGCGTGTTTGGTTACTGAATTCGGCCTTGTAAAAAGTGGCAAAGTAAGTAGAGACAAAGGAAATGCTGTCCAAATTTCCATAGAATAAGGGGCTTTGCAATTAGAGTATTATACGTTAAAACTAGAAGCTAATAGACGTATTATGGCCATTATAGGGTGAAATACTACGAGTAGCATATTCTACTTGAAGGGTGGAAAGGACTAACAAGGGTGTAGTACTTTGGAACAGTTGGCTACCTGTCGATAATCATCGCGAGGTATGTGATTCTTCCTATCCTCTTGAGCATGATTATTTGTGAAATGTAAAGTGCGGTAGATGCACGTGTGTTAAAGGAGTTTGATTTCCCTTTTGTGCCTTGGCTTGATATGAAGTGTAAAAGGCTTGATTGTGTGGAAAAGTAGTAAAATCTTATTCGTTAGTAATGAGTACTCGGTTGTTAAAGAAAAAGCCCTCTTGGTCTCATAAATGCTTATAGTTGTAATTGGTTGGTTTAAAAACATAAAGTGTTATAATGACTTTATGGGAAGTTAGTTATAACGACTTTATGTAGGTAAAGAAATGGTTTGTTGATTTCAAAAGATAAGAGACTTGTCTTATAATTGACCTAAATGGTGTTGAAAAGTGTGAAACCTCATTCGTGAGTAATGAGTACTTGGTCTTTAAAAGAACAAAGTTTTATTTGGTTTCTTGACATTCTAAAGTAAGGAGACTTAAAGGCTTTTTGAAGGTCATGTAACTTGATTTTGGGAAAAGAGAAGTAACTTGAGTTTAATAGTATAAGTAACTTGTTTTCAAATATTGAACTCTTCTTGATGGAAAAATATAAGTGGCTTGGTTTTAAAAGGTAGGAGTACCTTGATTTTAAAGGGGTTAGTTACTTGGGTTTTAATGGTATACTTGACGTTGTGTTAAAAGTGTTTAAAGTACTTGATTTAAACATGAACGTGTTTGGTGCTACGGATATTAGTATCGAGTTGTTTTTACGTAAGAAAAGAAGGAGTCTTCTTTTTGAAAGAATTAAAGTATGTAGTACTTTGGGGGTTAAAAACCCGGATTTTGACATAAAATGAAAGTACCTTGAGTTGTGTGTAACTTGCCTATGCTTGTTGAGATAGCCTTTGTTGTGCAAGTGTTTGATTTTGTGCTACCGAGTCCCTCGATGAAGGGCCGACTATCTGTTTGATTGATGGACATACTGACACGCCAGTGGCCCACGTATGCTTCCACAAATGAGTATTATCTTGTTATTGTTTGGACATACTGACACGTTGGGTGGCCCACGGGTATGCTTCCACAGTGAGTATTATCTTGTTATTGTTTGGACATACTGACACGTTGGGTGGCCCACGTATGCTTCCACAAATGAGTATTATCTTTTATTTGTTTGGACATACCGACACGTTGGGTGCCCACGTATGTTTCCATTATGGGTGTCATCTTGTTATCTCCTTTGGGCATACCGACACGTTGGATGGTCCACGTATGGGCCCACTAGGACGGTTCGAGGCCATGCCTATACCGAGGTGAGATGCCGGCATGCGCCATCAGGCGGGTTAAATTCCCGGGTTGTATTTGAGTGATGATTTTACGGGCATGAGTCCCTGACTTGACTGCTTATATGTTGTGTACTGTATTTTGGTTATCATACATGTCTCCTGCTTTTTATAGACTATTATGATTTCATTTACGATTTTCGGGCCACATACTTGGTACCCGTTAGATCGACCTCCTTCGGGCTGCGTTCATGCCGCATGTTGAGGTACATAGCTTGCTGATCCGCACTCTTAGGATCGCTGTTCAGTTCTCGGAAAGCTCCATATCTCCGGAAGCTTGTCTTGTGGTACGGTTCCCTGAAGTAGTAGAGTTTTGTACATTCAGGGGCATGGCGGGGCCCTGTCCCGTCATTGTTGTTATAAAATTCTTAAAGGTCCATAGATCGCAAGTGGGCAGGGTTTGTAAAGGATATAACTGCGCAAGTTTTTATTTATTTACAGAAAGGTAACCGTTTTGGTTAGCCTGTTTTCTTATTTCATTGTTCATCTTCTATGAGTTTTTATTTCCGCTGATTTTCTCTGATGTTGTATCACTAGGGTGCCCGGGGTAAGGCACCAGTCGCGGGCCCGAGGTCGGGTCGTGACAAAAGTGGTATCAGAGCAGTTAGTCCTCGGAAAGTGTCTACAGACCGTATCTAGTAGAGTCTTGATTATCGGTGTGTTGTGCACCACATCTATAATCAGGAGGCTATAGGATATTTAGGATTGGTTTCCATTCTTCTCACTCTGAGATCGTTCCTTAGAGCTGTGTTATAAGTTGGACTCCCTCTGACGTATTCTTTTTATACCAGTGATGCCTCCACGAAAGGAAACCAGGGCCCAGAAGGGCAAGGCAACAGGAGGAGTCTGCGAGTAAGCAAAGAACGGTCTCTGCGAGGCCACGATGCACGAGCCTCCGGTCCACGGCCAGGAATAGAGGATATGGGTTACAAGGAGATGGCCCAGTTACTAGCTAGGATTGTGGCTAGACACGAGGACAGACGAGAGTCGGATGTTCCAGTGGCACCTGTAGTTCACCCGAGGTCAGATAGTTTGAGACTTCGGGACTTTACGAGTCTGCGCCACCCGAGTTCTATGGGTCGAGGCGAGGATGATTCTCGTGAGTTTATCCGACGATTCTTGCGGATCATGAGAGTGATCAAGGCCTCGAGACAGTCGGTAGTTTTGGGTTCGCGTCGCCGCGTGATCTGCGATCGGTTTGATTCATGGAGTTGTCGGGAGCATGCACTCCGGCTAGATGGGACGAGTTCTCGAGGCATTTCTTGCACACTTCTTGCCTTCGCGGTGAGAGAGCCCGCGGATAGATTTTTGATGTTGAGGCGAGCCGCGACTGTCGGGAGTACAATGTAAAGTTTGACTCATTGGCCCGGTATGTCCCCGCTATAGTGGCAGACATGGAGGATAGAGTGCACCGTTATGTCACCGGGCTCGATGATTATTTAGCGGAGGGGTGCACAGGAGTAGCTCTTCAGCCGGGCATGGACATTGCCCGCATCCAGGCCTATGCGCAGCAGACTGAGGAACGTAGAGGTCGGCGGGATAACCAAGATCATTAGAAGAGGCCGGGACGAGGTCCTGGTGACTTTCGAGCGGTAGCCTCAAAGCGAGCTAGTTATGCGCCTCACAAGACGGAGTGCCCACCACGCCTTCGTGACATTCGAGATTCAGGGCGGTCGGTGGCTCCAAGGTTTTAGGTTTTTGGGGAAACAGGGATGTTAGTCAGATGGGACCACCCCTACCTCGTTGTGGCCGTTGTGGTAGGCTCCATGATGGAGAGTGTAGTGCTAGTATGGGAGTTTGTTTTACGTGCGGCAAGCAGGGCCATTTTATGAGAAATTGTCCAACCAGAGGTAGCACGGATGTAGAGACTCAGCCTTCGGGATCAACGACTAGTTCATCTCCTCCTTTTGTGCGCCGTGCAGGGAAGGAACATGATTAGAACGACAAAGGGAAAGTGAAGCAATAGTTACAGGTATATTCTTAACCCTCTAGAGACTAGTATGCATTGATATTATGGTGATGTGCTAAGTGTTATGTTTGGATAGCTTGGTGTTAAAAATGTGATTTAGAAGCATGATCAGTGAAAAGGGCAAGTCTGGGGATGAGAAAATTTTGAACCTTAGAATTTATAACAATCGAGACCTTAGATGTAAGACCGTCTTGAGTAAAAAAAAATTACGGTTATCTTTGTCGGAGTACATAGTATACGTGGAGTATATTCGGGTGATAAGTCCATGAGTGGTGGGAGCTTTTGTGATATTAGAGATGATCCCTCGTTGGCTGGGATTTAAAGTTTTGCGTGATTAGTATATTATGGCCGTGAGTGGCATATTTGATTTTTGTAGGTGTAGTAGTGAAGACTATACCGGCGCATGCGTTTTGGAGACTTAGAAGGAACATTCGGGACGAATGTTTCTAAGGGGGGGAGAAGTTTACACCCCGCATTTCAGGTCTAGCTTATGAGACCGTACGAAAGGAACTAAGATAAAAAATTTAGAAAGATAGGGTGATGGACTATTTTCGGACGGGTTTTAGTCAACTTGGAGGCGGTTTATGCCCCGTTACATCAGGAGTTTTTAGGTGTTTCAAATGCCTAGAGTGTAGTCTGTTAAATCTAGTTCCCAACGCAACAAACCGTTCGTCGATAGGACATCGGAGTCGAAAGATATGGAAGTTACAAGTTCGGTGCGCAGTCAGGCATATATGAAGTGTAAAGGGCTTGATTGTGTGGAAAAGTAGTAAAATCTTATTCGTTAGTAATGAGTACTCGGTTGTTAAAGAAAAAGCCCTCTTTGTCTCATAAATGCTTATAGTTGTAATTGGTTGGTTTAAAAACATAAAGTGTTATAATGACTTTATGGGAAGTTAGTTATAACGACTTTATGTAGGTAAAAGAATGGTTTGTTGATTTCAAAAGATATGAGACTTGTCTTATAATTGACCTAAATGGTGTTGAAAAGTGTGAAACCTCATTCGTGAGTAATGAGTACTTGGTCTTTAAAAGAACAAAGTTTTATTTGGTTTCTTGACATTCTAAAGTAAGGAGACTTAAAGGCTTTTTGAAGGTCATGTAACTTGATTTTGGGAAAAGAGAAGTAACTTGAGTTTAATAGTATAAGTAACTTGTTTTCAAATATTGAACTCTTCTTGATGGAAAAATATAAGTGGCTTGGTTTTAAAAGGTAGGAGTACCTTGATTTTAAAGGGGTTAGTTACTTGGGTTTTAATGGTATACTTGACGTTGTGTTAAAAGTGTTTAAAGTACTTGATTTAAACATGAACGTGTTTGGTGCTACGGATATTAGTATCGAGTTGTTTTTACGTAAGAAAAGAAAGAGTCTTCTTTTTGAAAGAATTAAAGTATGTAGTACTTTGGGGGTTAAAAACCCGGATTTTGACATAAAATGAAAGTACCTTGAGTTGTGTGTAACTTGCCTATGCTTGTTGAGATAGCCTTTGTTGTGCAAGTGTTTGATTTTGTGCTACCGAGTCCCTCGATGGAGGTCCGACTATCTATTTGATTGATGGACATACTGACACGTTGGGTGGCCCACGGGTATGCTTCCACAGTGAGTATTATCTTGTTATTGTTTGGACATACTGACACGTTGGGTGGCCCGTGGGTATGCTTCCACAGTGAGTATTATCTTGTTATTGTTTGGACATACTGACACGTTGGGTGGCCCACGGGTATGCTTCCACAGTGAGTATTATCTTGTTATTTGTTTGGACATACTGACACGTTGGGTGGCCCACGGGTATGTTTCCACTGTGGGTGTCATCTTGTTATCTCCTTTGGGCATACCGACACGTTGGATGGTCCACGGGTATGGGCCCACTAGGACGGTTCCAGGGCCATGCCTATACCGAGGTGAGATCCGGAATGCGCCATCAGGCGTTAAATTCCCGGGTTGTATTTGAGTGATGATTTTACGGGCATGAGTCCCTGACTTGACTGCTTATATGTTGTGTACTGTATTTTGGTTATCATACATGTCTCCTGCTTTTTATAGACTATTATGATTTCATTTACAATATTTTCAGTTTCACATACTTGGTACCACAGATCGACCTCCTTCGGGATGCTCATGCCTCGTGTCGAGGTACATAGCTTGGCGATCCGCACTCTTAGGATCGCTGTCGGTTCTGAAAGCTCCATATCTCCTAAGCTTGTCTTGTGGTACGGTTCTCAAGTAGTAGAGTTTTGTACATTCTGGGCATGGCGGCGGCCCTGTCCGTCATTGTTGTTATAAAATTCTTAAAGGTCCGTAGATCTTCGCAAGGTGGTTTGTAAAGGATATAACTGCGCAAGTTTTTATTTATTTACAGAAAGGTAACCGTTTTTGTCACGACTGCCCGGCTCGTGGATCGTGCCTTACCCGCACCCAAGTAGTCATACATCGAGTAATCGTGAATATAAAAACAAGACATGAAACGGTTGTAAAATGAGACACGCTTTATCTCGATGAAAAGCTTGCCTTTCGCATATATATATAAATAACCCAAGTTTTGCGCTACATCCCAAGCATACACTCAGACTACAAACCTCTAAGGAAGTAAATAACTATGGCGGGACAGGGCCCCGCCATACCCTGAATGTACAAAACTATCTACAATACAGAGAGATCATACCAAAAGTAGAGCCTCCGGAGAAGATGGAGCTCCTGACACCAATGCAAAGAGATCCTAAGGATGTGGATCTAGCACCTGCTTGCCTTTACCTGCGGCATGAACGCAGCTCCCCGAAGGAGGTCAGTACAACAGGTACTAAGTATGTGAAACTGTAAAATACTTAAAAATGAAATCAAAGTATTTTAAAACCATTTGCAAATATAATCAGTTCAATTGCACATAGTGCCATATCACAAACAAGAACAATAATAGGTAAACTGTAACATGTCTGTTCTAGGCCGCGAATGATCGAAGCAAGGCCAAGCGCCCATAGTATCATTATGCATGCCTAATCTTGGACTCCCGCAGTCCGCATAGGTCACACACAGACCTGCATGAGGTATTCCTCGACGGGGTAGCTAACCCCTGCACTACCGACTCCCGCACCGCATAGTCTCAATAGACCGCATAGTCACACGCATCGCATAGGCATCCTGCGTCGGGCTAAAACACCGGAATGATCAATCTCGAACTCCCGCAGCCCGCATAGTCACATAGATCGTGATAGGCCGTATAGACCGCGCATCGCGGTGGCAAGCCCTCGGTATAATAAGTCAAGGGGGTAGGTGATATAATAACAGTACAACAGACTTACCGTTTAGCAACGTAAGCACAGCAAGAATGACCCCCTTTCACAGCATTACAAGACACTAACACAAGTAGCATCATAATATGTCTACTTATCAAACAATCTCACTATACTTAACAGAAATCAATACAAGTCTTTTATAAACAAACAAGTAATAGTTCCTTTTATCTTTCTTAAGTTGTTATACCTAACTTCCCATAAAACTAGTATAACTCTTAAGCTTTTGTTTTAAAAACCAGATATTTCTCTTCTGTTAAAAATGATTCAGTATTATTTTGAAATGCATCAGGGTCCTTATTATTCAGGCTTAAGTCAAAAGACATTGCCGTAGTTGTTATTCAGGCTTAAGTCAAAAGACATTGCCGTAGTTATTATTCAGTTAACACATGTACGTCTACCGTACTATATATATATGTTAAAATATCATGCTTAGGAAGAATCACATACCTTCTCGGCGAAAACCTCCTGCCAAGTTGAATATGTCGCACGCAGAGAATCAGCCTATAACAGTCAAATACGTCTATCAACGTCTAGATCAGATCAGTAACAAATTTCTAGCGCAGGGTTCTCTATTCTATGGAAATTTGGGCAGACTTCCCTACCCTGGTAAGTTATACACCATCAGTAAAAACAAATTCTAGGTGAGTTCAGTTCTATTATTCTTCTTTTAAACCCTTCTATTGTGATAACAGTTCAATTCTATTCTGTAATATTCTTCTAAGTATTTAATACTTAATTCTATACTTCTACAGTATGTATTCTTTAATACAAAAGAGGGTTAGGATTATTTACCTCGGTAAGCCCAATAATATCCTAGGTATAAGTCGATCCGGAGCAAGGCTTAGCTCCTAAGTTGTACGCTCCGATAGCTCCAAGGAAACCTTAGAAGTTCTTCACAACTTCTACTAGGTACTAAGGGATTTGGGCTAGGGTATTTTGGGCATTATAACAATACTAGAAGGCAACTTTTCTACCAAGGGAGGGGGGGTAGATTTCGGCTAGGCTAGGGGGAGGGGTTGCCTCGGCCAAGCTCACTCAAAGGGGGGGGTGTTTTGGACGAAAAAAAGGCTCAAGGGAGAGGAGAGGATTTCAAGACTTGGAAAGCTTGTTTGTGGATGAAGAACTCTTCATCACAAGAGGGGTATTTATAGGTCAAGGGATGACCAACCAATGGCCAAGATTATGCCAAGTGCAAGGCAAGTGTAAGGTCAAGATTTGGGCAAGTGTACCTAGCCAACTTGCACACAAAATATCCTACCAACTACTTGACAAAACAAGCCACTCCATTCGGCCATATAGACGCCTCACGTCCACCAATTGGAGGGTGACAAGTGTTGCCCTCCCGTTGGCCCAAAGTGTTTCGTCTCTCGGAAAAATCCGCAAAAATTAGAAATGGCATAGCCGAAATTTATCCTACGCGAGTTGTGTAAAACATTTCGTCGGAAAACGATTCTTTTAATGAGTTGTGCCAAAAAAAAACGTCCCAATGCCTACTTTAAGGCTAAAATTTCGTACGTACGCCCTCACGTACATACTCTGGAAATACGGGGTATAACATTCTCCCCCCCTTAGAAACATTCGTCCCGAATGTTCCTTCCCAAGACAGTTAACGATAAGATTCCTCATAACTTAAACAGTTGCAAATGCCACACACGGCCACAGAACAACACTTAGGCATAAACGATAATGAAGATTTACAAGTAGGAAAGTGAATTACCTGGAGGTGTGGGGAATAGGTGAGGGTACTTCTGCCTCATGTCCTCCTCAGCTTCCCACGTCATCTCCTCCCTGAGCTCGTTCCGCCACAAGACTTTGACGGAAGCCACGTCCTTGGTCCGCAGACGCCTAACCTGACGATCGACTATCGCTATGGGAATCTCCTCATACGATAACCCCTGGTCACCGACATCGCCAATCAGGTGTACCTAGATGGATCCCCGATACACCTCCTCAAAGATAGAAACATGAAACACCGGATGATCGACTCAGATTCGACGGCAGATCCAACTCATAGGCAACCTTGCCTACCTCGCGACAATCAAACAGCCCAATGTACCTTGGGCCGAGTTTCCTTCTTCCCGAATCTCATCACACCCTTCATGGGTGACACCTTTAGAAAACCCAATCTTGAACCTCGAACTCCGATGCCGACGACGATGATCTGCGTATGACTTCGCCGACTCAGCCGCCAAGAACCTCTCCCGGATAAGCTTCACCTTATCCATCGCTCGCCGCACCAAATCTGGTCCCACTAATCGCACTCGCCCACATCGAACCAGCCTATAGGCGATCTGCACTTCCTCCCATACAAGGCCTCATAAGGCGCCATCCGAATACCGAGTGGTAGCTATTATTGTATGCAAACTCAACTAGAGGCAAATGATCCTCCCGCCTACCCACGGTCAATAACACAGCTCGCAGATATCCTCAAGAGTCCGATAGTGCGCCTCGCCTGTCCGTCTGCTGCGGATGGAATGCGATTCGTGCTCACTCGCCCCTAAACCCTTCTCGAAAGACCTCCGGAAGTTAGCCAGAACCGGGCTCTGCATCGATATGATCGAAATAGGGACTCCATGCGATCGACGATCTCTGATGTAAAGTCCGCATAATCCTCACCAAAAGTCGCCCTAACGGAAGAAAGTGGGCTGATTTCACACCGTCGACGATAACCCATATAGAATCATGTCTCTCCGAGTGCGAGGTAATCCCGCGATGAAGTCCATGTTGATTACCTCCCACTTCCGTGTCGGGATCGCTATCGTCAGAATAAACCACCGTGCCTCGTGCTCTACCTTCACCGCCGACAACACGCACTAAGCTACGAACTCGCAACGCCCCTCTTCAAGCCATCCCACCAATACACGTATCTAAGGTCGTGGTACATCTTGGTCGACTCGATGGATAGAGTAACGCTACGCGTGTGCTTCCCCAAGAACTCGCCAAGTCCTCAAACATCCGAACACACAACTCGCTCAAACCTTAGCACCCCATCGTGCTACCTCAAAAGGACCCTTCCTCACGAAGAGCCAGATCACGATAACGTGTCAAAATCGATCTCGAATCGCCTCTTCACCTTCTCGACGATGGAAGACTCGGCAACCTCACGAACTCGAACCCCATCGCTATCGTAATCAATCAAACGGACACCAAGGCTCGCTAATCGATGCAAATCACGAACCATGCCCTCCACTCCGGCCGCACTCGATAGGCTACCCATGGACCTACGACTAAGGGCATTCGCCACAACATTGGCCTTCCCGGGTGGTACAGATATCGACGCCATAATCCTTAAGCAACTCTAACCACCGCTCTCGCCGTAGTTCACCTCCCCGTCAAGATATACCGAGGCTCTTGTGGTCTCGTATAAATATCCACGTGAACCCCATACAAATAGTGCCTCCAGATCTTCAAAGCGTGAATCATCACGCCAACTCCAAATCATGGGGGTAGTTTCTCTCGTGTTTCTTAAGTCGCCGGGATGCGACGCTTATAACTCTACTCACTGCATCAACACACATCCCACCGATGCTCGACGATCACAATACACAACATAACCGTCGACCTCTAGAAGAGTAAGAACGGGCGCCGCCGCCTCTCCTTCAAGAATCGAAACCCCGCCACAAGCATCACCATCGAATCTTAGCCGCTCGAGTCACCTAGTCAATGGTGCGTAGATAGAAGCAAACTTCTACGAACCGCCGATAATAACTCGCAAGGCCCGTAAAATCGCGAACTGGCCGAGTAGTAGGTTCAGGCCAAGTCCTGATCGCCGATCTTGGCCGTATCCACTAATGCCATCACCATAATATGCCCAAGAAAAGCCACCGGTTAACCAAAACTCACATTTGGAAAACTTGGCGTATAATCGTGTCCCGAGAACTGCCAAGATACCTCAAATGCTCGCATGCTCCTCGCCTGAGCGAATAAACCAAGATATCATCGATGAACACTATCACAAACGTGTCCAAAATGGTTTGAACAATCGGTTCATCAAATCCATGAATACCACGAGCATTGGTCAATCCAAAAGACATGACCACGAACTCATAATGCCCGCATCGTCCGAATGCGATCCTGGGACATCCGCTCGACTCAGACGATGATAGCCCGATCGAAGATCAATCTTGAGAAACATCTCGCGCTCGCAATCGTCGAACAAATCATCAATCTCGGGAAGGGTATTCGTTTAATGGTCACCTTGTTCACCGCCAGAATCAACACACATGCGCAGCTGCCCCGCCCTTCTTCTTCACGAACAATACCGCGCTTCGTGAGAAACACTAGGTCTGATGAAGCCCTTCTCCAAAGAAATCTCTCACCGGTCCTTCAACTCTCTCAACTCGGCGTGCCATTCAGATGGCGGAATGGAAATAGGCCGAGTGTCCGCATCACATCTATACAAAACTCGATCTCCTCTCGTGAGGATACCCGAGGTCGTGCAGGAACACGCCCGGGAACTCTCTCGACTATCGAATCGATCAAAATCTGGTATCGCAGCCTCGATCAAACACCCGAACGAGATGGTAGATGTACTTCTCGCACCATCTTCCTAGCCTCGAGGTAGGAAATAAACCTACCTCTCGCGTCAAATGTTCCTCCCACTCGAGCAACCGGCCTCAGAAACTGGAACCGCACTACTTTCTCCTCGCAGCTTCACGTGGGCGTAGCAAGAAGCTAGCCAATCCATACCCATGATCACGCCGAAATCACCATATCCAACTCGATCAAGTTTCCGCCAGTGGTCCGACGATCAGAATGGTCACAGACAAGCCCTATATACCCGCCGAGCTACCACCGATCACCAATCGCGTAGCTACCGAAAGCGGTCTATGGACTCGTGCTCTATCCCTATTCTACTAGCAACAAGGGGAGATATATAGACGAGTAGAACCCGATCTATCAAGGCATACACATCAATATCGGAGATCGATAAGGTACCGTGATTTACATCGTGAGGCCTCCGTCCCGCTTACCGACAAGGCATAAATGCGCTCGAGGACCGTTAGAATCGGGACCCGCGCCACGACCTGCCGCGACTGGCCGCCCACGAGTACCTTGCCTCCGGCGAGTAATCGGGGATGAAGAATCACAATCGACTCGCAGCCGACTCCTACCATCGCGATCGCCCGCTGACAGACTTCGCAAATGACCTCGCCGCCAGTGTAGCAAGCTCCCGAGTAGTATCGCAACCCCGAATGGAACTCGCCATAGCCGACACACCGAGCGGACTCGATCGGTTAGCACTCGCTACCTCGAAATCAAGTCCCGGGCCCCGACTCGCCTCAATACTCGGGCCGAATCGACAATGATGCGAGTGCTCGAGCCGGCCGGTGCAAATCTAGATCGCCACGACCGCCCACCCCGAGAACTACCAAAAGAACCGGCCGCCCCGCCTTCTTCTCGATGTCGATATCTATCGACTCGCCGGTCTCGCGCCTCGCATCCAAGTGCATGAGCTCGCACGCGGTAATGTCCATACCCGGCCAAGAGAAACACCCGCACAAGACTCGCCATATAATCATCTAGCCAGGCGACGTAGCGTGCACCCTATCCTCCATATCTGCTACCAATGCCGGGACGACGAGCCAAAGAATCGAACTCGACATTGTACTCCCTAATCAAGCGCCCCGCCGCCTCGCAGTGAAAATCTGTCACCGCGCCTCCTCATCCGCGAGGCAAGAAGTGAGTAAGAAAGGCCTCCGAGAACTCGTCCCAAGTAGCTGGGGATGCATGCTCTCCCCGGGATAACTCCCATGAATCAAACCAATCGACTGCAGTATCACGCAGCCGATGCGAACCAAAGATCACGGACTCGGTCTCCGACGCCCGATCACTCATAATCCTCAGAGCCGACGGATGAACTCCTCGCG
Organism: Przewalskia tangutica; assembly: GCA_029844215.1. Taxonomy (NCBI): domain Eukaryota; kingdom Viridiplantae; phylum Streptophyta; class Magnoliopsida; order Solanales; family Solanaceae; genus Przewalskia; species Przewalskia tangutica. The sequence goes on from CM056726.1 coordinate 57,016,967, forward strand.
ATCATCCTCCGCCTCGACCCGTAAAACTCTGGCGGGCTACAACTCAGAAAATCTCGTAGCCTCAAACTCTCGGCCCGCGGGTGAACCACGGCACGATCGGGCCGAATCGAATCGCCGTGATCCACTGCCTCATGTTCGCCACGATCTCGCCAATAGTCGGGTTATCTCTCAGGCTTCCTAACTCTCCGCCCCAGCCGCGGGATGCGAGGCGGGTACCGTGGTCTCGCTGGGCCGGTGGCGCCATAGAACTCGCCGCCCTGGGTATAGATCGGGCCCGAGCCCTCAGAATCTCCTGTCCTACTAGCGGCTCCTCACGCTTTGCCCTTCTGGGCCCGGTTGCCTTTACGCGAGGCATCATCACATGTAAAAGGAATACGTTAGAGGGGTCCAACTTAACACAAACTCTAAAACACGATCTCGAGTGAGAAGAATGGAAACCAATCCTAAATATCTTATAGCCTCCTCGATTATTGGTGGGCACAACACACCGATAATCAAGACTTACTAGATACGGTCTCAGACACTTTCCGAGGATTAATCGCTTCGATACCACTTTTGTCACGACCCATTCCGGTTCGTGGATCGTGCCTTACCCGCACCCAAGTAGTCATACATCGAGTAATCTGAATATAAAACAAGACATGAAACAGCTTGTAAACGGAGACTTTATCTGAAAAGCTTGCCTTTCGGCATATATATAAATAACCCAAGTTTTGCTATATACTCTCAGCTGTACACTAGGACTCTGATTCTAAGGAAGTAAAACTATGAGCCTCCGGGGAGCTCCATACCTGAAATGTACAAAACTATCCTACAAATCAGGAGATCCAAAAGTAGAGCCTCGGAGAAGATGGAGCTCACACCAATGCAAAGAGATCCTAAGGATGTGGATCTAGCACCTTGCCTTTACTCGCGGATGAACGCACTTCAAGGAGGTCGACAACAGTACTAAGTATGTGATCAGAAAGTACTTAAAAATGAAATCAAAGTATTTTTGTCACGACCCATTCCGGGGCCCGTGACTGGTGCCTTACCGGGGCACCCAAGTAGTCATACATCAGAGTAATCAGCGGAAATATAAAACAAGACATGAAACAGTTTATAAAATAAGACACGCTTTATGTGAGAAAACATCGCTTTCGGCATATATATATAAACATGGTTTAGCAAGCTACATCCGACATCGCATAACATACGACTACGCACTTCTAAGGAAATATACAACTATGGCGACAGTGGCCCCGCCATACCCCGATCAGACAAAACTATCTACAACAGGAGATCATACCCAAAAGTAGAGCCTCCTGAAAGGATGGAGCTCCCGACACCAACGTAGATCCTAAGAATGTGGATCTAGCACTGCCGCCTCTTACCGCAGATGAACGCACTCAAGGAGGTCAAGATAACAGTACTAAGTATATGAAATCAGAAAATACTTAAATGAAAACATATCATTTTAAAATCAGTTTTGCAAGTATGTATGAGACAACCAAGGGACCGCATATAGTGCCACATCATAAACAAGAGCAACAATAGGTAAACTGTAACAGGTCTTTTCTAGGCTGCGAATGATCGAAGCAGGCCACCGCCCGTAGTATCACCACGCAAGCCTAATCGACTCAGAGTCCGCATAGGCCACTCACATAGGCCCGCATAGGTACATAACCCCGCATCGAGGGTAGCTACTCTGCATCGCCCCGACTCGTAGTCCGCACGGCCACATAGACCGCATGAGGTATAACCCCGCATCACTAACTCGAACTCCCAGAGCTCGCATAGGTCCTGGACCCGCATGAGGTATTCTCGAATCATGGTCCTGCATCACCACCCGAAGTCTACCCCCGCATCGGAGGCGCTTAACCCCTGAATATGTCAAGAGGTGAGTGATAGTACACTAACATAACAACTTATCTTTAAACAACATAAGCACAACAAGAACGTTACAAGACACTAACACACATAGCATCATATCATGTCTACTTATCAAACCATCTTATTATTCTTTTCACAATTCAATATAAGTCTGTTATAAACACATAGGCAAACTGTTTCTTTTATCATTCTTAAGTGGTTATACTTACTTCCCATAAAGCTAGTATAACTCTTAAGCTTCGCTTTAAAACCAATTAGTTCTCTTCATAAAAATGATTCAAGATTCTTTTGAAATGCTTTCGCTTCTTTATTATTCAAAGCTTAAGGCATTGCTGTAAGTATTATTCAAAGCTTAAGTGGCATTGCCATAAGTATTATTCAGTTAACACATGTACGTCTACCGTACTACATATATATTGTAAAATATCATGCTTTAGGAAGAATCACATACCTTCTCAACGAAAACCACCTGCCAAGTTGAATATGTCGCGCGCAGAGAATCAGCCTATAATAGTCAGACACGTCTATCAACGTTCAGACTACTTTGTAAATGATTCTAAACAGAGGGTTCTATATCCTACGGAAAATTGGGCGATTTCCCTACCCGTGAGCTACTCAAGTCTATCAGGAAAACAAATTCTATGTAAGTACAATTTGATTATTCTTCTTTTAAACCCTTCTACTGTGATGACATTTCAATTCTATTCTGTGATATACTTCTAAGTATTTCATACTTATTCTTATACTACTACAGTATGTATTCTCTAATTCAAAAGAGGGTTAGGATTATTTACCTGTAGCCCAATCATCCTAGATAAAAGTCGCGCCTGAGCAAGGTTTAGCTCCTAAGTTGTACGCTCCGATAGCTCCAAGGAAACCTTAGAAGTTCTTCACAACTTCTACTAAGTACTAAGGGATTTGGGCTAGGGTATTTTGGGCATTATAACAATACTAGAAGGCAACTTTTCTACCAAGAGGGGGTAGGTTTGGCTAGGCTAGTGGGCTCGCCAAACCACTTAGGCTAGAGGGGTATTCGCCAAGGCCTTCACAAGGAGGAGGAGGTGTTTGGACGAAAAGGCTACAAAGGGAGAGGAGAGGATTTTAGACTTGGAAGCTTTTGTGGATGAAGAACTCTTCATCTCAAGAGGGTATTTATAGTCAAGGATGGCCAACCAAGGGCCAAGATGTAGCCAAGTGCTAGGCAAGTGTAAGGCCAAGATTAGGCAAGTGTACCTAGCCAACTTGCACACAAAATATCCTACCAACTACTTGACAAAATCGCTCTCCAATTCGGTCCAATTCCGCCACAAGTCCATCAATTGGAGGTGACAAGTGTCGCCTCCCGTTGGTCCAAAATGTTTCGCCTCTCGGAAAAATCCGCAAAAATTAGAAATGGCATAGCCGAATTTACCCTACGAAAGTCGTGGAAACGCTTCAGGAAAACTATTTGCTTTGTGAGTTGTGCCCAAAATCGCCCAAGGCCTAAACTTTAAGGCCAAACTTTTGACGTATTCCCTTACGCATATACTCCGAAATACGGTATAACATTCTCCTCTTAGAAACATTCGTCCCGAATGTTCCTTCCCAAGACAGATAACGATAAGGTTCTTCATAACTTAAACAGTTTGCAAAAAGCCACACACGGCCACACAACAATACTTAGGCAAAAACGATAACGAAAATTTACAAGTAGGAAAGTGAATTACCTGGAGGTGTGGGGAATAGGTGAGGGTACCTCTTCCTCATGTCCTCCTCAGCTTCCCACGTCATCTCCTCCTCGAGCTCGTTCCGCCACAAGACTTTGACTAAGCCACGCCCCGTCCGCAGACGCCTAACTCCGACGATCGACTATCGCTATGGGAATCTCCTCATACGATAACCCTCACACCGACATCGTCAATCGGTGTACCCTTGATGGATCCCCGATTCATCTCCTCAGCATAGTTACGTGAATAACCGGATGGACTGCCTCCAGATCGGATGGCAGATTCAACTCATAGGCAACCTTGCCTACCTCGCGACAATCAAACGCCCAATGTACCTTGGGCCGAAGTTTCCTTCTTCCGAATCTCATCACACCTTCATGGGTGACACCTTTAGGAAAACCCAATCATGAACCTCGAACTCAAGATGCCGACGACGATGATCTCGCATAAGACTTACCGACTCGAGTCGCCAATAGCCGCCTCGATAAGCTTCACCTTATCCATCGCCGCCGCACCAAATCGTCCCACTAATCGCACTCGCCCACATCGAACCAACCTATAGGCGACCGCACTTCCTCCCATACAAGGCCTCATAAGCGCGCCATCCGAATCCGGAGTGGTAGCTATTATTGTACGCGAACTCAACTAGAGGCAAATGATCCTCCCAACCACGGTTGATAACACAGCTCGCAAAGATATCCTCGCAGTCCGGATAGCGCGCTTCCCGTCTGCTCTGCCTGTGGATGGAATGCGATTGTGCTCACTGCGCCCCTAAACCTCTCGAAAGACCTCCAAAAGTTAGCCAAACCGGGCTCTGCCTAATATGATCGAAATAGGGACTCATGCATCGACGACCTCTGATGTAAAGTCGGCATAATCTCACCGAAAAAGTCGCCCCGACGGGAAGAAGTGGGCTGATTTCACACCGTCGACGATAACCCATATAGAATCATGTCTCCTCCGAGTGCGAGGTAATCCCGTGATAAAATCCATGTTGATTACCTCCCACTTCCGTGTCGATCTCAATCGTAATAAACCACCGTGCCTCGGTGCTCTACCTTCACCGACAACATGGGCACCGAGCTACGAACTCGCAACGCCCCTCTTCAAGCCATCCCACCAATACACGGATCTAAGGTCGTGGTACATCTTGGTCGACTCGGATGGATAGAGTAACGCCGCTGGTGCTTCCCCAAGAACTCCGCCAAGTCCTCAAACATCCGAACACACAACTCGCCTCAAACCTTAGCACCCCATCGTGCTACCGGACCCTTGCCTCACGAAGAGTCAGATCACGATATCGAATCAAAGCCGGATCCTCGAATCGCCTCTTCACCTCCTCGACGATGGAAGACTCGCAACCTCACGAACTCTAACCCCCGCTATCGTAATCAATCAAACGGACACCAAGGCTCGCTAATCGATGCAAATCACGAACCATGTCCTCCTCTCTAGCCGCACATCCGATAGGCTCCCATCGACCTACGACTAAGAGCATCCGCCACAACATTGGCTTTCCCGGGTGGTACAGGATATCAACATCGTAATCCTTAAGCAACTCTAACCACCGCCTCTCGCCGTAAGTTCACCTCCTCCGTCAAGATATACCGAGGCTCTTGTGGTCCGTAAAAATATCCACGTGAACCCCATACAAATAGTGCCTCCAGATCTTCAAAGCGTGAATCATACCGCCAACTCCAAATCATGCGGGTAGTTCTCTCGTGTTTCTTCACCGTCGACGCATATGCTATAACCTTGCCATGCCGCATCAACACACATCCCAACCCGATGCCCGACGACGCAATACACAACATAACCGCTGGACCTCCGGAAGAGTAAGAACGGGCGCCGATCTCTTTTCAAGAATCGAAACCCCGCCACAAGCATCGGTTCATCAAACTTGGCCGCTTTCCAGTCAGTCACCTAGTCAATGGTGCGTAGATAAAGCAAACTTCTCCACGAACCGCCGATAATATCCTGCAAGGCCCGTAAATCGCGAACCTCCGTCGGAGTAAGAGTTCAGGCCAAGTCCCGATCGCCGATCTCGCCAGATCCACTGAATGCCATCACCACAATATGCCCAAGAAACGCCATCAAGTCAACCAAAACTCACATTTGGAAAACTTGGCGATAATCAGCTGGTCTCGAGAATCACAAGATAGCCTCAATGCTCCGCATGCTCCTCGCCTCGAGCGAGAATAAACCAAGATATCATCAATGAACACTATCACAAACGTGTCCAAAAATGGTTTGAACACTCGGTTCATCAAATCCATGAATACCACGAGCATCGTCAACCCAAAAGACATGACTGAACTCATAATGCCCGTACCAGTCCCGAATGCATCCTAGGACATCCACCTCTCTCGACTCGCACTGATGATAGCCCGATCAGATCAATCTTGGAGAAGCATCTCGCACTCGCAATCGTCGAACAAATCATCAATCCCGGAAGGGTATTCGTTCTTAATGGTCACCTTGTTAAGCCGTCAGATCAACACATGCGCAGCGGCCCCGCCCTTCTTCTTCACGAACAATACCGGCGCTTCCTGGGGAGAAACACTAGGCCCGATGAAGCCGCTTCTCCAGAAATCTCTAAGCTGATCCTTCAACTCTATCAACTCGTCAGGTGCCATTAGTTATGGCGGAATGGAAATTGGCCGAGTGTCTAGCATTATGTCTATACAAAACTCAATCTCCATCTCAGGAGGGATACCCGGGAGGTCGTCTGGAAACACGTCTGGAACTCTCGACCACCGAATCGACGGAAAATCTGTACCGCAGCCTTCAGATCAAACACCCGAACGAGATGGTAGATATACCCTTCGCACCATCTTCCTAGCCTTGAGGTAGGAAATAAACCTACCCTCGGCGATACCGTGCTCTCCCACTCAACAACCGGCTCTCAGAAACTGGAACCGCATTACTCTCTCTCAGCCTACATTGGCGTAGCAGAAGCTAGCCAATCCATCCCCATGATCACGCCGTCAATCATCTCCAACTCTATCAAGTCGGCTGAGGTCCGACGATCAAATAGTCACAGACAAGCTCTATATACCCGCCGAGCTACCACCGAATCACCCATCGCGTAGCTACCTCGAAGTGGTCTATGGACTCGTGCTCTATCCCTATCCTACTAGCAACAAGGGAGATATATAGATGAGTAGAACCGGATCTATCAAAGCATACACATCAAACCCAGAACCGATAAGGTACTGTGACGACATCGGTGAGGCCTCCCGATCTGCTTACCGGACAAAGCATAAATGCGGTTCGAGGACCGCTAGAATCAGGACCCGCGCCACGACCTCGCGACACTGGTCCACGAGTACCTTGCCCTCCGGTCGAGTAGTCGCCGGGATGAAGAAGACCCGAAAGAACACAGGTCGACCCTACCATCAAGATCGCCTCGCCTGACAAGCCGCATAAGTGACCTGCCGCCACAATCAAACAAGCTCCCGTAGTGTCACACCCCGACTGGCGTGGATCGTGCCTTACCCCGCACCCTAGTGATACAACATCGAGAAAACCAATGAAAATAAAACATGAGTCGTGAAACAAGAGATATAATAATAAACAAGCAACCAAAACGGTTGCCTTCGATATACATAAAACTCGAATAGTTTAATCCTTTACAACCCCGCCACAACAAGATTTCATGCACTTAAGATTTACAACGACTATGACGGACAGGCCCCGCCATACCACGAATGTACAAGAACCTACAACTCAGTGGAAACACATACTAAAAGATAAGCCTCCTGAGAAACGGAGCTTCCCAATATGTCAATCGTGATCCTATGGCGAGGATCCGCGATCGATGTACCTCTACTGCGGCATGAACGCAGCCTCGGGCGAGGTCGACAACAGTACCAAGTATGTGAAATCAGAAATATCAGAAATGAAATCATACTAGTCTATATAAAGGTGAGACATGTATGATAACCAAACTACGATTCACAACATAAAAGCCATGTCGATCGGGACTCACGCCCTCAAGTCATCACTCAACTATAACTATGGGTCTCACGCCCACAACATCAATCGTGTTCGCATCATGGCCGCATGCCCCCGGAATTCTACATCGGTGTAGACATGTCCATGATGCAACAATAATACCAATGCCCCATGGCCACATGCCCCCGGAATTCTACCTCGGTGTATACACGTCCATGTGACATCAACAATAATATACTGGGTGATCAACCCTGCAGCATGGCCACATGCCCCGAATTCTACCCTGTAGACATGTCCATGTAACCACAATAAGACAATAATCAAAATGGAAACATACCCGTGGAATTCTCCGTCACTGCCAGCACGTCCAAGTAAGTTCTCAACAAGTCAACCGGCCCTCTATCGAGACGCAGAATACGTAAATACAACACTTGTAAAACAAAGGCTATCATCACAAGCATAGGCAAGTTTCACACAACTCAAAGTACTTTCACATAAGTCACACAATACCCGTAGTATAAAAATCGTGACTATCTTTTTAAGTAAACAAGACACTTCCCCTTTTGTAAAATCAAGTAACAACATTATTTTCCAAACGTTCAAGTTTGCCTAATTTCAAATGCTCAAGTCACTTATTTTGGAAAGGTTTCATAACTCATAGTCTTAATCTCTTTTAAAACAATTGAGTAACATATGTCATATATGAGTAGTTTATTCTTGTTTATAACGATCTTATTACAAAGAACCATGATATAGAAAATGTAATATCATTTTGTCTCATCTTAGCTTCTATGCAGATGGAGGTTTCTCTGGTTTTAATACAACACATCATTATTCAATACATTTTCCTTTATTAACGCCGCAGGGTCTGTCGATACACATTCTGATTCCCGAAATCAGTAAAACATTATCCCTTTAAAAAAACCAAGTACTCATTACTCACGAATGAGGTTTCACACAACATCCATATTAAAACAAATAAGTTAAGTCTCTTAACTTCTAACATCAGTAAACCATTTTCTTACCTACATAAAGCTATTATAACCAACTTCCCATAAAGCCGTTATAACACTTTATGTTTAAACCAAACAAATACACTTAGTACCGTGACGTCCACCGCATTACATAGTTACACACATATCATGCTAGAACAGATAGAAGAGGTTCACATACCTCGCGAGTATCGACAATAAGCAAAATGCTCCAAGTACTACAACCTTGCTAGCCCTTTCCACTCCTCAAGTAGAATACGCTACTCTTAGTACTTTCACCTAAAAGGTCACAAACGCTCATTAACTTCAAAACACAAGGTTCCATTTCTCTACGTAAAATTCTAAGATTTTTTCCCGCAACAACAGTAAATCTCCTCCTCTATCGGTGCCGCTACCAAGCCAACCAGGGGTTTACATCGTTTAACCGGACGCGTGTACCATTCTACTACACAAAAATGCTACACAAGTCTATCAGAATACCCCATGTAATTACAGATTCTCTTCTTTAAATTCAGCTTAAGTCAAAAGACATCACGCACAATAATGTTCAGTTCTATATATAGTATACCTCCACTATATATTCCTACTACATGTAATCTCCAATTACAATAAGTGGACAAGAATATTTACCTCGACAAGCCCAAAATTATCCAAGTTATAATGTCGATCCTGAGCAAGGTTTAGCTCCTACTCCGTGCGCTCCAATCCGCTCCAAACAACCCTTAGAAGTTCTAGCCAACTTCTACTCAAATACTTCAACCAACTATGAAGATTTCCTTGGGTTTCGTTTGAGACTAAAAGGACAAAAGGTAGTATTTCCTGCTCTAATGATAGAGGTAACTTTGGAATACAACAAGGTAAAGGCTAAGGTATTTTGGGCATTATAACAATACTCGAGAGTATTTCTACCAAGAGGGGGTGTATTATACGAAACAACTAGGCTGTGGGGTACCCACGGCTAGCACCACAAAGGGGAGGAGGCTCTCGCCACAAGGCCACTCCGGGGAGGGAAGGCTTAGGACGAGAACACACTCAAAGGGAGGGAGAGGGACTCAAGACTTGGAAGATTTTAGGAATGGATGAAGTCTTCAAGCTTAGGGGGGGTATTTATAGCAAAACCAAAGGCCAACCAATGGCCAAGATCAAGCCATGTGCAAGGCAAGTGTAAGGCCAAGATCAAGCCAAGTGCACCCTAGTCCCTACTCCTTAAAACCCTCACAAATATCTACACAAATATCTACCATCAACTTGCCCCTTCAATCGGCCAAGTGCCGCCCCACTTGCTTCCATTGTGAGGGTGACACATGTCACCCTCCCGTTGGTCCAAAATGTTTCGTCTCTCGGAAAAATCCGCAAAAATAACAAAAGACATCGCCGTAATTTTCCCCTCGCAATTTATGTAAAACTTTTCGTAAAAAAACGACTCTAACCGGGTGTTGTGCACAAATGTCATTCGGCCAAGCCACCTAGGCGGGGGTGACACGTGTCACCCTCCTATTGGCCCTCATAAAACGTCTTCCGAAAAATATCCACAATGGCCAAAATCTCGAAAACAAAGTGGGCCTACAAAATCAGTAAATTTCTCCGTGGCCCCACGTGACCATTTCCAAAATAAAATTCCAAAATTCTAATATAATCTAAGAAGCCCAAATTCCAAACTGGAACCCAAATCCTTCAACGAACATTTTTCCTTACAAAAACCGGAACTTTTTCCGTGGAAGAATCACCTCTTTCTTCCTTTCCAATTTTTCTGCCGTACTCTCGTACGTACGTCCTCGCATACATACCTTGAGAATACGGGGTATAACACGAGCACCACAACTCCCGGTGGGATCTACCGACGGCCACACCGGCGGGGGTGGTCCCGACGCCGCACTTCCGCCGCTCGACGCTCAAGTCCTGGGCCCCGGTGCGCTCTCGAATGTCTGCCGTGGCCGAGGACGGTGCGAGTGCTCGAGCCGGGCCGTGGTGCAAATCTAGATCGCTGCCGAGGCCGCCACCACGATAGCCACCAAAAGACCTGCGCCCCGGTCTTCTTCTTCGCCGTCACAACCCGTCGATCTCTACGCTCCTCACATCCAAGAGCATGAGCCTGCATGCGGGTAATGTCCATACCCGGCTGAAGAGAAACACCCGCACATGACTCGGCCATATAATCATCTAGCCCAGTGACGTAACGGTGCACCCTATCCTCCATATCTGCTACCAATGCTGGGACGTATTGAGCCAATGAATCAAACTCGACATTGTACTTCGACAAAGGCGTCCTCTCCGCTCGCAGTAAAAATCTATCACCGCGCCTCCTCATCCGCGAGGCAAGAAGTGAGTGAGGAAACCTCCGAGAACTCATCCTGTAGTCGGGACGCGTGCTCTCCCGGATAACTCCCATGAATCAAACCAATCGATCGCGGTATCACGCACCGACGCGAACCGGGCGTCACAGACTGTCTCGAGGCCTTGATCACCCGCATGATCCTTCAGCGACGGATGAACTCCTGCGGATCATCCTCCGCCTCGACCAGTAAAACTCGCGGCTACAACTCAAGAAATCTCGTAGCCTCAAACTATTCGCCTCGTGCACCACGGGCGCGACGAGCCGAGCCGAATCGAACCGCCAGATTCAAATTATCCTCGTGTCGCCACAACTCTAGCCAATAGTGGCCATCTCAGACCCTAACTCCTCCGCCCCTGTGCCGTGGGATGAGGTGTGGTACTGGTTCGCCGGGCCGGGCGGCGTCATAGAACTCGCCGTCTGCGGTATAGATCGGGCTCGAGCCTCGTAACTCCGGTGTCCGATCGCGCCTCTACCGGCTTGCCCTTCTGGCCCGGTTGCCTTACGTGAGGCATAATCACATTCAAAAGGAATACGTTAGAGGTCCAATTTAACACGGCTCTAAAGCACGATCTCGAGTGAGAAGAATGGAAACCAATCCTAAATATCTTATAGCCTCACGATTATCGTGGTGCACAACACACCGATAATCAAGACTTACTAGATACGGTCAGTAGACACTTTCCGAGGATTAATCGCTTCGATACCACTTTTGTCACGACCCATTCCGGGCCGTGGATCGTGCCTTACCGGCACCCAAGTAGTCATACATCGTAGTAATCGGAAATATAAAACAAGACATGAAACAATTTATAAAATAAGACACGATTTATGTGAAAACATCGCTTTTCGTATATATATAAACATGGTTTAGCGAGCTACATCCGATATCGTACAACATGACTACGCACCTCTAAGGAAATATACAACTATGGCGGGACAGGCCCGCCATACCCCGATCAGACAAAACTATCTACAACAGGAGATCATACCCAAAAGTAGAGCCTCCGGAAAGGATGGAGCTCAGACACCAACGTAGATCCTAAGAATGTGGATCTAGCACTGCCGCTTACCGCAAAGATGAACGCACTTCAAGGAGGTCAAGACAACAGTACTAAGTATATGAAATCAGAAATACTTAAATGAAAACATATCATTTTAAAATCGGTTTTGCAAGTATGTATGAGACAACCAAGGGGACCGCACATAGTGCCACATCATAAACAAGAGCAACAATAGGTAAACTGTAACAGGTCTTTTCTAGGCTACGAATGATCGAAGCGGGGCCATTGCCCGTAGTATCACCATGCAAGCCTAAACCTGGACTCTCGTAGTCCGCATAGGCCACTCACATAGGCCCGCATAGGTACATAACCCGCGTCGAGGGTAGCTACTCGGCATCGCCCCGACTCGTAGTCCGCATGGCCACATAGACCGCATGAGGTATAACCCCGCATCACTAACACGGAACTCCCGTAGCTCGCATAGGTCCTGGACCCGCATGAGGTATTCTCGAATCATGGTCCTGCATCACCGAGTCTACTCCCGCGTCGGAGGCGGCTTAACCCCTAATATGTCAAGAGGTGAGTGATAGTACACTAACATAACGACATCTTTAAACAACATAAGCACAACAAGAACGTTACAAGACACTAACACACATAGCATCATATCATGTCTACTTATCAAACCATCTTATTATTCTTTTCACAATTCAATATAAGTCTCATATAAACACATAGGCAAACTGCTTTCTTTTATCATTCTTAAGTGGTTATACTTACTTCCCATAAAGCTAGTATAACTCTTAAGCTTCGTTTTAAAACCAATTAGTTCTCTTACATTAAAAATGATTCAAGATTCTTTTGAAATGCTTTCGATTCTTTATTATTCGTAAAAGCCGTGAGGCATTGCCGTAAGTATTATTCAGGCTTAAGCCGTGAGGCATTGCCGTAAGTATTATTCAGTTAACACATGTACGTCTACCGTACTACATATATATTGTAAAATATCATGCTTTAGGAAGAATCACATACCTTCTCAGCGAAAACCACCTGCCAAGTTGAATATGTCGCGCGCAGAGAATCAGCCTATAATAGTCAGACACGTCTATCAACGTTCAGACTACTTTGTAAACAGTTCTAAACAGAGGGTTCTATATCCTACGGAAAATTGGGCAGCACTTCCCTACCCGGTGAGCTACTCAAGTCTACTGTGAAAACAGTCCTATGTAAGTACAATTTGATTATTCTTCTTTTAAACCCTTCTACTGTGATGACATTTCAATTCTATTCTGTGATATTCTTCTAAGTATTTCATACTTATTCTTATACTACTACAGTATGTATTCTCTAATTCAAAAGAGGGTTAGGATTATTTACCTCGGTAAGCCCAATAATCCTAGATAAAAGTCGCGCCTGAGCAAGGTTTAGCTCCTAAGTTGTACGCTCCGATAGCTCCAAGGAAACCTTAGAAGTTCTTCACAACTTCTACTAAGTACTAAGGGATTTGGGCTAGGGTATTTTGGGCATTATAACAATACTAGAAGGCAACTTTTCTACCAAGGGAGGGGGGTAGGTTTTGGCTAGGCTAGGGGGGGCCTCGGCCAAACCACTTAGGCTAGAGGGGTATTCGGCAAAGGGCCTTCACAAGGGGAGGGGGAGGTGTTTGGACGAAAAGGCTACAAAGGGAGAGGAGAGGATTTTTAGACTTGGAAGCTTTTGTGGATGAAGAACTCTTCATCTCAAGAGGGGTATTTATAGGTCAAGGGATGGCCAACCAAGGGCCAAGATGTAGCCAAGTGCTAGACAAGTGTAAGGCCAAGATTAGGGCAAGTGTACCTAGCCAACTTGCACACAAAATATCCTACCAACTACTTGACAAAATTGGCTCTCCAATTCGGTCCAATTACGCCATAAGTCCATCAATTGGAGGGTGACAAGTGTCGCCCTCCCGTTGGTCCAAAATGTTTCGTCTCTCGGAAAAATCCGCAAAAATTAGAAATGGCATAGCCGGAATTTACCCTACGAAAGCTGTGGAAACGTTTCGTCGGAAAACTATTTGCTTTGTGAGTTGTGCCCAAAAAATCGTCCAAGGCCTAAACTTTAAGGCCAAACTTTTTGTACGTATTCCCTTACGTACATACTCTGGAAATACGGGGTATAACAATTTTAAAACCATTTGCAAATATAATCAGTTCAATTGCACATAGTGCCATATCACAAACAAGAACAATAATAGGTAAACTGTAACAGGTCTGTTCTAGGCCGCGAATGATCGAAGCAAGGCGCCACCATAGTATCATTATGCATGCCTAATCACGACTCCGCGCACCGCATAGTCACATGCACTGCGTGAGGTATTCCTCGCATCGGGGTAGCTAACCCGTACGCCGACTCGCGGTCGCATAGTCTCGATAGACCGCGTAGTCACGGACCGCATAGGCATCCCCGTGACGGCTAAAACACCGAATGATCAATCACGAACTCCGCACTCTGCATAGTCACATGATCGTGATAGCCGTATAGACCCACATCAAAGGTGGCAAGCCCTGGTATAATAAGTCGAGGGTAGGTGATATAATAACAAGATAATGACTTACCGCTTAGCAACGTAAGCAATGAGAATGACCCCTTTCACGGATTACAAGACACTAACACAGGTAGCATCATAATATGTCTACTTATCAAACAATCTCACTATACTTAACAGAAATCAATATAAGTCTTTTATAAACAAACAAGTAAACAGTTCCTTTTATCTTTCTTAAGTTATTATACCTAACTTCCCATAAAGCTAGTATAACTCTTAAGCTTTTGTTTTAAAAACCAGATATTTCTCTTCTGTTAAAAATGATTCAGTATTCTTTTGAAATGCATCAGGGTTCTTATTATTCAGGCTTAAGTCAAAAGACATTGCCGTAGTTGTTATTCAGGCTTAAGTCAAAAGACATTGCCGTAGTTATTATTCAGTTAACACATGTACGTCTACCGTACTATATATATATATGTTAAAATATCATGCTTAGGAAGAATCACATACCTTCTCGGCGAAAACCTCCTGCCAAGTTGAATATGTCGCGCGCAGAGAATCAGCCTATAACAGTCAAATACGTCTATCAACGTCTAGACTGTACTGTAAACAGTTCTAAGCAGAGGGTTCTCTATTCTATGGAAATTTGGGCAGCACTTCCCTACCCGGTAAGTTATACAGTCTACTGTAAAAACAGTCCTAGGTGAGTTCAGTTCTATTATTCTTCTTTTAAACCCTTCTATTGTGATAACAGTTCAATTCTCAGAATATTCTTCTAAGTATTTAATACTTAATTCTATACTTCTACAGATGTATTCTTTAATACAAAAGAGGTTAGGATTATTTACCTCGGTAAGCCCAATAATATCCTAGGTATAAGTCGATCCGAGCAAGGCTTAGCTCCTAAGTTATGCGCTCAGATAGCTCCGAAACCTTAGATGTTGTTTACAACTTCTACTAAGCACTATGGGATTTGGGCTAGGGTATTTTGGGCATTATAACAATACTAGAAGGCAACTTTTCTACCACGGGAGGGGGGGTAGATTTCGGCTAGGCTAGGGGGAGGGGTTGCCTCGGCCAAGCTCACTCAAAGGGGTGTTTTAGGCGAAAAGGCTCGAGGAGAGGAGATGATTTCAAGACTTGGAAAGCTTGTTTGTGGATGAAGAACTCTTCATCACAAGAGGGGTATTTATAGGTCAAGGGATGGCCAACCAATGGCCAAGATTATGCCAAGTGCAAGGCAAGTGTAAGGTCAAGATTTGGGCAAGTGTACCTAGCCAACTTGCACACAAAATATCCTACCAACTACTTGACAAAACAAGCCACTCCATTCGGCCATATAGACGCCTCACGTCCACCAATTGGAGGGTGACAAGTGTCGCCCTCCCGTTGGCCCAAAGTGTTTCGTCTCTCGGAAAAATCCGCAAAAATTAGAAATGGCATAGCCGGAATTTATCCTACGCGAGTTGTGTAAAACGTTTCGTCGGAAAACGATTCTTTTAATGAGTTGTGCCCAAAAAAAACGTCCCAATGCCTACTTTAAGGCTAAACTTTCGTACGTACGCCCTCACGTACACACTCTGGAAATACGGGGTATAACAGTTTTGGTTAGCCTGTTTTCTTATTTCACTGTTCATCTTCTATGAGTTTTTATTTCCGCTGATTTTCTCTGATGTTGTATCACTAGGGTGCCCGGGGTAAGGCACCAGTCGCGAGCTCGAGGTCGGGTCGTGACAAAAAGAAAGGCACTTGGTTTAAAAAGTATAGAATACTTGATTTTAAAAGTCTTGTAAAGATTTTTACGAAGGTGAAGTAATTTGGTTTGAAAAGAAAACGTGTTTTTTTGATACTACGAGTATTAGTATCGTGTGGCTTTTACGTAAAAAGAGGTCTTTTTGAAAGAATGAAAGTATGTAGTATTTTGGGGTTGAAACCCGGATTGTTGACATAAAATGAAAGTACGTTGAACTTGCCTATGCTTGTTGTGATAGCCTTTGTTGTGCAAGTGTTTTGATTCTGTGCTACCATGTCTTTCGGGGAGGGCCGGCTATCTGATTGATTGTTTGGACATACTGACACGTTGGATGGTCCACGGGTATGCGTCCACTTTGAGTATTATCTTGTTGTTTCTTTTGGACATACTGACACGTTGGGTGGCCCACGGGTATGCGTCCACTTTGAGTATTATCTTGTTATTTCCTTTGGACATACTGACACGATGGATGGTCCACGGTATCGTCGATAGGATGGTTTCATGGCCATGCTTATACCGAGGTAAGATGGGGCATGCGGTCATCGCGAGGTTAAATTCGGGTTATGTTATTAGTCCATGGACCGCTAATCCATGAAGCTTTTGCTGCGGTGAGCGATCACAGCTTGATTTGTACATGTGGTTACAGCACACTTTAGATACTTGTCTGGTCATTTCTCGTATCGGCAGGCTCTGGTAGATAGCTTAAGATACTTGCCACGGTCATATCTCGTGAGACGGTAGGCTCTGGTACGTTAGCTTAAGATACTTGCCTCGGCCAGTTGCGTGGCTGGTTTGGATCTGGTAGTTGGCTTCCGTACTTGGCCCGTGAAGTTTTATGACTAGCCTTCGGATCTGGTAGTTGGCTATTCTACTTGGCCCGATCGGTTTGATGACGCAGGCAGGATCTAGTGTTCAGGTTCACATATGGGTGTTGTTTTACATCATGTACTGAGTGAGGAAGGAGTTCCACGGGCATGATTGATATTGTGGGCGTGAGACCCATAGTTATGTGTGAGTGATGATTTTGAGGACATGTGTCCCTTACTTGACATAACTGTTTACTTATTGCGAAATGGTTTTATAAAATGATAAAATGTGATTTCATTACAGTATTTTCAGTTTCACATACTTGGTACTGTTATGCGACCTCCTTGGCTGCGTTACATGCCGGTAGAGGTACACCGATTGTTGATCCTCGCTCATAGGATCGCATTCGTTGGGAAGCTCCGTTTCTCGAGGCTTATCTTTGGTATAGTCTCTCACATTATAGGTACTTGTACATTCGTGGTATGGCGGGCCTGTCCGTCATAGTTGTTACATTCTTAGGTGCAGAGTAATCTTGTTGTGGCGGGGTTTGTAAAGGATTTTAAGCTTCGGTTTATATATATATATATATATATATATATATATATATATACGGAAGGTGACCGGTTTTAGTTGGCCTGCTTTCTTACTTTATGTCTTGTTTCATGTTTAAGTTTTTATTTCACGATTTTCTCCGATGTTGTATCACTAGGGTGCACAGGGTAAGGCACGATGTGCCCGAGATCGGGTCGTGACAAAAGTGGTATCAGAGCAGTTAATCCTCGGAAAGTGTCTACAGACCGTATCTAGTAGAGTCTTGATTATCGGCGTGTTGTGCACCACACCTATAATCAGGAGGCTGCGGGATATCTAGGATTGGTTTCTATTCTTCTCACTCTGAGATCGTGCCTTAGAGCTGTGTTATAAATTGGACTCCCTCGGACGTATTCGTATGTACCAGTAATGCCTCCGCG
Organism: Przewalskia tangutica; assembly: GCA_029844215.1. Classification (NCBI taxonomy): domain Eukaryota; kingdom Viridiplantae; phylum Streptophyta; class Magnoliopsida; order Solanales; family Solanaceae; genus Przewalskia; species Przewalskia tangutica. Next base: position 57,034,888 of record CM056726.1, read on the forward strand.
CAAGGCAACCAGGGCCCAGATGGGCAAGGTAGCAGAGGGAGCTACGAGTAGAACACATAGGGTTACGAGGGCACAGGCCAGGTCATTACCTGAGATAGTACTTCAGCGGACGAGTTTATGACGCCGCTAGCCCCAGCAGAGTTTAGAGCGACAACAGTTTCTATTGAGGCCACGATACCTGAGCCTCCAGTTCCACGGCCAGGAGCCGAGGATATGAGTTCAAGGAGATGACCCAGTTACTAGCTAGACTGGTGGCTGGGAATGAGGACGGACGGGAGCCGGTGGTTCCGGCAGTACCAGTGATTCACCCTAGATCCGATAGTCTAAGACTTCGAGATTTCTTGAGTTGCAGTTCGCCAGAGTTCTATGAATAGAGAGCTTAGGATGATCCTCAGGGTGTCGTGCTAGTTTGGGAGATTGTTATACCTGCGGCCGTCAGGGCTATGTGATGGGAGGATGTCCAAGTAGGAGAGATACAAGAGGGATGACTCAGCCTTCGGGAGCGGTGGCTGGTTCATCGCCTTATATAGCTAGGCGCCCTGCAGGGCAGGATTATGATTAGAGCGACAAAGATGAAGTAAGGCAGTAGTTACAGAGATACCTTTAGCCCTTAAGAGACTTGTTTATGTTGTTATGGTAGATACATGTGGAGTGCTATACGGATAGCATTGTGTTAAGTGTGATTTAGAAAACATGGGTAGTTGAAAGGGGTAAGTCTGGGGACGAGACAATTGTGAGCCTTAGAATTTATAACAGTTAGGACCTTGGATGCAAGGCCGTCTTGAGTGGATGATTTTACGGTTGGTCTTTGTCGAAGTACTTGGTATGCGTGAAATATATTGTGGGATAATTCCATGGGTAGTGTGAGATGGAAGTGGTAGCTTTCATGACGTGAATTAGTAAGATTGTTCCGGATCGGGAAACGAGAGAGTTTGGCGCGACGGTGGGTCGGGTTGAGGCCATATTGCGGGTCAACCCTTAGCCCGGAATAAGGTGGGGTCAGTTCGAGGTGGTCCCGCTAGGTGGTAGGGTCACGAGGGTGCTAGGCCCAGGTTTAGGTAACCATCGTACGAGTTCGCGTATGTGTTCGACTAGAATCGGATCGTGAAGGCCGGGAATGGCCTTAAAGGAATTTGAGGCTAGTAAGATGACCAAGTTTGGAGGTAGTGACTCCAAAGGTTTTGGAAACTGAAGCGATGACTGGAGTATGGTATGTGTACTATAGAGAGTTCAGGTGTACGAGAAGGGTACGACGAGTAAGAAAGGAAGCGAACATGTGTTAAGAGATCGGAAGTGACCATTTCTTTTATGAAGTGAAGATGCGAGGGGAGTATCCTTTAGACCTTGGGTGGGAACCTTTTGTGATGTTAGAGGTGATTCCTCGATGGCTTGGATTTGAGTTTTGCGCGTATGTTATACTATGGCCATTGATGGCATGATTGGTTTCGTAAGTATAGTAGTGAAGACTATACCGGCACATGTATGTTTGGAGACTTAGAAGGAACATTCGGGACGAATGTTTCTAAGGGGGGAAGAATGTTACACCCCGTAGTTCCAGGGTATGTATGTGAGGATGTACGTATGAGAATACGACAATAATATTGGAAAGGAAGAAAGATGTGATTTTTCGACGAAAAAGTTTCCAGATTTTGTGAAGGAAAAAGGTTCGTTAATGGGAATTGGATTCCCAGATTTGGTATTTGGACTTCCTGGATTATATTAGAATTATGGAATTTTATTTTCGGAAATGGTCACGTGGGGCCCACGGGAGAAATTTACGGTTTTGTGGGGCCCACTTTGTTTTCGAGTTTTTCGATATTTTGGATATTTTCGGAAGATGAAATATTTTGGACGAGTAGGGGGCGACACGTGTCACCCCATGTGGCCATGTTGGCCGATTAGGTGTGGACAAGTGGCCTTGGCCGAAATGGCTTGCCAAGTGTCTAGCCACTTGTCTTGATTTTTGTGTGGACACTTGGAGGGTGGGACCCACACACACTTGTACCCCAATCTCACCACACACTTGCCTTGATCTTGGCCCTTGATTTCACTATAAATACCCCCCTTGATAGCAAGACTTCTTCATCCACACTTGAGATAATTTCCAAGACACAAATACTCCCTCCCCTTCCCTAGTTGCTCTCGGCTTTGCCTTGATTTCTTGAGCAAAAGTTGTCCAAAAATCCTTAAACTTATTAGTGTTCTTCCTTAGGGTGTTAGGAAGATTATGTACCAAGAGTTGGAAAAGATTTCACACCCCTAGCCTTAGAATTACACCTTGGCCGAAACTTGCCATAGTTGAGCCTTAATGTTCTTCACTTTTTGGAGTTAGATCTTGAAGAGGAGTTGGTTAGGAGCTTCTAAGGGTTGCTTGGAACGGGTTGGAACGTAAGGAGTTGGAGCTAAACGTTGCTCAGGATCGACTTATTAATCTTGGATAATTTTGGGCTTATCGAGGTAATGATCTATGTCCCCCTATTGTAATTGGATATTACATATTGTAGTAGATTAGAATTAAGTATACGATATATTGGAAGGATGATTATAAATGATTGAACTGTATTTACATTAGACTGTATTTACAGTAGACTTATGTAGTATTATTGTGAGGCAGAATTGTACACGTCCGGTTAGACGTGTAATCCCCTTGGAGTTGTTGGCTTGGTAGCAAGCCTTGTTATAGGAGGTTATTTATGTGATTGCGGGGAGGTCTTTGTCGAATTTTCCGTAGGATAAGGATCCTTGTACTTAGAATTATTCTATAAAGAGAACTAGAAGTTGATAGATGTATTGTGGATATTATAGGTGGATCTTCTACGCGCGGCATACTCGACTTGGCTTGTGGATTAAGCCGAAGAGGTATGTGATTCTTCCTATACTCTTGAGCATGATTGTTGTGAACTATATAGTACGGTAGACGTACGTGTGTGAAATGAATTTTGTTTGGTTAAAACATAAAGTGTTATAATGGCTTTATGGGAAGTTAGTTATAACGACTTTATGAAGATAAAAGAAAGATTTGATTTTGAAAGCTAAACGACTTGATTTTAAAAGTTAAGAGACTTGATCTTGAAAGATAAGAGACTTGACTTATAAACGACTTGATTTCGGAAAAGGAGAGGTAACTTGATTTAAGTATAGGTTACTTGTTTGAAAAGAGTAAGTTACTTGGGTTTTAAAAGTATACTTGATGTTGTTTTAAAAGAAAGACACTTGGTTTAAAAAGTATAGAGTACTTGATTTTAAAAGTCTTGTAAAGATTTTTACGAAGGTGAAGTAATTTGGTTTGAAAAGAAAACGTATTTTTTTGATACTACGAGTATTAGTATCGTGTGGCTTTTACGTAAAAAGAGATCTTTTTGAAAGAATGAAAGTATGTAGTATTTTGGGGTTGAAACCCGGATTGTTGACATAAAATGAAAGTACGTTGAACTTGCCTATGCTTGTTGTGATAGCCTTTGTTGTGCAAGTGTTTTGATTCTGTGCTACCGTGTCTCTCGGGGAGGGCCGACTATCTGATTGATTGCTTGGACATACTGACACGTTGGATGGTCCACGGGTATGCGTCCACTTTGAGTATTATCTTGTTGTTTCTTTTGGACATACTGACACGTTGGGTGGCCCACGGGTATGCTGTCACGACCCGATCCCGGGCCCGTGACTGGTGCCTTACCCGGCCACCCAAGTAGACATACATCAGAGTAACCAGCGGAATATAAAAACAAGACATGAAACATATGTAAAATGAGACACAGTTTATCCAAGAAAATATTGCCTTTCGGCATGTATATATACATCAAGAGTGAACAGTTACATCCCAACTTACAACAGGACTACAGACCTCTAGGAATGTAAACAACTATGGCGGGACAGGGCCCCGCCATACCCTGAATGTACATAAAGCTATAATGACAGGGAGATCATACCCAAACGATAAGCCTCCGGAGAAACGGGGCTTTCCCAAAGGCAGAAACGGTGATCCTAGGAGCGGGGATCAACAACAAGAGTACCTCTACCTGCGGCATGAACGCAGTCCCCTGAAGGAGGTCAGTACAACAGGTACCAAGTATGTGAAACTGTAAAGTACTTAAGTGAAATCATATCATTTAAAACCAATTTTTACAAATACGTACGAAACAACCAATGTAACCGCACATAGTGCCACAGCATAACCAAGAGCAAAATAGATATAACATAACTGGTCTTTTCTAGGCCGCTAATGATCGAAGCAAGGCCATTCGCCCTGTTATACCCCGTATTTTCCAGAGTATGTATGTGAGGACGTACGTACAATTGTATAAGCCCTAATTAGGTTAAGAATGAAATTGTGAACTTCCAACGGAAAAGATTCCGAACCTTGCGAAGGAAATTTTACTCTTTTAATATTTTAACCAATTACGGATTTTTCCGAGAGATGAAATATTTTGGACCAATAGGAGGGCGACATGTGTCACCCTTAGGTGGCACATGTTGGACGAAATTAATGGGCAAGTGGCCAAGTCAAGAAGTCAAGCCTTGGAAGATATTTTTTTGTGGTGCAAGTGGGTCGATTTGCTTTTGGAGAGCAAGTGGCTAGCCACATGTCTCATTGTTGTGGTGGACATATGTCCCAAAGTTGTGGTGGACATATGTCCCAAAGTTGTGGTGGACACTTGGTTGGAAGACTTCACTTGCACAAGCAACCAAATCTACAACTTACACATGTTTTAATCTTGGCCCTTGAGTGTCCTATAAATACCCCCCTTAAGTGCAAGACTTCTTCATCCACTTAACAATTTCCAAGTCTCAAAATCCCTCCCCCTTTGTAGTAGTTCTCGTCCAACACCCCTCTCCCTTAACCAAACTTTGTCCAAAAATTCTTAAACTCTTAAGTGTTCTTCCTTAGTGTATTAGGAAGATTATTAGCCAAAAGTTAGAAAATATTTCACACCCTAGCCCCTAAAACTACCCTTTGGCCGAGAGCATGGCAAGAACAAACCTAAGTGTTCTTCACTTGTTTGAGTTGATTCTTGAATAGAAGTTGGTTAGGAGCTTCTAAGGGTGATTTGTGGTGGTTTGGAACACAAAGATTTGGAGCTAAACCTTGCTTAGGAGCGACTTATAATCTTGGATAATTTTGGGCTTATCGAGGTAAATATCTTTGTCCTTCTATTGTAATTAGAGATTACATACTGTAGTAGTATAGAAATGAGTATAAGCTTTATAGAAGGATGATATAAAAGAAGAGAATTGATCTGTACTTACATTGGGCTGTATTTACAGTAGACTTGTGTAATTTTACGGGTAGGGAAGTGCTACCCAATTTTCCGTAGAATTAAGAATCTTCTGCTTAGAATATTCTACAGAGTAGTCTAGACGTTGATAGACGTATTTAACTGTTATAGGTTGGTACTCTGCGCGCGACATATTCGACTTGGCAGGTGGATTTAGCCGAGGAGGTATGTGATTCTTCCTATCCTCTTGAGCATGATACTTTTGAAATATATATAGTACGGTAGACGTACATGTGTTAACTAAACTTGGTTTTACTTTGATGTCTTTTGACTTGAGTTTTAAATGATAAGAATCTTGGAAATATTTCAAAAGAGTTATGAATCATTTTTGAAAGAAAAGTAATACTTGGTTTTAAAAGCTTAAGAGTTATACTAGCTTTATGGGAAGTTAGGTATAACGACTTAAGAAAGATAAAAGGAACGGTTTGCTTATTTGTTTATGAAAGTCTTGTATTGATTTATGGAAAATTTAGTAAGATGGTTTGATAAGTAAACATGTTATGATGCTACGTGTGTTAGTGTCTTGTGATGTTTGTGTAAGGGGGTTATTCTTGTTGTGCTTACGTTGTTAAACGATAAGCCCGTTGTACTGCTATTATATCACATACCCCCCTGACTTGTTATGATGCCGAGGACTTGCCACCCTCGATGCGAGGAATACCTCATGCGGGTCCATGTGACCTATGCGAGTCGGGAGTTCCGAGATTGATCACCCGTGTGTTCCGCCGATGCGAGGAATACCTCATGCGGTCCATAGGACTACGGACCGGGGTCGAGATGATGCCGGGTTAGCTACCCCCGATGCGAGGAATACCTCATGCGGGCCTATGTGGCCTATGCGAACTGCGGGAGTTCCAGGATTAGGCACGCATAATGATACTATGGGCGAATGGCCTTGCTTCGATCATTAGCGGCCTAGAAAAGACCAGTTATGTTATATCTATTTTGCTCTTGGTTATGCTGTGGCACTATGTGCGGTTACATTGGTTGTTTCGTACATATTTGTAAAATTGGTTTTAAAATGATATGATTTCATTTAAGTACTTTACAGTTTCACATACTTGGTACCTGTTGTACTGACCTCCTTCGGGGGGCTGCGTTCATGCCGCAGGTAGAGGTACTCCTGTTGTTGATCCCCGCTCCTAGGATCACCGTTTCTCCGGAGGCTTGTCTTTTGGGTATGATCTCCCTGCCATTATAGCTTTATGTACATTCAGGGTATGGCGGGGCCCTGTCCCGCCATAGTTGTTTACATTCCTAGAGGTCTGTAGTCCTGTTGTAAAGTTGGGATGTAACTGTTCACTCTTGATGTATATATACATGCCGAAAGGCAATCTTTTCTTGGATAAACTGTTTCTCATTTCATAATTGTTTCATGTCTTGCTTTTATATTCCGCTGATTACTATGATGTATGTCTACTTAGGTGTCCGGGTAAGGCACCAGTCATGGGCCCGGGTTCGGGTCGTGACAAAAGTGGTATCAGAGCAGTTAATCCTCGGAAAGTGTCTACAGACCGTATCTAGTAGAGTCTTGATTATCGGTGTGTTGTGCACCACACCAATAATCAGGAGGCTATAGGATATTTAGGATTGGTTTCCATTCTTCTCACTCTGAGATCGTGCCTTAGAGCTGTGTTATAAGTTGGACCCCTCTAACGTATTTCTTTTCTGTACCAGTTATGCCTCCACGCAAGGCAACCCGGGCCCAGAAGGGCAAGGCAGCCGAGGGAGCTGCTAGTAGGACACCGAGGGTCACGAGGCCTGTGCCCGAACTTTACCCGAGGCGATACCTCGACGAGTTCTACGACGCCGCCCCAAAGAGTTTAGAGCGCACTGCGGGCTACCGAGACCACAAGACTGCCTCAAGTCCCACACTGAGCAGAGAGATGGGTTACGAGGAGATGGCCCGATTACTAGCCGAGATTGTGGCCATACACGAGGATAGCCGACGCAGCGGCCCAAAGAGCACCCGTGGTTCACCCTGTCGGACACCGAGACTACGGGATTTTCTCGAGTTGTAGCCCGCCCGAGTTCTACGGTCGAGGCACGAGGATGATCCGCAGGAGTTCATCCGAAGCGATTCTGGATCATGAGAGTGATCGGGGCTTGAGACCGAGTCGGTGGTCTTAGGTTCACATCGTCGCGTGATACTGCGATGATCGGGTTTGATTTGGGAGCCGCCGGGAGAGCATGCCTTCCACGGTATGGGATGAGTTCTCGAGGCTTTTCTCGCCCACTTCTTGCCTCCGCAGATGAGAGCACGGCCGGCGTGTTTCGATCTTTGAGACGCGAGGACGTGCGGTTCGAGTACAACGTGGAGTTCGACTCGCTCGATATGTCCTGCGTTAGTGGCGATATGGAGGATAGAGTGCACCGCCACGCCACGGACTGGATGACTACTTGGCGTAGTCTTGCTCGGTGTGGCTCTTCACCGCATGGACATTGCCCGCGTTCGTGCTCGCACTGCGCGTGCGAGCGTAGAGGCCGAGGTTGACCGATATCGCCAGGCGCCAAGACGGCCGGATGTTTTGGTAGCTCTCGGTGGGCGATCTCAAGAAGAGACTAGATTTGCACCACACCACTCGGAGCACTCCTACACCGTCTTGACAGCCTAGGTATTCGAGGCGGTCGAGGCCCTGTGGCTTGGACTTCCAGTAGCAGGGTGCTAACCGTCGAGGTCCTCTCAGGTGTCCGTGTGGTAGATTCCATCACGGAGTTGTGGTACTACTGAGTTTGCTACACTTGCGCCAGCAGGTCACTATGCGCGAGACCGTCCACTGCAGGCGCAGATGGTAGTGGTCACCACTGGTCTTTCGCGGTCTTCACGCACGGCACTCGCCCCGAGGCGGTGGTGCTCAGGGACCAGCAGGTCACGGCAGAGGTCGTGGCAGGGGTCCTAGTTCTAGCGGTCCTTAGAACCGTATTTATGCCTTGTCCAGCCGACAGGACCAGGAGGCATCACCGGATGTCGTCACAGGTACCTTATCAGTTTCTTATTGTGACGTATATGCCTTGATAGATCCGGGTTCTACTTTGTCCTATATATCTCCCCATATTGCTAGTAGGATAGGGATAGAGCCTGAGTCCATAGACCCTTTTGAGGTAGCTACGCCAGTGGGTGATTCGGTGGTAGCTCGGCGGGTATATAGGGCTTGCCCAGTGTCTTTATGCAGTCGTCAGACCCTAGCCGACTTGATAGAGTTGGATATGACCGATTTTGATGTGAACATGAGTATGGATTGGTTAGCTTCTTGCTACGCCAATGTAGACTGCAGGGAGAGAGTGGTACAGTTCCAGTTTCCTGGGGAGCCGGTTATTGAGTGGGAGGGGAACACTGTGTCGCCGAGGGGTAGGTTTATTTCTTACCTCAAGGCTAGGAAAATGGTGCAGAAGGGGTATATCTACCATCTCATTCGGGTGTTTGATATTGAGGCTGCGGTACCAGATTTTCACGGCCCAGAGTCGAGAGTTCCCAGATGTGTTTCCAGACGACCTCCCGGGTATCCCTCCTGAGAGGGAGATAGAGTTTTGTATCGATGTGCTGCCATATACTCGACCTATATCCATTCCGCCATACGTAATGGCACCGCCGAGTTGAGAGAGTTTAAGGACCACCGAGAGATTTCTTTGGAGAAGCGGCTTCATCAGCCTAATGTTTCTCCCCCGGGAGCGCCGGTATTGTTCGTGAAGAAGAAGGGCGGGGCCTTTGCGCATGTGTGTTGATTACGTGCAACCGAACAAGGTGACTATTAAGAACGAATACCCTTCCCGGGATTGATGATTTGTTCGACCCGGTTGTAAGTGCGAGATGTTTCTCCAAGATTGATCTGCGATCGCTATCATCAGTGCGAGTTAGAGAGGCGGATGTCCCTAGGATCGCATTCGGACCAGACGCACTATGAGTTTAGGGTTATGTCTTCTTTGACCAATGCTCCGTGGTATTTATGGATTTGATGAACCGAGTGTTTAAGCCATTTTTGGATACGTTTGTGATAGTTTTCATTGATGACATCTTGGTTTATTCCCGCTCAGAGCAGGAGCATGCGGAGCATTTGAGAATTTGTCTTGAGAGTTCTCGAGACAGCGGTTATGCGCCAAGTTTTCCAAATGTGAGTTTTGGTTGGCCAGTGGCTTTTCTCGCACATTGTTGGCCGATGGTATTCGGTGGATACGACCAAGATCGAGGCGATCGAGAGTTGGCCTGGACCTACTACTCGCAGAGCGCGCAGCTTTCCGGGCCTTGCGAGTTACTATCGGAGGTTCGTGAGAAGTTTGCTTCTATTTCGCACCTTTGACTAAGTTGACTCGAGCGGCTAAGTTTCGATGGACGGATGCTTGCGAGGGCTTCCGCCATTCTTGAAGGAGAGGTTGACGACCGCCCCAGTTCTTACTCTTCCACAGGGTCCAGACGGCTATGTGGTTTATTGTGATACGTCAGGCATCGGGCTTGGATGTGTGTTGATGCAGCAGGGCAAGGTTATAGCATACGCATCTCGGCAGCTCAAGAAGCATGAGAAGAATTACCCCACCCATGATTTGGAGTTGGCAGCGGTGATTCACGCCTTGAAGATCTGGAGGCACTATTTGTATGGAGTTCATGTGGATATTTACACAGACCACAAGATCATCCAGTATATCTTCAGCCAGAGGGAGCTGAACTTACGACAGAGACGGTGGTTAGAGTTACTCAAGGATTATGATGTCGATATCCTGTACCACCCAAGGAAGGCCAATGTTGTGGCAGATGCCCTTAGTTGTAGGTCGATGGGGATTCTATCAGACGTGCAGCCAGAGAGGAGGGGCATGGTCCGCGAATTACATCAGATAGCGAGCCTTGGAGTCCGACTGATTGGTTCTGATAGCAGTGGGGTTCGGGTTCGAGAGATTACCGAGTCTTCCATCGTCGAGGAGGTGAAGAGGCAACAGTTTGAGGATCCGATTTTGACACGGTATCGTGATACGGCTCTTCGTGAGGGGAAGGGTCCTTTTGAGGTAGCACCTGATGGGGTGCTAAGGTTTGAGGGCAGGTTGTGTGTTCCAGATATTGCAGGACTTCGGCAGCAGGTTCTAGGGGAAGCACACAGCGCGCGTTACTCTATCCATCCGGGGTCGACAAAGATGTACCACGACCTCAGATCTGTGTATTGGTGGGATGGCCTGAAGAGGGACGTTGCAGAGTTTGTTGCTCAGTGCCCGTGTTGTCAGCAGGTAAAGGTAGAGCACCAGAGGCCTGGTGGGTTGTTGCAGACGATAGAGATTCCGACCTGGAAGTGGGAGGTGATCAACATGGACTTTATCACAGGGTTACCTCGCACTCAGAGGAAGCATGATTCTATCTGGGTTATCGTCGACAGGCTGACGAAATCGGCCCACTTTCTTCCAGTCAGGACGACTTTTTCGGCCGAGGATTATGCCAGACTTTACATCCGAGAGATCGTGAGACTGCATGGGGTCCCTATTTCTATCATATTCGGCCGAGGAGCCCCGTTTACGCTAACTTAGAGGTCTTTCCGGAAGGATTAGGACGCAGTGAGACTCGATCGCATTCCATCCTCGACCAGACGACGAGCGTAACGCACTATTCGAACACTCGAGGATATCTTTGCGAGCTGTGTTATTGATTTCGCGGGTAATCGGGAGGATCATTTGCCTCTAGTAAAGTTTGCGTATAATAACTACCACTCCAGATATCGGATGGCGCCTTATGAGGCCTTATATGGGAGGAAGTGCAGTCACCGATAATCGGTTTGATGTGGGCGAAGCGATTAGTGGGACCAGACAGTTCGTGCGGTGGATAAGGTGAAGCTTATCCAGAGCGGTTCTCGACAAATGTGAGTTGTGAAGTCATATGCAGATCATCGGCGTCGACATTTGGAGTTTGAGGTTGCTGATTGGGTTTTCCTGAAGGTGTCACCCATGAAGGGTGTGATGAGATTCGGGAAGAAAGGGAAACTCAGCCCAATGTATATTGGGCCTTATCAGATTGTCCGCAGGGTAGGCAAGGTTGCCTATGAGTTGGATCTATCTTCCGATCTGGAGGCAGTGCATCCGGTTTTCCATGTTTCTATGCTGAGGAGATGTATCAGAGATCCATCTAGAGTGCACCCGATTGGCGATGTCCAGATGACCGAGGGGTTATCGTATGAGGAGAGTCCCATAGCGATACTCGATCGTCAGGTTAGGCGACTTCGGACAAAGGATGTGGCTTCCGTCAAGGTCTTATGGCGGAACGAGCACAGAGAGGAGATGACGTGGGAAGCAGAGGAGGACATGAGGCAGAAATATCCTCACTTATTACCCACACCTCCAGGTAACTCACTTTCCTACTTGATTTTAATTTTCATATGTACTTAAGTGTTGTATTGTGGCCATGTGTGGCATTTGCAATCTGTTTAAGTTGTGGGGAGCTATGTCGTTTCTGATTTAATTGAATCTAGAAGGAACATTCGGGACGAATGTTTCTAAGGAGGGGAGAATGTTATACCCCGTATTTTCCAGAGTATGTATATGAGGACGTACGTACAATTGTATAAGCCCTAATTAGGTTAAGGATGAAATTGTGAACTTCCAACGGAAAAGATTCCGAACCTTGTGAAGGAAATTTTACGCTTTTAATATTTTAAACAATTACGGATTTTTCTGAGAGATTAAATATTTTGGATCAATAGGAGGGCGACATGTGTCACCCTTAGGTGGCACATGTTGGATGAAATTAATGGGCAAGTGGCCAAGTCAAGAAGTCAAGCCTTGGAAGATATTTTTTTGTGGTGCAAGTGGAGGGGGTTGGACGGTTTTTGGAGAGCAAGTGGCTAGCCACATGTCTCATTGTTGTGGTGGACATATGTCCCAAAGTTGTGGTGGACATATGTCCCAAATTTGTGGTGGACACTTGGTTGGAAGACTTCACTTGCACAAGCAACCAAATCTACACCTTACACATGTTTTAATCTTGGCCCTTGAGTGTCCTATAAATACCCCCCTTAAGTGCAAGACTTCTTCATCCACTTAACAATTTCCAAGTCTCAAAATCCCTCCCCATTTGTAGTAGTTCTCGTCCAACACCCCTCTCCCTTAACCAAACTTTGTCCAAAAATTCTTAAACTCTTAAGTGTTCTTCCTTAGTGTATTAGAAAGATTATTAGCCAAAAGTTAGAAAAGATTTCACACCCTAGCCCCTAAAACTACCCCTTGGCCGAGAGCATGGCAAGAACAAACCTAAGTGTTCTTCACTTGTTTGAGTTGATTCTTGAATAGAAGTTGGTTAGGAGCTTCTAAGGGTGATTTGTGGTGGTTTGGAACACACAGATTTGGAGCTAAACCTTGCTTAGGAGCGATTTATAATCTTGGATAATTTTGGGCTTATCGAGGTAAATATCTTTGTCCTTCTATTGTAATTAGAGATTACATACTGTAGTAGTATAGAAATGAGTATAAGCTTTATAGAAGGATGGTATAAGAGAAGAGAATTGAACTGTACTTACATTGGGCTGTATTTACAGTAGACTTGTGTAATTTTACGGGTAGGGAAGTGCTGCCCAATTTTCCGTAGAATTAAGAACCTTCTGCTTAGAATATTCTACAGAGTAGTCTAGACGTTGATAGACGTATTTAACTATTATAGGTTGATACTCTGCGCGCGACATATTAGACTTGGCAGGTGGATTTAGCCGAGGAGGTATGTGATTCTTCCTATCCTCTTGAGCATGATACTTTTGAAATATATATAGTACGGTAGACGTACATGTGTTAACTAAACTTGGTTTTACTTTGATGTCTTTTGACTTGAGTTTTAAATGATAAGAATCTTGGAAATATTTCAAAAGAGTTATGAATCATTTTTGAAAGAAAAGTAATACTTGGTTTTAAAAGCTTAAGAGTTATACTAGCTTTATGGGAAGTTAGGTATAACGACTTAAGAAAGATTAAAGGAACGGTTTACTTATTTGTTTATGAAAGTCTTGTATTGATTTCTGGAAAGTGTAGTAAGATGGTTTGATAAGTAAACATGTTATGATGCTACGTGTGTTAGTGTCTTGTGATGTTTGTGTAAGGGGGTTATTCTGGTTGTGCTTACGTTGTTAAACGATAAGCCCGTTGTACTACTATTATATCACATACCCCCCGTGACTTGTTATGATGTCGAGGACTTGCCACGACTTGCCACCATCGATGCGAGGAATACTTCATGCGGGTCCATGTGACCTATGCGGAGCTGCGGGAGTTCCAGGATTGATCACTCCGGGTGTGTTACGCAGATGCGAGGAATACCTCATGCGGTTCATAGGACTATGCGGACTTCGGGGGTCTAGGATGATGTCGCGGGTTAGCTACCCCCGATGCGAGGAATACCTCATGCGGGCCTATGTGGCCTATGCGATCGCGGAGTTCGAGGATTAGGCACGCATAATGATACTGGGCGAATGGCCTTGCTTCGATCATTAGCGGCCTAGAAAAGACCGATTATGTTATATCTATTTTGCTCTTGGTTATCTTTGTGGCACTATGTGCGTTACATTGGTTGTTTCATATATTTGTAAAATTGGTTTTAAAATGATATGATTTCATTTAAGTACTTTACGCTTCACATACTTGGTACTGTTATCGACCTCCTTCGGCCGCGTTCACGCCGCAGTAGAGGTACTCCGCTGTTGATCCCCGCTCCTAGGATCACTGCTCGCTGGGAAAGCCCCGTTTCTCCGAGGCTTGTCTTTTGGGTATGATCTCCCGCCATTGTAGCTTTATGTACATTCGTATGGCGGGGCCCTGTCCCGCCATAGTTGTTTACATTCCTAAGGTCCGTAGTCCCGTTGTAAAGTCGATGTAATCGCTCACTCTTGATGTATATATACATGCCGAAAGGCAATCTTTTCTTGGATAAACTGTTTCTCATTTCATAATTGCTTCATGTCTTGCTTTTATATTCCGCTGGTTACTCTGATGTATGTCTACTTAGGTGCCCGGGTAAGGCACCAGTCACGGGCCCGGGTTCGGGTCGTGACACGCCCATAGTATCATTATGCGTGCCTAATCCTGGAACTCCCGCAGTCCGCATAGGCCACATAGGCCCGCATGAGGTATTCCTCGCATCGGGGGTAGCTAACCCGCGACATCATCCTGGACCCCCGAAGTCCGCATAGTCACCTGGACCGCATGAGGTATTCCTCGCATCAGCGTAACACACCCGGAGTGATCAATCCTGGAACTCCCGCAGCTCCGCATAGGTCGCATGAACCCACATGAGGTATTCCTCGCATCGAGGGTGGCAAATCCTCGACATCATAACAAGTCAGGGGGGTATGTGATATAATACCAGTACAACGGGCTTATAGTTTAACAACGTAAACACAACAAGAATAACCCCCTTACACAAACATCACAAGACACTAACACACGTAACATCATAACATGTTTACTTATCAAACCAACTTACCACACTTTCTAGAAATCATTACAAGGCTTTCATAAGCAAATAAGTAAACCGTTCCTTTTATCTTTCTTAAGTCGTTATACCTAACTTCCCATAAAGCTAGTATAACACTTAAGCTTTTAAAACCAATTATTTCTTTTCTTTCAAAAATGATTCATAACTCTTTTGAAATACTTCAAGATTCTTATTATTTAAAACTCAAGTCAAAAGACATCAAAGTAAAACCAAATTTAGTTAACACACGTACGTCTACCGTACTATATATATTTCACAAATATCATGCTCAAGAGTATAGGAAGGATCACATACCTCCTCGGCTCAATCCACCTGCCAAGTCGAATATGTCGCGCGCAGAGTATCAACATATAATAGTTAAATACGTCTATCAACGTCTAGACTACTCTGTAGAATATTCTAAGCAGAAGGTTCTTAATTCTACGGAAAATTGGGCAGCACTTCCCTACCCGTAAAACTACACAAGTCTACTGTAATTACAGCCCAATGTAAGTACAGTTCAATTCTCTTCTTTTATACCATACTTCTATATATCTTATACTTAATTCTAAACTACTACAATATGTAATCTCCAATTACAATAGAAGGATAAAAATTATTACCTCGATAAGCCCAAAATTATCCAAGATTTAAGTCGATCCTGAGCAACGTTTAGCCCCTATTCCGTGCGCTCCAATCCGCCCCAAGAAACCCTTAGAAGTTTCTAAACAACTTCTACTTAATACTTCAACCAACTATGAAGATTTTCTTAGGGTTTCGTTTTGTGACTAAAGGAAATAAAGTAGTATTTCTGGGCTCTTAGTATAGAGGTAACTTGGGAATACTACAAGGAATTTGGGCTAAAGTATTTTGGAATAGTAACAATACTTGAAGACATTTTTTTTTTCTACCAAGGGGGGGGGGGGAGGGGAATGTGTTTCAGACGAGAGCTAGGACAAGGGGGGGGGGGGAGGACTTTGGACGAGAACTACTAAAAGGGGGGAGGGATTTTGAGACTTTTTTTTAGGTAAATGCAAATATTATTACTAATAATGAAAAAGGAAGTGGCTACAATCAATCATTGAGGTATCTCAAGCCTCAACGTAATGCAAACAAGAAGAGATAGAGGGGAGGGGTGGTCACTCAAAAGGTGCCATTACATGAGGGGATAAAATCATAGAGAACTCTATAAGATGTTGTTTTGATTCTTGCAATGACCTCTTCTGCCGGAAAGCTTGTGCCTTCAAAGAGCATTGTGTTTCTTGCCCTCCAAATCTCATAAACCATTATGCAAAAAGTGAGCAAAATAGCTTTGGCTCGAATGCTTGTCCCGCGGTGTTCTTTCTTAATCCATTTAAGGGAGCTTTCAATAGTTGTCATCTCTCTTCTAATACCCAACCAATCTTTTATGCTCTTCCAAATCATGTGTGAATAGGGGCAGGCAAAGAAGAGGTGTTCCCTTGTTTCATTAGCTTGCTTGCAGAACCCGCAAGATTTATCCTCCAAGTTGAGAAATGATAGAGTATCCTTTGTAGCTAACCGCTTTCTGCAATTTAGCCACATAGTAAAAGAGAATTTGGGAGGAATGAAGCCTTTCCAAATTTGTGACATCCAAGGCTTTTTAGCTTGCTTAGTGCGCAAGATATCATACACGAGGCTTGAATCAAATATACCGTTGGCACAACATTTTGTAAAGCCGTCAATAGCATCACCATGGCTACCAAAGATAGAAAAGAATTTGTCGCGAATCCCACAAATCTTTTTGAATAAGGGGGAGTCTCTATGACGTATCTCATAGTCCCAAATTGTAATACTTCTCAAATAGTGGCTATTTATCCATTGGACCCAAAGAGAATCAGCTTCCGTGTGAGTTTGCCAAATCGTCCTGGATAGCAAGGCATGATTCCATTCCTTGATGTTCATAAGACCCAAGCCCCCTTCAGATTGAGGCAAACAAATGATATCCCAAGCAACTCTTGGTGGTTTCCCCCCCCCATAAGAACTGAATACAAGAAGACCGTATCTTGTTGATAATAGTGGCCGGGATAGGAAGAGCCCGAAACCAAAAGCTCTCAACCCCTTGGACAACCGACCTGATTAGTTCCAGTTTACCAGCATAAGAAAGGGTGTGATGCCCCCATTTTTGAATGTAATTCGAAATAGCACTAATGAATGGGGCAAATTGATCCACCGAGACTGAAATTGGGGACAAAGGAATCCCCAAGTATCGTACCGGAAAGCTTCCAATGGCGAAACCCACTCTGGACAATATCAAGTCGCGAACTGTAGAATGCATTCCTGCTAAGTAGACAGAGGATTTAGCAGGGTTAAGAGTTAATCCTGAGGCAGCCTCCAACTCTTCCAGACAATTCATAAGAATCCCAACTGAAGATATATCTCCTTTGGCAAAAAGCATGAGGTCATCCGCGAATGCCAGATGAGTAATGCCCGATTTCTTACACTTTGGAAAATATGAGAAAGCACTTGCCTCAGCCTTCATTTTAAGCATCCTTGAGAGGTATTCCATGCACAAGATGAAGAGAGTAGGGGACATGGGATCACCTTGTCTTAGGCCGCGCTTTCCTTTGAAGTATCCATGTATCTCACCATTGATAGAAAGGGAGAAGGAGGTTGAGCTAACACATTCCATGATCCATCTTGTAAATCTGTCTGGAAATTTTAGACTTCTTAGTACCAATTCGAGGAAGCTCCAAGAGACTGTATCGAATGCTTTACGAAGGTCCACCATAAGCATACATCTTGGCAACACTCTGGCTCTATTAAATCCTCTCACAAGCTCTTGTGCCACATATACGTTGTCCATCATGTTTCTTCCCTTCACAAAAGCCCCTTGGGATTTGTCAATGAGAGAAGGAAGGATCAATGCCATTCTGTTAGCTAGAATCTTTGTGATGATCTTATAGATCACATTAGTCAATCCGATGGGCCTGAAATCATTTACCTTGGGATCATGATCAGTCTTTGGTAGCAGGGTAATGATGGTATGATTTACCTGCTTCAAAAGAACTCCGAGAGAAGAACTCACGACACATCTTATAACATCATGGCCCACATCTTTCCATCTATTCTTGAAGAAGGCAGCCGTATAACCATCTGGTCCAGGTGCCTTATCATTGCCTATATCTGAGAGAGCTTCCCAAATCTCCTTTGGGGTGATGAAATGCAAAGTCAGTAATCTCTTCTTCACTCAGCTTTGGGCCATAGTTGAACACTTCAGGATCAAAGTTGGAAGTGGGTCGGGAAGTACCTAATAGATCTTTGTAAAATTCAACAAGCAGCTTCCTAACTTCTACTGGTGATGTAGTGATAGTACCATTAGCTTTAACAAGAAAGTTAATGGAGTTCCTGACATTACTCCTTTTGATCAAGCTATGAAAGTATTTGGAACATCTATCGCTTCCAATCAAGTGTTTCTGTCTTGACTTCTGCCTTATGAAGTGTCTTTCAGCTTCCAGTAAGGTGTTTGCTCTAGCTCTTGAGGACTTAACCTTGGCTTTAAGCTCCTCATCAAAGGGATTTTCCATGTGTGCATTGATAGCCTCCTTGAACTCTATGTTTGCCCCTTTTGCTCTTTGTTCGATACCTCCAAAGTCATTTATGTTCAAAGCCCTTAGAGGTTGCTTCAAGGCTTTCAATTTGGAGGTAAGGACGAATTGAGCAGTTCCCAATATGTCTTGTCTCCAACATGAAGTCATAATGTTCTCAAAGGCTGGGTGAGAAAGCCACATATTCATGAACTTGAAAGGCTTTCCCAACATTATAAGATGCAATAATCGTGGCTATCACAGATGGTCCGAGACAGGTTCCATAGGCATGAAATTGGCCGTGCATTCTAGGGTCAAATCACTCCAATTTTGATTCATCAACACTCTATCAAGCTTAGACCAAATCGAACCATTCGTCCAAGTGTAGAAGGAACCGGAAGAAGGAGCGTCTTCTAGTCCATGAGAATTCCTGAAATCTCCAAGATCCCTAAGTGCATAAGGCGTGAGAGGTGGACCCCCCACCTTATCATTAGGACTGCAG
This sequence comes from Przewalskia tangutica, assembly GCA_029844215.1. Taxonomy (NCBI): domain Eukaryota; kingdom Viridiplantae; phylum Streptophyta; class Magnoliopsida; order Solanales; family Solanaceae; genus Przewalskia; species Przewalskia tangutica. Next base: position 57,053,629 of record CM056726.1, read on the forward strand.
TAAGTGTTGTAATCTCCCATAATCATCCAAGGCTTAGTGATGCCAACGCCCAAGTGAGAAAGGTGATGCCAAAGCATCCTTCTATCCGAGATGCTATAAACCGGGTACACAAATGTGGCAAGGAAGGACACTTGTGTTATATTGCAACTTGCCTGGACATGGATATGCTGAGAGTCCATACCAAGCACTTCACAACAAATCCTGGATGGATCCCAAAGTAATAGCATTCTACCGCCTCCAATGAATTCCAAATTAGAGCAAAACTTCCACCCTTTGAATCTTTTAGTAGAGAAAGATTCTGTCCTTGGCCGAGATAGCTTAGTTTCCAATAGACAAATCATAGCCGCGTCATGCTGCTTTGTGATACTACATACTAGAGCTTGCGTGGCAGCCCTATCCCTTTGTCCGCAAAGACCACGGACATTCCAACAAAGTATTTTCATTAGGAAACAAAAGAGGTTTTATTAGCACCTCCGCGCTTAGCTGCCGCTTCCCACGCTTTGCCCATTCTTTTTGGACAAAACCTCTTGCCATCCATCATCCTTGCTGGAAGCCATAACTCAGGTACCAACAAGCTATGCTCCCCGCGTTCAAAGTTAACGTTACTTGACACAAGTGAGCCTTATCCGTAGCAACCGCTGTATGTAACTTCCTCCAATGGCGTGGTGGTTCATAGGCATTTCGTAATCGAATGTTTTGACTTACCTCATCCTAACATGTTGTGAACCGCCATTGTGAGAATTAGGCGGTGAGGACTTGGCAAGAGAATCCATGAACATGATGGGCCGATGACCCAAAACCGAGGACCACGGCATGTGATACTTCACCCAAGCTTCCGTACGGGAGGTGTTGTGTGCTCGGTTGTTCAATGTCCATCAAGTTATCAGCATCTACGGGATGTTGAGAAGTTGGTGGATGAGGGGGAGGAGGGTTGGTTCCACCCGTACCTTTGTTGACCTTCAAACGAGTAGAATCATCCTTGTTGTTAGGGGTGTTATACCCCGTATTTCCAGAGTATGTACGTGGGGACGTACGTAGAAAAGTTTGAACTTTAAAGTTGGCTTGGCCGAAATTTATTTGTTCACAACACCCGGTTAGAGTCGTTTTTCGGCGAAAACTTTTAACCCCGTTCGGAGGGGCATTTACCGCGATGTGATTTTTAATTTTTTCGGATTTTTACGAGAAACCTAACAATTTGGACCAACGAGAGGTGATATGTGTCACCCTCGTGGCGAGTTGGACGGTTTTAGCTAGCACGTTTTTGGCATTTTTGTTGCCAAAAATGTTTGGTCAATGTTGTGTAGATATTTTGTGTGGTAGATGAGAAAGTGGGACCCACTAGACACTTGTCCAAATCCACACCCTACACTTGCCTAGTACATGGCTTCATCTTGGCCCTTGGTTGGCCAAGGGTTGGCCTATAAATACTTCCCTTGCTTGAAGGTTTTATTCATCCACCATATTTTCCAAGTCTTAGAAATCCTCCCCCTCCCTTGTTGGTGTTCTCGCCCTCCCCATTTCGTGAGGCCCTTGGCAGAGTAGCGCCTCCTAGTAGTGGCCGTGGTACCCCTGCCTAGTTGCTTTCAGATAATACCCCTTGTGGTGTAGAAATACTCTCAAAAGTATTGTTATAATGCCCAATTACCTTAGCCGTATACCTTGTAGTATTCTAAGGTTATACCTATACAAAGCCCGTAAATACTATTATACTTCCCGTCTCACAAAACCGAAACCCTAGGAAAATCTCCATAGTCCGTTGAGTATTGTGTAGTTGGTTAGAACTTAAGGGTGGTTTAGAGCGGGTTGGGCGCTTCGGAGTTGAGCTAAACGATTGCCCAGATCGACTTTATACTTGGATAATTATGGGCTTATCGAGGTAATTATCTTGTCCTCTATTGTAATTGGATATTACATGTTGTATGAATATATAGTTGAAGTATACTATATATAGAACTGAACGTAGTTATCGCAATGTCTTTTGACTTAAGCTGAATAATACTTACGCAATGTCTTGCGACTTAAGCCCGAATTTAAAGAAGAATCCGAATCGTAATTACATAGGTCAGACATAAAGAGACTTGTGTAGTAGTACCGTGTGGAGTAGAATTGTACCGTTAGGTTAGATGTATAACCCCACTGGTTGGCTTGGTAGCCGGCCTCGATAGAGGAGAGATTTACTGATGTGGGGAGGTCTTGCCAATTTTCTCAGAGAATATTCTACGATTAGACCTAAATGTTAATAAGCGCCTTGTGGCCTTATAGGATGAAGTACTACGTGTGGCGCGATCTACTTGGCTTAGGAGTAGCCGACGTTTGGAAGTACTTGAGCGTTTGCTATTAGTCGATACTGGCCACGCAGGTATGTGAACCTCTTCCTATCTCTTCTAGCATGATATGTGTGAACTATGTAGTACGGTAGACGCATACGTGCTAAATGTATTTGATTGTTTAAAACATAAAGTGTTATAACGGCTTTATGGGAAGTCGGTTATAAATGACTTTATGTTGGTAAGAAAATACATTTGGTTTTTTTAAAAATGTAACTAATTTGAACTATAAATGGCTTGTTATTTGTTAATAAATAACTTGAAGTATTTCAAAAGATGTTTGAATCATTTTGAAAGAAGAAGTAATACTTGGTTTTTGAAAACTTAAGAGTTATACTAGCTTTAGGGGAAGATAGGTATAACGCTTAAGAATGTTTTCTTGATTTCGAAATCGAATGTGTATCGACAAACCATCGCAGCGTTAATAAAAGGAAATGTTTTGACTAATTAAGTATTATTAAAACCAGAGAAACTTCCATCCGCATAGAAACTAAGATGAGACAAAATGATATTTCCTAGATCACTACAGTAATAAGATTGTTATAAACAAGAATATCCTACTCACATATAAGACTTATGTTTCTCGATTGTTTAAAAGAGAATTTTATTCTTAAATGAATAAGACTATGAACTACGAAACCTTTCTAAAATAAGAAACGTGAACATTTGAAATTAGGCAAACTTGGACGTTTGGAAAATAATGTTGTTACTTGATTTTACAAAGGTAAGTGTTTTGGTTTATTTAAAAAGACAGTCACTCTATTTTTATACTACGGGTATTGTGTGACTTATGTGAAAGCAACGGATCTTTTAAAAGATTTAATGTTTGAAGTACTTTAGGGGTAGATACCCGAACTTGTTAGCTTAAAGTACCTTGTGTGTATAACTTGATTGTGTTGGTTTGTGATAGCCTTGTAATACTTTCTTGTTGATTGATAAGTAAACATGCTAGGATGCTACGTGTGTTAGTATCTTGTGATGTTGTATAAAGGGGTTTTCCTTTGTTGTGCTTATGTTGCTTAACGATAAGCTGTTGTGTTAGTATTTTACATCACTCATCTCTTGAGATGATTCCGGGGGTTAAGCTGCCCTCCGATGCGGGGTAGACTCAGGCGGGTCGATGGACCTATGATTCGAGAATACCTCACGCAGTCCTGCGGGCCTATCGCGAGCTACGAGAGTTCCGTGTTAGTGTGCGCCCTTACGGGCATGCGTCCATGTGGCCATGCGGATCGCGAAGTCCGTGACGACGCCGGAGTAGCTACCCTCGATGCGGGAATACCTCATGCGGCCGATGAGATTGGCCTACGCGGAGTCGCGGAGTTCCGTGGTTAGACGCGCATATCGATATCGGGCAAGTGGCGCCTTTAATCATGTGACGGTCTAGACAGATCTTATGATACGATTCATGACCTTGTTGGTACCGTGGTTTTAGTAGTCGGCTATGCCTTCGCATTTACCCCGCACGCTTTATTATGACACAGCGGACACCGTGTTCATGTGTGTTCTCGTGCTTTTATATCATGATCGCCGACATGAGGAAGGTATTCCACGCATGATTGATGTTGTGGGCCCGAGACCCATTGTTATACTTGAGTGATGACTGAGGCGTGAGTCCACGACTGACATGACCGCTTTGTAAACGGTAGTTTGGTTATCATACATGTCTCCCGCTTTATATGATCGCTATGATTTCATTTACGATTTATTTTTAGTTTCACATACTTGCACTGTTGATCGACTTTCTGGGCCGCGTTCATGCCGCAGTAAAGGTACACCGCCGTTGATCCTCGCTCTTAGTGGTCAGTCATTGGGAAAGCTCCGCTTCTCCGAGGCTTGTTCGTATAGTCCTCGTTGTAGGTGCTTACATTCGTGGGTATGACGGCCCCGCCCCGCCGTTGTTGTCATATCATTCGTAGAGGTCCAGTAGTATCGCTGGGCGGTGGTTTGTAAAAAGGATTAAACTGCTCATGTTGAAAAAGTTGTTATTTACATATATGCCGAAAGGCAAGTTTTTCTCGATTATTGTTTCATATTTCATAATATGTCTTGTATCGCTTTATGTTCCCGACACTGATGTTGTATCACTAGGGTGCCCGGTAAGGCACCACCACGCCCGAATCGGTCGTGACAAAAGTGGTATCGAGCGCTTAATCCTCTGAAAGTGTCTACAGATCGTATCCGCAGAGTCTTGATTATCGCGTGTTGTGCACCACACCAATAATCGTGAGGCTATAGGATATTTAGGATTGGTTTCTATTTCTTCTCACTCGAGATCGTGCCTTAGAGTTGTAAGTTGGACCTCTAACGCATTTCTTTCCTTACCATTATGACTCGTAGGCAACCCGCCCAGAGGCGCAAGGCACCGGCGAGTCGCGAGTAAATCTGAGGGTTACGTGGGCACAGCCCAATTATCACCTTGGGTGGTGCTTCATTCGGGAGTTCTGCGACGTCACTAGCCCCAAGCAGAGATTAGCACGCGGCGGCAGCCTCATCGCGCCATGATATTTGAACCTTCAGCTCCACGATCGGGAGCAGAGAATATAGATTTCAAGAAGGCGACCCTGTTACTAACTATGGATTTGACTACCAGAGAGTATACCGATGTACCGCGAGTCTTGATGAATATCAACGAGAAGGTTGTGCAAAAGTAAGTTCTTCAGTTAGGCTTGAGCATGGCCTGTGTACGGGCTTATGCGCAGCAGGCCGAGAAACGTAGAGATCGACGGGTTAATGAAGGACGCAGGAGGCCGAGCAGCAAGGCCCTTTGGTAACTTGCGAGGCGAGTCGCCTCACCAGCAGATTAGATTATGCGCATCCACCAGTGCAGAAAGGTCCTCTACAGGGTTCAGGACGTTAGGGGTATGCAGGAGTTGGTCAGAGCTCCAGAGCTTCCGCTCACAATACACGAAGCGTTCCAAACATCCGATTCGCTTTTTCTGTTCACGCTGCGGCAGCGCCATCTCGAGAATGTCGTCTTTTAGTTGGTACTTGTTGTACTATGACCGCCGTGGTCCGATGTCGAAAGAGTGTCTTGCGGGAGGACTTAGCCTTCGTGATCGGTGGGTAGTTCGTCATCTTCCTTAGCTATGCACTCACGCGGTGCTTGATTAGAACGACTAAGGAGCAAGCAGAGATATAGATATATCCTTAACCCTCTAGGGTTTAGTATGTGTGATAAGGTGAGTATACCTTAAGTGTTATATTCTGATAGCATTGTAAATGGTGATTAGAAATTTTGGTTGGTTAACCAAGTAAGATTTGGGGGATAGAGAAGGTGTGAGCCTTAGAGTTTTATACGTAGAGACCTTAGAGGTAAGACCATCTCGAGTAAAAGATGTATTGTTTATGTTTGACCCTTATAGGAGTGCATAGTGCACGTGAGTTATGTTTGTGGGATTAGTCCCTGAGTAGTGTGGCATGAAAGAGGGTAGTTGAGCTAAGAAGACCGCTAGGTTTTCGAAACGTGATTTGTGATATTGTTCCGAATCGGGGAGCTAGTATTGTGCGCGTTGCCGGGTCGGGTTGAGACCACGTTGCGGGTCAACCCGCGGTATGTTTGGTGTTGGGGTCAGTTTGTGGTGGTCCCGCTTTGGGTTGGGGTTACGAGGGTGTTAGGCCCGAGTTTAGTTAACCAACGTGCGAATTCGTGGATGCGTTCGACCAGTGGTCGGGTCGATGGGGGCAGCCCATCGTGTTCTTCGGTCAGGACCGTTTACTCGGCTGTGTTGAGTTATCTGAAAGGTTGTAAGGCTGCACGGGGTGCCTACCTTCACCTTATGACAGACAGTGGAGCCCAGAGTAGGGCTGTTGTTGTTTCTGGAAGTTTTGCCAAGCATGTGTTAAAGAACTCCGGTGAGTCTCAGAATCGCATTCGCCTCGCCGTTGTTCGATTTCGTGATAGTTGGGATTGTTGTCTCTCGTGGATGTAGTGTTTAAGCTACCATTTCGGTGTTCGGATATCGCCTTGTGACGCCTTAGGGGCGGAAGTGTAAGTCACGGTTGAGTGGTTCGATGTTGGCAAGGTTCGCATAGCTGTTCAGCTTGTTCCAGCAGATCGTGGATGAGTAAAGCCCGCCTAGAAGAGGTTCTCGCACCAGAGAAATCGTGCGATAATCGCGACGACGCCAGAGTTCGTGCCGACGGTCGGTCTTTCTGAAAGTACCACCCCAAGCGTGTGACGAGTTTTGAATACAGAGAAACTTAGCCCGAGTTGTTTTGGGCCTTTTAAGTTCATGTGAAAAATAGGCCAGTTGCCTATATGTTAGCTTTTGCCGTCCGACTTAGGAGGCGAGATGTCCGGCCTTTCAGATTGTTATGATCGGAAGGTATCGGAGATCCATCCAGAGTGTTCCCGCTAATGATGACCAAGTCAAGATGAAAACCCGAGTTTTGATATCAAGCGATGTCGAAATGTGGTAAGAGTTCGAGTGTACGACACCTCGGGGATCGCAGCGGCCGGACCATTTGTTGGGTCGCCGAGCAAGGCTCGCGACAAAGCGACAAAAGTGGTACCGCGACTAAGTATATTTTGACCGGGAGAGGTATTTGTGGTGATGTTAGAGGTGTTTCCTCGTGGACTTGGACGGAGGTATTTTTGCGCGGTTGTTTCGTGGCCAGTGTGGCAGTTTGTTCTCGTAAGTATAGTAGTGAAGACTATATCGACGACGCTTGTTTTGAGATTAGAAGGAACATTCGACGAATGTTTCTAGGAGGAGAATGTTATACCCCATATTTCCGCAGTATGACGTGGGATGACGAGAAAAGTTTGAACTTTAAAGTTGGCTTGGCGAAATTTATTTGTTCACAACACCCTAGAGTCGCTTTTCGCTAAACGCTTTCACACTTTCGTAGGGAATTTCCGCTATGTCTTTTTAATTTTTGCGGATTTTTACGAGACACGTAACATTTTGGACCAAAGAGAGGTGACGTATGTCACCCTGCCGGGCGAAGCGGTGGACGGTTTTAGCTAGCACGTTTTTGGCATTTTTGTTGCCAAAAATGTTTGGTCAATGTTGTGTAGATATTTTGTGTGGTAGATGAGAAAGTGGGACCCACTAGACACTTGTCCAAATCCACACCCTACACTTGCCTAGTACATGGCTTCATCTTGGCCCTTGGTCACAAGGGTTGGCCTATAAATACTTCCCTTGCTTGAAGGTTTTATTCATCCACCATATTTTCCAAGTCTTAGAAATCCTCCCCCTCCCTTGTTGGTGTTCTCGTCCCTCCCCATTTCGTGAGGCCCCCTTGGCCGAGAGTAGCGCCCCCCCTCCTAGTAGTGTGGCCGTGGGGTACCCCCCCTAGCCTAGTTGCTTCAGATAATACCCCCTTTGTGGTGTAGAAATACTCAAAAGTATTGTTATAATGCCCAATTACCTTAGCCAGATACCTTGTAGTATTCTAAGGTTATACCTATACTAAAAGCCCGTAAATACTATTATACTTCCCGTCTGTCACAAAACCAAACCCTAGGAAAATCTCCATAGTCCGTTGAGTATTGTGTAGAAGTTGGTTAGAACTTCTAAGGGTGGTTTAGAGCGGGTTGGAGCGCCGAGTCGAGCTAAACGATTGCCCAGATCGACTTTATACTTGGATAATTATGGGCTTATCGAGGTAATTATCTTGTCCTCTATTGTAATTGGATATTACATGTTGTATGAATATATAGTTGAAGTATACTATATATAGAACTGAACGTAGTTATCGGCAATGTCTTTTGACTTAAGCCTGAATAATACTTACGGCAATGTCTTGCGACTTAAGCCCAATTTAAAGAAGAATATCGAATCAGAATTACATAGGTCAGACATTAGAGACTTGTGTAGTAGTACCGTGGAGTAGAATTGTACCCGTTAGGTTTAGATGTATAACCCCCGTTGGCTTGGCAGCCGATAGAGAGAGAGATTTACGCCGTCATGTGTGGGGAGGTCGCTGAATTTTCTCAGAATATTCTACGATTAGACCTAAATGTTAATAAGCGCCAGTGGCCTTATAGGATGAAGTACTACGCAGGCGCGATCTACTTGGCTTAAGGAGTAGCCGACGTTGGAAGTACTTGAGCGTTTTGCTATTAGTCGATACTCACACGCAGGTATGTGAACCTCTTCCTATCTCTTCTAGCATGATATGTGTGAACTATGTAGTACGGTAGACGATACGTGCTAAATGTATTTGATTGGTTTAAAACATAAAGTGTTATAACGGCTTTATGGGAAGTCGGTTATAAAACTTTATGTTGGTAAGAAAATACTTGTGGTTTTTAAAAGGTAAATCGATTTGAACTATAATCGCTTGTTATGTGTTAATAAAGAACTTGAAGTATTTCAAAAGATTTTGAATCATTTTGAAAGAAGAAGTAATACTTGGTTTTTGAAAAACTTAAGAGTTATACTAGCTTTATGGGAAGTTAGGTATAACGGCTTAAGAATGTTTTATCGATTTCGAAATCGTAATGTGTATCGACAAACCATCTGCAGTTAATAAAAGGAAATGTTTTGACTAATTAAGTATTATTAAAACCAAGAGAAACTTCCATCCGCATAGAAACTAAGATGAGACAAAATGATATTTCCTAGATCACTACTTCAGAATAAGATTGTTATAAACAAGAATATCCTACTCACATATAAGACTTATGTTTCTCGATTGTTTAAAAGAGAATTTTATTCTTAAATGAATAAGACTATGAACTCTAAACCTTTCTAAAATAAGAAACGTGAACATTTGAAATTAGGCAAACTCGACGCTTGGAAAATAATGTTGTTACTTGATTTTACAAAGGTAAGTGTTTTGGTTTATTTAAAAAGATACCACTCTATTTTTATACTACGTATCAGGTGACTTATGTGAAAGCAACGGATCTTTTAAAAGATTTAATGTTTGAAGTACTTGGGTAGATACCCGAACTTGTTAGCTTAAAGTACCTTGTGTGTATAACTTGAGTGTGGTGGTTTGTGATAGCCTTGTAATACTTTCTTGGTGATTGATAAGTAAACATGCTAGGATGCTACGGGTGTTAGTCTCTTGTGATGTTGTATAAAGGGGTTTTCCTTTGTTGTGCTTATGTTGCTTAAGGATAAGCTGGTGTGTTAGGATGTTACATCACTCATCTCTTGAGATGATTCCGGTTAAGCTGCCTCCGACGCGGGTAGACTCAGCGGTCGATGGACCTATGATTCGAGAATACCTCACGCAGTCCCGTGGGCCTACGCGAGCTACGAGAGTTCCGTGTTAGCGCGTCCTTTACGGGCATGCGTCCACGCGCCACGCGGATCGCGTCCGTGACGATGCCGGGAGTAGCTACCCGACGCGGGAATACCTCATGCGGCCGATGAGATTGGCCTACGCGGAGTCGCGGAGTTCCAGTGGTTAGACGCGCATATCGATATCGCGCGCAAGTGGCCGCCTTTAATCATGTGACGGCCTAGACAGATCTTATGATACGCTTCATGACCTTGTTGGTACCGTGGGTTTTTAGTAGTCGGCTATGCCTTCGCATTTACCCCGCATGCTTTATTATGACACAGTGGGACCCGTGTTCATGTGTGTTCCTCGTGCTTTTATATCATAGATCACGGCAGCTGGCGGGCGTATTCCACGGGCATGATTGATGTTGTGGGCCCGAGACCCATTGTTATACTTCGAGTGATGACTGAGGCGTGAGTCCCCGACTGACATGATCGCTTTGTTGTAAATCGGTAGTTTGGTTATCATACATGTCTCCCGCTTTATATGATCGCTATGATTTCATTTACTGATTTATTTTTAGTTTCACATACTGCACTGTTAGATCGACCTCCTTCGGCCGCGTTCATGCCGCAGTAAAGGTACACGATCGTTGATCCTCGCTCTTAGGGTCATTCAGCTGGGAAAGCTCCGTTTCTCCGAGGCTTGTTCGTATAGTCCCCTGTTGTAGGTGCTACATTCGTGGTATGACGGCCCCGTCCGTCGTTGTTGTCATATCATTCGTAGAGGTCTGTAGTACCGCTGTGGCGTGGTTTGTAAAAGGATTAAACTGCTCATGTTGAAAAAGTTGTTATTTACATATATGCCAAAGGCAAGTTTTTCTCGATTATTGTTTCATATTTCATAATATGTCTTGTATCGCTTTATGTTCCCGATTACTGATGTTGTATCACTAGGGTGCCCGGTAGGCACCATCACGCCCTAATCGGGTCGTGACAAAAGTGGTATCGTGAGCGCTTAATCCTGAAAGTGTCTACATGCATCAGATCCAAGAAGTCTTGATTATCGGTGTATTGCACCACACCAATAATCGTGAGGCTATAGGATATTTAGGATTGGTTTCTATTTCTTCTCACTCGAGATCGTGCCTTAGAGCCGTGTTGTAAGTTGGACCTCTAACGCATTTCTTTCCTTACCATTATGACTCCGTAGAGGCAACCCGCCCAGAGGGCAAGGCGATCGAGGAGCCGCGAGTAGAGTACAGAGGTTACGTGGCACATGCCCAATTATCACCTTGGATGGTGCTTCATTCGGGAGTTCTGCGACGCCACTAGCCCCAAAGAGATTAGCACGCAGCGGCTCCATCGCGCCATGATATTTGAACCTTCACCCACGATCGAGCAGAGAATATAGATTTCAAGCGCGACCGCATTAACTATGGATTTGACTACCGGAGAGTATACCGATGTATCGCGAGTCTTGATGAATATCAACGAAGGTTGTGCAAAAGTAAGTTCTTCGCTTAGGCTTGAGCATGGCTCGTATGCGGGCTTATGCGCAGCAGCCGAGAAACGTAGAGATCGACGTTAACGGCGATGCAGGCAGGCCGAGCAAGAAGGCCTTTGGTAACTCAGGCGAGTAGTCGCCTCACCGCAGATTAGATTATGCGCATCCACCAAGCGCAGAAGGTCCTCCACAGGTTCGTAACGTTAGGGGTACGCAGAGTTGGTTGAGCTCCGAGCTTCCGCTCACAATACACGGGCGTTCCAACCATCCGATTCGCTTTTTCGGTGTTCACAGCGGCAGCGCCATCTCGTGGAATGTCGCTTTTAGTTGGTACTTGTTGTACTATGACCGCCGTGGTCCGATGTCGAAAGAGTGTCCTCGCGGGAGGACTTAGCCTTCAGATCGGTGGGTAGTTCGTCATCTTCCTTAGCTATGCACCTACGGGTGTTTGATTAGAACGACTAAGGGATAAGAAGAGATATAGATATATCCTTAACCTCTGTGGTTTAGTATGTGTGATAAGGTGAGTATACCTTAAGTGTTATATTCTGATAGCATTGTAAATGGTGATTAGAAATTTTGGTTGGTTAACCAAGTAAGATTTGGGGGATAGAGAAGGTGTGAGCCTTAGAGTTTTATACGTAGAGACCTTAGAGGTAAGACCATCTCGAGTAAAAGATGTATTGTTTATGTTTGACCCTTATAGGAGTGCATAGTGCACGTGAGTTATGTTTGTGGGATTAGTCCCTGAGTAGTGTGGCATGAAAGAGGGTAGTTGAGCTAAGAAGACCGCTAGGTTTTCGAAACGTGATTTGTGATATTGTTCCGAATCGGGGAGCTAGTATTGTGCGCGCCGTCGGGTTGAGACCACGCCATGGGTCAACCCGCGGTATGTTTGGTGCGGGTCAGTTTGTGGTGGTCCCGCTTTGGGTTAGTTACGAGGGTGTTAGGCCCGAGTTTAGTTAACCAACGCGGCGAATTGGACGCGTCGACCGGTGGTCGGGTCGATGGGGCAGCCCATCGTGTTCTTCGTCAGACCGCTTTACTACCGTGTTGAGTTATCCGAAGGTTGTAAGGCTGCACGGTGCCTACCTTCACCTTATGACAGATGCGTGGAGCCCAGTAGGTGTTGTTGTTTCCGGAAGTTTTGCCAAGCATGTGTTAAAGAACTCCGAGTCTCAGACCGCATTCGCCTCGCCGTTGTTTGGATTTCAGGGATAGTTGTGGGGATTGTTGTCTCCTGTGGAGGTAGTGTTTAAGCTACCATTTCAGTGTTCGGATATCGCCTTGTGACGCCTTGTAGGGGGCGGAAGTGTAAGTTGCCGGTTGAGTGGTTCGATGTTGGCAAGGTTCAGACAGTTGGTTCAGGCTTGTTCCAGCAGACTGTGGATAGAGTAAAGCCTGTCTAGAAGAGGTTCCGCACTCAGAAATCGTGCGGATAATCGGCGACGACGCCAGAGTTCGTGCCGACGGTCTTCTTGAAAGTACCACCCCGGGGTGGGTGTGACGAGTTTTGGAATACAGAGGAAACTTAGCCCGAGTTGTTTTGGGCCTTTTTAAGTTCATGTGAAGAATAGGCCAGGTTGCCTATATGTTAGCTTTTGCCGTCCGACTTAGGAGGCAGTATGTCCGGTCTTTCGTATTGTTATGATCGGGAAGGTATCGGAGATCCATCCAGAGTGTTCCCAGTTAATGATGACCAAGTTGAAGATGAAAACCCCGAGTTTTGGATATCAAGCGATGTAAATGTGGTAAGAGTTCGAGTGTACGACAGCCTCAGGGATCGCAAGCAGCCCGGTACCATTTGTTGGGTCGTCGGAGCAAGGCTCGCGACAAAGTGACAAAAGTGGTACCAGTGACTAAAGAAGTATATTTTTGACCCCGGGGAGAGGTATTTGTGGTGATGTTAGAGGTGTTTCCTCGTGGACTTGGATGGAGGTATTTTTGCGCGGTTGTTTCTGTGGCCAGGTGTGGCAGGTTTGTTCTCGTAAGTATAGTAGTGAAGACTATACTGACGCACGTTTGTTTTGAGACTTAGAAGGAACATTCGGGACGAATGTTTCTAAGGAGGGGAGAATGTTATACCCCGTATTTCCAGAGTATGTACGTGGGGACGTACGTAGAAAAGTTTGAACTTTAAAGTTGGCTTGGCCGAAATTTATTTGTTCACAACACTTGCTAGAGTCGCTTTGCCAAACGCTTTCACTTTCGTAGGGAATTTCCGCTATGTCTTTTTAATTTTTATGGATTTTTCCGAGACACGTAACATTTTGGACCAACGAGAGGGTGATACGTGTCACCCTGCCGGGCGAGTTGGTGGACGGTTTTAGCTAGCACGTTTTTGGCATTTTTGTTGCCAAAAATGTTTGGTCAATGTTGTGTAGATATTTTGTGTGGTAGATGAGAAAGTGGGACCCACTAGACACTTGTCCAAATCCACACCCTACACTTGCCTAGTACATGGCTTCATCTGCCCTCGTCGCTGGGGGTTGGCTATAAATACTTCCCTTGCTTGAAGGTTTTATTCATCCACCATATTTTCCAAGTCTTAGAAATCCTCCCCCTCCCTTGTTGGTGTTCTCGTCCCTCCCCATTTCGTGAGGCCCCCTTGGCCGAGAGTAGCGCCCCCCCTCCTAGTAGTGTGGCCGTGGGGTACCCCCCCCTAGCCTAGTTGCTTTCGTATAATACCCCCCCTTTGTGGTGTAGAAATACTCTCAAAAGTATTGTTATAATGCCCAATTACCTTAGCCGTATACCTTGTAGTATTCTAAGGTTATACCTATACGAAAAGCCCAGAAATACTATTATACTTCCCGTCACAAAACCGAAACCCTAGGAAAATCTCCATAGTCCGTTGAGTATTGTGTAGTTGGTTAGAACTTCTAAGGGTGGTTTAGAGCGGTTGGAGCGCCTGAGTCGAGCTAAACGATTGCCCAGGATCGACTTTATACTTGGATAATTATGGGCTTATCGAGGTAATTATCTTGTCCCTCTATTGTAATTGGATATTACATGTTGTATGAATATATAGTTGAAGTATACTATATATAGAACTGAACGTAGTTATCGGCAATGTCTTTTGACTTAAGCCTGAATAATACTTACGGCAATGTCTTGCGACTTAAGCCTGAATTTAAAGAAGAATCAATCGTAATTACATAGGGTCAGACATGAGACTTGTGTAGTAGTACCGTGGAGTAGAATTGTACCCAAGTAGGTTTAGATGTATACCCCCTCGTTGGCTTGTAGCGCCTCGATAGAGAGGAGATTTACGCCATGTGTGTGGGAGGTCTTGCCAATTTTTCTCAGAGAATATTCTACGATTAGACCTAAATGTTAATAAGCGCCTTGTGGCCTTATAGGATGAAGTACTACGTGGCGCGATCTACTTGGCTTAAGGAGTAGCCGACGTTTGGAAGTACTTGAGCGCTGCTATTAGTCGATACTGCCACGCAGGTATGTGAACCTCTTCCTATCTCTTCTAGCATGATATGTGAACTATGTAGTACCAGACGATACGTGCTAAATGTATTTGATTGGTTTAAAACATAAAGTGTTATAACGACTTTATGGGAAGTCGGTTATAAACAGCTTTATGTTGGTAAGAAAATACTTGTGGTTTTTAAAAGGTAACTGATTTGAACTATAACTGGCTTGTTATGTGTTAATAAAGAACTTGAAGTATTTCAAAAGATTTTTGAATCATTTTGAAAGAAGAAGTAATACTTGGTTTTTGAAAACTTAAGAGTTATACTAGCTTTATGGGAAGTTAGGTATAACGGCTTAAGAATGTTTTACTGATTTCGGAAATCAGAATGTGTATCGACAAACCACTGCAGCGTTAATAAAAGGAAATGTTTTGACTAATTAAGTATTATTAAAACCAGTAGAAACTTCCATCTGCATAGAAACTAAGATGAGACAAAATGATATTTCCTAGATCACGGCTGCTGTAATAAGATTGTTATAAACAAGAATATCCTACTCACATATAAGACTTATGTTTCTCAGATTGTTTAAAAGAGAATTTTATTCTTAAATGAATAAGACTATGAACTACGAAACCTTTCTAAAATAAGAAACGTGAACATTTGAAATTAGGCAAACTTGGACGTTTGGAAAATAATGTTGTTACTTGATTTTACAAAGGTAAGTGTTTTGGTTTATTTAAAAAGACAGTCACTCTATTTTTATACTACGGGTATTGTGTGACTTATGTGAAAGCAACGGATCTTTTAAAAGATTTAATGTTTGAAGTACTTTAGGGGTAGATACCCGAACTTGTTAGCTTAAAGTACCTTGTGTGTATAATTTGATTGTGTTGGTTTGTGATAGCCTTGTAATACTTTCTTGTTGATTGATAAGTAAACATGCTAGGATGCTACGTGTGTTAGTATCTTGTGATGTTGTATAAAGGGGTTTTCCTTTGTTGTGCTTATGTTGCTTAACGATAAGCTGTTGTGTTAGTATTTTACATCACTCATCTCTTGAGATGATTCCGGGTTAAGTCGTCCGACGCGGGTAGACTCAGCGGTCGATGGACCTATGATTCGAGAATACCTCACGCAGTCCCGTGGGCCTATGCGAGCTACGAGTTCCGTGTTAGTGTGCGTCCTTTATGGGCATGCGTCCATGTGGCCATGCGGATCGCGTTCGTGACGATGCCGGAGTAGCTACCCTCGATGCGGGAATACCTCATGCGGGCCGATGAGATTGGCCTACGCGGAGTCGCGGAGTTCGAGGTTAGACGCGCATATCGATATCGCGCGGGCAAGGCCAACTTTGATCATGTGACGGCCTAGACAGATCTTATGATACGATTCATGACCTTGTTGGTACTGCGTGGTTTTTAGTAGTCGGCTATGCCTTCGCATTTACCCCGCATGCTTTATTATGACACGTGGGACCCGTGTTCATGTGTGTTCCTTGGTGCTTTATATCATAGATCGCCAGCTGGCGTGAAAGGTATTCCACGCATGATTGATGTGGGCCCGAGACCCATTGTTATACTTGAGTGATGACTGAGGCGTGAGTCCCCGACTGACATGATCGCTTTTGTCAGAACGGTAGTTTGGTTATCATACATGTCTCCCGCTTTATATGATCGCTATGATTTCATTTACGATTTATTTTTAGTTTCACATACTTGCACTGTTAGATCGACCTCCGGGCCGTTCATGCCGCAGTAAAGGTACACCGCCGTTGATCCTCGCTCTTAGGGTCACATTCAGCTTGGGAAAGCTCCGCTTCTCCGAGGCTTGTTGGTATAGTCCCCTGTTGTAGGTGCTTACATTCGTGGTATGACGGCCCCGTCCCGTCGTTGTTATATCATTCGTAGAGGTCCTGTAGTAATCTTGCAAGCGTGGTTTGTAAAAAGGATTAAACTGCTCATGTTGAAAAAGTTGTTATTTACATATATGCCGAAAGGCAAGTTTTTCTCGATTATTGTTTCATATTTCATAATATGTCTTGTATCGCTTTATGTTCCGATTACTGATGTTGTATCACTAGGTGCGCCGGTAGCACGACCACGCCCTAATCGGTCGACAAGGGTACCTCAAGATTATGCGTGTTTTGGAGCTTCTTCATTATTGACATCATCCTCGCCTTCCTACACTTCAAATGGTTGTGTCCAAAGCCGCACAATGATAGCAAAAGTCCGTAATTCTCATAGTTTACCCTTTGAGTATACCTTCCGTTATCTGGGAGATTGACGACAAAATCCATTATCGGCTCCTTGCTAACATCCACTTCCACTGTAACTCTTGCATAGTTCATTTTAGACCTTCCTTAGTATATTGGTCGGTGTAAAGAGGTTTCCTACACGTGAAGCAATCTTACTAAGGTATCTGGCACTCCAAATAGAAAGGGAATGTCCGGAAAGTGACCCAAATAGGAATGTCCATAAACAAATCATCCGTTATAAGAACTCCTTTATTGATAGCCTTAAGCATCATGGTTTTCCGTAGACCATATAAGGGCCTCCGTGAAGTACATTAGTGCGCTCCTCCTCCGTCATGAATTTGAACACCGCCCACCTTTGCCATATGGTATAATACGACATTTAACTCCCATCCTTTCACAATCGTATTCAATGCTTCTCTTCCCGAAAGGACCAGTGAAGCATCCTATTAAGCAATAGCCCCAAGTTTCTATGAAAGGACTTCATCCTCGCCTATATCTACTTCCGCTTGTTGTTCAATAAATTGTAACTTCATGCCTTTAGCCTCAATCTCGGTTCCCGCAAAGACTCCAAAGATAAGTCCTTTTGGGAGGGAGGGTACCTTTGCCATGGTTTGGGGGAGGGTTGTTATGAGTTGTAGCCGTGGTAGGAATATGATGTGGTTTAGAAGATGCATTAGTGTGTAAATCATTGGTGGGTATTTATGGAGGTATGGGCAGAGGGGGATTTTGAGACTTGGAAATTGTTTAAGTGGATGAAGAAGTCTTGCACTTAAGGGGGGTATTTATAGGACAATCAAGGGTCAAGATTCAAGCAAGTGGAGGGTGAAGATTTGGTTGCTTGTGTGAGTGGAGTCTTCCACCAAGTGTCCACCACAACATTGGGACATATGTCCACCACAACCTTGGGCCATATGTCCACCACAACTTTGGGACATGTGGCCCTCAAGAAAAACGTCCAAGGTCCCCTTCCCACTTGCCCCACAAAATATCTTTCAAGACTTGACTTCTTGACTTGGCCACTTGCCCACTTGTTTCGTCCAACATGCCACCTAAGGGTGACACATGTCGCCCTCCTATTGGTCCAAAATATTTCATCTCTCGAAAAAATCCGTAATTGGTTAAAATATTAAAAACATAAAATTTCCTTCACAAGGTTAGGAATCTTTTCCGTTGGAAGTTCACAATTTCATCCTTAACCTAATTAGGGCTTATACAATTGTACGCACGTCCTCACACACATACTCTGGAACTACGGGGTATAACATTCTCCCCTCCTTAGAAACATTCGTCCCGAATGTTCCTTCTAGATTCAATTAAACAGATAACGGCATAGTCCCTCATAACTTAAACAATTTGCAAATGCCACACATGGCCACAATACAACACTTAAGCATATATGATAATTAAAACGAGCAAGTAGGAAAGTGAGTTACCTGGAGGTGTGGGGAATAAGTGAGGATACTTCTGGCTCATGTCCTCCTCTGCTTCCCACGTCATCTCCTCTCTGCTCTCGTTCCGCCATAAGACCTTGACGGAAGCCACATCCTTTGTCCGTAGTCGCCTAACCTGACGATCGAGTATCGCTATGGGAATCTCCTCATACGACAACCCCTCGGTCACCTGGACATCGTCAATCGGGTGCACTCTAGATGGATCTACGATACATCTCCTCAGCATAGAAATATGGAAAACTGGATGCACTGCCTCCATATCGGACGGCAGATCCAACTCATAGGCAACCTTGCCTACCCTGCGGACAATCTGATAAGGCCCAATGTACCTTGGGCTGAGTTTCCCTTTCTTCCCAAACCTCATCACACCCTTCATGGGTGACACCTTCAGGAAAACCCAATCATCAACCTCAAACTCCAGATGCCGACGACGATGATCCGCATACGACTTCGCCGACTCAGTTGTCAACAACCGCCTCCCGGATAAGCTTCACCTTATCCACCGCTCAGTATCAAGTCCGCCCAACCAATGAACCTCGCCCATCAAACCAGCCTATCGGCGACTGCACTTCCTCCCATATAAGGCCTCATAAGGCGTCATCCGATATCGGAATGGTAGCCGTTATTATACGCAAACTCTACTAGTGGCAAATGATCCTCCCATTACCCGAAATAAATAACACAGCTCGCAGATATCCTCAAGAGTCCGATAGTGCGCTCGCTGTCCGTCTGCATGCGAGGATGGAATGCGATCGAGGCTCACTGCGTCCCTAATCCTTCCGAAAGACCTCCGGTTAGCCAGAACCGGCCTCTATCTGATATGATAGAAATAGGGACCCCATGCAGTCTCACGATCTCTCGGATGTAAAGTCTAGCATAATCCTCAGCCGAAAAAGTCGTCCTGACGGGAAGAAAGTGGGCGAATTTCGTCAGCCTGTCGACGATAACCCAAATAGAATCATGCTTCCTCTGAGTGCGAGGTAACCCTGTGATAAAGTCTATGTTGATCACATCCCACTTCCAGGTCGGAATCTCTATCGTCTGCAACAACCCACCAGGCCTCTGATGCTCCACCTTTACCTGCTGACAACACGGGCACTAAGCAACAAACTCTGCAACGTCCCTCTTCAGGCCATCCCACCAATACACAGATCTGAGGTCGTGGTACATCTTTGTCGACCCCGGATGAATAGAGTAACGTGCGCTGTGTGCTTCCCTAGAACTCTGCCAAGTCCTGCAATATCCGAACACACAACTCGCTCAAATCTTAGCACCCCATCAGGTGCTACCTCGAATGGACCCTTCCCCTCACGAAGAGCCGTATCACGATACCGGGTCATACTCGGATCCTCAAACTGTCGCCTCTTTACCTCCTCGACAATGGAAGACTCGGCAACCTCTCGAACTCGAACCCCACTACTATCAGAATCAATCAATCGGACTCCAAGGCTCGCTAGCTGATGTAACTCGCGGACCATGCCCCTCATCTCTGGCTGCACCTCAGATAGACTACCCATCGACCTACGACTAAGGGCATCTGCCACTACATTGTCCTTCCCTGGGTGGTATAGGATATCGACATTGTAATCCTTGAGTAGCTCTAACCACCGTCTCTGTCGTAAGTTCAGCTCCTCTGCCGAAGATATACCGAGGCTCTTGTGGTCCGTAAATATCCACATGAACTCCATACAAATAGTGCCTCCGCATTTTCAAGGCGTGAATCACCGCCGCTAACTCCAAATCATGGGTGGGGTAGTTCTTCTCATGCTTCTTGAGTGCCGAGATCGTGACGCTATAACCTTACCTCTGCGTCAACACACATCCAAGCCCGATGCCCGACGATCACAATACACCACATAGCCGCTAGGCCCTCTCGGAAGAGTAAGAACTGGGCGGCCGTCAACCTCTCCTTCAAGAATCGAAACCACTCGCCACAAACATCCGGCCCATCGAAACTTAGCCGCCGAGTCGCCTTAGTCAAAGGTGCCAAATAGAAGCAAACTTCTCCACGAACCTCCGATAGTAACTGCAAGGCCCGGAAAGTCGCGCATCTCTCGCCGAGTAGTAGGTCTAGGCCAACTCCCGATCGCTTCGATCTTGGTCGATCCACCAATACCATCGGCTGACAATGTGCCCTAAGAATGCCACCAAGCAAACCAAAACTCACACTTCAAAACTTGGCGCATAAACCGGTCTCGAGAACTCTCAAGACAGCCTCAAATGCCCGCATGCTCTCGCTTCTGAGCTGAATAAACTAAGATGTCATCAATGAACACTATCACAAACGTATCCAAAATGGCTTGAACACTCGGTTCATCAAATCCATAAATATCACGAGCATTGGTCAAACCGAAAGACATAACCTCAACTCATAGTGCCCGCATCGTCCGAATGCACCCTGGGACATCCGCCTCTAACTCGCACTGATGATAGCCCGATCGCAGTCAATCTTGAGAAACTTCGCACTCGCAATCGGTCGAACAAATCATCAATCCAGGAAGGGGGTATTCATTTAATAGTCACCTTGTTCACCGTCAGAATCAACACACATGCGCAGCCGCCCCTTCCTTCTTCTTCACGAACAATACTGCGCGCTCGGGGAGAAACACTAGGCCTGATGAAGCCCTTCTCCAGCAAATCTCTCAGCTGGTCCTTCAACTCTCTCAACTCGGCAGGTGCCATTCTGTATGGCGGAATGGATATAGGCCGAGTGGCTGGCAGCACATCGATACAAAAATCTATCTCCCTCTCAGGAGGGATACCCGGAAGGTTGTCTGGAAACACATCTGGGAACTCTCTGACTACTGGAACAGACTGAAAATATGGTATCGCAGCCTCAATATCAAACACCCGAATGTGATGGTAGATATACCCCTTCTGCACCATCTTCCTAGCCTTGAGGTAAGAAATAAACCTACCCTTCGGCGACACAGTGTTCCCCTCCCACTCAATAACCGGCTCCCCAGGAAACTGGAACCGTACCACTCTCTCCCTGTAGTCTACATTGGTGTAGCAAGAAGCTAACCAATCCATACCCATGTTCACATCAAAATCGGTCATATCCAACTCTATCAAGTCGGCTAGGGTCTGACGACTGCATAAAGACACCGGGCAAGCCCTATATACCCGCCGAGCTACCACCGAATCACCCACTGGCGTAGCTACCTCAAAAGGGTCTATGGACTCAGGCTCTATCCCTATCCTACTAGCAATAAGGGGAGATATATATATGACAAGGTAGAACCCGGATCTATCAAGGCATACACGTCACAACAAGAAACTGATAAGGTACCTGTGACGACATCCGGTGATGCCTCCTGGTCCTGTCGGCTGGACAAGGCATAAATGCGGTTCTGAGGACCGCTAGAACTAGGACCCCTGCCACGACCTCTGCCGCGACTCCTGGTCCTCGAGCACCGCCCCGGCGAGTAAATCAGAGTGAAGAAGACCCGTGAAGACCAGAGCCGACCCTACCATCTGCGCCGCCTCGGCCTGATCTCGCATAGTGACCTTGTTGGCCGCAAGTGTAGAAAACTCCCAAAGTAGTACCACAACTCCCATAATGGAATCTACCGCATCGGACACACTGAGAGGACCTCGATCGGTTAACACCCCTGCTACCCTGGAAGTCCGAAGTCCTGGGGCCCCGACCGCCTCGAATACCCTAGCCGCCCCAAGACGGTAGGAGTGCTCAATCGCGGTGGTGCAAATCTAGTCTGCACGAGATCGCCCACCCCGAGCCACCAAAATACCCCGCCCCGCCTTTTTTCTCGCTGAAATCTGACAACCCGCTGGCCTCTACGCTCCTCACATCCCAGGGCATAAGCCTGCATGCAGGCAATGTCCATTCCCTACCAAGAGCTACACCTGAGCAACCCTCTGCCAAATAGTCGTCGAGCCCGGTGACGTAGCGGTGCACTCGGTCCTCCATGTCTGCCACCAATGCGGGGACATATCGAGCCAAAGAGTCGAACTCCACGTTGTACTCCCGACCGCGCCTCTGCTCTCAGATCGTAAATCTGTCCCGCCCTCCTCATCCGCGGAGGCAAGAAGTGGTCGAGAAAAGCCTCCGAGAACTCGCCCCATACCGGAAGGGCATTCTCTCCCGACAGCTCACGAATCAAACCATCGACCGCAGATCACGCAACCGATGTGAACCTAAGACCACCGACTCGGTCTCAAGCCCCGATCACTCATGATCCGTCAGAATCGCTTGGATGAACTCCTCGCGATCATCCTCAGGCCTCGACCCGTAGTCTCAAGATATCCGATCTAGGATGAACCATGGGTGCTCGAATCGCTGCTGGCCCAACCTATCCTCATGTGCGCCACAACTCAAGCTAGTAATCGCCATCTCTCAGAACCCATCTCCTCTCGCTCCAGCCGCGGATGGAGGTGCAGTATCGTGGTCTCGATAGCTACACCGCGCTCTAAACTCTGTTGGGGCGGCGTCGTGGAACTCGCCGTCGAGGTATCGCCTCGTAAAGACTGGCTCGCCTCGTGACCTCTCGTGTTCTACTAGCGACTCCTACGCTTTGCCTTTCTCGCCGGGTTGCTGGCGTGAGGCATAATCGTAAAGAAAAGAAATACGTTAGAGGGGTCCAACTTATAACACAACTCTAAGGCACGATCTCAGAGTGAGAAGAATGGAAACCAATCCTAAATATCCTATATCCTCACGATTATTGGTGTACAACACACCGATAATCAAGACTCTACTAGATACGGTCTGTAGACACTTTCCGAGGATTAACTGCTCTGATACCACTTTTGTCACGACCCGATCCCGGGCCCGTGACTGGTGCCTTACCCGGGCACCCAAGTAGACATACATCAGAGTAACCAGCGGAATATAAAAACAAGACATGAAACATATGTAAAATGAGACACAGTTTATCCAAGAAAATATTGCCTTTCGGCATGTATATATACATCAAGAGTGAACAGTTACATCCCAACTTACAACAGGACTACAGACCTCTAGGAATGTAAACAACTATGGCGGGACAGGGCCCCGCCATACCCTGAATGTACATAAAGCTATAATGACAGGGAGATCATACCCAAACGATAAGCCTCCAGAAACGGCTTTCCTAAAAGGTAAATGGTGATCCTAGGAGCGGGATCAACAACAAGAGTACTCTACTGCAGCGTTAACGCACCCCAAGGAGGTCGATAACAGTACCAAGTATGTGAAATCAGAAAGTACTTAAGTGAAATCATATCATTTAAAACCAATTTTTGCAAATACGCATTTAAACAACCAATGTAATCGCACATAGTGCCACAAAGATAACCAAGAGCAAAATAGATATAACATAATCGGTCTTTTCTAGGCCGCTAATGATCGAAGCAAGGCCATTCGCCCATAGTATCATTATGCGAGCCTAATCTCGAACTCCCGCACCGCATAGGCCGCATAGGCCCGCATGAGGTATTCCTCAGATCGGGTAGCTAACCCGCTGCATCATCCTCGACCCCAAGTCCGCATAGTCACTGGACCGCATGAGGTATTCTCGACGGCGAATACACCCGTTGATCAACTCGAACTCCCGCAGCTCGCGATAGTCGCATGGACCCACATGAGGTATTCCTCGCATCGAGGGTGGCAAATCCTCGCGATCATAACAAGTCGTGGTATGTGATATAATACCAGTACAACGGGCTTATCGTTTAACAACGTAAGCACAACAAGAATAACCCCCTTACACAAACATCACAAGACACTAACACACGTAGCATCATAACATGTTTACTTATCAAACCAACTTACCACACTTTCTAGAAATCATTACAAGGCTTTCATAAGCAAATAAGTAAACCGTTCCTTTTATCTTTCTTAAGTCGTTATACCTAACTTTCCATAAAGCTAGTATAACACTTAAGCTTTTAAAACCAAACATTTCTTTTCTTTCAAAAATGATTCATAACTCTTTTGAAATACTTCAAGATTCTTATTATTTAAAACTCAAGTCAAAAGACATCAAAGTAAAACCAAATTTAGTTAACACACGTACGTCTACCGTACTATATATATTTCACAAATATCATGCTCAAGAGTATAGGAAAGATCACATACCTCATCAGCTCAATCCACCTGCCAAGTCGAATATGTCGCGCGCAGAGTATCAACCTATAATAGTTAAATACGTTTATCAACGTCTAGACTACTCTGTAGAATATTCTAAGCAGAAGGTTCTTAATTCTACAGAAAATTGGGCAGCACTTCCCTACCTGTAAAACTACACAAGTCTACTGTAATTACATGTCACGACCCGTTCCGGGGCCCGTGACTGGTGCCTTAACCGGGCACCCAAGTAGTCATACATCAGAGTAACCAGCGGAATATAAAAACAAGACATGAAAAAATGTAACATGAGACACAGTTTATCTGAGAAAAAGGCGCCTTTCGGCATATATATATAAACATCAAGTTTGGCAGTTACATCCCAACTTTACAATAGGACTACTGCACTTCTGAAGTAAACAACTATGGCGGACAGGTTCGCCATACCTGAATGTACATATATCTACAACATCGTGGGAACCATACCAAAAGTCGAGCCTCCAGAAGATGGAGCTCACGACACCAAAGTAGAGATCCTAAGGATGTGGATCTAGCACTGCTTCCCTTACTCGGCATGAACGCACCAAGGAGGTCGATAACAGTACCAAGTATGTGAAATCAGAAATGCATCAAGTAAAATCAAAGTATTTAAAACCATTTGCAAATACAACGGTTCAATCGCATATAGTGCCACAACATAAACAAGAGCAAAATAGATATAGTGTAACCGGTCTTTTCTAGGCCGCGAATGATCGAAGCAAGGCCAATCGCCCATAGTATCATTATGCGTGCCTAATCCCGACTTCCCGCATCGCATAGGTCACACGCACCCGCATGAGGTATTCTCGACGGGGTAGCTAACCCGTACCTCTCCCGACTCCCGCAGTCCGCATAGTCTCATAGACCGCATAGTCACACAGACCGCATAGGGCATTCCCGCATCGGGATAAAACACCCGGAATGATCAATCCTGGAACTCCCGCAGCTCCGCATAGTCGCATAGACTGCATAGGCCGTATAGACCCGCATCAAGGGTGGCAAGCCCTCGGTATAACAAGTCAAGGGGGTATGTGATATAATAACAGTACAACGGTCTTAACGTTTAAAAACGTAAGCACAATAAGAATGACACCCTTACACAACATCACAAGACACTAACACGCGTAGCATCATAACATGTTTACTTATCAAACCATCATACTACACTTTGCAGAAATCAATACAGGATTTTCATAAACAAATAAGTAAAACCGTTCCTTTTATCTTTCTTAAGTCGTTATACCTAACTTCCCATAAAGCTAGTATAACTCTTAAGCTTTCTGTTTAAAAATCAAGTATTACTCTTCTTTAAAAAATTATTCATAATTATTTTGAAATACTTCAAGGTTCTTATTATTTAGACTCAAGTCAAGTAAAACCATGTTCAGTTAACAGACGTACGTCTACCGTACTATATATATATTTGAAAATATCATGCTCAAGAGGATAGGAAGAATCACATACCTCCTCGGCGAAAACCACCTGCCAAGTCGAATATGTCGCGTGCAGAGTATCGACCTATAACAGTCAAATACGTCTATCAACGTCTAGACTATATTGAAGAAAGTTCTAAGAAGAGGGTTCTCTATTCTACAGAAAATTGGGCAGCATTTCCCTACCCGTCAAACTACTCAAGTCTACTGTAGATACAGTCCTATGTAAGTACAATTTATTTCTCTTCTTTTATACCCTTCTACTGTGATTACAGTTCAATTCTATTCTTTAATATCCTTCTATATCTTATACTCAAATCTTAACTATTCTTATATGTAATCTCCAATTACAATAGAAGGACAAAAGTGTTTACCTCGATAAGCCCAAAATTATCCAAGTTAAATGTCGATCCTGAGCAAGGTTTAGCTCCTAATTTGCACGCTCTGATAGCTCCAAGAAACCCTTAGAAGTTCTACACAACTTCTACTCAAATACTATAAGGGATTTGGGGCTAGGGTATTTTGGAATAGTAACTATACTAGAAGGCAACTTTCTACAAAAGTGGGGGAAGGGTCTCGGCCGAAGCCACTAGGCAAGGGGGGGGGAGAGGGCTTTGGATGAGACAGCAACTAAGGGGGAGGGATTTTTGAGACTTAGAGAAGTGTGGAGTGGATGAAGAAGTCTTCACTCATGGGGGGTATTTATAGAACACTCAAGGGACAAGATTAAAACAAGTGGAGGGTTGGGATTATGATCCAAGTGAAAGATGAGGTCTTCCAACCAAGTGTCTCCCACAACATTTGGACATATTTCCACCACAATATTGGAACACATTCCCACCACAACAATGAGCCATGTGGACTCCACTAACTCACCCAAACCGTCCACCCCTACCAACTCCCACTCACACAAAATCAACTTGCAAGACTTGACCAATTGACTTGTCCACTAGGCCATTATTTTCGTCCAACATAAGCCAACTAAGGGTGACACATGTCGCCCTCCCATTGGTCCAAAATATTTCGTCTCTCGGAAAAATCCGTAATCGGTTAAAATATTAAAAACGTAGAATTTCCTTCACAAGGTTCGGAATCCTTTCCGTCGAAAGCTTACAATTTCATTCTTAACCTAATTAGGGTTTGTACAAACGTACGTACGTCCTCACGTACATACTCCGGAAAATACGGGGTATAACATTCTCCCCTCCTTAGAAACATTCGTCCCGAATGTTCCTTCTCAAGACAGATAACGATAAAGCTCCTCACAACTTAACAGTTTGCAAATGCCACACATGGCCACAATACAACACTTAAGCAAATATGATAGTTAAAACCAGCAAGTAGGAAAGTAAGTTACCTGGAGGTGTGGAGAATAAGTGAGGGTACCTCTGCCTCATGTCCTCCTCTGCTTCCCACGTCATCTCCTCTCTGTTCTCGTTCCGCCATAGGACCTTGACGGAAGCCACATCCTTCGTCCGCAACCTCCTAACCTGACGATCGAGTATCGCTATGGGACTATCCTCATATGATAACCCCTCGGTCACCTGGACATCGTCAATCGGGTGTACTCTAGATGGATCCTCGATACATCTCCTCAGCATAGAAATATGGAAAACCGGATGCACTGCCTCCAGATCGGACGGCAGATCCAAATCGTAGGCGACCTTGCCCACCCTGCGGACAATCTGATAAGGCCTAATGTACCTTGGGCTGAGCTTCCCTTTCCTGCCAAATCTCATCACACCCTTCATGGGTGACACCTTCAGGAAAACCCAATCATCAACCTCAAACTCCAGATGCCGACGACGATGATCTGCATACGACTTCTGTCGACTCTGAGCTATCAATAGCCGCTCCTAGATAAGCTTCACCTTATCCACTGCCTGCTGAACCAGGTCTGGTCCCACTAACTGCACCTCGCCCATATCAAACCAGCCTATCGACGATCTGCACTTCCTCCCATACAAGGCCTCATAAGGCGCCATCTGAATACTGGAGTGGTAGCTATTATTATACGCAAACTCAACTAGAGGCAAATGATCCTCCCAGCTACCCCTGAAGTCAATAACACAGGCTCGCAGCATATCCTCAAGAGTCTGGATAGTGCGTTCTGCCTGTCCGTCTGTCTGAGGATGGAATGCAGTACTCAGGCTCACCTGCGTCCCTAAACCCTTCTGGAAAGACCTCCAGAAGTTAGTCGTAAACTGGGCTCCTCTGTCTGATATGATAGAAATAGGGACTCCATGCGATCGGCGATCTCTCTGATGTAAAGTCCGCATAATCCTCACCGAAAAGTCGTCCGACGGAAGAAAGTGGGCTGATTTAAATCGACCTATCGACGATAACCCAAATAGAATCATGTTTCCTCGGAGTGCGAGGTAACCCTGTGATAAAGTCCATGTTGATCACCTCCCACTTCCAGGTCGGGATCTCTATCGTCTGCAACAAACCACCAGGCCTCTGGTGCTCTACCTTCACCTGCTGACAACACGGGCACTGAGCCAAAAACTCTGCAACGTCCCTCTTTAAGCCATACCACCAATACACTGACATGAGGTCGTGGTACATCTTTGTCGACCCCGGATGGATAGATTAACGCGCTACCGTGTGCTTCCCTAGAACTCTGCTGCCAAGTCCTGCAATATCCGAACACACAACTGCCCCAAACCTTAGCACCCCATCGTGCTACCTCAAAAGGACCGCTTCCTCACGAAGAGTCAGACATGATACCGTGTCAAAACCGGATCCTCAAACTGTTGCCTCTTCACCTCCTCGACGATGGAAGACTCGGCAACCTCTCGAACTCGAACCCCACTGCTATCAGAATCAATCAATCGGACTCCAAGGCTCGCTAACTGATGTAAATCGCGAATCATGCCCCTCCTCTCTGGCTGCACATCTGATAGACTCCCCATCGACCTACGACTAAGAGCATCTGCCACAACATTGGCCTTCCCCGGGTGGTACAGGATATCGATATCATAATCCTTAAGCAACTCTAACCACCGTATCTGTCGTAAGTTCAGATCCCTCTGGCTGAAGATATACTGGAGGCTCTTGTGGTCTGTATAAATATCCACATGAACCCCATACAAATAGTGCCTCCGGATCTTGAAGGCGTGAATCACCGCTGCCAACTCCAAATCATGGGTGGGGTAGTTCCTCTCATGCTTCTTAAGCCGGGATGCGTGCGCTATAACCTTGCCTCACTGCATCAACACACATCCTAACCCGATGCCCGACGATCACAATACACGCATAGCCGTCGGACCTCGGAAGAGTAAGAATGGGGTGGTCGCCGCCTCTCCTTCAAGAATCAAAACCCCGCTCACAAACATCACCATCAAACTTAGCCGCTTACGAGTCACCCTAGTCAATGGTGCAGGATAGAAGCAAACTTCTCCACGAACCGGTAATAACTGCGAGGCCCGAAATGCGAACCTCGACGGAGTAGTAGGTCTAGGCCAACTCGATCGCTCGATCTTGGCCGTATCCACCTGAATACCATCAGCCCCGACAATATGCCCAAGAAAAGCCACCGATGTCAACCAGAACTCACACTTCGAAAACTTGGCGTACAACTGCTGGTCCTGGAGTACTCTCAGCACAGTCCTCAAATGCTCCGCATGCTCCCGCTCGGAGCGAGAATAAACCAAGATGTCATCGATGAATACTATCACAAACGTATCCAAAAATGGTTTGAACATTCGGTTCATCAAATCCATAAAAACTGTCGGAGCATTGGTCAAACCGAACGACATAACCCTGAACTCATAGTGCCCGTACCGGGTCCGGAATGCAGTCCTAGGGACATCCGCCTCTCGACTGCACTGATGATAGCCCGATCGCAGATCAATCTTGGAGAAACATCTCGCACTCGCACTGGTCGAACAAATCATCAATCACAGGAAGGGTATTCGTTTAATAGTCACCTTGTTCAGCTGCCTGTAATCAACACACATGCGCAACGTCCCATCCTTCTTCTTCACGAACAATACCGGCGCTCCCCAGGAAGAAACACTAGGCCTGATGAAGCCCTTCTCCGGAAATCCTCACCGGTCCTTCAACTCTCTCAACTCGGCAGGTGTCATTCTGTATGGCGGAATGGAAATAGGCCGAGTGTCTGGCAGCACATCGATACAAAACTCTATCTCCCTCTCAGGAGGGATACCCGGGAGGTCGTCTGGAAACACATCTGGGAACTCCCTGACTAATGGAACTGACTGAAGATCTGGTACCGCAGCCTCAGTATCGAATACCCGAATGAGATGGTAGATGTACCCCTTCTGCACCATCTTCCTAGCCTTGAGGTAGGAAATAAACCTACCCCTCGGCGACACAGTGTTCCCCTCCCACTCAATAACCGGCCTCAGAAATCGAACCGTACCACTCTCTCCCTGCAGTCTACACTGGCGTAGCAAGAAGCTAGCCAATCCATACCTATGATCACGTCGAAATCAGTCATGTCCAACTCTATCAAGTCGGCTAGGGTCTGACGACTACATAAAGTCACGGGGCAAGCTCTATACACCCGCCGAGCTACCACCGAATCACCCACTGGCGTAGCTACCTCAAAAGGGTCTATGGACTCAGACTCTATCCCTATCCTACTAGTAATAAAGGGAGATATATAGGACAGAGTAGAACCCGGATCTATCAAGGCATACACATCGTGACCAGAAACTGATAAAGTACTGCGGACGTCGCCAGCGACGCCTCCCGTCCCGGTGGACAAGGCATAAATGCGGATTCGAGGACCGCTAGAATCGACCCGCCACGACTCGCCGCGACTGCTGGTCCATGAGTACCACGCCTCCGGGCGAGTAAATCGAAGGGGATGAAGACCCGCAATGCACCGTAGGTGACCCTCCCATCAGCGCCTCGGCTCTGACAGCTCTCGATAGTGACCTGCGCCGCCACAAGTATAGCAAGCTCCCGAAGTAGTACCACAACCTCCTGGATGGAATCTACCACATCGGAAACACTGAGCGGACCTCGATCGGTTAGCACCCTTGCTACCCTGGAAATCCGAAGTCCTGGGGCCCTGACCTGCCCCCGAATACTCTGGCTGCACCGAGAACGATGTAGGAGTGCTCTGAGCTGGCTGTGGTGCAAATCTAGACGTCTGCTGAGGCCGTCCACCCCGAGAGCTACCAAAAGATCCGGCCGTCTTGGCCTTCTTCTGCTGCTGAAATCTGTCGACCCGTCGGTCTCTACGCTCCTCGCACCCAAGTGCATGAGCCTGAATGAGGGCAATGTCCATGCCCGGCTGAAGAGCCAAACCTGAGCAAGACTCTGCCAGATAATCATCTAACCCAGTGACGTAGCGGTGCACTCGGTCCTCCATGTCTGCTACTAGCACAGGGACATATCGAGCCAACGAATCGAACTCAACGTTGTACTCCCTAACGGTGTGCCCTCTCTGTCTCAGCATAAAAAACTTATCGGCCCGTGCCCTCCTCATCTCTGGAGGCAAGAAGTGAGTGAGAAATGCCTCAGAGAACTCGTCCCATACTGCTGGAGGCGCATGCTCCCCCCGGGATAACTCCCACGAATCAAACCAATCGACTGCGGTATCACGCAGCCTATGTGAACCGAAGATCACGGACTCGGTCTCTGACGCCTTGATCACTCGCATGATCCTTCAGAATCGACGGATGAACTCCTGCGGATCATCTCGTGCCTCGACCCGTAACTCGCGCTACAACTCAGAAAATCACGTATCCTCAAACTATCCGATCTCGGGTGGACCGCAGTATCAGCTGAATCGAATCGGCCTATCCACTTATCTCATGTTCGCCGAATCGCCATCTCTCAGTACCTAACTCCTCGCGCCGGCCGTGGATCGAGGTGAAGGTACCGTGGTCTCTGCTGGGGCCGGCGGCGTCATGGAACTCGCCGTCTGAGATATCGCCTCGGGTAAGAACTGGGCCTGTGCCCTCGTGACTCTCGGTGTCCTACTAGCAGCTCCCTCGGCTGCCTTGCCCTTCTGGGCCCGGGTTGCCTTACGTGGAGGCATAACTGTTAAAGAAAGGGAATACGTTAGAGGGGTCCAACTTATAACACAGCTCTAAGGCACGATCTCAGAGTGAGAAGAATGGAAACCAATCCTAAATATCCTATAGCCTCCTGATTATTGGTGTGGTGCACAACACACCGATAATCAAGACTCTACTAGATACGGTCTGTAGACACTTTCCGAGGATTAACTGCTCTGATACCACTTTTGTCACGACCCGTTCCGGGGCCCGTGACTGGTGCCTTACCCGGGCACCCAAGTAGTCATACATCGAGTAACAATGAATATAAAAACAAGACATGAAACAATGTAACATGAGACACGGTTTATCCGAGAAAAGGTGCCTTTCGCATATATATATAAACATCAAGTTGGCGCTACATCCCAACTTTACAATAGGACTACGCACTTCTGGGAAGTAAACACCTATGGCGGGACAGGGCCCCGCCATACCCTGAATGTACATATATCTACAACATCAGGGGAAACCATACCAAAAGTCGAGCCTCCGGAGAAGATGGAGCTCCTGACACCAAAGTAGAGATCCTAAGGATGTGGATCTAGCACCTGCTTTCCCTTACCTGCGGCATGAACGCAGCCCCCCGAAGGAGGTCAATACGACAGGTACCAAGTATGTGAAACTATAAAGTACTGAAGTAAAATCAAAGTATTTAAAACCATTTGCAAATACAACTAGCCTAATCGCATAGTGCCACAACATAAACAAGAGCAAAATAGATATAGTGTAATCGGTCTTTTCTAGGCGCGAATGATCGAGCAAGGCCAATCACCCATAGTATCATTATGCGTGCCTAATCACGACTTCCCGCATCGCATAGGTCACACATGCACCGCATGAGGTATTCCTCGCGACGGGGTAGCTAACCCGCATTCTCCTCGACTCGCGATCCGCATAGTCTCATAGACCGCGTAGTCACATTGCATCGCATAGGCATTCCCGTCGGATAAAACACCCGAATGATCAATCACGAACTCCCGCAGCTCCGCATAGTCGCATAGACTGCATAGGCCGTATAGACCCGCATCAAGGGTGGCAAGCCCTCGGTATAACAAGTCAAGGGGATATGTGATATAATAACAGTACAACGGTCTTAACGTTTAACAATGTAAGCACAACAAGAATGACACCCTTACACAACATCACAAGACACTAACACGCGTAGCATCATAACATGTTTACTTATCAAACCATCATACTACACTTTGCAGAAATCAATACAGGATTTTCATAAACAAATAAGTAAAACCGTTCCTTTTATCTTTCTTAAGTCGTTCCTAACTTCCCATAAAGCTAGTATAACTCTTAAGCTTTCTGTTTAAAAATCAAGTATTACTCTTGTTTCAAAAATGATTCATAATTCTTTTGAAATACTTCAAGGTTCTTATTATTTAGACTCAAGTCAAGTAAAACCATGTTCAGTTAACACACGTACGTCTACCGTACTATATATATATTTGAAAATATCATGCTCAAGAGGATAGGAAGAATCACATACCTCGGCGAAAACCACCTGCCAAGTCGAATATGTCGCGCGCAGAGTATCGACCTATAACAGTCAAATACGTCTATCAACGTCTAGACTATACTGAGGAAAGTTCTAAGAAGAGGGTTCTTTATTCTACGGAAAATTGGGCAGCATTTCCCTACCCGTCAAACTACTCAAGTCTACTGCAGATACAGTCCTATGTAAGTACAGTTCATTTCTCTTCTTTTATACCCTTCTACTGTGATTACAGTTCAATTCTATTCTTTAATATCCTTCTATATCTTATACTCAAATCTTAACTATTCTTATATGTAATATCCAATTACAATAGAAGGACAAAAGTGTTTACCTCGATAAGCCCAAATTTATCCAAGTTAAATGTCGTTCCTGAGCAAGGTTTAACTCCTAATTTGCACGCTCCGATAGCTCCAAGAAACCCTTAGAAGTTCTACACAACTTCTACTCAAATACTATAAGGGATTTGGGGCTAGGGTATTTTGGAATAGTAACTATACTAGAAGGCAACTTTCTACAAAAGTGGGGGAGGGGTCTCGGCCGAAGCCACTAGGCAAGGGGGGGGGGGGAGAGGGCTTTGGACGAGTGAGCAACTAAGGGGGAGGGATTTTTGAGACTTAGAGAAGTGTGGAGTGGATGAAGAAGTCTTCACTCAAGAGGGGTATTTATAGAACACTCAAGGGACAAGATTAAAACAAGTGGAGGGTTGGGATTATGATCCAAGTGAAAGATGAGGTCTTCCAACCAAGTGTCTCCCACAACATTTGGACATATGTCCACCACAATATTGGAACACATGCCCACCACAACAATGAGCCATGTGGACTCCACTAACTCACCCAAACCGTCCACCCCTACCAACTCCCACTCACACAAAATCAACTTGCAAGACTTGACCAATTGACTTGTCCACTAGGCCATTATTTTCGTCCAACATAAGCCAACTAAGGGTGACACATGTCGCCCTCCCATTGGTCCAAAATATTTCGTCTCTCGGAAAAATCCGTAATCGGTTAAAATATTAAAAACGTAGAATTTCCTTCACAAGGTTCGGAATCCTTTCCGTCGAAAGCTTACAATTTCATTCTTAACCTAATTAGGGTTTGTACAAACGTACGTACGTCCTCACGTACATACTCCGGAAAATACGGGGTATAACATTACATCCCAATGTAAGTACAGTTCAATTCTCTTCTTTTATACCATCCTTCTATATATGTTATACTTAATTCTAAACTACTACAATATGTAATCTCCAATTACAATAGAAGGATAAAGATTATTACCTCGATAAGCCCAAAATTATCCAAGATTTAAGTCGATCCTGAGCAACGTTTAGCTCCTATTCCGTGCGCTCCAATCCGCTCCAAGAAACCCTTAGAAGTTTCTAAACAACTTCTACTTAATACTTCAACCAACTATGAAGATTTTCCTAGGGTTTCGTTTTGTGACTAAAGGAAATAAAGTAGTATTTCCGGGCTCTTAGTATAGAGGTAACTTGGGAATACTACAAGGGATTTGGGCTAAGGTATTTTGGAATAGTAACAATACTTGAAGACATTTTTTTCTACCAATGGGGGGATGTGTTTCGGACGAGAGCTAGGACAAAGGGGGGGAGGACTTTGGACGAGAACTACTAAAAGGGGGGAGGGATTTTGAGACTTGGAAATTGTTTAAGTGGATGAAGAAGTCTTGCACTTAAGGGGGGTATTTATAGGACAATCAAGGGTCAAGATTCAAGCAAGTGGAGGGTGAAGATTTGGTTGCTTGTGTGAGTGGAGTCTTCCACCAAGTGTCCACCACAACATTGGGACATATGTCCACCACAACCTTGGGCCATATGTCCACCACAACTTTGGGACATGTGGCCCTCAAGAAAAACGTCCAAGGTCCCCTTCCCACTTGCCCCACAAAATATCTTTCAAGACTTGACTTCTTGACTTGGCCACTTGCCCACTTGTTTCGTCCAACATGCCACCTAAGGGTGACACATGTCGCCCTCCTATTGGTCCAAAATATTTCATCTCTCGGAAAAATCCGTAATTGGTTAAAATATTAAAAACGTAAAATTTCCTTCACAAGGTTCGGAATCTTTTCCGTTGGAAGTTCACAATTTCATCCTTAACCTAATTAGGGCTTATACAATTGTACGCACGTCCTCACACACATACTCTGGAACTACGGGGAATAATATATGCGTCCACTTTGAGTATTATCTTGTTATTTCCTTTGGACATACTGACACGATGGATGGTCCACGGGTATGCGTCCAGTAGGATGGTTTCATGTCCATGCTTATACCGAGGTAAGATGCCGGGGCATGCGGTCATTGTGAGGGTTAAATTCCCGGGTTATGTTATTAGTCCATGGACCGCTAATCCATGAAGCTTGCCGCGGTGACGAGCGATCACGGGCTTGATTTGTACATGTGGTTACAGGCACACTTTAGATACTTATCCTGGTCATTTCTCGTGTATCGGCAGGCTCTGGTAGATAGCTTAAGATACTATCCACGGTCATATCTCGTGAGACGGTAGGCTCTGGTACGTTAGCTTAAGATACTTGCCTCGCCGATTCGTGCTGGTTTGGATCTGGTAGTTGGCTTCCGTACTTGGCCCGTGAAGTTTTATGACTAGCCTTCGGATCTGGTAGTTGGCTATTCTACTTGGCCCGATCGGTTTGATGACGCAGGCAGGATCTAGTGTTCAGGTTCACATATGGGTGTTGTTTTACATCATGTACTGCCGGCAGTGAGGAAGGAGTTCCACGGGCATGATTGATATTGTGGGCGTGAGACCCATAGTTATGTGAGTGATGATTTTGAGGACATGCGCCCCTTACTTGACATAATCAAGCATTTATTACGAAATGGTTTTATAAAATGATGAAATGTGATTTCATTACAGTATTTTCAGTTTCACATACTTGGTACCTGTTGTACTGACCTCCTTCGGGGGGCTGCGTTCATGCCGCAGGTAGAGGTACACCAGTTGTTGATCCTCGCTCATAGGATCGCAGTTCAGCGTTTGGGAAGCTCCGTTTCTCCGGAGGCTTATCTTTTG
Organism: Przewalskia tangutica; assembly: GCA_029844215.1. Lineage (NCBI taxonomy): Eukaryota > Viridiplantae > Streptophyta > Magnoliopsida > Solanales > Solanaceae > Przewalskia > Przewalskia tangutica. The sequence continues at coordinate 57,089,929 of CM056726.1, forward strand.
GTATAGTCCCCTGTCATTGTAGGTACTTGTACATTCAGGGGTATGGCGGGGCCCTGTCCCGTCATAGTTGTTGTTACATTCTTAGAGGTCTGTAGTACTGTTGTGGGCAGAGTTTGTAAAGGATTTTAACTGTTCGGTTTTATATATATATATATACGGGAAGGTGACCGGTTTTGGTTGGCCTGTTTCTTACTTTATGTCTTGTTTCATGTTTAAGTTTTTATTTCTGCTGATTTTCTCTGATGTTGTATCACTAGGGTGCGCGGGGTAAGGCACCAGTCGCGGGCCCGAGATCGGGTCGTGACAATGCGAGCCTAATCCTGGAACTTCCGCAGTCCGCATAGGCCACCTAGGCCCGTATGAGGTATTCCTCGCATCGGGGGTAGCTAACCCGCGGCATCGTCCTGGGCTCCCGCAGTCCGCATGGCCACATGTACCGCATAAGGTATTCCTCGCATCGGCGTAACACACCCGGAGTGATCATCCTGGAACTCCCGCAGCTCCACATAGGTCACATGGACCCGCATGAGGTATTCCTCGCATCGGGGGTGGCTAACCCTCGGCTCGTAACAAGTCAGGGGGGTAAGTGATATAATACCAGCACAACTGCTTATCGTTAAACAACATAAGCACAACAAGAAAGCCCCCTTACACAAACGTCACAAGACACTAACACACGTAGCATCATAACATGTTTACTTATCAAACCAACTTACCACACATTCCGAAATCATTACAAGGCTTTTATAAACAAATAAGTAAACCGTTCCTTTTATCTTCCTTAAGTCGTTATACCTAACTTCCCATAAAGCTAGTATAACACTTAAGCTTGTTTTTAAAACTAAGTATTACTTTTCTTCCAAATAAGGATTCATAACTCTTTTTGAAATATTTCAAGATTCTTATTATTTAGAACTCAAGTCAAAAGACATCAAAGTGAAACCAAATTTAGTTAACAAACGTACGTCTACCGTACTATATATATATTTCACAAATATCATGCTCAAGGGGATAGGAAGAATCACATACCTCCTCGGCTAAATCCACTTGCCAAGTCGGATATGTCGCGTGCAGAGTGTCAACCTATAATAGTCAAAACACGCCTATCAACTTCTAGTTCTACGTAGAATTCTTCTAAGTAAGATCTCTTATTCTACGGAAAATTGGGCAGCACTTCCCCCGTTTCTACTCACTTTTCCATCTTTTTCAAGGTCCGATAACCGTAATTAACATGCTATATTTAAGGTGCAATAATTCCGAAATTAAAAGAAGGGGATCACACGCCCAAACGGACGCGATTAACAATCTTCCCCTTAACAACAACAACAATAAAAGAAGGGGATCACACGCCCAAACGGACGCGGTTAACAATCTTCCCCTTAACAACAACAACAACAATAAAAGAAGGGGATCACACACCCAAACGGACGCGATTAACAATCTTCCCCTTAACAACAACAATAATAAAAGAAGGGGATCACACGCCCAAACGGACGCGATTAACAATCTTCTCCTTAACAACAATAATAATAAAAGAAGGGGATCACACGCCCAAACGGACGCGATTAACAATCTTCCCCTTAACAATAATGTAAATACAGTCCAAAGTAAATACAGTCCTTTAGTTGGGGTCCTTGGCCAACTTTTACAATTTTACTTATCCAATTACATCATTAGTCTTCCAACTTATATTCCAATCTTAATATAAGTTATAGTTACTTTGTTAATAACTTATTAGCAAGTAATGGATACGTTTTTACCATTTTAATGGCTAACATGCCAATTCTCTTTTTAACAAGTTTGTTATACCCAGTAGTTCTGGCCACACGTGTGAGAGCGTGCGAAAGGGAGTAAGACTTAAAATTTTTGAAAGATAAGTTGACGGATTGTTTCGGATGGGTTTTAGTCAACTTTGAGGCGGGTTATGACCCGGTACGTTGAGAGTTGCTAAGTGTTTCAAAGGCCTAGGGCGTAGTTCGTTGAGTCTAGTTTCCAACTCAACCAACCGTTCGTCGATAGGACGTCGGAGTAGAAAGTTATGGGAGTTACAAGTTGAGTGCGCAGACGGACAGAAATGCGTTTCAGGCAAAGGCGACAGGGCCGCGGCGCCGGATGCAGGGCCGCGGCGCCGGATATACTGAGGGGTCGCTGGAGTTGCAGCACCGTGGCGCCAGGACAGCAGGGCCGCGGCGCCGGAAGTTCCGAGAGTCCGCAGAGGTTTCAGCGCCGCGGCGCCGGCGTCAGGGCCGTGGCGCCAAGGCGGGATTCCTGGCGGAAAAACTTAGGAAAAATCAGATTTTTCTTTTAAAAGACCTTGGGAGGGTGACAAGTGTCCCCCCCCCCCCATCTGATTTTCTTGCATGCCTTATTGTCACGACCGACCAGCGGATCGTGCCCTACCCAGGCACCTGCATGTATACATCGTGAGATAATCAACGGAACATACATGAAACTTATAAATAACACAACAGAAGTAAAACAACAGGTTAGCCGATAGGGCTACCTTCCTGGACATAAATATATACAACCGAAGCAGTTGCCTCATTTCTTTTACAAACTGACCCACAATATGTGACTACAGACCTCTAAGAGTTTTAACATAACAACTGTGGCGAGACAGGGCCCCGCCATACCCCTGAATATACGTGAATCTACTACCTCAGGGAAAACCGTACCAAGAGCTAAGCCTCCGGAGCAAATGGAGATTTCTCTCAAAAACTGAACCGAGATCCTAGGAGCAAGGATCACCAACCTGGTACCTAAAACCTGCGGGCATGAACGCACCCGGCGGGTCGATAACAAAAATTTAATATGGAATGTAAATAACGTCTGAGAAACAAATTATAATCGATAAAAGAATGACAAGGACAAGTATAAAAAGTACATACCAGATCCTGCCGTGTCATTACCACTTATGAACTTAATTTCACATCAATATCTTTTCCCATTTTCCATAAAGGTTATAGCCACATTCTTACGTACATGATTAGGAAAAATCATTAAGTTCATTTCTATATAACCTACTTATCTTTCATACGTATAATCCGCCCTTAGCGAGGGCACATTTACTACCCTACCAACTGGGACGCGATTAAGTCACACTAATATCGCGTGTACAACCGAGACATGTATGATAACTCAATTAACGACATGCGGCCTTACTAACAATGAGAGTAAATAGGGGTATACTTACAATATAAAGTAGGAAAAGCTCACGATCAAAGCAGGACCATCCGCCCGCAGTATCATTAAGCGATCCTATTCCCGGGACTATTTCACCCGCATGAGCCCTTACGAACTCGCATGAGGTATTCCTCGCATGGGACTATTTCACCCGCATAAGCCCTACGGACTCGCATGAGGTATTCCTCGCATAGGCTGGACCCGCCCGCATGGGACTATTTCACCCGCATAAGCCCTACGGACTCGCATGAGGTATTCCTCGCATCGTGGGTAGCAAATCCACGGAAATATGCAATGCCACAAACCCGGGGAATGACCCCGCAACGAATAATATACCACTAGCACAAATCCGGCTAGCACACATATCATAAGCACTACCGGCTTATCATACAATATATAAGCAAGTTAAGAAATCCCCTAACTTCTTACTGTTCTTGTTCATATACACTCTCATTTTAGTTTATCTAAGGCACTAACATGTCTTTTTATAAAAAATCCGGGAATTTAACCCAAGTACTACCATTAACGGAAGCATACCCGTGGAATCCCACATCACTGTCGGTATATCCAAGTACTTACAACAAGACAGCCGGTCCTCCCACCGTGAGTCGCGGCAACGTAATAAAAAAACATAATACTTGCACTCAAAGGCTATCACCAGCACACATAGGCTAATTCTCAATTAACAAGCCAAAGTACTACGTACGTACATTCTTTTCAAAAGACTCCTTTCCAAATAAAACTTCCCCGATACTAACCACCGTAGTATCAAGTCCTATCCACCATTTCAAGACAAGTCACAATACCCCTTTAGAAATACAATTACCGGCTTCTAAATCAAGTGACTTCTTTATTAACAACCTTAAGCAATTGGTACCTTTAAAACAATTTGCCCTTCCTTAACACAAGTTAATTCTTTGTTACTTTAGAGAAATAACCTTCCATAAAAGCCGTTATAACCAACTTCCCATAAAGCCGTTATAACCCTTTATGGTTTAGACCAATACGTTCCTTTTATAACCAAGAGACTTCTACTTTTTGAAACCAAGTATTATATACTTTCAAATCAATTCTCATAACTTTCAAAAATACAATTAGTCTCTTAACCATTAGAAAACAAGTGACTCATTTTATTATAAAACCCTAGGCAATTGATGCCGTAAAATCAAGTTGCCTTTTTACTAAAGTCGAGTCATTTATCTTTCCATAAGGCAAATATAACTAACTTCCCATAAAGCCGTTATATTCACTTTATACCTTAGCCATAAACAATTTCCTATCCAAGGGACTTATACGTTCAAAACGGAACAAGTATCACATACTTTAAAACTCTTCAAGTCCCTTAACTTTAAAATCAACTTAAGACATCCTTACTATTTTCAAAGAAGTGAGTTAATCTCCTAATCCACCCGACTTGGCATTACATAAAACAAGTAAAGAATGTCATAGTCTTGTACGTCTACCGTACTACATACGTGCAACTAGTCATGCTCAAAAGATAGGAAAAGTTCTACATAGAGTAAATCACATAACTACCTCTTAACTTCTAAGAGTAGAAGGAAACATGAAATGGTACCACAAGTATATTCCATACATAGAATCATGCCAAAGGAAGGAAGAGGTTCACATACCTCGCGATGATTGTCGACATGTAGCAAAATGCTCCAAAGTACTTCAACCTTGAGCTATTCCATTCTTCAAGTATGATACACTATACTTAGTACTTCAACCTATAATGGTCACAATATGTCCATTAACCTTTCACTTGTAACGTAGAATTATTCTAAGTGCTAGGTCACTAATTCTACGAAAAATCGGACAGCACTTCCTTTGTTTCTACTAACTTTGCCACCTTTTTCAAGGTCGAATACAATAACCAATACAGCCCCAATTGGCTCACCACAATCTATAAGGTAGTCCAATATAAATAAATAACCATACAGCCCCAATTGGCTCACCACAATATAGAAGGTAGTCCACTACAAATGAAAACAAACTATTACAAACTAGAAGTACAAATTCGGTCACCTTGATTTCAACAATACTAATTCTTATCCAATTTCCATTTCAATCCAAATTGGTAGCATAACATGATATCAAGTCGCATTTGATTATTACAACCATAATCTTTAAGTAAGTAACATGCGACGATTTCTAATAAACGACCAATTAGTAATCCAACCTAACATGGCTTACATTTCATTTCGGATTTCCAAGGCTACAATCAATCCATAATCCTTATAAACTTCTACATATCAACTTCATGCTAGCAACAGGTAAAGCTAACAACACAAAATAAATATATAACCTTGTAACACTTTAAAAGACAAGATTATACCTCAACGACTCTTAATCCAACTCCAACCCGAAGTCGCTCCTTAGTAGTTTAGAACCTCTCCAAGACACTTCAATCCTCTTGTTGAGACCCTTAGAACCACACCAACAACTTTCCTTCAACTTACAATCCAAAACCTAGAAAAGCCACTAGGTTTTCACTTTGCGACTAACCCGAAAACTATCTTTTTCCGGGATTTTTCTATTGAGATATGCTTACAATATCCTCAAGAACCTTGGGTTAACGTCTTGTGGCTAAAGAACCACAAACGAAATTTTTTCTCCTTTCTTTTTATCAAACCCGAGAGCTCAAGCCTTGTGTTCATCAATTTTCTTGTAATTTTGGCTAAGTGTTAAGCTCTCTCTCTACTAGTAGTATTATAAAGGAACATGGAGGGTCAAGATGTGAACAATTGGGTGGTTTGGATGATCTCTTAACACATATCAAGACTTGTGGGACCTTGACTTAGTCAAACTTCTCAAGCTAAACAACTTGCAAGACTTGCCATCTAGGACTATGGTCAATGACCATATTGGCCATGCCAATTTCGTCCAAGGCATCTATAAGGGGGGGTGACACGTGTCGTCCTCCCATTCGTCACAATAATACGTTTTCCGACAAATTCCAATATTTCCGATAAATTTTTACAAGCCTCAAATCTTAACACTTGTGAGTTCTTACGTACGTTCTTAAAACATGTCCTGTAATTACGGGGTGTAACACTTATATTGACCAAGTCTTGAAGACTTGGTCATCTTTCAAATCCCTCTCTCTCTCTAAGCTTAAGCTCCCATTTCTCTCTAAAATTCCAAGAGGAATTCAAGCCTAAGAAAAATCTGAAAAGTTAAGAACAAGAAGGAAGCTTGTGGCTAGCTTGTTGGTGTTATTGTGGTGGTGTTCTTGGAAAGGAGGCTAGCAAAGTTGTTGGAATAAGTTTGGCTAAAGTTTTAAGGTAACATTTCTTCTCTTGTGGTTAGTTATTAATGTTGCATGTGAAGAAGAAGGGATGTGTAGTAGTAAATAATGCACTTAGAATCCTTGCATGTAAGAAGTGTGGTTTGGATATGAAAGAATTGGCTAAAAAGATATTATGAGCATGTTGTAGCCTAAAAACTACTTTAGAATTGTTAAGTGAATTGTTGTACCTTTTGGGGCAGAATTTTACACACCCAAGTTTAGGTGTGTAATCCCCTTTGATAGGTTTGGATTGTTGAGCCTTAAATGTGGCATTTGGATGTTGAATTCAGCCTTGAGAAAGGTGGCAAAGTATGTAGAAACAAAGGAAATCGCTAATTTTCCATGTAATTGTGGCTTTGAACTTAGAGTATTTCTACATTGAAATTAGAGGTTAATAAACGCATTATGGTTATTATAGATTGACATATTACTTGCGGTAGTTGGACTTAGCAAGTGGAGTGACCGAAGAGGTATGTGGAGCTTTCCTATCTCTTGAGCATGAATAGATGTAACTATGTAGTACGGTAGACGTACAAGATTTGGTATTCTTACTTGTTTTAAGTATATAAAGACTTGTTTCGTTTTAAGAATGTATAAGTCCCTTGGTGTTATACCCCATAGTTCCAGGGTATGTATGTGGGGACGTACGTATGAGAATACGACAAAAATTCTGGAAAGAAAGAAAGGTGTGATTTTTCGACGGAAACATTTTCGGGTTTTGTGAAGGAAAAAGGTTCGTTAGTGGGAACTGGATTCCCAGATTTGGTATTTGGACTTCTTGGATTATATTATAATTATGGGATTTTATTTTCGGAAATGGTCACGTGGGGCCCACGGGAGAAATTTACGGTTTTGTGGGGCCCACTTTGTTTTTCAGATTTTCGGTATTTTGGATATTTTTGGAAGACGAAATATTTTGGACGAATCGGGAGGCGATACGTGTCACCCCCACGTGGCACCCTTGGCCGAAATGGCCATGACACTTGGAAGCAATTTCGTTGGCCATGTGGTGTGGTGGGACCCACACACACATGGCCCAATCTTGACCACCCACTTGACTTGATCATGGCCCTTGATTCTTCTATAAATACTCCCTTAGCTTGAAGACTAATTTCATCCCTCACTTGAATACTTCCCAAAGCAAATACTCCCTCCCCTTTGTAGTGTTTTCGTCCCTCCCCCCCTCTTGTGTAGAAAATACCTTGTGTATTGTTGTATAATCCCAAATACCTTGGCCTAGTATCCCTAGTTGTATTTCAAGTTGTTTTAATACTAGGAGCCCGGAAATGCTACTTTATTCCAATAGTCGCAAAGTGAAACCCTAGAAAAATCTTCATAAGCTTGGTTGAAGTGTTAAGAGAAGTTGTTTAGAAACTTCTAAGGGTTTCTTGGAGCGGGTTGGAGCGTAAGGAATTGGAGCTAAACGTTGCTCAGGATCGACATATAATCTTGGATAATTTTGGGCTTATCGAGGTAATAATCTATGTCCCCTATTGTAATTGGATATTACACGTCAGTAGTAATTATATTTGAGTATATTATATGGGGATGGAAGATTGATAGAATTAAACTGTATTTACAGTAGACTTGTAGTATATTTGTGGGGCAGTGTTGTACACGTCCGGTTAGACGTGTAATCCCCTGGGAGTTGTTGGCCCGTAGCGCCGAGGTATGAGGAGATTTGTGTGGTCATGGGGAGGGAGGTCTGCGAATTTTCGTAGAATAAGGAATCTTGTATTTAGAATATTCTACGAAGAGATCTAGAAGTTGATAGGCGTTTTATGGCGATAAGGTGGAAGTACTACGAGTAGCGTATTCTACTTGAAGGGTGGAAAAGGCTAGAAAGGTTGTAGTACTTGGAGCATTTTGCTAATTGTCGATAATCGTCGCGAGGTATGTGAACCTCTTCCTATCTTTTCTAGCATGATTGTTGTGAACTATGTAGTACGGTAGACGTACATGTTCTAAGTGAATTTGGTTGGTTTACTGATTTTAAAAGATAAAGGACTTGACTTATATTTGACTTGATATGATATATGAAGAACTCGAATTGTGTAGAAAGTTGTGAAACCTCATTCGCGAGAAATGAGTATTTGGTCCTTAAAAGGAACTTGATTACTAAAAGAAAAGAGGCTTGAGGAATTGAAGAGTTTTTGGTTTAAAAGAGAGACATGGTTTTGTCTTAAATTGGTTTAAAACATAAAGTGTTATAACAACTTTATGGGAAGTTAGTTATAACGACTTTATGAAAGCAAAAGAATGGTTTTATCATTGGTTTTAAAATGGTAACTTAATTTAAGTATAGGTTAATTGTTTTGAAAAGAGTAAGTATTTGAGTTTTAAAGAGTATACTTGATGTTGTTTTAAAAGAAAGGCACTTGGTTTAAAAAGTATAGAGTACTTGATTTTAAAAGTCTTGTAAAGGTTTTTACGAAAGTAAAGTAATTTGGTTTGAAAAGGAAATGTGTTTTTTACTACGAGTATTAGTATCTTTTACGTAAAAAGAGGTCTTTTTGAAAGAATGAAAGTGGGTATTATTTTTGGGTTTGAAACCCGTATTGTTGACATAAAATGAAAGTACCTTGAGTTGTGTGTAACTTGCCTATGTTTGCGTGTGATAGCCTTGTTGTGCCAGTATTGTATTTTTATACCACCGCGTCTCTCAATGGAGGGCCGGTTGATTTGTTATGATCTTACTTGGACGTACCGGCAGTGACGGAGGATTCCACGGGTGCGCTCCTGTTGATAGCGTTATTCCATGGACTAGCTCCACGAGGTTTTACCGATTCGACCTTGGTATCCGTGGTTGGCTTCGTACTTGCCCCGCCTCGTGGCTGATTCGGCCTTCGTACACAGTAGTTAGCCTTCGCGACTTGCCCCGCTCGCTTTAGTGGCGAAGTCTCGTGACACGACTCGTACCGGTAGTTAGCTCAGATTTGCCCCGGCCACCACGTGTGACACGCCGTACCGGTAGTCGGATTTCGTACTTGCCGTGTCGCCTTCGTGGTTTGGTTGCATAGTATTGTTAGTACGCCTTGGTATCTAGTAGTTGGCTTTCGTGACTTGACCCGGCCGATCGATGCGGCTTTGGTATCCGTAGTTAGCCTTACTTGCCCCGTCGGTTGTTATGACACAGGTGGGACCCGTGTTCATGTATTCCTTGGTGTTGCTATATCATGCATCGCCATGAGGAAGGTATTCCACGGGCATGATTGATATTGTGGGCGTGAGACCCATAATTATATTTGAGTAATGACTTTGAGGGCGTGAGTCCCTGACTTGACGTGACTGCTTATATATTATGTATTGTAGTTTGGTTATCATATATGTCTCCTGTTTTATATAGACTACTATGATTTCATTTACGATTTTCGCCACATACTTGGTACTGTTATCGACCTCCTTCTGGTCGCGCTCATACCGCAGTAGTGGTACATCTGTGGATCCTCGCCATAGGATCACAGCAAAGATTTTGGGAAGCTCCGCTTTCCGAGGGTTATCTTTGGTATAGTCCCCGTCAGTAGTTACTTGTACATTCGTGGTATGGCGGCCCCGTCCGTCATAGTTATGGTTACATTCTAGAGGTCCATGTAATCGCTGTAAGGTGGTTTGTAAAAGGATTTAACTATTCGATTTGATATATATATGTATATATTCAGGAAGGTGACCGTTTTGGTTAGCCTGTTTCATCCTTTATGTCTTGTCTCATGTTTTAGTTTTTATTTCCGCTGATTTTCTCTGATGTTGTATCACTAGGGTGCCCGGGGTAAGGCACCAGTCGTGGGCCCGAGGTCGGGTCGTGACAAAAGTGGTATCAGAGCAGTTAGTCCTCGGAAAGTGTCTACAGACCGTATCTAGTAGAGTCTTGATTATCGGCGTGTTGTGCACCACACCTATAATCGTGAGGTCGCAGGATATTTAGGATTGATTTCTATTCTTCTCACTCGAGATCGTGCCTTAGCCGCGTGTTGTAAGTTGGACCCCTCTGACGTAATTCTTTTGTACCGCCATGCCTCGCGAAGGCAACCAGGCCCGTGGGCAAGGCATCGAGGAGCCGCATGCAACACATAGAGTACGAGGCGCGAGCCCTGGCCAAGACTGAGATAGTGCTTCAGACGGCGAGTTTTTGACGCCGCCAGCACCAGCAGAGTTTAGAGCCGTAGCGATGAGGCCGAGACCACGCACTGAGCCTCCACCCCACAACCCGGAGCAGAGGATATGGGTTACTGGAGATGGCCCGCGATTATTGGCCGTTGTGGCGCACACGAGGATAGGCCGACGCAGCAGTTCCAGTCGCACCCGTGGTTCACCCGAGATCGGATAGTTTGAGGCTACGGACTTTCGAGTCAGAGCCCGCCGAGTTCTACTGGTCGAGGCCCGAGGATGATCCGCAGGAGTTCATCCGAAGCGATTCTGACGATCGTAGAGTGATCGTGGCTTCGAGACCGAGTCTGGTCTTGGTTCACATCGGCCGCGTGATACCGCAATGATCGTTTGATTCGCGAGCTGTCCCGGGGAGGGCATGCACTTCCAGCCGTATGGAACGAGTTCTCAGAGGCATTTCTTGCACATTTCTTGCCTCCACGGATGAGGAGGGCTCGGCCGACAGATTTTTGGTGTTGAGGCAGAGCGCGACGGTTCGGAGTACACTGTGGAGTTCGACTCATTGGCTCGGTATGTCCCCGCGTTAGTAGCAGATATGGAGGACAGAGTGCACCGCTATGTCACAGGGCTCGACGATTATTTGGCAGAGAGTTGCTCGGGTGTAGCTCTTCAGCCGGACATGGACATTGCCCGCATGCAGGCTTATGCACTGATGCGAGGCACGAGAGGTCGACGGATTGACCAATACCAGAAGAAGGCGCCGGACAAAGAGGTCCTTTGGTGACTTTCAGGGCGGACCGCCTCAAGAAGAAGAGCGATGCGCCTCCCCAAGATCGAGTGGCCTCCGCGCCTTCGACGCTCGGGTTATTCAGAGCAGTCGTGGCTCCTGTGTTTCAGACTTTCGTGAGTAGGAGTGCTCACGGATAAGGTCACCCTTGTCTCAGCGGCTGTGGAAAACTTCATAAGGGAGAGTGTCGTACTAATTTGGGAGATTGTTATTCTTGCGCCAACAGGCCATTTGGCGAGATCTGTCACCTGTGGGTAATCGTGGATTAGCACAGACTACGAGATCGGGCCATGGGTTCTTCACCTTCCATAGTTAGGCAGATGTTCATGCGGCGAGCCACATGCAGGTCGCGGTGGAAGTTCCCAGTTTTAGCGGTCCTTTGAACCGCCTATTTACAGGTATATCCTTAACCCTCTAGAGACTAGAATGTATTGATGTTATGATGATGTGTTAAGTGTTATGATCGGATAGCTTTGAGTTAAAAGGTGATTTAGAAGCCTGGGTAGTGTAAGATGAAAGTGGTAGCTTTCAGGACTTGTATAGGTGGGGTTGTTCCGGATCGGGGAACAAGAGTCTGGTGCGATTATGGGTCGGGTTGAGGACCGTTCGCGGGTCAACCCGCAGCCCGAAAGGAGATGTGGTCAGTTTGAGGTGGTCCCGCCAGGTGGTAGGATCACGAGGGTGCGAGGCCCAAGTTTAGGTAACTATCGTATGAGTTCGCGGATGTGTTCGACCGGAATCAGATCGTGAAGGCTGGGAATGGCCTGGAAGAAATTCGAGGCTAGTAAGATGACCAAGTTTGGAGGTAGTGACTCCAAAGATTTTGGAAACTAAAGTGACGACTGAGGTATGGTACGTGTACTAGAAAGAGTTCGAGTGTTCGAGAAGGGTACAACGAGAAAGGAAAGGAGTGAACATGTGCTGAGAGATGGAAGTGATCATTTCTTTGTGAGGTGAAGATGCGAAGGGAGTATCCTTTGGACAAGGAACGAGAGTTAGTATTGTTTTACATCTTAGAGGTGATTCCTCGTGGACTTGGATTTAAGTATTTGCGCGTATGTTATTTTTGTGGCCAGGTGTGGCATGATTGGTTTCGTAAGTATAGTAGTGAAGACTATACCGGCGCATGTATGTTTTGGAGACTTAGAAGGAATATTCGGGAAGAATGTTTCTAAGGGGGGAAGAATGTTATACCCCGTAGTTCCAGGGTATGTATGTGGGGACGACGCATGCGAGAATACGGCGTAAATTTTGGAAAGAAAGAAAGGTGTGATTTTTCGACTAAAAATTTTCTTTTAATGAAGGAAAAAGGTTCGTTAGTGGGAATTGGATTCCCGATTTGGTATTTGGACTTCTTGGATTATATTATAATTATGGGATTTTATTTTGGAAATGGTCACGTGGGCCCACGGAGAAATTTACTGCTTTTGTGGCCCACTTTGTTTTTGAGATTTTCGGTATTTTGGATATTTTCGGAAGACAAAATATTTTGGACGAATCGGGGGGCGACACATGTCACCCCCATGTGGCACCCTTGGCCGAATGGAGGATAAGTGGCCAGTCATTGTTCCTCGCCGAAATGGCCATGACACTTGGAAGCAATTTCGTTGGCCATGTGGTGTGGTGGGACCCACACACACATGGCCCAATCTTGACCACCCACTTGACTTGATCATGGCCCTTGATTCTTCTATAAATACCCCCTTAGCTTGAAGACTAATTTCATCCCTCACTTGAATACTTCCCAAAGCAAATACTCCCTCCCCTTTGTAGTGTTTTCGTCCCTCCCCCCCTCTTGTGTAGAAAATACCTTGTGTATTGTTGTATAATCCCAAATACCTTGGCCTAGTATCCCTAGTTGTATTTCAAGTTGTTTTAATACTAGGAGCTCGGAAATACTACTTTATTCCAATAGTCGCAAAGTGAAACCCTAGAAAAATCTTCATAAGCTTGGTTGAAGTGTTAAGAGAAGTTGTTTAGAAACTTCTAAGGGTCGCCAGCGGTTGGAGCGTAAGGAATTGGAGCTAAACGTTGCTCAGGATCGACATATAATCTTGGATAATTTTGGGCTTATCGAGGTAATAATCTATGTCCCCTATTGTAATTGGATATTACATGTTGTAGTAATTATATTTGAGTATATTATATGGGGATGGAAGATTGATAGAATTAAACTGTATTTACAGTAGACTTGTAGTATATTTGTGGGGCAGTGTTGTACACGTCCGGTTAGACGTGTAATCCCCTGGGAGTTGTTGGCCTGGTAGCGGGCCGGAGTAGAGGAGGAGATTTGTGTGGTTGCGGGGGGGGGGGGGGGTTGCGTGTAATCCTTGATAGACGTTTTATGGCCAGTATAGGTGGAAGTACTACGAGTAGCGTATTCTACTTGAAGGGTGGAAAAGGCTAGCAAGGTTGTAGTACTTGGAGCATTTTGCTAATTGTTGATAATCGTCGCGAGGTATGTGAACCTCTTCTTATCTTTTCTAGCATGATTGTTGTGAACTATGTAGTACGGTAGACGTACATGTTCTAAGTGAATTTGGTTGGTTTACTTATTTTAAAAGATAAAGGACTTGACTTATATTTGACTTGATATGATATATGAAGAACTCGAATTGTGTAGAAAGTTGTGAAACCTCATTCGCGAGAAATGAGTATTTGGTCCTTAAAAGGAACTTGATTTCTAAAAGAAAAGAGGCTTGAGGAATTGAAGAGTTTTTGGTTTAAAAGAGAGACATGGTTTTGTCTTAAATTGGTTTAAAACATAAAGTGTTATAACAGCTTTATGGGAAGTTAGTTATAACGACTTTATGAAAGCAAAAGAATGGTTTTATCATTGGTTTTAAAATGGTAACTTGATTTAAGTATAGGTTAATTGTTTTGAAAAGAGTAAGTATTTGAGTTTTAAAGAGTATACTTGATGTTGTTTTAAAAGAAAGGCACTTGGTTTAAAAAGTATAGAGTACTTGATTTTAAAAGTCTTGTAAAGGTTTTACGAAAGTAAAGTAATTTGGTTTGAAAAGGAAATGTGTTTTTACTACGAGTATTAGTATCTTTTACGTAAAAGAGGTCTTTTGAAAGAATGAAAGTGGGTATTATTTTGGGTTTTGAACCCGTATTGTTGACATAAAATGAAAGTACCTTGAGTTGTGTGTAACTTGCCTATGTTTGCGTGTGATAGCCTTGTTGTGCAAGATTGTATTTTTATACCACCGCGTCTCAATGGAGGGCGGTTGATTTGTTATGATCTTACTTGGACGTCTGCAGCGGTGACGGAGGATTCCACTGCGCGCTCGTTGATAGCGTTATTCCACGGACTAGCTCTCCATGAGGTTTTACTGATTCGGCCTTGGTATCTGGTGGTTGGCTTTCGTACTTGCCCAGTCTCGTGGCTGATTCTGCCTTGGTACCTGGTAGTTAGCCTTCGCAATTGCCCCATTCTGTTTAGTGGCGAAGTCTCATGACACGACTCGTACCGGTAGTTAGCCTCAGATTTGCCCGGCCACCACGTGACACGGCCTTGTACTGGTAGTCGGATTTCGTACTTGCCCGAGGTCGCCTTCGTGGTTTGGTTGCATAGTATTGTTAGTACGCCTTGGTATCTAGTAGTTGGCTTTCGACTTGGCCATCGATGACGCGGCTTTGGTATCCGTAGTTAGCCTTCAGATTGCCCAGACGGCGGTTGTTATGACACAGCGGACCCGTGTTCATGTATTCCTTGGTGTTGCTATATCATAGATCACGGCTGGCGGAAGGTATTCCACGCATGATTGATATTGTGGCGTGAGACCCATAATTATATTTGAGTAATGACTTTGAGGCGAGTCCCCGACTGACGCGGATCGCTATATATTATGTATTGTAGTTTGGTTATCATATATGTCTCTGCTTTATATAGACTACTATGATTTCATTTACGATTTTCTGGCCACATACTGGTACTTGCAGATCGACTCCTTCTGGCCGCTCATACCGCAGTAGTGGTACATCGGTTGTGGATCCTCGCCATGGGATCAGTCAAAGATTTTGGGAAGCTCCGCTTCTCGAGGGTTATCTTTGGTATAGTCCCCTCGGTGTAGTTACTTGTACATTCGTGGTATGGCGAGGCCTGTCCGTCATAGTTATGGTTACATTCTTAGAGGTCCTGTAATCACAAGTGTGGTTTGTAAAAGGATTTAACTATTCAGTTTGATATATATATGTATATATTCAGGAAGGTGACCGTTTTGGTTAGCCTGTTTCATCCTTTATGTCTTGTCTCATGTTTTAGTTTTTATTTCCGCTGATTTTCTCTGATGTTGTATCACTAGGGTGCCCGGGGTAAGGCACCAGTCGTGGGCCCGAGGTAGGGTCGTGACAAAAGTGGTATCGAGCGATTAGTCCTGAAAGTGTCTACGCACCATATCTAGTAGAGTCTTGATTATCGGCGTGTTGTGCACCACACCTATAATCAGGAGGCTGCAGGATATTTAGGATTGATTTCTATTCTTCTCACTCTGAGATCGTGCCTTAGAGCTGTGTTGTAAGTTGGACCCCTCTGACGTAATTCTTTTGTACCAGTCATGCCTCTGCGAAAGGCAACCAGTGGCCCAGTGGCAAGGCATCGAGGGAGCCGCAGATGCAGAACACAGGAGTACGAGGCGCAGCCCGGCCAAGACCGAGATAGTGCTTGAGACGGCGAGTTTTGCGACGCCACCGCCCCAGCAGAAGCTAGAGCCCTAGCAAGAGCCGAGACCACAGACTGAGCCTCCACCCCACAACCCGGAGCAGAGGATATGGGTTACGCGGAGATGGCCCGATTATTGGCCGTGATCGCGGGCCGCATACGAGGATAGCCGGACGCAGCAGATCCAGGCACCCGTGGTTCACCCGAGATCGGATAGTTTGAGGCTACGGACTTTCGAGTCAGAGCCCGCCAGAGTTCTACGTCGAGGCCCGAGGATGATCCGCAGGAGTTCATCCGACGCGATTCTGATCACGAGTGATCGTGGCTTCGAGACCGAGTCGGTGGTCTGGTTCACATCGGCCGCGTGATACTGCAATGATCGGGTTTGATTCGCGAGCTGTCCCGGGAGAGCATGCACTTCCACCGTATGGAACGAGTTCTCGAGGCATTTCTTGCACATTTCTTGCCTCCACGCGGATGAGGGCTCGCCGACAGATTTTTGGTGTTGA
This sequence comes from Przewalskia tangutica, assembly GCA_029844215.1. Classification (NCBI taxonomy): domain Eukaryota; kingdom Viridiplantae; phylum Streptophyta; class Magnoliopsida; order Solanales; family Solanaceae; genus Przewalskia; species Przewalskia tangutica. The sequence goes on from CM056726.1 coordinate 57,106,470, forward strand.
GGCAGAGCGCGACGGCTCGGAGTACACCGTGGAGTTCGACTCATCGCTCAGTATGTCCCCGCGTTAGTAGCAGATATGGAGGACGAGTGCACCGCTATGTCACGTGGCTCGGCGATTATTTGGCGAGAGTTGCTCGTGTAGCTCTTCACCGCATGGACATTGCCCGCATGCAGGCTTATGCACTTGGATGTGAGGCACGGAGAGGTCGACGGATTGACCAATACCAGCAGAAGAAGGCCCAGACAGCAGGTCCTTTGGTGACTTTCAGGGCGGACCGCCTCAAGAAGAAAGCCGCTTATGCGCCCCCAAGATCGAGTGGCCCTCCACGCCTTCGGACGTTCGGGTTATTCAGAGCGGTCGTGGCTCCTGTGTTTCAGACTTTCGGAGTAAGTGCTCACGGATAAGGTCACCCTTGTCTCAGGCGTTGTGGAAAACTTCATAAGGGAGAGTGTCGTACTAATTTGGGAGATTGTTATTCTTGCGGCCAACAAGGCCATTTGGCGAGAGACTGTCCGACCAGGGGTAGCACTGGTGGATTAGCACAGACTACGAGATCGGGCCGGGTTCTTCACCTTCCATAGTTAGGCGGGATGTTCACGCACGCAGCCACGCATGCAGGTCGCGGTGGAAGTTCCCAGTTTTAGCGGTCCTTTGAACCGCCTATTTACAGGTATATCCTTAACCCTCTAGAGACTAGAATGTATTGATGTTATGATGATGTGTTAAGTGTTATGATCGGATAGCTTTGAGTTAAAAGGTGATTTAGAAGCCTGGGTAGTGTAAGATGAAAGTGGTAGCTTTCAGGACTTCGATAGGTGGGGTTGTTCCGGATCGGGGAACAAGAGTCCGTGCGACATGGGTCGGGTTGAGGACCGTTCGCGGGTCAACCCGCAGCCCGAAAGGAGATGTGGTCAGTTTGAGGTGGTCCCGCCAGGTGGTAGGATCACGAGGGTGCGAGGCCCAAGTTTAGGTAACTATCGTATGAGTTCGCGGATGTGTTCGACCGGAATCAGATCGTGAAGGCTGGGAATGGCCTGGAAGAAATTCGAGGCTAGTAAGATGACCAAGTTTGGAGGTAGTGACTCCAAAGATTTTGGAAACTAAAGTGACGACTGAGGTATGGTACGTGTACTAGAAAGAGTTCGAGTGTTCGAGAAGGGTACAACGAGAAAGGAAAGGAGTGAACATGTGCTGAGAGATGGAAGTGATCATTTCTTTGTGAGGTGAAGATGCGAAGGGAGTATCCTTTGGACAAGGAACGAGAGTTAGTATTGTTTTACATCTTAGAGGTGATTCCTCGTGGACTTGGATTTAAGTATTTGCGCGTATGTTATTTTTGTGGCCAGGTGTGGCATGATTGGTTTCGTAAGTATAGTAGTGAAGACTATACCGGCGCAGGTATGTTTTGGAGACTTAGAAGGAATATTCGGGACGAATGTTTCTAAGGGGGGAAGAATGTTATACCCCGTAGTTCCAGGGTATGTATGTGGGGACGCACGCATTTGAGAATACGGAGAAATTTTGGAAAGAAAGAAAGGTGTGATTTTTCGACGAAAAATTTTGGGTTTGTGAAGGAAAAAGGTTCGTTAGTGGAATTGGATTCCCAGTTTGGTATTTGGACTTCTTGGATTATATTATAATTATGGGATTTTATTTTCTGAAATGGTCACGTGGGGCCCACTGAGAAATTTACGCTTTGGGCCCACTTTGTTTTTGAGATTTTCGGTATTTTGGATATTTTCAAGACAAAATATTTTGATTTAATCGGGCGACACATGTCACCCCACGTGGCACCCTTGGCCGAATGGAGGATAAGTGGCTAGCCGTCATTCTCGCCGAAATAGCCATGACACTGAAGCATTTCGTTGGCCATGTGGTGTGGTGGGACCCACACACACATGGCCCAATCTTGACCACCCACTTGACTTGATCATGGCCCTTGATTCTTCTATAAATACCCCCTTAGCTTGAAGACTAATTTCATCCCTCACTTGAATACTTCCCAAAGCAAATACTCCCTCCCCTTTGTAGTGTTTTCGTCCCTCCCCCCCTCTTGTGTAGAAAATACCTTGTGTATTGTTGTATAATCCCAAATACCTTGGCCTAGTATCCCTAGTTGTATTTCAAGTTGTTTTAATACTAGGAGCTCGGAAATACTACTTTATTCCAATAGTCGCAAAGTGAAACCCTAGAAAAATCTTCATAAGCTTGGTTGAAGTGTTAAGAGAAGTTGTTTAGAAACTTCTAAGGGTCGCTTGTAGCGGGTTGGAGCGTAAGGAATTGGAGCTAAACGTTGCTCAGGATCGACATATAATCTTGGATAATTTTGGGCTTATCGAGGTAATAATCTATTTCCCCTATTGTAATTGGATATTACATGTTGTAGTAATTATATTTGAGTATATTATATGGGGATGGAAGATTGATAGAATTAAACTGTATTTACAGTAGACTTGTAGTATATTTGTGGGGCAGTGTTGTACACGTCCGATTAGACGTGTAATCCTCAGGAGTTGGCACCGTAGCGCCGAGTAGAGGAGAGATTTGTGGTCATGCGGGGTTGCGTGTAATCCTGATAGACGCTTATGGCGAGATAGGTGGAAGTACTACGAGTAGCGTATTCTACTTGAAGGGTGGAAAAGGCTAGCGCGTTGTAAGACTGGAGCATTTTGCTAATTGTTGATAATCGTCGCGAGGTATGTGAACCTCTTCTTATCTTTTCTAGCATGATTGTTGTGAACTATGTAGTACGGTAGACGTACATGTTCTAAGTGAATTTGGTTGGTTTACTTATTTTAAAAGATAAAGGACTTGACTTATATTTGACTTGATATGATATATGAAGAACTCGAATTGTGTAGAAAGTTGTGAAACCTCATTCGCGAGAAATGAGTATTTGGTCCTTAAAAGGAACTTGATTTCTAAAAGAAAAGAGGCTTGAGGAATTGAAGAGTTTTTGGTTTAAAAGAGAGACATGGTTTTGTCTTAAATTGGTTTAAAACATAAAGTGTTATAACAGCTTTATGGGAAGTTAGTTATAACGACTTTATGAAAGCAAAAGAATGGTTTTATCATTGGTTTTAAAATGGTAACTTGATTTAAGTATAGGTTAATTGTTTTGAAAAGAGTAAGTATTTGAGTTTTAAAGAGTTTACTTGATGTTGTTTTAAAAGAAAGGCACTTGGTTTAAAAAGTATAGAGTACTTGATTTTAAAAGTCTTGTAAAGGTTTTTACGAAAGTAAAGTAATTTGGTTTGAAAAGGAAATGTGTTTTTTACTACGAGTATTAGTATCTTTTACGTAAAAAGAGGTCTTTTTGAAAGAATGAAAGTGGGTATTATTTTTTGGGTTTGAAACCCGTATTGTTGACATAAAATGAAAGTACCTTGAGTTGTGTGTAACTTGCCTATGTTTGCGTGTGATAGCCTTGTTGTGCCAGTATTGTATTTTTATACCACCGCGTCTCTCAATGGAGGGCCGGTTGATTTGTTATGATCTTACTTAGACGCACTCAAGCGACGGAGGATTCCACGCGCGCTCGCTGATAGCGTTATTCCACGGACTAGCTCTCCATGAGGTTTTACCGATTCGCCTTGGTATCCGTGGTTGGCTTTACTTGCCCCGCCTCGTGGCTGATTCGCCTTGTACTGGTAGTTAGCCTTCGCACTTGCCCTGCTCGGTTTAGTGGCGGTCTCGTGACACGGCCGTACACAGTAGTTAGCTCAGATTGCTTGGCCAACACGTGACACGCGCGTACTGTAGTCGGCCAGACTTGCCCGTGTCGCCTTCGTGGTTTGGTTGCATAGTATTTTAGTACGGCTGGTATCTAGTAGTTGGCTTTCGTACTTGCCGGCCATCGATGACGGCTTTGGTATCCGTAGTTAGCCTTCAGACTTGCCCCAGACGGTTGTTATGACACAGCGGACTCGTGTTCATGTATTCCTCGTGTTGCTATATCATGATCACGGCAGCGGGAAGGTATTCCACGCATGATTGATATCATGCGAGACCCATAATTATATTTGAGTAATGACTTTGAGGCGTGAGTCCCACGACTTGACGCGGATCGCTATATATTATGTATTGTAGTTTGGTTATCATATATGTCTCCTGCTTTATATAGACTACTATGATTTCATTTACGATTTTCGCCACATACTTGGTACTGTTATCGACCTCCTTCGTGCGTTCATGCCGCATGTAGGGTACATCGGTTGTGGATCCTCGCCATGGATCACAACAACATTTTGGGAAGCTCGCTTTCTTCTGAGGCTTATCTTTGGTATAGTCCGCCGGTGTAGTTACTTGTACATTCAGGGGTATGGCGGGGCCCTGTCCCGTCATAGTTATGGTTACATTCTTAGAGGTCTGTAGTACTGTTGTGGGCAGGGTTTGTAAAAGGATTTAACTGTTCAGTTTGATATATATATATGTATATATTCAGGAAGGTGACCGTTTTGGTTAGCCTGTTTCATCCTTTATGTCTTGTCTCATGTTTTAGTTTTTATTTCCGCTGATTTTCTCTGATGTTGTATCACTAGGGTGCCCGGGGTAAGGCACCAGTCGCGGGCCCGAGGTCGGGTCGTGACACTTGGTTAAGGGAAAAATGTAATTTTACTAAAGCGTAGGGTTAATATAACAACTTTATGGGAAGTTGGTTTATTAGCTTTATAAAAGGTTAATGAGAAGAGGTTTACTCTAAGTAAGACAATTAAGGACAAATGATTTGATTTATGAAAGACAAATTGATTTTAAGGCATCAATTGCCCAAAGATTTTATGTATGAAAAAGAGTCACTTTTAAAAGAGTTGAAGTATGTAGTACTTGGGTTAAATTCCGTTTTTTTTTTTTATTAAAGATATGATTAAGTGCCTTAAGTAAACTAAAATGAGAGGGTATATGAACAAGACTAATAAGAAGTTATAAGTTTTCTTAACTTATTTATGATTATGATATGATGACAGTTTGAGCTAGGGTAAGACTATATCTGAGGGGCAAGCCCCAAGATCGTTATACCACCTTCTCCAGGGTAAGAGTATCTCTGAGGGGCAAGCCCCAAGATCGTCATACCACCTTCTCCAGTGTAAGAGTATATCTGAGGGGTAAGTCCCCAAGATCGTTATACCATCCGCCTGATGTAAGAGTATATCCGGCGGTAAGTCCCCAAGATCGTTATACCGCTCCGCTTGAAGTAAGAGTATATCCGGCGGTAAGTCCCCAAGATAGTTATACCATCCGCTTCAGCAAAGAGTATATCCGAGGGTAAGTCCCCAAGATCGTTATACCATCCGCCTTCAGCAAAGAGTATATCCGGCGGTAAGTCCCCAAGATCGTTATACCGCTCGCCGGGGTAAGAGTATATCCGGCGGGTAAGTCCCCAAGATCGTTATACCAATTGCCCGTGGATTTGCTACCCACGACGCGAGGAATACCTCATGCGAGTCCTTATGGGCTTATACGGTGAAATAGTCCCACGCGTCTGGTACACCTATGCGAGGAATACCTCATGCGGGTCCACCGGACCTATGCGGGTGAAATAATCCCAGGAGTAGGGGTGCTTGTTGATACTACGGGCGAGGTACCCTGTTTTGATCATGAGGCCCCTATTTTATGCAGTATTATATATATATATTTGTCACTCTCATTGTTAGTAAGACACAGTAAAAGGTATTTTGATTGTCTTCCATGACTCCAGCTTACTTTTAGACTTATGATATCATTATTACAGTATTTTCCAGCTTTACATACTTGGTACATATTGTGTACTGACCCCCTTCCTCGGGGGATGCGTTCATGCCGCAGGTAAGGGTAAGCAGATTGTGGATCCTCATTCTTAGGATCACTGTTCCGGTGTCAGAAGCTCCATCCCTCCGGAAGCTTGTTTTGTTGGTACTGCATTACTCACGATGCTAGGTATTGTGTACATTCAGGGGTATGGCGGGGCCCTGTCCCGCCACAGTTGTTATCCTTAGAGGTCTGTGGTCACGTATGTGTTGGGCTGTAAGAACAAGTTGTACTGTTATACTTTTGATTAGTGTGTTTTTATGGAAGGCAGCCTTATCGGCTGACCAAGTGATGTTACCTATTTATAAGTTATGTGTTATGTATGTTCCGCTGCTATTCTCTGATGTATACCTGACAGGGTACCCCGGTAGGGTACTAGTCGCGACCCCGGTGTCGGGTTACTCCCTGATGCTATAGGTATTGTGTACATTCAGGGGTATGGCGGGGCCCTGTCCCGCCACAGTTGTTATCCTTAGAGGTCTGTGGTCACGTATGTGTTGGGCTGTAAGAACAAGTTATACTGTTATACTTTTGATTAGTGTGTTTTTATGGAAGGCAGCCTTATCGGCTGGCCAAGTGATGTTACCTTTTTATAAGTTATGTGTTATGTATGTTCCGCTGCTATTCTCTGATGTATAGATTTTCTTCCCTATGAGTGAAAGTCTCAATAAGAATGCTAGTTCTTACTGTTCATTATGATATGAATATACCACATCAATTCGTTATGTTCTGACAGGGTACCCAGGTAGGGTACTAGTCGCGACCCCGGGGTCGGGTCGTGACAAAAGTGGTATCAGAGCAGTTAGTCCTCGGAAAGTGTCTACAGACCGTGTCTAGTAGAGTCTTGATTATCAGTGTGTCGTGCACCACATCTATAATCAGGAGGCTGCAAGACATTTAGGATTGGTTTCCATTCTTTCACTCTAAGATCGTGCAATAGAGCTGAGTTATAGGTTGAACCTCTTCTGATGTTTTCCTTTATGTATCAGTTATGCCTCCACGCAAGGAAACCGCGGCCCAGAAGGGCAAGGCAGCTGAGGGTGCTGCTAGTGGGACGCGGAGAGTCACGAGGCACGTGCCCGCCCTACCAGATGATGTTTAGCGGCCGAGTTCCACGCCGTCGCCAAGAGATTTCGAGGCGCCGGAAGCGCATCGAGACCGCGACACGAGCCTCCATCCCACATCGTGGTCCGAGTATAGAGATTACGGGGAACAGATTCGTTCTCGATCAAAGCATAGTGGCGGTGGCAACAGGAAGCAGCGCCAACCCTAGAGCCGACAGTTTACGGATTCGGGATTTCCTGGGTTGTCACCCACCCGAGTTCTATGGTTCGAGATTTGAGGAGGATCCGCAGGAGTTTGTCCGGCAGTTACAGCGGACCATGCAGGTGCTTAGGGCATCGGAGACTGAGTCTGTTATGCTAGCTTTACCGTTACGCGATATGCGTTGAACTGCTGAGTCACGTATTTGTCGAGAGTGAGGACGCTTCTTCCGGTGTTTGGGAGGAGTTCACAGAGGCTTTCCTGGATCACTTCTTACCTCCTGAGATGAGGAGAGCCCGGGTAGATAGATTCTTGACCTTGAGGCAGGACGGGAGGACTATTAGAGAGTAAATCCTGAAGTTTGACTCCTTGGCCAGGTACGCGCACACCATTGTAGCGGACATGGCCGACAGGGTTCATCGATATGTGATGGGGTTAGACCGTCATATGATTACTGCATGCTTGGGGGTGGCTCTTCACCGAGATAGATATTTCCGTGATGCAGCGCACGCCGCGGGATTGAGGACAGAGAGACAAGATCGGCTAGATTTAGGCCACCAAGAGGCCAGACTACAGGTCTCGTGGCGCTTTTCGAGGCGGCCTCAAAGAAGCAGCAGTCCACATTCCACCCAGACAGAGTGATCCTTCTCGCTTCCGGGAGAGGTCCGATCGGGTTATTCAGAGCAGTCGTGGCTCCAGACTTCACTGCCAGTGGAAACAGGACCGTCACTGTCGAGACCACCCACATCTTGGTGCGTTCGATGCGGTAGGTCTCATCCGGGCGAGTGTCGTATGGGTTCGGGAGCGTGTTATTCTTGTGGCCAGGCCTCTCAAGAAGGATTGTCCGCCCCAGCGGCGGAGCGTTACAGTTCACCGACGGTTCTTTGGATCTTCGCTCTTCGATGGTCGACGCCTGCAGGCGTGGTACTTATGGGCCAGCAGGCCGCGACAGAGGTCGTGGTAGGGGTCCCAGTTCTAGCGGTCCTCAGAACCGCATCTATGCTATGTCCAGCCGACAGGACCAGGAGGCGTCACCAGATGTCGTCACAGGTACATTATTGGTTTCTTGCTGTGATGTATATGCTTTGATAGATCCAGGTTCTACCTTGTCCTATATATCTCCTCATATTGCCAGTAGAATAGGGATAGAGCCCGAGTCCATAAGACCTTTTGAGGTGGCTACGCCAGTAGGTGATTCAGTGATAGCTGAGCGGGTATATAAGGCTTGCCCAGTGACTATAGACAGTCGTCAGACTCTAGCCGACTTGATAGACTTGGGTATGACAGACTTTGATGTGATTATGGGTATAGATTGGCTAGCGTCTTGCTATGCCCATCTAGACTGTAGAGAGAGATTAGTTCGGTTCCAGTTTCCCGGCGAGCCGGTTATCGAGTGGAAGGGGAATACTCCATCGCCGAGGGGTAAGTTTATTCTTACCTCAAGGCTAGGAAGATGGTGCAGAAAGGGTATATCTACCATATGGTTCAGGTATTCGATACTGAGGCTGAGGTACCAGACCTTCAGTCAGTTCCGATCGTTAGAGAATTTCCAGACGAGCTTCCGGGTATCCCTCCTGAGAGGGAGATTGAGTTTTGCATTGATTTGGCGCCAGACACTCGACCGATATTTATTCCTCTATACAGGATGGCACCTGCCGAGTTGAAGGAATTGAAGGACCAACTGAAAGATTTGCTGGAGAAAGGCTTTATTAGGCCAAGTGTTTCTCCCTGGGGAGCACCAGTGTTATCTGTAAAGAAGAAGAATGGGAAGCTGCGTATGTGTATTGATTACAGGCAGCTGAACAAGGTAACTATCAAGAACAGATATCCCGTCCCCAGGATTGATGATTTGTTTGACCAGTTGCAGGGTGCGAGATGCTTTTCCAAGATAGACCTGCGATCTGGTTACCATCAGGTACGAGTTAGAGAGGCGAATATCCCAAGATCGCATTCAGACCCAGACGCACTATGAGTTCGTGGTAATGTCTTTCTGGTTGACCAACGCCCCAGCAGTATTCATGGATTTGATGAATATGGTGTTCAGGCCATTCTTGGATATGTTCGTTATAGTTTTCATTGATGATATCTTGGTTTATTCGCGCACGGAGCAGGAGCATACAAAGCATTTGAGGACGGATCGAGTCCTCCGAGATCGGCGATTGTATGCCAAGTTCTCGGCGCGAAGTTCGTTGGCGTCGTGGCTTTCTTAGGACATGTTATCGGGCCGATGGTATTCGTGTTGATACAACAAGATTGAGGCAGTCAAGACTTGGCCTGCACTCCACTACACCGACGGAGTGCGCAGCTTGGGCCTCGCAGTTATTATCTGAGGTTTGTGGAGAAGTTTGCTTCTATTTCAAAGACTTTGACTAAGCCGACTGAAGGCGCTATGTTCCGTGATCGGATACTTGTGAGGAAAGTTTCCGTTGCTAAAGGAGAAGTTGACGACGCCTCAGCTTCTTACTTCCGCAGGGTTTAGAAGGATACGTGGATTATTGTGATGCGCCGTGTCGGGCTTGGAGTGCGTCTTGACGCAAAGACGACAGCAGTTATAACTTATGCATCTCGATGGCTTAGGAAGCATGAGAAGAACTATCCCACACATGACTTGGAGTCAGCGCAGTGATTCATGCCTCAAGATCCGAGACATTATTTATATACGGAGTTCATGTGGACATTTACACGCACCACAAGAGTCTCCGACATCTTCACCAAAGGAGCCGAACTTGCGGCAGACGGTGGTTGGAGCTACTTAAGGATTACGATGTTGATATTCTATACCACCCGGAAGGCTAATGTAGTCAGATGCCCTTAGTCGCAGATCGATGGGTAGTCCGTCTGATGTTCACCAGAAAAGGGATATGGTCCGAGAGTTACATCGCCAGCGAGCCTTGGGGTTCGCTTGGTTGATTCTCGATAGTGACGGAATTCAGTTCGAGAGGTTGCCGAGTCTTCCATCGGCGAGAGGTGAAGAGGCGACATTATGAGGATCCGATTTTGCACGGCATCGAGACGCAGCCTCTCCGTAGGAGAAGAGTCTATTTGAGGTAGCGCTGATGGGTGCTATGATTCGAGGGTCGGCCAGGTGTTCCCGATGTGACAGACTTCGCCGCCAGATTCTCGAGGCACACAGCTCGTAATTCTATTCATCCGGGGTCGACTAAGATGTATAATGACCTCAGATGCGTGTATTGGTGGGATGGCCTTAAGCGGAACGTTGCGGAGTTCGTAGCACAGTGCCCGAATTGTCAGCAGGTTAAGGTTGAGCACCAGAAGCCCGGTGGGCTGTTGCAGGCTATTGATATTCCGATTTGGAAGTGGGAGGTGGTAAATATGGATTTTATTACAGGGTTACCTTCCACTCAGAGGAAGCATGATTCCATTTGGGTTATCGTCGACAGTCGATTAAATCACCATTTTTTCTAGTCGGGACGACTTTTTCTACGAGGATTATGCTAGATCAGATATCGAGAGATCGTGAGATCGCACGGAGTTCCTATATCGATTATCTCGCATGAGGAGCACAATTTACGCTAATTTCGAGGTCTTTTCGTGCGGATTAGGGACCCAGTGAGTCTCGAGACGACGTTTCATCCTCGCATCGACGGATAGGCCGAGCGCACTATCCGCATACACTCGAGGATATCTTTGCGGGCTTGTGTTATTGATTTCGTGGGTACCGAGGATCATTTGCCTCGTGGAGTTTGCTTACAACAACAGCTACCATTCCAAGATCCGGATGGCGCCATGAGGCCTTATACGAGGAAGTGCAGGTCACCGATAGGTTGGTTTGAGGTGGGAGAAGTTCAGTTAGTCGGGCCAGACTTGGTTCAGCAGGCAGTGGATAAGGTGAGGCTTATCCAGGAGCGGTTGTTGGCGTACTGTAGTCGCAGGTCGATGCGGATCATCGGCCGACACTTGGAATTTGAGATAGATGATTGGGTTTTCCTAGCGTATCGCCCATGAAGGGCGTGATGAGATTTGGAAAGAAGGGGAAACTTAGCCCAAGGTACATTGGGCCTTATCAGATTGTCCGCAAGGTAGGCAAGGTTGCTTATGAGTTAGATCTGCCGTCCTATTTGGAGGCGGTACATCCAGTTTTCCATGTGTCCATGTTGCGGAAATGTATTGGAGATCCATCTAGAGTGCACCCGGTTCATGATGTCCAAGTGACAGAGGAGTTATCGTATGAGGAGAGTCCCATAGCGATACTCGATCAACAGGTTAGGCGACTTCGGACGAAGGACGTGGCTTTCGTCAAGGTCTTATGGCGGAACGAGAATAGGGAGGAAATGACGTGGGAAGCAGAGGATGACATGATGAAGAAGTATCCTCACTTATTCCCTACACCTCCAGGTAACCCACTTTCCTACTTGTTAGTTTTGATTTAGCAATTGTGCTTAAGTATTGTTGTGGCCGTGGGGAGCATCTTTATTTGCAAAAGAGTAGTTAAGAGGGTCTATGTCGATAGTGTGATTTGAGTAAGCCTAGAAGGAACATTCGGGACGAATGCTTCTAAGGGGGGAGAATGTTATACCCCGTAGTTCTGGCCACACGTGTGAGAGCGTGCGAAAGGGAGTAAGACTTAAAATTTTCGAAAGATAAGTTGACGGATTGTTTCGGACGGGTTTTAGTCAACTTTGAGGTGGGTTATGACCCGGTATGTTGAGAGTTCCTAAGTGTTTCAAAGGCCTAGGGCGTATTTCATTGAGTCTAGTTTCCAACGCAACCAACCGTTCGTCGATAGGACGTCGGAGTAGAAAGTTATGGGAGTTACAAGTTGAGTGCGCAGACGGACAAAAATGCGTTTCAGGCAAAGCGAGATGTGCCGCGCGGATATACCGAGGGGTCGCTGAGTTGCAGTAGCCGCGCCAGACAGCAGGGCCGCGCGCCGAAGTTCCGAGAGTCCGCAGAGTTTCACGCCGCGCGCCGGCTGGCCGCGCGCTAGGCGATTCTGGCGGAAACACTTAGGAAAAATCAGATTTTTCTTTTAAAAGACCTTGGGAGGGTGACAAGTGTCCCCTCCATCTGATTTTCTTGCATGCATTATATTGACCAAGTCTTGAAGACTTGGTCATCTTTCAAATCCCTCTCTCTCTCTAAGCTTAAGCTCCCACTTCTCTCTAAAATTCCAAGAGGAATTCAAGCCTAAGAAAAATTTGAAAAGTTAAGAACAAGAAGGAAGCTTGTGGCTAGCTTGTTGGTGTTATTGTGGTGGTGTTATTGGAAAGGAGGCTAGCAAAGTTGTTGGAATAAGTTTGGCTAAAGTTTTAAGGTAACATTTCTTCTCTTGTGGTTAGTTATTAATGTTGCATGTGAAGAAGAAGGGATGTGTAGTAGTAAATAATGCACTTAGAATCCTTGCATGTAAGAAATGTGGTTTGGATATGAAAGAATTGGCTAAAAAGATATTATGAGCATGTTGTAGCCTAAAAACTACTTTAGAATTGTTAAGTGAATTGTTGTACCTTTTGGGGCAGAATTTTACACACCCAAGTTTAGGTGTGTAATCCCCTTTGATAGGTTTGGATTGTTGAGCCTTAAATGTGGCATTTGGATGTTGAATTCGGCCTTGAGAAAGGTGGCAAAGTATGTAGAAACAAAGGAAATGCTGCCCAATTTTCCATAGAATTAGGGGCTTTGAACTTAGAGTATTTCTACATTGAAATTAGAGGTTAATAAACACATTATGGTTATTATAAGTTGACATATTACTTGCGGTAGTTGGACTTAGCAAGTGGAATGACCGAAGAGGTATGTGGAGCTTTCCTATCTCTTGAGCATGAATAGATGTAACTATGTAGTACGGTAGACGTACAAGATTTGGTATTCTTACTTGTTTTAAGTATATAAAGACTTGTTTCGTTTTAAGAATGTATAAGTCCCTTGGTTAAGGGAAAAGTGTAATTTTACTAAAGCGTAGGGTTAATATAACAACTTTATGGGAAGTTGGTTTATTAGCTTTATAAAAGGTTAATGAGAAGAGGTTTACTCTAAGTAAGACAATTAAGGACAAATGATTTGATTTATGAAAGGCAAATTTATTTTAAGGCATCAATTGCCCAAAGATTTTATGTATGAAAAAGAGTCACTTTTAAAAGAGTCAATGATGTAGTACTTGGGTTAAATTCCCGCTTTACTTTTATTAAAGATATGATTAAGTGCCTTAAGTAAACTAAAATGAGAGGGTATATGAACAAGACTAATAAGAAGTTATAAGTTTTCTTAACTTATTTATGATTATGATATGATGACAGTTTGAGCTAGGGTAAGAGTATATCTGAGGGGCAAGCCCCAAGATCGTTATACCACCTTCTCCAGGGTAAGAGTATGTCTGAGGGGCAAGCCCCAAGATCGCCATACCAACTTCTCCAGTGTAAGAGTATATCTGAGGGGTGAGTCCCCAAGATCGTTATACCATCCGCCTGTTAGAGTATATCCGGCGGGTAAGTCCCCAAGATCGTTATACCGCTCGCTCAAAGGTAAGAGTATATCCGGCGGTAAGTCCCCAAGATCGTTATACCATCCGCCTGTAAGAGTATATCCGGCGGGTAAGTCCCAAGATCGTTATACCATCCGCTTCAGCAAAGAGTATATCCGGAGGTAAGTCCCCAAAATCGTTATACCGCTCGCCTGTGGTAAGAGTATATCCGGCGGGTAAGTCCCCAAGATCGTTATACCACCTTCCGTGGATTTGCTACCCACGACGCGAGGAATACCTCATGCGAGTCCTTATGGGCTTACGCGGTGAAATAGTCCCACGCGGCGGTACATTTATGCGAGGAATACCTCACGGGTCCACCGGACCTACGCGGTGAAATAGTCCCGAGTAGGGTGCTTATTGATACTACGGGCGAGGTACCCTGTTTTGATCATGAGGCCCCTATTTTATGCAGTATTATATATATATACTTGTCACTCTCATTGTTAGTAAGACACAGTAAAAGGTATTTTGATTGTCTTCCATGACTCCAGCTTACTTTTAGACTTATGATATCATTATTACAGTATTTTCCACTTTACATACTTGGTACATATCAGGTATCGACCCTTCCTCGGGCCGCGTTCATGCCGCAGGTGGGTAAGCGATTGTGGATCCTCGTTCTAGGATCACCGTTCCTGTCGAAGCTCCATCCCCTAAGCTTGTTTTGTTGGTACTGCATTACTCTCGATGCTATAGGTATTGTGTACATTCAGGGGTATGGCGGGGACCTGTCCCGCCACAGTTGTTATCCTTAGAGGTCTGTGGTCACGTATGTGTTGGGCTGTAAGAACAAGTTGTACTGTTATACTTTTGATTAGTGTGTTTTTATGGAAGGCAGCCTTATCGGCTGGCCAAGTGATGTTACCTTTTTATAAGTTATGTGTTATGTATGTTCCGCTGCTATTCTCTGATGTATACCTGACAGGGTACCCCGGTAGGGTACTAGTCGCGACCCCGGGGTCGGGTCGTGACAAAGTTAACAAGATCCAAATCTTTCCAAACCTTACTCCACATATCTTATACTCCATATTATACTTCCAATATACATAATGTTCAACTTCACAAAGAGGACAAGGTTCATTACCTCAAATAGCCCAAAAATATCCAAGAACTTAAAGTCGCTCCTAAGCAAGTTTTAGCTCCAAATATTTATGTCCCAATCCAGCACACGTCACCCTCAGAAGCTCCTAACCAACTTCTATTCAAGAATGAACTCCAAAAAGTGAAGAACACTTAGGTTTTAGATCACAAAGCTCTCGGCCAAGGGGGGTTTTTAGAGGCTAGGGTGTGAAATCTTGTCTAACTCTTGGTTACTAATCTTCCTAATACATCAAGGAAGAACACTTAGAAGTTTAAGAATTTTTGGACAACACTAGGTTAAGAAAGTGAGGCTTGGACGAGAACAAGGTGAAGAGAGAGGGAGGATATTTTCAAGTCTTGAAATATACTAAGTGTGGAAGATTTCATCAACTAGAGGGGTTTATATAGGACAACCAAGGGCTAGGATATAAGCATGTGTATGGTGTAGATTGGGGACATGTGTTTGTGTGGGTCCCTCTTGCCCACTTGCCCAACAAATATCTAGCAAGACTTGGCCACTTGCCTTGGCCACTTGTCCCTAAAATTTCGTCCAACATGGTGGGCCTAGGGGTGACACATGTCGCCCTCCTATTGGTCCAAAATATTTCATCTCCCGGATAAAATCCATAATTGGTTAAAATATTGAAAACGTAAAATTTTCTTCACAAGGTTCGGAATATTTTCTGTCAGAAAAACAAATCTTTCATCCTTAACCTAATTAGGGCTATACATTTGTACGTACGTCCTCACATACATATTCTGGAACTACGGGGTATATAACAAGTTACTAGCTAGGAGTGTGGCTAGACATGAGGACAGACAAGGGTCGGAGGTTCCAGTAGTACCAGTGGTTCAACCTAGATCCGATAGTTGAGACTTCGGGACTTCTCGAGTTGCAGTCCACCAGAGTTCTATGGATCGAAAGCGGAGGATGATCCTCAGGAATTTATTCGACAGTTGCAGTGGATCATCAAAGTGATCAAGGCCTCTGAGACAGAGTCGGTGATATTGGGTTCACATCGGTTGCGTGATACTGCAGTCGACTGGTTTGACTCATGGGAATTGTCCCGGGGTGTCACGACCCGACCTCGGGCTCGCGACTGGTGCCTTACCCCAGGCACCCTAGTGATACAATATCAGAGAAAATCAGCGGAAATAAAAACTCAAAGAAGATGAACAGTGAAATAAGAAAACAGGCTAACCAAAACGGTTACCGTTCTGTAAATAAATAAAAACTTGCGCAGTTATATCCTTTACAAACCCTGCCCACAACAGTACTACAGACCTCTAAGAATTTTATAACAACAACGATGGGACAGGGCCCCGCCATGCCCCTGAATGTACAAAAGTCTACAACTTCAGGGAACCGTACCAAAAGACAAAGCCTCCGGAGAAATGGAGCTTTCCGAGAACTGAACAGCGATCCAAAGAGTGCGGATCAGCAAGCTATGTACCTCAACCTGCGGCATGAACGCAGCCCCCCGAAGGAGGTCAGTACAACAGGTACCAAGTATGTGAAACTGAAAATATTGTAAATGAAATCATAATAGTCTATAAAAAGCAGGAGACATGTATGACAACCAAAATACAGTACACAACATATAAGCAGTCATGTCAAGTCAGGGACTCATTCCCGTAAAATCATCACTCAAATACAACCCGGGAATTTAACCCGCACAATGGCCGCATGCCCCGGCATCTCACCTCGGTATAAGCATGGCCCTGGAACCGTCCTAGTGGGCCCATACCCGTGGACCATCCAACGTGTCGGTATGCCCAAAGGAGATAACAAGATGACACCCATAGTGGAAACATACCCGTGGGCCACCCAACGTGTCAGTATGTCCAAACAAATAACAAGATAATACTCACTGGAAGCATACCCGGGCCACCCAACGCGGTCAAGATGTCCAAACAATAACAAGATAATACTCATCGTGGAAGCATACCCGGCCACCCAACGTGTCAAGATGTCCAAACAATAACAAGATAATACTCATCGTGGAAGTATACCCGGGCCACCCAACGTGTCAAGATGTCCAAACAATAACAAGATAATACTCATGTGGAAGCATACCCGGCCACCCAACGTGTCGAGATGTCCATCAATCAAACAGATAGCCGACCCTCCATCGAGAGACTCGGTAGCACAAAATCAAACACTTGCACAACAAAGGCTATCTCAGCAAGCATAGGCAAGTTACACACAACTCAAGGTACTTTCATTTTATGTCAAAGTCCGGATTTTTAGCCCCCAAAGTACTACATACTCTAATTCTTTCAAAAAGAAGATCTCCTTCTTTTCTTACGTAAAAACAACTCGATACTAATATCCGTAGCACCAAACACGTTCATGTTTAAATCAAGTACTTTAAACACTTTTAACACAACGTCAAGTATACCAAATAAAACTTTATTCTTTTAAAGACCAAGTACTCATTACTCACGAATGAGGTTTCACACTTTTCAACACCATTTAGGTCAATTATAAGTCAAATCTCTTATCTTTTGAAATCAACAAACCATTCTTTTACCTACATAAAGTCGTTATAACTAACTTCCCATAAAGTCATTATAACACTTTATGTTTTTAAACCAACCAATTACAACTATAAGCATTTATGAGACCAAAAGGGTTTTTTCTTTAACAACCGAGTACCCATTACTAACGAATAAGATTTTACTACTTTTCCACACAATCAAGCCCTTTACACTTCATATCAAGCCAAGGCACAAAAGGGAAATCAAACTCCTTTAACACACGCAAGGCCTACCGCACTATACATTTCACAAATAATCATGCTCAAGAGGATAGGAAGAATCACATACCTCGCGACGATTATCGACAAGTAGCCAACTGTTCCAAAGTACTATACCCTTGCTAGCCCTTTCCACCCTTCAAGTAGAATATACTACTCGTAGTACTTCATCCTATAATGGCCATAATACGTCTATTAGCTTCTAGCTTTAACGTATAATACTCTAATTGCAAAGTCCCTTATTCTATGGAAATTTGGACAACATTTCCTTTGTCTCTACTTACTTTGCCACCTTTTTCAAGGCCGAATTCAGTAACCAAACACGCCACATTTAAGGCTCAACAAAGTAGTTAACAACAGGGGATTACACGCCTACAAGACGTGTAAAATTCTGCCCCACAATACCAACAAGTCTAAACTACAATGTCAATTCGGCACATTTGAGGGACAACAACACAAAGTCTCCTTTCCAAACTTTTCAATCCAAGTTATTAGTATGACATGTAATCAAGCCGAAATCGATTAAAGTGTTATACCCCGTATTTCCTGAGTATGTATGTGAGGACGTACGTACAAAAGTTCAAGCCTTAAGTAGACATAAGGGACGAAATTGTGCACAACTAGCGAAGAAGATTGTTTTTCCGACGAAAAATTTTCCGAACCTTGTAAGGGAATTTTGCGTGTTCAATAATTTAATTTTTGCGGATTTTTTCGAGAGATGAAATATTTTGGACCAACGAGAGGGCGACACTTTTCACCCTCAAGTGGACGGTTTGCGTGGGCAATTCTTGGCACATTTTTGTCAAGAAAAAGGCCTTAAACATTGGTCAAGGTTAGGTAGAATATTTTGTGATATTTGTGGAGTAGATGGATAAGGTACACATGTGCAAATCTACACCCTCCATTTGCCCTCCACTTGCCTTAATCTTGGCCCTTGGTAGTCCTATAAATACCCCCTGTCACGACCCGACCCCGGATCCGTGACCGGTGCCTTAACCCGGGCACCCTTGTGACACAACATCAGAGAAAACCAGCGGAATATAAACTCATAATAAACAACCATAATGATATAAATAGTCTAGCCCAAAATGGCTACCCCCAAAAGTACATAAAACCGAACAGTTACATCCTTAAACAAACCAAGTTATGACAAGACTACAGGCCTCTAAGAGTAACACTATGACGGACAGGCCCCGCCATGCCCCTGAATGTACAAAACATCAACAACACCGTGGAGAACCATACCAAAAGTCGAGCCTCCAAGAAATGGAGCTCGACACTGAGTAAAAGATCCTAGGAATGAGGATCTACCACTGCTTTTTCCTTACTGCAGATGAACGCAGCCCCCGGAGAAGCGGGTCGACACAACGTACCAAGTATGTAAAATCGAAAATATCGTAGTAATATCATAAGTCAAAATAAGCCGAGTCATAGATAAAAATCAATTTCTCAGACCGTGCCTTACTAACAATGCGAGTAACAAGTATAAAACTTATAGCATAAAAATAGGAGGCTCACGATCAAAACAGGGTACCTCGCCCGTAGTATCATTAAGCAATCCTACTCCTGGGACTATTTCACCCGCATGGGTCCTGTGGACCCGCATGAGGTCATCCACCTCGTCATGGGACTATTTCACCCGTATGGGACTATTTCACCGGCATGGATCCTGTGGACCCGCATGAGTACCATCGCCGTACTCGCATGGGACTATTTCACCCGCATGGATCCTGTGGTCCGGATCCGCATGAGTGCAAGCGCCACACTCGCATCATGGGTAGCAAATCCATGGCATAGATAATAACCCGGGGTTTACCCCGTAATAATACAAATATATAACATAGCTCATCCGGCTATCATACATAACATAAGCACTACCGGCCTATCATATCATACATAAGCACTACCGGCCTATCATATCACAACATAAGCACTACCGGCCTATCATAACATAAGCACTACCGGCCTATCATAACATAAGCACTACCGGCTTATCATAACATAAGCAAGTTAAGAAATCTCCTAACTTCTTATTATCATTATTAATATATCCTCTCATTTTAATATCCTAAGGCACTCCATGTCTTTTAATAGAAAATCCGGGAATTCAACCCAAGTACCATGTACTTCTAACTTTTTAAGAAATAACTCTTTTTATACAAAATTCCAAGATACTAATCACCATAGTATCAAGTTACGATTTCTTTCAAGACAAGTCACATTTCCTTTTAGAAATATAATAGGCTTCTAAATCAAGTGACTTCATTTACTTTAAAACCTTAGGCAACCAATGCCTAAAAATCAATTCACCTTTCTTAGTTTCAAATCCTTTACCCGTACTTGTTTTAATTAGGGTAAACCTTTCTTTGTGAACCTTTCAAGAAAACCAATATAACCAACTTCCCATAAAGTCATTATATTAGCGTTGTCCCTTTGTCAAATACATTTTCCCTAAATTCAAGGGACTTATACTTTTGAAATGAAACAAGTAGCATATACTTTTAAAACAAGTGAAAGATATCAAATCTTGTCGCTCACCGACTACATAGGTACAACTACTCATGCTCAAGAGATAGGAAAGTTCTACATACCTCTTTGGTCAATCCACTTG
Source organism: Przewalskia tangutica (assembly GCA_029844215.1). Taxonomy (NCBI): domain Eukaryota; kingdom Viridiplantae; phylum Streptophyta; class Magnoliopsida; order Solanales; family Solanaceae; genus Przewalskia; species Przewalskia tangutica. The sequence continues at coordinate 57,126,451 of CM056726.1, forward strand.
CTAAGCTCAACTACCGCAAGTAATATTTCAACCTATAATAATCATGATACGTTTGTTAACCTCTAACCTCAAAGTAGAACAATCCAAGTTCAAAGTCACTAAATTCTATGGAAAATTGGGCGGCATTTCCTTTGTTTCTACTCACTTTGCCACCTTTTCAAAGGCCGATTTTTAACACTCAAACGCCACATTTAAGGCCCAACATCCAAACCAACACAAAGGGGATTACACACCTAAACTTGGGTGTGTAAAATTCTGCCCCAAAAGTTATAACAATTAATCTTAACAAGTTTAAGGTAATTTTTAGGCTACAACATGCTCACATAACCTCTTTAGCCAAATCCTTCATACCCAAACCACATTTCTTGCATGCAATGACTCTAAGAACATTATTTACTACCACAAGTTCTTTCTTCTTAACATGCAACACTAAAAACTAATTATAAAGGAAGAATCATTACCTTAGGGCTTTAGCCAAAACTATTCCAACAATTTGCTAGCCTCCTTTTCAAGAATACCACCACAATAACCTCCACAAGCTTGCAAATAACTTTCCTTCTTAACACCCTTTTCAGATTTTCCTTAAGCTTGGAGTTTCTCTTGATTTTCTAGAGAGAAGGGAGAGCTTTTTAGCTTAGAGAGAGAGAGAGAGAGAGAGAGAGAGAGAGAGAGAGATGAAAGATGAAAGATGACCAAGTCTTCAAGACTTGGTCAATATAAGGCATGCAACATTTCAGATAGGGGGGGACACTTGTCACCCACACATGACCTCTTTTAAAACAACAAAGCGGTCGCTGAAACTCCTGCCGCCTTCTAAGGACTTTTCCGCCGCCGCTTCAGCCGCGGCGCTGAAACTTCAGCGACCTCGATCTTCCGCGCCAGCTTTCCGCGCCGCGTTCTACAATCACTCGCTGCGCCATGCGCGCTCAGCTGCGGCGCTGAGGCCCTCGACCGCGTCCGGACCAACCACGGTATAACACTTCTTAGACACATTCGTCCCGAATGTTCCTTCTAGGCTTACTCGAATCACAAATCGACGTAGACGATCTTAACTACTCTTTTGCAAATAAAGATGCTCCCCACGGCCACAACAATACTTAAGCACAATTGCTAAATCAAAACTAACAAGTAGGAAAGTGGGTTACCTGGAGGTGTAGGGAATAAGTGAGGATACTTCTTCATCATGTCCTCCTCTGCTTCCCACGCCATTTCCTCCCTATTCTCGCTCCGCCATAAGACTTGACGAAAGCCACGCCCTTCGTCCAAGTCGCCTAACTCATTGATCGAGTATCGCTATGGGACTCTCTCATACGATAACTCCTCCACTACTGGACATCATGAACCGGTGCACTCTAGATGGATCTCCAATACATTTCCGCAACATGGACACATGGAAAATCGATGTACCGCTCCAAATAGACGGCAGATCTAACTCATAGCAACCCCGCTACCCTACGGACAACTGACACGCCCAATGTACTGGGCTTAGCTTCCCCTTCTTTCCAAATCTCATCACGCCCTTCATGGGCGATACCTTTAGAAAAACCCAATCATCTATCTCAAATTCCAAGTGTTGACGCCGATGATCTGCATACGACTTCTGCCGACTCTGAGCTGCCAACAACCGCTCCTGGATAAGCTTCACCTTATCCATCGTCACGAACTAAGTCCGACTCGACTAATCGAACGTTTCCCACCTCGAACCAGCCTATCGGTGACCTGCACTTCCTCCCGTATAAGGCCTCATAAGGCGCCATCTGAATACTGGAATGGTAGCTGTTGTTGTAAGCAAACTCCACAAGAGGCAAATGATCCTCCCAGCTACCCTTGAAATCAATAACACAAGCCCGCAAAGATATCCTCGAGTGTCCGGATAGTGCGCCGGCCTATCCGTCGATGCGAGGTGAAATGCGATCGAGACTCACCGTGTCCCTAATCCCTTCTCAAAAGACCTCCGAAGTTAGCCGAGAACCGCCTCTATCTCGATATAATCGACACCGGACTCCGTGCGCCTCACAATCTCTCTAATATATAATCGACATAGTCCTCACCGAGAACGCTGCTCGACCGGAAGAAAATGGATCGATTTCACACCGTCGACAATCACCCAAATGGAATCATGCTTCCTCTGAGTGGTATGGTAGCCCTGTAATAAAATCCATATTTATCACCTCCCACTTCCAAGTCGGAATATCAATAGCCTGCAATAGACCACCGGGCTTTTGGTGCTCAATCTTGACTGGCGACAATTAGGACATCAGGCAACAAAACTCGCCACGTCCCTCTTCAGGCCATCCCACCAATACACACACCTGAGGTCATGGTACATCTTAGTCGACCCCGGATGAATAGAATAACGAGTACTATGTGCCTCCCCCAGAATCTGCTGACGAAGTCCTGTCACATCGGGAACACACAACCGGCCCTCGAATCTTAGCACCCCATCAGGCGCTACCTCAAATAGACCCTTCTCCTTTTGGAGAGCTGCATCTCGATCGCATCAAAATCGGATCCTCATACTGTCGCCTCTTCACCTCCTCGACGATGGAAGACTCGGCAACCTCTTGTACCCGAATTCCGTCACTATCAGAATCAACCAAACGAACCCCAAGGCTCGCTAGCTGATTTAACTCTAGGACCATATCCCTTTTCTCTGGTTGAACATCGCATGCACTACCCATCGACCGCGACTAAGGGCATCTGCAACTACATTGGCCTTCCCTGGGTGGTATAGAATATTAACATCGTAATCCTTAAGTAGCTCCAACCACCGTCTCTGCCGCAAGTTCAGCTCCTCCGGTGAAGATGCATCGAGACTCTTGTGGTCCGTAAATGTCCACATGAACTCCATATAAATAATGTCTCCATCTTCAAGGCATGAATCACCGCCTAACTCAAGTCATGTGTGGGATAGTTCTTCTCATGCTTCCTAAGTCGCCGAGATGCATAAGCTATAACTCGCCATGCCGCATCAAAGACGCACTCCAAGCCCGACACCGACGATCGCAATAAACCACATATCCATCTAATCCTCTGTAAGAGTAAGGATCAAGGGCGGTCATCAATTTCTCCTTTAGTAACTGGAAACTCTCCTCACAAGCATCCGTCCACTGAAATGTAGCTGCCTTCTGAGTCAGCCTAGTCAAAGGCGCTGACATGGAGGCAAACTTCTCCACAAACCTCCGATAATAACATGCAAGGCCCAAAAGCCGCGCACTCCGCTTGTAGTGGTCTGGGCCAAGTCTGATCGCTTCAATCTTAGTCAGACAACCCGAATACCATCGGCCCCGATAACATGCCCTAAGAAAGCCACTAAAGCCAGCCAAAACTCGCATTTCGAGAACTTGGCATACAACTTCCGGTCTCTGAGGACTCCCAATACCGACCTCAAATGATCTGTATGCTCCTGCTCTGTGCGCGAATACACCAAGATATCATCAATGAACATTATAACGAACATATCCAAGAATGGCCTGAACACCCTATTCATCAAATCCATGAATACTGCTGGAGCGTTGGTCAATCCGAAGACATCACCCTGAACTCATAGTGCCCATACCGGGTCCTGAATGCAGTCTTTGGGATATCCGCCTCTAACTCGTGCTGATGGTAACTGCATCGCAGTCTATCTTGGAAAAGCATCTCGCACTCGCAACCGATCAAACAAATCATCAATCCCGGGAGGATATCTGTTTGATAGTTACCTTGTTCACCGTCAGTAATCAATACACATACGCAGCGTCCCATCCTTCTTCTTTACAAATAACACTGGCGCTCCCCAGGGAGAAACACTAGGCCTGATAAAGCCTTTTTCCAGCAAATCTTTCAGCTGGTCCTTCAACTCTCTTAACTCGGCAGGTGCCATTCTGTATGGCGGAATAGATATAGGTCGAGTGTCTGGCGCCAAATCGATGCAAAACTCAATCTCCCTCTCAGGAGGGATACCCGGAAGCTCGTCTGGGAATCCGTCTGGAAACTCTCTAACAACCGGAACTGACTGAAGGTCCGGTATCTCCGCCTCAGTATCGAATACCCGAACCAAATGGTAAATAAACCCCTTCCGTACCATCTTCCTAGCCTTGAGGTAAGAAATAAACCTACCCCTCGGCGATGCAGTATTCCCCTTCCACTAGATAACCGGCTCACCGGGAAATCGGAACCGAACTAACCTCTCTCTACAGTCCACATTGGCATAGCAAGACGCTAGCCAATCCATACCCATAATCACATCAAAGTCGGTCATATCCAACTCTATCAAGTCAGCTAGAGTCCGACGACTATCTACAGTCACTGGGCAAGCCTTATATATCCGCTCAGCTACCACCGAAGCACCTTCCGGCGTAGCCACCTCAAAAGATTTTATGGACTCGGGCTCTATCCCTATTCTACCAGCAATATGAGGAGATATATAGGACAAGGTAGAACCTGGGTCTATCAAAGCATAAACATCACAGCAAGAAACCAACAATGTACTGCGGATTTACATCGGTGGCGCCTCGATCCTGGCGGTGGACATAGCATAAATGCGGTTCGAGGACCGCTGAATCGAACCCCGCCATGACTTCGCCGGCCTCGCTGCCCGTGAACACCCCGCCCCGGCGCATAACTATCAAGATGAAGACTCAAAGAATCGAACCGTCGGTGAGCCATAGCATTTCCGCCGCTGGTCGGACAATCTTCTTCAAATGGCCCCGCCGCCAATAGTAACAAGCTCCCGGAGGAACACGACACCCCCATAATGGCAATCACCACATCGACCACACCGAGGCATAGGTGGCCTCATCTGACTGGAACTCTGGTCCCTATGGAAACCCAAGCCCGAACCCCGCCCCGCCTCCCGAATACTCAGACGCCCCAAGATGGTGGAGGAGCGCCTGACCGGCCGTGGTGCAAATCTGGTTCCGGGTTGTCTACCCTAAAACTACCAGAGGACCTCGCTGTCCCGCCTCTTCTGCTGATACACGCCGATCCGTCGGCCCCGCGTTCACACCCAAATGCATATGCTCGCACGCGGCAATGTCCATGCCCGGTGAAGAGCCACTCCCGCAACTTCGCCAAGTGATCATCGAGTCTGTGACATAGCGGTGCACCTCGCCCTCCATGTCTGCTACCAAAGCGCACATACCGAGCCAATAAGTCAAACTCCACGTTGTATTCCCGACCGCCCGCCCACTCGCCTCGGTGTCAAAAATCTATCGGCCGAGCCCTCCTCATCTGCGGAGGCAAGAAATGGCCAAATGCGCCTCGAGAACTCGTCCCCAAAATTTGAAGCGCATGCTCCCAGGGCGTTCCATGAATCATACCAATCAATCGCAGCTGTCCCGCACCGATGCGAACCTAGTACCACCGACTCGGTCTCCAAGCCCCGATCACCTCATGATCCAGAATCGACAGATAAACTCCGAGGATCATCCTCGTGCCTCGACCCATAAAACTCGCGGGTCGCAACTCAAAAGTCCTCGCCTCGCTAAGCAGGTCTTTGAACTACGGATCTACCGAATCTGCCGTCTCCACTATCTCATGTTCGACACGATCTCGCGATGAATCGGGCCATCTCTGTAGCCCATATCCTCTCGCCGATCGCTGGATCGAGGCTCAGTACCGCGGTCTCGATGAAGCGTTGCTTCGCCTCGGATTTCTACGGGGTTGGCGACATTGTAGAACTCGCCATCCGAAACACCTCATCCGTAAGGATCGGGCACGTGCCACGTAACCTTCGGTGCCCTACTAGTAGTTCCCTCTACTGCCTTGCCCTTCTGGGCCGCGGTTGCCTTGCGTGGAGGCATAACTGATACAGGAAAAATATGTCAGAGGAAATTCAACCTATAACACAGCTCTATTGCACGATCTTAGAGTGAAAGAATGGAAACCAATCCTAAATATCCTGCAACCTCCTGATTATAGATGTGGTGCACAACACACCGATAATCAAGACTCTACTAGATACGGCCTGTAGACCCTTTCCGAGGATTAACTGCTCTGATACCACTTTTGTCACGACCCGACCCCGGATCCGTGACCGGTGCCTTAACCCGGGCACCCTTGTGACACAAAATCAGAGAAAACCAGCGGAATATAAACTCATAATAAACAACCATAATGATATAAATAGTCTAGCCCAAAATGGCTACCCCCAAAAGTACATAAAACCGAACAGTTACATCCTTAAACAAACCAAGTTATGACAAGACTACAGGCCTCTAAGAAGGAGTAACACTATGACGGGACAGGGCCCCGTCATGCCCCTGAATATACAAAACATCAACAACACCAGGGAGAACCATACCAAAAGTCGAGCCTCCGAAGAAATGAAGCTCCTGACACCTGAGTAAAAGATCCTAGGAATGAGGATCTACCACCTGCTTTCCCTTACCTGCGGCATGAACGCAGCCCCCGAGGAAGGGGGTCAGTACACAACGTACCAAGTATGTAAAACTGGAAAATACTGTAGTAATATCATAAGTCAAAATAAGCTGGAGTCATAGATAAAAATCAATTTCCTTACACTGTGCCTTACTAACAATGAGAGTAACAAGTATAAAACTTATAGCATAAAAATAGGAGGCTCACGATCAAAACAGGGTACCTCGCCCGTAGTATCATTAAGCAATCCTACTCCTGAGACTATTTCACCCGCATGGGTCCTGTGGACCCGCATGAGGTCATCCACCTCGTCATGGGACTATTTCACCCGCATGGATCCTGTGGACCCGCATGAGTACCATCGCCGTACTCGCATGGGACTATTTCACCCGCATGGATCCTGTGGTCCGGATCCGCATGAGTGCAAGCGCCGCACTCGCATCATGGGTAGCAAATCCATGGCATAGATAATAACCCGGGGTTTACCCCGTAATAATACAAATATATAACATAGCTCATCCGGCTATCATACATAACATAAGCACTACCGGCCTATCATATCATACATAAGCACTACCGGCCTATCATAGCACAACATAAGCACTACCGGCCTATCATAACATAAGCACTACCGGCTTATCATAACATAAGCAAGTTAAGAAATCCCTTAACTTCTTATTAACATTATTAATATATCCTCTCATTTTAGTATCCTAAGGCACTAACATGTCTTTTAATAGAAAATCCGGGAATTCAACCCAAGTACCATGTACTTCTAACTTTTTAAGAAATAACTCTTTTTATACAAAATTCCAAGATACTAATCACCATAGTATCAAGTTACGATTTCTTTCAAGACAAGTCACATTTCCTTTTAGAAATATAATAGGCTTCTAAATCAAGTGACTTCATTTCCTTTAAAACCTTAGGCAACCAATGCCTAAAAATCAATTCACATTTCTTAGTTTCAAATCCTTTACCCGTACTTGTTTTAATTAGGGTAAACCTTTCTTTGTGAACCTTTCAAGAAAACCAATATAACCAACTTCCCATAAAGTCATTATATTAGCGTTGTCCCTTTGTCAAATACATTTTCCCTAAATTCAAGGGACTTATACTTTTGAAATGAAACAAGTAGCATATACTTTTAAAACAAGTGAAAGATATCAAATCTTGTACGTCTACCGTACTACATAGGTACAACTACTCATGCTCAAGAGATAGGAAAGTTCTACATACCTCTTTGGTCAATCCACTTGCTAAGCTCAACTACCGCAAGTAATATTTCAACCTATAATAATCATGATACGTTTGTTAACCTCTAACCTCAAAGTAGAACAATCCAAGTTCAAAGTCACTAAATTCTATGGAAAATTGGCGCATTTCCTTTGTTTCTACTCACTTTGCCACCTTTTCAAAGGCCGATTTTTAACACTCAAACGCCACATTTAAGGCCCAACATCCAAACCAACACAAAGGGGATTACACACCTAAACTTGGGTGTGTAAAATTCTGCCCCAAAAGTTATAACAATTAATCTTAACAAGTTTAAGGTAATTTCTTTAGGCTACAACATGCTCACATAACCTCTTTAGCCAAATCCTTCATACCCAAACCACATTTCTTGCATGCAATGACTCTAAGAGCATTATTTACTACCACAAGTTCTTTCTTCTTAACATGCAACACTAAAAACTAATTATAAAGGAAGAATCATTACCTTAGGGCTTTAGCCAAAACTATTCCAACAATTTTTGCTAGCCTCATTTTCAAGAATACCACCACAATAACCTCCACAAGCTTGCAAATAACTTTCCTTCTTAACACCCTTTTCAGATTTTCCTTAAGCTTGGAGTTTCTCTTGATTTTCTAGAGAGAAGGGAGAACTTTTTAGCTTAGAGAGAGAGAGAGAGAGAGAGAGAGATGAAAGATGAAAGATGACCAAGTCTTCAAGACTTGGTCAATATAAGGCATGCAACATTTCAGATGGGGGGGACACTTGTCACCCACCCATGACCTCTTTTAAAACAAAACAGTGCAGAAATTTCCACTAACTCTCGCAGATCCCGCCTGGCCATGCCTGCGATCAGCGCCACTGAAACTCCCGCCACCTTCTTAGGACTTTTCGCGCCGCGCCTCGCTTCAGCGCGCGCTGAAAACTTCGACTCCGGATGTTCCGGCGCGCCCTACAATCACCCGCTTGGCGCGCCCCGACCGCACCAGATTCGAACCATGGGTATAACACCCCCACCCCCTTAGTGCAAGAATTCTTCATCCACAAATCATTTTCCAAGTCTCAAACCACCCCCTTTGGAGAAGCTCTCGTCCAACACCATCTCCTCCCCGATAGAGAGCTCTAGCCGAAACACCCCCCCTTTTAGGTAGAGAAATCTCTCCTAAGTATTGTTACTATTCCCAAATACCTTAGCCAATCCCTTGTAGTATTTCCAAAGTTACCTCTATACTTAGAGCCCGAAAAATACTACTATACTTCCTTTAGTCACTAAACGAAACCCTAAGAGAAACTTCATAGTTGGTTGAAGTAGTAAGAAGAAGTTGTGTAGAAATTTCTAAGGGTTTCTTGGAGCGGATTGGAGCGTACAGATTAGGAGCTAAACCTTGCTCAGGATCGACATTTAAACTTGGATAATGTCACGACCCGAACCCGGGCCCGTGACTGGTGCCTTACCCCGGGCACCCTAGTGATACAACATCAGAGTAATCAGCGGAACATAAAACAAGACATGAAAATATTATGAAGTAAGAAACAGTAATCGGAGAAAACTTGCCTTACGGCATATATATATATCAATTTTAAAACCGAACAGTTACATCCCATTACAACTCTGCCCACAACAGTACTACAGACCTCTAAGAATGATACGACAACAATGGCGGGACAGGGCCCCGCCAAACCCCTGAATGTAAACACCTACTACGACAGGGGACTATACCACTGATAAGCCGCCGGAGAAACGGAGCTTCCAAACGCCGAATCGTGACCACGAGAGCTAGGATCAACGATCGTGTACCTCAACTGCGGCATGAACGCAGCCCCAAGGAGGTCGATAACAGTACCAAGTATATGAAACTGTAAAGTACTTAAATGAAAACATATCATTTTAAAATCAGTTTTGCAAGTATGTATGAAACAACCGAGGTAACCGCACATAGTGCCACATCATAAACAAGAGCAACAATAGGTAAATCAGAATGTGTCTTTTCTAGGCCGCGAATGATCGAGCAGGCCAATTGCCCGTAGTATCACCATGCAAGCCTAATCACGACTCCGTAGTCCGCATAGGCCACTCATATAGGCCCGCATAGGTTATGTAACCCCGCATCGAGGGTAGCTACTCTCGGCATCGCCCCGACCCGTAGTCCGCATGGCCACATAGACCGCGTGAGGTATAGCCCCGCATCACTAACTGGAACTCCGTAGCTCCGCATAGGTCCCTTGGACCCGCATGAGGTATTCTCGAATCATGGTCCTGCATCACCGAGTCAACCCCGCACGGAGGCGCTTAACCCCTGAATATGTCAAGAGGTGAGTGATATTATACTAACATAACACTATCGTTAAGCAACATAAGCACAACAAGAATACTCTCTTACACAAACGTTACAAGACACTAACACACATAGCATCATATCATGTCTACTTATCAAATCAACAAGAACGTATTACAAGGTTATCACGAACCAAAACAATCAAGTTATACACACAAGGTACATTCAAATATATGATTAACAAGATCGGGTATCTATTCCCAAAGTACTTCATACATTATCTTTTAAAAGATACGTTACGTTTACAAAAGTCACACAATACCCGTAGTATATGAAAATAGAGTGATTATCCTTTGAAGTAAATCAAAACACTTCTTCAGAAATCAAGTAACAACATTCTTTTCCAAATGTTTCAAGTTTGCCTAATTTCAATTACTCAAGTTTCTCATTTTCGAAAGGTTTCGTAGTTCATAATTTTAATCACTTAATGATATAATTCTCCTTTAAAAGCAATTTGAGAAACATATGTCTGATACGTGAGTAGGTTATTCTTGTTTATAACAATCTTATTACAGCAGCCATGATCTAGGAAATATCATTTTGTCTCATCTTAGCTTCTATGCAGATGGAAGTTTCTACTGGTTTTAATAATACTTAATTATTCAAAACATTTCCCTTTATTAGCGCTGTTGTGGTTTGTTCGATACTTATTCTGATTTCCGAAATCAGTAAAACATTATTGCTTTTAAAATCAAGTACTCATTACTCGCGAATGAGGTTTTACAACATTTTTAACAAAATGTTAATTACCAAGTAAAACAAGTTAAGTCTCTTATCTTTAAGATTAAGCCTCTTAACTTTTAAAATCAGTAAACCATTCTCTTTACCTCTCTTAAAACGTTATACCCAACTTCCCATAAAGCTAGTATAACTCTTCTTTATTATCACACAACAAGCCAGTTATAGTTCAAATCAGTTACCTTTTAAAAAAACCACAAAGTATTTTCTTACCTACATAAAGCTGTTATAACCAACTTCCCATAAAGCCGTTATAACACTTTATGTTTTAAACCAATCAAATACATTTAGCACATGTACGTCTACCGTACTAAATAGTTCACACATATCATGCTAGAAGAGATAGGAAGAGGTTCACATACCTCGCGACGATTATCGACTAATAGCAAAATGCTCCGAGTACCTCAAGCCGTCGGCTACTCCTTAAGCCAAGTAGAACGCGCCACGCATGGTACTTCAACCTATAAGGCCACAAGGCGCTTATTAACATCTAGGTCTAATCGTAGAACATTCTACAGAAAATTCGGCAGCACCTCCCCCCCGCAACAGCGTAAATCTCCTCCTCTATCGGGGCCGGCTACCAAGCCAACCAGGGGGGGTTATATGTCTAACCCGGACGTGCACAATTCTACCTCACAGAAAAGCTACACAAGTCTACTGTAATACAGTCCTATGTAATTACAGTTCAGTACTCTTCTTTCGAAAAGGTTTCTTATTATTCAGGCTTAAGTCAAAAGACATTGCCGATAACTACGTTCAGTTCTATATATAGTATACTTCAACTATATATTCTAACAACATGTAATTTCCAATTACAATAGGGGGACCAGATAATTACCTCGATAAGCCCATAATTATCCAAGTAAAAAGTCGATCCTGGGCAACGTTTAGCTCCAACTCTGTGCGCTCCAACCCGCTCCAAACCACCCTTAGAAGTTCTAACCAACTTCTACATAATACTCCAACTAACTATGGAGATTTTCCTTTGGGTTTTCGGTTTTGTGACTGAAGGGAAGTATAATGGTATTTCTGGGCTTTTCGTATAAGTATAACCTTGGAATACTACAAGGTATAAGGGCCAAGGTATTTTGGGTATAGTAACAATACTTTTGAGAGTATTTCTACCAAGGTGGGGGTGTATTTATACGAGACAACACCACAAGGGGGGTGTATACCCCTCGGCTAACCCCACTAGGAGGGGGGGTACTCTCGCCGAGGCCTCACCAGGGGAGGGGGTGTTGGGACGAACACCACAAGAGAGGAAGGGATTTTCAAGACTTAGAGATTTTTAGGATGAATAAGTCTTCAAAGGGGGGGGGGGGGGATTTATAGGTCTAGCAAAGGCCAACCAATGGCCAAGATCATGCCAAGTGCAAGGCAAGTGTAGGGCCATGATCATGCCAAGTGCACCTTATCCATCTACCACAAAAATATCCTACCTACTACTTGACAAAACCCGCCCAAATCGTCCCATGCTCTATCACACTCACTCAACTAGAGGTGACAAGTGTCGCCTCTTGTTGGTCCAAAATGTTTCGTCTCTAAAAATCCGCAAAAATTAGAAATGACATAGCCGGAATTTTCCCTTCGCAAGTCAGTAAAGCGTTTCATTTAAAAACGACTCTAACCGTGTTGTGAACAAATAATTTTCGCCAAGCCACTTTAAAGCCCAAACTTTTCTACGCACGCCCCACGCATATACTGAAATACGGTATAACATTCTCCTCCTTAGAAACATTCGTCCGAATGTTCCTTCTAAGTCTCAAAACAAACGCGCCAAGATAGTCTTCACTACTATACTTACGAGAACAATCCTGCCACACATGGCCACAGAAACACCCGCGCAAATACCTCCATCCAAGTCCACGAGGAAACACCTCTAACATTACCACAAATACCTCTCTCCGGGGTCTAACATATACTTCCTTCGCACCTTCTCCTTACAAAAGAAATGATCACATCTATGCTCTCCATACATGCTCGCTTCTCCCTTTACTCGTCGTGATACCACTTTTGTCACTTTGCCGCGAGGTTCTAGTGTCACTCCGGCGACCTAACAAATGGTACCGGGCTGCATGCGATCCCTGAGGCTATCGTACACTCGAACTCTTACCACATTTCTGATACTGCTTCAGTTTCCAAAACTCGGGATTTCTATCTCTAACGTGGTCATCATTAACTGGGAACACTCTGGATGGATCTCCGATACTTTCCCGATCATAATAATACGAAAGACCGGACGTACTGCCTCCTAAGTCGGACGGCAAAAGCTAACATATAAGCACCCTGGCCTATCCCTCACATGAACTCAAAAGGCCCAAAGTAACTCGGGCTAAGTTCCCTCTGTTTCCAAAACTCGTCACACCCAACCCGGGGTGGTACTTTCAAGAAGACCGACCGTCAACCTGAACTCTAAGCGTCGTCGCCGATAATCCGCACGATTTCTCTAAGCTGCCAAAAACCTCTTCTAGATAAGCCTCACCCTATCCACAGTCTGTTGGAACAAGCCTGAACCAACTATCTGAACCTTGCCAACATCAAACCAATCGACCAAGAACTTACACTTCCGCTCGCAAGCGCCATAAAGCGACATCCGAACACTAAAATGGTAGCTACTAAAACACTCCTCAACAGAGACAACAATCCTTACTACCCCAAATCCACCCACTGGCCCGAGGGCGAATACGATACGGAGACTCACCTGAGTTCCTAATCCTGCCTGGTAAAACTTCCAGAAAAGAAACAGCCGTAACCTGGGCTCCACTGTCTGTCATAAGGTAAAGGTAGGCACCCCGTGCAGCCTTACAACCTTTCTGATATATCAACATCGCCGAGTACACTGGCCCCGACCAAAAACACGACGGGCTGCCCCATCGCCCGACCATCGTCAACGCATCCACGAACTCGTACGCTGGTTAACTAAACATGGGCCTAACACCCTTGTGACCATATCACAAGGCGGGACCACCACAAACTGACCCCACCACCATACAGGCCGCGGGTTGACCCGCAACATGGCCCCAACCCTACCCGGCATCGCGCAAAACACTAGCTCCCCGATCCGGAACAATTTCACAAATCACGTTACGAAAACCTAGCGGTCTTCCTAGCTCAACTACCCTCTTTCATTCCACACTACTCAGGGACTTATCCCACAAACATGGCTTACGTGCACTATGCACTCCGACAAGGGTCAAACATAAAATACTTCTTTACTCGAGATGGCCTTTCCTCTAAGGTCTCTACGTATAAAGCTCTAAGGCTCACACCTTCTCTATCCCCCAAATCTTACTTGGTTAACCAACCAAGATTTCTAATTACAATTACATAGCACTCATGATATACCCATCTTATCACACATACAGATCTCTAGAGGGTTAAGGATATATCTATATTTACTGCTTCACTCCCCTAAGTCGTTCTAATCAAACCTGCCCCGTAGGGCGCATAGCTAAGGAAGGTGACGAACTACCCACCGATCGTAAAGGCTGAGTCCTCCTACTAGGACATCCTTTCGACACCTGGCCCTGACGGCCGTAGGTACAACAAGTACCAACTAAAAGACGACATTCTCCGGGATGACGCCTGTCGCATTGTGAACACTGGGAATAAAATCAATCCGCCGGGCCGAACCTACGTGTAGCCGGAACCTAAGCTCTGGAGCTCTGACCAACTCCTGCATCCCGAACGTCCTGAACCCCGTGGAGGACCTCTCTGCTCTGGTGGATGTGCAAATCTAATCCACTGGTGAGGTGACTCGCCTCGAAAGTTACCAAAGGACCTTGCTGCTCTGGCCCTCTTCTGCTGTCCTTCGTTAACCCGTTGATCTCTACGCTTGGCTCGCCGCGCTAAGCCCGCATAACGTGCCATGCTCAAGCCTAACTGAAGAATTACTCTTGTACAATCCTCTCTTAGATAGTCATCAAGACTCGCGGTACATCGGTACTCTCTGGTAGCCAAATCCATAGCTAGTAACAGGGTCGCCTTCTTGCAATCTAAATTCACTGTTCCCGGTCGTGGAACTGAAGGTTCAAATATCATGGCGCAGAGAATCGCGCCGCCGTCTTAAACTCGGTGGGCCGTAACGTAGCATAACTCCCCGAATGAAATACCACCAGGTGGTGATTGGGCTGTGCCTCGTAACCTCTCAACTCTACTCGCAGCCTCCTCGATCGCCTTGCCTCCCAGGCGGGTTTGCCTCTACGCGAGGCATAGCGGTAAGGGAAAGAAATACGTGAGAGGGTCCAACTTACAACACACGGCTCTAAGGCACGATCTCGAGTGAGAAGAATAGAAACCAATCCTAAATATCCTATAGCCTCACGATTATTGGTGTGGTGCACAACACACCGATAATCAAGACTTCATCGGATACGGTGCAGAGACACTTTCCGAGGATTAATCGCTCGATACCACTTTTGTCACGACCGAACCTGCCCGTGGATCGTGCCTTACCCGCACCCTAGTGATACAACATCGCAGTAATCACGAACATAAAACAAGATATGAAAATATTATGAAGTAAGAAACGTGTCGGAGAAAACTTGCCTTACGGCATATATATATATCAATTTTAAAACCGAACGATATCCCATTACAACTCGCCACAACAAGCATTTCTGCACTTAAGAATGATACGATAACAATGGCGGGACAGGGCCCCGCCAAACCCCTGAATGTAAACACCTACTACGACAGAGGACTATACCACTGATAAGCCGCCGGAGAAACGGAGCTTCCCAAACGCTGAATCGGACCAGAGCTAGGATCAACGATCGTGTACCTCAACTGCGGCATGAACGCACTTCAAGGAGGTCGATAACAGGTACCAAGTATATGAAACTGTAAAGTACTTAAATGAAAACATATCATTTTAAAATCAGTTTTGCAAGTATGTATGAAACAACCAAGGTAACCGCACATAGTGCCACATCATAAACAAGAGCAACAATAGGTAAACTGAATAGTCTTTTCTAGGCTGCGAATGATCGAAGCAGGGCCAATTGCCCGTAGTATCACCATGCAAGCCTAATCCTGGACTCCCGTAGTCCGCATAGGCCACTCATATAGGCCCGCATAGGGTATGTAACCCCGCATCGAGGGTAGCTACTCCTCGGCATCGTCCTGGACTCGTAGTCCGCATGGCCACATAGACCGCATGAGGTATAACCCCGCATCACTAACCTGGAACTCCCGTAGCTCCGCATAGGTCCCTTGGACCCGCATGAGGTATTCTCGAATCATGGTCCCAGACCGCCTGAGTCTACCCCGCATCGGAGGGCAGCTTAACCCCCGGTAATATGTCAAGAGGTGAGTGATATTATACTAACATAACAGCTTATCGTTAAACAACATAAGCACAACAAGAATACTCTCTTACACAAACGTTACAAGACACTAACACACATAGCATCATATCATGTCTACTTATCAAATCAACAAGAACGTATTACAAGGTTATCACGAACCAAAACAATCAAGTTATACACACAAGGTACATTCAAATATATGATTAACAAGATCGGGTATCTATTCCCAAAGTACTTCATACATTATCTTTTAAAAGATACGTTACGTTTACAAAAGTCACACAATACCCGTAGTATATGAAAATAGAGTGATTATCCTTTGAAGTAAATCAAAACACTTCTCTTCGTAAAATCAAGTAACAACATTCTTTTCCAAATGTTTCAAGTTTGCCTAATTTCAATTACTCAAGTTTCCCATTTTCGAAAGGTTTCGTAGTTCATAATTTTAATCAGTTAATGATATAATTCTCCTTTAAAAGCAATTTGAGAAACATATGTCTGATACGTGAGTAGGTTATTCTTGTTTATAACAATCTTATTACAGCAGCCATGATCTAGGAAATATCATTTTGTCTCATCTTAGCTTCTATGCAGATGGAAGTTTCTACTGGTTTTAATAATACTTAATTATTCAAAACATTTCCCTTTATTAGCGCTGCTGTGGTTTGTTCGATACTTATTCTGATTTCCGAAATCAGTAAAACATTATTGCTTTTAAAATCAAGTACTCATTACTCGCGAATGAGGTTTTACAACATTTTTAACAAAATGTTAATTACCAAGTAAAACAAGTTAAGTCTCTTATCTTTAAGATTAAGCCTCTTAACTTTTAAAATCAGTAAACCATTCTCTTTACCTCTCTTAAAACGTTATACCTAACTTCCCATAAAGCTAGTATAACTCTTCTTTATTATCACACAACAAGCCAGTTATAGTTCAAATCAGTTACCTTTTAAAAACCACAAAGTATTTTCTTACCTACATAAAGCTGTTATAACCAACTTCCCATAAAGCCGTTATAACACTTTATGTTTTAAACCAATCAAATACATTTAGCACATGTACGTCTACCGTACTAAATAGTTCACACATATCATGCTAGAAGAGATAGGAAGAGGTTCACATACCTCGCGACGATTATCGACTAATAGCAAAATGCTCCGAGTACCTCAAGCCGTCGGCTACTCCTTAAGCCAAGTAGAACGCGCCACGCATGGTACTTCAACCTATAAGGCCACAAGGCGCTTATTAACATCTAGGTCTAATCGTAGAACATTCTACAGAAAATTCAAGACCTCCCCGCAACAACAGAAATCTCCTCCTCTATCTGGCCGCTACCAAGCCAACCAGGGGGTTATATGTCTAACCCGGACGTGCACAATTCTACCTCACAGAAAAGCTACACAAGTCTAATGTAATACAGTCCTATGTAATTACAGTTCAGTACTCTTCTTTCGAAAAGGTTTCTTATTATTCAGGCTTAAGTCAAAAGACATTGCCGATAACTACGTTCAGTTCTATATATAGTATACTTCAACTATATATTCTAACAACATGTAATTTCCAATTACAATAGGGGGACCAGATAATTACCTCGATAAGCCCATAATTATCCAAGTATAAAGTCGATCCCGCAACGTTTAGCTCCAACTCTGTGCGCTCCAACCCGCTCCAAACCACCCTTAGAAGTTCTAACCAACTTCTACATAATACTCCAACTAACTATGGAGATTTTCCTTTGGGTTTTCGGTTTTGTGACTGAAGGAAAGTATAATGGTATTTCTGGGCTTTTCGTATAAGTATAACCTTGGAATACTACAAGGTATAAGGGCCAAGGTATTTTGGGTATAGTAACAATACTTTTGAGAGTATTTCTACCAAGGTGGGGGTGTATTTATACGAGACAACACCACAAGGGGGGTGTATACCCCTCGGCTAACCCCACTAGGAGGGGGGGTACTCTCGGCCAAGGGGCCTCACCAAGGGGGGGAGGGGGGTGTTGGACGAACACCACAAGAGAGGGGGAAGGGATTTTCAAGACTTAGAGATTTTTAGGATGAATAAGTCTTCAAAGGGGGGGGGGGGTATTTATAGGTCTAGCAAAGGCCAACCAATGGCCAAGATCATGCCAAGTGCAAGGCAAGTGTAGGGCCATGATCATGCCAAGTGCACCTTATCCATCTACCACAAAAATATCCTACCTACTACTTGACAAAAACCCACCCAAATCGTCCCATGCTCTACCGCCCACTCCCACCAACTAGAGGGTGACAAGTGTCGCCCTCTTGTTGGTCCAAAATGTTTCGTCTCTCGGAAAAATCCGCAAAAATTAGAAATGACATAGCCGGAATTTTCCCTTCGCAAGTTGTGTAAAACGTTTCGTCGAAAAACGACTCTAACCGGGTGTTGTGAACAAATAATTTTCGGCCAAGCCACTTTAAAGCCCAAACTTTTCTACGTACGTCCTTACGTACATACTCTGGAAATACGGGGTATAACAGATAATTTTGGGCTTATCGAGGTAAATACTCTTGTCCTTCTATTGTAATTGGAGATTACATATAAGAGTAGTTTAGATTTGAGTATAAGATATAGAAGGATATTAAAGAAGAGAATTGAACTGAAATCACATCAGAAGAATATTAAAGAAGATTGAACTGTACTTACATAGGACTGTATTTACAGTAGACTTGTGTAGTATGACGGGTAGGGAAATGCTGCCCAATTTTCCGTAGAATTAAGAACCTTCTGCTTAGAATATTCTACAGAGTAGTCTAGACGTTGATAGACGTATTTGACTATTATAGGTTGATACTCTGCGCGCGACATATTCGACTTGGCAGGTGGATTTCGCCGAGGAGGTATGTGATTCTTCCTATCCTCTTGAGCATGTGTCACGACCCGTTCCGGGGCCCGTGACTGGTGCCTTACCCGGGCACCCAAGTAGTCATACATCAGAGAACAATCAGCGGAATATAAAACAAGACATGCAACATGATATAACTAGAACATTTTATCTCAAGAAAAGGTTGCTTTCGGCATATATACATAAACCAAGTTTTCAGTAGCTACATCCCAATCGTATAACATGACTACTGCACCTCTAAGGAAAATAACAACTATGGCGGACAGTGGCCCGCCATACCCTCGATCATAAAACTATCTACAACAGGAGATCATACCTAAAAGTAGAGCCTCCGAGAGAGTGGAGCTCCCGACACCAACGTAGAGATCCTAAGGATGTGGATCTAGTACCGCTTCCTCTAGAACCTGCAGATGAACGCACTCCGGGCGAGGTCAAGACAACAGTACCAAGTATGTGAAACTATAAAGTACTTTAAATGAAATCAAAGTATTCAAAACCTTTTCACAAATACATTCAGATTCAATTGCACATAGTGCCACATCACAACAATAATAAGAATGGAAAATCAGAATTGAGTCTAGTCTAGGCCGCGAATGATCGGGCAAGGCCAACCGCCCATAGTATCATTCTCGTGCCTAGTCCCGACTTCCGTAGTCCGCATAGGTCACACATGCACTGCATGAGGTATTCCCCGCATCGGGGTAGCTAGCCCTGCATTCTCCCCGACTTCCGCACCGCATAGCCTCAAAAGACCGCGTAGTCCTGGGACCGCATAGGCATCCCCGTGACGGCTAAACACCGGAATGATCAATCCCGAGCATACCGCAGCCCGCATAGTCTCATAGACCGCGTAGCCGTATAGACCGCATCGGGTGGCAAGCCCTCGGTATAATAAGTCAAGGGGTAGGTGATACAATAACAAGACAAATGGACTTACCTGTTAGCAACGTAAGCACGGCAAGAATGACCCCTTCACAACATTACAAGACAATTAACACACGCAGATCATAGTATGTCTACCTATCAACCAATCTTACTACACTTAATGTAAATCAATACAAGGCTTTCATAAACAAACAAGTAAACAGTTCCTTTTATCATTCTTAAGTTGTTATACCTACTTCCCATAAAGCTAGTATAACTCTTAAGCTTTTGTGTTAAAACCAAATATTATTCTTTTGTTAAGTATGATTCATTATTCCTTTGACATACTTCAAGGTTCTTATTATTCAGGCTTAAGTCAAAAGACATTGCCGATTATCATATGTACGTCTACCGTACTATATATACTTAACATATCATGCTCAAGGGTATAGGAAGAATCACATACCTTCTACAAATCCACCGCCAAGTCGAGTATGTCGCGCAGAGAATCACCTATAATAGTCGCAGACAACTATCAAAGTCTAGACTATTCTCAGAGGTCATTCTAAACAGAGGGTCCTCAATTCTACGGAAAGTCGGGCAACACAACCCTACCCGTGAGCTATATAAGTCTCATCGTGAAAACAAATTCCATGTAAGTACAACAGATATTCTTCTTTATACCCTTCTAAGGTGTTACAGTTCAATTCTATTCTTAACAAACCTTCTAAGTATTTATACTTATTTCAATACTTCTACAGTATGCATTCTTTAATTACAAAAGAGGGTTAGGATTATTTACCTCGATAAGCCCAATAATATCCAAGTAAAAAGTCGATCCTGAGCGAGGTTTAGCTCCTAATCCAAAGCTCCAAGGTGCTCCAAGAATCCTTAGAAGTTTCTCACAACTTCTACTAAGTACTAAGGGATTTGGGCTAGGTTAAATTGGGCATTATAACAATACTAGAAGGCAACTTTTCTATCAAGGGAGGGGGGGTAGGTTTCGGCTAGGCTAGGGGTAGGCCCTCGGCCAAGCTTCTCAAGGGGAGGAGGGGTGTGTTGGACGAAACAACAAGAGGGAGAGGGAGGGATTTGAGACTTAGATAGATTGCTCAATTTAGGATGAAATAACTCTTCAACAAGGGGGGTATTTATAGGTCAAGACATGGCCAACCAATGGCCAAGATTATGCCAAGTGCAAGGCAAGTGTAGGGTGAGGATTTAGGCAAGTGTCCTTGGCCAACTTGCACACAAAATATCTATCCAACTTTATGACAAGGCTTGGCATTCAATCGGCCCTAATGCCGTGACAAGTCCACCAATGAGAGGGTGGAAAGTGTCGCCCTCTCATTGGTCCAAAGTGTTACGCCTCGGAAAAATCCGCAAAAATAAGAAATGACATAGCCGAATTTATCCTATGAAAGTCGTGGAAACGCTTCGTCGGAAAACTATTCGCTTTGTGAGTTGTGCCCAATAATTTTCGCCCAAGCCTAACTTTCAAGGCTAACCTTTCAGACGTATTCCCCACGTACATACTCTGAAATGCGGGTATAACATTCTCCTCCTTAGAAACATTCGCCCCGAATGTTCCTTCCCAAGACAGTATAACGAAAAGGTTCTTCATAACTTAAACAGCTTGCAAATGCCACACACGGCCACAAAACAACATTTAGGCAAAATGATAACGAAAATTTATAAGGTGAAAGTGAGTTACCCGAGGTGTGGGGAATAGGTAGGGTACCTCTGCCTCATGTCCTCCTCTCGCTTCCCACGTCATCTCCTCCTAAGCTCGTTCGCCACGAGACTTTGACGGAAGCCACGCCCTTCGTCCGCAGACGCCTAACCCGACGATCGATTATCGCTATGGGAACCTCTCATACGATAACCCTGGTCACCGACATCGCCAATCGGATGTACTGGATGGATCCCCGATACATCTCTCAAAGATAGAAACGTGAAACACCGGATGCACCGCCTCCGATCGGACGGCAGATCCAACTCATAGGCAACCTTGCCTACCTCGCGGACAATCAAACGCCCAATGTACTTGGGCCGAAGTTTTCCTTCTTCCCGAATCTCATCACACCCTTCATGGGTGACACCTTCAGAAAACCCAATCATCAATCGCGAACTCGGATGTCGACGCCGATGATCCGTGATACGATTTCGCCGACTCGAGCCGCCAATAGCCGCCTTGATAAGCTTCACCTTATCCATCGCTGCGCCGCACCAAGTCCGTCCTACTAATCGCACCTCGCCCACATCGAACCATGCTATCGGCGACCGCACTTCCTCCCATACAAAGCCTCATACGGCGCCATCTCGAATGCTAGAGTGGTAGCCGTTATTATACGCGAACTCTACCACGCAAGTGATCCTCCCAACTACCCTCGGTCAATACAAAGCTCGCAGATATCCTCAAGAGTCCGATAGTGCGCTCGCCGCCTGCCTGTCTGTGGATGAAATGCAGACTCGTGCTCACCAAGGCCCCTAAACCCTTCGAAGGACCTCCGGTTAGCCAGAACCGGGCTCTCTGCCGATATGATCGAAATAGGGACTCCATGCACCGACGATCTCTGATGTAAAGTCCGCATAATCCTCACCGAAAAGTCGCCCCGACGGAAGAAAGTGGGCTGATTTCACACCGCCGACGATAACCCATATAGAATCATGTCTCCTCCGAGTGCGAGGCAATCCCGTGATGAAGTCCATGTTGATTACCTCCCACTTCCGTGTCGGGATCTCTATCGTCAGAATAAACCACCGTGCCTCCGTGCTCTACCTTCACCGCCGACAACACGCACCGAGCTACGAACTCGCAACGTCCTCTTCAAACCATCCCACCAATACACAGATCTAAGGTCGTGGTACATCTTGGTCGACCGATGGATAGAGTAACGCGCTACCGTGTGCTTCCCCAAGAACTCACGCCAAGTCCTCAAACATCCGAACACACAACTCGCCTCAAACCTTAGCACCCCATCAGTGCTACCTCAAAAGGACCCTTGCCCTCACGAAGAGTCAGATCACGATATCGAATCAAAGCCGATCCTCGAATCGCTGCCTCTTCACCTCCTCAACGATGGAAGACTCGCAACCTCACGAACTCTAACCCCACCGCTATCGTAATCAATCAAACGGACACCAAGGCTCGCTAATCGATGCAAATCACGAACCATGCCCTCCTCTCAGTGAATATCCGATAAGCTACCCATAGACCTACGGCTATGCATCCGCCACAACGCTGGCCTTCCCGTGGTACAGATATCGACGCCATAGTCCTTCAAAGAACTCTAACCACCGCCTCGCCAGGTTCAGCTCCTCCGTGAAGATATACCGAGGCTCTTGTGGTCTGTATAAATATCCACGTGAACCCCATACAAATAGTGCCTCCGCATCTTCAAAGCGTGTATCACCGCCGCCACCCAAATCACGGGCGGGTAGTTCCTCCGTGTATCTTAAGCCGCCGATGCGTATGCTATAACTCGCTCGCCGCATCAACACACATCCCAACCCGATGCTCGACGATCACAATACACTACGTAACCATCCGACCCTCGGGAAGAGTAAGAACGGGGCGGCCGCGCCTCCTTTAGCAACTGGAAACCACCGCCACACGCATCGCCCATCAAACTTAGCCGCTCCGAGTCACTCTAGTCAATGGTGCAGATAGAAGCAAACTTCTACAAACCGCCGATAATATCCTGCAAGGCCCGTAAAACTACGAACCTCTCGCTGAGTAGTAGTTCAGGCCAAGTCCTAATCGCTTCGATCTTGCCGTATCCACTGAATGCCATCAGCCCCTACAATATGCCCAAGAAAAGCCACCGAAGTCAACCAAAACTCACATTTGGAAAACTTCGCATACAGCTGCTGATCCCGGAGAACTGTCAGCACAGTCCTCAAATGCTCCGCATGCTCCTGCTCTGAGCGAGAATAAACCAAGATATCATCAATGAACACTATCACAAATGTGTCCAAAAATGGTTTGAACACTCGGTTCATCAAATCCATGAATACCGCCGGAGCATTGGTCAACCCAAAAGACATGACTCAACTCATAATGCCCGCATCGTCCGAATGCAAATAGGGACATCCACCTCTCTAACTCGAACCTGATGATAGCCCGATCGTAGATCAATCTTGGAAAAACATCTCGCGCCCTGCAACTGATCGAACAAATCATCAATCCTGGGAAGAGGGTATCTGTTCTTAATGGTCACCTTGTTCACCGCTCAGAATCAACACACATACGCAGCTGGCCCCGCCCTTCTTCTTCACGAACAATACCGCGCTTCTGGGGAGAAACACTAGGTCTGATGAAACCCTTCTCCAACAAATCACTCAGCTGCTCCTTCAACTCTCTCAACTCGGCAGGTGCCATCCTGTATGGCGGAATGGAAATAGGCCGAGTGTCTGGCAGCACATCTATACAAAACTCGATCCCCTCTCGGGAGGATACCCGAGGTCGTTCGAAACACGCCCGAGAACTCTGACCATCGAATCTGCTCAAAATCTGGTACCGCAGCCTCGTGATCAAACACCCGAACGAGATGGTAGATATACCCTTCTCGCACCATCTTCCTAGCCTTAAGGTAGGAAATAAACCTACCTTCTGCGATACCGTGCTCCTTCCCACTCAACAACCGGCCTCAGAAACCGAACTGCATTCACTCTCTCTCGCAGCTACATTGGCATAGCAAGAAGCTAGCCAATCCATCCCCATGATCACGTCGAAATCAATCATCTCCAACTCTATCAAGTCGGCAAGGTCCGACGATCAGAATGGTTACAGACAAGCTCTATATACCCGCCGAGCTACCACCGAATCCCCACCGCGTAGCTACCTCGAAAGTGGTCCATGGACTCGTGCTCTATCCCTATCCTACTAGCAAGGGAGATATATAGGATGAGTAGAACCCGATCTATCAAAGCATATACATCAAACCCAGAACCGATAAGGTACCGCGACGACATCGGTGAGGCCTCCCGATCCTCGCTTACCGACAAAGCATAAATGCGGTTCGAGGACCGCTAGAATCGACTGCGCCACGACCTCCGCGACTGCTGATCTCTGCACAGACTCGCCCGGCGAGTAATCGCCGGGATGAAGAAGCGCAACAGCACTGTAGCCGGGCCCTACCCCGCCACGCCCGGCCGGGCAAACTCGCGAATGACCTGCCGCCACAAGTATGGCAAGTTCCTCGTAGTAGCATAACAGCCTCGAATGGAATCTACCGCAACGCACACCGAACAGACCTCGAACAGTTAGCACCCGCTACCTCGAAATCAAGTCCCGGGCCCCGACCGCCTCGATCGCTCCGTCAGATCTTAGAATGATGTAGGAGTGCTCGAGCCACTGTGGTGCAACCGACTCTGCGATGCTGCCACCCCGAGAACCACCAAAAGAACCGGCCGCCTCGCCTTCTTCTCGCCGCCGATATCGGTCTACCCGGCGTCTCTACGCCTCGCATCCTAATGCATGAGCTCGCATACGGTAATGTCCATGCTCGGCCGAAGGGACACACCCGCACAAGACTCGCCATATAGTCGCTTCAGCCCTGACGTAGCGATGCACCCGGCCCTCCATATCTGCTACAGCAGAACATACCGAGCCAATGAATCAAACTCGACATTGTACTTCTAACCGCGGCCCTCCCGCCTCGCCAAGAATAAAATTGTCGGATCGTGCCTCTCATTCAGCGGAGGCAAGAAGTGTGTGAGAAAAGCCTCAAAACTCATCCCACGCCGCTGGAGGTGCATGCTCTCCCGAAAGCTCCTATGATCGAACCAATCGATCGGTATCACGCACCGATGCGAACCGAATGTCACGCACTCTACGAAGCCTTGACCACCCGCATAATCCTTCAGAATCGACGGATGAACTCCTGCGGATCATCCTCCGCCACCAGTAAAACTCGCGGCTACAACTAAGGAAGTCCCGTAGCCTCAAACTATCTCGCTCCGTGAACAACGGGTGCTACCGAGCCGAATCGTATGGAATGGCTGCCTCAAACCTCTCCTCATATCTGGCCACGACCTTGGCTAGTAACTGGGCCATCTCCTTGTACCCTAACTCCTCTGCCCCGGGCTGAGGGACTGGAGGCGTAGGCACTGTGGTCTCATCAGCCGCTGCTGTGGCCCTAAACTCTGCTGGGGCCAGCGGCGTCGTAGAACTCGCCGTCTGAGGCATCGCCTCGGGTAAAGACGGGCTCGAGCCCGTGAACCTCTCGTGTCATACTAGCGCCTCGGCCGCCTTGCCCTTCTGGGCCCGTTGCCTTACGCGAGGCATAATCATTACAGGAAAGGAATACGTTAGAGGGGTCCAACCTATAACACAGCTCTAAAGCACGATCTCAGAGTGAGAAGAATAGAAACCAATCCTAAATATCCTATAGCCTCCTGATTATTGGTGTGGTGCACAACACACCGATAATCAAGACTCTACTAGATACGGTCTGTAGACACTTTCCGAGGATTAACTGCTCTGATACCACTTTTGTCACGACCTGCCCGGCCCGTGGATCGTGCCTTACCCGCACCCAAGTAGTCATACATCGAGAACAATCAGGAATATAAAACAAGACATGCAACATGATATAACTAGAACATTTTATCTCAAGAAAAGGTTGCCTTTCTAGCATATATACATAAACCAAGTTTCGCTACATCCCAATCGTATAACATGACTCTGCACTTAAGGAAAATAACAACTATGGCGACGTGGCCCGCCATACCTGATCAGACAAACTATCTACAACAGGAGATCATACCCAAAAGTAGAGCCTCCGAGAGAGTGGAGCTCCGACACCAACGTAGAGATCCTAAGGATGTGGATCTAGTACCGCTTCTCTAGAACTCGCGGATGAACGCAGCCCCAAGGAGGTCAAGACAACAGTACCAAGTATGTGAAACTATAAAGTACTTTAAATGAAATCAAAGTATTCAAAACCTTTTCACAAATACATTCATCAATTGCACATAGTGCCACATCACAACAATAATAAGAATGGAAAATCAGAATGTGTCTAGTCTAGGCCGCGAATGATCAAGCAAGGCCAACCGCCCATAGTATCATTCCCGTGCCTAGTCCCGACTTCCGTAGTCCGCATAGGTCACACACGCACCCGCATGAGGTATTCCCCGACGGGGTAGCTAGCCCCGTACTCTCCGGACTTCCGCAGTCCGCATAGCCTCAAAAGACCGCATAGTCCCATGGACCGCATAGGGCATCCCCCGCATCGGGCTAAACACCCGGAATGATCAATCCTGGAGCATACCGCAGCTCCGCATAGTCTCATAGACCGCATAGGCCGTATAGACCCGCATCAAGGGTGGCAAGCCCTCGGTATAATAAGTCAAGGGGGTAGGTGATACAATAACAAGATAAATGGACTTACCGGTTAGCAACGTAAGCACAGCAAGAATGACCCCCTTTCACAACATTACAAGACAATTAACACATGCAGTATCATAGTATGTCTACCTATCAACCAATCTTACTACACTTAACAGAAATCAATACAAGGCTTTCATAAACAAACAAGTAAACAGTTCCTTTTATCATTCTTAAGTTGTTATACCTACTTCCCATAAAGCTAGTATAACTCTTAAGCTTTTGTGTTAAAACCAAATATTATTCTTTTGTTAAGTATGATTCATTATTCCTTTGACATACTTCAAGGTTCTTATTATTCAGGCTTAAGTCAAAAGACATTGTCGATTATCATATGTACGTCTACCGTACTATATATACTTAACATATCATGCTCAAGGGTATAGGAAGAATCACATACCTTCTCGGCGAAATCCACCTGCCAAGTCGAGTATGTCGCGCGCAGAGAATCAGCCTATAATAGTCACAGACAACTATCAAAGTCTAGACTATTCTGTAGGTCATTCTAAACAGAGGGTCCTCAATTCTACGGAAAGTCGGGCAGCACAACCCTACCCGGTGAGCTATATAAGTCTACTGTGAAAACAAATTCCCATGTAAGTACAACAGATATTCTTCTTTGATACCCTTCTAAGGTGTTACAGTTCAATTCTATTCTTAACAAACCTTCTAAGTATTTATACTTATTTCAATACTTCTACAGTATGCATTCTTTAATTACAAAAGAGGGTTAGGATTATTTACCTCGATAAGCCCAATAATATCCAAGTAAAAAGTCGATCCTGAGCGAGGTTTAGCTCCTAATCCAAAGCTCCAAGGTGCTCCAAGAATCCTTAGAAGTTTCTCACAACTTCTACTAAGTACTAAGGGATTTGGGCTAGGTTAAATTGGGCATTATAACAATACTAGAAGGCAACTTTTCTACCAAGGGAGGGGGGGTAGGTTTCGGCTAGGCTAGGGGGTAGGGTAGCCTCGGCCAAGCTTCTCAAGGGGAGGGGTGTGTTTGGACGAAACAACAAGAGGGAGAGGGAGGGATTTGAGACTTAGATAGATTGCTCAATTTAGTATGAAATAACTCTTCAACAAGGGGGTATTTATAGGTCAAGACATGGCCAACCAATGGCCAAGATTATGCCAAGTGCAAGGCAAGTGTAGGTGAGGATTTAGGCAAGTGTCCTTGGCCAACTTGCACACAAAATATCTATCCAACTTTATGACAAGGCTTGGCATTCAATCGCCCTAATGCCGTGACAAGTCCACCAATGAGAGGGTGGAAAGTGTCGCCCTCTCATTGGTCCAAAGTGTTACGTCTCTCGGAAAAATCCGCAAAAATAAGAAATGACATAGCCGGAATTTATCCTATGAAAGCTGTGGAAACGTTTCGTCGGAAAACTATTCGTTTTGTGAGTTGTGCCCAATAATTTTCGTCCAAGCCTAACTTTCAAGGCTAACCTTTTGTACGTATTCCCTTACGTACATACTCTGGAAATACGGGGTATAACAGCATGATATTTTAAAATATATATATATAGTACGGTAGACGTACGTGTGTTAACTGAACATGGTTTTACTTGACGTCTTTTGACTTGAGTCTAAATAATAAGAATCTTGAAGTATTTCAAAAGAATTATGAATCATTTTTTAAAGAAGAGAAATACTTGATTTTTAAACAAAGAGCTTAAGAGTTATACTAGCTTTATGGGAAGTTAGGTATAACGACTTAAGAAAGATAAAAGGAACGGTTTACTTATGTGTTTATGAAAGACGTGTATTGATTTCTGGAAAGTATAGTAAGATGTTTGGATGAGTTGACATATTATGATGCTATGTGTGTTAATGTCTTGTAACGTTTGAGAGGTTATTCTTATCGTGCTTATGTTGTTTAACGATAAGCCGTTATGTTGGTATTATACCACTCACCTCTTGACATGATATACCGGGGGTTAAGCGCCTCGATGCGAGGATGCCTCATGCGGGTCCAGGGGACCTATGCGGAGCTAAGAGAGTTCCAGGTTAGTGTGCGGGGAATACCTCATGCGGTCTATGTGGCCATGCGGACTACGAGAGTCCAGGACGATGCCGATGAGTAGCTACCCTCGATGCGGGGAATACCTCATGCGGGCCTAGGTGGCCTATGCGGACTGCGGGAGTCCAGGATTAGGCATGCATAATGATACTATGGGCGATTGGCCTTGCTTCGATCATTCGCGGCCTAGAAAAGACCTGTTACAGTTTACTTATTATTGCTCTTGTTTGTGATGTGGCACTATGTGCGGTTACATTGGTTGTTTCGTACATATTTGTAAAATTGGTTTTAAAATGATACGACTTCATTTAAAGTACTTTACAGTTTCACATACTTGGTACCTGTTGTACTGACCTCCTTCAGGGGGCTGCGTTCATGCCGCAGGTAAGGGAAAACAGGTGCTAGATCCGCATCCTTAGGATCTTTACTTTGGTGTCAGGAGCTCCATCTTCTCCCGAGGCTCGACTTTTTGGTATGGTTCTCCCTGGTGTTGTAGATATATGTACATTCAGGGTATGGCGGGGCCCTGTCCCGCCATAGTTGTTTACTTTCTTAGAGGTCTGTAGTCCTATTGTACAGTTGGGATGTAACTGCCAGACTTTGTATATATATATGCCGAAAGACGACTTTTTCTCAGATAAGCTGTATCTCATTTTACATTTGTTTCATATCTTGTTTTTATATTCCGCTGATTACTCTGATGTATGACTACTTGGGTGCCCGGGTAAGGCACCAGTCACGGGCCCCGGAACGGGTCGTGACAAAAGTGGTATCAGAGCAGTTAATCCTCGGAAAGTGTCTACAGACCGTATCTAGTAGAGTCTTGATTATCGGTGTGTTGTGCACCACACCAATAATCAGGAGGCTATAGGATATTTAGGATTGGTTTCCATTCTTCTCACTCTGAGATCGTGCCTTAGAGCTGTGTTATAAGTTGGACCCCTCTAACGTATTTCTTTTCTGTACCAGTTATGCCTCCACGCAAGGCAACCCGGGCCCAGAAGGGCAAGGCAGCCGAGGGAGCTGCTAGTAGGACACAGAGGGTCACGAGGGCCCAGGCTCAGTCTATACATGAGGCGATACCTCAGACGGCGAGTTCCACGACGCCGCCGGCCCCAGCAGGGTTTAGAGCCGCAGCAGTGGCTGATGAGACCACAGTACCTGCACCTCCAGTCCCACAGCCTGGAGCAGAGGAGATGGGGTACAGAGAGATGGCCCAGTTACTGGCCAGGATTGTGGCCAGACATGAGGATAGGCTGGATGCAGCAGTTCCAGTTCCAGTAGTACCCGTGGTTCACCCGAGGTCGGATAGTTTGAGGCTACGGGATTTTCTGAGTTGTAGCCCGCCAGAGTTCTACGGGTCGAGGCCTGAGGATGATCCGCAGGAGTTCATCCGACAGCTACAGCGGATCATGCGAGTGATCAAGGCTTCAGAGACCGAGTCCGTGATCTTCGGTTCGCATCGGCTGCGTGATACCGCAGTCGATTGGTTTGATTCGTGGGAGCTATCCCGAGGAGAGCATGCGCCTCCAGCAGTATGGGACGAGTTCTCTGAGGCATTTCTCACTCATTTCTTGCCGCCACAGATGAGGAGAGCACGGGCCGACAGATTTTTGATGCTGAGGCAGAGAGGGCGCACAGTTCGGGAGTACAACGTGGAGTTCGACTCGTTAGCTCGATATGTCCCTGCATTGGTAGCAAATATGGAGGACAGGGTGCACCGCTACGTTACCGGGCTAGATGATTATATGGCAGAGTCTTGCGCAGGTGTAGCTCTTCAGCCGGGCATGGACATTGCCCGCATGCAGGCTCATGCGCTTGGATGCGAGGAGCGTAGAGGCCGACGGGTTGACAGACAGCAGCAGAAAAAGGCCAGGACGGCAGGGTCTTTTGGTAGCTCTCGTGGTGGACGGCCTCAGCAGCAGTCTAGATTTGCACCACAGCCAGATCAGAGCACTCCTACACTGTCTTC
Organism: Przewalskia tangutica; assembly: GCA_029844215.1. Lineage (NCBI taxonomy): Eukaryota > Viridiplantae > Streptophyta > Magnoliopsida > Solanales > Solanaceae > Przewalskia > Przewalskia tangutica. The sequence continues at coordinate 57,157,555 of CM056726.1, forward strand.
GAGGGCAGACCAGGGCCCCAGGACTTCGGACGTCCAGGGTAGCAGAGGGTAGGGGTCAGCCTACAGGGTCTTTCGCCGGGTCTTCTTCATCTCCTACAGTTACTCGCCCCGGAGGGCAGGGTACTCATGGGCCAGCAGGTCGCGGCAGAGGTCATGGCGCGGGTCCCAGTTCTAGCGGTCCTCAGAACCGCATTTATGCCTTGTCCAGCCGGCAGGACCAGGAGGCGTCGCCGGATGTTGTCACAGGTACCTTATCAGTTTCTTGTTGTGACGTGTATGCCTTGATAGATCCGGGTTCTACTCTGTCCTATATATCTCCCCTTATTGCTAGTAGTATAGGGATAGAGCCTGAGTCCATAGACCCTTTCGAGGTAGCTACGCCAGTGGGTGATTCGGTGGTAGCTCGGCGGGTATATAGAGCTTGCCCAGTGACTTTATGCAGTCGTCAGACCCTAGCCGACTTGATAGAGTTGGACATGACTGATTTTGATGTGATCATGGGTATGGATTGGTTAGCTTCTTGCTACGCCAATGTAGACTGCAGGGAGAGAGTGGTGCGGTTCCCCTTTCCTGGGGAGCCGATCATTGAGTGAGAGGGGAACACTGTGTCGCCGAGGGGTAGGTTTATTTCCTACCTCAAGGCTAGGAAGATGGTGCAGAAGGGGTATATCTACCATCTCATTCGGGTGTTTGATACTGAGGCTGCGGTACCAGATTTTCGATTCAGAGTCGAGAGTTCCCGATTATGTTTCGGATGACCTCCGTATCCTCCTGAGAGGGAGATAGAGTTTTGTATCGATGTGCTACCAGACACTCGGCCTATTTCCATTCTGCCATACAGAATGGCACCTGCCGAGTTGAGAGAGTTGAAGCACCAGCTGAGAGATTTGCTGGAGAAGGGCTTCATCAGGACTAGTGTTTCTCCCTGGGGAGCGCCGGTATTGTTCGTGAAGAAGAAGGACGGGACGCTGCGCATGTGTGTTGATTACAGGCAGCTGAACAAAGTGACCATTAAGAACAGATACCCCCTTCCCAGGATTGATGATTTGTTCGACCAGTTGCAGGGTGCGAGATGTTTCTCCAAGATTGATCTGCGATCGGGCTATCATCAGGTGCGAGTCAGAGAGGCGGATGTCCCTAGGACTGCATTCCGGACCCGGTACGGGCACTATGAGTTCAGGGTCATGTCTTTCGGTTTGACCAATGCTCCGGCGGTATTTATGGATTTGATGAATCGAGTGTTCAAGCCATTTTTGGATACGTTTGTGATAGTATTCATTGATGACATCTTGGTTTATTCTCGCTCAGAGCAGGAGCATGCGGAGCATTTGAGGACTGTGCTGAGAGTTCTCCAGGACCAGCAGTTATACGCCAAGTTTTCGAAGTGTGAGTTCTGGTTGACTTCGGTGGCTTTTCTTGGGCATATTGTCGGGGCCGATGGTATTCGGGTGGATACGACCAAGATCGAGGCAGTCAGGAGTTGGCCTAGACCTACTACTCCGACAGAGGTGCGCAGCTTTCTGGTCCTTGCAGGTTACTATAGGAGGTTCGTGGAGAAGTTTACTTCCATTTCGGCACCTTTGACTAAGCTGACTCAGAAGGGAGCTAAGTTTCAGTGGACTGATGCTTGTGAGCAGGGTTTCCAGCTACTGAAGGATAGGTTGACGACCGCCCCAGTTCTTACTCTTCCAAAGGGTCTAGACGGCTATGTCGTGTATTGTGATGCGTCAGGAATTGGGCTTGGATGTGTGTTGATGCAGCAGGGTAAGGTTATAGCGTACGCATCCCGACAGCTTAAGAAGTATGAGAGGAACTACCCCACCCATGATTTGGAGTCGCGGTGATTCACGCCAAGATCCGAGGCACTATTTGTATGGAGTTCATGGATATTTACACGCACCACAAGAGCCTCCAGATATCTTCACAGAGGAACCGAACTTACGGCGAGACGGTGGTTAGAGTTACTCAAGGATTATGATGTCGATATCCCGTACCACCCGGGAAGGCCAATGTCAGGCGTATGCCCTTAGTCGTAGGTCGACGGGGAGTCTATCGGATGTGCAGAGAGGAGGGCATGGTCCGCGAGTTACATCGCCAGCGAGCCTCGAGTCCGATTGATTGATTCTCGATAGCGGTGGGGTTCGGGTTCGAGAGGTTGCCGAGTCTTCCATCGTCGGCGAGGAAGAGGCAACAGCTGAGGATCCGGTTTTGACACTCAGACGTGATACGACTCTTCGTGAGGAAGCGGTCCTTTGAGGTAGCACGATGGGGTGCTAAAGTTTGAGGGCGGTTGTGGGTTCCGGATATTGCAGACTTCGCAGCAGGTTCTAGGGAAGCACACGCTGTTACTTCATCCATCCGGGTCGACAAAGATGTACCACGACCTCGATCCGTATTGGTGGGATGGCTTGAAGAGGGACGTTGCAGAGTTTGTGGCTCAGTGCCCGTGTTGTCAGCAGGTGAAGGTAGAGCATCAGAGGCCTGGTGGATTATTGCAGACGATAGAGATCCCGACCTGGAAGTGGGAGGTGATCAACATGGACTTTATCACAGGGTTACCTCGCACTCCGAGGAGACATGATTCTATCTGGGTTATCGTCGACAGGCTGACGAAATCAGCCCACTTTCTTCCCGTCAGGACGACTTTTTCGGCTGAGGATTATGCCAGACTTTACATCCGAGAGGTCGTGAGACTGCATGGGGTCCCTATTTCTATCATATCGCATGCAGGAGCCCGCTTACGCTAACTTCGAGGTCTTTCCGAAGGGTTTAGGACGCAGTGAGCTCGAGTAATCGCATTCCATCCTCAGACAAACGGACAGGCAGAGCGCACTATCCAGACTCTTGAGGATATGCTGCGAGCCTGTGTTATTGACTTCAGGGGTAGATGGGAGGATCATTTGCCTCTAGTTGAGTTTGCATATAATAACAGCTACCACTCCAGTATTCAGATGACGCCTTATGAGGCTTTGTATGGGAGGAAGTGCAGATCCCCGATAGGCTGGTTTGATGTGGGCGAGGTGAAGTTAGTGGGACCAGACCTGGTTCAGCAGGCAGTGGATAAGGTAAAGCTTATCCAGGAGCGATTCTCGACAAATTTCGAGTCGCAAGTCGACGCAGATCATCGTCGTCGGCATCTGGAGTTTGAGGTTGATGATTGGGTTTTCCTGAAGGTGTCACCCATGAAGGGTGTGATGAGATTTAGGAGGAAAGAGAAGCTCAGCCCAAGGTACATTGGGCCTTATCAGATTGTCCGCAGGGTAGGCAAGGTTGCCTATGAGTTGGATCTGCCGTCCGATCTAGAGGCAGTGCATCCGGTTTTTCATGTTTCTATGCTGAGGAGATGTATCGGGGATCCATCTAGGGTACACCCGATTGACGATGTCCAGGTGACCGAGGGGTTATCGTATGAGGAGAGTCCCATAGCGATACTCGATCGTCAGATTAGGAGGTTGCGGACGAAGGATGTGGCTTCCGTCAAGGTCTTATGGCGGAACGAGAACAGGGAGGAGATGACGTGGGAAGCAGAGGAGGACATGAGGCAGAGGTATCCTCACTTATTCCCCACACCTCCAGGTAACTCACTTTCCTACTTGTAAATTTTCTTTGGCATATGTACTTAAGTGTTGTATTGTGGCCATGTGTGGCATTTGTAAACTGTTTAAGTTAGGAGGAACTTTATCGTTATCTGTCGTAGGAAGGAACATTCGGGACGAATGTTTCTAAGGAGGGGAGAATGTTATACCCCGTATTTCCTGAGTATGTATGTGAGGACGTACGTACAAAAGTTCAAGCCTTAAGTAGACATAAGGGACGAAATTGTGCACAACTAGCGAAGAAGATTGTTTTTCCGACGAAAAATTTTCCGAACCTTGTAAGGGAATTTTGCGTGTTCAATAATTTAATTTTTGCGGATTTTTCCGAGAGATGAAATATTTTGGACCAACGAGAGGGCGACACTTGTCACCCTCAAGTGGACGGTTTGGGTGGGCAATTTCTTGGCACGTTTATGTCAAGAAAAAGGCCTTAAACATTGGTCAAGGTTAGGTAGGATATTTTGTGATATTTGTGGAGTAGATGGATAAGGTACACATGTGCAAATCTACACCCTCCACTTGCCCTCCACTTGCCTTAATCTTGGCCCTTGGTAGTCCTATAAATACCCCCCCCCCCCTTAGTGCAAGAATTCTTCATCCACAAATCATTTTCCAAGTCTCAAAACTCCCCCCCCCCCTTTGGAGAAGCTCTCGTCCAACACCATCTCCCTTGTAGTATTTCCAAAGTTACCTCTATACTTAGAGCCCGGAAAATACTACTATACTTCCTTTAGTCACTAAACGAAACCCTAGGAGAAACTTCATAGTTGGTTGAAGTAGTAAGAAGAAGTTGTGTAGAAATTTCTAAGGGTTTCTTGGAGCGGATCAAGCGCATGACAGAGCTAAACCTTGCTCAGGATCGACATTTAAACTTGGATAATTTTGGGCTTATCGAGGTAAATACTCTTGTCCTTCTATTGTAATTGGAGATTACATATAAGAGTAGTTTAGATTTGAGTATAAGATATAGAAGGATATTAAAGAAGAGAATTGAACTGAAATCACATCAGAAGAATATTAAAGAAGATTGAATCAGACTTACATGTGATCAGATTTCTGAGACTTGTGTAGTATGATGGGTAGGGAAATGCTGCCCAATTTTCCGTAGAATTAAGAACCTTCTGCTTAGGATATTCTACAGAGTAGTCTAGACGTTGATAGACGTATTTGACTATTATAGGTTGATACTCTGCGCGCGACATATTCGACTTGGCAGGTGGATTTCGCCGAGGAGGTATGTGATTCTTCCTATCCTCTTGAGCATGATATTTTAAAATATATATATATATAGTACGGTAGACGTACGTGTGTTAACTGAACATGGTTTTACTTGACGTCTTTTGACTTAAGTCTAAATAATAAGAATCTTGAAGTATTTCAAAAGAATTATGAATCATTTTTTAAAGAAGAGAAATAATTGATTTTTAAACAAAAAGCTTAAGAGTTATACTAGCTTTATGGGAAGTTAGGTATAACGACTTAAGAAAGAAAAAAGGAACGGTTTACTTATGTGTTTATGAAAGACGTGTATTGATTTCTGGAAAGTATAGTAAGATGTTTGGATGAGTTGACATATTATGATGCTATGTGTGTTAGTGTCTTGTAACGTTTGAGAGGTTATTCTTATTGTGCTTATGTTGTTTAACGATAAGCCGTTATGTTAGTATTATACCACTCACCTCTTGACATGATATACCGGGGGTTAAGTCGCCTCGACGCGAGGATGCCTCATGCGGGTCCAGGGACCTATGCGAGCTACGAGTTCCGTGTTAGTGTGCGGGAATACCTCATGCGGTCTATGTGGCTACGCGACTACGGAGTCCGGGGCGATGTCGAGGAGTAGCTACCCTCGATGCGCGGGAATACCTCATGCGGCCTAGGTGGCCATGCGGATCGCGGAGTCCGTGATTAGGCATGCATAATGATACTATGGGCGATTGGCCTTGCTTCGATCATTCGCAGCCTAGAAAAGACCTATTACAATTTACCTATTATTGCTCTTGTTTGTGATGTGGCACTATGTGCGGTTACATTGGTTGTTTCGTACATATTTGTAAAATTGGTTTTAAAATGATATGATTTCATTTAAAGTACTTTACAGTTTCACATACTTGGTACCTGTTGTACTGACCTCCTTCGGGGGGCTGCGTTCATGCCGCAGGTAAGGGAAAGCAGGTGCTAGATCCGCATCCTTAGGATCTTTACTTTGGTGTCAGGAGCTCCATCTTCTCCGGAGGCTCGACTTTTTGGTATGGTTCTCCCTGGTGTTGTAGATATATGTACATTCAGGGTATGGCGGGGCCCTGTCCCGCCATAGTTGTTTACTTTCTTAGAGGTCTGTAGTCCTATTGTACAGTTGGGATGTAACTGCCAGACTTTGTATATATATATGCCGAAAGGCGACTTTTTCTCAGATAAACTGTGTCTCATTTTACATTTGTTTCATGTCTTGTTTTTATATTCCGCTGATTACTCTGATGTATGACTACTTGGGTGCCCGGGTAAGGCACGATCACGCCCCGAACGGTCGTGACAAAAGTGGTATCGAGCGCTAATCCTCGAAAAGTGTCTACGCACCATATCTAGAGTAGTCTTGATTATCGCATGTTGTGCACCACACCAATAATCGTGAGGCTATAGGATATTTAGGATTGGTTTCCATTCTTCTCACTCGAGATCGTGCCTTAGAGCCGTGTTATAAGTCGACCCTCTAACGTATTTCGCTTCGCACGATTATGCCTCCACGCAAGGCAACCCGCCCGAGGCAAGGCAAACGAGGAGCGCTAGTAGGACACGAGGGTCACGAGGCCTGTGCTCGCCTATACCCGAGGCGATACCTCAGACGGCGAGTTCCACGACGCCGCCAGCCCCAGCAGGGTTTAGAGCCGCAGCGGTGGATGATGAGACCACGACTGCACCTCCGCCCCACATCCCGGAGCAGAGGAGACGGGTACAAGGAGATGGCCCAATTACAGCCGTGATTGTGGCCGATACGAGGATAGGCTGGATGCAGCAGTTCCAGTTCCAGTTCCAGCAGTACCCGTGGTTCACCCGAGGTCGGATAGTTTGAGGCTACAGGATTTTCTGAGTTGTAGCCCGCCAGAGTTCTACAGGTCGAGGCCTGAGAATGATCCGCAGGAGTTCATCCGGCGACACAATGGATCATGCGAGTGATAAAGGCTTCAGAGACCGAGTCCGTGATCTTCGGTTCGCATCGGCTGCGTGATACCGCAGTCGATTGGTTTGATTCGTGGGAGCTATCCCGAGGAGAGCATGCGCCTCCAGCAGTATGGGACGAGTTCTCTGAGGCATTTCTCACTCATTTCTTGCCTCCACAGATGAGGGGAGCACGGGCCGACATATTTTTGATGCTGAGGCAGAGAGGGCGCATAGTTCGGGAGTACAACGTGGAGTTCGACTCGTTAGCTCGATATGTCCCTGCGTTGGTAGCAGATATGAAGGACAGGGTGCACCGCTACGTCACCGGGCTAGATGATTATATGGCAGAGTCTTGCGCAGGTGTAGCTCTTCAGCCGGGCATGGACATTGCCCGCATGCAGGCTCATGCGCTTGGATGCGAGGAGCGTAGAGGCCGACGGGTTGACAGACAGCAGCAGAAAAATGCCAGGAATTAAAGAAAAGAAAAGAGACTTGAGGAATTAAAGTGTTTTGGTTTTAAAGAAGGCATGGTTTTGTCTTAAAATGATTTAAAAAGAAGGCATGGTTTTGTCTTAAAATGGTTTAAAAAGAAGGCATGGTTTTGTCTTAAATTGGTTTACTTAAAAAGATAGTTACTCTATTTTGATACTACGGGTATCGTGTGACTTTTTGTGAAAGAAATGGATCTTTTAAAGAGTTAAAGTACGTAGTACCTTGGGGTTAAAATCCGAATTTGTTGTAATAAAATGAAAGTCTATGAGTACGTTGAACTTGCCTATGCTTGTTGTGATAGCCTTTGTTGTGCAAGTATTTTGATTCTGTGCTACCGAGTCTCTCGATGGAGGGCCGGTTATCTTGTTATATCCTTGGACCTACTGACACGTTGGGTGGCCCACGGGTATGGTTCCATTAGGATTGTTGTTCCATGGACTAGCTTTCCATGAGGTTTTACTGATTCGGCTTTGGTTATGGTAGTTAGCCTTCGTACTTGCCCCGTTCAGTTTTGTGGCGAAGTCTCGTGACTACGGTTGTGATCTGGTGGTTAGCCTGGTTACTTGCCCCCATCAGCTACGTGGCGCAGGGAGGATCTGGTAGAGGTTATCGCACTTGCCACGTGTCAGCTTCGCGAGTCAGTGTTTGGACGAAGTCTCGTGATGCAGGGTGGATCTGGTGGTTAGCCTACGCATTTGCCGGCCGACGTGATGCAGGGTGGATCTGGTAGAGGCTATCGCGCTTGCCCCGGTCAGCTTCGTGACGCAGTTTGTCAGTGTTAGGACGAAGTCTCGTGATGCAGGGTGGATCTGGTAGTTAGCTTACGTACTTGCCCCGGTCAGCGACGTGATGCAGGGTGGATCTGGTAGAGGCTATCGTACTTGCCCCGGTCAGCTTCGTGATACAGTTATTTAGTATTGTTGGTACGGTAGGTTCTGGTAGTTGGCTTTCGTACTTGCCCCGGTCAGTTGATGATGCAGGGTGGATCTGGTAGCTATGCCTTCGTACTTGCCCCGTACGGTTCTTATGACACAGGTGGGACCTGGTGTTCATGTGTACTCCTTGGTGTTATTACATCATAGACTGCCGGCAGTGAGGAAGGTATTCCACGGGCATGATTGATGTTGTGGGCGTGAGACCCATAGTTATATTTGAGTGATGACTTTGAGGGCGTGAGTCCCTGACTTGACATGACTGTTTATATATTATGGACTGTAGTTTGGTTATCATACATGTCTCATGCTTTATATAGACTGTTATGATTTCATTTATAGTATTTTCGCCACATACTTGGTACTGTATCGACCTCCTTCGGGCTGCGTTCATGCCGCAGTAGAAGTACACCGATTGTTGATCCTCGCCATAGGATCGCAGTTGCGTTGGGAAGCTCCGCTTTCCGAGGCTTATCTTTTGGTATAGTCCTCGTCATTGTAGGTACTTGTACATTCGTGGTATGGCGAGCCTGTCCCATCATAGTTGTTGTTACATTCTTAGAGGTCCAGAGTACTATTGTGGCGTGGTTTGTAAAAGATTTACTGTTCGATTTTGATGTATATATACAGGAAGGTAACAGTTTTGGTTAACCTGTTTTTATTATTATATATCTTGTTTCATGTGTAAGTTTTTATTTCCGCTGATTTTCTCTGATGTTGTATCACTAAGGTGCCCGGGGTAAGACACCAGTCACGGGCCCGGGGTCGGGTCGTGACAAAAGTGGTATCGAGCGCTAATCTCGTAAAGTATCTACAGACCGTGTCTAGTAGAGTCTTGATTATCGGTGTGTTGTGCACCACATCTATAATCAGGAGGCTACAGGATATTTAGGATTGGTTTCCATTCTTCTCACTCTGAGATCGTGCCTTAGATCTGTGTTATGAGTTAGACTCCCTCTGACGTATTCTCATGTACCAGTGATGCCTCCGCGCAAGGCAACCAGGGCCCAGAAGGGCAAGGCAGCAGAGGAAGTTGCGAGTAGAGCACAGAGGGTTACGAGGGCACATGACCAGTCTTTACATGAGGTGGTGCTACAGACGGCGGATTCTACGATGCCGCCAGCCCCATGTCACGACCCGACCTCGGGCCTGCGACTGGTGCCTTACCCCGGGCACCCTAGTGATACAACATCAGAGAAAATCAGCGGAAATAAAAACTTAACCATGAAACAAGATAATAAGAGAACAGGCTAACCAAAACGGTTACCTTTCTGCATAAATAAATAATTAAACCTGAACAGTTACATCCTTTTTCAAAACTCGCCACAACAAAGACTACTGCACTTCTATGAATTTTATAACAACTATGACGACAGAGCTCGCCATACCCCGAATGTACAAGAACCTACAACTCGTGGAATCATACCAAAAGATAAGCCTCCGAGAAACGAGCTTCCCAACGCCGAATGATCCTATGAGCGAGGATCAACAACTGGTGTACTCTACCGCGGATGAACGCAATTTCAAGCGAGGTCGATAACAGTACCAAGTATGTGAAATCAGAAATATCAGTAAATGAAATTATAATAGTCTATATAAAGCAGGAGACATGTATGATAACCAAACTACGGTACACAACATTATAAGCGATATGTCAAGTCAGGGACTCACGCCCTCAAAGTCATCACTCAAAATATAACAATGGGTCTCATGCCCACCACATCAATCATGCCCGTGGAATTCCTTCCTCACTGCCGGCAGTCTATGATATAACAACACCAAGGAGTACACTTGAACACCAGGTCCCACCTGTGTCATAAAACCGTATGGGGCATGTACGAAGGCTAACTACCAGATACCAAAGCCGCATCATCAAATGACCGGGGCAAGTACGAAAGCCAACTACCAGATACCAAAGTCGTACCCACCATACTATACCACTATACCACGAAGCTAACACGGGGCAAGTACGAAAGCCAACTACCAGATACCAAGGCCGCGTCACGTAGCTGACGGGGGCAAGTACGAGGGCTAACTACCAGATACCAAGGCCGTGATCACGAGACTTCGCCACAAAACTGAACGGGGCAAGTGCGAAGGCTAACTACCAGATACCAAAGCCGAATCAGCCACGACCGTGGCAAGTACGAGAGCCAACCACCAGATACCAATGCCGAATCAGTAAAACCCGATGTAGGGCTGGTCCATGGAATGACACTATCAAGAACTGATCGGGGCAAGTACGAAAGCCAACTACCAGAACCAACCTGCATCAGCAACGACCGGGGAAAGTACGAGGGCTAGCTACCAGATACCAAGGCCGACCAAGAAACCTCATGGAGAGCTAGTCCATGGAACAACAATCCTAGTGGAACCATACCCGTGGGCCACCCAACGTGTCAGTAGGTCCAAGGATATAACAAGACAACACTCCTAGTGGAAGCATACCCGTGGGCCACCCATCGTGACAGTATGTCCATCAATCAAGAATAACATGACCGGCCCTACATCGAGAGACGCGGTAATAATAAGGATACAATGCTTGCACAACAAGGCTATCACACGTAAACATAGACAAGTTACACACAACTCAAGGTACTTTCATTTTATGTCAAAGTCCGGGTTTTAACCCCAAAGTACTACATACCTTAATTCTTTTAAAAAGACCCATTTCTTACCCAAACGTCACCTGGTACTAACACTCGTAGTATCCAAAAGTAGAGTAACTATTGTTTTAAGTAAACCAAAACAATTCCATACCTTCTTTTAAATAAACCAAGACAATACTATGCCTTCTTTTTAAAACCAATTTAAGACAAAACCATGCCTTCTTTTTAAACCATTTTAAGACAAAACCATGTCTTCCTTTTAAACCAAAAACTCTTCAATTCCTCAAGTCCCTTTTCTTTTAGAAATCAAGTTCCTTACTTTGGAATTTAAGAAAATTAATTCTTGTAAGTAATGATTCTTATTAAAGTAGCCATGATCTATAAAATGTAATAATTTTGTCTTATCTTAGCTTCTATGCAGATGGAGGTTTCTACTTGTTTTAATATAATTAATTGTCATTACATTTTCCTTTATTAACGCTGCAATGGCTTGTTCGATACTTATTATCATTTCTGAAATCAATATAACTTATTCCTTTTAAAACCCAATTACCCATTTCTCATAAAAGCGGTTTCACAACTTTTTAACACCAACCAAGTCCTTAATAATTCATATCAAGTCATTTATAAGTCAAGTCTCTTATCTTTTTTAAAAACCACAAACCATTTCTTTACCTACATAAAGTTGTTATAACAAACTTCCCATAAAGCCGTTATAACACTTTATGTTTTAAACCAACTAAATTCATTTAGTACATGTACGTCTATCGTACTACATAGTTTACAACAATCATGCTAGAAAAGATAGGAAGAGGTTCACATACCTCGCGACGATTATCGACAATTAGCAAAACGCTCCAAGTACTATACCCTTGCTAGTCTTTTCCACCCTTCAAGTAGAATACGCTACTCGTAGTACTTCAACCTATAATGGTCATAAAATGTCTATTAACCTCTAGCTCTCTTCGTAGAATAATTCTAAGTACAAGGTCACTAAATTCTACGGAAAATCGGGCAGCACTTCCTTTGTTTCTACATACTTTGCTACCTTTTTCAAGGCCGAATTCAATAACCAAACGCCACATTTAAGGCTCAAATCAATTCAGCAAATACAAAGGGGATTACACGCCCTACAAGACGTGTAAAATTCCGCCCCACAAATGATACAAAACAATTCAATTATACAATGTCATTCTCGGCTACTAGGTGCAACAACATAAGGTCTTCCAATTCTTTTCTAATCCAAGTTATTGGGTCAAACATGTTATATAGTCATAAACAACTTCAACAACTACAATTTCCTTCTTATATAACATGTGACAACTTATACTAATAACCAAGTTGAATTACAAACATAAGGGCTAATATACTAGTTTTTCGGATTAGGGTTCCAATAGTCAATATACTTATCAAACTTCATAATAAACACCTCATGCTTGTTAATATCCAAAGCTACAACAAGTAGTAATCTTAATTACTAAAACGACAAGAATTATACCTTTACAAGCCCTTAAAATTTCCAAGATTCAAAGTCGCTCCTTAGCAATTCTTAGCTCCTTTCCTTAAGTTCCAATCCGCTCCAAACACTCCTTAGAAGCCTATGAAGAACCCATCTTCAAGTTCCAACTTCAAAGTTGAAGAACTCCTTAAGTTTCCGCCTTGCGACTAATACGAAAACGCCACTTTTCCGGAATCTTTCTATTGAGATAACCTTACAACACTCTTAGGAACCTAGGGTTTAAGTCTTGTGAACAATGGAACAAAACTACAATTTTTTTGTGAGGAAAAATGTCCAACCCGTGAGCTTTCAAGAAGACAAGAAATGTTGTGAAAATTTTCTAAGTGTTGAAGACTTGGTCTTGCACTAGTTGTGTATATATAAAACAATGGAGGGTCAAGATTATAACAAATGTGTGGCTAGGATGAAGATCACATGGATAAAAGCCAAGTGGACAAGTTGACTTGGTCAATACACTCAAGCTTGAAGACTTTCATCCACAATGGTCAAATGACCATCCAATCCTTGTAAATTTTCGTCCAACACCAAGTGGGGGAGGCGCCATGTGTCGCCCTCCCATTCGTCCATAAAATTCCGTAACCCTCGTGGGTCCCACAAAACGTAAAATTCCTTGGGTGGGCCCCACATGACCAAATCCGTAAAATATAAATTCCATAATTCTTTATAAGTTCTTAAAGTCTTAAATACCAAAATTGAGAATCCAATTCTCAATAATAAACCTCTTTCCTTCAAGCTTTTCTGTCGAAAAATCACATCTTCCTTCTATTCCAATTTTAATGTCGTATTCTCGTACGTATGTCCTCACGTACATACCCTAGAACTACGGGGTGTAACATTCTTCCCCACTTAGAAACATTCGTCCCGAATGTTCCTTCTAAGTCTCAAAACATACACGCGCCGGTATAGTCTTCACTACTATACTTACAAAACCAATTATGCCACACATGGCCATAATATAACACATGCGCAAAACTCGAATCCAAGCCAACGAGGAACCACCTCTAACGTGTATAACAACACTAAAGCTTCCACCCATGGTCTAAAGGATACTTTCTTCACCTCGTTACTTCACAAAATGAGCACTTCCCTTCTCTTAACACATGTTCACTCCTTACCTTACTCGTCGTACCTTTCTCGAACACCCGAACTCTTTCTAGTACACGTACCGTACTTCCGTCATTGCTTCAGTTTCCAACACCTTGGAGTTACTACCTCCAACCTTGGTCATCTTACTAGCCTCACATTCTTTTAAGGCCAAACCCGACCTTCATGATCCGATTATGGTCGAACGCGTCCACGAACTCGTACGGTGGTTACCTGAACTTGGGCCTTGCACCCTCATGACCCTACCACCTAGCGGGACTACCTCAAACTGACCCCACCTCATTCCGGGCTGCGGGTTGACCTGCGACCTGGCCTTAACCCGACCCATTATCGCGCCCAACTCTCTCGTTCCCCGGTCCGGAACAATCTCACTAATTCACGTCATGAAAGCTACCACTTCTATCACAACTACCCATGGAATTATCACACAAATACTCCACGTATACTATGCACTATGACAAAGATTAACCGTAAAGTCTTTTACTCAAGACGGCCTTACATCTAAGGTCTCAACTGTCATAATTTCTAAGGTTCACAAATTACCTGACCCCAAACTTACCTTTTTAACTGCCCATGTTTTCTAATCACAATTATCACAATGTTATCTGAACATAACACTTAACATAAAAAAAAATCATCATATCACGCATACTAATCTCTAGAGGGTTAAGGATATACCTGTAACTACTGCTCCACTTTCCCTTTGTCGCTCTAATCATAATCCTGCCCTGTTGGCGCATAGCTATAGAAGGCGATGACCCGCCACTGATCCTGAAGGATGAGTCTTAACATCTGCTCTACCTCTGGTCGGACAATCCCTTACAAAATGGCCCTGTCGGCCGCAAGTATAACAATCTCCCAAACTAGCACGACACTCCTCCTTATGGATTCTTCCACAACGGCCACACTGAGATAAGGGTGGCCTCATCCGGCGAGCACTCCTACTCCCCTGAAAATCTGAAACCTTGGAGCCCTGACCTGCTCCTGAATACCCTGGATGCCATGAAGACTGTGGAGGACCACTCTGTACTGGCGGAGGTGTATAACTAGCCTGCTGCTGAGGCGGTCCGCCTCGAAAGTTACCAAAGGACCCTGCTGTCTTGGCCCTCTTATGCTGATCCTGGTCCCCACGTCGGTCTCTACGTTCCTCCATCCCCTGTGCATAAGCCTGTATACGGGAAATGTCCATGCCCGGCTGAAGAGCTACACCCGAGCAAGCCTCTGCCAAGTAGTCATCGAGCCCCTTGACGTAGCGGTGCACTCTGTCCTCCATATATGCCACTAACGCAGGGACATATCGAGCCAACGAGTCGAACTCCATGTTGTACTCCCGAACCGTATGCCCTCTCGTCTCAAAGATGTAAATCACGGCGTGCTCTCCATCCGTGGAGGTAAGAAATGGTGAGAAATGCCTCGAGAACTCGTCCCCAAACAGTGGAGGAGCATGCTCCCCGGGACAGCTCACGAATCAAACCCCGATCATTGCAGATCACGCGGCCGATGCGAACCTAAGACCACCGACTCGGTCTCCAAGCCTTGATCACTCTCACGATCCAGAATCGTCGGATGAACTCCTGCGATCATCCTCGTGCCTCGACCGTAGAACTCGGGTGGTGCGGCTCAAAAAGTCCCGTAGTCTCAAACTATCCGATCTGGGGTGAACTACGGGTGCTACTGGAACCTCCGACTCTCGCCTGTCCTCGTGTCTAGCCACAATCCTAGCTAGTAACTGGGCCATCTCCTTGTAACCCATATCCTCTGTTCCTGGCCGTGGGACTGGAGGCTCGTGCATCGTGGCCTCGATGAGACCGTTCTTTGCTCTACTCGCAGCTCCCTCTGCTGCCTTGCCCTTCTGGGCTCTGGTTGCCTTGCGTGGAGGAATAACTGGTATAAAAGAGATACGTCAGAGGGAGTCCAACTTATAACACAACTCTAAGGCACGATCTCAGAGTGAGAATAATGGAAACCAATCCTAAATATCCTGCAGCCTCCTGATTATAGGTGTGGTGCACAACACACCGATAATCAAGACTCTACTAGATACGGTGCAGAGACACTTTCCGAGGATTAATCGCTCGATACAACTTTTGTCACGACCGACCTCGGGCGCGATCGTGCCTTACCCTGCACCCTAGTGATACAACATCAGAGAAAATCAGCGGAAATAAAAACTTAAACATGAAACAAGATAAAATAAGAAACAGGCTAACCAAAACGGTTACCTTTCGGCATATATATACCTGAATAGTTATATCCTTTACAAACCACGCTTGCAACATTACTACGCACCTCTAAGAATTTAACCACAACTATGACGGACGGGGCCGCCATACCCCGAATGTATAAGTACCTACAATGACAGGACTATACCAAAGATAAGCCTCCGAGAAACGGAGCTTCCCAAACTGAATCGTGATCCTATGAGCGAGGATCAACAACCGGTGTACCTCTACCTGCGGCGTGAACGCAGCCCGAAGGTCGGACAATTACAGTATGTGGCGTAAAATCAGTAAATGAAATCATAATAGTCTATATAAAGCGGGAGACATGTATGATAACCAAACTACGATCCACAATATATAAACAAATATGTCAAGTCGTGACTCACGCCTCAAGTCATCACTCAAATATAACAACGGGTCTCACGCCACAATATCAATCATGCCCGTGGAATTCCTTCCTCACCGCTGGCGATGCATGATATAACAACACCAGAGTACACATGAACACGAGTCCCACTGTGTCATAAAACGTCTGACGGCAAGTACAAAGGCATAACTACGGATCCAAAGCCGTATCATCGACCGGCAAGTACGAAAGCCAACTACGGATACCAAAGCCGCACTAACAATACTATATAACTATACCCACGGCGACACGAGGCAAGTACGAAGCCAACTACGGATACCAAGGCGGCGTCACGTGGTGCGGGGGCAAGTCTGAGGCTAACTACGGATACCAGGCGTGATCACGAGACTTCGCCACAAAACTAAACGGGGCAAGTCACGAAGGCTAACTACGGATACCAAAGCCGAATCAGCCACGGCCGGGAAAGTACGAGAGCCAACCACGGATACAAGGCGAATCGGTAAAACCCGTGGAGTCGGGTCCATGGAATGACACTATCAAGAACTGATCGGGGCAAGTACGAAAGCCAACTAGCAGAACCAACATGCATCAGCAACGACCGGGGCAAGTACGAGGACTAGCTACCAGATACCAAGGCCGAATCAGTAAACCTCATGGAGAGCTAGTTCATGGAACAACAATCCTAGTGGAACCATACCCGTGGGCCACCCAACGTGTCAGTAGGTCCAAGGATATAACAAGACAACACTCCTAGTGAAAGCATACCCGTGGGCCACCCATCGTGTCAGTATGTCCATCAATCAAGAATAACATGACCGGCCCTCCATCGAGAGACGTGGTAATCATAAGGATACAACGCTTGCACAACAAGGCTATCACACGCAAACATAGGCAAGTTACACACAACTCAAGGTACTTTCATTTTATGTCAAAGTCCGGGTTTTAACCCCAAAGTACTACATACCTTAATTCTTTTAAAAAGATCCATTTCTTACCCAAACGTCACCTGGTACTAACACTCGTAGTATCCAAAAGTAGAGTAACTATTGTTTTAAGTAAACCAAAACAATTCCATACCTTCTTTTAAATAAACCAAGACAATACTATGCCTTCTTTTTAAAACCAATTTAAGACAAAACCATGCCTTCTTTTTAAACCATTTGAAGACAAAACCATGCCTTTCTTTTAAACCAAAAACTCTTCAATTCCTCAAGTCCCTTTTCTTTTAGAAATCAAGTTCCTTACTTTGGAATTTAAGAAAATTAATTCTTGTAAGTAATGATTCTTATTAAAGTAGCCATGATCTATAAAATGTAATAATTTTGTCTTACTTAGCTTCTATGCAGATGGAGGTTTCTACTTGTTTTAATATAATTAATTGTCATTACATTTTCCTTTATTAACGCTGCAATGGCTTGTTCGATACTTATTCTCATTTCCGAAATCAATATAACTTATTCCTTTTAAAACCCAATTACCCATTTCTCATAAAAGCGGTTTCACAACTTTTTAACACCAACCAAGTCCTTAATAATTCACATCAAGTCATTTATAAGTCAAGTCTCTTATCTTTTTTAAAAACCACAAACCATTTCTTTACCTACATAAAGTTGTTATAACAAACTTCTCATAAAGCCGTTATAACACTTTATGTTTTAAACCAACCAAATTCATTTAGCACATGTACGTCTACCGTACTACATAGTTTACAACAATCAGGCTAGAAAAGATAGGAAGAGGTTCACATACCTCGCGACGATTATCGACAATTAGCAAAACGCTCCAATTACTATACCCTTGCTAGCCTTTTCCACCCTTCAAGTAGAATACGCTACTCGTAGTACTTCAACCTATAATGGTCATAAAATGTCTATTAACCTCTAGCTCTCTTCGTAGAATAATTCTAAGTACAAGGTCACTAAATTATACGGAAAATCGGGCAGCACTTCCTTTGTTTCTACATACTTTGCCACCTTTTTCAAGGCCGAATTCAATAACCAAACGCCATATTTAAGGCTCAAATCAATTCAGCAAATACAAAGGGGATTACACTCCCTACAAGACGTGTAAAATTCTGCCCCACAAATGATACAAAACAATCCAATTATACAATGTCATTCTCGGCTACTAGGTGCAACAACATAAGGTCTTCCAATTCTTTTCTAATCCAAGTTCTTGGGTCAAACATGTTATATAGTCATAAACAACTTCAACAACTACAATTTCCTTCTTATATAACATGTGACAACTTATACTAATAACCAAGTTGAATTACAAACTTAAGGGCTAACATACTAGTTTTTCGGATTAGGGTTCCAATAGTCAATATACTTATCAAACTTCATAATAAACACCTCATTCTTGCTAATATCCAAAGCTACAACAAGTAGTAATCTTAATTACTAAAACGATAAGAATTATACCTTTACAAGCCCTTAAAATTTCCAAGATTCAAAGTCGCTCCTTAGCAATTCTTAGCTCCTTTCCTTAAGTTCCAATCCGCTCCAAGCACTCCTTAGAAGCCTATGAAGAACCCATCTTCAAGTTCCAACTTCAAAGTTGAAGAACTCCTTAAGTTTCCACCTTGCGACTAATACGAAAACGCCACTTTTCCGAAATCTTTCTATTGAGATAACCTTACAACACTCTTAGGAACCTAGGGTTTAAGTCTTGTGAACAATGGAACAAAACTACAATTTTTTTGTGTGGAAAAATGCCCAACCCGTGAGCTTTCAAGAAGACAAGAAATGTTGTGAAAATTTTCTATGTGTTGAAGACTTGGTCTTGCACTAGTTGTGTATATATAAAACAATGGAGGGTCAAGATTATAACAAATGTGTGGCTAGGATGAAGATCACATGGATAAAAGCCAAGTGGACAAGTTGACTTGGTCAATACACTCAAGCTTGAAGACTTTCATCCACAATGGTCAAATGACCATCCAATCCTTGTAAATTTTCGTCCAACACCAAATGGGGGAGGCGCCACGTGTCGCCCTCCCATTCGTCTATAAAATTCCGTAACCCTCGTGGGTCCCACAAAACGTAAAATTCCTCGGGTGGGCACCACATGACCAAATCCGTAAAATATAAATTCCATAATTCTTTATAAGTTCTTAAAGTCTTAAATACCAAAGTTGAGAATCCAATTCTCAATAATAAACCTCTTTCCTTCACGAAGTTCGGAAACTTTTCCGTCGAAAAATCACATCTTCCTTCTATTCCAATTTTAATGTTGTATTCTCGTACGTATGTCCTCACGTACATACCCTAGAACTACGGGGTGTAACACCCCAGCAGAGTTTAAAGCAGCAGCAGTAGCTACTGAGGCCACGATATCTGAGCCTCCAGTCCCACGGCCAGGAACAGAGGATATGGGTTACTAGGAGATGGCCCAGTTACTAGTTAGGTTTATGGCGAGACTTGAGGACAGACGGGAGCCGATGGTACCAGTAGTGCACCCCAGGGCCGATAGTTGGAGACTTTGGGACTTCTTAAGTTGCAGTCCACCAGTGTTCTATGGATCGAGAGCTGAGTATGCCTCGGAGTTTATCAAGCGATTCTACATGGATCACGAGTGATCAAGGACTCAGAGGCAGAGTCGGTGATATTGGGTTCGCATTGGCTGCGTGATACTGCAGTCGACTGGTTTGATTCATGGGAACTGTCCCGGGGGGAGCATGCGCTTCCAGCTGGTTGGGACGAGTTCTCAGGAGCATTTCTTGCACATTTCTTGCCTCCCCAGATGAGGAGGGCTCGGGCCGACAAATTTTTGCCGTTGAGGCAGAACGGGCGTACGGTTCGGGAGTACAACGTAGAGTTTGACTCATTAGCCCGGTATGTCCCCGCATTAGTGGCAAACATGGAGGATAGGGTGCACCGATATGTCACAGGACTTGACGATTATTTAGCGGAGGGTTGCACAGGAGTAGCTCTTGGTAGGCATGGACATTGCCGTATACAGCTTATGCGCGAGGATGGAGAACGTAGAGACCGACGTAGGACCAGGATCAACATAAGAGGGCCAGGATAGCAGGGTCCTTCAGTAACTCAGGAGACAGACCGCCTCAGCAACAGGCTAGTTATACACCTCCGATCTGAGTGGTCCTCGCGCTTTCGGGCATCCAGGTATTCGTGAGGCGGTCGAGCTTCTGTGTTTGTGTTTTGGGAGTAGGGTTTTAGTTCGAGAAGCCACCTCTACCTCGGTGTAGTCGATGTGGTAGAACCCATTATGGGGAGTGTCGTGCTAGTTTGGGAGATTGCTATACTTGCGGCCAGTGGCCATTTTGCGAAGAGTGTCCAGGCCAGGTAGCGGTAAAGGGAAAGTGAAGCAGTAGTTACAGGTATATCCTTAACCCTCTAGAATGTATGCGTGATATGATGATTTTTTTTTTATGTTGAGTGCTATGTATGTATAGCATTGTGCTTATAGCAAATTAGAAAACATGGGTGGTTGAAAAGGTAAGTATGGAGACATGGAAGGTGTGAACCTTAGAATATTACACGTTGAGACCTTAGATGTAAGGCCGTCTTGAGTAAAGGATTTTGCATATGATCCTTGTCGGAGTGCATTATATGCATAGGGTGTATTAGTGTGATAATTCCATGGGTAGTGTGAGATGGAAGTGGTAGCTTTCATGACGTGAATTAGTAAGATTGTTCCGGATCGGGGAACGAGAGAGTTTGGGCGATAGCGGGTCGGGTTGAGGCCAGATCGCGGGTCAACCCGCAGCCCGGAGTGAGGTGGGGTCAGTTCGAGGTGATCCCGCCGGATGGTAGGGTCACGAGGGTGCTAGGCCCAGGTTTAGGTAACCATCGTATGAGTTCGTGGATGCGTTCGACCAGAATCAGATCGTGAAGGCTGGGAATGGCCTTGAAAGAATTGAGGCTAGTAAGATGACCAAGTTTGGAGGTAGTGACTCCAAAGGTTTTGGAAACTGAAGCGATGACTGGAGTATGGTACGTGTACTAGAAAGAGTTCGGGTGTACGAGAAGGGTACGACAAGTAGGGAAAGAAGTGAACATGTGCTAAGAGATGGAAGTGATCATTTTTGTGAAGTAAAGGTGCGAAGAGAGTATCCTTTGGACCAGGAGCGAGAGTTAGTGTTGTTTTACATCTTCGAGGTGATTCCTCGTTGGCTTGGTGTCACGACTCGACCTCGGGCCCGCGACTGGTGCCTTACCCCGGGCACCCTAGTGAATACAACATCAGAGAAAATCAGCGGAAATAAAAACTTAAACATGAAACAAGATAAAATAAGAAACAGGCTAACCAAAACGGTTACCTTTCTGCATATATATACCTGAACAGTTATATCCTTTACAAACCCTGCCCACAACAATACTACAGACCTCTAAGAATTTAACCACAACTATGACGGGACAGGGCCGCGCCATACCCCTGAATGTATAAGTACCTACAATGACAGGGGACTATACCAAAGATAAGCCTCCGGAGAAACGGAGCTTCCCAAAACGCTGAACTGTGATCCTATGAGCGAGGATCAACAACCGGTGTACCTCTACCTGCGGCATGAACGCAGCCCCCCGAAGGAGGTCAGTACAACAGGTACCAAGTATGTGAAACTGTAAAATACTGAAAATTAAATCATAATAGTCTATATAAAGCAGGAGACATGTATGATAACCAAACTACAGTCCACAATATATAAACAGTCATGTCAAGTCAGGGACTCACGCCCTCAAGGTCATCACTTAAATATAACAATGGGTCTCACGCCCACAACATCAATCATGCCCGTGGAATTCCTTCCTCACTGCCGGCAGTCTATGATATAACAACACCAAGGAGTACACATGAACACCAGGTCCCACCTGTGTCATAAAACCGTACGGGGCAAGTACGAAGGCATAACTACCAGATCCAAAGCCGCATCATCAACTGACCGGGGCAAGTACGAAAGCCAACTACCAGATACCAAAGCCGTACCAACAATACTATATAACTATACCACGAAGCTGACACGGGGCAAGTACGAAAGGCAACTACCAAATACCAAGGCCGCGTCACGTAGCTGACAGGGGCAAGTACGAGGGCTAACTACCAGATACCAAGGCCGTGATCACGAGACTTCGCCACAAAACTGAACAGGGCAAGTGCGAAGGCTAACTACCAGATACCAAAGCCGAATCAGCCACGACCGGGGCAAGTACGAGAGCCAACCACCAGATACCAAGGCCGAATCAGTAAAACCCCATGGAGGGCTGGTCCATGGAATGTGTTATACCCCGTATTTCCAGAGTATGTATGCGAGGACGTATGTACGAGAATACGGCAGAAAGATTGGAAAGGAAGAAAGAGGTGATTTTTCCACGGAAAAGTTTCCGGTTTTTGTGAAGGAAAAAGGTTCGTTAATGGGAATTGGATTCCCAGATTTGGTATTCGGACTTCCTGGAATATTAGAGAATTATGGAATTTTATTTTCGGAAATGGTCACGTGGGGCCCACGGGAGAAATTTACGGTTTTGTGGGGCCCACTTTGTTTTCGAGATTTTGGCCATTGTGGATTTTTTTTCGAAAGACGTTTTTGAGGGCCAATAGGAGGGTGACACGTGTCACCCCCGCCTAGGTGGCTTGGCCGAAATGACCTTTGTGCACAACACCCGGTTAGAGTCGTTTTTGCAAACGTTTTGCGTAACTGCGAAGGAAAATTCGGCTATGTCGCTTTGTATTTTTGCGGATTTTTCCGAGAGACGAAACATTCGACCAACGGGAGGGTGACATGTGTCACCTCACAACGGAGACAAGTGGGGCGTGACTTGAGGGCTTGTGGTGCTAGATATTTGTGTAGATATTTGTGAGGGTTTTAAGGAGTAGGGGCTAGGGTGCACTTGGCTTGATCTTGGCCTTACACTTGCCTTGCACTTGGCTAGATCTTGGCCATTGGTTGGCCTTTGGGTTTGCTATAAATACCCCCTTAGTTGATGAACTTTCTTCATCCAAAATCATTTTCCAAGTCTTGAAATCTCTCCCCCTTTGTGAGTTGAAATCGTCCAAAGCCCTCCCCCCTTGTGGAGCTTTGGCGAGAGGCCCCCTTTGAGTGAGGCTTGGCCGTGGGGTACCCCCCCCCCCTTGCCTAGTTGTTTTCATATAATACCCCTTGTTGTGGTATAGAAATACTCCCCTAGTATTGTTATAATGCCCAAAATACCTTAGCCTTGTACCTTGTAGTATTCCAAAGATACCTCTTTACGTAGAGTCCGGAAATACTACCTTTTGTCCTTTTTAGTCTCAAACCGAAACCCTAAGGAAATCTTCATAGTTGGTTGAAGTATTTTGAGTAGAAGTTGGTTAGAACTTCTAAGGGTTGTTTGGAGTGGTTTGGAGCGCACGGAGTGGAGCTAAACCTTGCTCAGGATCGACATTATAACTTGGATAATTTTGGGCTTATCGAGGTAATTATCTTGTCCCTCTATTGTAATTGGAAATTACATGTTTGGTTGAATATATAGTTGAAGTATACTATATATGGAACTACTTAGTATTCGGCAATGTCTTTTGACTTAAGCTCAAGAATAAAGAATCTGACTGTATTTACATAGGGTGTATTGCGAAGAGACTTGTGTAGAATTGTACACGTCCGTAGGCGTGTAAACCCCACTGGTTGGCTTGGTAGCCGGCCACGATAGAGGAGGAGATTTACGCTGTTGTTGCGGGAGGTCTTCGAATTTTCTATAGAAAGATAGAAACTTGTGTTTTGGGGTTAATAGACGTTTTGACCTTTATAGGTGAAAGTACTAAGAGTAGCGTATTCTACCGAGGAGTGGAAAGAAATTTGGCAAGGTTGTAGTACTTGGAGCATTTTGCTTATTGTCGATAAATCGTCGCGAGGTATGTGAACCTCTTCCTATCTTTTCTAGCATGATTGTTGTGAACTATGTAGTACGGTAGACGTACGGGTGCTAAGTGATTTGGTTGGTTTAAAACATAGGGTGTTATAATAGCTTTATGGGAAGTTAGTTATAACGACCTTATGTAAGTGAAAATGGTTTACTGATGTTAGAAGTTAAGAGACTTGATCTTATAAGATAAGAGACTTAACTTATTTGTTTTAATGTGGATGTTTGTGTGAAACCTCATTCGTGAGTAATGAGTACTTGGTTTTAAAGGGATAATGTTTCTTGATTTCGAATCGGAATGTGTATCGACGGACCTGCGGCGTTAATAAAGGAAATGTATTGAATAATGATGTGTTGTATTAAAACCAGTAGAAACCTCCATCCGCATAGAAGCTAAGATGAGACAAAATGATATTACATTTTCTAGATCATGGTCACTGTAATAAGATCGTTATAAACAAGAATAAACTACTCACGATATGACATATGTTACTCAATTGTTCTAAAAGGAATCAAGTGATTAAGTTTGGGAACTATGAAACCATTTGAAAATGAGAAGCTTGAGTAATTGAAACTAGGCAAACCGAACTTAGGAAAAGAATGTTGTTACTTGATTTTGAAAAGGAAGGTGGGTTGGTCATTCTAATACTACGTATCGGGTGACTTTTATAAAAGTAATGGATCTCTTTTAAAGAACTTAACGTATGTAGTACTTTGGGGTTAAAAACCCGACTTTGGCATAAAATGAAAGTACTTTGAGTTGTGTGAAACTTGCCTATGCTTGTTGTTGTGAAACTTGCCTATCTTGTGATGATAGCCTTTATTGTACAATCGTTGTGTTTCGTGTTACCGCTCTCGATAGAGGTCGGTTGGTAGTTGAGAACTTACTTGGGCGTCTTGCGATGTGGAGAAATTCCGCAGTGCGTTCGCTGATAGTATTATTGTTGTTAATCGCTTTGGACATACCGACACGATCGTAGCGCGGGTATGCTTCCATTTTGGTTAAGGTCTTGTGGTTAATCGCTTTGGATATCTCGACACGATGCGTAGCGCACGTATGTTTCCATTTTGATTATCGCCTTGTGATTTCCTTTGGACATCGACACGATGCGTAGCGCGCGGGTATGCGTCCATTTGGAATGTTGTCTTATTTTTCCCTTTCGACATACCGACACGATCGTAGCGCACGTATGCTTCCATTTGGATTCTTTGTCTTGTTGTTGAGGTCACATGGACATGTCTACACCGATGCAGATCCGGGGGCATGTGGCCATGGGACATTGGTATTGTTGTTGCATCATGGACATGTCTACACCGTCACGATATTCGGGGCATGCGCCATAATGCGAACTCCGATTGATGTTGTGGGCGTGAGACCCATAGTTATATTCGAGTGATGGTATCGCTTTATGTTGTGATCGTAGTTTGGTTATCATACATGTCTCCGCTTTATATAGACTAGTATGATTTCATTTCTGATATTATGCATTTCACATACTTGGTACACTGTTTCTTGACCTCGCCCGGGTGCGTTCATGCCGCAGGTAGAGGTACATCAGTCGTGGATCCTCGCTCATAGGATCACAATTCAGCGCATTTGAAGCTCCGTTTCTCCGGAGGCTTATCTTTTGGTAGGTGTTCCCTGAGTTGTAGGTTCTTGTACATTCAGGGGTATGGCGGCCTGCCCCGTAACGCCCGAACCGGCCCGCATCGTGCCTTACCCTGCACCCTAGTGATACAACATCGAGAAAACCAGCGGAAAATAAAACATGAATCATGAAACAAGAGATATAATAAATAAACAGCCAACCAAAATGCTTGCCTTCGATATACATAAAACCCGAACAGTTTAATCCTTTTACAACCACACTGGCGATTACTCTGCACTTAAGATTTACAACAACTATGACGGACAGGGCCCATACCACAGAATGTATAAGCATCTACGCACTCGGGTAACATACCAAAGATAAGCCTCCAAGGAACGAGCTTTCAATACGAAAGGTGATCCTAAAGCGAGGATCGACGGCCGATGTACCTTTTACTGCGGCATGAACGCAGCCCCAGAAGGAGGTCGATGCAGTACCAGTATGTGAAACAACAACATCAGAAATGAAATCATAATAGCTTAAAAGCGTGAGACATGTATGATAACCAAAATACAAGACGCAACATAAAAGCGATAAGTCGTGGACTCACGCCTCAAAGTCACCACTCAAATATAACTATGGGTCTCACTCCACAACATCCATCATGTTCGCATCATGGCCGCATGCCCCCGGAATACTGCATCGGTGTAGACATGTCCATGATGCAACAATAATAACAAGGCCGCATGGCCACATGCCCCCGGAATACTGCATCGGTGTAGACATGCCCATGTAACCTCAATAACAACCTACTGGGTGGTCAACCATGCCGCATGGCCACATGCCCCCGGAATACTGCATCGGTGTAGACACGTCCATGTTGCAACAATAATAACAAGTCCGCATGGCCACATGCCCCCGGAATACTGCATCGGTGTAGACATGCCCATGTAACCTCAATAACAATATACTGGGTGGTCAACCCTGCCGCATGGCCACATGCCCCCGGAATACTGCATCGGTGTAGACATGTCCATGTGACATCAACAACAAGACAGTAATCAAAATGGAAACATACGTGGAATTCTCCATCACCGCCAAAGACGTCCAAGTAAGTTCTCAACAAGTCAACCGGCCCTCTATCGAGAGACACGGTAACACAGAAATACCACACTGGCACAACAAAGGCTATCATCACAAGCATAGGCAAGTTTCACAACAACAAGCATAGGCAAGTTTCACAACAACAAGCATAGGCAAGCTTCGCACAACTCCAAGTACTTTCATATTATGCCAAAGTCCGGGTTTTAACCCCAAAGTACTACATACGTTAAGTTCTTTTAAAAGAGATCCATTACTTTTATAAAAGTCACCCGATACCCGTAGTATAAGAATGACCAACCCACATTCCTTTTCAAAATCAAGTAACAACATTCTTTTCCTAAGTTCCAGTTTGCCTAGTTTCAATTACTCAAGCTTCTTATTTCAAATGGTTTCATAGTTCATAAACTTAATCACTTGATTTCTTTTTAGAACAATTGAGTAATATAAGTCTCGCGTGAGAGTAGGTTATTCTTGTTTACAACATTCTTATTACAAGACCATGATCTAGAAAATGTAATATCATTTTGTCTCATCTTAGTTTCTATGCGGATGGAGGTTTCTCTGGTTTTAATACGATACATCATTATTCAATACATTTTCCTTTATTAACGCCGCAGTTGGTGCTGTCGATACACATTCTGATTTCCGAAATCAGTATAACATTATCCCTTTAAATAAAACCAAGTACTCATTACTCACGAATGAGGTTTCACACAAACATTCACATTAAAACAATATAAGTTAAGTCTCTTATCTCATAAGATCAAGTCTCTTAACTTCTAACATCGATAAACCATTTTCTTTACCTCTCTTAAGACTTTATACTTAACTCCCATAAAGCTAGTATAACTCTTTTTAAAACCTTTAAAACCAAGTGTTACTCTCTCCTTCAAAACGATTTATAAATCTTTTGAAATACATCAAGTTCTTTATTATAACTAGCGCTATAATTCACATCGATTACCTTTTAAAACCACAAGTATTTTCTTACCTACATAAAGTCGTTATAACCAACTTCCCATAAAGCCGTTATAACACTTTATGTTTTAAGAACAATCAAACACGCTTAACACGTATGCGTCACCGTACTACATAGTTCACACATATCATGCTAGAAGAGATAGGAAGAGGTTCACATACCTCGCGACGATTGTCGACTAATAGCAAAACGCTCAAGTACCTCAAACCGCGGCTACTCCTTAAGCCAAGTGGATTACTCCACGTAGTACTTCAACCTATAAGGCCACAAGGCGCTTATTAACATCTAGATCTCAACGCTCCATAATCTACGAGAAAATTCAAGAGCGCCTCCCACAACAAGCAAATCTCCTTCTCTATCGAGGCGGCCACTGTGCCAACCAGGGGTTTTACACGCCTAACCGGACGGTACAATTCTACTACAGAATACTACACAAGTCTATTGTAATACGATCTATGTAATTACGATTGATTCGATTCTTAATTCTTCAGGCTTAAGTCAAAAGACATTGCCGCAAGTATTATTCCGATCTATACATAGTATACTTCAACTATACAATCCTACAACATGTAATTTCCAATTACATTAAGGGGACAAGAATATTTACCTCGATAAGCCCAAAATTATCCGAGTTTAATGTCGCTCCTGAGCAAGGTTTAGCTCCTATTCCGAGTGCTCCAATCCGCTCCAAACAACCCTTAGAAGTTCTAACCAACTTCTCTTAAGTACTTCAAACAACAATGAAGATTTCCTTAGGGTTTCGGTTTGAGACAAAAAAAGGACAAAAGGTAGTATTTCCGGGTTCTACGTATAGAGGTATCTTTGGAATACTACAAGGTACAAGGCTAAGGTATTTTGGGCATTATAACAATACTAGGAGAGTATTTCTATACCACAACAAGGGGTATTATACGAAAACAACTAGGCTAGGGGTACCCTGCTTAGCACCACTAGAGGGGAGGAGGCTCTCGGCTAGCTCACAAGAGAGGGGAGAGGAGCTCTTGGACGAGAGTCTACAAGAGGAGGAGGAAGGATTTATCACTTAGAACAATTTGTGGATGAATAAAGTCTTCACAAAGGGGAGCTATTTATAGGCCAAGCAAAGGCCAACCAATGGCCAAGATCCATCCATGTGTTAGGCAAGTGTAAGGCCAAGATCAAGCCAAGTGCACCCACAAAACACTCCACAAAACACTCCACAAAACAAGCCACAAAACAAGGCACAAAAGGAGGGACCAATCGGCCAGGCCAAGCCTCTCTTTGCCGTCAATGAGTGACAAGTGTCACCTCCCGTTGGTCCAAAAATGTTCCGTCGCCGGAAAAATCCGCAAAAATACTAAATGACATAGCCGAATTTTCCCAACGTAGTCGTGGAAAGCGTTTCGTCAGAAAACGACTCTATTCGGCACTTGTGCCCAAATTTCGAACCAAAGCCAATTCTTAAGGCAAAAAAATTTAATACGTACGCCCTCACGTACATACTCTGGAAATACGGGGTATAACATGTCCCGTCATAGTCATTGTATATCTTAGAGTGCAGTAATCGTTGTGGCGTGGTTGTAAAAAGATTAAACTGCTCGTGTTTTATGTATATCCGAAGGCAATCGCTTTGGTTGGCTTTGTTTATTCATTTATCTCTTGTTAAATGACTCTTGTTTGTGTTCGCTGATTTTCTCGATGTTTGTATCACTAGGGTGCCTGTAAGGCACGATGCGAACCGGGCGGGTCGTTACAAAAGTGGTATCGAGCGATTAATCCTCTGAAAGTGTCTCTGCATCGTGTCTAGTAGAGTCTTGATTATCGGTGTGTTGTGCACCACATCTATAATCGAGGCTATAGGACATTTAGGATTGGTTTCCATTCTTCTCATTCCGAGATCGTGCCTTAGAGTGTGTTGTAAGTTGTACCCTCCGACGTATCTCGTTTTTACCGCTTATGCCTCGCGCAAGGCAACCGAGCCCGAGAAGGGCAAGCGGCGAGTGCCGCTAGTGAGATACTGAGGAGTGCGAGCGCGAGCCCGCACAAGACTGAGGTTGTGCTTGACGGCGGGTTTAGCGACGCCGCCAGACCAAAGAGTTTAGAGTCGCAGCGATGGGCGATGAGACTACAATACTGAGCCTCCGGTCCCCGATGCAGAGCGGGAGATGGGTCACGCGAGATGGCCCGATTATTGGCGAGGTTGTGGCGGATATGAGAGCAGTGGATCTGGCGATTCGGTTCGAGCACCGATGGTTCACCCCGAGCGAATAGTTTGAGGCTACGGACTTTCGAGTTGTAGCCCGCCAGAGTTTTATGGGTCGAGGCTCGAGGATGATCCGCAGGAGTTCATCCGGCGATTCTACGGATCATCACGGGTGATCAAGGCTTGAACGAGTCTGTGACCTTTGGTTCGCGTCGGCCGCGTGATACCGCAATCGATTGGTTTGATTCATGGGAGCTTTCCGGGAGAGCATGCACCTCCAGCAGTATGGGATGAGTTTTGGGGCTTTCTCACGCACTTCTTGCCTCCGCAGATGAGGAGGCACGGCCGTAAACATTTTTGTTATCGAGGCAGAGGCGCCGTCGTGAGTACAATGTCGAGTTCGATTCTTTGGCTCGATATGTCCTGCGCTTAGTTGCAGATATGGAGGATAGGGTGCATCGCTACGTCACCGCTAGATGATTATATGGTGAGTCTTGTGCGGGTGTTTCTCTTCACCGCATGGACATTGCCGCACGCAGCTCACGCACTAGGATGTGAGGCACGGAGGGTCGACGAATGACACTGGATCAGAAGAGGGCCGGACGGCAGGTCCTTTGGTGGCTTTCGAGGCGACCGCCTCGGCAGCGAGCTAGTTATATACCCCACCGGTCAGCAGTGGTCCTCCACCATCTTCGGAGCAGTCGTGGCTCGAGGTTCAGATTTTCGCGAGCAGGGTGTTAACGGTGAAGCCACCCCTACCTCGTTGTGACCATTGTGGTAGACTCCATTTTGGAGAGTGTCGTGCTAGATTGGGAGTTTGTTTTGCATGCGGCCAGCAGGGCCATTTTGCGAGGAACTGTCCGACCAAGGGAAGCGCGGATGTTACGACTCGACGCCGGGATCTGGCTGGTTCATCACCTTCTACAGCTATGCGCCCTGCAGGGCAGGCCTATGATTAGAGTGGAGCGGTAGCTTCAGGTATATCCTTAACCCTCTAGAGTTTTGGTATGCTTGTTATGATGATCTCATTATTGTGTGCTATGTACGGATAGCATTGTGATATGTGTGAGTTAGAATGCATGGTTAGTTGGAAGGATACGTATGGAGGCATGGTAAGTGTGAACCTTAGACTATTTCACGGCGAGACCTTAGAGGTAAGGTCGCCTTGAGTAAAAGATTCGCTTTATGTTTGACCTTTTTAAGGGTGAGTAGTATACGTGGGATTTATTTGTGTGATAAGTCCGTGGGTAGTGTGAGATGGAAGTGGTAGCTTTCATGATGTGAATTAGTAAGATTGTTCCGAATCGGGGAACAAGAGTTTGGGCACGGTTGGGGGTCGGGTTTAGGACCATTTGCGGGTCAACCCGTAACCCGGTTTTGGGTGGGGTCGGTTCCGGTGGTCCGCCAGTGGTAGGGTCACGAGGGTGCTAGGCCGAGTTTAGACGACCATCGTATGAGTTTGTGGATGTGTTCGACCATAATCGTTCGTGAAGGCCGGTAATGGCCTTAGGGGATATTACGGCTAGTAAGATGACCAGGTTTGGAGTTGGTGACTCCAAGGTTTTGGGAACTGAAGAGATGACTTAAGTGTTGTACGTATACTAGAAGAGTTCAAGTGTTCGGAAGGGCACGACGAGTAAGGAAGGAAGATAACGTGTGTTATTTCGTGACCAGTGTGGCGTTGGCAATTTGTTAGAAGAGCTTCATCGATATCCGTCTTGTGAAGGAACATTCGACGAATGTTTCTAAGAGAGGGAGAATGTTATACCCGTATTTCCAGTATGTATGCGAGGGCGTGCGTGCGAGAATACGGCGTAAAGATTGGAAAGGAAGAAAGAGGTGATTTTCCACGGAAAAGTTTCCGGTTTTGTGAAGAAAAGGGTTCGTTAATGGGAATTGGATTCCCAGATTTGGTATTCGGACTTCCTGGAAGATTAGAGAATTATGGAATTTGATTTTCGGAAATGGTCACGTGGGGCCCACGGGAGAAATTTACGGTTTTGTGGGGCCCACTTTGTTTTCGAGATTTTGGCCATTGTGGATTTTTTTCGAAAGACGTTTTTTGAGGGCCAATAGGAGGGTGACACGTGTCACCCCCGCCTAGGTGGCTTGGCCGAAATGACCTTTGTGCACAACACCCGGTTAGAGTCGTGTTTCGACGAAACGTTTTGCGTAACTTGCGAAGGGAAAATTCCGGCTATGTCGTTTTGTATTTTTGCGGATTTTTCCGAGAGACGAAACATTCTTGACCAACGGGAGGGTGACATGTGTCACCTCACAATGAAGACAAGTGGGGCACTTGGCCGAATTGAGGGGGCTTGTGGTGCTAGATATTTGTGTAGATATTTGTGAGGGTTTTAAGGAGTAGGGGCTAGGGTGCACTTGGCTTGATCTTGGCCTTACACTTGCCTTGCACTTGGCTAGATCTTGGCCATTGGTTGGCCTTTGGGTTTGCTATAAATACCCCCTTAGTTGATGAACTTTCTTCATCCAAAAATCATTTTCCAAGTCTTGAAATCTCTCCCCCTTTGTGAGTTGAAATCGTCCAAAGCCCTCCCCCCCGGGTGGAGCTTTGGCCGAGCCCCCTTTGAGCGAGGCTTGGCGTGGTACCCCACTGCTAGTTGTTTTCGTATAATACCCTTGTTGTGGTATAGAAATACTCCCCTAGTATTGTTATAATGCCCAAAATACCTTAGCCTTGTACCTTGTAGTATTCCAAAGATACCTCTTTACGTAGAGTCCGGAAATACTACCTTTTGTCCTTTTTAGTCTCAAACCGAAACCCTAAGGAAATCTTCATAGTTGGTTGAAGTATTTTGAGTAGAAGTTGGTTAGAACTTCTAAGGGTTGTTTGGAGTGGTTTGGAGCGCACGGAGTAGGAGCTAAACCTTGCTCAGGATCGACATTATAACTTGGATAATTTTGGGCTTATCGAGGTAATTATCTTGTCCCTCTATTGTAATTAGAAATTACATGTTTGGTTGAATATATAGTTGAAGTATACTATATATGGAACTACTTAGTATTCGGCAATGTCTTTTGACTTAAGCTCAAGAATAAAGAATCGAACTGTATTTACATAGGACTGTATTGCAGTAGACTTGTGTAGAATTGTACACGTCCGGGTAGACGTGTAAACCCCCCCCCTGGTTGGCTTGGTAGCCGGCCTCGATAGAGGAGGAGATTTACGCTGTTGCGGGAATGTTGAATTTTCTATAGAAAGATATAAAATTGTGTTTTGGGGTTAATAGAAGTTTTTACCTTTTTAGTTGAAATTATTAAGATTAGCGTATTCTACTCGAGGAGTGGAAAGTGGCAAGGTTGTAGTACTTGGAGCATTTTGCTTATTGTCGATAAATCGTCGCGAGGTATGTGAACCTCTTCCTATCTTTTCTAGCATGATTGTTGTGAACTATGTAGCGGTAGACGTACATGTGCTAAGTGATTTGGTTGGTTTAAAACATAGGGTGTTATAATAGCTTTATGGGAAGTTAGTTATAACGACCTTATGTAAGTGAAAATGGTTTACTGATGTTAGAAGTTAAGAGACTTGATCTTATAAGATAAGAGACTTAACTTATTTGTTTTAATGTGGATGTTTGTGTGAAACCTCATTCGTGAGTAATGAGTACTTGGTTTTAAAGGGATAATGTTTTACCGATTTGGGAATCGTAATGTGTATCGGCTGACCACCGCAGCGTTAATAAAGGAAATGTATTGAATAATGATGTGTTGTATTAAAACCAAGAGAAACCTCCATCTGCATGAAGCTAAGATGAGACAAAATGATATTACATTTTCTAGATCATGGTCACTGTAATAAGATCGTTATAAACAAGAATAAACTACTCACGATATGACATATGTTACTCAATTGTTCTAAAAAGGAATCAAGTGATTAAGTTTGGGGAACTATGAAACCATTTGAAAATGAGAAGCTTGAGTAATCAAACTAGGCAAACGAACTTAGGAAAAGAATGTTGTTACTTGATTTTGAAAAGGAAGGTGGGTTGGTCATTCTAATACTACGTATCGGGTGACTTTTATAAAAGTAATGGATCTCTTTTAAAAGAACTTAACGATGTAGTACTTTGGGGTTAAAAACCCGACTTTGGCATAAAATGAAAGTACTTTGAGTTGTGTGAAACTTGCTATGCTTGTTGTTGTGAAACTTGCCTATGCTTGTGATGATAGCCTTTATTGTACAATCGCTGTGTTTCGTGTTACCGCTGCCTCGATAAGTCGGTTGGTAGTTGAGAACTTACTTGGACGTGCGAGCGTGTGCGGAGAAATTCCACGTGCGTTCGCTGATAGTATTATTGTTGTTAATCGCTTTGGACATACTGACACGATGCGTAGCGCATGGGTATGCTTCCATTTTGGTTAAGGTCTTGTGGTTAATCACTTTGGATATATCGACACGACGTAGCGCATCGTATGTTTCCATTTTGATTATCGCCTTGTGATTTCCCTTTGGACATACCGACACGATGCGTAGCGCACGGGTATCGCCCATTTGGAATGTTGTCTTATTTTCCCTTTCGACATACCGACACGATCGTAGCGCATCGCATGCTTCCATTTGGATTGTTGTCTTGTTGTTGAGGTCACATGGACATGTCTACACCGATGCAGAATTCGGGGCATGTGGCCATGGGACATTGGTATTATTGTTGCATCATGGACATGTCTACCGGCCGATGATTCCGGCATGCGCCATAATGCGAACTCGATTGATGTTGTGGGCGTGAGACCCATAGTTATATCGAGTGATGATCGCTTTATGTCGTGATCGTAGTTTGGTTATCATACATGTCTCCGCTTTATATAGACTAGTATGATTTCATTTACTGATATTATGCTTCACATACTTGGTACTGTTGTCTTGACCTCCTCGGGCTGCGTTCATGCCGCAGTGTAGAGGTACATCGGCCGTGGTTCCTCGCCATAGGATCACGTCAACAGATTTCAAGCTCCGCTTCTCGAGGCTTATCTTTTGGTAGTGTTCTCGAGTTGTAGGTTCTTGTACATTCGGGGTATGGCGGGGCCCCGTCCGCCATAGTCATCAGATATCTTAGGTGTAGTAATCGTTGTGGCGTGGTTGTAAAAGGATTAAACTGCTCGTGTTTTATGTATATCGAAGGCAATCGTTTTGGTTGCTGCTTATTCATTTATCTCTTGTTAAATGACTCTTGTTTTGTGTTCGCTGATTTTCTCGATGTTTGTATCACTAGGGTGCCTGTGGTAAGGCACCGATGCGCCCCGAACGGGTCGTTACTGAATGACACTATCAAGAACCGACGGCAAATACGGCCAACTACGTAACCAACTGCATCAAGAACGATCGGCAAGTACGAGGGCTAACTACCGGATACCAAGGCCGAATCGAGAAACCTCGCGGAGAGCTAGTCCATGGAACAACAATCCTAGTGGAACCATACCGTGGGCCACCCAACGTGTCGAAGAGTCCAAGGATATAACAAGACAACACTCCTAGTGGAAGCATACCCGTGGGCCACCCATCGTGTCAGTATGTCCATCAATCAAGAATAACATGACCGACCCTCCATCGAGAGACGCGGTAACATAAGGATACAACACTTGCACAACAAGGCTATCACACGCAAACGTAGGCAAGTTACACACAACTCAAGGTACTTTCATTTTATGTCAAAGTCCGGGTTTTAACCCCAAAGTACTACATACTTAATTCTTTTAAAAAGACCCATTTCTATCCCAAACGTCACCTGGTACTAACACTCGTAGTATCCAAAAATAGAGTAACTATTGTTTTAAGTAAACCAAAACAATTCCATACCTTCCTTTAAATAAACTAAGACAATACTATGCCTTCTTTTTTTTAAAAACCAATTTAAGACAAAACCATGCCTTCCTTTTAAACCATAAACTCTTCAATTCCTCAAGTCCCTTTTCTTTTAGAAATCAAGTTCCTTACTTTGGAATTTCAGAAAATTAATTCTTGTATGTAATGATTCTTATTAAAGTAGCCATGATCTATAAAATGTAATAATTTTGTCTTATCTTAGCTTCTATGTAGATGGAGGTTTCTACTTGTTTTAATATAATTAATTGTCATTACATTTTCCTTTATTAACGCTGCAATGGCTTGTTCGATACTTATTCTCATTTCCGAAATCAATATAACTTATTCCTTTTAAAACCCAATTACCCATTTCTCATAAAAGCGGTTTCACAACTTTTTAACACCAACCAAGTCCTTAATATTTCACATCAAGTCATTTATAAGTCAAGTCTCTTATCTTTTAAAAACCACAAACCATTTCTTTACCTACATAAAGTTGTTATAACAAACTTCCCATAAAGCCGTTATAACACTTTATGTTTTAAACCAACCGAATTCATTTAGCACATGTACGTCTACCGTACTACATAGTTTACAACAATCATGCTAGAAAAGATAGGAAGAGGTTCACATACCTCGCGACGATTATCGACAATTAGCAAAACGCTCCAAAGTACTATACTCTTGCTAGCCTTTTCCACCCTTCAAGTAGAATACGCTACTCGTAGTACTCCAACCTATAATGGTCATAAAAGGTCTATTAACCTCTAGCTCTCTTCGTAAAATATTCTAAGTACAAGGTCACTAATTTCTACGGAAAATCGGGCAGCACTTCCTTTGTTTCTACATACTTTGCCACCTTTTTCAAGGCCGAATTCAATAACCAAATGCCACATTTAAGGCTCAAATCAATTCAGCAAATACCAAGGGGATTACACGCCCAAAAATACGTGTAAAAATTCCGCCCCACAATTACTACCAACTAGTCCACAATACAATGCAATTCTCGGCTACAACACACTACTTCTCTTTCAATTCCTTTTCCAATACAAGTTGTTATTCCAACATGCTACATAGTCATAAACAACTTCAACAACTATAATTTCCTTCTTTTATAACATATGACAACATAACTAGTAACCAACTCAAATTACAATCTTAAGGGCTAACATACTAGTTTTCGGATTAGGATTCCAATAGTCAATTCACTTATCAAACTTCATAATATATACCTCATGCTTGCTAATATCCAAAGCTACAACAATAAGTAATCTTAGTTACTAAAACGATAAGAATTATACCTTTACAAGCCCTTAATCTTTCCAAGATTCAAAGTCGCTCCTTAGCAATTCTTAGCTCCTTTCCTTATGTTCCAATCCGCTCCATGCACTCCTTAGAAGCCTATGAAGAACTCATCTTCAAGTTCCAACTTCAAAGTTGAAGAACTCCTTACGTTTCCGCCTTGCGACTAATACGGAAACGCCACTTTTCCGGAATCTTTCCATTGAGATAACCTTACAACACCCTTAGGGACCTTGGGTTTAAGTCTTGTGAATAATGGATCAAAACTACAATTTTTTTGTGTGGGAAGAGGGTGAACCCGTGAGCTTCTAAATGAAGAACAAGAAATGTGAAAATAATTCTAAGTGTTGAAGACTTGCTCTTGCACTAGTGTGTATATATAAAACAATGGAAAGTCAAGATTATAACAATTGTGTGGCTAGGATGAAGAGCATATGGATAATAGCCAAGTGGGCAAGTTGACTTGGTCAATACACTCAAGCTTGAAGACTTTCATCCACAATGGTCAAATGACCATCCTATCCTTGCAAAAATCGTCCAAGACCATGTGAGGGGGTGCAACGTGCCGCCCTCTCATTCGTCCATAAAATTCCGTAACCCTCGTGGGTCCCACAAAACGTAAAATTCCTCGGGTGGCCCCCACATGACCAAATCCGCAAAAATATAAATTCCATAATTCTTATAAGTTCTTAAAGTCTTAAATACCAAAGTTGAGAATCCAATTCTCAATAATAAACCTCTATCCTTCACGAAGTTCGGAAACTTTTCCGTCGAAAAATCACATCTTTCTTCCTTTCCAAAATTATCGCCGTATTCTCACGTACGTCCTCACATACATACCCTGGAACTACGGGGTGTAACATTCTCCCCCCCTTAGAAACATTCGTCCCGAATGTTCCTTCTAAGTCTCAAAACATACACGCGCCGGTATAGTCTTCACTACTATACTTATAAAACCAATTATGCCACACCTGGCCATAATATAACACATGCGCAAAACTCGAATCCAAGCCAACGAGGAATCATCTCTAACTTGTATAAAAAAAAACACTAAAGCTTCCACCCATGGTCTAAAGGATACTTCCTTCACCTCGTTACTTCACAAAAAGATCACTTCCCTTCTCTTAACACATGTTCACTTCTTCCCTTACTCGTCGTACCTTATCGTACACCTGAACTCTTTCTATTACACATACCACCCTTCAGTCATTGCTTCAGTTTCCAAAACCTTGGAGTCACTACCCCAAACCCAGTCATCTTACTAGCCTCAAATTTCTTTAAGGCCATTCCCAGCCTTCACGCTCCGATTCTGGTCGAACACATCCACGAACTCATACGATGGTTACCTAAACTTGGTCCTAGCACCCTCGTGACCCTACCACCTGGCGGGACCACCTCAAACTGACCCCACCTCATTCCGGGCTGCGGGTTGACCCGCGACCTGGCCTCAACCCGACCCATTATCGCGCCAAACTCTCTCGTTCCCTGATCCGGAACAATCTTACTAATTCACGTCATGAAAGCTACCACTTCTATCACAACTACCCATGGAATTATCACACAAATACTCCACGTATACTATGCACTCCGACAAAGATCACCCGCAAAATCTTTTACTCAAGACGGCCTTACATCTAAGGTCTCAATTGTCATAACTTCTGAGGTTCACAAATTACCTGACCCCAAACTTACCTTTTTAACTACCCATGCTTTCTAATCACAATTATCACAATGTTATCTGAACATAACACTTAACATAAAAAAAATCATCATATCACGCATACTAATCTCTAGAGGGTTAAGGATATACCTATAACTACTGCTTCACTTTCCCTTTGTCGCTCTAATCATAATCCTCGCCTCGTCATAGCTATAGAAGGCGATGACCCGCCACCGATCCTCGAAGGATGAGTCTTAACATCCGCTCTACCTGCTGACAATCCTCGCAAAATGGCCCCCGCCGCCAAGTGTAATAATCTCCCAAACTAGCACGACACCCCCCTTATGGAGTTTTCCACAACGGCCACACTGAGATAAGGGTGGCCTCATCCGGCGAGCACTCCTACTCCCCTGAAAATCTGAAACCGAGCCCCCGACCGCTCCCCGAATACCTGGGACGCTCAAGATCGCGGAGGACCACTGCATCGGGCGGAGGTGTATAACTAGCTCTTCGAGGCGGTCCGCCTCGAAAGTTACCAAAGGACCTGCCGTCTTGGCCTCTTACGCTGATCTCGTCCTCACACGGCCTCTACATTCCTCCATCCCCGTGCATATGCTCAGATACGGCAATGTCCATGCCCGGCCAAGTGCTACAATGAGCAAGCCTCGCCAAGTAGTCATCGAGCCCGTGGACGTAGCGGTGCACCCCCCTCCATATCCGCTTCTAACGCAGGGACATATCGAGCCAACGAAGTCGAACTCAACGTTGTACTCGAATCGCGCGCCTCTCTCTCAAAGATCAAAAATCTGTCGGCCCGTGCTCTTCGCATCTGTGGCGGCAAGAAATGGCCAAGGAATGCCTCAGAGAACTCATCCCATACAGCTGGAGGCGCATGCTCTCCCCGGGACAGCTCCCACGAATCAAACCACGATCGGCCAGATCACGCACCGACGCGAACCTAAGACCTCCGACTCGGTCTCAAGCCTTGATCACTCTCATGATCCGTCAGAATCGCTTGATGAACACCTGTGGATCATCCTCAGGCCTCGACCCGTAGAACTCAGGTGGGCTGCAGCTCAAAAAGTCCCGTAGTCTCAAACTATCCGATTTGGGGTGAACTACGGGTGCTACCGAACCGAATCGCAACATCGCCTATCTCGCGTCCGCCACGATCCTAGCTAGTAATCGCCATCTCCTTGTAACCCATATCCTCTGTTCCTGGCCGTGGGACTGGAGGCTCAGGTATCGTAGCCTCAGTAGCTACTGCTGCTGCTCTAAACTCTGTTGGGGCTAACGGCATCGCAGAACTCCCCATCTGAAGTACCACCCTTGGTAAAGACTGGGCCTCTGCCCTGGTAACCCTCTGTGCTCTACTCGCAGCTCCCTCTGCTGCCTTGCCCTTCTGGGCTCTGGTTGCCTTGCGTAAAGGAATAACTGGTACAAAAGAATA
Source organism: Przewalskia tangutica (assembly GCA_029844215.1). NCBI lineage: Eukaryota > Viridiplantae > Streptophyta > Magnoliopsida > Solanales > Solanaceae > Przewalskia > Przewalskia tangutica. Next base: position 57,197,504 of record CM056726.1, read on the forward strand.
CGTCAGAGGGAGTCCAACTTACAACACAGCTCTAAGGCACGATCTCAGAGTAAGAAGAATAGAAACCAATCCTAAATATCCTGTAGCCTCCTGATTATAGATGTGGTGCACAACACACCGATAATCAAGACTCTACTAGACACAGTCTGTAGACACTTTCCGAGGATTAACTGCTCTGATACCACTTTTGTCACGACCCGACCTTGGGCCCACGACTGGTGTCTTACCCCGGGCACCCTAGTGAATACAACATCAGAGAAAATCAGCGGAAATAAAAACATAAACATGAAACAAGATAAAATAAGAAACAGGCTAACCAAAACGGTTACCTTTCTGCATATATATACCTGAACAGTTATATCCTTTAAAACCCCGCCACAACAAGTACTGCACTCTAAGAATTTAACCACAACTATGACGGGACAGGGCCGCGCCATACCCCTGAATGTATAAGTACCTACAATGACAGGGGACTATACCAAAGATAAGCCTCCGGAGAAATGGAGCTTCCCAAAACGCTGAACTGTGATCCTTTGAGCGAGGATCAACAACCGGTGTACCTACCTGCGGCATGAACGCAGCCCTCGGGCGAGGTCAAGACAATGTACCAATTATGTGAAATCAGAAATATCAGAATGAAATCATAATAGTCTATATAAAGCAGGAGACATGTATGATAACCAAACTACAATCCACAATATATAAACAGTCATGTCAAGTCAGGGACTCACGCCCTCAAGGTCATCCCTCAAATATAACAATGGGTCTCACGCCCACAACATCAATCATGCCCGTGGAATTCCTTCCTCACTGCCGGCAGTCTATGATATAACTACACCAAGGAGTACATGAACACCGTGTCCCACCTGGTCATAAAACCGTGACGGCAAGTACGAAGGCATAACTACCAGATCCAAAGCCGCATCATCAACTGACCGGGGCAAGTACGAAAGCCAACTACCAGATATCAAAGCCGTACCAACAATACTATATAACTATACCACGAAGCTGACATGGGGCAAGTACGAAAGCCAACTATCAGATACCAAGGCCGCGTCACGTAGCTGACGGGGGCAAGTACGAGGGCTAACTACCAGATACCAAGGCCGTGATCACGAGACTTCCCCACAAAACTGAACGGGGCAAGTGCGAAGGCTAACTACCAGATACCAAAGCCGAATCAGCCACGACCGGGGCAAGTACGAGAGCCAACCACCAGATACCAAAGCCGAATCAAGAAACCCGTGGAGGGTCGGGTCCATGGAATGACACTATCAAGAACTGATCGGGGCAAGTACGAAAGCCAACTACCAGAACCAACCTGCATTAGCAACGACCGGGGCAAGTACGAGGGCTAACTACCAGATACCAAGGCCGAATCAGTAAACCTCATGGAGAGTTAGTCCATGGAACAACAATCCTCATGGAACCATACCCGTGGGCCACCCAACGTGTCAGTAGGTCCAAGGATATAACAAGACAACACTCCTAGTGGAAGCATACCGTGGGCCACCCATCGTGTCAGTATGTCCATCAATCAAGAATAACATGACCGACCCTCCATCGAGAGACGCGGTAACATAAAGATACAACACTTGCACAACAAGGCTATCACACGCAAACGTAGGCAAGTTACACACAACTCAAGGTACTTTCATTTTATGTCAAAGTCCGGGTTTTAACCCCAAAGTACTACATACATAATTCTTTTAAAAAGACCCATTTCTATCCCAAACGTCACCTGGTACTAACACTCGTAGTATCCAAAAATAGAGTAACTATTGTTTTAAGTAAACCAAAACAATTCCATACCTTCCTTTAAATAAACTAAGACAATACTATGCCTTCTTTTTTTTAAAACCAATTTAAGACAAAACCATGCCTTCTTTTTAAACCATAAACTCTTCAATTCCTCAAGTCCCTTTTCTTTTAGAAATCAAGTTCCTTACTTTGGAATTTAAGAAAATTAATTCTTGTATGTAATGATTCTTATTAAAGTAGCCATGATCTATAAAATGTAATAATTTTGTCTTATCTTAGCTTCTATGCAGATGGAGGTTTCTACTTGTTTTAATATAATTAATTGTCAGCACATTTTCCTTTATTAACGCTGCAATGGCTTGTTCGATACTTATTCTCATTTCCGAAATCAATATAACTTATTCCTTTTAAAACCCAATTACCCATTTCTCATAAAAGCGGTTTCACAACTTTTTAACACCAACCAAGTCCTTAATATTTCACATCAAGTCATTTATAAGTCAAGTCTCTTATCTTTTAAAAACCACAAACCATTTCTTTACCTACATAAAGTTGTTATAACAAACTTCCCATAAAGCCGTTATAACACTTTATGTTTTAATCCAACCAAATTCATTTAGCACATGTACGTCTACCGTACTACATAGTTTACAAAAATCATGCTAGAAAAGATAGGAAGAGGTTCACATACCTCGCGACGATTATCGACAATTAGCAAAACGCTCCAAAGTACTATACTCTTGCTAGCCTTTTCCACCCTTCAAGTAGAATACGCTACTCGTAGTACTCCAACCTATAATGGTCATAAAAGGTCTATTAACCTCTAGCTCTCTTCGTAAAATATTCTAAGTACAAAGTCACTAATTTCTACGGAAAATCGGGCAGCACTTCCTTTGTTTCTACATACTTTGCCACCTTTTTCAAGGCCGAATTCAATAACCAAACGCCACATTTAAGGCTCAAATCAATTCAGCAAATACCAAGGGGATTACACACGCAACAGTGTAAAAATTCCGCCCCACAATTACTACCAACTAGTCCACAATACAATGCAATTCTCGGCTACAACACACTACTTCTCTTTCAATTCCTTTTCCAATACAAGTTGTTATTCCAACATGCTACATAGTCATAAACAACTTCAACAACTATAATTTCCTTCTTTTATAACATATGACAACATAACTAGTAACCAACTCAAATTACAATCTTAAGGGCTAACATACTAGTTTTCGGATTAGGGTTCCAATAGTCAATTCACTTATCAAACTTCATAATATATACCTCATGCTTGCTAATATCCAAAGCTACAACAATAAGTAATCTTAATTACTAAAACGACAAGAATTATACCTTTACAAGCCCTTAATCTTTCCAAGATTCAAAGTCGCTCCTTAGCAATTCTTAGCTCCTTTCCTTATGTTCCAATCCGCTCCATGCACTCCTTAGAAGCCTATGAAGAACTCATCTTCAAGTTCCAACTTCAAAGTTGAAGAACTCCTTACGTTTCCGCCTTGCGACTAATACGAAAATGCCACTTTTCTGGAATCTTTCTATTGATATAACCTTACAACACCCTTAGGGACCTTGGGTTTAAGTCTTGTGAATAATGGATCAAAACTACAATTTTTTGTGTGGGAAGAGGGTGAACCCGTGAGCTTCTAAATGAAGAACAAGAAATGTGAAAATAATTCTAAGTGTTGAAGACTTGGTCTTGCACTAGTGTGTATATATAAAACAATGGAGGGTCAAGATTATAACAATTGTGTGGCTAGGATGAAGAGCACATGGATAATAGCCAAGTGGGCAAGTTGACTTGGTCAATACACTCAAGCTTGAAGACTTTCATCCACAATGGTCAAATGACCATCCTATCCTTGCAAAAATCGCCCAAGACCATGTGAGGGGGTGGCACGTGCCGCCCTCTCATTCTTCCATAAAATTCCGTAACCCTCGTGGGTCCCACAAAACGTAAAATTCCTCGGGTGGGCCCCACATGACCAAATCCGCAAAAATATAAATTCCATAATTCTTATAAGTTCTTAAAGTCTTAAATACCAAAGTTGAGAATCCAATTCTCAATAATAAACCTCTATCCTTCACGAAGTTCGGAAACTTTTCCGTCGAAAAATCACATCTTTCTTCCTTTCCAAAATTACTGTCGTATTCTCGTACGTACGTCCTCACATACATAACCTGGAACTATGGGGTGTAACACTTGGATTTGGGTTTCGCGCGTATGTTATATTATGGCCATTGATGGCATGATTGGTTTCGTAAGTATAGTAGTAAAGACTATACCGGCGCATGTACGTTTGGAGACTTAGAAGGAACATTCGGGACGAATGTTTCTAAGGGGGGAAGAATGTTACACCCCGTAGTTCCAGGGTATGTATGTGAGGATGTACGTACGAGAATACGACATTTAAATTAGAAAGGAAGAAAGATGTGATTTTTCGACGGAAAAGTTTCCGGATTTTGTGAAGGATAAAAGTTCGTTAATGGGAATTGGATTCCCAGATTTGGTATTAAGACTTTTTGGAATATTTGAGAATTATGGAATTTTATTTCCGGAATTGGTCACGTGGGGCCCACGGGGAAAATTTACGGTTTGTGGGGCCCACTTTATTTTCGGATTTTTGGCATTACGGATATTTTCGGAAGATGAAATATTTTGGATGAGTAGAGGGGAGACACGTGTCACCCCCATGTGGCCATGTTGGCCGAATGGTAGGAAGACAAGTGTCTTGGACGGTTTTTGAGTGGACAAGTGGCTAGCCACTTGTCCCAAAGTTGTGGTGGACATGTGGTTGGTAGAACCCACACCCACATGTCCCCAATCTACACCATACACTTGCCTAGATCTTGGACATTTATTTCTCTATAAATACCCCTTTGTGCAAGACTAATTCTTCATCCACACTTAAGAGTTTCCAAGGCTAAAATAATACTCCCTCCTTTGTAGTTCTCGTCCACCCCCACCCCCCCCCCCCCCCCACTTTGTGTAGAAAATACTTCAAGTATTGATGTATTATCCCAAATACCTTAGCCTAGTATTCCTAGTAGTATTCCAAAGTTATTTCAATACTAAGAGCCCGGAAATACTACTTTATTCCAATAGTCGCAAAATGAAGCCCTAGAAAAATCTTCATAGCTTAGATGAAGTGTTAAGAGAAGTTGTTTAGAAACTTCAAAGGGTTGCTTGGAGCGGGTTGGAGCGTAAGGAATTGGAGCTAAACGTTGCTCAGGATCAACTTATAATCTTGGATAATTTTGGGCTTATCGAGGTAATGATCTTTGTCCCCCTATTGTAATTGGATATTACATATTGTAGTAGTTTCAATCGAGTATAAGATTTATTGGAAGGATAATTATAAAGAATTGAACAGATTTACATTGGGTGTATTCTGATGAGACTTGTAGTATTATTGTGGGGCGATGTTGTACACGTCCGGTTAGACGGTAACCCTATTGGAGTTGTTGGCTCGTAGCGGGCCTCGATAGAGGAGGAGATTTATGTGGTCATGCGGGGAGGTGCCGCCAAATTTTCCGTAGAATAAGGAGCCTTGTACTTAGAATTGTTCTACGAAGAGATCGAGAAGTTAATAGACGTCTTGTGGCCTTTATAGGTGGAAGTACTACGAGTAGCGTATTCTACTTGAAGGGTGGAAAGGGCCAGCAGGGTTACAATACTTTGGAGCTTTTTGCTTTTTATCGATAATCGTCGCGAGGTATGTGAACCTCTTCCTATCTTTTCTAGCATGATTATGTGAACTATGTAGTACGGTAGACGTACATGTGCTAAACGAATTTGGTTGGTTTAAAACATAAAGTGTTATAACGGCTTTATGAGAAGTTTGTTATAACAACTTTATGTAGGTAAAGAAATGGTTTGTGGTTTTTAAAAGATAAGAGACTTGACTTATAAATGACTTGATGTGAAATATTAAGGACTTGGTTTGTGTTGAAAAGTTGTGAAACCGCATTTACGAGAAATGGGTAATTGGGTTTTTAAAAAGGAATAAGTTATATTGATTTCGGAAATGAGAATAAGTATCGAACAAACCACTGCAGCGTTAATAAAGGAAAATGTATTGACAAATAATTAATTATATTAAAACCAGTAGAACCTCCATCTGCATAGAAGCTAAGATAAGACAAAATTGTATTACATTTCCTAGATCATGGTTGCTTTAATAAGATCATTAATAACAAGTATTGATTTTTCTTAAATTCCAAAGTAAGGAACTTGTTTTCTAAAAGAAAAGAGACTTGAGGAATTAAAGTGTTTTGGTTTTAAAGAAGGCATGGTTTTGTCTTAAAATGGTTTAAAAAGAAGGCATGGTTTTGTCTTAAAATGGTTTAAAAAGAAGGCATGGTTTTGTCTTAAATTGGTTTACTTAAAAAGATAGTTACTCTATTTTGATACTACGGGTATCGTGTGACTTTTTGTGAAAGAAATGGATCTTTTAAAGAGTTAAAGTACGTAGTACCTTGGGGTTAAAATCCGAATTTGTTGTAATAAAATGAAAGTCTATGAGTACGTTGAACTTGCCTATGCTTGCTGTGATAGCCTTTGTTGTGCAAGTATTTTGATTCTGTGCTACCGAGTCTCTCGATGGAGGGCCGGTTATATTGTTATATCCTTGGACCTACTGACATGTTGGGTGGCCCATGGGTATGGTTCCATTAGGATTGTTGTTCCATGGACTAGCTCTCCATGAGGTTTTTACTGATTAGGCTTTGGTATCTGGTAGTTGGCTCTCGTACTTTCCCCGGTCGTGGCTGATTCGGCTTTAGTTCTGGTAGTTAGCCTTCGTACTTGCCCCGTTCAGTTTTATGGCGAAGTCTCGTGACTACGGTTGTGATCTGGTGGTTGTTACACCCCGCATTTCAGGTCTAGCTTATGAGACCGTACGAAAGGAACTAAGATCAAAAGTTTAGAAAGATAGAGTGATGGACTATTTTCGGACGGGTTTTAGTCAACTTGGAGGAGGTTTATGCCCCGTTACATCAGGAGTTTTTAGGTGTTTCAAACACCTAGTGTGTAGTCTGTTAAATCTAGTTCCCAACGCAACAAACCGTTCGTCGATAGGACATCGGAGTCGAAAGATATGGAAGTTACAAGTTCGGTGCACAGTCAGGCATATAGGTATTTTCTGTCAGGGGCCACAGCACCGCGGCGCCGGTTGTACTGGGAGTTCGCTGAGGTTACAGCGCCGCGCCGAATCTGAGGTCGCGGCGGAATACAGGAAATTCGGAGGTGGAGCGCCATGGCCGGGCTGGCGCCAAGGCGGGATTTTTCCGCAGTAAAGGGAGAAAAACAGGGGATATTTTAGAGAAAAGCCTATGAAAGGGTGACAAGTGTCCCTCCCATCTTTTTGACCAAGAAAAGGGTCCTATTTTAGGGCCAAGTCTTGGAAGACTTGGTCATTTCATCTAACCCTCCTAAGAACTCCTATCCCTTTCTCTCTAGATTTTTGAAGAAAACCTAGCCTAAGGAAGAATTGTTGGAGCGGCGGCAAGAAGACAAGGTGTTGGTAAGCTTGTAGGAAGTGCACGTGGACAAGTTTGGAGGGAAAGGAGTTGAAGACAAAAGGCTTTAGTGGGCTAATCCAAAAGGTAAAAGATTCCATCTTCTCTTGGATATAGGTTTTAATACTTGTTATAGTTGATTTAGACCACGTGAATCATGTATTAGAGATTGGTAAGTACTTTGGATTTTGGAAGGCTAGAAATTCGAAAATGACATGATTGAGTCATTTGAATTTGAATTACAATTTGGTCGTTATCTAAAGTCGTCGCATGTTATCTACTAGAGGATTGTAGTAGCTTTAATCGATTTCGGCTTGATTACATGTCATACTAAGCAACTTGTATTGAAATAGAGATTGAAAGAGTAGTAGTGTTGTTGTAGCCGAGAATTGGATGAGAATTGGTGTTGTTGTACCTCTAATTGCCGAATGTACACTTATATTTTGTGGACTAGTTTTGATGTCAATTGTGGGGCGGAATTTTACACGTCTTGTAGGCGTGTAATCCCCTATTGTTAACTACATTGTTGAGCCTTAAATGTGGCGTGTTTGGTTACTGAATTCGGCCTTGAAAAAGGTGGCAAAGTAAGTAGAGACAAAGGAAATGCTGTCCAAATTTCCATAGAATAAGGGGCTTTGCAATTAGAGTATTATACGTTAAAGCTAGAAGCTAATAGACGTATTATGGCCATTATATGGTGAAGTACTACGAGTAGCATATTCTACTTGAAAGGTGGAAAGGACTAGCAAGGGTATAGTACTTTGGAACAGTTGGCTACCTGTGGATAATCGTCGCGAGGTATGTGATTCTTCCTATCCTCTTGAGCATGATTATTTGTGAAATGTATAGTGCGGTAGACGCACGTGTGTTAAAGGAGTTTGATTTCCCTTTTGTGCCTTGGCTTGATATGAAGTGTAAAGGGCTTGATTGTGTGGAAAAGTAGTAAAATCTTATTCGTTAGTAATGAGTACTCGGTTGTTAAAGAAAAAGCCCTCTTGGTCTCATAAATGCTTATAGTTGTAATTGGTTAGTTTAAAAACATAAAGTGTTATAATGACTTTATGGGAAGTTAGTTATAACGACTTTATGTAGGTAAAGGAATGGTTTGTTGATTTCAAAAGATAAGAGACTTGTCTTATAATTGACCTAAATGGTGTTGAAAAGTGTGAAACCTCATTCGTGAGTAATGAGTACATGGTCTTTAAAAGAACAAAGTTTTATTTGGTTTCTTGACATTCTAAAGTAAGGAGACTTAAAGGCTTTTTGAAGGTCATGTAACTTGATTTTGGGAAAAGAGAAGTAACTTGAGTTTAATAGTATAAGTAACTTGTTTTCAAATATTGAACTCTTCTTGATGGAAAAATATAAGTGGCTTGGTTTTAAAAGGTAGGAGTACCTTGATTTTAAAGGGGTTAGTTACTTGGGTTTTAATGGTATACTTGACGTTGTGTTAAAAGTGTTTAAAGTACTTGATTTAAACATGAACGTGTTTGGTGCTACGGATATTAGTATCGAGTTGTTTTTACGTAAGAAAAGAAGGAGATCTTCTTTTTGAAATAATTAAAGTATGTAGTACTTTGGGGGTTAAAAACCCGTATTTTGACATAAAATGAAAGTACCTTGAGTTGTGTGTAACTTGCCTATGCTTGTTGAGATAGCCTTTGTTGTGCAAGTGTTTGATTTTGTGCTACCGAGTCTCTCGATGGAGGGCCGGCTATCTATTTGATTGATGGACATACTGACACGTTGGGTGGCCCACAGGTTTGCTTCCACAGTGAGTATTATCTTGTTATTGTTTGGACATACTGACACGTTGGGTGGCCCACGGGTATGCTTCCACAGTGAGTATTATCTTGTTATTGTTTGGACATACTGACACGTTGGGTGGCCCACGGGTATGCTTCCACAGTGAGTATTATCTTGTTATTTGTTTGGACATACTGACACGTTGGGTGGCCCACGGGTATGCTTCCACTATGGGTGTCATCTTGTTATCTCCTTTGGGCATACCGACACGTTGGATGGTCCACGGGTATGGGCCCACTAGGACGGTTCCAGGGCCATGCCTATACCGAGGTGAGATGTCGGGGCATGCGGCCATTGTGCGGGTTAAATTCCCGGGTTGTATTTGAGTGATGATTTTACGGGCATGAGTCCCTGACTTGACATGACTGCTTATATGTTGTGTACTGTATTTTGGTTATCATACATGTCTCCTGCTTTTTATAGACTATTATGATTTCATTTACAGTATTTTCAGTTTCACATACTTGGTACCTGTTGTACTGACCTCTTTCGGGGGGCTGCGTTCATGCCGCAGGTTGAGGTACATAGCTTGATGATCCGCACTCTTAGGATCGTTGTTCAGTTCTCGGAAAGCTCCATATCTCCGGAAGCTTGTCTTATGGTACGGTTCCCTCAAGTAGTAGACTTTTGTACATTCAGGGGCATGGCGGGGCCCTGTCCCGTCATTGTTGTTATAAAATTCTTAGAGGTCTGTAGTACTATTGTGGGCAGGGTTTGTAAAGGATATAACTGCGCAAGTTTTTATTTATTTACAGAAAGGTAACCGTTTTGGTTAGTCTGTTTTCTTATTTCTCTGTTCATCTTCTATGAGTTTTTATTTCCGCTGATTTTCTCTGTTGTTGTATCACTAGGGTGCCCGGGGTAAGGCACCATCGCGAGCCCGAGGTCGGTTCGTGACAAAAGTGGTATCAGAGCAGTTAGTCCTCAAAAAGTGTCTACAGACCGTATCTAGTAGAGTCTTGATTATCGGTGTGTTGTGCACCACATCTATAATCAGGAGGCTATAGGATATTTAGGATTGGTTTCCATTCTTCTCACTCTGAGATCGTGCCTTAGAGCTGTGTTATAAGTTGGACTCCCTCTGACGTATTCCTTTTATACCAGTGATGCCTCCACGAAAGCGGCAAACGTGGCCCGTAAGGGCAAGGCAAGAGGAGTCTGCGAGTAGAGCGGCGGCGGTCTCTCGAGGCCACGATTCGAGCCTCACCCCACGACCAGGAACAGAAGATATGGGTTACAAGGAGATGGCCCAGTTACTAGCTAGGATTGTGGCTAGACACGAGGACAGACGAGAGTCGGAGGTTCCAGTGGCACCCGTAGTTCACCCGAGGTCAGATAGTTTGAGACTTCGGGAGTTTCTGAGTTGCAGCCCACCCGAGTTCTATGGGTCGAGGACTGAGGATGATCCTAAGGAGTTTATCCGACAGTTGCGGCGGATCATGAGAGTGATCAAGGCCTCTGAGACAGAGTCGGTAGTTTTGGGTTCGCATCGGCTGCGTGATACTGCAGTCGACTGGTTTGATTCATGGGAGCTGTCCCGGGGGGAGCATGCACCTCCAGCTGGATGGGACGAGTTCTCAGAGGCATTTCTTGCACACTTCTTGCCTTCGCAGGTGAGGAGAGCCCGGGCAGATAGATTTTTGATGTTGAGGTAGAACGGGCGGACTGTTCGGGAGTACAATGTAGAGTTTGACTCATTGGCCCGGTATGTCCCCGATTTAGTGGCAGACATGGAGGATAGAGTGCACCGTTATGTCACCGGGCTCGATGATTATTTAGCGGAGGGGTGCACAGGAGTAGATCTTCAGCCGGGCATAGACATTGCGCATCCGTGCCTATCGCGCTGACCGAGGAACGTAGAGGTCGACGGATAACCAAGATCGCCAGAAGAGGCCGTGGGCAGGTCCTTTGGTGACTTTCGAGGCGTGCCTCGCGAAAGCTAGTTATGCGCCTCGCCCGATGCGGAGTGCCCACGCGATCTTCGGGCGTTCGGGAGATTCGGGAGCGGTCGTGGCTCAAGGTTTGATTTTTGGGAAACAGGGTGTTAGCCAGATGGGACCATCCCTACCTCGTTGTGGCCGTTGTGGTAGGCTCCATGATGGAGAGTGTCGTGCTAGTATGGGAGTTTGTTTTACGTGCGGCCAGCAGGGCCATTTTGCGAGAAATTGTCCAACCAGAGGTAGCGCGGATGTAGAGACTCAGCCTTCGGATCGGCGATCGTTCATCTCCTCCTTTGTGCGCGTGCGAGAAGAACATGATTAGAACGACAAAGGGAAAGTGAAGCAATAGTTACAGGTATATTCTTAACCCTCTAGAGACTAGTATGCATTGATATTATGGTGATGTGCTAAGTGTTATGTTCGGATAGCTTGGTGTTAAAAATGTGATTTAGAAGCCTGATCAGTGAAAAGGGTAAGTCTGGGGATGAGAAAATTTTGAACCTTAGAATTTATAACAATCGAGACCTTAGATGTAAGGCCGTCTTGAGTAAAAGATTTTTACGGTTATCTTTGTCGGAGTACAAAGTATACGTGGAGTATATTCGGGTGATAAGTCCATGAGTGGTGGGAGCTTTTGTGATATTAGAGATGATCCCTCGTTGGCTGGGATTTAAAGTTTTGCGTGATTAGTATATTATGGCCGTGAGTGGCATATTTGATGTTTGTAGGTGTAGTAGTGAAGACTATACCGGCGCATGCATTTTGGAGACTTAGAAGGAACATTCGGGACGAATGTTTCTAAGGGGGGGAGAATGTTACACCCCGCATTTCAGGTCTAGCTTATGAGACCGTACGAAAGGAACTAAGATCAAAAATTTAGAAAGATAGGGTGATGGACTGTTTTCGGATGAGTTTTAGTCAACTTGGAGGCGGTTTATGCCCCGTTACATCAGGAGTTTTTAGGTGTTTCAAACTCCTAGTGTGTAGTCTGTTAAATCTAGTTCCTAACGCAACAAACCGTTCGTCGATAGGACATCGGAGTCGAAAGATATGAAAGTTACAAGTTCGGTGCGCAGTCAGGCATATAGGTATTTTCTGTCAGGGGCCACAGCGCCACGGCGCCGGAGGTAGGGCCGCGGCGCCGGTTGTACTGGGAGTTCGCTGAGGTTACAGCGCGGCCGAATCTGAGGGCATGGCGCGAATACAGGAAAGTCTCAGAGGTGGAAGCGCCGCGGCGGGATTTTTCCGCGGTAAAGGGAGAAAAACAGGGGATATTTTAGAGAAAAGCCTATGGGAGGGTGACAAGTGTCCCTCCCATCTTTTTGACCAAGAAAAGGGTCCTATTTTAGGGCCAAGTCTTGGAAGACTTGGTCATTTCATCTAACCTGTCACGACCCGACCTCGGGCCCGCGACTGGTACCTTACCCCGGGCACCCTAGTGATACAACATCAGAGAAACTCAGCGAAAATAAAAAAACCTAAACATGAAACAAGATATACAATAAGAAAGCAGGCTAACCAAAACGGTCACCTTTCTGCACATATATATACATATTCGAACAGTTACATCCTTTACAAACCCTACCCACAACAGTACTACAGACCTCTAAGAGTTTTTATAACAACTATGACGGGACAGGGCCCCGCCATACCCCTAAATGTAAGTACCTACAATGACAGGGGACTATACCAAAGATAAGCCTCCGGAGAAACGGAGCTTCCCAATACGCAGAACCGTGATCCTATGAGCGAGGATCAACAACCGGTGTACCTCTACCTGCGGCATGAACGCAACCCCCCGAAGGAGGTCAGTACAACAGGTACCAAGTATGTGAAACTGAAAAATACTGTAAATGAAATCATAATAGTCTATATAAAGCAAGAGACATGTATGATAACCAAACTACAGTACAACATATAAGTTGTCATGTCAAGTCAGGGACTCACACCCTCAAAGTCATCACTCATGCCCGTGGAATTCCTTCCTCGCTGCCGGCAGTCCATGACATAAATCATACTCATGTGATGCGCCCGTGGCATCCTACCTCACTGTCGGCGTACACATATACAATACATATATATACCTCCCGCCGTGGAATCCTCGTCCGCTGCGTGTAGGTGTAACATATAACCACGTGACTCCAAAGTGGCATCCTACCTCACTGTCGGCGTACACATATACAATATATATATATATATATATATATATATATATATATATATATATAATACGCGGCCGCATGCCTCGGAATCCCTCATCGGTGTAGCATGGCCATAACGTGCCCTCGGCATCCTCATCGCAGCGCAGTCTTCATGGGGAGCTAGCCCATGGAATAATGATCGTAATATACCATGCCCCCGGAATCCCTCATCGGTGTAGACAGGTCTTCATGGAGAGCTAGCCCATGGAATAATAGTAATGGTCACATGCCCCCGGAATCCCTCATCGGTGTAGACATGCCCATGTGACAATAATAATATACCGGGAGTTAACCCGCTGTATGGCCGCATGCCCCCGGAATCCCTCATCGGTGTAGACATGTCCATGTGATAATAACAATGGAAGCATACCCGTGGAATCCTCCGTCACTGCCGGTACATCCAATGAAACGTACGGACATCTAAGCCGCATCCTGGTCGCATGCCCCGACATCCCTCATCGTACAAACATGGCCAAGATCAAACAAAATGGAAGCATACCCGTGGAATCCTCCGTCACTGCCGGTACGTCCAACAAATTCACAACAAGTCAGCCGACCCTCCAACCGAGAGACGCGGTAACATAGTAATACCAGCAAGGCTATCACAACTAGCATAGGCAAATTTAACATACTCTTAGACTTCCATTTTATGACAACAAATCCGGGTTTTAACCCCAAAGTACTACATACATTAATCCTTTCAAAAAGATCTCTTTTTACGTAAAAACAACTCGATACTATTATCCGTAGTACCAAACACGTTCATGTTTAAATCAAGTACTTTACACTTTTTAAACCAAGTGGCTTACACTTTTAAAACAACGTCAAGTATACTTTTAAAACCCAAGTAACTAACTCTTTTAAGATCAAGGTACTCCTACTTTTTAAAACCAAGCCACTTATATTTTTCTCATCAAGAAAAGTTCGATATTTGAAAATAAGTTACTTATACTTTTAAACTCAAGTTACTTCTCTTTTCCCAAAATCAAGTTACCATTTTAAATCCAATAATAAAACCATTCTTTTGTTTTAATAAAGTCGTTATAACTAACTTCCCATAAAGCTATTATAACACTTTATGTTTTAAACCAATTTAAGACAAAACCCTGCCTTTCTTTTAAACCAAAACACTTCAAATTCTCAAGTCTCTTTTCTTTTAGAAATCAAGTTCCTTACTTTGGAATTTAAGAAAACAATACTTGTTTATAATGATTCTTATTAAAGCAGCCATGATCTAGGAAATGTAATACAATTTTGTCTTATCTTAGCTTCTATGCAGATGGAGGTTTCTACTTGTTTTAATATAATTAATTGTCGTTACTTTTTCCTTTATTAACGCTGCAATGACTTGTTCGATACTTATTCCCATTTTTCGAAATCAATATAACTTATTCCTTTTCCTTTTCTTTAGACAAAGTACTCATTTCTCACGAATGAGGTTTCACCACTTTTTAACACAATTAAAGTTCTTCACATTTCATATCAAGTCAAATATAAGTCAAGTCTCTTATCTACATAAAGTCGTTATAACTAACTTCCATAAAGCTATTATAACACTTTATGTTTTAAACCAACCAAAATTCGCTTAGCACACGTACGTCTATCGTACTACATAGTTCACAACAATCATGCTAGAAAAGATAGGAAGAGGTTCACATACCTCGCGACGATTATCGACAATTAGCAAAATGCTCCAAGTACTATAACCTTGCTAGCCTTTTCCACCCTTCAAGTAGAATACACTACTCGTAGTACTTCCACCTATAATGGCCATAAAACGTCTATCAACTTCTCGATCTCTTTGTAGCACAATTCAAAGTACAAGGTTCCTTATTCTACGGAAAATTCGGCAGCACCTCCCCCCCCCCCCCCCGCAACCACATAAATCTCCTCCTCTATCAGGGCCCGCTACCAAGCCAACAACTCCAAGTGGGGTTACACGTCTAACCGGACGTGTACAACACTGCCCCACAATAATACTACAAGTCTCAGAATACACCAATGTAAATCTGATTCAATTCTTTATAATCATCCTTCCAATATATCTTATACTCAGTTCTAAAATACTACAATATGTTATTTCCAATTACAATAGGGGGACAAAGATCATTACCTCGATAAGCCCAAAATTATCCAAGATTAATAAGTCGATCCTGAGCAATGCTTAGCTCCAATTCCTTATGATCCAACCCGCTCTAAGCAACCCTTAGAAGTTTCTACACAACTTCTCTTAACACTTCAACCAACTATGAAGATTTCCCTAGAGTTTCATTTTGCGACTATTGGAATAAAGTAGTAATTCCGGGCTCTTAGTATAAAGATAACTTTGGAATACTACAAGGGATTTCAAGGCTAAGGTATTTGGGACTATACCAACACTTGAAGAATTTTCTACACAAAGGGGGGGGGGGGGTGTTTGGACAAGAATTACCTAAGGGAGGGAGGGAGAATTTTTTTGCCTTGGAAATTATTTCAAGTAAGGGATGAATAAAGTCTTGCACTTAAGGGGGGTATTTATAGAGAAATCAAAGGCCAAGATCAAGGCAAGTGTATGGTGAAGATTGGGTCCAAGTGTGAGTGGAGTCTTCCAACCAAATGTCCACCACAACCTTGAGACATATGTCCACCACAAAAATGGGACAAGTGCCACTTGTCCACCAAAAACGTCCAACAATTGTCCACCAACCATTCGGCCAACATGACCACATGGGGGTGACACGTGTCGCCCCCCTACTCGTCCAAAATATTTCATCTTACGAAAATATCCGTAATGCCAAAAATCCGAAAATAAAGTGGGCCCCACAAAACCGTAAATTCTCCCGTGGGCCCCACGTGACCAATTTCGGAAATAAAATTCCATAATTCTTAAAAATTCTTAAAGTCTTAAATACCAAAGTTGAGAATCCAATTTTTAATAATAAACCTTTTTCCTTCATAAAATCCGGAAACTTTTCCGTCGAAAAAAAAATCACATCTTTCTTTCTTTCCAATTTTTGTGTCGTATTCTCGTACGTACGTCCTCGTATACATACCCTGAAACTACGGGGTGTAACATTCTTCCCCCCCTTAGAAACATTCATCCCGAATGTTCCTTCTAAGTCTCCAAGCACACCTGTGCCGGTATAGTCTTCCCTACTATACTTACAAAACCACTTATGCCACACCTGGCCATAATATAACACACACGCAAAAACTCAAATCCAAGCCAACGAGAAATCACCTATAACGTGCATAACATCATTATAAGCTCCCACCCAAGGTCTAAAGGATACTCTCTTTGCATCTTCACTTCACAAAAATGATCTCTTTTATTCTGTTAACACACGTTCACTTCTTTCCTTACTCGTCGTACCCTTCTCGTACACCCGAACTCTTTCTATTACACGTACCATATTTCAGTAATCGCTTCTGCTTTCGAATTCTTGGGGTTTCTACTATCCAACTTTGTCATTTTACTAGCCTCAAATTCCTTTAGGCCATTCCCGGCCTTCACGATCCGATTCTGGTCGAACGCATCCACGAACTCGTACAACGGTTACCTAAACTTGGGCCTTGCACCCTCGTGACCCCATCACCTAGCGGGACTACCTCAAATTTACCTTACTTCATTCCGGGCTGCGGGTTGACCCGCAATCTGGCCTCAACCCGGCCCATTATCGCGCCAAACTCTCTCGTTCCCCGATCCTGAACAATCTTACTAATTCACGTCATGGAAGCTACCACTTCTATCTCAAACTACCCATGGAATTATCTCACGAATACTCCACGTATACTATGCACTCCGACAAAGATTAACCGTAAAGTCTTTTACTCAAGACGGCCTTACATCTAAGGTCTCAACTGTTATAAATTCTAAGGTTCACAATTTTCTCATCCCCAGACTTACCCTTTTCACTAACCAGGCTTATAAATCACATTTTATCACAATCCAACCAAACATAATACTAAACACATCATCATAACATCAATACATACTAGTCTCTAGAGGGTTAAGGATATACCTGAAAATCAAATAGGCGGTTCAAAGGGCCGCTAAAACTGGGAACTTACACTGCGACCTCTGTCGTGGCCTGCCGGTGTATGAACATCCTGCCTAGCTATGGAAGGTGAAGAACCCGCATCGATCCGTAGTCCGTGCTATCCCACCGCCACCTGGTCGGACGATCTCTCGCCAAATGGCCTCGTTGGCGCAGCATAACAAGCCGTCGAAATAGTACGACACTCACAAGATGGGGTCTACCACATCGACCACACCGAGGTAGGGTGGCTCCATCGCTAACACCCTCCTCCCGGGAAACGATGTCACGACCGAACCGGGCGTGGTCGTGCCTTACCGCACCCAGTAGTCATACATCGAGTAATCGGAATATAAATAAGACATGAAACAATTATCAAATGAAACAGTTTAACCATGAAAATATCGCCTTTCGGCTGTATATATAATAAAACTTTGAACAGCTTATCCCTTTTTACAAACTCGCCTGCATTTACAGACCTCTAAGAAAGTGACAACAACTATGACGACAGGGGCCGCCATACCCCACGAATGTACAAGACTCTGCACTGTGGTAACATACCAAAAGATAAGCCTCAAGAAACGGGGCTTCCTAACACGCTGAATCGTGATCCTATGGCGAGGATCCACAACCGATGTACTCTACTGCGGCATGAACGCGGCCCGAGGAGGTCAAGATAACAGTACCAAGTATGTGAAATCGTAAAATCGTAAATGAAATCATAATAGTCTATATAAAGCGAGAGACATGTATGATAACCAAACTACGATTCACAACATAAAAGCGATCATGTCAAGTCGGGGACTCACGCCTCAAGTCATCCTCATGCGTGGAACTCCTTCCTCACCGCCAGCCTAGGTACAAATCGTGTGGAATACGTGTCCCGGCCCATCCCATGGGACTCGGTAAAGAATCATGTAGAATACGTGTCCCGACCCATCCCATGGGACTCGGTAAAGAATCAGGTGGAATACGTGTCCCGGCCCATCCCATGGGACTCGGTGAAGATTCATGTGGAATACGTGTCCCGGCCCATCTCATGGGACTCGGTGAAGAATCAAATGGAATACGTGTCCCGGCCCATCTCATGGGACTCGGTGAAGAATCAAATGGAATACGTGTCCCGGCCCATCTCATGGGACTCGGTAGCATAGAAATACAACATTTGCACAACAAAGGCTATCACCACAAGCATAGGCAAGTTACACACAACTCAAGGTTATTTTATGCCATCGTCCAGGTTCTGACCCCAAAGTATTTCGTACGTTAAATTCTTTTTTAAAAGATCCAGATCTTTTATAAAGGTCACCCGATACCCGTAGTATTAAAATAGAGTGACTCACATTTTTAGGTAAACCAAAACACTTTCCTTTTCAACATCAAGTAACAACATTCTTTTCCATAAGTTCAAGTTTGCCTAATTTCAAGTACTTAAGTCTCTTATTTTAGAAAGGTTTTCGTAGTTCATAGTCTTAATCGCTTAAGAATATAATTCTCTTTTAAACAATTTGAGAAACATATTCCTTATATGTGAGTAGGTTATTTTTGTTCAAAATCAATCTTATTAAAGCAGCCATGATCTAGGAAATGTAATATCATTTTGTCTCATCTTAGCTTCTATGCAGATGGAGGTTTCTACTGGTTTCAATAATACTTAATTAGTCAAAACATTTCCCTTTATTAACGCTGCAGTGGTTTGTCGATACTCATTCTGATTTCAAATCAAGAAACATTATTCCTTTTTAAACAAAACAAGTACTCATTACTCACGAATGAGGTTTCACACAAAATTCATATTAATTCATTTAAGTCAAGTCTCTTCTCTTTTAAGATCGAGTCTCATAACTTCTTAAAATCAATAAACCATTCTTTTTATCTCTCTTAAGTCGTCATACCTAACTTCCCATAAAGCTAGTATAACTCTTAAGCTTTCAAACCAAGTATTATTCTTCTTTCAAAAAGGATTCTTAATTCTTTTGAAATACTTCAAGATTCTTATTATTCAGGCTTAAGTCAAAAGACATTGCCGTAAAACTACATTCAGTTAACACACGTACGTCTACCGTACTATATATGTATTCTTTTAAAATACTTCCAGATTCTTATTATTCAGGCTTAAGTCAGAAGACATTGCCGTAAAACTACATTCAGTTAACACACGTACGTCTACCGTACTATATATGTATTCTTTTAAAATACTTCCAGATTCTTATTATTCAGGCTTAAGTCAGAAGACATTGCCGTAAAACTACATTCAGTTAACACACGTACGTCTACCGTACTATATATGTATTCTTTTAAAATACTTCCAGATTCTTATTATTCAGGCTTAAGTCAAAAGACATTGCCGTACAAGTACGTTCAGTTAACACACGTACGTCTACCGTACTATATATATATATATTCTTTAAAATATCATGCTCAAGAGGATAGGAAGAATCACATACCTCGCGACGATTATCGACTATTAGCAAAACGCTCCACGGCTATAACCCGGCTAGCCTTGTCCACCTTCCAAGTAGTACATGCTACTCGCAGAACATTCAACCAACAACGGTTATAAGTCTACTGTAAATACAGTCCTATGTAAGTACAATTTAATCTTCTTTTTTAATATTCTTCTGATGTGATCTATTCAATTCTTTTCTGTAATATCCTTCTATTACAGTTCAATTCTCTTCTGTAATATCCTTCTATGTATCTTATATTCAAATCTATACTACTACAATATGTAATTTCCAATTACAATAGAAGTATAGTTTTATTTACCTCTGTAAGCACATAATTATCCAAGTTTAATGTCGATCCTGAGCAAGGTTTAGCTCTACTCCGGTGCTCCAACCCGCTCAAACAACCTTAGAAGTTCTAACCAACTTCTACTTAAATCCTTCAACCACCTATGAAGATTTCCTTAGGGTTTCGTTTAGTGGCTAAAGGAAAGTATAGTAGTATTTTCCGGGCTTTTCGTATAGAGGTAACCTTGGGAATACTACAAGGTATATGGGCTAAGGTATTTTGGCATTATAACAATACTTGGAAGTATTTCTCTACCAAGGGGTATTTTCGGCCAGCACAACTAGGCTAGGGGTACTTTCGGCCAAGGGGAGGGAGGCTAGGACGAGAACTTCAACACAAAGGGGGGGAGAGGGCTTTCAAGACTTAGAACAATTTTTGGATGAAGAAGTTCATCAACTAAGGGGGGGTATTTATAGGTCAAGCAATGGCCAACCAATGGCCAAGATGAAGACAAGTGTGGTGCAAGTGTAGGGCTAGGATTTACCCATGTGTACCTTATCCATCTACCACACCAACTATCACAAATATCCTACCAACTCCTTGACCCAAAAATTCAACACAAAAAACGTGCAAATCATGCCCTTGGCCGTCCACTTTTGAGGGTGACACATGTCACCCTCCCGTTGGTCCAAAATATTTCATCTCTCGGAAAAATCCGCAAAAATAATAAATGACATAGCCGGAATTTTCCTTACGCAAGCTTTGTAAAACGTTTCGTCGGAAAACGATTCTTTTTGGGTGTTATGCACAAAATTTTCGGCCCTTGCCTACTTTAAGGCTCAAACTTTTCTACGTACGTCCTCACGTACATACTCTGGAAATACGGGGTATAACACCTAAAGCCTTGGAGCCTTGACCTGCTGCTGAACATCCCGAACGTCCCAAGGCGCGGAGGACCACTCAGATCGGCGGAGGCGCATAATCGCTTTCTTCTTGGCGGTTCGCCTCGAAAGTTACCAAAGGTCCCTGCTTTCCTGGCCCTCTTATGCTGATCCTGGTCCCTACGTCGGTCTCTACGTTCCTCAATCCACTGCATAAGCAGTATCGGGCATTGTCCGTACGGCTGAAGAGCTACTCCTGTACAACTCTCTGCTAGATAATCGTCAAGTCCTGTGACATATCGGTGCACTCTATCCTCCATGTTTGGCACTAAAGCGGGGACATAACGAGCCAACGAGTCAAACTCTATACTGTATTCCCGAACCGTCCACCCGTTCTGCCTCAACATCATAAATCTATCTGCCCGAGCTCTCCTCATCTGCGAGGGTAAGAAGTGTGTAAGAAATGTCTCTGAGAACTCGTCCCAACCAGCTGGAGGTGCATTTTCCCCCCGGGATAGTTCCCATGAATCAAACCAGTCGATGGCAGTATCACGCAGCCGATGTGAACCTAATACCACCGACTCTGTCTCTGAGGCCCTGATCACTTTCATGATCCGCTGCAGCTGTCGAATAAACTCCTGAGGATCTTCCTCAGTTCTCGATCCATAGAACTATGGTGGACTGCAACTCAAGAAGTCCCAAAGTCTCCAACTATCGTGTCACACCCCGAAAATCGGGCCCGTGACTGGTGCCTTACCCCGGGCACCCTAGCGATACATACATCAGAGAAAATCAGCGGAACATAAAACATGAGTCATTAAACAAGAGATATAATAAATAAACAGGCCAACCAAAACAGTTGCCTTCAGTATAAACATAAAACCTGAACAGTTTAATCCTTTTACAACCCTGCCCACAACAGTACTACAGACCTCTAAGATTTACAACGACTATGACGGGACAGGGCCCCGCCATACCCCTGAATGTACAAGAACCTACAACTCAGGGAACACATACCAAAAGATAAGCCTCCGGAGAAACGGAGCTTCCCAATGCGCTGAACGGTGATCCTATGAGCGAGGATCCACGACCGATGTACCTCTACCTGCGGCATGAACGCAGCCCCCCGAAGGAGGTCAGTACAACAGGTACCAAGTATGTGAAACTGTACAATGCTGTAAATGAAATCATAACAGTCTATACAAAGCAGGAGACATGTATGATAGCCAAACTACAGCACACCACATATAACAGTTATATCAAGTCAGGGTCTCACGCCTACAACATCAATCATGCGTGGAATACCTTCCTCATCGCCGGCGATCGATGATATGATAACAAGACAACAATCCAAATGGAAGCATACGTGCGCTACGATCGTGTCGATATGTCCAAAGGAAACAATAAGACAACTTTCCAAATGGACGATACCCGCGCGCGCTACGCATCGTGTCGGAGATGTCCAAAGGGAAACAATAGGACAAGATTCCAAATGGACGATACGTGCGCTACGCATCGTGTCGAGATGTCCAAAAGGAAATCACAAGGCGATAATCAAAATGGAAACATACCCGTGCGCTCGCGTCGTGTCGAGATATCCAAAGCGATTAACCACAAGACCTTAACCAAAATGGAAGCATACGTGCGCTACGCGTCGTGTCGGTATGTCCAAAGCGATTAACAACAATAATACTATCAGCGACGCGTGCGGAATTTCTCGTCGCTGCAAGACGCGTCAAGTAAGTTCTCAACTACCAACCGACCTATCGAGACGCGGTAACACGTAAAACACAACACTTGTACAATAAAGGCTATCATCACAAGCATAGGCAAGTTTCACAACAACAAGCATAGGCAAGTTTCACAACAACAAGCATAGGCAAGTTTCACACAACTCAAAGTACTTTCATTTTATGCCAAAGTCGGGTTTTAACCCCAAAGTACTACATACGTTAAGTTCTTTTAAAAGAGATCCATTACTTTTATAAAAGTCACCCGATACCCGTAGTATTAGAATGACCAACCCACCTTCCTTTTCAAAATCAAGTAACAACATTCTTTTCCTAAGTTCCAGTTTGCCTAGTTTCAATTACTCCAGCTTCTCATTTTCAAATGCTCAAGTCACTTATTTTAGAAAGGTTTCATAACTCATAGTCTTAATCTCTTTTAAAACAATTGAGTAACATATGTCATATATGTGAGTAGTTTATTCTTGTTTATAACAATCTTATTACAGCAGCCATGATCTAGAAAATGTAATATCATTTTGTCTCATCTTAGCTTATGCGGATGGAGGTTTCTACCGGTTTTAATACATCATTATTCAATACATTTTCCTTTATTAACGCTGCAATGGTGCATCGATACACATTCTGATTCCCGAAATCAGTAGAACATTATCCCTTTTAAAAACCAAGTACTCATTACTCACGAATGAGGTTTCACACAAACATCCACATTAAAACAAATAAGTTAAGTCTCTTATCTTATAAGATCAAGTCTCTTAACTTCTAACATCAGTAAACCATTTTCACTTACATAAGGTCGTTATAACTAACTTCCCATAAAGCTATTATAACACCCTATGTTTTAAACCAACCAAATCACTTAGCACATGTACGTCTACCGTACTACATAGTTCACAACAATCATGCTAGAAAAGATAGGAAGAGGTTCACATACCTCGCGACGATTTATCGACAATAAGCAAAATGCTCCAAGTACTACACCCTTGCTAGCCCTTTCCACTCCTCGAGTAGAATACGCTACTCTTATTACTTTTACCTATAAAAGTCACAAACGTCTATTAACCCCAAAACACAAGTTTCTATCTTTCTATAGAAAATTCGGCAGCACCTTCCCCCCCCCGCCACAGCGTAAATCTCCTCCTCTACCGAGGCCGGCTACCAAGCCAACCGTGGGGTTTACACGCCTAACCTGACGTGTACAATTCTACACAGTAATACTACACAAGTCTACTGCAATACAGTCCTATGTAAATACAGTTCAGTTCTTTATTCTTCAGGCTTAAGTCAAAAGACATTGCCACAATAATGTTCAGTTCTATATATAGTATACTTCAACTATATAATCCTACAACATGTAATCTCCAATTACACTAAGGGGACAAGAATATTTACCTCGACAAGCCCAAAATTATCCGAGATAAAAGTCGATCCTGAGCAAGGTTTAGCTCCTACTCCGTGCGCTCCAATCCGCTCCAAACAACCCTTAGAAGTTCTAACCAACTTCTACTCAAATACTTCAACCAACTATGAAGATTTCCTTAGGGTTTCGGTTTGAGACCAAAGGGACAAAAGGTAGTATTTCCGGGCTCTACGTATAGAGGTATCTTTGGAATACTACAAGGTACAAGGCTAAGGTATTTTGGGCATTATAAAAATACTAGGAGAAGTATTTCAATACCACAAGGGAGGGGTATTATACAAAAACAACTAGGCTAGGGGGGGGGGGGGAGGCTCTCGGCTAAGAGCTCACAAAGGGGGAGGAGAGGGTTTCAAGACTTGGAAGTTTTTGGAATGGATGAAGTCTTCACACTTAGGGGGGTATTTATAGCAAAACCAAAGGCCAACGAGGCAAGATCCTTCCAAGTGTATAGCAAGTGTAAGGGCAAGATCAAGCCAAGTGCACCTAGACCTACTCCACAAAACAAGCCACAAAACATTGCACCAAACATTGCACAAAACAAGGCCAAAACAAAGGAGCCAATAGGCCATGTAAACGTGACCCAATCGGCCAACCCAAACGCCACTGAGGGTGACAAGTGTCACCCTCCCGTTGGTCCAAAACATTTCGTCTCTCGGAAAAATTCGCAAAAATACTAAACGACATAGCCGAATTTTCCTCGCAGTTACGTAAACGTTTAGTCGAAAACGACTCTAACCGGGTGTTGTGCACAAAGGTAACTTCGGCCAAGCCACCTAGGCGGGGGTGCCACGTGTCACCCTCCTATTGGCCCTCATAAAACGTCTTTCGAAAAATATCCACAATACCGGAAATCTCAAAAACAAAGCGGGCCCCACAAAACCGTAAATTTCTACCGTGGGCCCCACGTGACCATTTCCGAAAATAAAATCTCAAAATTCTAATATAATCTATGAAGTCCAAATACCAAATCTGGGAATCCAATTCCCATTAACGAACCTTTTTCTTCACAAATAACCGGAAACTTTTCTGTGGAAAAATCACCTCTTTCTTCCTTTCCAATCTTTCATGCGTATTCTCGCACGCACGCCCTCGCATACATACCCTGGAACTACGGGGTATAACATTCTCCCCTCCTTAGAAACATTCGTCCCGAATGTTCCTTCTCAAGACGGATATCGAAGAAGCATCTTGCAACAAAATTGCCCACGCCACATCTTGGCCACGAAATAACACACGTTTTCCTCCTTCCTTACTCGTCGTGCCCTTCTCGAACACTTGAACTCTTCTAGTATACGTACCACACTTCAGTCATCGCCTGATTCCCAAAACCTTGAGTCACCACCTCAAACTTGGTCATCTTACTAGCCGTAATATCCCCTAAGGCCATTCCCGGCATTCACGAACGATTCTGGTCGAACACATCCACAACTCATACGATGGTCATACAAACTTGGGCCTAGCATCCTCGTGACCCTACCACCTGGCGGGACCACCCAGAACTGACCCCACCCCAAACCGGGTTACGGGTTGACCCGCAAATGGTCCTCAACCCGACCCCAACGCGCCAAACTCTTGTTCCCCGATCTGTAACAATCTTACTAATTCACATCATGAAAGCTACCACTTCCATCTCACACTACCCACGGACTCATCACACAGATAAATCCCACGTATACTACTCACCCTTATAAAGGTCAAACATAAAACGAATCTTATACTCAAGACGACCTTACCTCTAAGGTCTCAGTCGTGAAATAGTCTAAGGTTCACACTTACCATGCCCCCATACGTAACCTTCCAACTAACCATGTATTCTAACTCACACATATCACAATGCTATCCGTACATAGCACACAATAATGAGATCATCATAACAAGCATACCAAAACTCTAGAGGGTTAAGGATATACCTAGCTAGCTCCGCTCCTCTAATCATAGGCACGCCTGCAGTATGCAGTATGAAGGTGATGAACCAGCCACAAATCTGAAGGTCGAGTCGTAATATCCGCGCTTCCCTTGGTCGGACAGTTCCTCGCAAATGGCCTGCTGCCGCATGCAAAACAAACTCCCAATCTAGCACGACACTCTCCAAAATGGAGTCTACCACAACGGCCAACGAGGTAGGGGTGGCTTCACCGTTAACACCCGCTCTCCGAAAATCTGAACCTCGAGCCCGACCACTGCGTCGAAGACGGTGGAGGACCACTCTGTACTGGTGGGGGTATATAACTAGCCTGCTGCTGAGGCGGTCCGCCTCGAAAGTCACCAGGACCTGCTGTCTCGCCTCTTCTGGCGATCCAGTCATTCCTTCGACCCTCCGTGCCTCACATCCTAGTGCATGAGCTGCATGCGGGCAATGTCCATGCCGGTGAAGAAACACCCGCACAAGACTCACCATATAATCATCTAGCCGGTGGCGTGGCGATGCACCCTATCCTCCATATCTGCAACTAGCGCAGTACATATCGAGCAAAGAATCGAACTCGACATTGTACTCCACACGACGGTCGCGCCTCTGTCTCGAGAACAAAAATCACGCCGGCGTGCCCTCCTCATCCGTGGAGGCAAGAAGTGCGTGAGAAAGCCCGAAAACTCATCCCATACCGCTGGAGTGCATGCTCTCCCGGAAAGCTCATGAATCAAACGATCGATCGCGGTATCACGCGACGATCGCGAACAAAGGTCACGGACTCGGTCTCTGAAGCCTTGATCACCCGCATGATCGGCCAGCTGCCGGATGAACTCCTGCGATCATCCTCGTGCCTCGACCAGTAAAACTCGCGGGCTACAACTCGTAAAGTCCGTAGCCTCAAACTATCTGCTCGGGGTGAACCTGGTGCTCTGGAACCAGGCTGCTGCGTCACTTATCCTCATATCGGCCCACGACCGGCCAATAATCGCCATCTCCTTATGACCCATCTCCTGCTCCGGTGTGGGATGGAGGCTCAGTATTGTAGTCTCGGCCCACCGCTGCGGCTTTAAACTTCTTTGGTCTTTGGCGGCGTCGCGAAACTCGCCGTCGGAAGCTTGTCTCAGTCTTGGCCGCTGCGCCCTCGAACTCCTCAGATCTCACTAGCGACTCCTCGGCTGCCTTGCCTTCGGGCTCTGGTTGCCTTGCGAGGCATAATCGTAAAGCGAGATACGTCGGAGGTCCAACTCACAACACGCCTCTAAGGCACGATCTCGTAATGAGAAAAAATGAAACTAATCCTAAATGTCTTATAGCCTCACGATTATAGATGTGGTGCACAACACATCGATAATCAAGACTCTACTGACACGGTTCGTAGACACTTTCCGAGGATTAATCGCTTCGATACCACTATGTCACACCCGAAAATCGGGCGTGGTCGTGCCTTACCGGGCACCCTAGCGATACATACATCAGAGAAAATCAGCGGAACATAAAACATGAGTCATTAAACAAGAGATATAATAAATAAACAGGCCAACCAAAACAGTTGCCTTCAGTATAAACATAAAACCTGAACAGTTTAATCCTTTTACAACCCTGCCCACAACAACAGTACTACAGACCTCTAAGATTTACAACGACTATGACGGGACGGGGCCGCCATACCCAGATGTACAAGAACCTACAACTCGGGAACACATACCAAAAGATAAGCCTCGGAGAAACGGAGCTTCCCATCTGCTGAACGGTGATCCTGGCGAGGATCCACGGCCGATGTACCTCACTGCGGCGTGAACGCGGCCCGAAGGAGGTCGATAACAGTACAGTATGTGAAATCATAATCTTGTAAATGAAATCATAACAGTCTATACAAAGCAGGAGACATGTATGATAGCCAAACTACAGCACACCACATATAACAGTTATATCAAGTCAGGGTCTCACGCCCACAACATCAATCATGCCCGTGGAATACCTTCCTCACTGCCGGCAGTCGATGATATGATAACAACAATACAAAGAATCCAAATGGAAGCATACGTGCG
The DNA here is from genome assembly GCA_029844215.1 of Przewalskia tangutica. NCBI lineage: Eukaryota > Viridiplantae > Streptophyta > Magnoliopsida > Solanales > Solanaceae > Przewalskia > Przewalskia tangutica. The sequence goes on from CM056726.1 coordinate 57,225,508, forward strand.
CTACGCATCGTGTCGGTATGTCCAAGGAAACAATAAGACAACTTTCCAAATGGACGCATACGTGCGCTACGCATCGTGTCGGTATGTCCAAGGAAACAATAGACAGCATTCCAAATGGACGCATACGTGCGCTACGCGTCGTGTCGGTATGTCCAAAAGGAAATCACTGGCGATAATCAAAATGGAAACATACCCGTGCGCTACGCGTCGTGTCGATATATCCAAAGCGATTAACCACAAGACCTTAACCAAAATGGAAGCATACGTGCGCTACGCGTCGTGTCGGTATGTCCAAAGCGATTAACAACAATAATACTATCAACGAGAACGTGCGTGGAATTTCTCGTCACGCCCGCACGCCCAAGTAAGTTCTCAACTACCAACCGACTCTATCGAGAGACGCGGTAACACAGAAACACAACGCTTGTACAATAAAGGCTATCATCACAAGCATAGGCAAGTTTCACAACAACAAGCATAGGCAAGTTTCACAACAACAAGCATAGGCAAGTTTCACACAACTCAAAGTACTTTCATTTTATGCCAAAGTCCGGGTTTTTAACCCCAAAGTACTACATACGTTAAGTTCTTTTAAAAGAGATCCATTACTTTTTATAAAAGTCACCCGATACCCGTAGTATTAGAATGACCAACCCACCTTCCTTTTCAAAATCAAGTAACAACATTCTTTTCCTAAGTTCGGTTTGCCTAGTTTGATTACTCGACTTCTCATTTTCAAATGCTCAAGTCACTTATTTTAGAAAGGTTTCATAACTCATAGTCTTAATCTCTTTTAAAACAATTGAGTAACATATGTCATATATGTGAGTAGTTTATTCTTGTTTATAACAATCTTATTACAGCAGCCATTATCTAGAAAATGTAATATCATTTTGTCTCATCTTAGCTTTTATGCAGATGGAGGTTTCTGTTATACCCCGTATTTCCAGAGTATGTACGTAAGGGAATACGTACAAAGAGTTTGGCTTTAAAGTTAGCCTTGGACGTTTTTTTTTGTACACAACTCGCTTAAAGAATCGTTTTCCGACGAAACGTTTCCACAGCTTTCGTAGGGAAAATTCCGGCTATGCCATTTCTAATTTTTGCGGATTTTTCCGAGAGACGAAACATTTTGGACCAACGGGAGGGCAACACTTGGCACCCTCCCATTGGTGGACTTGAATCGTCCATTTGGACGAATTGAAGAAGCCTTGGCACGTTTTTTGTGCCTTGTGCACAAGTCAAGGAGTTGGTAGGATATTTGTGTATAGTTAATCCTCACCCTACACTTGCCTTGCACTTGTCTTAATCTTGGCCATTGGTTGGCCACTTCTTGACCTATAAATACCCCCCTTAAGATGAAGAGTTCTTCATCCACAAATCTTCCAAGTCTTGAAAAATCCTCCCCTCCCTTTGTGAGCTTTTCGTCACACCCCTTCCCTCCTCGTGAGTTTGGCGAGGCCTAACCCCCCTAGCCTGGAAATCTACCCCCCCTCCCTTGGTAGAATAGTTGTCTTATAGTATCGTTATAATGCCCAAAATACCAGAGCCCAAATCCCTTAGTCTTTGGTAGAAGTTGTGAAGAACTTCTAAGGTTTGTTAGACTCTAAGGCGTCTGACTTAGGAGCTAAACCTTGCTCAGCGCGACTTTATCTAGGATATTATTGGGCTTACCGAGGTAATAATCCTAACCCTCTTTTGAATTAGAGAATACTTCTTTGTAGTATAAGGATAAGTATAAATACTTAGAAGAATATAATGAGAAAGGAATTGAACTATTACCACAGTGAAGGTTTTAAAGAAGAATAATCACATCGTACTCACATAGACTGTTTTCTGATGAGACTTAAATAGCTCACCGGTAGGGTTGTGCTGCCCGACTTTCCGTAGAATTATGAACCCCTGCTTAGAATGACCCTCGAGTAGTCTTTGATAGATATACGTGACTATTATAGGTGACTCTGCTTGCGACATATTGACTTGGCAGGTGGTTTTCGCTGAGAAGGTATGTGATTCTTCCTAAAGCATGATATTTTACAATATATAGTACGGTAGACGTACATGTGTTAATTGAATAATACTTAAGGCAATGCCTCACGGCTTAAGCCTGAATAATACTTACTTGAATGCCTCACTAGCTTTGAATAACAAAGAATCAAAACATTTCAAAAGAATCTTTGAATCATTTTTAACGTAAGATAAATAATTGGTTTTAAAAGGCTTAAGAGTTATGCTAGCTTTATGGGAAGTTAGGTATAACAACTTAAGAATGATAAAAGGAATCTGTTTACTTGTTTGTTTATAAAAGCCTTGTATTGATCTCTGTTAAGTGTAGTAAGATTGTTTGATAAGTAGACATATCATGATGCTACGTGTTAGTGTCTTGTAATCTTTGTGTAAGGGGTCATTCTTGCTGTGCTTACGTTGCTAACCGGTAAGTCCGTTATCATTCTTGTATCACCTACCCTCGACTATTATACCGAGGGCTTGCCCGATCGCGGTCTATACGGCCTATGCGGTCTGTGAGACTATGCGGGCAGCGGTATGCTCGTGATTGATCATTCGGCGCCTAGCCCGATGCGGGATTCCCATGCGGTCCGCTGAGACTACGCGGTCTTTTGAGGCTATGCGGTGCGGGAGCCTAGGCGGATCTGGGGTTGGCTGCCCCGATCGCGAGGAGCTACCTCATGCGGGTCTATGTGTGACCTATGCGGCCGCGAAAGTCGAGGACTAGGCACGCGAGAATGATACTATGGGCGATTGGCCTTGCTTGATCATTCGCGCCTAGAATAGACTGTTCTGATCTTTCTATTACCGTTGTTGTTTGTGATGTGCACTATGTGCAATTGAACGATTGTATTTGTGAAAAGGTTTTAAATACTTTGATTTCATTTTAAAGTACTTTATAGTTTCACATACTTGGTACTGTTATCTTGACCTCCTTGGGCTGCGTTCATGCCGCGGTAAGGGCAAGCAGTGCTAGATCCACATCCTTAGGATCTTTGCGTTGGTGTCGTGAGCTCCATCTTCTCCGAGGCTCTACTTTTGGGTATGATCTCCTGTATTGTAGATAGTTTTGTATCTGATCGAGGTATGGCGGGCCACTGTCGCCATAGTTATTTACTTCCTAGAGGTGCAGTACTATTATGCAGTTGGGATGTATCGCAAAACTTGAGTTATTTATATTATGCCGAAAGGCAAGCTTTTCATCGATAAAGCGTGTCTTATTGTTTTAAATCGTTTCTGTCTTGTTTTATATTCCGCCGTTACTCGATGTATGACTACTTGGGTGCCGGTAAGGCACGATCCACGAACCGGGCAGTCGTGACAAAAGTGGTATCAGAGCAGTTAATCCTCGGAAAGTGTCTACAGACCGTATCTAGTAGAGTCTTGATTATCGGTGTGTTGTGCACCACACAAATAATCAGGAGGCTATAGGATATTTAGGATTGGTTTCCATTCTTCTCATTCTGAGATCGTGCTTTAGAGCTGTGTTATAGGTTGGACCCCTCTAACGTATTCCTTTCCCCGTAATGATTATGCCTCACGTAAGGCAACCCCGGAGAAGGGCAAAGCGAGGAGGCTGCTAGCACACCCAGAGTCACGAGGGCTCGGGCCCGCCTATACGAGACGGCGAGTTCTATGACGCCGGCCCAGCGAGAGACCACAGCACCCACACCTCCCGCCCCACACCGGGCGGAGGTTAGGGTACAAGGAGATGGCCCGACTTTTGGCTAAAGTTGTGGCCCGATCTGAGAGAAGGCGGATCACGGCAGTTCGGCCAGCTCGATCGCGCGTAGTGCACCCGAGGCGTATAGTTTGAGTGCGGGATTTCTTGAGTTGTAGCCGTGAGTTTTACTGGTCGAGGCCGAGGATGATCCGCAGGAGTTCATCCGTCACCGCAGAGGATTATCACGGGTGATCGGGGCTTGGAGGCGAGTGTGACATTCGGTTCGCGTCGGTGCGTGACACGCAATCGATTGGTTTGATTCATGGGAGCTTTCGGGAGAGCATGCACCTCCAGGTATGGGATGAGTTTTGAGGCTTTTCTCACACACTTCTTGCCTCCGCGGATGAGGAGGGCACGAGTGATAGATTCTTGCCGAGACGGGGGCCGCCGTCGGGAATACAATGTCGAGTTTGATTCTTTGGCTAGATATGTCCCAGATTGGTAGCGGATATGGAGGATAGGGTACACCGCTCACGCCACCGCTAGATGATTATATGGCGAGTCGTATGCGGTGTGTCTCTTCACGGTATGGACATTACCGCGTGCGAGCTCATGCACTAGGATGCGAGGCGCGAGACCGCCGGGTAGAGCGATATCAGCGGCGAGAAGAAGGCCAAGACGGCGGTTCTTTTGGTGGTCCTCGGGGTGGCGCATCGTGAAGTCGATTTGCACCACACCAGCGCAAAGCGCTCCTACCTCATTCAAAGCCACGGCGGGCGGTCGGGGCGGTCGGGGCCCGGGACTTGATTTCGAGGTAGCGGATGTGCTAACCGTTAGTCGCTCGGTGTGCCCGTTGTGGCGAGATACCATTCCGAGCCGTACTCGAGCTTGCTATACTTGTGGCGGCAGGTCACTGCGAGTTTGTCCGGCCAGGCGGCGGTGGTAGGGCTCGGCTACGAGTGCATTGCGCTTCTTCATCCCAGCGATTACTCGCCCGGAGGCAAGGTACATGGATCAGCGGGTCGCGGCAGGTCGTGGCGCAGTCCCGATTCTAGCGGTCCTCGAACCGCATATATGCTTTGTCCACCGACAGATCGTGAGGCCTCACGATGTCGTCACGTACTGCTCGGTTCACGGGTTTGATGTGTATGCTTTGATAGATCCGGTTCTACTCTGTCTATATATCTCCCCTTGTTGCTAGTAGGATAGGGATAGAGCACGAGTCCATAGACCCTTTCGAGGTAGCTACGCCATGGGTGATTCGGTGGTAGCTCGGCGGGTATATAGAGCTTGTCCCGTGACCATTCTGATCGTCGGACCACTGGCCGACTTGATAGAGTTGGAGATGATTGACTTCGACGTGATCATGGGGATGGATTGGCTAGCCTCTTGCTACGCCAATGTGGGCTGAGAGAGAGTAGTGCGGTTCCGGTTTCACGAGGCCGGTTGTTGAGTGGGAGAGACGCGGTATCGAGGGTAGGTTTATTTCCTACCTCAAGGCTAGGAAGATGGTGCGAGAAGGGTATATCTACCATCTCGTTCGGGTGTTCGATCTCAAGGCTGCGGTACCAGTTTCGGTCGATTCGATGGTCACGAGTTCCCAGACGTGTTTCCAGATGACCTCCCGGGTATCCCTCCTGAGAGGGAGATTGAGTTTTGTATTGACATTTTGCCAGACACTCGGCCTATTTCCATTCCGCCATACAGAATGGCACCTGCCGAGTTGAGAGAGTTGAAGGACCAGCTTAGGGATTTGCTGGAGAAGGGTTTTATCAGACCTAGTGTTTCTCCCAGAAGCGCGGTATTGTTCGTGAAGAAGAAGGGCGGGGCCGCGCGTGTGTGTTGATTACGAGCGGTGAACAAGGTGACCATTAAACGAATACCCGCTTCCCGTGATTGATGATTTGTTCGACGATTGCGAGCGCGAGATGTTTCTCAAGATTGATCTGCGTTCGGGCTATCATCGTTCGTGTCGAGAGGTGGATGTCCCTAGGATCGCATTCGGACCGATCACGGCATTATGAGTTCGTGGTCATGTCTTTTGGGTTGACCAATGCTCGTGGTATTCATGGATTTGATGAACCGAGTGTTCAAACCATTTTTGGACACGTTTGTGATAGTGTTCATTGATGATATCTTGGTTTATTCTCGCTCGGGCGAGCATGCGAGCATTTGAGGCGATCTTGTGATTCTCGAGATCGCGATTATGCGCCAAGTTTTCCAAATGTGAGTTTTGGTTGACTTCGATGGCGTTTCGGGCATATTGTCGGGGCGATGGCATTCGAGTGAATCTGGCGAATCGAAGCGATCGAGGACTTGGCCTGACCTACTACTCGGCGAGGTTCGCGATTTTACGGGCCTTGCGGGTTATTATCGGTTCGTGGAGAAGTTTGCTTCTATCTGCACCATTGACTAGGTGACTCGAGAAAGCGGCCAAGTTTGATGGATCGATGCTTGTGGCGGGGTTTCGATTCTTTGAAAAGAGATTGGCCGCCCCGTTCTTACTCTTCCGCAGGTCGGATGGTTATGTCGTGTATTGTGATCGTCGGGCATCGGGTTGGGATGTGTGTTGATGCAGCATGGCGGGGTTATAGCATATGCATCCCGGTGAAGAAACACGAGAGGAACTACCCCACCCATGATTTGGAGTTGGCGGTAGTGATTCACGCTTTGAAGATCCGAGGCACTATTTGTATGGGGTTCACGTGGATATTTATACGGACCACAAGAGCCTCGGTATATCTTCACCAGAGGAGCCGAACTTACGGCGAGACGGTGGTTAGAGTTGCTTAAGGATTACGATGTTGATATCCTGTACCACGGGAAGGCCAATGTTGTGGCGTATGCTCTTAGTCGTAGGTCGATGGGAGCCTATCGGATGTACATCTAGAGAGGAGGACATGGTTCGTGATTTGCATCGATTAGCGAGCCTTGGTGTCCGCTTGATTGATTACGATAGCGATGGGGTTAGTGTTCGTGAGGTTGCCGAGTCTTCCATCATCGAGGAGGTGAAGAGGCAGATTCGAGGATCCGGCTTTGATTCGATATCGTGATACGACTCTTCGTGAGGCAAGGGTCCTTTTGAGTAGCACGATGGGGTGCTAAGGTTTGAGGCGGCATCGTGTTCGGATGTTTGAGGACTTGGCGAGTTCTTGGGAAGCACACAGCGGCGTTACTCTATCCATCCGGGTCGACTAAGATGTACCACGACCTTAGATCTGTATTGGTGGGATGGCTTGAAGAGGGGCGTTGCGAGTTCGTAGCTCGGTGCCGTGTTGCGGCGGTGAAGGTAGAGCACGGAGGCACAGTGGTTTGTTGCGAACGATAGAGATCGACACGGAAGTGGGAGGTGATCAACATGGACTTCATCACGGGATTGCCTCGCTCGGAAGAGACATGATTCTATATGGGTTATCGTCGACGGTGTGAAATCAGCCAACTTTCTTCCGTCGGACGACTTTTTCGGTGAGGATTATGCGGACTTTACATCAGAGATCGTCGATCGCATGGAGTCCCTACTTCGATCATATCAGACGAGGAGCCCGATTCACGGCTAACCGGAGTCCTTCCGAGGGGTTTAGGGACGCAGTGAGCTCGAAATCGCATTTCATCCACGCAGCATTTGACGGGCGAGCGCACTATCCGCACTCTTGAGGATATCTGCGAGCTGTGTTATTGACTTCGATGGTAGTTGGGAGGATCATTTGCCTCTAGTTGAGTTCGCATATAATAATAGCTACCACTCAGATTCGGATGGCGCCTATGAGGCCTTGTATGGGAGGAAGTGCGGATCGCCTATAGGTTGGTTCGATGTGGGCGAGTGCGACTAGTGGGACGGTTGGTGCAAGGCGATGGATAAGGTGAAGCTTATCCGAGCGGCTATTAATGACTCGAGTCGACATAAGTCGTATGCAGATCATCGTCGTCGGCATCTTGAGTTCGAGGTTCATGATTGGGTTTTCCTAAAGGTGTCACCCATGAAGGGTGTGATGAGATTCGGGAAGAAGGGAAACTCAGCCCAAGGTACATTGGGCCGTTTCAGATTGTCCGCAGGGTAGGCAAGGTTGCCTACGAGTTGGATCTGCCGTCCGATCTGGAGGCAGTGCATCCGGTGTTTCACGTATCTATGCTGAGGAGATGTATCGGGAATCCATCTAGGGTACACCGATTGGCGATGTCGGTGGCCAGGGGTTATCGTATGAGGAGATTCCCATGGCGATAGTCGATCGTCGAGTTAGGCGTCTGCGGACAAAGGGCGTGGCTTCCGTCAAAGTCTTGTGGCGGAACGAGCTCGGGAGGAGATGACGTGGGAAGCCGAGGAGGACATGAGGCGAAGTATCCTCACCTATTCCCACACCTCGGGTAATTCACTTTCCTACTTGTAAATTTCCATTATCATTTATGCCTAAGTGTTGTTTGTGGCGTGTGTGGCATTTGCTAAGCTGCTTAAGCTTCTTCGATAATCGTTTGAGAAGGAACATTCGGGACGAATGTTTCTAAGGAGGAGAATGTTATACCGTATTTCAGTATGCGTAAGGGAATACGTCTGAAAAGTTTGGCTTTAAAGTTAGCCTTGGGCGTTTTTTTGTACACAACTCGCTTAAAGAATCGTTTCCGACGAAAGCGTTTCCCACGACTTTCGTAGGAAAATTCCGCTATGCCATTTCTAATTTTGCGGATTTTTCCGGAGACGAAACATTTTGGACCAACGGAGGGCAACACTTGGCACCCTCCATTGGTGGACTTGATAAATCCATTTGGGCCGAATTGAAGAAAACCAGCACGTTTTTGTGCCTTGTGCACAAGTCAAGGAGTTGGTAGGATATTTGTGTATAGTTAATCCTCACCCTACACTTGCCTTGCACTTGTCTTAATCTTGGCCATTGGTTGGCCACTTCTTGACCTATAAATACCCCTTAAGATGAAGAGTTCTTCATCCACAAATCTTCCAAGTCTTGAAAAATCCTCCTCTCTCCTTTGTGAGCTTTTCGTCAACACCCCTTCCCTCCCTTGTGAGTTTGGCGAGGGCCTAACCCCTAGCCTAGCCGAAATCTACCCCCTCCCTTGGTAGAAAAGTTGTCTTCTAGTATCGTTATAATGCCCAAAATACCTAGCCCAAATCCCTTAGTCTTTGGTAGAAGTTGTGAAGAACTTCTAAGGTTTGTTAGAGCTAAGGCGTCTAACTTAGGAGCTAAACCTTGCTCAGCGCGACTTTATCTAGGATATTATTGGGCTTACGAGGTAATAATCCTAACCCTCTTTTGAATTAGAGAATACTTCTTGTTGTAGTATAAGGATAAGTATAAATACTTAGAAGAATATATGAGAAAGGAATTGAACTATTACCACAGTAGAAGGTTTTAAAGAAGAATAATCATCAGTACTCACATAGAATTTGTTTTCTGATGAGACTTAAATAGCTCACCGGTAGGGTTGTGCTGCCCGACTTTCCGTAGAATTATGAACCCCATTTAGAATGACCCTCGAGTAGTCTTTGATAGATATCTGTGACTATTATAGGTGACTCTCTGCGCGACATATTCAACTTGGCGGTGGTTTTATTTGAGAAGGTATGTGATTCTTCCTAAAGCATGATATTTTTACAATATATAGTACGGTAGACGTACATTCGTTAACTGAATAATACTTATGGCAATGACTCACGGCTTAAGCCTGAATAATACTTACTGCAATGCCTCACGCTTAAGCTGAATAACAAAGAACGAAAACATTTCAAAAGAATCTGAATCATTTTTAACGTAAGATAAATAATTGGTTTTAAAAGGCTTAAGAGTTATGCTAGCTTTATGGGAAGTTAGGTATAACAACTTAAGAATGATAAAAGGCTGTTTACTTGTTTGTTTATAAAAGCCTTGTATTGATCTCGTTAAGTGTAGTAAGATTGTTTGATAAGTAGACATATCATGATGCTACTGTGTTAGTGTCTTGTAATCTTTGTGTAAGAAGTCATTCTTCTTTGTGCTTACGTTGCTAACCGTAAGTCCGTTATCTTATTCTTGTATCACCTACCCCTTGACTATTATCGGAGGGCTTGCCTCGATCTTGGTCTATACGGCCTATGCGGTCTGTGAGACTATGCTGAGCAGCGGTATGCTCCATGATTTATCATTCCGGGCGTCTAGCCAGATGCGGGGATTCCACATGCGGTCCAGTGAGACTATGCGGTCTTTTGAGGCTATGCGGGCTGCGGGAGCCTAGGCGGATGCCGGGGGTTGGCTGCCCCCGATGCGAGGGCTACCTCATGCGGGTCTATGTGTGACCTATGCGGGCTGCGAAAGTCCAGGACTAGGCACGCAGAATGATACTATGGGCGATTGGCCTTGCTTCGATCATTCGCGGCCTAGAATAGACCTGTTACAGTCTTTCTATTACTGTTGTTGTTTGTGATGTGGCACTATGTGCAATTGAACTGATTGTATTTGTGAAAAGGTTTTAAATACTTTGATTTCATTTTAAAGTACTTTATAGTTTCACATACTTGGTACCTGTTGTACTGACCTCCTTCGGGGGGCTGCGTTCATGCCGCAGGTAAGGGCAAGCAGGTGCTAGATCCACATCCTTAGGATCTTTGCGTTGGTGTCAGGAGCTCCATCTTCTCCGGAGGCTCTACTTTTGGGTATGATCTCCCTGTATTGTAGATAGTTTTGTCTGATCGAGTATGGCGGGCCCTGTCCCGCCATAGTTATTTACTTCCTTAGAGGTGCAGAGTACTATTATGCGGTTGGGATGTAGCGCAAAACTTGAGTTATTTATATTATGCGAAAGGCAAGCTTTTCATCGAGATAAAGCGTGTCTTATTGTTTTAAAGCTGTTTCTGTCTTGTTTTATATTCATTGGTTACTCGATGTATGACTACTTGGGTGCCGGTAAGGCACGATCCACGAACCGGGCAGTCGTGTGATTTCTCTTAGTTTTAATACATCATTATTCAATACATTTTCCTTTATTAACGCTATGATAGTGCAGCCGATACATTACGATTCCCAAATCGGTAGAACATTATCCCTTTTAAAACCAAGTACTCATTACTCACGAATGAGGTTTCACACAAACATCCACATTAAAACAAATAAGTTAAGTCTCTTATCTTATAAGATCAAGTCTCTTAACTTCTAACATCAAGAAACCATTTTCACTTACATAAGGTCGTTATAACTAACTTCCCGTAAAGCTATTATAACACCCTATGTTTTAAACCAACCAAATCACTTAGCACATGTATGCGTCTGCCGTACTACATAGTTCACAACAATCATGCTAGAAAAGATAGGAAGAGGTTCACATACCTCGCGGACGATTTATCGACAATAAGCAAAATGCTCCAAGTACTACACCCTGCTAGCCCTTTCCACTCCGAGTAGAATACGCTACTCTTATTACTTTTACCTATAAAGGTCACAAACGTCTATTAACCCCAAAACACAAGTTTCTATCTTTCTATAGAAAATTGGCGGACCTTCCCACTACAGCGTAAATCTCCTCTCTGCAGGCGGCTACCAAGCCAACCAGGGGTTTACACGCCTAACCGGACGTGTACAATTCTACACATATACTACACAAGTCTGCTGCAATACGATCTATGTAAATCTGATTCGATTCTTTATTCTTCAGGCTTAAGTCAAAAGACATTGCCACAATAATGTTCAGTTCTATATATAGTATACTTCAACTATATAATCCTACAACATGTAATCTCCAATTACACTAAGGGGACAAGAATATTTACCTCGACAAGCCCAAAATTATCCGAGATAAAAGTCGATCCTGAGCAAGTTTAGCTCTACTCGTGCGCTCAATCCGCTCCAAACAACCCTTAGAAGTTCTAACCAACTTCTACTCAAATACTTCAACCAACTATGAAGATTTCCTTAGGGTTTCGGTTTGAGACCAAAGGGACAAAAGGTAGTATTTCCGGGCTCTACGTATAGAGGTATCTTTGGAATACTACAAGGTCTGAGGCTAAGGTATTTTGGGCATTATAACAATACTAGGAGAAGTATTTCAATACCACGAGGAGGGTATTATACAAAAACAACTAGGCTAGGGAGGCTCTCGGCAAGAGCTCATGGGGAGGAGAGGGTTTCAAGACTTGGAAGTTTTGGAATGGATGAAGTCTTCACACTTAGGGGGGTATTTATAGCAAAACCAAAGGCCAACCAAGGGCCAAGATCCTTCCAAGTGTATAGCAAGTGTAAGGGCAAGATCAAGCCAAGTGCACCCTAGACCCTACTCCACAAAACAAGCCAAACAACATTGAACCAAAAATTGAACAAAACAAGGCAAAAACAATGAGCGATAGGCCATAGAAAGCGTGACCCAATCGGCCAACCCAAACGCCCTGAGGTGACAAGTGTCACCCTCCCGTTGGTCCAAAACATTTCGTCTCTCGGAAAAATTCGCAAAAATACTAAACGACATAGCGAATTTTCCTCGCAAGTTCTGAAAGCGTTTAGTCGAAACACGACTCTAACCGGGTGTTGTGCACAAAGGTAACTTCGGCCAAGCCACCTAGGCGGGGGTGACACGTGTCACCCTCCTATTGGCCCTCATAAAACGTCTTTCGAAAAATATCCACAATACCGGAAATCTCAAAAACAAAGCGGGCCCCCCAAAACCGTAAATTTCTCCCGTGGGCCCCACGTGACCATTTCCGAAAATAAAATCTCAAAATTCTAATATAATCTATGAAGTCCAAATACCAAATCTGGGAATCCAATTCCCATTAACGAACCTTTTTCTTCACAAATAACCGAAACTTTTAGTGGAAAAATCACCTCTTTCTTCCTTTCCAATCTTTACAGTATTCAAATGCGTCGTCCTCGCATACATACCACGGAACTACGGGTATAACATATCGGATCTAGGGTGAACCACTGATCGGAACCTCAGACTCGTGCATCCGCCGTCATTCCTAGCCACTGAAGCCTAGCTAATGGCGGGCCATCTCTCGCCTTTCATATCCTCGGCTCCTGGTCGTGGAACTGGAGACTCAGGTATCATAGCCTCAGTAGCTATTGCTGCTTCTCTAAACTTCCCTGGGGCTAGCGGCGTCGCAGAACTCCTCATCTGAAGTACCACCTTAGGTAAAGGCGGGCTGTGCCTGGTAACCTCGTGCTCTGCTCGCGACTCCTGCGCCTTACCCTTCTGGGATCTGGTTGCCTTGCGTAGAGGCATAACTGGTACAAAAGAATACGTCAGAGGGAGTCCAACTTACAACACAGCTCTAAGGCACGATCTCAGAGTGAGAAGAATGGAAACCAATCAAATATCCAATAGCCTCCTGATTATAGGTGTGGTGCACAACACGCCGATAATCAAGACTCTACTAGATACGGTCTGTAGACACTTTCCGAGGATTAACTGCTCTGATACCACTTTTGTCACGACCCGACCTCGGGCCCGCGACTGGTGCCTTACCCCGGGCACCCTAGTGATACAACATCAGAGAAAATCAGCGAAAATAAAAAAACTTAAACATGAAACAAGATATACAATAAGAAAACAGGCTAACCAAAACGGTCACCTTTCTGCACATATATATACATATTCGAACAGTTACATCCTTTACAAACCCTGCCCAACAAGATTACTACAGGACCTCTAAGAGTTTTTATAACAACTATGGCGGGACAGGGGCCGCCATACCACGAATGTAAGTACCTACAATGACGGGGACTATACGAATAAGCCTCAGAAGAAGCGGAGCTTCCCAATCTGTGAGAATAGTGATCCTATGGCGAGGATCAACAACCGGTGTACCTCTACTGCGGCGTGAGCGGCCCGAAGGAGGTCAGTACAACAGGTACCAAGTATGTGAAACTGAAAATACTGTAAATGAAATCATAATAGTCTATATAAAGCAGGAGACATGTATGATAACCAAACTACAGTACAACATATAAGTAGTCATGTCAAGTCAGGGACTCACGCCCTCAAAGTCATCACTCATGCCCGTGGAATTCCTTCCTCACTGCCGGCAGTCCATGACATAAATCATACTCATGTGATGCGCCCGTGGCATCCTACCTTACTGTCGGCGTACACATATACAATACATATATATACCTCCTGCCCGTGGAATCCTCGTCATGCCGTGTACCGTAGGTGTAACATATAACCATGTGACCCGCCAGTGGCATCCTACCTCACTGTCGGCGTACACATATATAATATATATATATATATAACACGCGGCCGCATGCCCCGGAATCCCTCATCGGTGTAGCATGGCCATAACGTGCCCTCGGCATCCCTCATCGCAGGTGCAGGTCTTCATGGGGAGCTAGCCCATGGAATAATGATCGTAATATACCATGCCCCCGGAATCCCTCATCGGTGTAGACAGGTCTTCATGGGGAGCTAGCCCATGGAATAATAGTAATGGTCACATGCCCCCGGAATCCCTCATCGGTGTAGACATGCCCATGTGACAATAATAATATACCGGGAGTTAACCCGCTGTATGGCCGCATGCCCCCGGAATCCCTCATCGATGTAGACATATCCATGTGATAATAACAATGGAAGCATACCCGTGGAATCCTCCGTCACTGCCGGTACATCCAATGAAACGTACGGGCATCTAACCCGCATCCTGGTCGCATGCCCCGACATCCCTCATCGTACAAACATGGCCAAGATCAAACAAAATGGAAGCATACCCGTGGAATCCTCCGTCACTGCCGATACGTCCAACAAATTCACAACAAGTCAGTCGGCCCTCCAACCGAGAGACGCGGTAACATAGTAATACCACCAAGGCTATCACAACTAGCATAGGCAAATTTAACATACTCTTAGACTTCCATTTTATGACAACAAATCCGGGTTTTAACCCCAAAGTACTACATACATTAATCCTTTCAAAAAGATCTCTTTTTACGTAAAAACAACTCGATACTATTATCCGTAGTACCAAACACGTTCATGTTTAAATCAAGTACTTTACACTTTTTAAACCAAGTGGCTTACACTTTTAAAACAACGTCAAGTATACTTTTAAAACCCAAGTAACTAACTCTTTTAAGATCAAGGTACTCCTACTTTTTAAAACCAAGCCACTTATATTTTTCTCATCAAGAAAAGTTCGATATTTGAAAATAAGTTACTTATACTTTTAAACTCAAGTTACTTCTCTTTTCCCAAAATCAAGTTACCATTTTAAATCCAATAATAAAACCATTCTTTTGTTTTAATAAAGTCGTTATAACTAACTTCCCATAAAGCTATTATAACACTTTATGTTTTAAACCAATTTAAGACAAAACCCTGCCTTTCTTTTAAACCAAAACACTTCAAATTCTCAAGTCTCTTTTCTTTTAGAAATCAAGTTCCTTACTTTGGAATTTAAGAAAATAATACTTGTTTATAATGATTCTTATTAAAGCAACCATGATCTAGGAAATGTAATACAATTTTGTCTTATCTTAGCTTCTATGTAGATGGAGGTTTCTACTTGTTTTAATATAATTAATTGTCGTTACTTTTTCCTTTATTAACGCTGCAATGGTTTGTTCGATACTTATTCCCATTTTTTGAAATCAATATAACTTATTTCTTTTCCTTTTCTTTAGACAAAGTACTCATTTCTCACGAATGAGGTTTCACCACTTTTTAACACAATTAAAGTTCTTCACATTTCATATCAAGTCAAATATAAGTCAAGTCTCTTATCTACATAAAGTCGTTATAACTAACTTCCCATAAAGCTATTATAACACTTTATGTTTTAAACCAACCAAAATTCGCTTAGCACACGTACGTCTATCGTACTACATAGTTCACAACAATCATGCTAGAAAAGATAGGAAGAGGTTCACATACCTCGCGACGATTATCGACAATTAGCAAAATGCTCCAAGTACTATAACCTTGCTAGCCTTTTCCACCCTTCAAGTAGAATACGCTACTCGTAGTACTTCCACCTATAATGGCCATAAAACGTCTATCAACTTCTCGATCTCTTTGTAGCACAATTCAAAGTACAAGGTTCCTTATTCTACGGAAAATTCGCGGCACCTCCCCCACACGCATAACCATCATATCTCTCCTATCGGGGCCCGCTACCAAGCCAACAACTCGAGTGGGGTTACGTCTAACGGACGTGTACAACCTGCCACAATAATACTACAAGTCTACTATAAATACGATCAATGTAAATCTGATTCAATTCTTTATAATCATCCTTCCAATATATCTTATACTCAGTTCTAAACTACTACAATATGTTATTTCCAATTACAATAGGGGGACAAAGATCATTACCTCGATAAGCCCAAAATTATCCAAGATTAATAAGTCGATCCTGAGCAATGCTTAGCTCCAATTCCTTACGCTCCAACCCGCTCCAAGCAACCCTTAGAAGTTTCTACACAACTTCTCTTAACACTTCAACCAACTATGAAGATTTCCCTAGAGTTTCATTTTGCGACTATTGGAATAAAGTAGTATTTCCGGGCTCTTAGTATAAAGATAACTTTGGAATACTACAAGGGATTTCAAGGCTAAGGTATTTGAGACTATACCAACACTTGAAGAATTTTGTACACAAAGGGGGGGGGGGGGTGTTTGGACGAGAATTACCTAAGGGAGGGAGGGAGAATTTTTTTGCCTTGGAAATTATTTCAAGTGAGGGATGAATAAAGTCTTGCACTTAAGGGGGGTATTTATAGAGAAATCAAAGGCCAAGATCAAGGCAAGTGTATGGTGAAGATTGGGTCCAAGTGTGAGTGGAGTCTTCCAACCAAATGTCCACCACAACCTTGAGACATATGTCCACCACAAAAATGGGACAAGTGGCTTGCCACTTGTCCACCAAAAACGTCCAACACTTGTCCACCAACCATTCGGCCAACATGGCCACATGGGGGTGACACGTGTCGCCCCCCTACTCGTTCAAAATATTTCATCTTCCGAAAATATCCGTAATGCCAAAAATCCGAAAATAAAGTGGGCCCCACAAAACCGTAAATCCTCCCGTGGGCCCCACGTGACCAATTTCGGAAATAAAATTCCATAATTCTTAAAAATTCTTAAAGTCTTAAATACCAAAGTTGAGAATCCAATTCTCAATAATAAACCTTTTTCCTTCATAAAATCCGGAAACTTTTCCGTCGAAAAAAAAATCACATCTTTCTTCCTTTCCAATTTTTGTGTCGTATTCTCGTACGTACGTCCTCGTATACATACCCTGAAACTACGGGGTGTAACATAACCCTCCTAAGAACTCCTCTCCCTTTCTCTCTAGATTTTTGAAGAAAACCTAGCCTAAGGAAGAATTGTTGGAGCGGCAGCAAGAAGACAAGGTGTTGGTAAGCTTGTAGGAAGCGCACGTGGACGAGTTTGGAGGGAAAGGAGTTGAAGACAAAGGGCTTTAGTGGGCTAATCCAAAAGGTAAAAGATTCCCTCTTCTCTTGGATATAGGTTTTAATACTTGTAATAGTTGATTTAGACCACGTGAATCATGTATTAGAGATTGGTAAGTACTTTGGATTTTGGAACGCTAGAAATTCGAAAATGACATGATTGAGTCATTTGAATTTGAATTACAATTTGGTCGTTATCTAAAGTCGTCGCATGTTATCTACTAGAGAATTGTAGTAGCTTTAATCGATTTCGGCTTGATTACATGTCATACTAAGCAACTTGTATTGAAATAGAGATTGAAAGAGTAGTAGTGTTGTTGTAGCCGAGAATTGGATGAGAATTGGTGTTGTTGTACCTCTAATTGCCGAATGTACACTTATATTTTGTGGACTAGTTTTGATGTCAATTGTGGGGCGGAATTTTACACGTCTTGTAGGCGTGTAATCCCCTATTGTTAACTACATTGTTGAGCCTTAAATGTGGCGTGTTTGGTTACTGAATTCGGCCTTGAAAAAGGTGGCAAAGTAAGTAGAGACAAAGGAAATGCTGTCCAAATTTCCATAGAATAAGGGGCTTTGCAATTAGAGTATTATACGTTAAAGCTAGAAGCTAATAGACGTATTATGGCCATTATAGGGTGAAGTACTACGAGTAGCATATTCTACTTGAAGGGTGGAAAGGACTAGCAAGGGTATAGTACTTTGGAACAGTTGGCTACTTGTCGATAATCATCGCGAGGTATGTGATTCTTCCTATCCTCTTGAGCATGATTATTTGTGAAATGTATAGTGCGGTAGACGCACGTGTGTTAAAGGAGTTTGATTTCCCTTTTGTGCCTTGACTTGATATTGTTATACCCCGTAGTTCCAGAGTATGTATGTGAGGACGTACGTACAATAGTGTAAGCCCTAATTAGGTTAAGGACGAAATTGTGAACTTTCAACGGAAAAGATTCCGAACCTTGTGAAGGAAATTTTACGTTTTTAATATTTTAACCGATTACGGATTTTTCCGAGAGATGAAATATTTTGGACCAATAGGAGGGCGACATGTGTCACCCTTAGGTGGCATGTTTGGACGAAAATTGTGGGCAAGTGGCCAAGTCAAGAAGTCAAGTCTTGGAAGATATTTTGTGGGCAAGTGGGAAGGGTGCCTTGGACGTTTTTTTAGGTGCAAGTGGCTAGCCACATGGCTCATTTTTGTGGTGGACATATGTCCCAAAGTTGTGGTGGACATATGTCCCAATGTTGTGGTGGACACTTGGTGGAAGACTTCACTCACACAAGCAACCAAATCTTCACCCTCCACTTGCTTGAATCTTGACCCTTGATTGTCCTATAAATACCCCCCTTAAGTGCAAGACTTCTTCATCAACTAAACAATTTCCAAGTCTCAAAATCCCTCCCCCTTTGTAGTAGTTCTCGTCCAACACCCCTCTCCCTTAACCAAACTTTGTCCAAAAATTCTTAAACTCTTAAGTGTTCTTCCTTAGTGTATTAGGAAGATTATTAGCCAAAAGTTAGAAAATATTTCACACCCTAGCCCCTAAAACTACCCATTGGCCGAGAGCATGGCAAGAACAAACCTAAGTGTTCTTCACTTGTTTAAGTTGATTCTTGAATAGAAGTTGGTTAGGAGCTTCTAAGGGTGATTTGTGGTGGTTTGGAACACAAAGATTTGGAGCTAAACCTTGCTTAGGAGCGACTTATAATCTTGGATAATTTTGGGCTTATCGAGGTAAATATCTTTGTCCTTCTATTGTAATTAGAGATTACATACTGTAGTAGTATAGAAATGAGTATAAGATTTATAGAAGGATGGTATAAAAGAAGAGAATTGAACTGTACTTACATTGGGCTGTATTTACAGTAGACTTGTGTAATTTTACGGGTAGGGAAGTGCTGTCCAATTTTCCGTAGAATTAAGAACCTTCTGCTTAGAATATTCTACAGAGTAGTCTAGACGTTGATAGACATATTTAACTATTATAGGTTGATACTCTGCGTGCGACATATTCGACTTGGCAGGTGGATTGAGCCGAGGAGGTATGTGATTGTCACGACCCGACCCCGGGCCCGCGACTGGTGCCCTACCTGGGCACCCTTACAGGTATACGTCAGAGATAATCAGCGAAACATACATGTAACTTATAAAATGAACAACAGAAATAAAACAACAGGTTAGCCGATAGGGATACCTTCCTGGACATACATATATACAACCGAAGCAGTTGCCTCATTTCCTTTACAAACTGACCCACAATATGTGACTACAGACCTCTAAGAGTTTTAACATAACAAGCGTGGCGGACGGGGCCCGCCATACCCCGAATATACATGAATCTACTACCTCGGGAAAACTGTACCAAGAGATAAGCCTCCGAGCAAATGGAGCTTTATCCCATCAACGAGATCCTAAGAGCAAGGATCACCAACTGGTACCTAAAGCGTGCGGGCATGAACGCAGCCCCGAAGGGCTCAATACAACAGTACGAATATGGAATGAAATAACGTCTGATGCGGTCATAACTGTACAAAAGAATGACAGGGACAAGTATAAAAATACATACCAGAACCTGCCGTGTCATTACCACTTATGAACTTAATCGCGCCTTATTATCTTTTCCCATTTCCAATAAAAGTTATAGTCACATTCTTATGTACAAGATTAGGAAAATCATTAAGTTCATTACTATATAACTTACTTATCTTTCATAAGTATAATCCGGCCCTTTAAGGAGGCGCTATACTACTACCCGATGCGGGATGCGATCAAGTCACACAAATATCAAAGCATGCCCGTGGAATCCCCCATCACTGCCGACAACTATAAGTGTAAAATATAACCATGTGACACGCCCGTGGCATCCCACCTCACTGTCGGCGTACACATACACAACACATATATAGATCCCCTGCCCGTGGAATCCCATCACCGCCGACGACTATAAGTGTAAAATATAACCATGTGACGCGCCCGTGGCATCCCACCTCACTGTCGGCGTACACATACACAACACATATATATATATCTATATATAACGCGGCCGCATGCCCCGGAATCCCACATCGTATAAGCATGGCCATAACGTGCCCTCGGCATCCCTCATCGTAGGTGCAGGTCTTCATGGGGAGCTAGCCCATGGAGTAATAATATAACATGCCCCCAGAATCCCTCATCGTGGGTACATGTCTTCATGGGGAGCTAGCCCATGGAGTAAAATATAACATGGTCGCATGCCCCGGAATCCCACATCGTATAAGCATGGCCATGGAGTAATAAAACACGTGGGCATCAAACCCGCATCCTGGCTGCATGCCCCGGCATCCCTCATCGTATAAGCATGGCCAAGATCAATCACAATGGAAGCATACCCGTGGAATCCCCCGTCACTGCCGGTACGTCCGATAAAATGTTCGGGCATCTAACCCGCATCCTGGTCACATGCCCCGGAATCCCACATCGTATAAGCATGTCCAAGGATCAATCATGATGGAAGCATACCCGTGGAATCCCACATCACCGCCGATGCGTCAAGTAAACTTATAACAAGACAGTAGATCCTTCCAACCGGTGAGACACGACAATGTAGACATATAATAATTGTACTCACATCTATCACAAGCAAACCTAGGAAATTTCATTAAACCTTTAGAATTCCATTTTTATAACCCATGGCACTTTCGTTTTACACATAAAAATCAGAATTTAACCCCAAGATACTAACACCCGTAGTATCCAGGCTGGTGTACATTTCACATAAGTCACGATACTTTTAGAAATACATTTCTCGGCTTCTAAATCAAGTGACCCTTACTTAAAAGCTTAAGCAAGTGATACCTTTAAATCACATTGCCCTTCCTTAATACCAGTTATTTCTTTTATTAAATTATTAGAGAAAACCATTCTCTTAACCTTCCATAAAGCCGTTATAACCAACTTCCCATAAGGCCGTTATAACCCTTTATGGTTTTAGACTAAATTCATTCCTTTTCTAACCAAGAGACTTCTACTTTTTGAAACCAAGTATTAAATACTTTCAAATCAATTCACTTAACTTTCAAAAATACAATTAGTCTCTTAACCCTTAGAAAACAAGTGACTCCTTTTATTATAAAACCTTAGGCAATTGATTCCTTAAAATCAAGTTGCCTTTTCATTAAAAATCAAGTCATTAACCTTCTATAAAACAAATATAACCAACTCCCCATAAAGTCGTTATATTCACTTTATACCTTAGCCAAAATACAATTTCCTATCCAAGAGACTTATACGTTTAAAACGGAACAAGTATCACATACTTCAAAACTCTTCAAGTCCCTTAACATTAATAAAACTTTAGACATCCTTAATACTTTCAAAGAAGTGAGTTAATCTCCTAGCTCCCCTGACTTGGATATTCATAAAACTAGTAAAGGATATCAAGGTGTTGTACGTCTACCGTACTACATACGTGCAACTAGTCATGCTCAAAGATAGGAAAAGTTCTACATAAAGTAAATCACCCAACTACCTCTTAACTTCTAAGAGTAGAAGGAAACATGAAATGATACCACAGGTATATTCCATACATAGAATCATGTCAAAGGAAGGAAGAGGTTCACATACCTCGCGACGATTATCGACA
The DNA here is from genome assembly GCA_029844215.1 of Przewalskia tangutica. Lineage (NCBI taxonomy): Eukaryota > Viridiplantae > Streptophyta > Magnoliopsida > Solanales > Solanaceae > Przewalskia > Przewalskia tangutica. Next base: position 57,247,191 of record CM056726.1, read on the forward strand.
AGTAGCAAAATGCTCCAAAGTACTTCAATCTTGATAGCTAATCCATATTTCAAGTAGGATACGCTATACTTAGTACTTCAACCTATAATGGTCACCATACGTCCATTAACCTCTTACTTCAAACGTAGAATATTCTAAGTGCTAAGTCATTAAATTCTACGGAAAATCGGACAGCACCTCCTTTGTGTTTACTTACTTTGCCACCTTTTTCAAGGCCGAATACAATAACCAAACACACCACATTTAAGGGCACACCAATGAAATCAACAATAGGGGATTACACGCCTACCAGACGTGTAAAATTCCGCCCCACAAACGATATTAATTAATACAACCTACTTGGCCAATTCGGCTACATTGAGGTACTACAACATTAATTCTTATCCAATTTCCAATTCAATCCAAGTTGTTAGCATAACATGATATCAAGTCGCAACCAATTATAACTACTATAATCTTCAAGTCAATAACATGTGACGATTCTAATAACGACCAAATTGTAATCTAACTTAACATGGCTCACATTACATTTCGGATTTCCAAGGCCACAATCAATCCATAATCCTTACAAACTTCAACACATATACTTCATGCTAGCAACAAGTATAGCTAACAACAATATAAATAATCTTGTAACACTTTCAAAGAACAAGATTATACCTCAACGAATCCTAATCCAACTCCAAATCCGAAGTCGCTCCTTAGCAACCTAGAGCCTCTTCAAGATACTTCAATCCGCTACTTGAGACCCTTAGAACCACACCAACAATTTTCCTTCAAACTTCTCAACAAAACCTAGAAAGACAACTAGGTTTTCTTCTTGCGACTAACACGAAAACCATCTTTTTCCGTGATTTTCCTATTGAGACTCGCTTACAATACACTTAGGAACCTTGGTTTAAAGTGGGAAGATTATTGGATAACAAACAAAAAAATTTCTTGTGGGAAGCTAGCCTAACCCGAGAGCACCTCAAAGGGTTCTTGAAATTCTTGGAAATTTTTCTAAGTGTCAAACTTGGTCTTGCTACTAGTAGTGTTATATAGAACCTTGGAGGGTCAAGATGCAACCATTTGGGTGGCTAGGATGAGCTCTTGTTAAATATCAAGACTAATTGACTCCTTTGACTTGGTCAATAATCTCATGCTCACAAGTTGCAAGACTTAGTCATACAAGACTATGGTCAATGACCATTTTGGCCATGCCTTATTTCGTCCAAGGCATCATAAGGGGGGTTGACACGTGTCGCCCTCCCATTCGTCACAAAAATACGTTTTCCGACAATTCCATAATTCCGATAAATTTTTACAAGTCTCAAATCTTAACACTTGTGAGTTCTTTCGTACGTTCTTAAAACAAGTCCTGCAATTACGGGGTGTAACAGTGATCCTTCCTATACTCTTGAGCATGATATTTGTGAAATATATATAGTACGGAAGACGTACGTGTGTTAACTAAATTTGGTTTTACTTTGATGTCTTTTGACTTGAGTTTTAAATAATAAGAATCTTGAAGTATTCCAAAAGAGTTATGAATCATTTTGAAAGAAAAGAAATACTTGGTTTTAAAAGCTTAAGTGTTATACTAGCTTTATGGGAAATAAGGTATAACGACTTAAGAAAGATAAAAGGAACGGTTTACTTATTTGCTTATGAAAGCCTTGTAATGATTTCTAGAAAGTGTGGTAAGTTGGTTTGATAAGTAAACATGTTATGATGCTACGTGTTTTAGTGTCTTGTGATGTTTGTGTAAGGGGGTTATTCTTGTTGTGCTTACGTTGTTAAACGATAAGCGTTATCTTGGTATTATATCACATACCCACGACTTGTTATCTTGCGAGGATTTGCCACCCTCGATCGAGGAATACCTCATGCGGGTCCATGCGACCTATGCGGGCTGCGGGAGTTCGAGTTGATCACTCCGGGTGTATTCGCCGTGCGAGAATACCTCATGCGGTCCGGTGACTATGCGGACTTGAGGTCTAGGATGATGCTGCGGGTTAGCTACCCCGATCGAGGAATACCTCATGCGGGCCTATGTGGCCTATGCGGACTGCGGGAGTTCCAGGATTAGGCTCGCATAATGATACTATGGGTGAATGGCCTTGCTTCGATCATTAGCGGCCTAGAAAAGACCAGTTATGTTATATCTATTTTGCTCTTGGTTATCTTTGTGGCACTATGTGCGGTTACATTGGTTGTTTAAATGCGTATTTGTAAAATTGGTTTTAAAATGATATGATTTCATTTAAGTACTTTACAGTTTCACATACTTGGTACCTGTTGTACTGACCTCCTTCGGGGGGCTGCGTTCATGCCGCAGGTAGAGGTACTCCTGTTGTTGATCCCCGCTCCTAGGATCACCGTTTCTGCTTTTGGGAAAGCCCCGTTTCTCCGGAGGCATATCGTTTGGGTATGATCTCCCTGTCATTTGTAGCTTTATGTACATTCAGGGTATGGTGGGGCCCTGTCCTGCCATAGTTGTTTACATTCCTAGAGATCTGTAGTCCTGTTGTAAGTTGGGATGTAATTGTTCACTCTTGATGTATATATACATGCCGAAAGTCAATATTTTCTTGGATAAACTGTGTCTCATTTTACGTATGTTTCATGTCTTGTTTTTATATTCCGCTGGTTACTCTGATGTATGTCTACTTGGGTGCCCGGGTAAGGCACCAGTCACGGGCCCGGGATCGGGTCGTGACAAAAGTGGTATCAGAGCAGTTAATCCTCGGAAAGTGTCTACAGACCGTATCTAGTAGAGTCTTGATTATCGGTGTGTTGTGCACCACACCAATAATCAGGAGGCTATAGGATATTTAGGATTGGTTTCCATTCTTCTCACTCTGAGATCGTGCCTTAGAGCTGTGTTATAAGTTGGACCCCTCTAACGTATTTCTTTTCTTTACGATTATGCCTCCACGCCCGAGCAACCGGGCGAAGGAAAGAAGCGGCGAGAGATGCTAGCAGGACACGAGAGGTCACGAGGCCCGATCTTTACCCGAGGCGATACCTCGGCAGCGAGTTCCACGACGCGTCGGCCAGCGAGTTTAGAGCGCGCGTAGCTCACGAGACCGATACTGCGCCTCGATCCCACGGCTGGAGCAAAGGAGATGGAATTCTGAGAGATGGCCCGATTACTAGCCAGATTGTGGCGAACATGAGATAAGCCGGGCCTTGGCCGATTCGAGCACCGTGGTTCATCCTAGATCGGATAGCTTGAGACTACGGGATTTTTACGAGTTGTAGCCCGCGAGTTCTACGGTCGAGGCACGAGGATGATCGCGAGGAGTTCATCCGGCGATTCTGACGGATCATGAGTGATCGGGGCTTGGAGACCGAGTCAGTGGTCTTAGGTTCACATCGGCTGCGTGATACTGCAATCGACTGGTTTGATTCGTGGGAGTTGTCCCGGGGAGAGCATGCCCTTCCAGCGGTATGGGATGAGTTCTCGGAGGCTTTTCTCAGCCACTTCTTGCCTCCGCAGATGAGGAGGGCACGGGCCGATAGATTTCTGATGCTGAGATAGAGAGGGTGCACAGTCCTGGAGTACAACATGGAGTTCGACTCGTTGGCTCGATATGTCCCCGCATTGGTGGCAGACATGGAGGACCGAGTGCACCGCTACATCACCGGGCTCGACGACTATTTGGCGGAGGTTGCTCAGTGTAGCTCTTCACCGGGCATGGACATTGGCGCATGCAGCTTATGCCGGGATGTGAGGCGTAGAGGCGGCGTTGTCGATTTCAGCAGAAGAAGGCCAGGACGGCAGGGTCTTTTGGTGGCTCTCGGGGTGGACGATCTCGTGAGACTAGATTTGCACCACCGCGATTGAGCACTCCTACACCATCTTGGACGGCGGGGTATTCGGGGCGGTCGGGGCCCGGGACTTGGACTTCGAGGTAGCGGGTGCTAACCGATCGAGGTCCTCTCAGTGTGTCTGATGCGGTAGATTCCATTCCGGGAGTTGTGGTACTACTTCGGTAGTTTGCTACACTTACGTCCAACAGGGTCACTATGCGAGACCCATCAGGCGAGCGCGCGGATGGTAGGGTCGGCTCTGGTCTTTCGCGGTCCTCTTCCCTGATTTACTCGCCCGGGCGGGTGCTCGAGGACCAGCAGTGTCGCGGAAGGTCGTGGCGGGAGTCCTAGTTCTAGCGATCCTCGAATCGCATTTATGCCTTGTCGGCCACCGGGACCAGGAGGCATCACCGGATGTCGTCACATGTACCTTATCAGTTTCTTGTTGTGATGTGTATGCCTTGATAGATCCGGGTTCTACTTTGTCCTATATATCTCCCCATATTGCTAGTAGGATAGGGATAGAGCCTGAGTCCATAGACCCTTTTGAGGTAGCTACGCCAGTGGGTGATTCGGTGGTAGCTCGGCGGGTATATAGGGCTTGCCCAGTGTCTTTATGAAGTCGTCAGACCCTAGCCGACTTGATAGAGTTGGATATGACCGATTTTGATATGATCATGGGTATGGATTTGTTATCTTCTTGCTACGCCAATGTAGACTGCAGGGAGAGAGTGGTACGGTTCCAATTTCCTGGGGAGCCGGTTATTGAGTGGGAGGGGAACACTGTGTCGCCGAGGGGTAGGTTTATTTCTTACCTCAAGGCTAGGAAGATGGTGCAGAAGGGGTATATCTACCATCTCATTCGGGTGTTTGATACTGAGGCTGCGGTACCAGATTTTCAGTCAGTTCCAGTAGTCAGAGAGTTCCCAGATGTGTTTCCAGACGACCTCCCGGGTATCCCTCCTGAGAGGGAGATAGAGTTTTGTATCGATGTGCTGCAAGATACTCGACCTATATTTATTCCGCCATACAGAATGACACCTGCCGAGTTGAGAAAGTTGAAGGACCAGCTGAGAGATTTTCTGGAGAAGGGCTTCATCAGGCCTAGTGTTTCTCCCTGGGGAGCGCCGACATTGTTCGTGAAGAAGAAGAAGGGCCAGCTGCGCATGTGTGTTGATTACTGAGCGGTGAACAAGGTGACTATTAAACGAATACCCTTCCCGTGATTGATGATTTGTTCGACCGGTTGCGAAGTGCGAGATGTTTCTCCAAGATTGACTGCGATCGGGCTATCATCAGTCGCGAGTTAGAGAGGCGGATGTCCCTAGGGCATTCGGACGTGCAGAACTATGAGTTCGAGGTTATGTCTTTCGGTTTGACCAATGCTCGTGGTATTTATAGATTTGATGAACCGAGTGTTCAAGCCATTTTGGATACGTTTGTGATAGTATTCATTGATGACATCTTGGTTTATTCTCGCTCGGGCGAGGAGCATGCGAGCATTTGAGGCTATCTTGAGAGTTCTCGGGACCGTGATTTATGCGCCAAGTTTTCGAAGTGTGAGTTCTGGTTGACTTCGGTGGCATTTCGTGGGCACATTGTCGGGGCCGATGGTATTCGGGTGGATACGGCCAAGATCGAGCGATCGAGTTGGCCTAGACCTACTACTCCGACAGAGGTGCGCAACTTTCTGGGCCTTGCAGGTTACTATCGGAGGTTCATGGAGAAGTTTGCTTCTATTTCGGCACCTTTGACTAAGCTGACTCAGAAGGCAGCTAAGTTTCAGTGGATGGATGCTTGTGAGGAGGGCTTCCAGTTACTGAAGGAGAGGTTGACGACCGCCCCAGTTCTTACTCTTCCAGAGGGCCTAGACGGCTATGTGGTGTATTGTGATGCGTCAGACATCTAGCTTGGATGTGTGTTGATGCAGCAGGGTAAGGTTATAGTGTACGCATCTCGACAGCTCAAGAAGCATGAGAAGAACTACCCCACCCATGATTTGGAGTTGGCAGCGGTGATTCACGCCTTGAAGATCTGGAGGCACTATTTGTATGGAGTTCATGTGGATATTTACACAGACCACAAAAGCCTCCAGTATATCTTCAGCCAGAGGGAGCTGAACTTACGATAGAGACGGTGGTTAGAGCTACTCAAGGATTACGATGTCAATATCTTATACTACCCAGAGAAGGCCAATGTAGTGGCAGATGCCCTTAGTCGTAAGTCGATGGGTAGTCTATCAGAGGTGCAACCAGAGAGGAGGGGCATGGTCCGCGAGTTACATCAGCTAGCGAGCCTTGGAGTCCGATTGATTGATTCTGATAGTAGTGGGGTTCGAGTTCGAGAGGTTGCCGAGTCTTCCATCGTCGAGGAGGTGAAGAGGCGACAGTTTGAGGATCCGAGTATGACCCGGTATCGTGATATGGCTCTTCGTGAGGGGAAGGGTCCATTCGAGGTAGCACCTGATAGGGTGCTACGATTTGAAGCGAGTTGTGTGTTCGGATATTGCGGGACTTGGCGGAGTTCTAGGGGATGCACACAGCGCGCGTTACTCTATCCATCCGGGGTCGACAAAGATGTGCCACGACCTCAGATCTGTGTATTGGTGGGATGGCCTGAAGATGGACGTTGTAGAGTTTGTTGCTCAGTGCCCGTGTTGTCAGCAGGTAAAGGTAGAGCACCAGAGGCCTGGTGGGTTGTTGCAGACGATAGAGATTCCGACCTGGAAGTGGGAGGTGATCAACATGGACTTTATCACAGGGTTACCTCGCACTCAGAGGAAGCATGATTCTATCTGGGTTATCGTCGACAGGCTGACGAAATCGGCCCACTTTCTTCCAGTCAGAACGACTTTTTTGGCCGAGGATTATGCCAGACTTTACATCCGAGAGATCGTGAGACTGCATGGGGTCCCTATTTCTATCATATCTGACCGAGGAGCCTAGTTTACGGCTAACTTCTGGAGGTCTTTCGGAAGGATTAGGGACGCAGTGAGCCTCGATCGCATTCCATCCTCGGACGGCAGACAGCGAGCGCACTATTCGGACGCGAGGATATCTTTGCGAGCTTTGTGTTATTGATTTCGAGGGTAGTGGGAGGATCATTTGCCTCTAGTAGAGTTTGCGTATAATAACAGCTACCACTCCAGTATCCAGATGGTGCCTTATGAGGCCTTATATGGGAGGAAGTGCAGGTCACCGATAGGCTAGTTTGATGTGGGCGAGTGCGATTAGTAGGACGGACACTGTTCGTGAGCGGTGGATAAGGTGAAGCTTATCCGAGGCGATTCTTGGCAATGAGAGTCCACGAAGTCGTATCAGATCATCGGCGTCGACATTTGGAGTTTGAGGTTCTTGATTGGGTTTTCTGAAGGTGTCACCCATGAAGGGTGTGATGAGATTCGGAAGAAAGGGAACTTCGGCCCAAGGTACATTGGGCCTTATCAGTTGTCGCAGGTAGGCAAGGTTGCCTATGAGTTGGATCTGCCGTCCGTCTGGAGGCGATGCATCCGGTTTTCCATGTTTCTATCTTTGAGAGATGTATCGGAGATCCATCTAGAGTGCACCCGATTGACGATGTCCAGGTGACCGAGGGGTTATCGTATGAGGAGAGTCCCATAGCGATACTCGATCGTCAGGTTAGGTGACTTCGGACAAAGGATGTGGCTTCCGTCAAGGTCTTATGGCGGAACGAGCACAGAGAGGAGATGCCGTGGGAAGCAGAGGAGGACATGAGGCAGAAGTATCCTCACTTATTCCCCACACCTCCAGGTAACTCACTTTCCTACTTGATTTTAATTTTCATATGTACTTAAGTGTTGTATTGTGGCCATGTGTGGCATTTGCAAACTGTTTAAGTTGTGAGGAGCTATGTCGTTTCTGATTTAATTGAATCTAGAAGGAACATTCGGGACGAATGTTTCTAAGGAGGGGAGAATGTTATACCCCGTAGTTCCAGAGTATGTATGTGAGGACGTACGTACAATTGTGTAAGCCCTAATTAGGTTAAGGACGAAATTGTGAACTTTCAACGGAAAAGATTCCGAACCTTGTGAAGGAAATTTTACGTTTTTAATATTTTAACCGATTACGGATTTTTCCGAGAGATGAAATATTTTGGACCAATAGGAGGGCGACATGTGTCACCCTTAGGTGGCATGTTTGGACGAAAATTGTGGGCAAGTGGCCAAGTCAAGAAGTCAAGTCTTGGAAGATATTTTGTGGGCTAGTGGGAAGGGTGCCTTGGACGTTTTTTTAGGTGCAAGTGGCTAGCCACATGGCTCATTTTTGTGGTGGACATATGTCTCAAAGTTGTGGTGGACATATGTCCCAATGTTGTGGTGGACACTTGGTGGAAGACTCCACTCACACAAGAAACCAAATATTCACCCTCCACTTGCTTGAATCTTGACCCTTGATTGTCCTATAAATACCCCCCTTAAGTGCAAGACTTCTTCATCCACTAAACAATTTCCAAGTCTCAAAATCCCCCACTTTGTAGTAGTTCTCGTCAACACCCTCTCCCTTAACCAAACTTTGTCCAAAAATTCTTAAACTCTTAAGTGTTCTTCCTTAGTGTATTAGGAAGATTATTAGCCAAAAGTTAGAAAAGATTTCACACCCTAGACCCTAAAACTACCCATTGGCCTCGCATGGCAAGAACAAACCTAAGTGTTCTTCACTTGTTTGAGTTGATTCTTGAATAGAAGTTGGTTAGGAGCTTCTAAGGGTGATTTGTGGTGGTTTGGAACACAAAGATTTGGAGCTAAACCTTGCTTAGGAGCGACTTATAATCTTGGATAATTTTGGGCTTATCGAGGTAAATATCTTTGTCCTTCTATTGTAATTAGAGATTATATACTGTAGTAGTATAGAAATGAGTATAAGATTTATAGAAAGATGGTATAAAAGAAGAGAATTGAACTGTACTTACATTGGGTTGTATTTACAGTAGACTTGTGTAATTTTACGGGTAGGAAGTCTTTGTCAATTTTCCGTAGAATTAAGAACCTACCTTAGAATATTCTACAGAGTAGTCTAGACGTTGATAGACATATTTAACTATTATAGGTTGATACTCTGCGCGCGACATATTTGACTTGGCAGGTGGATTGAGCCGAGGAGGTATGTGATCCTTCCTATACTCTTGATCATGATATTTGTGAAATATATATAGTACGGAAGACGTACGTGTGTTAACTAAATTTGGTTTTACTTTGATGTCTTTTGACTTGAGTTTTAAATAATAAGAATCTTGAAGTATTTCAAAAGAGTTATGAATCATTTTGAAAGAAAAGAAATACTTGGTTTTAAAAGCTTAAGTGTTATACTAGCTTTATGGGAAGTTAGGTATAACGACTTAAGAAAGATAAAAGGAACGGTTTACTTATTTGCTTATGAAAGCCTTGTAATGATTTCTAGAAAGTGTGGTAAGTTGGTTTGATAAGTAAACATGTTATGATGCTACGTGTGTTAGTGTCTTGTGATGTTTGTGTAAGGGGGTTATTCTTGTTGTGCTTACGTTGTTAAACGATAAGCGTTATCTTGGTATTATATCACATACCCGCGACTTGTTATGATCGAGGATTTGCCACCCTCGATGCGAGAATACCTAAATGCGGGTCCACGCGACCTATGCGGGTGCGGGAGTTCGATTGATCACTCCGGGTGTATTCTGCCGTCTGAGAATACCTCATGCGGTCCAGTGACTATGCGGACTTGAGGTCGAGGATGATCTGCGGGTTAGCTACCCCGTCACGAGAATACCTCATGCGGGCCTATGTAGCCTATGCGGTGCGGGAGTTCGATTAGGCTCGCATAATGATACTATGGGCGAATGGCCTTGCCCGATCATTAGCGGCCTAGAAAAGACCGGTTATGTTATATCTATTTTGCTCTTGGTTATCTTTGTGGCACTATATGCGGTTACATTGGTTGTTTAAATGCGTATTTGTAAAATTGGTTTTAAAATGATATTATTTCATTTAAGTACTTTCTGATTTCACATACTTGGTACTGTTGTCTTGACCTCCTTCAGAAGTGCGTTCATGCCGCAGGTAGAGGTACTCCTGTTGTTGATCCCCGCTCCTAGGATCACCGTTTGTGCTTTTGGGAAAGCCCCATTTCTCCGGAGTCTTATCGTTTGGGTATGATCTCCCTGTCATTTGTAGCTTTATGTACATTCAGCGTATGGCGGGGCCCTGTCCCGCCATAGTTGTTTACATTCCTAGAGGTTTGTAGTCATGTTGTAAGTTGGGATGTAACTGTTCACTCTTGATGTATATATACATGCCGAAAGGCAATCTTATCTTGGATAAACTGTGTCTCATTTTACGTATGTTTCATGTCTTGTTTTTATATTCCGCTGGTTACTCTGATGTATGTCTACTTGGGTGCCCGGGTAAGGCACCAGTCACGGGCCCGGGATCGGGTCGTGACATATATGTAGTGTAAAGGGCTTGATTGTGTGGAAAAGTAGTAAAATCTTATTCGTTAGTAATGAGTACTCGGTTGTTAAAGAAAAAGCCCTCTTGGTCTCATAAATGCTTATAGTTGTAATTGGTTGGTTTAAAAACATAAAGTGTTATAATGACTTTATGGAAAGTTAGTTATAACGACTTTATGTAGCTAAAGGAATGGTTTGTTGATTTCAAAAGATAAGAGACTTGTCTTATAATTGACCTAAATGGTGTTGAAAAGTGTGAAACCTCATTCGTGAGTAATGAGTACTTGGTCTTTAAAAGAACAAAGTTTTATTTGGTTTCTTGACATTCTAAAGTAAGGAGACTTAAAGGCTTTTTGAAGGTCATGTAACTTGATTTTGGGAAAAGAGAAGTAACTTGAGTTTAATAGTATAAGTAACTTGTGTTCAAATATTGAACTCTTCTTGATGGAAAAATATAAGTGGCTTGGTTTTAAAAGGTAGGAGTACCTTGATTTTAAAGGGGTTAGTTACTTGGGTTTTAATGGTATACTTGACGTTGTGTTAAAAGTGTTTAAAGTACTTGATTTAAACATGAACGTGTTTGGTGCTACGGATATTAGTATCGAGTTGTTTTTACGTAAGAAAAGAAGGAGATCTTCTTTTTGAAAGAATTAAAGTATGTAGTACTTTGGGGGTTAAAAACCCGGATTTTGACATAAAATGAAAGTACCTTGAGTTGTGTGTAACTTGCCTATGCTTGTTGAGATAGCCTTTGTTGTGCAAGTGTTTGATTTTGTGCTACCGAGTCTCTCGATGGAGGGCCGGCTATCTGTTTGATTGATGGACATACTGACACGTTGGGTGGCCCACGGGTATGCTTCCACGGTGAGTATTATCTTGTTATTGTTTGGACATACTGACACGTTGGGTGGCCCACGGGTATGCTTCCACAGTGAGTATTATCTTGTTATTGTTTGGACATACTGACACGTTGGGTGGCCCACGGGTATGCTTCATGATGAGTATTATCTTGTTATTTGTTTGGACATCGACACGTTGGGTGCCCAGGGTATGTTTCCACTATGGGTGTCATCTTGTTATCTCCTTTGGGCATACCGACACGTTGGATGGTCCACGGGTATGGGCCCACTAGGACGGTTCCAGGGCCATGCCTATACCGAGGTGAGATGTCGGGGCATGCGGCCATTGTGTGGGTTAAATTCCCGGGTTGTATTTGAGTGATGATTTTACGGGCATGAGTCCCTGACTTGACATGACTGCTTATATGTTGTGTACTGTATTTTGGTTATCATACATGTCTCCTGCTTTTTATATACTATTATGATTTCATTTACAGTATTTTCAGTTTCACATACTTGGTACCTGTTGTACTGACCTCCTTCGGGGGGCTGCGTTCATGCCGCAGGTTGAGGTACATAGCTTGGCGATCCGCTCTTAGGATCATTGTTGCTTCTCGGAAAGCTCCATATCTCCGGAAGCTTGTCTTGTGGTACGGTTCCCTGAAGTAGTAGACTTTTGTACATTCAGGGGCATGGCGGGGCCCTGTCCCGTCATTGTTGTTATAAAATTCTTAGAGGTCTGTAGTACTGTTGTGGGCAGGGTTTGTAAAGGATATAACTGCGCAAGTTTTTATTTATTTACAGAAAGGTAACCGTTTTGGTTAGTCTGTTTTCTTATTTCACTATTCATCTTCTATGAGTTTTTATTTCCGCTGATTTTCTATGATGTTGTATCACTAGGGTGCCCGGGGTAAGGCACCAGTCGCGAGCCCGAGGTCGGGTCGTGACAAAAGTGGTATCAGAGCAGTTAGTCCTCGGAAAGTGTCTACAGACCGTATCTAGTAGAGTCTTGATTATCGGTGTGTTGTGCACCACATCTATAATCAGGATGCTATAGGATATTTAGGATTGGTTTCCATTCTTCTCACTCTGAGATCGTGCCTTAGAGCTGTGTTATAAGTTGGACTCCCTTTGACGTATTCTTTTTATACCAGTGATGCCTCCACGAAAGGCAACGGGGCCCGTAAGGGCAAGGCAGAGGAGGCTGCGAGTAGAAGCGGCAGCGGTCTCTGCGAGGCCACGATGCACGAGCCTTCAGTCGCGGCGAGAGCAGAGGATATGGGTTACAAGTAGATGGCCCAGTTACTAGCTAGGATTGTGGCTAGACACGAGGACAGACGAGAGTCGGAGGTTCCAGTGGCACCCGTAGTTCACCCGAGGTCAGATAGTTTGAGACTTCGGGAGTTTCTGAGTTGCAGCCCACCCGAGTTCTATGGGTCGAGGACTGAGGATGATCCTCAGGAGTTTATCCGATAGTTGCGGCGGATCATGAGAGTGATCAAGGCCTCTGAGACAGAGTCGGTAGTTTTGGGTTCGCATCGACTGCGTGATACTGCAGTTGTCACGACCCGAAACTGGGCCCGTGACTGGTGCCTTACCCCGGGCACCCTAGTGACACAACATCAGAGTAATCAGCGGAACATAAAACATATACATGACACAAGTGAAGTACAAACAGTAATCTGTGAAAATTGCCTTTCGGCAAATATAAATAACCACTTTTACAAATGAACAGTTTAATCCTTTTTTACAAACCACGCCAAACGGTACTCTGCACCTCTAAGAATGATACGACAACAATGGCGGGACGGGGCGCCAAACCCTGAATGTAAACACTTACTACGACGGGGACTATACCATCGATAAGCCTCGGAGAAACGGAGCTTCCCAACGCTTGTGACCACGAGAGCTAGGATCAACGGCGGTGTACCTCAACTGCGGCATGAGCAGCCGAAGGAGGTCGATCTGACAGTGCAAGTATGTGAAACTAAAAATACTGTAAATGAAATCATAATAGTCTATATAAAGCAGGAGACATGTATGATAACCAAACTACAGTTCACAACATAGAAGCAGTCATGTCAAGTCAGGGACTCACGCCCTAAAAGTCATCCTCATGCCCGTGGAACTCCTTCCTCACTGCCGGCAGTCTAGGTACAAATCATGTGATACGTATAACAGGTCTCGGCCCATCTTATGGACCCAATATAGAAAAGGGTGGAATACATTCCCGGATGAACCGGTCCTCAAGTGAAATACATTCCCGGATGAACCGGTCCTCAAGTGATATACATTCCCGGATGAACCGGTCCTCAAGTGAAATACATTCCCGGATGAACCGGTCCTCAAGTGATATACATTCCCGGATGAACCGGTCCTCAGTGAAATACATTCCGGATGAACCGTAATCAAGTGAAATACATTCGGATGAGCCGTAGTCGAGTGAAATACATTCCCGGATGAACCGGTAGTCGAGTAGAACACAGTACTTACACAACAAGGCTATCACACGTAACATGGTCAAGTTTCATAACAACAAGTATAAGCAAGTTACACACGACTCAAGGTACTTTCATTTTATATCAAAGTCCGGATTTTAACCTTAAAGTACTACGTCCGTTAAATTCCTTTTAAGATCCATTTCTTTTACAAAGGTCACCCGATACCCGTAGTATAAAAATAGAGTGACTAACATTGTTAAGTAAACCAAAATGCTTTCCTTTGTAAAATCAAGTAACAACCTTATTTTCCAAACGTTCAAGTTTGCCTAATTTCGAATGCTCAAGTTTCTCATTTTAGAAAAAGGTTTCGTAGTTCATAGTTTTAAATCCTTTAAAACATAATTCTCCTTTAAACGTTTTGAGAAACCTATGTCTTATAAGTGAGTAGGTTATTCTTGTTTATTATCAATCTTATTAAGCAGCCATGATCTAGGAAATGTAATATCATTTTGTCTCATCTTAGCTTACATGCGGATGGAGGTTTCTCTTGGTTTTAATAATACTTCTTTAGTCAATACATTTTCCTTTTATTAGCTGCAGATGGTTTGTCGATACACATTCGATTTCAAATCATAAAACATTCTTAAGCGTTATACCTAACTTCCCATAAAGCTAGTATAACTCTTAAGCTTCCAAAACCCAAGTAATACTCATTCTTTCAAAACGATTCGTAAATCTTTTGAAATGCTTCAAGTTCTTTATTAACACATATCAAGCCAGTTATTATTCAAATCAGTTACCTTTTAAAAACCACAAAGTATGTGCTTATCCACATAAAGCTATTATAACCAACTTCCCATAAAGTCGTTATAACACTTTATGTTTTACATCAATCAAATACATTTTAGCACGTATGCGTCACCGTACTACATAGTTCACATATCATGCTAGAAGAGATAGGAAGAGGTTCACATACCTCGCGACGAGTATCGACTAATAGCAAAGCGCTCAGTACTTCCAAACGTCGGCTACTCCTTAGCCAAGTAGATCGCGCCACACGTAGTACTTGACCTATAAGGTCACAGCGCTTATTAATATCTAGATCTTATCGTAGATCACTCTACAGAAAATTCGGCAGCACCTCCCCCCCCCGCCACAGCGTAAATCTCCTCCTCTATCGAGGCCGGCTATCAAGCCAACCAGGGGGGGGTTCTACACGTCTAGCCGGACGTGTACAATTCCACTCCACAGTACCACTACACAAGTCTCTGTCTGATACGCCCCATGTAATTACGATTCGATTCAGTCTTTATTCTTCAGGCTTAAGTCAAAAGACATTGCCAACTAACTATGTTCAGTTCTATATATAGTATACTTCAACTATATATTCTAACAACATGTAATATCCAATTACAAAAGGGGGACAAGATAATTACCTCGATAAGCCCATAATTATCCGAGTTAAAAGTCGATCCTTAGCAATGTTTTGCTCCTACTCCGGGTGCTCCAACCCGCTCCAAATAACCCTTAGAAGTTCTACTCAACTTCTTAATAATACTCCAACCAACAATGGAGATTTTCCTTAGGGTTTCGTTTAGTGACTGAAGGAAGGTATAATAGTATTTCTGGGCTTTTCGTATAGGTATAACCTTAGAATACAACAAGGTATAAGGCTAAGGTATTTTGGGCATTATAACAATACTTTTGAGAGTATTTCTACCAAGAGGGGGGGTGTGTATACCCCTCGGCCTACCCCACTAGGGGGGGGTACTCTCGGCCAAGGGGGGAAAGGATGCTCTCGGCTAAGCCTCACAAAGGGGGGGAAAACGAGAACACAACAAGGGAGGGAAGGGTTTTCTAACACTTAGAAAAATTTAGGATGAAGAAAGTCTTCAAAGAGGGGTATTTATAGTATAAGCCAAGGCCAACCAAGGGCCAAGATCAAGCCAAGTGTGGTGCAAGTGTAGGGCAAGATTCACTAAACACAAATATCCTACTAACTCCTTTGACCAACAAGGCACAAAAACGTGCCTTGCTAGCAATCGTCCAAGTTGACGATTTCAAGCCACCAATTGGAGGTGCCAAGTGTCGCCTCCCGTTGGTCCAAAATGTTTAAATCTCTCGGAAAAATCCGCAAAAATTAGAAATGACATAGCCGGAAATTCCCCTACGAAAGCTGTGGAAACGTTTCGTCGAAAAACGACCCTAATCGGGTGTTGTGCACAAAGTGAAATTCGGCCAAGCCTTAGCTACAAGTTCAAATTTTTCCTACGTACGTCCTCGCGTACATACTCTGGAAATACGGGGTATAACATTCTCCCCTCCTTAGAAACATTCGTCCCGAATGTTCCTTCTAAGTCTCAAAACAACGCGCAAGATAGTCTTCACTACTATACTTACGAGAACCAACCTGCCACATCTGGCCACAGAAACATCCGCGCACATAAAAACTTACATCCAAGTCCACGAGGAAACACCTCTAACATCACCAAATGATACCACTTTGTCACTTTGTCGCGAGCCTTGCCCCGACGACCCAACAACGGTACCGGCTGCATGCGATCCCTGAGGCTGTCGTACACTCGAACTCTTACCATATTTCTGATACTGCTTCAGTATCCAAAACTCGGGGTTACTATCTCTAACGTGGTCATCATTAACTGGGAACACTCTGGATGGGTTCTCCGATACTTTTCCGATCATAACAATACGAAAGACCGGACGTATTGCCTCCTAAGTCGGACGGCAAAAGCTATCATATAGGCAACCTGGCCTATCCTTTACATGAACTCAAAAGGGCCCAAAGTAACTCGGGCTAAGTTCCCTCTGTATTCCAAACTCGTCACACCCAACCCGGGGTGGTACTTTCAAGAAGATCGACCGTCAACCTGAACTCTAAGCGTCGTCGCCGATTATCCGCACGATATCTCTGAGCTGCCAGAACCTCTTCTAGACAAGCTCCTCACTAACCACAGTCTGCTGGAACAAGCTCGCACTAATCTATGCGAACCTTGCCAACATCGAACCAATCGACCGTGACTTACGCCGCCTTACAAGGCTTCATAAGGCGACATCCGAACTGAAATGGTAGCTTAACGCTCCTCTACAGGAGACAACGGTCCCACAACTACCCTCAAGTCCACACGCGGCGGGGCGAATGCGATTCTGATACTCACCTGAGTTCTTAGCACATGCTTGGTAAAACTTCCCGAAACAAAAACAGCCGTAACCTGGGCTCCACTGTCTGCCATAAGGTAAAGGTAGGCACCCCGTGCAACCTTACAACCTCTTCTGATAAATCAACACTGCCGAGTGAACGGTCCCAACCGAAGAACACGATGGGCTGCCCCATCGGCGACCATCGGTCGAACGCATCCACGAACTCGTCTGTTGGTTAACTAAACTTGGGCCTAACACCTCGTAACCCTAACACAAGGCGGGACCACCGACCCACCACCAAACCTACCGCGGGTTGACCCGCAATGGCCCAACCCGACCCGGCAACGCGCACAATACTAGCTCCCCGAAGGAACAATCTCACTAAACACGTTACGAAAACCTAGCGGTCTTCTTAGCTCAACTACCCTCTTTCATCCCACACTACTCAGGGACTTATCTCACAACCATCGTTCACGTGCACTAGGCACCCCGATAAGGACCAACATACCCATACGTCTTTTACTCTAGATGACCTTACCTCTAAGGTCTCTACGTAACAAAACTCTAAGGTTCACACCTTCTCTATTCCCCCGAATCTTACTTGGTTAACTAACCAACACACTGCTATCAGAACATAGCACTTAAGGTATACTCACCTTAACACACATACTGAACTCTAGAGGGTTAAAGATCTATCTGTAACTACTGTTTCATTCCCCTTAGTCGTTCTAATCAAACCTGCCCCGTAGGGCGCATAGCTTAAGGAAGGTGACGAACTACCCACCGGTACTGAAGGCAAAGTCCTCCTACTAGGTCACTCTCTCGACACATGGCCCTGACGGCCGCAGGTACAACAAGTACCAACTAAAAGACGACATTCCCCGGGATGACGTCTGTCATACTGTGAACCGGAAGCCCTGGAGTTCTGACCAACTCTTGCATACTCCGAACGTCCTGAAATCCGTGGAAGACCACTCTGCACTGGTGGAGGTGCATAATCTAATCTGCTGGTGAGGCGACTCGCCTCGAAAGTTACCAAAGGACCTTGCTGCTCTGGCCCTCTTCTGTTGTCCTTGGTTAACCCGTCGATCTCTATGTTTCTCGGCCTGCTGCGCATAAGCCCGTACACAGGCCATGCTCAAGCCTAACTGAAGGATTACTCTTGCACACCCTTCTCTTAGGTAGTCATCAAGACTCGCGATACATCGGTATACTCTCTGATAGCCAAATCCATAGCTAGTAACAGGGTCGCCTTCTTGCAATCTAATTTCACTGTTCCCGGTCGTGGAACTAAAGGTTCAAATGTCATGGCCGCAGTAGGAACTGCCGTCGCCGTGCTTAAACTCTGCTGGGGCTAGTGACGTCGCAGAAATCCCCGAATGAAGAATTACCCTAGGTAATGATTGGCCTGTGCCCACGTAACCCTCTGAACTCTACTCGCAGCTCCTCTGCCGCCTCGCCTCTGGGCGGGTTGCCCTACGCGGAGGCATAATGATAAGGGAAAGAATTTCATCAGAGGGTCCAACTTACAACTCAGCTCTAAGGCACGATCTCAGAGTGAGAAGAATAGAAACCAATCCTAAATATCCTATAGCCTCCTGATTATTGGCGTGGTGCACAACACACCGATAATCAAGACTCTACTGGACACGGTCTGTAGACACTTTCCGAGGATTAACTGCTCTGATACCACTTTTGTCACGACCCGAAACTGGGCCCGTGACTGGTGCCTTACCCCGGGCACCCTAGTGACACAACATCAGAGTAATCAGCGGAACATAAAACATATACATGACACAAGTGAAGTACAAACAGTAATCTGTGAAAATTGCCTTTCGGCAAATATAAATAACCACTTTTACAAATGAACAGTTTAATCCTTTTTTACAAACCCTGCCCACAACAGTACTACAGACCTCTAAGAATGATACGACAACAATGGCGGGACAGGGCCCCGCCAAACCCCTGAATGTAAACACTTACTACGACAGGGGACTATACCACTGATAAGCCTCGAGAAAGCGGAGCTTCCCAAACGCCGAATCAGACCACGAGCTAGGATCAACGATCGGTGTACCTCAACTCGCGGCATGAACGCAGCCCGAGGAGTCGATCTAACAGTGCAAGTATGTGAAACTAAAAATACTGTAAATGAAATCATAATAGTCTATATAAAGCAGGAGACATGTATGATAACCAAACTACAGTTCACAACATAGAAGCAGTCATGTCAAGTCAGGGACTCACGCCCTAAAAGTCATCCCTCATGCCCGTGGAACTCCTTCCTCACTGCCGGCAGTCTAGGTACAAATCATGTGATACGTATAACAGGTCTCGGCCCATCTTATGGACCCAATATAGAAAAGGGTGGAATACATTCCCGGATGAACCGGTCCTCAAGTGAAATACATTCCCGGATGAACCGGTCCTCAAGTGATATACATTCCCGGATGAACCGGTCCTCAAGTGAAATACATTCCCGGATGAACCGGTCCTCAAGTGATATACATTCCCGGATGAACCGGTCCTCAAGTGAAATACATTCCCGGATGAACCGGTAATCAAGTGAAATACATTCCCGGATGAACCTAGAGTCGAGTGAAATACATTCCGGATGAACCTGTAGTCGAGTAGAACAGACTTACACAACAAGGCTATCACACGTAACATGGTCAAGTTTCATAACAACAAGTATAAGCAAGTTACACGACTCAAGGTACTTTCATTTTATATCAAAGTCGGATTTTAACCTTAAAGTACTACGTCCGTTAAATTCCTTTTAAGATCCATTTCTTTTACAAAGGTCACCCGATACCCGTAGTATAAAAATAGAGTGACTAACATTGTTAAGTAAACCAAAATGCTTTCCTTTGTAAAATCAAGTAACAACCTTATTTTCCAAACGTTCAAGTTTGCCTAATTTCGAATGCTCAAGTTTCTCATTTTAGAAAAAGGTTTCGTAGTTCATAGTTTTAAATCCTTTAAAACATAATTCTCCTTTAAACGTTTTGAGAAACCTATGTCTTATAAGTGAGTAGGTTATTCTTGTTTATTATCAATCTTATTAAGCAGCCATGATCTAGGAAATGTAATATCATTTTGTCTCATCTTAGCTTCTATGCAGATGGAGGTTTCTACTGGTTTTAATAATACTTCTTTAGTCAATACATTTTCCTTTTATTAACGCCGCAGGTGGTTTGTCGATACACATTCGATTTCGAAATCAAGAAACATTCTTAAGCCGTTATACCTAACTTCCCATAAAGCTAGTATAACTCTTAAGCTTCCAAAACCCAAGTAATACTCATTCTTTCAAAACGATTCGTAAATCTTTTGAAATGCTTCAAGTTCTTTATTAACACATATCAAGCCAGTTATTATTCAAATCAGTTACCTTTTAAAAACCACAAAGTATGTGCTTATCCACATAAAGCTATTATAACCAACTTCCCATAAAGTCGTTATAACACTTTATGTTTTACATCAATCAAATACATTTAGCACATGCGTCTACGCACTACATAGTTCACACATATCATGCTAGAAGAGATAGGAAGAGGTTCACATACCTCGCGACGAGTATCGACTAATAGCAAAACGCTCCAGGTACTTCCAAACGTCGGCTACTCCTTAAGCCAAGTAGATCGCGCCACACGTAGTACTTCAACCTATAAGGTCACAAGGCGCTTATTAATATCTAGATCTTATCGTAGATCACTCTACAGAAAATTCTAGGCAACCTCCCGCCACAGCGTAAATCTCCTCCTCTATCGAGGCCGGCTATCAAGCCAACCAGGGGGGGGTTCTACACGTCTAACCGGACGTGTACAATTCCACTCCACAGTACCACTACACAAGTCTACTGTAATACAGTCCTATGTAATTACAGTTCAGTTCAGGTCTTTATTCTTCAGGCTTAAGTCAAAAGACATTGCCAACTAACTATGTTCAGTTCTATATATAGTATACTTCAACTATATATTCTAACAACATGTAATATCCAATTACAAAAGGGGGACAAGATAATTACCTCGATAAGCCCATAATTATCCGAGTTAAAAGTCGATCCTTAGCAATGTTTTGCTCCTACTCCGGGTGCTCCAACCCGCTCCAAATAACCCTTAGAAGTTCTACTCAACTTCTTAATAATACTCCAACCAACAATGGAGATTTTCCTTAGGGTTTCGTTTAGTGACTGAAGGAAGGTATAATAGTATTTCTGGGCTTTTCGTATAGGTATAACCTTAGAATACAACAAGGTATAAGGCTAAGGTATTTTGGGCATTATAACAATACTTTTGAGAGTATTTCTACCAAGAGGGGGGGTGTGTATACCCCTCGGCCTACCCCACTAGGGGGGGGGTACTCTCGGCCAAGGGGGGAAAGGATGCTCTCGGCTAAGCCTCACAAAGGGGGGGAAAACGAGAACACAACAAGGGAGGGAAGGGTTTTCTAACACTTAGAAAAATTTAGGATGAAGAAAGTCTTCAAAGAGGGGGGTATTTATAGTATAAGCCAAGGCCAACCAATGGCCAAGATCAAGCCAAGTGTGGTGCAAGTGTAGGGCCAAGATTCACTAAACACAAATATCCTACCAACTCCCTTTGACCAACAAGGCACAAAAAACGTGCCTTGCTAGCCCAATTCGTCCAAGTTGACGATTTCAAGCCACCAATTGGAGGGTGCCAAGTGTCGCCCTCCCGTTGGTCCAAAATGTTTCGTCTCTCGGAAAAATCCGCAAAAATTAGAAATGACATAGCCGGAAATTCCCCTACGAAAGCTGTGGAAACGTTTCGTCGAAAAACGACCCTAATCGGGTGTTGTGCACAAAGTGAAATTCGGCCAAGCCTTAGCTACAAGTTCAAATTTTTCCTACGTACGTCCTCGCGTACATACTCTGGAAATACGGGGTATAACAGCAGTCGACTGGTTTGATTCATGGGAGCTGTCCCGGGGGGAGCATGCACCTCCAGCTGGATGGGACGAGTTCTCAGAGGCATTTCTTGCACACTTCTTGCCTTCGCAGGTGAGGAGAGCCCGGGTAGATAGATTTTTGATGTTGAGGTAGAACGGGCGGACCGTTCGGGAGTACAATGTAGAGTTTGACTCATTGGCCCGGTATGTCCCCGCTTTAGTGGCAGATATGGAGGATAGAGTGCACCGTTATGTCACCGGGCTCGATGATTATTTAGCGGAGGGGTGCACAAGAGTAGCTCTTCAGCCGGGCATGTACATTGCCCGCATCGTGCCTATCTGCGTGATCGAGGAACGTAGAGGTCGACGGGATAACCAAGATCAGCAGAAGAGGGCCAGGACAGCAGGGTCCTTTGGTGACTTTCGAGGCAGCCTCAGCAGCAGGTTAGTTATGCGCCTCCGCCCGATGCAGTGCCCCACCACGCCTTGGGACGTTCGGGAGATTCAGAGCGGTCGTGGCTCCAAGGTTTCAGGTTTTTGGGGAAACAGGGATGTTAGTCAGATGGGACCACCCCTACCTCGTTGTGGCCATTGTGGTAGGCTCCATGATGGAGAGTGTCGTGCTAGTATGGGAGTTTGTTTTACGTGCGGCCAGCAGGGCCATTTTGCGAGAAATTGTCCAACCAGAGGTAGCGCGGATGTAGAGACTCAGCCTTCGGGATCAGCGACTGGTTCATCTCCTCCTTTTGTGCGCCGTGCAGGGAAGGAACATGATTAGAACGACAAAGGGAAAGTGAAGCAATAGTTACAGGTATATTCTTAACCCTCTAGAGACTAGTATGCATTGATATTATGGTGATGTGCTAAGTGTTATGTTCGGATAGCTTGGTGTTAAAAATGTGATTTAGAAGCATGATCAGTGAAAAGGGTAAGTCTGGGGATGAGAAAATTTTGAACCTTAGAATTTATAACAATCGACACCTTAGATGTAAGGCCGTCTTGAGTAAAAGATTTTTACGGTTATCTTTGTCGGAGTACAAAGTATACGTGGAGTATATTCGGGTGATAAGTCCATGAGTGGTGGGAGCTTTTGTGATATTAGAGATGATCCCTCGTTGGCTGGGATTTAAAGTTTTGCGTGATTAGTATATTATGGTCGTGAGTGGCATATTTGATTTTTGTAGGTGTAGTAGTGAAGACTATACCGGCGCATGCGTTTTGGAGACTTAGAAGGAACATTCGGGAGGAATGTTTCCAAGGGGGGGAGAATGTTACACCCCGCATTTCAGGTCTAGCTTATGAGACCGTACGAAAGGAACTAAGATAAAAAATTTAGAAAGATAGGGTGATGGACTGTTTTCGGACGGGTTTTAGTCAACTTGGAGGCGGTTTATGCCCCGTTACATCAGGAGTTTTTAGGTGTTTCAAACACCTAGTGTGTAGTCTGTTAAATCTAGTTCCCAACGCAACAAACCGTTCGTCGATAGGACATCGGAGTCGAAAGATATGGAAGTTACAAGTTCGGTGCGCAGTCAGGCATATAGGTATTTTCTGTCAGGGGCCACAGCGCCGCGGCGCCGGAGGCAGGGCCGCGGCGCCGATTGTACTGGGAGTTCGCTGAGGTTCAGCGCCGCGGCGCCGGAATGCAGGGCCACGGCGCCGGAATACAGGAAATTCTCAGAGGTGGAAGCGCCGCGGCGCCGGCGGCGGGGCCGTGGCGCCAAGGCGGGATTTTTCCGCGGTAAAGGGAGACAAACAGGGGATATTTTAGAGAAAAGTCTATGGGAGGGTGACAAGTGTCCCTCCCATCTTTTTGACCAAGAAAAGGGTCCTATTTTAGGGCCAAGTCTTGGAAGACTTGGTCATTTCATCTAACCCTCCTAAGAACTCCTCTCCCTTTCTCTCTAGATTTTTGAAGAAAACCTAGCCTAAGGAAGAATTGTTGGAGCGGCGTCAAGAAGACAAGGTGTTGGTAAGCTTGTAGGAAGCGCACGTGGACGAGTTTGGAGGGAAAGGAGTTGAAGACAAAGGGCTTTAGTGGGCTAATCCAAAAGGTAAAAGATTCCCTCTTCTCTTGGATATAGGTTTTAATACTTGTTATAGTTGATTTAGACCACGTGAATCATGTATTAGAGATTGGTAAGTACTTTGGATTTTGGAAGGCTAGAAATTCGAAAATGACATGATTGAGTCATTTGAATTTGAATTACAATTTGGTCGTTATCTAAAGTCATCGCATGTTATCTACTAGAGGATTGTAGTAGCTTTAATCGATTTCGGCTTGATTACATGTCATACTAAGCAACTTGTATTGAAATGGAGATTGAAAGAGTAGTAGTGTTGTTGTAGCCGAGAATTGGATGAGAATTGGTGTTGTTGTACCTCTAATTGCCGAATGTACACTTATATTTTGTGGACTAGTTTTGATGTCAATTGTGGGGCGGAATTTTACACGTCTTGTAGGCGTGTAATCCCCTATTGTTAACTACATTGTTGAGCCTTAAATGTGGCGTGTTTGGTTATTGAATTCGGCCTTGAAAAAGGTGGCAAAGTAAGTAGAGACAAAGGAAATGTTGTCCAAATTTCCATAGAATAAGGGGCTTTGCAATTAGAGTATTATACGTTAAAGCTAGAAGCTAATAGACGTATTATGGCCATTATAGGGTGAAGTACTACGAGTAGCATATTCTACTTGAAGGGTGGAAATGACTAGCAAGGGTATAGTACTTTGGAACAGTTGGCTACCTGTGGATAATCGTCGCGAGGTATGTGATTCTTCCTATCCTCTTGAGCATGATTATTTGTGAAATGTATAGTGCGGTAGACGCACATGTGTTAAAGGAGTTTGATTTCCCTTTTGTGCCTTGGCTTGATATGAAGTGTAAAGGGCTTGATTGTGTGGAAAAGTAGTAAAATCTTATTCGTTAGTAATGAGTACTCGGTTGTTAAAGAAAAATCCCTCTTGGTCTCATAAATGCTTATAGTTGTAATTGGTTGGTTTAAAAACATAAAGTGTTATAATGACTTTATGGGAATTTAGTTATAACGACTTTATGTAGGTAAAGGAATGGTTTGTTGATTTCAAAAGATAAGAGACTTGTCTTATAATTGACCTAAATGGTGTTGAAAAGTGTGAAACCTCATTCGTGAGTAATGAGTACTTGGTCTTTAAAAGAACAAAGTTTTATTTGGTTTCTTGACATTCTAAAGTAAGGAGACTTAAAGGCTTTTTGAAGGTCATGTAACTTGATTTTGGGAAAAGAGAAGTAACTTGAGTTTAATAGTATAAGTAACTTGTTTTCAAATATTGAACTCTTCTTGATGGAAAAATATAAGTGGTTTGGTTTTAAAAGGTAGGAGTACCTTGATATTAGTATCGAGTTGTTTTTACGTAAGAATAGAAGGAGATCTTCTTTTTGAAAGAATTAAAGTATGTAGTACTTTGGGGGTTAAAAACCCGGATTTTGACATAAAATGAAAGTACCTTGAGTTATGTGTAACTTGCCTATGCTTGTTGAGATAGCCTTTGTTGTGCAAGTGTTTGATTTTGTGCTACCGAGTCTCTCGATGGAGGGCCGGCTATCTGTTTGATTGATGGACATACTGACACGTTGGGTGGCCCACGGGTATGCTTCCACAGTGAGTATTATCTTATTATTGTTTGGACATACTGACACGTTGGGTGGCCCACGGGTATGCTTCCACAGTGAGTATTATCTTGTTATTGTTTGGACATACTGACACGTTGGGTGGCCCACGGGTATGCTTTCACAGTGAGTATTATCTTGTTATTTGTTTGGACATACTGACACGTTGGGTAGCCCACGGGTATGTTTCCACTATGGGTGTCATCTTGTTATCTCCTTTGGGCATACCGACACGTTGGATGGTCCACGGGTATGGGCCCACTAGGATGGTTCCAGGGCCATGCCTATATCGAGGTGAGATGCCGGGGCATGCAGCCATTGTGCGGGTTGAATTCCCGGGTTGTATTTGAGTGATGATTTTACGGGCATGAGTCCCTGACTTGACATGACTGCTTATATGTTGTGTACTGTATTTTGGTTATCATACATGTCTCCTGCTTTTTATAAACTATTATGATTTCATTTACAGTATTTTCAGTTTCACATACTTGGTACCTGTTGTACTGACCTCCTTCGGGGGGCTGCGTTCATGCCGCAGGTTGAGGTACATAGCTTGCTGATCCGCACTCTTAGGATCACTGTTCAGTTCTCGGAAAGCTCTATATCTCCGGAAGCTTGTCTTGTGGTACGGTTCCCTGAAGTATTAGACTTTTGTGCATTCAGGGGCATGGCGGGGCCCTGTCCCGTCATTGTTGTTATAAAATTCTTAGAGGTCTGTAGTACTGTTGTGGGCAGGGTTTGTAAAGGATATAACTGCGCAAGTTTTTATTTATTTACAGAAAGGTAACCGTTTTGGTTAGCCTGTTTTCTTATTTCACTGTTCATCTTCTATGAGTTTTTATTTCCGCTGATTTTCTCTGATGTTGTATCACTAGGGTGCCCGGGGTAAGGCACCAGTCGCGAGCCCGAGGTCGGGTCGTGACAGTGGTTAGCCTGGTTACTTGCCCCCATCAGCTACGTGGCGCAGGGAGGATCTGGTAGAGGTTATCGCACTTGCCACGTGTCAGCTTCGCGAGTCAGTGTTTGGACGAAGTCTCGTGATGCAGGGTGGATCTGGTGGTTAGCCTACGTACTTGCCCCGGTCAGCGACGTGATGCAGGGTGGATCTGGTAGAGGCTATCGCGCTTGCCCCGGTCAGCTTCGTGACGCAGTTTGTCAGTGTTAGGACGAAGTCTCGTGATGCAGGGTGGATCTGGTAGTTAGCTTACGTACTTGCCCCGGTCAGCGACGTGATGCAGGGTGGATCTGGTAGAGGCTATCGTACTTGCCCCGGTCAGCTTCGTGATACAGTTATTTAGTATTGTTGGTACGGTAGGTTCTGGTAGTTGGCTTTCGTACTTGCCCCGGTCAGTTGATGATGCAGGGTGGATCTGGTAGCTATGCCTTCGTACTTGCCCCGTACGGTTCTTATGACACAGGTGGGACCTGGTGTTCATGTGTACTCCTTGGTGTTATTACATCATAGATTGCCGACAGTGAGGAAGGTATTCCACGGGCATGATTGATGTTGTGGGCGTGAGACCCATAGTTATATTTGAGTGATGACTTTGAGGGCGTGAGTCCCTGACTTGACATGACTGTTTATATATTATGGACTGTAGTTTGGTTATCATACATGTCTCCTGCTTTATATAGACTGTTATGATTTCATTTATAGTATTTTCAGTTTCACATACTTGGTACCTGTTATCGACCTCGCCGGGATGCGTTCATGCCGCAGGTAGAAGTACACCAGTTGTTGATCCTCGCTCATAGGATCGCAGTTCAACGTTTGGGAAGCTCCATTTCTCCGGAGGCTTATCTTTTGGTATAGTCCCCCGTCATTGTAGGTACTTGTACATTCAGGGGTATGGCGGGGCCCTGTCCCGTCATAGTTGTTGTTACATTCTTAGAGGTCTGTAGTACTGTTGTGGGCAGGGTTTGTAAAGGATTTACTGTTCGATTTTGATGTATATATACAGGAAGGTAACCGTTTTGGTTAACCTGTTTTTATTATTATATATCTTGTTTCATGTGTATGTTTTTATTTCCGCTGATTTTCTCTGATGTTGTATAACTAGGGTGCCCGGGGTAAGGAACCAGTCACGGGCCCGGGGTCGGATCGTGACATCAGCAGCAGGCTAGTTATGCGCCTCCGCCAGTACAGAGTGCTCCTCCACGGTCATCAGGACGTTCAGGATATTCAGGAGTTGGTCAGAGCTCCAGGGCTTCTGGTTCACAGATATATATAGGTTCTAGCCAGTCGGATTCTTTTTTCCCTCAGTGTTCACGATGTGGCAGGCGTCATTCCGGGAAATGTCGTCGTTTTACTAGTGCTTGTTTTGCTTGCGGCCGTCATGGCTATGTGATGAGAGAATGTCCTAGTAGGAGGGATACAGGTGGGATGACTCAGCCTACCGGGTCAGTTGTGGGTTCAGTTGTTCGGAGGAGAAGGGGTGTTAGTCAGATGAGACCACCCCTACCTCGGTATGGTCGATATGGTAGAACCCATTATGGGGAGTGTCGTGCTAGTTTGGGAGATTGTTATACTTGCGACCGACAGGGCCACTTTGCGAAGGATTGTCCGATCAGAGGTAGCATGGATGTTAGGACTCATCTTTCGGTTTCAGTGGCTGGTTTATCACCT
Source organism: Przewalskia tangutica (assembly GCA_029844215.1). Lineage (NCBI taxonomy): Eukaryota > Viridiplantae > Streptophyta > Magnoliopsida > Solanales > Solanaceae > Przewalskia > Przewalskia tangutica. The sequence continues at coordinate 57,275,059 of CM056726.1, forward strand.
CCTATAGCTAGGCGCCCTGCACGGCAGGATTATGATTAGAGCGACAAAGGGAAAGTGAAGCAGTAGTTACAGGTATATCCTTAACCCTCTATAGATTAGTATGCGTGATATGATGATTTTTATGTTAAGTGTTATGTTCAGATATCATTGTGTAAATTGTGATATAGAAAACATGGTTAGTTGAAAGGGTAAGTTTGGGACAGGTAAATTATGAACCTTAGAAATTATAACAATTGAGACCTTGGATGTAAGGCCGTTTTGAGTAAAGATTTACGGTTGATCTTCGTCAGAGTACATAGTATACGTGGAGTGTATTTGTGTGATAAGTCCATGAGTGGTGAAATATAAGTGGTTAGTTAAGCTAAGGAGACCACTAGGTTTTCGTGACTTGTATAGTGAGATTGTTCCGGACCAGGGACAAGAGTTTGGTACAAAGTGGGTCGGGTTGAGGCCATATTGCGGGTTAACCCGCAGCCCGGAATAAGGTGGGGTCAGTTTGAGGTGGTCCCGCTAGGTGATAGGGTCACGAGGGTGTTAGACCCAAGTTTAGGTAACCATCGTACGAGTTCGCGGATGTGTTCGACCAGAATCGGATCGTGAAGGCCGGAATGGCCTTAAAGGAATTTGAGGCTAGTAAGATGACCAAGTTTGTAGGTAGTTGTCACGACCCGAACCCGGGACCACGACTGGTGCCTTACCCCGGGCACCCTAGTGATACAACATCAGAGAAAATCAGCAGAAATAAAAACTCATAAAGATAAACAGTGAAATAAGAAAACAGGCTAACCAAAACGGTTACCTTTCTGTATATATAAATAAAAACTTGAACAGTTACATCCCTTTTACAAAACCCGCCCATAACAGTACTACAGACCTCTAAGAGTTTTATAACAACAACGACGGGACAGGGCCCCGCCATACCCCTGAATGTATAAGAACCTACACTCTCAGGGAATCATACCACAAGATAAGCCTCCGGAGAAATGGAGCTTCCCAAAGCGTGAGCGTGATCCTATGAGCGAGGATCAACAATCGTGTACCTACCGCGGCATGACGCAGCCCGAAGGAGGTCGATAACAGTACCAAGTATGTGAAATCAGAAAAATCAAATAAAATCATAACATTTTAAAACCAATTACAAATACGCATTTAACAACCAATTTAATCGCACATAGTGCCAGATAAACAAGAGAAAAATAGATATAACGTGAATCGTCTTTTCTAGGCGCTAATGATCGAAGCAAGGCCAATCGCCCATAGTATCATTATGCGAGCCTAATCCTCGAACTCCGCGATCAGTATAGACCACCTAGGTCCGCATGAGGTATTCTCGCGACGGGGTAGCTAACCCGCGGCATCATCCTGGACCCCCGAAGTCCGCATAGTCCTATGGACCGCATGAGGTATTCCTCGCATCGGCGTAACACACCCGAAGTGATCAATCCTGGAACTCCCGCAGCTCCGCATAGGCCACATAGGCCCGCATGAGGTATTCCTCACATCGAGGGTGGCAGTCCTCGGCATCATAACAATTCAGGGGGGTATGTGATATAATAGCAGTACAACGGGCTTAGCGTTTAACAACGTAAGCACAACAAGAATAACCCTTACACAAACATCACAAGACACTAACACACGTAGCATCGTAACATGTTTACTTATCAAACCATCTTACTACACTTTCCAGAAATCAATACAAGACTTTCATAAACAAATAAGTAAACCGTTCCTTTTATCTTCCTTAAGTCGTTATACCTAACTTCCCATAAAGCTAGTATAACACTTAAGCTTTTAAAACCAAGTATTTCTTTTCTTTCAAAAATGATTCATAACTCTTTTGAAATACTTCAAGATTCTTATTATTTAAAACTCAAGTCAAAATACATCAAAGTAAAACCAAAACAATTTCCATACCTTCTTTTTAAACCAATCTTAAGACAAAAGCATGCCTTCCTTGTTTAAACCATTTTAAGACAAAATCATGCCTTCCTTTAAAACAAAGGCACTTTTTCCTTTTTAAAGTCAAGTAGCAATATACTTTTTAAACCAAGTGTCTTACTCTTTTAAAAACAAGTAACCTATACCTTTAAATCAAGTTACTTCTCCTTTCCCAAAATCAAGTTGTTTATAAGTCAAGTTATCATTTTAAATCCAATGATACAACCATTCTTATTTTCGAAATCAAGATAACTTTATTCTTTAAAAGACCACACACCCATTACTCATGAGTGAGGTTTTACAACTTTTTAACATAATTCAAGTCCTTAATATTTCATAACAAGTCACTTAACTTTGGAATCAAGTCAAGGACACAAAAGGAAAATCAAATTCCTTTAAACACACGTGCGTCTACCGCACTAAATATATTTAACAAATATCATGCTAGAAAGGATAGGAAGAGGTTCACATACCTCGCGACGATTATCGACAATTAGCAAAACGCTCCAAAGTACTATAACCCTGCTAGCCTTTTCCACCCTTCAAGTAGAATACGCTACTCGTAGTACTTCAACCTATAAAGGCCACAAAACGTCTATCAACCTCTAGATCTCTTCGTAGAATAATTCTAGATACAAGATTCCTTATTCTACGGAAAATTCGGCACCCCCCCGCAACCACATAAATCTCCTCCTCTACCGAGGCCTGCTACCAAACCAACAATCCCAGGGGGGGTTACACGTCTAACCGGACGTGTACAATTCTACTCCACAATAATACTACAAGTCTACTGTAAATACAGTCCTATGTAAATACAGTTCAATTCTAAACTACTACAACATGTAATATCCAATTACAATAGGGGGGACAAAGATCATTACCTCGATAAGCCCAAAATTATCCAAGATTATAAGTCGATCCTGAGCAACGTTTAGCTCTAAATCCTTACGCTCCAACCCGCTCCAAGCGACCCTTAGAAGTTTCCAACCAACTCCTCTTCAAGATCCAACTCCAAAAAGTGAAGAACACTTAGGTTCCAACACTACCAACTTTCGGCCAAGGGGGTGTATTTAGGCTAGGGGTGTGAAATCTTTTCCAACACTTGGTTCACAATCTTCCTAACACCTTAAGGAAGAACACTTAAAATTTTAAGGATTTTTGGACAACCTTTGGTCAAGGGGGAGGCCAATTGCCGAGACACTCAATGGAAGGGAGGGAGGATTTTTCAAGACTTGTAAATCTCTAAGTGTTGGATGAATAAGTCTTGCAAGCTTAAGGGGTATTTATAGAGAAATCAAGGGCTAGGATTAAAGCAAGTGTGTGGTCAAGATTGGGCCATGTGTGTGTGGGTCCCACTTATCTATCTACTACACAAAATATCTTCAAGACTTTGACCAAATGTTTTTGGTCTTTAAAATGCCAAAAACGTGTAGAACATGTCCATCAATTCGTCCAACATGTGCCACCTAGGGGTGACACATGTCGCCCACCTATTGGTCCAAAATATTTCATCTTCCGAAAAAAAATATACGTAATGCCAAAAATCCGAAAATAAAGTGGGCCTCACAAACCGTAAATTCCTCCCGTGGGCCCCACGTGACCAATTCCGGAAAATAAAATTCCATAGTTCTAAATTAATCCCAGAAGTCCAAATACCAAATCTGGGAATCCAATTCCCATTAACGAACCTTTTTCCTTCACAAGATCCGGAAACCTTTCCGTCGAAAAATCACATCTTACTTCCTTTCCAATTTTTTTTTGTCGTATTCTCGTACGTACGTCCTCATATACATACTCTGGAACTACGGGGTGTAACAGTAGTAACTCCAAGGTTTTGGAAACTGAAGCGATGACCGAAGTGTGGTACGTGTACTAGGAAGATTTCGGGTGTACGAGGAGGGTACGACGAGTAAGACGGGTAGTGAACATGTGTTAAGAGAAGGAAAGTGATCATTTTGCGAAGTAAAGATGTGAAGAGAGTATCCTTTAGACCATGGGTGGAAGATTTAGTGTTGTTATACACGTTAGAGGTGATTCCTCATTGGCTTGGATTTGAGTTTTGCGCGTATGTTATATTATGGCCATGTGTGGAATAATTGGTTATGTAAGTATAGTAGTGAAGACTATACCGGCGCAGGTATGTTTTGAGGCTTAGAAGAAACATTCGGGACGAATGTTTCTAAGGGGGGAAGAATGTTACACCCCCTAGTTCCAGGGTATGTATATGAGGACGTACATACAAGAATACGACATTAAAATTGGAAAGGAAGAAAGATGTGATTTTTCGACGGAAAAATTTCCGGTTTTTGTGAAGGAAAAAGGTTCGTTAATGGGAATTGGATTCCCAGATTTAGTATTCGGACTTTTTGGAATATTAGAGAATTATGGAATTTTATTTCCGGATTGGGTCACGTGGGGCCCACAGGAGAAATTTACGGTTTTGTGGGGCCCACTTTGATTTCGAGATTTTTGGCATTACGGATATTTTCGGAAGATGAAATATTTTGGACGAGTAGGAGGGCGACACATGGAACCCCCATGTGGCCATGTGGCCGATTGGTCTTGACACTTGTCCCTTGACCATTTTTAGGGAGACATGTGGCTAGCCACATGTCTCAATTTTGTGGTGGACATGTGGTTGGTGGAACCCATACACACATGTCCCCAATATTCACCATACACATGCTTTCATCTTGGCCATTGGTTGGCCTATAAATACACCCTCAAGGCTTGCAAGACTTCATCCCACACTTGAGAATTCCAAGCAAAATACTCCCTCCCCTTTGTTGGTGCTCTCGGCTTAGGCCCTTCCCCTTGACCAGAAGTTGTCTAAAAATCCTTAAACTTTTAAGTGTTCTTCCTTAAGGTGTTAGGAAGATTGTGAACCAAGAGTTAGAAAAGATTTCACACCCCTAGCCCTAAAATTACACCTTGGCCGAAAGTTGCCATTTTTAAAGCCTAAGTGTTCTTCACTTTTTGGAGTTGGATCTTGAAGAGAAGTTGGTTAGGAACTTCTAAGGGTTGCTTGGAGTGGATTGGAACGTAAAGAATTGGAGCTAAACGTTGCTCATGATCGACTTATAAATCTTGGATAATTTTAGGCTTATCGAGGTAATAATCTTTATCCCCCTATTGTAATTGGAGATTACATGTTGTAGTAATGTATAATTGAGTATATGATATATGGAAGGATGATTAAAAAGAATTGAACTGTATTTACATTGGACTGTATTTACAGTAGACTTGTAGTATTATTGTGGGGCGTGTAATCCCCTTGGAGTTGTTGGCTTGGTAGCGGGCTTTGATATAAGAGGATATTTATGTGGTTGCGAGGGGGGAGGTGCTGCCCAATTTTCCGTAGAATAAGGAACCTTGTACTTAGAATATTCTACGAAGAGATCTAGAAGTTAATAGATGTTTTATGGCCATTATAGGTAGAAGTACTACGAGTAGCGTATTCTACTTGAAGGGTGGAAAAGGCTAGCAAGGTTATAGTACTTTAGAGCATTTTGCTAATTGTCGATAATCGTCCCGAGGTATGTGAATCTCTTCCTATCCTTTCTAGCATGATTGTTGTGAACTATGTAGTACGGTAGACGTACGTGTGCTAAACGAATTTGGTAGGTTTAAAACATAAAGTGTTATAATGGCTTTATGGGAAGTTGGTTATAACGACTTTATGTAGGTAAAAGAATGGTTTGTTGATTTTAAAAGATAAGAGACTTGACTTATAATTGACCTGAATGGTGTTAAAAAGTGGTGAAACCTCATTCGTGAGTAATGAGTACTTGGTCTTTAAAAGAATAAAGTTTTATTTGATTTCGGAAATGAGAATAACTATCGAACAAGCCATTGCAGCGTTAATAAAGGAAAATGTAATGACAAATAATTATATTAAAACAAGTAGAATCTTTCATCTGCATAGAAGCTAAGATAAGACAAAATTGTATTACATTTTTTAGATCATGGCTGCGTTAATAAAATCATTATAAACAAGTATTGATTTCTTGACATTCTAAAGTAAGGAGACTTAAAGTATTTTGAAAGTCATGTAACTTGATTTTGGGAAAAGAGAAGTAACTTGAGTTTAAAAGTATAAGTAACTTGTTTTCAAATATCGAACTTTTCTTGATGGAAAAATATAAGTGGCTTGGTTTTAAAAGGTAGGAGTACCTTGATCTTAAAAGAGTTAGTTACTTGGGTTTTAAAAAAGTATACTTGACGTTGTTTTAAAAGTGTAAGCCACTTGGTTTAAAAAGTATAAAGTACTTGATTTAAACATGAACGTGTTTGATACTACGAATATTAGTATCGAGTTGTTTTTACGTAAAAAGAGATCTTTTTGAAAGAATTAAAGTACGTAGCACTTTAGGGTTAAAACCCGGATTGTTGGCATAAAATGGGAGTACTTGAGTTTATATAAATGGTGAATCAATTTACATGTTAATGAAAGTCTAAGAGTATGTTGAACTTGCCTATGCTAGTTGTGATAGCCTTTGTTGTGCAAGTATTGTATTTCTATACCACCGCGTCTCTCGATGGAGGGCCGGCTGACTTGTTGTGAACTTACTTGGACGTACCGGCAGTGACGGAGGATTCCACGGGTATGCTTCCATTGTTATTATCACATGGACATGTCTACACCGATGAGGGATTCCAGGGGCATGCGGCCATGCAGCGGGTTAAACTCCCGGTATATTATTATTGTCACATGGGCATGTCTACACCGATGAGGGATTCCGGGGGCATGTGGCCATTATTATTACTCCATGGGCTAGCTCCCCATGAAGACCTGTCTACACCGATGAGGGATTCCGGGGGCATGGTATATACGATTATTACTCCATGGGCTAGCTCCCCATGAAGACATGTCTACACCGATGAGGGATTCCGGGGGCATGTTATATATATATATATATATGTATTGTATATGTGTACGCCGACAGTGAGGTAGGATGCCACTGGCGTGTCACATGGTTATATGTTACACCTACGGCTGCCGGCAGTGACAGAGGATTCCACGGGCAGGAGATATATATATGTATGTTTATGTGTACACCGACAGTGAGGTAGGATGCCACGGGCGCGTCACATGATTATGATTTATGTCATAGACTGCCGGCAGTGAGGAAGGAGTTCCACGGGCACGATGACTTTGAGGGCGTAAGTCCCTGACTTGACATGACTGCTTATACATTGTGTACTGTAGTTTGGTTATCATACATGTCTCCTGTTTTATATAGACTATTATGATTTCATTACAGTATTTTCAGTTTCACATACTTTGTACCTATTGTACTGACCTCCTTCGGGGGGCTGCGTTCATGCCGCAGGTAGAGGTACACCGGTTGTTGATCCTCGCTCATAGGATCACAGTTCAGCGTTTTGGGAAGCTCCGTTTCTCCGGAGGCTTATCTTTTGGTATGATTCCCTGAGATTGTAGGTTCTTGTACATTCAGGGGTATGGCGGGGCCCTGTCCCGTCATAGTTGTTATAAATTTTTAGAGGTCTGTAGTACTGTTGTGGGCAGGGTTTGTAAAAGATTTAACTGTTCGATTTGATATATATATATACAGGAAGGTGACCGTTTTGGTTAGCATGTTTCTTATTTTATGTCTTGTTTCATGTTTAAGTTTTTTATTTCCGCTGATTTTCTCTGATGTTGTATCACTAGGGTGCCCGGGGTAAGGCACCAGTCTTGGGCCCGAGGTCGGTTCGTGACAAGATCCCATTACGGGAGTTGTGGTGATACCTCAGGAGCTTGTTACACTTGTGGCCAGCAGGGTCATATTTCGAGGAACTGTCCGACCAGAGGCAGTGCAAATAGTAGGGTTCACTTACGGTCTTTCAGCCGGTCTTCATCTCCTACGATTTACTGCCTGAGGCGAGGGTGCTCGTAGGGCAGCAGTGTCGCGGAGGTCGTGGCAAGGGTCTAGTTCCAGCGGTCCTCGAGAACCGCATTTATGCCATGTCGGCCGCCCGAGGACTAGGGCGTCGCGGATGTCGCCCAGTACATTATTGGTTTCATGTTGTGACGTGTATGCCTTGATAGATCCGGGTACTACCTTGTCCTATATATCTCCTCATATTGCTAGTAGGATAGGGATAGAGCCTGAGTCCATAGACCCTTTTGAGGTAATGTTACACCCCATAATTACAGGGTATGTATGTGAGGACGTACGTACGAGAATACAACAGTAATTTTGGAAAGAAAGAAAGATGTGATTTTTCGACGAAAAAGTTTCCGGATTTTGTGAAGGAAAAAGGTCCGTTAATGGGAATTGGATTCCCAGATTTGGTATTTGGACTTCTTGGATTATATTAAAATTATGGAATTTTATTTTCCGGAATTGGTCACGTGGGGCCCACGGGAAAATTCTGATTTTGTGGGCCACTTTATTTTCGGATTTTTGGCATTACGGATATTTTCGGAAGATGAAATATTTTGGACGAGTAGGGGGGCGACACGTGTCACCCCCATGTGGCCATGTTGGCCGAATTGATGTTGGACAAGTGTCCTTGGACGGTTTGGTAGTGGACAAGTGGCTAGCCACTTGTCCAAATTTTGTGGTAGACATGTGGTTGGTAGAATACACACCCACATGTCCCCAATCTACACCACACACTTGCCTAGATCTTGGCCCTTGATTTCTCTATAAATACCCCCTTAGTGCAAGACATAATATCATCCACACTTAAAGATTGTCCAAGGCAAACAAATATCCCTCCTTTGTGATGTTCTCGTCCAACCCCACATTGTGTAGAAATACTTCAAGTGTTGTTGTATTATCCCAAATACCTTAGCCTAGTATTCCTAGTAGTATTCCAAAGTTATTTCAATACTAGGAGCCCGGAAATACTACTTTTTTTCCAATAGTCGTAAATGAAACCCTAGAAAAATCTTCATAGCTTAGATGAAGTGTTAAGAGAAGTTGTTTAGAAACTTCTAAGGGTTGCTTGGAGCGGGTTGGAGCGTAAGGAATTGGAGCTAAACGTTGCTCAGGATCGACTTATAATCTTGGATAATTTTGGGCTTATCGAGGTAATGATCTATGTCCCCCTATTGTAATTGGATATTACATATTGTAGTAGTTTAGAATTGAATATAAGATTTATTGGAAGGATGATTATAAAGAATTGAACTGTATTTACAGTAGACTTGTAATATTATTGTGGGGCAGTGTTGTACACGTCCGGTTAGACGTGTAACCCCCTTGGAGTTTTTGGCTTGGTAGCGGGCCTTGTTAGAGGAGGAGATTTATGTGGTTGCGGGGGGGGCTACCGAATTTTCCGTAGAATAAGGAACCTTGTACTTGGAATTGTGCTACAAAGAGATCGAGAAATTGATAGACGTCTTGTTGCCTTTATATGTTGAAGTACTACGAGTAGCGTATTCTACTTGAAGGGTGGAAAAGGCTAGCAAGGTTATAGTACTTGGAGCATTTTGCTAATTGTCGATAATGGTCGCGAGGTATGTGAACCTCTTCCTATCTTTTCTAGCATGATGTTGTGAACTATGTAGTACGGTAGACGTACGTGTGCTAAACGAATTTTGGTTGATTTTAAAAGATAAGAGACTGGACTTATATTTTGACTTGATATGAAATGTGAAGAACTTGAATTGTGTTAAAGTGGTGAAACCTCATTCGTGAGTAATGAGTACTTGGTCTACAAAAAGGAATAAGTTATATTAATTTCGGAAATGGGAATAACTATCGAACAAGCCATTGCAGCGTTAATAAAGGAAAATGTAATGATAATTAATTATATTAAAACCAGTAGAAACCTCCATCTGCATAAAAGCTAAGATAAGACAAAATTGTATTACATTTCCTAGATCATGGCTGCTCTAATAAGAATTATTATAATCAAGTTTTGATTTTCTTAAAATTCCAAAGTAAGGAACTTGATTTCTAAAAGAAAAGAGACTTAAGAATTTGAAGTGTTTTGGTTTAAAAGAAAGTCATGGTTTTGTCTTAAATTGGTTTAAAACATAAAGTGTTATAATAGCTTTATGGGAAGTTAGTTATAACGACTTTATGGAAACAAAAGAATGGTTTTATTATTGGATTTAAAATGGTAACTTGATTTTGGGAAAAGAGAAGTAACTTGAGTTTAAAAGTATAAGTAACTTATTTTCAAATATCGAACTTTTCTTGATGAGAAAAATATAAGTGGCTTGGTTTTAAAAGGTAGGAGTACCTTGATCTTAAAAGAGTTGGTTACCTGGGTTTTAAATGTATACTTGACGTTGTTTTAAAAGTGTAAGCCACTTGGTTTAAAAAAAAAGTGTAAAGTACTTGATTTAAACATGAACGTGTTTGGTACTACGGATAATAGTATCGAGTTATTTTTACGTAAAAAGAGATCTTTTTGAAAGGATTAATGTATGTAGTACTTTGGGGTTAAAACCCAGATTTGTTGTCATAAAATGGAAGTCTAAGAGTATGTTAGATTTGCCAATGCTAGTTGTGATAGCCTTGGTGGTATTACTATGTTACCGCGTCTCGGTTGGAGTAGTGACTTGTTGTGAATCTGTTGGACGTACCGGCAGTGATGGAGGATTCCACGGGTATGCTTCCATTTTGTTTGATCTTGGCCATGCTTATACCGATGAGGGATGTCGGGGCATGCGACCAGGATGCGGGTTAGATGCCCGTACGTTTCATTGGATGTACCGACAGTGACGGAGGATTCCACGGGTATGCTTCCATTGATATTATCACATGGACATGTCTACACCGATGAGGGATTCCGGGGGCATGCGGCCATGCAGCGGGTTAAACTCCTGGTATATTATTATTGTCACATGGGCATGTCTACACCGATGAGGGATTCCGGGGGTATGGGTGTTACACCCCGTAAATTCAAGAGGTTAAGTTAAGAACGTACGAAAGGAAATAAGAATTGAGTTTGGAAACTTGGGTTGGCAAAAAGGTTGTGGGCCGATTTTCAGTCAACTTGGAGCGGGATATCTCCTAGTTCCTTAGGAGTTTTGAGGAGTTTTAAAAGCCTAGTGTGTAGTCCGTTAAATCTAGTTCCCAACGCAGCAAACCGTTCGTCGATAGGACATCGGAGTCAAATGTTATGGAAGTTTCAAGTTTGGTGCCCAGTCAGGCAAAGCAGTGGTTTCGCTCGAGTGCGTGGCCAGCCGGAATCTGAGGCGGCGCCGTTGTTCTGGGGATCGCGGGGTTGTAGCCATGCCGGAATGCGAGGACATGGCGCCGGAATGCGAACTTTTTTCGGAAGTGGCGCCGCGGCCGGGATTTTCTCGGTAAAGGAAAATCAGGGGATATTTTGTTATAAGCCTATGGGAGGGTGACAAGTGTCCCTCCCATCATTTTGATCAGAATAAGGTCCTATTTTAGGGCCAAGTCTTGGAAGACTTGGCCATTTCATCTTGGAAACCCTCCCAATGAAAATCCCCTCCCTTCTTTCTAGATTTTGAAGAAAACCTAGCCAAAGAGGAAATTATTGGAGCGGCGGCAAGAAGGAAAAGTGTGGGTAAACTTGTGGGGAGCGCTGGTGGACGAGTTTGACGGAAAAGAAGTGGAAGAAAGGGGCTTTTGTGGGCTCCTCCTAAGGTAAAAGTTTCCCCTTTCTCTTGGTTATGAGCCTAAGGCTGTTATATCTTAGCAGTATAGATGTGAGCCAATTGGGGCTGTTTAGTTATTCATTTGTATTGGACTACCTTCTATATTGTTGTGAGCCAATTGGGGCTGTTTGGTTATTGTATTTCGGCCTTGAAAAAGGTGGCAAAGTAAGTAGAAACAAAGGAGGTGCTGTCCGATTTTTCCGTAGAATTTAGTGACTTAGCACTTAGAATATTCTACGTTTGAATTAAGAGGTTAATGGACGTATGTGACCATTATAGGTTGAAGTACTAAGTATAGCGTATCCTACTTGAAGAATGGAATAGCTCAAGGTTGAAGTACTTTGGAGCATTTTGCTACTTGTCGACAATCATCGCGAGGTATGTGAACCTCTTCCTTCCTTTGGCATGATTCTATGTATGAAATATACATGTAGTAGTATTTCATGTTTCCGTCTACTCTTAGAAGTTAAGAGGTAGTTATGTTGATTTACTCTATGCAAAAGCTACGTCTAAGAAATCCTAAGTCCTTACCAAGTCTTATGGGGGATGTTGGTAAGAGTCGTTAGGAAGTATTTGAAGTCGAGTTGACTTGGCTAATTTACGACACGAATGAGAATAAGTATCGAACAAGCCATTGCAGCGTTAAATAAGGAAAATGTAATGACAACTAATTATGTTAAAACAAGTAGAATTCTCCATCTGCATAGAAGCTAAGATAGGACAAAATTGTATTACATTTTCTAGATCATGGCTACTTGAATAAGATCGTTATAAATAAGTATAACTTATTCACAACGCACCAAGTATATGTTACTTAATTTAAAAGAGTTTACGTATGAAGTTTTTAAGACTTTGAAACTTGTTTTCTTAAAAGTTAAGAGACTTGAAGTATTTTGAAAGCTATGTTATTTGATTTGAAAGTATGTAATACTTGGTTTCAAAAAAAATAGAAGTCTCTTGGTTATAAAAGGAACGTATTGGTCTAAACCATAAATGGTTATAACGGCTTTATGGGAAGTTGGTTATAACGGCTTTTATGGGAGGTTAAGAGAATGGTTTTCTCTAATAAGTAATAAAAGAATTAACTTGTGTTAAGGAAGGGCAAATTGTTTAAAAGGTACCAAATTGCTTAAGTTTGTTAATAAAGAAGTCACTTGATTTAGAAGCCGGAAATTGTATTTCTAAAAAGGTATTGTGACTTGCCTTGAAATGGTGGATAGGACTTGATACTACGGTGGTTAGTATCGGGGAAGTTTTATTTGGAAAGGAGTCTTTTGAAAAGAATGTACGTACGTAGTACTTTGGCTTGATTAATTGAGAATTAGCCTATGTGTGCTGGTGATAGCCTTTGAGTGCAAGTATTATGTTTTATTACGTTGCCGCGACTCTCGGTGGGAGGGCCGGCTGTCTTGTTGTAAGTACTTGGACATACCGACAGTGATGTGGGATTCCACGGGTATGCTTCCGTTAATTGTAGTACTTGGGTTAAATTCCCGGACTTTTATAAAAAGACATGTTAGTGCCTTAGGTAAACTAAAATGAGAGTGTATATGAACAAGAATAGTAAGAAGTTAGGGGTTTTCTTAACTTGCTTATATATTGTATGATAAGCCGGTAGTGCTTATGATATGTGTGCTAGCCGGATTTGTGCTAGTGGTATATTATTCGTTGCGGGGTCATTCCCCGGGTTTGTGGCATTGCATATTTCCGTGGATTTGCTACCCACGATGCGAGGAATACCTCATGCGAGTCCGTAGGGCTTATGCGGGTGAAATAGTCCCATGCGGGCGGGTCCAGCCTATGCGAGGAATACCTCATGCGAGTCCGTAGGGCTTATGCGGGTGAAATAGTCCCATGCGAGGAATGCCTCATGCGGGTCCACGCGATCTATGCGGGTGAAATAGTCCCGGGAATAGGATTGCTTAATGATACTGCGGGCGGATGGTCCTGCTTTGATCGTGAGCTTTTCCTACTTTATATTGTAAGTATACCCCTATTTACTCTCATTGTTAGTAAGGCATCGTGTACTGTTAATTGAGTTATCATACATGTCTCCAGTTTTACACGCTTGATATTAGTGTGACTTAATCGCGTCCCAGATTGGGCCGGGTAGTAAATGTGCCCTCCTTTAAGGGCCGGATTATACGTATGAAAGATAAGTAGGTTATATAGAAATGAACTTAATGATTTTTCCTAATCATGTGCGTAAGAAGGTGGCTATAACCTTTATGGAAAATGGGAAAAGATATTGATGTGAAATTAAGTTCATAAGTGGTAATGACACGGCCAGTCCGTATGTACTTTTATACTTGTCCTTGTCATTCTTTTATCGATTATGATTTGTTTATCAGACGTTATTTCATTCCATATTCGTACATGTTATCGACCCCGCCGGGTGCGTTCATGCCGCCCGCAGTTTTAGGTACCTGTTGGTGATCCTTGCTCTTAGGATCTCGGTTGATCCACGGGAAAAAGCTCCATTTGCTCGGAGGCTTATCCCTTGCAGTTTTCCCAGTGGTAGATTCTGTATTATTCGTGGTATGGCGGGGCCGTCGCCACAGTTGTTATGATAAAAACTCTTAGAGGTCTGTAGTCACATATTGTGGGTCAGTTTGTAAAGGTAAGGAGGCAACTGCTTCGGTTGTATATATTATGTCCAGGAAGGTAGCCCTATCGGCTAACCTGTTATTTTACTTCTGTTGTTTATTTTTAAAGTTCCATGTATGTTCCGCTGATTTTCTCTGATGTATACCAGTAAGGGTGCCCAGGTAGGGCACCGGTCGCGGGCCCGGGGTCGGGTCGTGACAAAAGTGGTATCATAGCAGTTAGTCCTCGGAAAGTGTCTGACCAGTGTCAGTAGAGTCTTGATTATCGGTGTGTTGTGCACCACATCTATAATCGGGGAGTGCGAGACATTTAGGATTGGTTTCCATTCTTCTCACTCTGAGATCGTGCGATAGAGCTGTGTTGTTAGGGGCGTCTCTCCCTAACGAGTTATGTTGCATCAACGAGAAAACCAGATGACCGGGAATGACTATGTGGATTGCGTATCGGGTTGGTAATTATTATAGTATAGTTGGTATTGTGACATACATCTATACGGAGTTATGTATGAAATTCGACGCGTGTTGCCTAAAATGATTTTAGATTACCAGGAATTGGTAAAGACTAACTAGATACCGGGAAGGTATGGAATAGTTAATGAATTTTCGCCAAGGTTTTGTGTTTCATTTTTGAGATAATTGGGAAAGGATGAGCTGTCTGATAGGGTAGTGAACCCTTAAGAAGCCATGTTAAGGAACCTAACGGAAAGTCATGTTAATAGATTTAGCTGCGTAGTAGGCTTAAGAGAATTGTACGGATGAGGTCCGCATAGAGCGAGTAATGGTTCTTGTGATCGACGACACGATTATGGAATTATGAGAAGTTTTTGTACCCGTTTACTGGGGGACTGTTAAGGTAGGCTTGGAGCATGGAAATTGCGAACCTAAGAATATTGATTACTGCCGAGACCTTAGGTATATAAGGCTTTCTCGGGCAATAAGATTTTAAGTCAGACCAAGGATAAGAGTTATGTGCGACGAGTGGTTGAGGACTGTTCACGGGTCTCCCATGGCCTGGAATGGAGTGGGATCAGTTGGTAGTAGTTCCTCTGCGTGGCAGTCACGCAGTGCAAGGCCCAAGTCTAGTTAATTGTTTTACTGTTCGTGGACGCGTTCCACCGGGTTCCAGTCGTGAGAGTCGGAAATGGCCTTATATTTTTTTATAGAGTGACTCCAAAGATTGGAGGCCAGCATCGGTATGGAAGTTATGTATACTAGGGTGAGTAGGAAATACGGAAAGAGTACGACCGGTAAAAAAAAGATAACAACCAAGTGTAAAGGAATAGAGCCTGAATCCATAAGAACCTTTCGAGGTAACTACACCCGTGAGTGGGTGGGGTGGTAGCTGAGCGGGGATATGAGGTTTTCCCGGTGATGATACAGTCGTCAGACCCTAGTAGACCTAGTAGAGAGGATTATGATAGACTTGGAGGTCATTATAAGTATGGGCTAGTTGGCTTCGTGAGTGCGAGGTTGTGACTTAGAATAAATATTGTTATGTGGCCATGGGTGGCATATGTTGTAAGAAGGGTGTAGTATAAGGAGACTATGTCGCGCGTTAATCAGATTGTACTCCGAAAGAACATTCGAGGACGAATGTTTCTAAGGGGGGAAGAATGTTACACCCCGTAAATTCAAGAGGTTAAGTTAAGAACGTACGAAAGGAAATAAGAATTGAGTTTGGAAACTTGGGTTGGCAAAAAGGTTGTGGGCCGATTTTCAGTCAACTTGGAGCGGGATATCTCCTAGTTCCTTAGGAGTTTTGAGGAGTTTTAAAAGCCTAGTGTGTAGTCCGTTAAATCTAGTTCCCAACGCAGCAAACCGTTCGTCGATAGGACATCGGAGTCAAATGTTATGGAAGTTTCAAGTTTGGTGCCCGATCGAGCAAAGCGGTGGTTTCGCTCGAGGGGTGCGTGGCCGCGGAATCTGAGGGCATGGCGCCGGTTGTACTGGGAGTCCGCGGGGGTTGCAGCGCCGCGGCGCCGGAATGCAGGGCCGCGGCGCCGGAATGCTGGAACTTTTCGGAAGTGGAAGCGCCGAGGCGGGATTTTTCTGCGGTAACAGGCGAAAATCAGGGGATATTTTGTTAAAAGCCTATGGGAGGGTGACAAGTGTCCCTCCCATCATTTTGACCAGAATAAGGTCCTATTTTAGGGCCAAGTCTTGGAAGACTTGGCCATTTCATCTTGGAAACCCTCCCAATGAAAATCCCCTCCCTTCTTTCTAGATTTTGAAGAAAACCTAGCCAAAGAGGAAATTATTGGAGCGGCGGCAAGAAGGAAAAGTGTGGGTAAACTTGTGGGGAGCGCTGGTGGACGAGTTTGACGGAAAAGAAGTGGAAGAAAGGGGCTTTTGTGGGCTCCTCCTAAGGTAAAAGTTTCCCCTTTCTCTTGGTTATGAGCCTAAGGCTGTTATATCTTAGCAGTATAGATGTGAGCCAATTGGGGCTGTTTAGTTATTCATTTGTATTGGACTACCTTCTATATTGTTGTGAGCCAATTGGGGCTGTTTGGTTATTGTATTTCGGCCTTGAAAAAGGTGGCAAAGTAAGTAGAAACAAAGGAGGTGCTGTCCGATTTTTCCGTAGAATTTAGTGACTTAGCACTTAGAATATTCTACGTTTGAATTAAGAGGTTAATGGACGTATGTGACCATTATAGGTTGAAGTACTAAGTATAGCGTATCCTACTTGAAGAATGGAATAGCTCAAGGTTGAAGTACTTTGGAGCATTTTGCTACTTGTCGACAATCATCGCGGTATGTGAACCTCTTCCTTCCTTTGGCATGATTCTATGTATGAAATATACATGTAGTAGTATTTCATGTTTTCTACTCTCAGAAGTTAAGAGGTAGTTATGTTGATTTACTCTATGCAAAAGCTACGTCTAAGAAATCCTAAGTCCTTACCAAGTCTTATGGGGGATGTTGGTAAGAGTCGTTAGGAAGTATTTGAAGTCGAGTTGACTTGGCTAATTTACGACACGAATGAGAATAAGTATCGAACAAGCCATTGCAGCGTTAAATAAGGAAAATGTAATGACAACTAATTATGTTAAAACAAGTAGAATTCTCCATCTGCATAGAAGCTAAGATAGGACAAAATTGTATTACATTTTCTAGATCATGGCTACTTGAATAAGATCGTTATAAATAAGTATAACTTATTCACAACGCACCAAGTATATGTTACTTAATTTAAAAGAGTTTACGTATGAAGTTTTTAAGACTTTGAAACTTGTTTTCTTAAAAGTTAAGAGACTTGAAGTATTTTGAAAGCTATGTTATTTGATTTGAAAGTATGTAATACTTGGTTTCAAAAAAAATAGAAGTCTCTTGGTTATAAAAGGAACGTATTGGTCTAAACCATAAATGGTTATAACAGCTTTATGGGAAGTTGGTTATAACGGCTTTTATGGGAGGTTAAGAGAATGGTTTTCTCTAATAAGTAATAAAAGAATTAACTTGTGTTAAGGAAGGGCAAATTGTTTAAAAGGTACCAAATTGCTTAAGTTTGTTAATAAAGAAGTCACTTGATTTAGAAGCCGGAAATTGTATTTCTAAAAAGGTATTGTGACTTGCCTTGAAATGGTGGATAGGACTTGATACTACGGTGGTTAGTATCGGGGAAGTTTTATTTGGAAAGGAGTCTTTTGAAAAGAATGTACGTACGTAGTACTTTGGCTTGATTAATTGAGAATTAGCCTATGTGTGCTGGTGATAGCCTTTGAGTGCAAGTATTATGTTTTATTACGTTGCCGCGACTCTCGGTGGGAGGGCCGGCTGTCTTGTTGTAAGTACTTGGACATACCGACAGTGATGTGGGATTCCACGGGTATGCTTCCGTTAATTGTAGTACTTGGGTTAAATTCCCGGACTTTTATAAAAAGACATGTTAGTGCCTTAGGTAAACTAAAATGAGAGTGTATATGAACAAGAATAGTAAGAAGTTAGGGGTTTTCTTAACTTGCTTATATATTGTATGATAAGCCGGTAGTGCTTATGATATGTGTGCTAGCCGGATTTGTGCTAGTGGTATATTATTCGTGGCGGGGTCATTCCCCGGGTTTGTGGCATTGCATATTTCCGTGGATTTGCTACCCACGATGCGAGGAATACCTCATGCGAGTCCGTAGGGCTTATGCGGGTGAAATAGTCCCATGCGGGCGGGTCCAGCCTATGCGAGGAATACCTCATGCGAGTCCGTAGGGCTTATGCGGGTGAAATAGTCCCATGCGAGGAATGCCTCATGCGGGTCCACGCGATCTATGCGGGTGAAATAGTCCCGGGAATAGGATTGCTTAATGATACTGCGGGCGGATGGTCCTGCTTTGATCGTGAGCTTTTCCTACTTTATATTGTAAGTATACCCCTATTTACTCTCATTGTTAGTAAGGCACAGTGTACTGTTAATTGAGTTATCATACATGTCTCCAGTTTACACGCTTGATATTAGTGTGACTTAATCGCGTCCCAGATTGGGCCGGGTAGTAAATGTGCCCTCCTTTAAGGGCCGGATTATACGTATGAAAGATAAGTAGGTTATATAGAAATGAACTTAATGATTTTTCCTAATCATGTGCGTAAGAAGGTGGGTATAACCTTTATGGAAAATGGGAAAAGATATTGATGTGAAATTAAGTTCATAAGTGGTAATGACACGGCAGTGCAGTATGTATTTTTATACTTGTCCTTGTCATTCTTTTATGCGATTATGATTTGTTTCTTGACGTTATTTCATTCCATATTCGGTACATGTTATCGACCCCTTGAAATTTGCGTTAAATGCCGCGAGTTTTAGGTACCAGGTTGGTGATCCTTGCTCTTAGGATCTCGGTTGATCTATGGGAAAAAGCTCCATTTGCTCGGAGGCTTATCCCGATGCAGTTTTCCCGAGGTGGTAGATTCTGTATTATTCGTGGTATGGCGGGGCCTGTCCGCCACGATTGTTATGATAAAAACTCTTAGAGGTGCTGTAGTCACATATTGTGGGTCGGTTGTAAAGGTAAGGAGGCAATCGCTTGGTTGTATATATTATGTCGGGAAAGGTAGCCACATCGGCTAACTTTGTTATTTTATACATTGTTTATTTTTAAAGTTCCATGTATGTTCCGCTGATTTTCTCGATGTATACCTGTAAGTGCCCGGGTAGGCACGTCGCGAGCCGGGGTCGGTCGTGACAAAAGTGGTATCGAAGCGATTAGTCCTCGGAAAGTGTCTGGCCGTGTCTAGTAGAGTCTTGATTATCGGTGTGTTGTGCACCACATCTATAATCAGGAGGCTGCAGGACATTTAGGATTGGTTTCCATTCTTCTCACTCTGAGATCGTGCGATAGAGCTGTGTTGTTAGGGGCGTCTCTCCCTAACGAGTTATGTTGCATGCAGCTACGAGAAAGGCAACAATGACCCAGGAATGACTATGTGGATTGCGTATCCAGGTTGGTAATTATTATAGTATAGTTGGTATTGTGACATACATCTATACGGAGTTATGTATGAGGGTCAGACGCGTGTTGCCTAAAATGATTTTAGATTACCAGGAATTGGTAAAGACTAACTAGATACCGGGAAGGTATGGAATAGTTAATGAATTTTCGCCAAGGTTTTGTGTTTCATTTTTGAGATAATTGGGAAAGGATGAGCTGTCTGATAGGGTAGTGAACCCTTAAGAAGCCATGTTAAGGAACCTAACGGAAAGTCATGTTAATAGATTTAGCTGCGTAGTAGGCTTAAGAGAATTGTACGGATGAGGTCCGCATAGAGCGAGTAATGGTTCTTGTGATCGACGACACGATTATGGAATTATGAGAAGTTTTTGTACCCGTTTACTGGGGGACTGTTAAGGTAGGCTTGGAGCATGGAAATTGCGAACCTAAGAATATTGATTACTGCCGAGACCTTAGGTATATAAGGCTTTCTCGGGCAATAAGATTTTAAGTCAGACCAAGGATAAGAGTTATGTGCGACGCTGAGTCGGGTTGAGGACCTGTTACGGGTCTCCCCATGGCCTGGAATGGAGTGGGATCAGTTGGTAGTAGTTCCTCTACGTCACATGAGTATGATTTATGTCATGGACTGCCGGCAGTGAGGAAGGAATTCCACGGGCACGAGTGATGACTTTGAGGGCGTGAGTCCCTGACTTGACATGACTACTTATATGTTGTACTGTAGTTTGGTTATCATACATGTCTCCTGCTTTATATAGACTATCATGATTTCATTTACGATATTTTGATTTCACATACTTGGTACTGTTATCTGACCTCCTTGGGGCTGCGTTCATGCAGGTAGAGTACACCGGTTGTTGATCCTCGCTCATAGGATCACAATTGGCGTTGGGAAGCTCCGTTTCTCGGAGGCTTATCTTTGGTATAGTCCCTGTCATTATAGGTACTTGTACATTCGGGGTATGGCGGGTCTGTCCGTCATAGTTGTGGTTACATTCTTAGAGTGCAGTAATCTTGTTTTGGGCGGGGTTTGTAAAAGGATATAAGCTGTCGGGTTTTATGTATATATCTGAAAGGTGACCGTTTTGGTTAGCTTTGTTCTCTTATATTTCAACTGTTTCATGTATTTGAGTTTTTATTTCCATTTGGTTTTCTCGATGTATTATCACTAGGGTGCCCGGTAAGGCACGATCGCGAGGCAGTCGTGACAAAAGTGGTATTAAAGCGATTAATCCTCGGAAAGTGTCTGAACCGTGTCTAGTAGAGTCTTGATTATCGGTGTGTTGTGCACCACATCTATAATCAGGAGGCTGCAGGATATTTAGGATTGGTTTCCCTTCTTCTCATTCTGAGATCGTGCCTTAGATCTGTGTTATGAGTTGGACTCCTCGACGTATTCTTATGTGCGATTATGCCTCGCGCCAAAACGAGGCCCGAAGGGCAAGGCGGCGAGAGGAGGCTGCGAGTAAACACGAGGTTCTGAGCACAGCCCGATCTTTACGAGGTGGTGCTACGGCGGATTCTACGATCGCCACGGCCCAGCGAGTTTAGAGCGGCAAAGTAGCTCACGAGGCCACGATATCGAGCCTCGGTCCACGGCGGGAACAAAGGATATGGGTTACAAGGAGATGGCCCAGTTACTAGTTAGGTTTATGGCGAGACTTGAGGACGGCGGAGCCGTGGTACGATAGTGCACCCAGGGCGATAGTTGGAGACTTGGGACTTAAGTTCTGATCACGGTGTTCTATGGATCGAGAGGCGAGGATGACCCTCGGGAGTTTATCAGCGATTCTGACGGATCATGAGTGATCGAGGCCTCGAGGCGAGTCGGTGATATTGGATTCGCATCGGTGCGTGATCTTTGCGATCGGCGGTTTGATTCGTGGGAGCTGTCCCGGGGGGAGCATGCGCCTCCAGCTGTTTGGGACGAGTTCTCGGAGGTATTTCTCAGCCATTTCTTGCCTCCGCAGATTAGGAAAGCACGGGCCGACATATTTCTGATGCTGAGACAGAGAGGGCGTACGGTTCGGGAGTACAATGTGGAGTTCGACTCATTGGCTCGATATGTCCCTGCGTTAGTGGCAAATATGGAGGACAGAGTGCACCGCTACGTCACGGGGCTCGATGACTATTTGGCAGAGGCTTGCTCGGGTGTAGCTCTTGGTAGGGCATGGACATTGCCGTATCTGAGCTTATGCACAGGGGATGGAGGAACGTAGAGACCGACGTAGGGACCAGGATCAGCATAAGAGGGCCAGAACAGCAGGGACTTTTGGTAACTTTCGAGGCGGACCGCCTCAGCAGCAGGCCACTTATGCGCCTCCGCCAGTACAGAGTGGTCCTCCACAATCTTCGGGGCGTTCGGGATGTTCAGGAGCAGGTCAGGGCTCCAGGGCTTCAGGTTTCCGGGGGAGGAGGGGTGTTAGCCAGATGGAGCCACCCCTACCTCGGTGTGGTCGATGTGGTAGACCCCATCTTGGGGAGTGTCGTACTATTTCCACAGCTTGTTATTCTTGCGGCCAACAGGGCCATTTGGCGAGAGATTGTCCGACCAGAGGTAGCGCGGCAAAGGGAAAGCAAAGCAGTAGTTACAGGTATATTCTTAACCCTCTAGAGACTAGTATGTGTGATATGATGAATTTTTCTTGTTCAGTGCTATGTATGTATAACATTGTGCTTATAGCAAATTAGAAAACATGGGTGGTTGAAAAGGTAAGTATGGAGACATGGAAGGTGTGAACCTTAGAATATTACACGTTGAGACCTTAGATGTAAGGCCATCTTGAGTAAAAGATTTTGCAGATGATCCTTGTCGGAGTGCATTATATGCATAGGGTGTATTAGTGTGATATTTCCATGAGTTGTGTAAGATGAAAGTGGTAGCTTTCATGACTTGTATAGGTAAGATTGTTCCGGATCGGGGAACAAGAGTTTGGCGCGATATCGGGTCGGGTTGAGGCCAGATCGCGGGTCAACCCGCAGCCCGGAATAAGGTGGGGTCAGTTCGAGGTAGTCCCTCCAGGTGGTAGGATCACGAGGGTGCTAGGACCAGGTTTAGGTAACCATCGTACGAGTTCGCAGATGTGTTCGACTAGAATCGGATCGTGAAGGCCGGGAATGGCCTTAGAGGAAAGTGAAGCTAGTGAGATGACCAAGTTTGGAGGTAGTAACTCCAGGGTTTTGGAAACTGAAGCAATGACTGGAGTATGGTACGTGTTCTAGAAAGAGTTAGTGTTTTTTTACATCTTCGAGGTGATTCCTCGTTGGCTTGGATTTGGGTTTCGCGCGTGTTATATTATGGCAATATGGGGCATAGTTGGTTTTTTTTAGTATAGTAGTGGAGACTACACCGACACATGTATGTTTAGAGACTTTGAAGGAACATTCGGGACGAATATTTCTAAGGGGGGAAGAATGTTACACCCCGTAATTCCAGGGTATGTATGTGAGGACGTACGTACGAGAATACAACAGTAATTTTGGAAAGAAAGAAAGATGTGATTTTTCGACGGAAAAGTTTCCGGATTTTGTGAAGGAAAAAGGTTCGTTAATGGGAATTGGATTCCCAGATTTGGTATTTGGACTTCTTGGATTATATTAGAATTATGGAATTTTATTTTCCGGAATTGGTCACGTGGGGCCCACGGGGAAAATTTACGGTTTTGTGGGGCCCACTTTATTTTCGGATTTTTGGCATTACGGATATTTTCGGAAGATGAAATATTTTGGACGAGTAGGGGGGCGACACGTGTCACCCCCATGTGGCCATGTTGGCCGAATTGATGTTGGACAAGTGTCCTTGGACGGTTTGGTAGTGGACAAGTGGCTAGCCACTTGTCCAAATTTTGTGGTGGACATGTGGTTGGTAGAATCCACACCCACATGTCCCCAATCTACACCACACACTTGCCTAGATCTTGGCCCTTGATTTCTCTATAAATACCCCCTTAGTGCAAGACATAATATCATCCACACTTAAAGATTTTCCAAGGCAAAAACATATCCCCTCTCTTTGTGATGTTCTCGTCCAACCCCCCCCCCCCCCCCCCACACTTTGTGTAGAAATACTTCAAGTGTTGTTGTATTATCCCAAATACCTTAGCCTAGTATTCCTAGTAGTATTCCAAAGTTATTTCAATACTAGGAGCCCGGAAATACTACTTTTTTTCCAATAGTCGTAAATGAAACCCTAGAAAAATCTTCATAGCTTAGATGAAGTGTTAAGATAAGTTGTTTAGAAACTTCTAAGGGTTTCTTGGAGCGGGTTGGAGCGTAAGGAATTGGAGCTAAACGTTGCTCAGGATCGACTTATAATCTTGGATAATTTTGGGCTTATCGAGGTAATGATCTATGTCCCCCTATTGTAATTGGATATTACATATTGTAGTAGTTTAGAATTGAATATAAGATTTATTGGAATGATGATTATAAAGAATTGAATCAGATTTCTGATGACTTGTTATTCTGACCGAACCGGGCCGTGGATCGTGCCTTACCCGCACCCAGTAGACCTACATCGAGTAACAGCGGAATATAAAACAAGACATGAAACAATATGAAGTGAAAGCAGTTTATCGAGAAAGTGCTTCGGCATATATATATAAAAGCTTGAAGCAGTTACATCCCTTTTACAAACCACACTTGCAAGATTACTGCACCTCAAGAATGTTATAACAACAATGGCGGGACGGGGCCCGCCATACCCACGAATGTAAGTACCTACAACGACAGGACTATACGAATAAGCCTCGGAGACACGGAGCTTCCCAAACGCTGAATCGTGGCCTATGAGCGAGGATCAACAATCGGGTGTACCTCTACTGCGGCATGAGCGGCCCGAAGGAGGTCGATAACAGTACCAAGTATGTGGCGAATATCAGTAAATGAAATCATAATAGTCTATATAAAACAGAAGACATATATGATAACCAATTTACGATACACAATATGTAAGCAGTCATGTCAAGTCAGGGACTCACGCCCTTAAGGTCATCACTCAAATATAACTATGAGTCTCATGCCAACAATATCAATCATGCCCGTGGAATTCCTTTCTCACTGCCGGCAGTCCATGATATAAAAGCACCAAGGAATACACATGAACACCAGGTCCCACCTGTGTCATAATAAAACCGTACGGGGTAAGTACGAAGGCATAGCCGACTACTAAAACCCACAGTACCAACAATGCTATAAAACTGTATCACGAGGTCTTTCTAGACCGCGCCACATGATCGAAGCTGGCCACTCGCCCTCAGTATCAATGTGCGCGTCAAATCCTGGAACTCACCGCAGCTCCGCATAGGCCACCTAGGCCCGCATGAGGTATTCCCCGCATCGAGGGTAGCTACTCCTCGGCATCGTCCTGGACTCTCGTAGTCCGCATGGCCACATAGACCGCATGAGGTATTCCCCGCACACTAACCTGGAACTCTCGTAGCTCCGCATAGGTCCCCTGGACCCGCATGAGGCATCCCTCGCATCGGGGGGCAGCTTAACCCCCGGTATATCATGTCAAGAGGTGAGTGGTACAATACTAACATAACGGCTTATCGTTAAACAACATAAGCACAATCAAGGGAAACCCCTTTACACAAACATCACAAGACACTAACACACGTAGCATCCTAACATGTTTACTTATCAAACCAACAAGAAAGTATTACAAGGCTATCACAAACCAACATAGTCAAGTTATTCACACAAGGTACTTTCTATTTTATGTCAACAAGTTCGGGTTTTTATCCCCAAAGTACTTCATACATTAACTCTTTAAAAAGATCCGTTTCTTTCACAAGAGTCACACGATACCCGTAGTATCAAAATAGAGTGACTATCTTTTTAAGTAAACCAAAACAATTTCCCTACCTTCTTTTTGAACCAACTTAAGACAAAAGCATGCCTTCCTTTTAAACGAAAACACTTCAAATTTTCAAGTCTTTGTCTTTTATAAATCAAGTCCTTACTTTGAAATTTTAAGAAAATCAAAACTTTTTTATTAATGATCTTATTAAAGCTGCCATGATCTAGGAAATGTAATACAATTTTGTCTTATCTTAGCTTCTATGCAGATGGAGGTTTCTACTGGTTTTAATAATACTTAATTAGTCAATACATTTTCCTTTATTAAGCTGCGATGGTTTGTTCGATACTTATTCTCATTTCCGAAATCAATACAAGGCTTTCATAAACAATTAAGTAAACCGTTCCTTTTATTTCTCTTAAGTCGTTATACCTAACTTCCCATAAAGCTAGTATAACTCTTAAGCTTTTAAAACCAAGTATTACTCTTCTTTCAAAATCGATTCTTAATTCTTTTGAAATACTTCAAGATTCTTATTATTTAAAACTCAAGTCAAAAGACATCGAAGTAAAACCACGTTCAGTTAACACACGTCGTCTACCGCATATATATATTCTTTTAAAATATCATGCTCAAGAGGATAGGAAGAATCACATACCTCCTCGGCGAAATCCACCTGCCAAGTCGAATATGTCGCGCGCAGAGTATCAACCTATAATAGTCAAATATGTCTATCAACGTCTAGACTACTCTGTAGAATATTCTAAGCAGAAGGTTCTTATTTCTACGGAAATTTGGGCAGCACTTCCCTACCCGACAAACTACACAAGTCTACTGTAAATACAGTCGATGTAAATGATTCAATTCTCTTCTATTATACCATCCTTCTATATCTTATACTCAATTATAAACTACTATATGTAATTTCCAATTACAATAGAAGGACAAAGATATTTACCTCGATAAGCCCAAAATTATCCAAGATTAAAGTCGATCCTGAGTAAGGTTTAGCTCCTATTCTGTACGCTCCAATTCGCTCCAAGAAACCCTTAGAAGTTCTAAACAACTTCTACTTAATACTTCAACCAACTATGAAGATTTTCCTAGGGCTTCGTTTAGTGACTAAAGGATATAAAGTAGCATTTCCGGGCTTTTTGTATAGAGGTAACTTGGGAATACTACAAGGTATTTGGGCTAAGGTATTTTGGAATAACAACAATACTTGGAGACATTTTCTACCGGGGGTGTTTGGCTAGAACACTCAAGATGGGGGTAGAGGTGCTTTGGACGAGAACTTCTAAGAGAGGGGAGGGATTTTGAGACTTGGAAAATGTTTAGAGGATGTAGAATTCTTGCAACTTAGGGGGGGGGGGGTATTTATAGGACCTCCAATGGTCAAGATTCAAGCAAGTGGAGGGAGGAGATTTGGACAAGTGTGTGTGGGTCCCACCTTATCCATCTACCCACAAAATATCTCACCAAACATTGACCAAAGGTCTATGGCCTTTAAAACACTAAAAACGTGCCAATCAATTCCCTTCAATGCCGTCCACTTGAGGGTGACACATGTCGCCCTCTCGTTGGTCCAAAATATTTCATCTCTCGGAAAAATCCAAATTAAATAAATTCTTGAAAACGTAAAATTCCCTTACAAGGTTCGGAAAACTTTTCATCGGAAAAACAATTCTTTTCGTTGGGTGTGCACAATTTCGACCTTAATCATAATTCGGGCTTACACAATTGTACGTACGTCCTCACATACATACTCTAGAAATACGGGGTATAACATTCTCCCCTTCTTAGAAACATTCGTCTCGAATGTTCCTTCCCAAGACAGGTAACGATAAAGTTCCTCATAACTTAAACAGTTTGCAAATGCCACACATGGCCACAATACAACACGCGCAAAAATACTTAAATCCAAGTCCACAAGGAATCACCTCTAGCATCACAAAAGCTCCCACCCAAGGTCTAAAAGATATTCCCTTCGCACCTTTACTTCACAAAAGTAATGATCATTTCTATTCTCTTACTCGTCGTACCCTCCTTGTACACTCGAACACTTCCTAAATAAACTTACCACCTTTCTGTTATTGCTTCAGTTTCCAAAATCTCGGGGTTACTATCTCCAACTTGGTCATCATTAACTGGGAACACTCTGGATGGATCTCCGATACTTTTCCGAACATAGCAACATGAAATACCGGACGTACTGGCTCCTACGTCGTACGACAAAGCTAACTTATAGGCAACCTGGACGATTCTCAAAAATTATCTGAAAACGCTCAAAGTACCTCGGGCTAAGTTTCCCCTGCTTTCCAAATCTCGTCACGCCCTTCCGGGGTGGTACCTTCAAGAAAACCCACCGTCAACCTGAACTCCAAGTGTCGACGCCGATTAACCGCACGACTTCTGTTGACTCTGAGCTGCCAATAACTTCTCCTGGATAAGCTTCACCCTATCCACATCCTGCTGAATCAAGTATGAACCAACTATCTGAACCTTGCCAACATCGAACCAATCGACTGGCAACCTACCCTTACGCCCATACCCGGCTTCATAAGGCGACATCCGAATACTGAAATGGTAGCTATTATGATACTCACTCAACAAGAGGCACATAATCCTCGCTGCTACCCCTGAAATCAAAACACCGGCCCGAGGGTGAATACAATACTATGACTCACCTGAGTTCCTAACCTCTCCTGGTAAAACTTCCAGAAAAAGAAATAGCCGTAACCTGGGCTCCACTGCCTGTCATAAGGTGAAAGTAGGCACCACGTGCAGCCTTACAACCTTCCCTATATATATCATCTCGCATAACCCTCTGCCGAATAAACGGTCCTGACTGAAAGACGAGATGGGCTGACCTCATCGGCCCGACTTCTGGTCGAACGCACTCACGAACTCGTACGATGGTTAATTAAACTTGGGCCTAACACCCTCGTGACCCTAAAACAAATCGGGACCACCACAATTTTTCCTTACTTCAAACCGGGCTGCGGGTTGACCCGCAATCTGGCCTCAACCCGACCCATTTATTGCGCCAAGCTCTTGTTTCCCGATCCGGAATAATCTCACTATTCAAGTCACGAAAACCTAGTGGTCTCCTTAGCTCAACTACCCTCTTTCATTTCATACCACTCAGGGACTTATCACACAAATATATCTCACGTATACTATGCACTCCGATAAGGGTCAAACATAAAAATAAATCTTTTACTCAAGATGGCCTCGCCTCTAAGGTCTCCACGTATAAAACTTTAAGGCTCACACTTTCCCTATCCCCAATCTTACCCTTTTAACTAACCATGATTTCTAATCACAATTAACACAATGCTATCTGTACATAACACTTAAGATATACTCATCTTATCACACATACTAATCTCTAGAGGGTTAAGGATATACCTGTATCTACTGCTTCACTCCCCTTTGTCGTTCTAATCAATCCTGCCCTGTTGGGCGCATAGCTAGGGAAGGTGATGAACTAGCCACTGATCCTGAAGGCTGAGTCTCTACATCCGCGCCACCTCTGGTCGGACAATTTCTCGCAAAATGGCCCTGCTGGCCACAAGCATAACAAGCTGTCGAAGAAGTACGACACTCCCCACAATGACACCTACCACAACGGCCACACCGAGGTGGGGGTGACCTCCTCTGGCTAACATCCATTCCTCTCCGAACCACTGAATCCACAACTGATCTGGTAGGCTGAGTCCTCCTGCTTGCATCCATCCTACTTGAACATTCTCTCGTCACATGGCCCCGGCGCAGTAAAACACGCACCAACAAAAAGACGACATTCCCGGGATGGCGTCACACCGTGAACACCGAGGAAATCGAATCCGGTGTTTGGAACCTACGTGTATCTGTGAACGGAAGCCACGGAGCTCGACCAACTCCTGCATACCGAGCGTCACGAAGTGCAGCGGAGGACCACTCTGTACTGGCGGAGGCGCGTAACCAGTCTGCTGCTGAGAAGGTCCGCCTCGAAAGTTACCAAAGGACCTGCTTTGCAGCCTCTTCTGCGATCTTGGGTAACGTCGATCCTACGTTTCGCTCGCTGCGCGATAAGCCCGTCTGCGAGCCATGCTCATGCCTGACTGAAGAGCTACTCTTGCACAACCCTCTCTTAGATAGTCATTGTCACGACCCGACCCCGGGCCCGCGACTGGTGCCCTACCTGGGCACCCTTCCAG
The DNA here is from genome assembly GCA_029844215.1 of Przewalskia tangutica. Classification (NCBI taxonomy): domain Eukaryota; kingdom Viridiplantae; phylum Streptophyta; class Magnoliopsida; order Solanales; family Solanaceae; genus Przewalskia; species Przewalskia tangutica. The sequence continues at coordinate 57,304,644 of CM056726.1, forward strand.
GTATACATCAGAGATAATCAGCGGAAACATACATAAACTTAACAATGAAATAAATAATAGGTTGGCCGATAAGGCTACCTTCCTTGATATAAACAAATCCAAAAGCAGTTACCTCAATTTTTTTTTTTTTTTAAAGTGACCCACAAGATATGACTACAGACCTCTAAGAGTTTACATAACATCTGTGATGGGACAGGGCCGCGCCATACTTCGGGGGGCTGCGTTCATGCCGCAGGTTGAGGTACATAGCTTGTTGATCCGCACTCCTAGGATCACGGTTCAGTTCTCAGAAAGCTCCATTTTCTCCGGAGGCTTTGTCTTTGGTATGGTTACCTGAAGTGGTAGACTTTTGTACATTCAGGGGTATGGCGGGGCCCTGTCCCGTCACAGATGTTATGTAAACTCTTAGAGGTCTGTAGTCATATCTTGTGGGTCACCTTATAAAAAAAAAAAAAAAAATTGAGGTAACTGCTTTTGGATTTGTTTATATCCAGGAAGGTAGCCTTATCGGCTAACCTATTATTTATTTCATTGTTAAGTTTATGTATGTTTCGTGATTATCTCGATGTATACTGAAGGGTGCCTGTAGGGCACCGATCGCGAGGTCGGGTCGTGACATGTAAGTACCTCTGACGACAGGACTATACCAAAGATAAGCCTCAGGAGACACGGAGCTTCCCAAACGCTGACGTGACCACATGAGCGAGGATCAACAAGCGGTGTACCTCTACTGCGGCATGACGCGGCCCGAAGGAGGTCGATTACAACAGTACAGTATGTGGCGAAAATCGTAAATGAAATCATAATAGTCTATATAAAGCGAAGACATATATGATAACCAATTTACGATACACAATATGTAATCGTATGTCAAGTCAGGGACTCACGCCCTTAAGGTCATCACTCAAATATAACTATGGGTCTCATGCCCACAATATCAATCATGCCCATGGAATTCCTTCCTCACTGTCGGCAGTCCATGATATAAAAGCACCAAGGAATACACATGAACACGTGTCCCACTGTGTCATAATACAACTGACGGGGTAAATGCGAAGGCATAGCCGACTACTAAAACCCACAGTACCAACAATGCTATAAAAGCGTATCACGAGGTCTTTCTAGACGCGCCACGTGATCAGATGGCGGCGCCCTCGGTATCAATGCGCGTCAAATCCTGGAACTTCGCGCACTCGCGTTGGCCACCTAGGCGCGTGAGGTATTCCCGCATCGGTAGCTACTCCTCGGCATCGTCACCGACTCTCGTGGTCGTATGGCCACATAGAGCACGTGAGGTATTCCCGCGCACTAACACGGAACTCTCGTAGCTCGCGTAGGTCCCTGGACCCGCGTGAGGCATCCTCGCGTCGAGCAGCTTAACCCGGTATATCATGTCAAGAGGTGAGTGGTACAATACTAACATAACGGCTTATCGTTAAACAACATAAGCACAATCAAGGGAAACCCCTTTACACAAACATCACAAGACACTAACACACGTAGCATCCTAACATGTTTACTTATCAAACCAACAAGAAAGTATTACAAGGCTATCACAAACCAACATAGTCAAGTTATTCACACAAGGTACTTTCTATTTTATGTCAACAAGTTTGGGTTTTTATCCCAAAGTACTTCATACATTAACTCTTTAAAAAGATCCGTTTCTTTCACAAGAGTCACACGATACCCGTAGTATCAAAATAGAGTGACTATCTTTTTAAGTAAACAAAAACAATTTCCCTACCTTCTTTTTGAACCAACTTAAGACAAAAGCATGTCTTCCTTTTTAAACGAAAACACTTCAAATTTTCAAGTCTTTGTCTTTTATAAATCAAGTCCTTACTTTGAAATTTTAATAAAATCAAAACTTGTTTATTAATGATCTTATTAAAGCAGCCATGATCTAGGAAATGTAATACAATTTTGTCTTATCTTAGCTCATGCGGATGGAAGGCCTACTGGTTTTAATAATACTTAATTAGTCAATACATTTTCCTTTATTAGCGCGATGGTTTGTTCGATACTTATTCTCATTTCCGAAATCAATACAAGGCTTTCATAAACAATTAAGTAAACCGTTCCTTTTATTTCTCTTAAGTCATTATACCTAACTTCCCATAAAGCTAGTATAACTCTTAAGCTTTTAAAACCAAGTATTACTTGTCACGACCCGAACCGGGGCCCGTGACTGGTGCCTTACCCCGGGCACCCTAGTGATACAACATCAGAGAAAATCAGCGGAACATAAAGCATAAATATGAAACAAGAGACATGATAAATAAAAGCAAATAGGCCAACCAAAACGGTTGCCTTCCAACATATATATATAAACATTTGAACAGTTACAATCCTTACACCACATGTGATTACTCTGACCTCTAAGATTTATACAACAACTATGACGGACGGGGCCCGCCATACCACGAGCGTCTAAGAACTTACGGACTCGTGGTAACATACCAAAGATAAGCCTCCGACGAAGCGGAGCTTCCCAAAACTGAAATGAGATCCTAAACGCGGATCGGCGGTAGATGTACTTACTGCGGCGTGACGCGGCCCCGAAGGAGGTCGATGCTGAGTACTAAGTATGTGAAAGCGTAAAATCAGTAAATGAAATCATAATAGTCTATAAGCGAGAGCGGTATGATAACCAAACTACGATGCACACGCATAGCTTATATCAATTCGGTCTCACGCCCACAACATCAATCCCGCGTGGAGTACCTTCCCGCCAGCTGGCGATATGATATGATAACAACAAGACAACAATCCAAATGGGAGCATACCCGTGCGCTACGCATCGTGTCAGTATGTCCAAAGGGAACAAATAAGACAACATTCCAAATGGAAGCATACCCGTGCGCTACGCATCGTGTCAGTAGGTCCAAAGGGAAACAATAGGACAGCATTCCAAATGGAAGCATACCCGTGCGCTACGCATCGTGTCAGTATGTCCAAAGGGAACAAATAAGACAACAAGGCGGTAATCAAAGTGGAAGCATACCCGTGCGCTACGCATCGTGTCAGTATGTCCAAAGCGATTAACAAAAGTAACACTATCAGCGAGAGCGTGCGTGGAATTTATCCGTCATGCGGTCACGTCCAAGTAAGTTCTCAACAAGTCAACCGACCCTCCATCGAGAGACGCGGTAGTATAGAAACACAATTCTTGCACAACAAAGGCTATCACAACAAGCATAGGCAAGTTTCACAACAACAAGCATAGGCAAGTTTCACAACAACAAGCATAGGCAAGTTTATACACAACTCGAAGTACTTTCATTTTATGCCCAAGTCCGGTTTTTAACCCTAAAGTACTACGTACGTTAAATTCCTTTTAAAGAGATCTATTCCTTTTATAAAAGTCACCCGATACCCGTAGTATAAAAATAGAGTGACTCATATCTTTTAAGTAGACCAAAACAACTTCCATACTTTCCTTTTTAAAACCAAATTAAGGCAACACTATGCCTTCTTTTTTTAGACCAAAACACTTCTCTTTTTAAAGTCACGTTACCACATTAAAACCAATGGTAAAACCATCCTTTTGTTTTCATAAAGTCGTTATAACTATCTTCCTATAAAGCTGTTATAATACTTTATGTTTTAAACCAATTTAAGACAACACAATGCCTTTCTTTTCCCTAAAGTTCCAGTTTGCCTAATTTCAATTACGCAAGTCTCTTTTTAGAAAAGTTTCATAGTTCAATGTCTTAATCTCTTTTTAAAAACAATTGAGTAACATATGCCATAGGCGAATAGGTTATTTTTGTTCATAATCAATCTTATTAAGCAGCCATGATCTAGAAAATGTAATATCATTTTGTCTCATCTTAGCTTCTATGCAGATGGAGGTTTCTACTGGTTTTAATAATACTTAATTATTCAATACATTTTCCTTTACTAACGCTGCAGTGGTTTGTCGATACACATTCTGATTTCCGAATCAGTAAAACATTATTCCTTTCAAAAAAACCAAGTACTCATTTCTCACGAATGAGGTTTCACACAAACATCCATATTAAGTCAAGTCTCTTATCTTTTAAGAATAAGTCTCTTAACTTCTAAACCATTAAACCATTCTTTTTATCTCTCTTAAGACGTTACACCTAACTTCTCATAGAGCTGGTATAACTCTTATGTTTTCAAACCAAGTATACACTTCTTTCAAAAAGGTTTCTTAATCTTTTAGAATACTTCAAGGTTCTTTATTATCACACATCCAGTCGGTTATAAGTCAAATCAGTTATCTTTTAAAAAAAACCACAAAGCATTTCTCACTTACATGAAATTATAACCAACTTCCCATAAAGCCGTTATAACACTTTATGTTTAAAAACAATCAAATACATTTAACACGTATGCGTCTACCGTACTACATAGTTATACATATATCATGCTAGAAACAGATAAGAAGAGGTTCACATACCTCGCGACGATTATCGACTAATAGCAAAGCGCTCAAGTACCTCAAACCGTCGGCTACACCTTAAGCCAAGCGGACCACGCCACACGTAGTATTTCAACCTATAGAGGCCTGAGCGCGCTATTAACATCATAGATCTCAATGTAGAATATTCTACGTAAAATTCGCGACACCTCCCATGGCAGCGTAAATCTCCTCTTTAATCGGTAGCTACGAAGCCAACCGGGGTTTGCACGCCTAACGGGCGTGTACAATCCTACTCACGATAATACTACAAGTCTCATTGTAATACGGTCTATGTAATTCTGATTCGATTCACTTCTTAAAATTCAGGCTTAAGTCGCAAGACAATGCCGTAAGTATTATTCAGGCTTAAGTCAAAAGACATTGTCGTACAACTATGTTCAATTCTATATATAGTATACTTTAACTATATATTCCTACAACATGTAATTTCCAATTACCACAGAAGGTCATGAGTGTTTACCTCGATAAGCCCAAAATTATCCAAGTTATATGTCGATCCTGAACAACGTTTAGCTCCTACTCCGGGCGCTCCAATCCGCTCCAAACAACCCTTAGAAGTTCTTCGCAACTTCTACTTAAACACCTCAACCGACTATGAAGGTTTTCCTTAGGTTTCGTTTGTGACCGAGGAAGTATAATAGTATTTTCTGGGCTTTTGTATAAGTGTAACCTTGGGAATACTACAAGGTATTTGGGCCAAGGTATTTGGGCATTATAACAATACTAGGAGAGTATTTCTATACCACAACAAGGGGTATTATACGAAAACACCTAGGCTAGGGGGGGGGTACCCCACGGCTAGCACCTCAAGGAGGGGGGATACTTTCGGCTAGGCTAGGGAGGGGGCCTCGGCCGAACCACTTAGGCTAGAGGGGGGGGGGGGAGAGGGTGTTGGACGAAAAGCTCAAGGGAGAGGGGAGGATTTTTCAAGACTTAGAACAATTTAGGATGAAAAAGTTCATCAACTTAGATGGGTATTTATAGGTCAAGCCATGGCCAACCAATGGCCAAGATCACTCCAAGTGTACGGCAAGTGTAGGGCTAGATTTCAACCATGTGTACCTTATCCATCTACCACACAACTTGCACAAAATATCCTACCTACTACACAAGACCCAATCGTCCAAGCATTACCGTCCAAGCCTTCCAATGTGTGGGTGACACATGTCACCCTCCCGTTGGTCCAAAATGTTACGTCTCTCGGAAAAATCCGCAAAAATTATTATTGACATAGCCGGAATTTTCCCTACGAAAGCTGTGGAAACGTTTCGTCGAAAAACGACTCCTTTTGGTAGTTATGTACAATTTCGAACCTTGCCTAACTTTAAGGCTCAAATTGTATACGTACGCCCTCACGTACATACTCTGGAAATACGGGGTATAACATTTTCCCCTCCTTAGAAACATTCGTCCCGAATGTTCCTTCTCAAGACGGATAACGATGAAGTTCTTCTAACAAGTTGCCAACGCCACACCTGGCCACGAAATATCACACGTTCTCTTCCTTCCTTACTCGTCGTGCCCTTCTCGGACACTTGAACTCCTCTAGTATATGTACCACACTTCAGTCATCGCTTTCCCAAAACTTTGGAGTCACCACCTCCAAACTTGGTCATCTTACTAGCTTCAATCTCCCTTAAGGCCATTCCCGGCCTTCACGATCCGCTTCTGGTCGAACATATCCACGAACTCATACGATGGTTATCTAATCATGGGCCTAGCACCCTCGTGACCTACCACCGCTGACCACCCAGAGCTGACCCCACTTTGAAACCGGCCGCGGGTTGGCCCTCAACATGGCCCCAACCCGACCCACTTACGCATCACGCTCTTGTTCCCCGATCCGGAACAATCTTACCTCTACAGGTCATGAAAGCTACCACTTCCATTTTTACACTACCCAAGGAAATTTCCCCACAATTACTCTACGTATGATTATACATTCTGACAAAGATCACCCGCAAGATCTTGTACTCAAGACGGCCTTACATCTAAGGTCTCAACTGTAATATTCTAAGGTTCATCATTTCTCACCCCCAGGCTTACCCTTTTCACTAACCAGGTTTCTAAATCACATTTTAGCACAAAGCTATCCGAACATAACACTAAACACATCATCACAACATCAATACATACAAAACTCTAGAGGGTTAAGGATATACCTGAAAATAGGCGATTCAGAGGACCGCTAAAACTGGGAACTTCCACCGCGACCTCTACCGTGGCCCGCCGGTGTATGAACATCCTGCCTGGCTATGGAAGGTGAAGAACCCGCAACTGATCCCGTAGTCTGTGCTATCCTACCAGCGCTACCCCTGGTCGGACAATTTCTCCCAAAATGGCCCTGCTGGCCGCATGTAAAACAAACTCCCGGACTAGCACGACACTCCCCACCGTGGAGTCTACCACGTGTCACAACGAGGTAGGGTGGCTTCACCGTTAACACCCGCTTCTCCCGAAAATCTGAACCTGGAGCCCCGACTCGCCTCGAAAACTCGACGCTCAAGATTGTAGAGGACCACTCAGATCGGGCGAGGCACATAACTAGTTCTGCCGAGGCGGTGCGCCTCGAAAATCACCAAAAGACCTGCAGCTTCGCCCTCTTCGCCGACTTTGGTCATTCCGTCCAGTTCTCCGCTCCTCACCTCCAAGTGCATAAGCTCGCATGCGGGCATGTCCATGCCCTGAAGAGCTACACTAACAACTCTCGCTAGGTAATCATCGAGCCTCAGAACATATCGGTGGACTCGATCCTCCATACTAGCTACTAATGCGGGACGCATCGCCAATGAGTCGAACTCCACATTGTACTCCCGCACCGTACGCCCGTTCTGCCAAAACACCAAAAATCTGTCGGCCCGAGCCCTCCTCATCTGTGGCGGCAAGAAGTGTGCAAGAAATGCCTTTGAGAACTCGTCCCAAAGCCGAAGTGCATTCTCTCCGACGGCTCCACGATCAAACCAATCGATCGGTATCACGCACCGATGCGAACCTAGGACCACCGACTCGGTCTCCGATGCCTTGATCACTCTCATGATCCGTCAGAATCGCTTCGGATGAACTCCTGCGGATCATCCTCGTGCCTCGACCCGTAAAACTCGCGGATTACACTCGAGAAAATCTCGTAGTCTCAAATGCGCTCGGTGTTGAACTACGGTGCTCTGGATCGAATCGCCTGGCCCAGCTTATCTCAAGTTCGCCACAACCTCGCCATTAATCGCCATCTCCTTGTAACCCATCTCTCTCGCCTACCAGAATCGAGGCTCGTGCTCGTGGTCTCGTAGGATCGCCACGCTTCTACTCGTATCTCTCGCCGCTTTGCCCTTCGGGCCCGGTTGCCTTGCGCGAGGCATAATCGTAAAAACGAGATACGTCGGAGGGTCCAACTTACAACACGACTCTAAGGCACGATCTCGTAATGAGAAGAATGGAAACCAATCCTAAATGTCCTATAGCCTCACGATTATAGATGTGGTGCACAACACACCGATAATCAAGACTTACTAGACACGGCTCAGACACTTTCCGAGGATTAATCGCTCACGATACCACTTTGTCACGACCAACCGGGCCGTGGATCGTGCCTTACCGGGCACCCTAGTGATACAACATCGAGAAAATCAGCGGAACATAAAGCATAAATATGAAACAAGAGACATGATAAATAAAGCAAATAGGCCAACCAAAACGGTTGCCTTCCAACATATATATATAAACATTTAAACGAGCATAATCCTTACACCGCCCACAACGGTTGCTGCACCTCTAAGATTTATACAACAACTATGACGACAGGCCCCGCCATACCCTGAACGTATAAGAACTTACGGACTCGTGGTAACATACCAAAGATAAGCCTCCGACAAACGAGCTTCCCAAAACGCTGAAATGAGATCCTAAACGCGGATCGACAAATGATTTCTACTGCGGCATGAACGCAGCCCCAAGGAGGTCGATAACAGTACCAAGTATGTGAAATCAGTAAAATACGTAAATGAAATCATAATAGTCTATAAAAGCAGAGATGTATGATAACCAAACTACAAGATACACACGTAATGATTATATCAATTCGTGGTCTCACGCCACAACATCAATCCCGCCGGTGGAGTACCTTCCTCACCGGCGATGCATGATATGATAACAACAAGACAACAATCCAAATGGGAGCATACCCGTGCGCTACGCATCGTGTCAGTATGTCCAAAGGGAACAAATAAGACAACATTCCAAATGGAAGCATACCCGAGCGCACGATCGTGTCGATGAGTCCAAAGGGAAACAATAGGACAGCATTCCAAATGGAAGCATACCCGTGCGCTACGCATCGTGTCACTATGTCCAAAGGGAACAAATAAGACAACAAGGCGGTAATCAAAGTGGAAGCATACCCGTGCGCTACGCATCGTGTCAGTATGTCCAAAGCGATTAACAAAAGTAACACTATCAGCAGAACGCATCTGCGGAATTTATCCACACCGCCGGTCACGTCCAAGTAAGTTCTCAACAAGTCAACCGACCTCCATCGAGACGCCAGAGTATAGAAACACAATTCTTGCACAACAAAGGCTATCACAACAAGCATAGGCAAGTTTCACAACAACAAGCATAGGCAAGTTTCACAACAACAAGCATAGGCAAGTTTATACACAACTCAAGTACTTTCATTTTATGCCCAAGTCCGGTTTTAACTCCTAAAGTACTACGTACGTTAAATTCCTTTTAAAGAGATCTATTCCTTTTATAAAAGTCACCCGATACCCGTAGTATAAAAATAGAGTGACTCATATCTTTTAAGTAGACCAAAACAACTTCCATACTTTCCTTTTTAAAACCAAATTAAGGCAACATTATGCCTTCTTTTTTTAGACCAAAACACTTCTCTTTTTAAAATCACGTTACCACATTAAAACCAATGGTAAAACCCTCCTTTTGTTTTCATAAAGTCGTTATAACTATCTTCCTATAAAGCTGTTATAATACTTTATGTTTTAAACTAATTTAAGACAACACAATGCCTTTCTTTTCCCTAAAGTTCCAGTTTGCCTAATTTCAATTACGCAAGTCTCTTTTTAGAAAAGTTTCATAGTTCAATGTCTTAATCTCTTTTTAAAAACAATTGAGTAACATATGCCATAGGAGAATAGGTTATTTTTGTTCATAATCAATCTTATTAAGCAGCCATGATCTAGAAAATGTAATATCATTTTGTCTCATCTTAGCTTCTATGCAGATGGAGGTTTCTACTGGTTTTAATAATACTTAATTATTCAATACATTTTCCTTTACTAACGCTGCAGTGGTTTGTCGATACACATTCTGATTTCCGAATCAGTAAAACATTATTCCTTTCAAAAAAACCAAGTACTCATTTCTCACGAATGAGGTTTCACACAAACATCCATATTAAGTCAAGTCTCTTATCTTTTAAGAATAAGTCTCTTAACTTCTAAACCATTAAACCATTCTTTTTATCTCTCTTAAGACGTTACACCTAACTTCTCATGAAGTGGTATAACTCTTATGTTTTCAAACCAAGTATACACTTCTTTCAAAAAGGTTTCTTAATCTTTTAGAATACTTCAAGGTTCTTTATTATCACACATCCAGTCGGTTATAAGTCAAATCAGTTATCTTTTAAAAAAAACCACAAAGCATTTCTCACTTACATAGAGCTGTTATAACCAACTTCCCATAAAGCCGTTATAACACTTTATGTTTAAAAACAATCAAATACATTTAACACATGTACGTCTACCGTACTACATAGTTATACACATATCATGCTAGAACAGATAAGAAGAGGTTCACATACCTCGCGACGACATCGACTAATAGCAAAGCGCTCCAAGTACCTCAAACCGTCGGCTACACCTTAAGCCAAGCAGACCACGCCACACGTAGTATTTCAACCTATAGAGGCCACAAGGCGCCTATTAACATCATAGATCTCAATGTAGAATATTCTACAGAAAATTCGGCAGCACCTCCCCCCCCCCCCGCAACAACGTAAATCTCCTCCTTTATCGAGGCCGGCTACCAAGCCAATCAGGGGGGGGGTTTGCACGTCTAACCGGACGTGTACAATCCTACTCACAGTAATACTACACAAGTCTACTGTAATACAGTCCTATGTAATTACAGTTCAGTTCACTTCTTAAAATTCAGGCTTAAGTCGCAAGACATTGCCGTAAGTATTATTCATGCTTAAGTCAAAAGACATTGCCGTACAACTATGTTCAGTTCTATATATAGTATACTTTAACTATATATTCCTACAACATGTAATTTCCAATTACCACAGAAGGTCATGAGTGTTTACCTCGATAAGCCCAAAATTATCCAAGTTATATGTCGATCCTGAACAACGTTTAGCTCCTACTCCGGGCGCTCCAATCCGCTCCAAACAACCCTTAGAAGTTCTTCGCAACTTCTACTTAAACACCTCAACCGACTATGAAGGTTTTCCTTAGGGTTTCGTTTGTGGTGAGGAAGTATAATAGTATTTTCTGGGCTTTTGTATAAGTGTAACCTTGGGAATACTACAAGGTATTTGGGCCAAGGTATTTGGGCATTATAACAATACTAGGAGAGTATTTCTATACCACAACAAGGGGTATTATACGAAAACACCTAGGCTAGGGGGGGGGGTACCCCACGGCTAGCACCTCAAGGAGGGGGGATACTTTCGGCTAGGCTAGGAGGGGCCTCGGCCAACCACTTAGGCTGTATGGGGAGAGGTGTTGGACGAAAGCCTGGGAGAGAGGAGGATTTTTCAAGACTTAGATCAATTTAGTATTAAGAATTTCATCAACTTAGAGGGCTATTTATAGGTCAAGCCATGGCCAACCAATGGCCAAGTTCAATCCAAGTGTAAGGCAAGTGTATGTCTATATTTCAACCATGTGTACCTTATCCATCTACCACACAACTTGCACAAAATATCCTACCTACTACACTAGACCCAATCGTCCAAGCATTACCGTCTGTTTTCAATGTGAGGGTGACACATGTCACCCTCCCATTGGTCCAAAATGTTACGTCTCTCGAAAAATCCGCAAAATTATTATTGACATAGCCGGAATTTTCCTACGAAAGTCTGGAAACGTTTAGTCAAAACGACTCCTTTTGGTAGTTAAGTACAATTTCGAACCTTGCCTAACTTTAAGGCTCAAATTGTATCGCACGCCTCACGCACATACTCGGAAATACGGTATAACATTCTCCTCCTTAGAAACATTCGTCCGAATGTTCCTTCTCAAGACGGATAACGATGAAGTTCTTCTAACAAGTTGCCAACGCCACACCGCCACGAAATATCACACGTTCTCTTCCTTCCTTACTCGTCGTGCCCTTCTGACACTTGAACTCCTCTAGTATACGCATTCACACTTCGCCATCGCTTTCCCAAAACTTTGGAGTCACCACCTCCAAACTTGGTCATCTTACTAGCTTCAATCTCCTTAAGGCCATTCCGGCCTTCACGATCCGCTCGGTCGAACATATCCACGAACTCATACGATGGTTATCTAATCATGGGCCTAGCACCCTCGTGACCCTACCACCGCGGACCACCCAGAGCTGACCCCACTTTGAAACGGCGCGGGTTGGCCCTCAACACGGCCCCAACCCGACCCACTTACGCATCACGCCTTGTTCCCGATCCGAACAATCTTACCTCTACAGTCATGAAAGCTACCACTTCCATTTTTACACTACCCAAGGAAATTTCCCACAATTACTCTACGTATGATTATACATTCGACAAAGATCACCCGCAAGATCTTGTACTCAAGACGGCCTTACATCTAAGGTCTCAACTGTAATATTCTAAGGTTCATCATTTCTCACCCTGTGCTTACCCTTTTCACTAACGTGTTTCTAAATCACATTTTAGCACAAAGCTATCCGAACATAACACTAAACACATCATCACAACATCAATACATACAAAACTCTAGAGGTTAAGGATATACACGAAAATAGGCGATTCTGAGGACCGCTTAAAATCGGGAACTTCCACCGCGACCTCTACCGTGGCCCGCCGGTGTATGAACATTCTCGCTGGTATGGAAGGTGAAGAACCCGCAACCGATCCCGTAGTCTGTGCTATCCTACCAGCTACACTGGTCGGACAATTTCTCCAAAATGGCCTCACTGGCCGCATGTAAAACAAACTCTGACTAGCACGACACTCCCATCGCGAGTCTACCACAGTCACAACGAGGTAGGGGTGGCTTCACCGTTAACACCCGCTTCTCCCAAAATCTGAACCTCGAGCCCCGACCGCTCTCGAAAACTCGACGCTCAAGATTGTAGAGACCACTCAGCATCGCGGAGGCACATAACTAGTTCTTTGCCGAGGCGGTTCGCTCGAAAATCACCAAAGGACCTGCGCAGCTCGCCTCTTCTCGACTTTGGTCATTCCGCCGATTTCTCCGCCTCACCTCCAGTGCATAAGCTGCGTGCGGGCAATGTCCATGCCCGGTGAAGAGCTACACCAACAACTCTCGCTAGGTAATCATCGAGCCTCAGAACATATCGGTGGACTCGATCCTCCATACTAGCTACTAATGCGGGACGCATCGCCAATGAGTCGAACTCCACATTGTACTCCCGCATCAGACGCTCGTTTCGCCAGTAACACCAAAAATCTGTCGGCGAGCCCTCCTCATCCGCGGCGGCAAGAAGTGTGCAAGAAATGCCTTTGAGAACTCGTCCCGAAGCCGGCGCATTCTCTCCCCGACAGCTCCCACGATCAAACCAATCGATCGCGGTAGAAGACGCGACGCGAACCTAGGACCACCGACTCGGTCTCCGATGCCTTGATCACTCATGATCCAGAATCGCTTCGGATGAACTCCTCGCGGATCATCCTCGTGCCTCGACCCATAAAACTCGCGGATTACACTCGGAAAATCCCGTAGTCTCAAATGCGCTCGGGGTTGAACTACGGTGCTACTGGATCGAATCGCTGCGTCCCATTATCTCAAGTTCGCCACAACCTCGCCATTAATCGGGCCATCTCCTTGTAACCCATCTCTCCGCCTCACTGTAGGATCGAGGCTCGAATGCTGTGGTCTCTGTAGGGATCGCCGCTTTACTCGTATCTCCTCTCGCCGCTTGCCCTTCGGGCCCGGTGCTGCGCGAGGCATAACTGGTAAAAACGAGATACGTCAGAGGGGTCCAACTTACAACACAGCTCTAAGGCACGATCTCAGAATGAGAAAAATGGAAACCAATCCTAAATGTCCTATAGCCTCCTGATTATAGATGTGGTGCACAACACACCGATAATCAAGACTCTACTAGACACGGCTCAGACACTTTCCGAGGATTAATCGCTCGATACCACTTTGTCACGACCCGAACCGGGGCCCGTGACTGGTGCCTTACCCCGGGCACCCTAGTGATACAACATCAGAGAAAATCAGCGGAACATAAAGCATAAATATGAAACAAGAGACATGATAAATAAAAGCAAATAGAGGCAACCAAAGCGGTTGCCTTCCAACATATATATATAAACATTTGAACAAGCATAATCCTTACACCGCCCACAACAAAGGCAGTGCACTCTAAGATTTATACAACAACTATGACGGACAGGCCCCGCCATACCCTGAACGCATAAGAACTTACAGGACTGTGGTAACATACCAAAGATAAGCCTCCGAAAACGGAGCTTCCCAAAACGCTAAATGAGATCCTAAACGCGGATCGACAAATGATGTACTTCTACCGCGGCATGAACGCAGCCCGGGCGAGGTCGATAACAGTACCAAGTATGTGAAATCAGAAATATCAGAAATGAAATCGTAATAGTCTATAAAAGCGGGAGACAAGTATGATAACCAAACTACGATACACACGTAATGCTTTATCAATTCGGGGTTCACGCCACAACATCAATCCTGCGTGAGTACCTTCCTCATCGCCAGATGCATGATATGATAACAACAAGACAACAATCCAAATGGAGCATACCCGCGCTACGCATCGTGTCGGTATGTCCAAAGGGAACAAATAAGACAACATTCCAAATGGAAGCATACCCGCGCGCACGATCGTGTCGATGAGTCCAAAGGGAAACAATAGGACAAAGATTCCAAATGGAAGCATACCCGCGCTACGATCGTGTCGATATGTCCAAAGGGAACAAATAAGACAACAAGGCGGTAATCAAAGTGGAAGCATACCCGCGCGCTACGATCGCGGTCGTGATGTCCAAAGCGATTAACAAAAGTAACACTATCAACAGGAACGCATCTGCGGAATTTATCCGCCACACGGCCACGCCCAAGTAAGTTCTCAACAAGTCAACCGACCCTCCATCGAGAGACGCGGTAGTATAGAAACACAATTCTTGCACAACAAAGGCTATCACAACAAGCATAGGCAAGTTTCACAACAACAAGCATAGGCAAGTTTCACAACAACAAGCATAGGCAAGTTTATACACAACTCGAAGTACTTTCATTTTATGCCCAAGTCCGGTTTTTAACCCTAAAGTACTACGTACGTTAAATTCCTTTTAAAGAGATCTATTCCTTTTATAAAAGTCACCCGATACCCGTAGTATAAAAATAGAGTGACTCATATCTTTTAAGTAGACCAAAACAACTTCCATACTTTCCTTTTTAAAACCAAATTAAGGCAACATTATGCCTTCTTTTTTTAGACCAAAACACTTCTCTTTTTAAAGTCACGTTACCACATTAAAACCAATGGTAAAACCCTCCTTTTGTTTTCATAAAGTCGTTATAACTATCTTCCTATAAAGCTGTTATAATACTTTATGTTTTAAACTAATTTAAGACAACACAATGCCTTTCTTTTCCCTAAAGTTCCAGTTTGCCTAATTTCAATTACGCAAGTCTCTTTTTAGAAAAGTTTCATAGTTCAATGTCTTAATCTCTTTTTAAAAAAAATTGAGTAACATATGCCATAGGCGAATAGGTTATTTTTGTTCATAATCAATCTTATTAAGCAGCCATGATCTAGAAAATGTAATATCATTTTGTCTCATCTTAGCTTCTATGCAGATGGAGGTTTCTACTGGTTTTAATAATACTTAATTATTCAATACATTTTCCTTTACTAACGCTGCAGTGGTTTATCGATACACATTCTGATTTCCGAATCAGTAAAACATTATTCCTTTCAAAAAAACCAAGTACTCATTTCTCACGAATGAGGTTTCACACAAACATCCATATTAAGTCAAGTCTCTTATCTTTTAAGAATAAGTCTCTTAACTTCTAAACCATTAAACCATTCTTTTTATCTCTCTTAAGACGTTACACCTAACTTCTCATAGAGCTGGTATAACTCTTATGTTTTCAAACCAAGTATACACTTCTTTCAAAAAGGTTTCTTAATCTTTTAGAATACTTCAAGGTTCTTTATTATCACACATCCAGTCGGTTATAAGTCAAATCAGTTATCTTTTAAAAAAACCACAAAGCATTTCTCACTTACATAGAGTTATAACCAACTTCCCATAAAGCCGTTATAACACTTTATGTTTAAAAACAATCAAATACATTTAACACATGACGCTCACCGTACTACATAGTTATACACATATCATGCTAGAACAGATAAGAAGAGGTTCACATACCTCGCGACGACATCGACTAATAGCAAAGCGCTCAAGTACCTCAAACCGCTTGGCCACACCTTAAGCCAAGCGCACCACGCCACACGTAGTATTTCAACCTATAGAGGCCACACGGCGCCTATTAACATCATAGATCTCAATGTAGAATATTCTACGTAAAATTCGCAGACTCTCCCGCAACAGCAGAAATCTCCTCCTTTATCGAGGCCGCTACCAAGCCAACTGTGGGGTTTGCACGTCTAACCGGACGTGTACAATCCTACTCACAGTAATACTACACAAGTCTACTGTAATACAGTCCTATGTAATTACAGTTCAGTTCACTTCTTAAAATTCAGGCTTAAGTCGCAAGACATTGCCGTAAGTATTATTCAGGCTTAAGTCAAAAGACATTGCCGTACAACTATGTTCAGTTCTATATATAGTATACTTTAACTATATATTCCTACAACATGTAATTTCCAATTACCACAGAAGGTCATGAGTGTTTACCTCGATAAGCCCAAAATTATCCAAGTTATATGTCGATCCTGAACAACGTTTAGCTCCTACTCCGGGCGCTCCAATCCGCTCCAAACAACCCTTAGAAGTTCTTCGCAACTTCTACTTAAACACCTCAACCGACTATGAAGGTTTTCCTTAGGGTTTCGTTTTGTGACTGAGGGAAGTATAATAGTATTTTCTGGGCTTTTGTATAAGTGTAACCTTGGGAATACTACAAGGTATTTGGGCCAAGGTATTTGGGCATTATAACAATACTAGGAGAGTATTTCTATACCACAACAAGGGGTATTATACGAAAACACCTAGGCTAGGGGGGGTACCCCACGGCTAGCACCTCAAGGAGGGGGGATACTTTCGGCTAGGCTAGGGAGGGGGCCTCGGCCGAACCACTTAGGCTAGAGGGGAGAGGGTGTTGGACGAAAAGCTCGAGGAGAGGAGGATTTTTCAAGACTTAGAACAATTTAGGATGAAGAAGTTCATCAACTTAAAGGGTATTTATAGGTCAAGCCATGGCCAACCAATGGCCAAGATCACTCCAAGTGTAAGGCAAGTGTAGGGCTAGATTTCAACCATGTGTACCTTATCCATCTACCACACAACTTGCACAAAATATCCTACCTACTACACTAGACCCAATCGTCCAAGCATTACCGTCTAGTTTCAATGTGAGGTGACACATGTCACCCTCCCATTGGTCCAAAATGTTACGTCTCTAAAAATCCGCAAAATTATTATTGACATAGCCGAATTTTCCCTACGAAAGTCGTGGAAACGTTTCATTTAAAAACGACTTTTGGTAGTTATGTACAATTTCGAACCTTGCCTAACTTTAAGGCTCAAATTGTATACGCACGCCTCACGCATATACTGGAAATACGGTATAACATTCTCCTCTTAGAAACATTCGTCCCGAATGTTCCTTCTCAAGACGGATAACGATGAAGTTCTTCTAACAAGTTGCCAACGCCACACCGCCACGAAATATCACACGTTCTCTTCCTTCCTTACTCGTCGTGCCCTTCTCGACACTTGAACTCCTCTAGTATACGCATCACACTTCACCATCGCTTTCCCAAAACTTTGGAGTCACCACCTCCAAACTTGGTCATCTTACTAGCTTCAATCTCCTTAAGGCCATTCCCGCCTTCACGATCCGCTCGTCGAACATATCCACGAACTCATACGATGGTTATCTAATCATGGGCCTAGCACCCTCGTGACCTACCACCGGCGGGACCACCCAGAGCTGACCCCACTTTGAAACCGCCGCGGTTGGCCCTCAACATGGCCCCAACCCGACCCACTTACGCATCACGCTCTTGTTCCCGATCCGAACAATCTTACCTCTACAGTCATGAAAGCTACCACTTCCATTTTTACACTACCCAAGGAAATTTCCCACAATTACTCTACGTATGATTATACATTCGACAAAGATCACCCGCAAGATCTTGTACTCAAGACGGCCTTACATCTAAGGTCTCAATCAGAATATTCTAAGGTTCATCATTTCTCACCCTGTGCTTACCCTTTTTCACTAACTGTTTCTAAATCACATTTTAGCACAAAGCTATCCGAACATAACACTAAACACATCATCACAACATCAATACATACAAAACTCTAGAGGTTAAGGATATACCAAAATAGGCGATTGAGGACCGCTTAAAATCGAACTTCCACCGCGACTCTCTACCGTGGCTCCACGGTATGAACATTCTGCTCGCTTTGGAAGGTGAAGAACCCGCAACCGATCCCGTAGTCTCAGGCTATCCTACCAGCCACTACCCCTCGGACAATTTCTCCCAAAATGGCCTCGCTGGCCGCATGTAAAACAAACTCCCGACTAGCACGACACTCCCACCGCGAGTCTACCACACGTCACAACGAGGTAGGGTGGCTTCACCGTTAACACCCCCGCTTCTCCCGAAAATCTGAACCTCGAGCCCCGACCGCCTCAAAACTCGACGCTCAAGATTGTAGAGACCACTCAGATCAAGCGGAGGCACATAACTAGTCTGGCGAGGCGGTGATCGCCTCAAAATCACCAAAGGACCTGCAGCTTCGCCCTCTTCACGACTTTGGTCATTCCGCGATTTCTCCGCCTCACTCTCCAGTGCATAAGCTCGCATGCGGCAATGTCCATGCCCTGAAGAGCTACACCAACAACTCTGCTAGGTAATCATCGAGCCTCAGAACATATCGGTGGACTCGATCCTCCATACTAGCTACTAATGCGGGACGCATCGCCAATGAGTCGAACTCACATTGTACTCCCGCACCGCACGCCTGCTCGCCAGAACACCAAAAATCTGCCCGAGCCCTCTCATCCGTGGCGGCAAGAAGTGTGCAAGAAATGCCTTTGAGAACTCGCCCGAAGCCTAGGCATTCTCTCCCGTGACTCCCACGAATCAAACCAATCGACTGCGGTATCACGCAGCCGATGCGAACCTAGGACCACTGACTCGGTCTCCGATGCCTTGATCACTCTCATGATCCGTCAGAATCGCTTGATGAACTCCTCGCGGATCATCCTCGTGCCTCGACCCATAAAACTCGCGGATTACACTCGTAAAATCCCGTAGTCTCAAATCGCTCGCCGGGGTTGAACTACGGTGCTACTCGACTGAATCGAACTGCCAAGGCCCACTTTATCTCAAGTTCGCCACAACCCCGCCATTAATCGGGCCATCTCCTTGTAACCCATCTCCTCCGCCTGACTGTAGGATCGAGGCTCGTGCATCGTGGTCTCTGTAGGATCGCCACGCTCTACTCGTATCTCTCTCTGCTGCCTTGCCCTTCTGGGCCCGGGTTGCCTTGCGCGGAGGCATAACTGGTAAAAACGAGATACGTCAGAGGGGTCCAACTTACAACACAGCTCTAAGGCACGATCTCAGAATGAGAAGAATGGAAACCAATCCTAAATGTCCTATAGCCTCCTGATTATAGATGTGGTGCACAACACACCGATAATCAAGACTCTACTAGACACGGTCTGTAGACACTTTCCGAGGATTAACTGCTCTGATACCACTTTTTCACGACCCGAACCGGGGCCCGTGACTGGTGCCTTACCCCGGGCACCCTAGTGATACAACATCAGAGAAAATCAGCGGAACATAAAGCATAAATATGAAACAAGAGACATGATAAATAAAAGCAAATAGGCCAACCAAAACGGTTGCCTTCCAACATATATATATAAACATTTGAACGAGCATAATCCTTACACCCCGCCCACAACAAAGCTACTGCACTTAAGATTTATACAACAACTATGACGGACAGGCTCCGCCATACCCTGAACGCATAAGAACTTACGGACTGTGGTAACATACCAAAGATAAGCCTCCGATAAACGGAGCTTCCCAAAACGCTGAAATGAGATCCTAAACGCGGATCGACGGTGATGTATTTCTACTGCGGCATGAACGCAGCCCCGGGCGAGGTCGATAACAGTACCAAGTATGTGAAATCAGAAATATCAGTAAATGAAATCATAATAGTCTATAAAAGGGAGATGTGTATGATAACCAAACTACGATACACACGTAATGCTTATATCAATTCGTGGTCTCACGCCACAACATCAATCCCGCCGTGGAGTACCTTCCTCACTGCCGGCAGTCTATGATATGATAACAACAAGACAACAATCCAAATGGGAGCATACCCGTGCGCTACGCATCGTGTCAGTATGTCCAAAGGGAACAAATAAGACAACATTCCAAATGGAAGCATACCCGTGCGCTACGCATCGTGTCAGTAGGTCCAAAGGGAAACAATAGGACAAAGATTCCAAATGGAAGCATACCCGCGCTACGATCGCGTGTCGATATGTCCAAAGGGAACAAATAAGACAACAAGCGGTAATCAAAGTGGAAGCATACCCGCAGCGCTACGATCGTGTCGGTATGTCCAAAGCGATTAACAAAAGTAACACTATCAACAGCGAACGCACTGCGGAATTTATCCACATCGCTGGCCACGCCCAAGTAAGTTCTCAACAAGTCAACCGACCTCCATCGAGACGCGTAGTATAGAAACACAATTCTTGCACAACAAAGGCTATCACAACAAGCATAGGCAAGTTTCACAAAAACAAGCATAGGCAAGTTTCACAACAACAAGCATAGGCAAGTTTATACACAACTCGAAGTACTTTCATTTTATGCCCAAGTCCGGTTTTTAACCCTAAAGTACTACGTACGTTAAATTCCTTTTAAAGAGATCTATTCCTTTTATAAAAGTCACCCGATACCCGTAGTATAAAAATAGAGTGACTCATATCTTTTAAGTAGACCAAAACAACTTCCATACTTTCCTTTTTAAAACCAAATTAAGGCAACACTATGCCTTCTTTTTTTAGACCAAAACACTTCTCTTTTTAAAGTCACGTTACCACATTAAAACCAATGGTAAAACCCTCCTTTTGTTTTCATAAAATCGTTATAACTATCTTCCTATAAAGCTGTTATAATACTTTATGTTTTAAACCAATTTAAGACAACACAATGCCTTTCTTTTCCCTAAAGTTCCAGTTTGCCTAATTTCAATTACGCAAGTCTCTTTTTAGAAAAGTTTCATAGTTCAATGTCTTAATCTCTTTTTAAAAACAAATGAGTAACATATGCCATAAAGAATAGGTTATTTTTGTTCATAATCAATCTTATTAAGCAGCCATGATCTAGAAAATGTAATATCATTTTGTCTCATCTTAGCTTCTATGCAGATGGAGGTTTCTACTGGTTTTAATAATACTTAATTATTCAATACATTTTCCTTTACTAACGCTGCAGTGGTTTGTCGATACACATTCTGATTTCCAATCAAGAAACATTATTCCTTTCAAAAAAACCAAGTACTCATTTCTCACGAATGAGGTTTCACACAAACATCCATATTAAGTCAAGTCTCTTATCTTTTAAGAATAAGTCTCTTAACTTCTAAACCATTAAACCATTCTTTTTATCTCTTAAGACGTTACACCTAACTTCTCATGAAGTGGTATAACTCTTATGTTTTCAAACCAAGTATACACTTCTTTCAAAAAGGTTTCTTAATCTTTTAGAATACTTCAAGGTTCTTTATTATCACACATCCAGTCGGTTATAAGTCAAATCAGTTATCTTTTAAAAAAAATCACAAAGCATTTCTCACTTACATAGAGCTGTTATAACCAACTTCCCATAAAGCCGTTATAACACTTTATGTTTAAAAACAATCAAATACATTTAACACATATGACGCTCACCGTACTACATAGTTATACACATATCATGCTAGAACAGATAAGAAGAGGTTCACATACCTCGCGACGATTACCGACTAATAGCAAAGCGCTCCAAGTACCTCAAACCGTCGGCTACACCTTAAGCCAAGCAGACCACGCCACACATAGTATTTCAACCTATAGAGGCCACAAGGCGCCTATTAACATCATAGATCTCAATGTAGAATATTCTACAGAAAATTCGCAAAGACTCTCCCGCAACAACAGCGTAAATCTCCTCCTTTATCGAGGCCGGCTACCAAGCCAACCAGGCCGGCTACCAATACTACACAAGTCTACTGTAATACAGTCCTATGTAATTACAGTTCAGTTCACTTCTTAAAATTCAGGCTTAAGTCGCAAGACATTGCCGTAAGTATTATTCAGGCTTAAGTCAAAAGACATTGCCGTACAACTATGTTCAGTTCTATATATAGTATACTTTAACTATATATTCCTACAACATGTAATTTCCAATTACCACAGAAGGTCATGAGTGTTTACCTCGATAAGCCCAAAATTATCCAAGTTATATGTCGATCCTGAACAACGTTTAGCTCCTACTCCGGGCGCTCCAATCCGCTCCAAACAACCCTTAGAAGTTCTTCGCAACTTCTACTTAAACACCTCAACCGACTATGAAGGTTTTCCTTAGGGTTTCGTTTTGTGACTGAGGGAAGTATAATAGTATTTTCTGGGCTTTTGTATAAGTGTAACCTTGGGAATACTACAAGGTATTTGGGCCAAGGTATTTGGGCATTATAACAATACTAGAGAGTATTTCTATACCACAACACGGGGTATTATACGAAAACACCTAGCGTAGGGGTACCCCACTACTAGCACCTCGAGGAGGGGATACTTTCGGCTAGGCTAGGGAGGGCCTCGGCCAACCACTTAGGCTAGAGGGGAGAGGGTGTTGGACGAAAAGCTCAAGGAGAGGAGGATTTTTCAAGACTTAGAACAATTTAGGATGAAGAAGTTCATCAACTTAGAGGGTATTTATAGGTCAAGCCATGGCCAACCAATGGCCAAGATCACTCCAAGTGCAAGTGTAGGGCTAGATTTCAACCACGTGTACCTTATCCATCTACCACACAACTTGCACAAAATATCCTACCTACTACACAAGACCCAATCGCCCAAGCATTACCGTCGAGCCTTCAATGTGAGGTGACACATGTCACCCTCCCGTTGGTCCAAAATGTTACGCCTCTAAAAAATCCGCAAAAATTATTATTGACATAGCCGAATTTTCCCTACGAAAGTCGTGGAAACGCTTCATTTAAAAAACGACTCCTTTTGGTAGTTATGTACAATTTCGAACCTTGCCTAACTTTAAGGCTCAAATTGTATACGTACGCCCTCACGTACATACTCTGGAAATACGGGGTATAACATTACTCTTCTTTCAAAATCGATTCTTAATTCTTTTGAAATACTTCAAGATTCTTATTATTTAAAACTCAAGTCAAAAGACATCGAAGTAAAACCACGTTCAGTTAACACACGTACGTCTACCGTACTATATATATTCTTTTAAAATATCATGCTCAAGAGGATAGGAAGAATCACATACCTCCTCGGCGAAATCCACCTGCCAAGTCGAATATGTCGCGCGCAGAGTATCAACCTATAATAGTCAAATACGTCTATCAACGTCTAGACTACTCTGTAGAATATTCTAAGCAGAAGGTTCTTATTTCTACGGAAATTTGGGCAACACTACCCTACC
The DNA here is from genome assembly GCA_029844215.1 of Przewalskia tangutica. Taxonomy (NCBI): domain Eukaryota; kingdom Viridiplantae; phylum Streptophyta; class Magnoliopsida; order Solanales; family Solanaceae; genus Przewalskia; species Przewalskia tangutica. The sequence continues at coordinate 57,328,234 of CM056726.1, forward strand.
CGACAAACTACACAAGTCTACTGTAAATACAGTCCAATGTAAGTACAGTTCAATTCTCTTCTATTATACCATCCTTCTATATATTATACTCAATTATAAACTACTATATGTAATTTCCAATTACAATAGAAGGACAAAGATATTTACCTCGATAAGCCCAAAATTATCCAAGATTAAAGTCGATCCTGAGCAAGGTTTAGCTCCTATTCTCAGACGCTCCACCCGCCTCCAAGAAACCCTTAGAAGTTCTAAACAACTTCTACTTAATACTTCAACCAACTATGAAGATTTTCCTAGGGCTTCGTTTAGTGACTAAAGGATATAAAGTAGCATTTCCGGGCTTTTTTTGTATAGAGGTAACTTGGAAATACTACAAGGTATTTGGGCTAAGGTATTTTGGAATAACAACAATACTTGGAGACATTTTCTACCAAGGGGGTGTTTCTAGAACACTCAAGAGGAGGGGGAGAGGTGCTTTGGACGAGAACTTCTAAGAGAGGGGAGGGATTTTGAGACTTGGAAAATGTTTAGAGGATGAATAATTCTTGCAACTTAGGGGGGGGGGTATTTATAGGACCTCCAATGGTCAAGATTCAAGCAAGTGGAGGGAGGAGATTTGGACAAGTGTTTGTGGGTCCCACCTTATCCATCTACCCACAAAATATCTCACCAAACATTGACCAAAGGTTTATGGCCTTTAAAACACTAAAAATGTGCCAATCAATTCCCCTCAATGCCGTCCACTTGAGGGTGACACATGTCGCCCTCTCGTTGGTCCAAAATATTTCATCTCTCGGAAAAATCCAAATTAAATAAATTCTTGAAAACGTAAAATTCCCTTACAAGGTTCGGAAAACTTTTAAATCGAAAAACAATTCTTTTCGTTGGGTGTGCACAATTTCGACCTTAATCATAATTCGGGCTTACACAATTGTACGTACGTCCTCACATACATACTCTGTAAATACGGGGTATAACACTTGTAATATTATTGTGGGGCAGTGTTGTACACGTCCGGTTAGACGTGTAATGTCACGACCCGACTTCGGGCCCGTGACTGGTGCCTTACCCCGGGCACCCTAGTGACACAAACATCAGAGAAAATCTGCGGAAATAAAACTTAAGCATGAATCAAGACATAAAATAAGCAATAGGCTAACCAAAACGGTTACCTTCCTGAATGTATATATCAAAAATTGAACAGTTAAATCCCTTACAAACCCTGCCCACAACAAGATTACATGCACTCTACGAATTTTTATAACAACTATGATGGGACAGGGCCCCGCCATACCCCTGAATGTACAAGATCCTACAAACTCAGGGAATCATACCAAAAGATAAGCCTTCGGAGAAACGGGCCAAAACGCTGAACTGTGATCCTATGAGCGAGGATCAACAACCGGTGTACCTCTACCTGCGGCATGAACGCAGCCCCCCGAAGGAGGTCGATAACAGTACCAAGTATGTGAAATCGAAAATATCAGAATGAAATCATAACGGTTTATATAAAGCAGAGACATGTATGATAACCAAACTACGATTTACAACATAAAAAACAATCATGTCAAGTCGTGACTCACGCCTCAAGTCATCCCTTATGCGTGGAACTCTTCCTCACCGCTGCAGCCTAGGTATAAATCGTGTGATACGTATAACATGTCTCGCCCATCCCATGGAACTCGAGTGGAATCGCATGGTCACATTCGGTCCATCTCATGGACTCGGCCGATCGTATGGAATACATTCCCGGTCCATCTCATGGACTCGGTATCAAATCAGGTGGAATACATTCCCGGTGCATCCCATGGACTCGGTATCAAAACGTATGGAATACATTCGGTCCATCCTGGACTCCGGTATCAAAACGTGTGGAATACATTCCGGTCCATCCCATGGACTCGGTATCAAAACGTGTGGAATACATTCGGTCCATCCCGTGGACTCGTGATCAACGTGTGGAATACATTCCCGGTCCATCCCATGGACTCGGTATCAAAACGTGTGGAATACATTCCCGGTCCATCCCATGGACTCGGTATCAAAACGTGTGGAATACATTCCCGGTCCATCCCGTGGACTCGGTATCAAAACGTGTGGAGTACATTCCCGGTCCATCCCATGGACTCGGTATCGAATTGGCCATAACATTTAAACTCTCTTTTAAGACAAATTAAGATAATACCATACTTTTCTTTTAAATCACAAACACTTTCCTTTTTTAAAATCAAGTAACAACATTCTTTTCCAAAAGTTCAAGTTGCCTAATTAAAATATACTCAAGTCCTTTATTTTCGAAAGATTTCATAGTTCATGGTCTTAATCAAATAACGTAATCTCTTTTTTTAAAACAATTGGGTAACATATGCCTTATGTGTGAGTAGTTATTCTTGTTTATAACAATCTTATTAAAGCAGCCATGATCTAGAAAATGTAATACAATTTTGTCTTATCTTAGCTTCTATGCAGATGGAGGTTTCTACTGGTTTTAATATAGTTAATTAGTCAATACATTTTCCTTTATTAACGCAGCAGTGGTTTGTTCGATACTTATTCTCATTTCCAAATCAAGAAACATTATTCTTTAAAAGCCAAGTACTCATTACTCACGAATGAGGTTTCACAACTTTTTAACAAAATTCATAGCCCTTAACATTTCATAAAACGTCATTTATAAGTTAAGTCTCTTATCTTTTAAGATCAAGTCTCTTAACTTCTAAAATCAATAAACCATTCTTTTACCTACATAAAGTCGTTATAACTAACTTCCCATAAAGCTATTATAACACCTTATGTTTTAAACCAACCAAAACTCATTTAGCACATGTACGTCTACCGTACTACATAGTTTACAAAACATCTTGCTAGAAAGGATAGGAAGAGGTTCACATACCTCGCGACGATTATCGACAATTACCAAAACGCCCAGCATCAGAACTCGCTAGCCTTTTCCACCCTCCAAGTAGAATATGCTACTCGTAGTACTTCAACCTATAAAGGCCATAAAACGTCTATCAACTTCTAGATCCCTTCGTAGAACATTTCTAAATACAAGGTTCCATATTCTACGGAAAATTCGGCAGCACCTCCCCCCCGCAACCACATAAATCTCCTCCTCAAACAAGGCTCGCTACTAAGCCAACAACTCCAAAGGGGGGGGGGGGGTTACACGTCTAACCGGACGTGTACAACACTGCCCCACAATAATACTACAAGTCTACTGTAAATACAGTCCAATGTAAATACAGTTCAATTCTTTATAAACATCCTTCCAATATATCTTATACTCAATTCTAAATTACTACAATATGTAATATCCAATTACAATAGAGGGACATAGATCATTACCTCGATAAGCCCAAAATTATCCAAGATTATAAGTCGATCCTGAGCAACGCTTAGCTCCAATTCCTTATGCTCCAACCCGCTCCGAGCAACCCTTAGAAGTTTCTAAACAACTTCTCTTCAAGATCCAACTCCAAAAAGTGAAGAACACTTAGGCTCAAACTATGGCAAGTTTCGGCCAAGGTAAGGTTTCTAGGCTAGGGGTGTGAAATATTTTCCAACTCTTGGTACACAATCTTCCTAACACTCTAAGGAAGAACACTTAAAACTTTAAGAATTTTTGGACAACTTTAGCTCACAATTTCAGCCCATGGTCGAGAGCTCACAAGGAAAGGGGAGGGAATTTTTCAAGACTTGGAAACTCTCTAAGTGTGGATGAAGAAGTCTTGCATTAAGGGGGGTATTTATAGAGAAATCAATGGCCAAGATCTAGGCAAGTGTATGGTGAAGATTGGGTCCAAGTGTGTGAGTAATTTGCCAACCAAATGTCCACCACAAAAATGGGACAAGTGGCTTGCCACTTGTCCCCCAAAAAAAACGTCCAAGTGTCCATGTGGTCCCCCTAATTTTTCGGCCAATGAGCCACATGGGGGTGCCATGTGTCGCCCCCTACTCGTCCAAAATATTTCATCTTCCGAAAATATCCGTAATGCCAAAAATCCGAAAATAAAGTGGGCCCCACAAATCGTAAATTCCTCCCGTGGGCCCACGTGACCAATTCCGGAAATAAAATTCCATAATTCTCAAAATTTCCAAAAAGTCCGAATACCAAATCTGGGAATCCAATTCCCTTTAACGAATATTTTTCCTTCACAAAATCCGGAATCTTTTCCGTCGAAAAATCACATCTTTCTTCCTTTCCAATTTTTGTGTCGTATTCTCGTACGTACGTCCTCACATACATACCCTGGAACTACGGGGTGTAACATGTAACCCCCTTGGAGTTTTTGGCTTGGTAGCGGGCCTTGTTAGATGAGGAGATTTATGTGGTTGCGGGGGGGAGGTGCTGCCGAATTTTCCGTAGAATAAGGAACCTTGTACTTGGAATTGTGCTACAAAGAGATCGAGAAATTGATAGACGTCTTGTTGCCTTTATATGTTGAAGTACTACGAGTAGCGTATTCTACTTGAAGGGTGGAAAAGGCTAGCAAGGTTATAGTACTTGGATCATTTTGCTAATTGTCGATAATGGTCGCGAGGTATGTGAACCTCTTCCTATCTTTTCTAGCATGATGTTGTGAACTATGTAGTACGGTAGACGTACGTGTGCTAAACGAATTTTGGTTGATTTTAAAAGATAAGAGACTGGACTTATATTTTGACTTGATATGAAATGTGAAGAACTTGAATTGTGTTAAAGTGGTGAAACCTCATTCGTGAGTAATGAGTACTTGGTCTAGAAAAAGGAATAAGTTATATTAATTTCGGAAATGGGAATAACTATCGAACAAGCCATTGCAGCGCTAATAAAGGAAAATGTAATGATAATTAATTATATTAAAACCAGTAGAAACCTCCATCTGCATAGAAGCTAAGATAAGACAAAATTGTATTACATTTCCTAGATCATGGCTGCTCTAATAAGAATTATTATAATCAAGTTTTGATTTTCTTAAAATTCCAAAGTAAGGAACTTGATTTCTAAAAGAAAAGAGACTTAAGAATTTGAAGCGTTTTGGTTTAAAAGAAAGGCATGGCTTTGTCTTAAATTGGTTTAAAACATAAAGTGTTATAATAGCTTTATGAGAAGTTAGTTATAACGACTTTATGGAAACAAAAGAATGGTTTTATTATTGGATTTAAAATGGTAACTTGATTTTGGGAAAAGAGAAGTAACTTGAGTTTAAAAGTATAAGTAACTTATTTTCAAATATCGAACTTTTCTTGATGAGAAAAATATAAGTGGCTTGGTTTTAAAAGGTAGGAGTACCTTGATCTTAAAAGAGTTGGTTACCTGGGTTTTAAATGTATACTTGACGTTGTTTTAAAAGTGTAAGCCACTTGTTTTAAAAAAAAAGTGTAAAGTACTTGATTTAAACATGAACGTGTTTGGTACTACGGATAATAGTATCGAGTTGTTTTTACGTAAAAAGAGATCTTTTTGAAAGGATTAATATATGTAGTACTTTGGGGTTAAAACCCGGATTTGTTGTCATAAAATGGAAGTCTAAGAGTATGTTAGATTTGCCTATGCTAGTTGTGATAGCCTTGGTGGTATTACTATGTTACCGCGTCTCTCGGTTGGAGGGCCGGCTGACTTGTTGTGAATCTGTTGGACGTACCGGCAGTGATGGAGGATTCCACGGGTATGCTTCCATTTTGTTTGATCTTGGCCATGCTTATACCGATGAGGGATGTCGGCACGCGACTGTGACGGGTTAGATGCCCGTACGTTTCATTGGATGTACCGGCAGTGACAGAGGATTCCACGGGTATGCTTCCATTGATATTATCACATGGACATGTCTACACCGATGAGGGATTCCGGGGGCATGCGGCCATGCAGCGGGTTAAACTCCCGGTATATTATTATTGTCACATGGGCATGTCTACACCGATGAGGGATTCCGGGGGCATGTGACCATTGCTATTATTCCATGGGCTAGCTCCCCATGAAGACCTGTCTACACCGATGAGGGATTCCGGGGGCATGGTATATGCGATCATTATTCCATGGGCTAGCTCCTCATGAAGACTGCACTGCGATGAGGACGCCGAGGCACGTTATGGCCATGTTACACCGATGAGGATTCCGGACATGCGTCACAGATATATATATATATTTATATATATATATATTGTATATGTGTACGCCGACAATGAGGTAGGATTCCACGGGCGGGTCACATGGTTTTGTGCTACACCTACTACGCCAGAAGTGACGAGGATTCCACGGCGGGAGGTATATATATGTATTGTATATGTGTACGCCGACTGTGAGGTAGGATGCCACGGGAGCATCACATGAGTATGATTTATGTCATGGACTGCCGGCAGTGAGGAAGGAATTCCACGAGCACGAGTGATGACTTTGAGGGCGTGAGTCCCTGACTTGACATGACTACTTATATGTTGTACTGTAGTTTGGTTATCATACATGTCTCCTGCTTTATATAGACTATCATGATTTCATTTACGATTTTCGCCACATACTTGGTACTGTTATCGACTCCTTCGGGGCCGCGTCATGCCGCAGTGAGGTACACCGGTTGTTGATCCTCGCTCATGGATCACAAATCGTTTGGGAAGCTCCGTTTCTCCGGAGGCTTATCTTTGGTATAGTCCCCTGTCATTGTAGGTACTTGTACATTCAGGGGTATGGCGGGGCCCTGTCCCGTCATAGTTGTGGTTACATTCTTAGAGGTCTGTAGTACTGTTGTGGGCAGGGTTTGTAAAAGGATATAACTGTTCGGGTTTTATGTATATATACAGAAAGGTGACCGTTTTGGTTAGTCTGTTCTCTTATATTTCACTGTTTCATGTATTTGAGTTTTTATTTCCGCTGGTTTTTCTCTGATGTATTATCACTAGGGTGCCCGGGGTAAGGCACCAGTCGCGGGCCCGAGGTCGGGTCGTGACAAAAGTGGTATCAGAGCAGTTAATCCTCGGAAAGTGTCTACAGACCGTGTCTAGTAGAGTCTTGATTATCGGTGTGTTGTGCACCACATCTATAATCAGGAGGCTGCAGGATATTTAGGATTGGTTTCCATTCTTCTCATTCTGAGATCGTGCCTTAGATCAGTTTTATGAGTTGGACTCCCTCTGACGTATTCTTATGTGCCAGTTATGCCTCCGCGCAAGGCAACCAGGGCCCAGAAGGGCAAGGCAGCAGAGGGAGCTGCGAGTAGAGCACAAAGGGTTACGAGGGCACAGGCCCAGTCTTTACCTGAGGTGGTGCTACAGACGGCGGATTCTACGATGCCGCCAGCCCCAGTAGAGTTTAGAGCAGCAACAGTAGCTACTGAGGCCACGATATCTGAGCCTCCAGTCCCACGGCCAGGAACAGAGGATATGGGTTACAAGGAGATGGCCCAGTTACTAGTTAGGTTTATGGCGAGACTTGAGGACAGGCGGGAGCCGGTGGTACCAGTAGTGCACCCCAGGGCAGATAGTTGGAGACTTCGGGACTTCTTAAGTTGCGATCACCGATGTTCTATGGATCGAGAGTCAAGATGACTCGGGAGTTTCTCCGACGCCATTCTGGATCATGAGGGTGATCAAGGCCTCAGAGGCAGAGTCGGTGGTATTGGGTTCGCATCGGCTGCGTGATACTGCAGTCGACTGGTTTGATTCGTGGGAGCTGTCCCGGGGGGAGCATGCGCCTCCAGCTGTTTGGGACGAGTTCTCGGAGGCATTTCTCAGCCATTTCTTGCCTCCGCAGATGAGGAGAGCACGGGCCGACAGATTACGCCGAGACGCAGGCGTACGGTTCGGGATTACAACGTGGAGTTCGACTCGTTGGCTCGATATGTCCCTGCGTTAGTGGCAAATATAGAGGACAGAGTGCACCGCTACGTCACAGGGCTCGATGACTATTTGGCAGAGGCTTGCTCGGGTGTAGCTCTTCAGCCGGGCATGGACATTGCCCGTATACAGGCTTATGCACAGGGGATGGAGGAACGTAGAGACCGATGTAGGGACCAGGATCAGCATAAGAGGGCCAGGATAACAGGGACCTTTAGTAACTTTCGAGGCGGACAGCCTCAGCAGCAGACCACTTATGCGCCCGCCCGATGCAGTGGTCCTCCACGCCTTCGGGCGTTCAGGATGTTCGGTGAGCAGTCGTGGCTCCTGGGCTTGAGTTTCGGGGAGGAGGGGTGTTAGCCAGATGGATCCACCCCTACCTCGGTGTGGTCGATGTGGTAGACCCCATCTTGGGGAGTGTCGTACTATTTCGACAGCTTGTTATGCTTGCGGCCAACAGGGCCATTTGGCGAGAGATTGTCCGACCAGAGGTAGCGCGGCAAAGGGAAAGCAAAGCAGTAGTTACAGGTATATTCTTAACCCTCTAGAGACTAGTATGTGTGATATGATGAATTTTTCTTGTTGAGTGTTATGTATGTATAGCATTGTGCTTATAGCAAATTAGAAAACATGGGTGGTTGAAAAGGTAAGTATGGAGACATGGAAGGTGTGAACCTTAGAATATTACACGTTGAGACCTTAGATGTAAGGCCGTCTTGAGTAAAGGATTTTGCAGATGATCCTTGTCGGAGTGCATTATATGCATAGGGTGTATTAGTGTGATATTTCTATGAGTTGTGTAAGATGAAAGTGGTGGTAGCTTTCATGACTTGTATAGGTAAGATTGTTCCGGATCGGGGAACAAGAGTTTGGCGCGATATCGGGTCGGGTTGAGGCCAGATCGCGGGTCAACCCGCAGCCCGGAATGAGGTAGGGTCAGTTCGAGGTAGTCCCTCCAGGTGGTAGGGTCACGAGGGTGCTAGGCCCAGGTTTAGGTAACCATCGTACGAGTTCGCGGATGTGTTCGACCAGAATCGGATCGTGAAGGCCGGGAATGGCCTTAGAGGAAAGTGAAGCTAGTGAGATGACCAAGTTTGGAGGTAGTAACTCCAGGGTTTTGGAAACTGAAGCAATGACTGGAGTATGGTACATGTTCTAGAAAGAGTTAGTGTTGTTTTACATCTTCGAGGTGATTCCTCGTTGGCTTGGATTTGGGTTTCGCGCGTGTTATATTATGGCAATATGGGGCATAGTTGGTTTTTTTTTTTAGTATAGTAGTGGAGACTACACCGGCACATGTATGTTTAGAGACTTTGAAGGAACATTCGGGACGAATATTTCTAAGGGGGGAAGAATGTTACACCCCGTAATTCCAGGGTATGTATGTGAGGACATACGTACGAGAATACAACAGTAATTTTGGAAAGAAAGAAAGATGTGATTTTTCGACGAAAAAGTTTCCGGATTTTGTGAAGGAAAAAGGTTCGTTAATGGGAATTGGATTCCCAAATTTGGTATTTGGACTTCTTGGATTATATTAGAATTATGGAATTTTATTTTCCGGAATTGGTCACGTGGGGCCCACGGGGAAAATTTACGGTTTTGTGGGGACCACTTTATTTTCGGATTTTTGGCATTACGGATATTTTCAGAAGATGAAATATTTTGGACAAGTAGGGGGGCGACACGTGTCACCCCCATGTGGCCATGTTGGCCGAATTGATGTTGGACAAGTGTCCTTGGACGGTTTGGTAGTGGACAAGTGGCTCCAAATTTTGTGGTGGACATGTGGTTGGTATAATCCACACCCACATGTCCCCAATCTACACCACACACTTGCCTAGATCTTGGCCCTTGATTTCTCTATAAATACCCCCTTAGTGCAAGACATAATATCATCCACACTTAAAGATTTTCCAAGGCAAAAAAATATCCCCTCCCTGCGTGCTGTTCTCGTCCAACCCCACTTTGTGTAGAAATACTTCAAGTGTTGTTGTATTATCCCAAATACCTTAGCCTAGTATTCCAAAGTTATTTCAATACTAGGAGCCCGGAAATACTACTTTTTTTCCAATAGTCGTAAATGAAACCCTAGAAAAATCTTCATAGCTTAGATGAAGTGTTAAGAGAAGTTGTTTAGAAACTTCTAAGGGTTGCTTGGAGCGGGTTGGAGCGTAAGGAATTGGAGCTAAACGTTGCTCAGGATCGACTTATAATCTTGGATAATTTTGGGCTTATCGAGGTAATGATCTATGTCCCCCTATTGTAATTGGATATTACATATTGTACTAGTTTAGAATTGAATATAAGATTTATTGGAAGGATGATTATAAAGAATTGAACTATATTTACAATAGACTTGTAATATTATTGTGGGGCAGTGTTGTACACGTCCGGTTAGACGTGTAACCCCCTTGGAGTTTTTGGCTTGGTAGCGGGCCTTGTTAGAGGAGGAGATTTATGTGGTTGCGGGGGGGAGGTGCTGCCGAATTTTCCGTAGAATAAGGAACCTTGTACTTGGAATTGTGCTACAAAGAGATCGAGAAATTGATAGACGTCTTGTGGCCTTTATAGGTTGAAGTACTACGAGTAGCGTATTCTACTTGAAGGGTGGAAAAGACTAGCAAGGTTATAGTACTTGGAGCATTTTGCTAATTGTCGATAATCGTCACGAGGTATGTGAACATCTTCCTATCTTTTCTAGCATGATGTTGTGAACTATGTAGTACGGTAGACGTACGTGTGCTAAACGAATTTTGGTTGATTTTAAAAGATAAGAGACTGGACTTATATTTTGACTTGATATGAAATGTGAAGAACTTGAATTGTGTTAGAGTGGTGAAACCTCATTCGTGAGTAATGAGTACTTGGTCTAGAAAAAGGAATAAGTTATATTAATTTCGGAAATGGGAATAACTATCGAACAAGACATTGCAGCGTTAATAAAGGAAAATGTAATGATAATTAATTATATTAAAACCAGTAGAAACCTCCATCTGCATAGAAGCTAAGATAAGACAAAATTGTATTACATTTCCTAGATCATGGTCATTCTAATAAGAATTATTATAATCAAGTTTTGATTTTCTTAAAATTCCAAAGTAAGGAACTTGATTTCTAAAAGAAAAGAGACTTAAGAATTTGAAGTGTTTTGGTTTAAAAGAAAGGCATGGTTTTGTCTTAAATTGGTTTAAAACATAAAGTGTTATAATAGCTTTATGGGAAGTTAGTTATAACGACTTTATGGAAACAAAAGAATGGTTTTATTATTGGATTTAAAATGGTAACTTGATTTTGGGAAAAGAGAAGTAACTTGAGTTTAAAAGTATAAGTAACTTATTTTCAAATATCGAACTTTTCTTGATGAGAAAAATATAAGTGGCTTGATTTTAAAAGGTAGGAGTACCTTGATCTTTAAAGAGTTGTTACCTGGGTTTTAAATGTATACTTGACGTTGTTTTAAAAGTGTAAGCCACTTGGTTTAAAAAAAAAGTGTAAAGTACTTGATTTAAACATGAACGTGTTTGGTACTACGGATAATAGTATCTAGTTGTTTTTACGTAAAAAAAGATCTTTTTGAAAGGATTAATGTATGTAGTACTTTGGGGTTAAAACCCGGATTTGTTGTTATAAAATGGAAGTCTAAGAGTATGTTATATTTGCCTATGCTAGTTGTAATAGCCTTGGTGGTATTACTATGTTACCGCGTGTCTCGGTTGGAGGGTCGGCTGACTTGTTGTGAATCTGTTGGACGTACCAGCAGTGATGGAGGATTCCACGGGTATTGTCACGACCCGATCCCGGGCCCGTGACTGGTGCCTTACCATGGGCACCCTAGTGATACAACATCAGAGAAAAACCAGCGGAAATAAAAACATACAGTTATGAAACAAGATAAAGAAAACAGGCTAACCAAAACGGTTGCCTTTTTGCATATATACAGAAATTTGAACAGTTACATCCTTTACAACCCTGCCCACAACAATGCTACAGACCTCTAAGATTTTTACAACAACTATGACGGGACAGGGCACCGCCATACCCCTGAAGGTACAAGAACTTACAAACTCGGGGAAACATACCAAAAGATAAGCCTCCGGAGAAAACGGAGCTTCCCAATACGCTGAACTGTGATCCTAAGAGTGAGGATCAACAACCGATGTACCTTACTGCGGATGAACGCAGCCCCGGGCGAGGTCAAGATAACAGTACCAAGTATGTGAAATCGAAATATCAGAACGAAATCATAACAGTCTAAAATAAAACATGAGACATGTATGATAACAAACTACAGTTCACAACATAAAAGCAGTCATGTCAAGTTAGGGACTCACGCCCTCAAGTCATCCCTCATGCCAGTGGAACTCCTTCCTCACTGCCGACAGTCTGGATATAAACCGTATAACATGTCTCGGCCCATACCATGGGAATCGAGGTGGAATCGTGTGGTATACATGTCCCGGCCTATCCCATGGGACTCGGTGTGAAAGCGTGTGGAATACATGTCCCGGCCCATCCCATGGGACTCGGTGTGGAATCGAATGGAATACATGTCCCGGCCCATCCCATGGGACTCGGTGAAGAATCGTATGGAATACATGTCCCGGCCCATCCCATGAGACTCGGTGAAGAATCGTATGAAATACATGTCCCGGCCCATCCCATGGGACTCGGTGAAGAATCGTATGGAATACATGTCCCGGCCCATCCCATGAGACTCGGTGAAGAATCGTCCATAACATTTAAACCCTCTTTTAAGACAGATTAAGATAATACCATGTCTTCCTTTTAAAACCAAAATTTAGGCAATGTCACGCCTCCTCTTAAACCCAAACACTTTCCCTTTTTAAAGTCAAGTAACAACATTCTTTTCCAAAAGTTCAAGTTGCCTAATTTCAAATACTCAAGTCTCTTATTTTCGAAAGATTTCATAGTCCATAGTCTTAATCACTTAATAACGTAATCTCTTTTAAAACAATTTGAGTAGCATATGCCGTATGTGTGAGTAGGTTATTGTTTTTTATAACAATCTTATTAAAGCAGTCATGATCTAGGAAATGTAATACAATTTTGTCTTATCTTAGCTTCTATGCAGATGGAGGTTTCTACTGGTTTTAATATAATTAATTATTTGTCAATACATTTTCCTTTATTAACGCTGCAGTGGTTTGTCTGATACTTATTCTCATTTCCGAAATCAGCAAAACATTATTCTTTAAAAACCAAGTACTCATTACTCACGAATAAGGTTTCACAACTTTTTAACAAAAATTCATATCAAGCCAATTAAGTCAAGTATCTTAACTTCTAAAATCAATAAACCATTTTTTTACCTACATAAAGTCGTTATAACTAACTTCCCATAAAGCTATTATAACACTTTATGTTTTAAACCAACCAAAACTCGTTTAGCACACGTACGTCTACCGTACTACATAGTTCACAACAATCATGCTAGAAAAGATAGGAAGAGGTTCACATACCTCGCGACGATTATCGACAATTAGCAAAACGCTCCACCGTACTATAACCCTGCTAGCCTTGTTCACCCTTCAAGTAGAACACGCTACTCGTAGAACTTCAACCTATAACGGCCATAAAACGTCTATTAACTTCTAGATCCCTTCGTAGAATATTTCTAAATACACGGTTCTACATTTTACGTAAAATTCGCAGACTCCTCCTCCCCGCGATCACACAAAACTCCTCCCCTATCAAGGCCCGCTACCGAGCCAACAACACCTGTGGATTATACGCCTAACCGACGTGTACAATTTGTCTCATAATAATACTACAAGTCTCATCAGAATACGGTTCTTATGTAATTACGTCAATTCTCTTTTTTAATATCCTTCTACATCTTAAACTCAATTCTATACTACTCTTATATGTAATCTCCAATTACAATAGAAGGACAAAAGTATTTACCTCGATAAGCCCAAAATTATCCAAGATTAATGTCGATCCTGAGCAACGTTTAGCTCCTATTCTGTACGCTCCAATCTCACACGACCTGCCCGGCTCGTGGATCGTGCCTTACCCCGCACCCTAGTGATACAACATCAGAGAAAAACCAGCGGAAATAAAAACGTTAAACATTCAAATAGACATGGATCAAGATAAAAGAAAATAGGCCAACCAAAAACGGTTGCCTTTCAACATATATATATATAGACATTTGAACAAGCATAATCCTTACAACCTCGCCACAACAAAGCATGCACTCTAAGATTTATATAACAACTATGACGGACAGGCCCCGCCATACCCATGAATGTACAAGAACCTCTGCACTCGGGGTAACATACCAAAGATAAGCCTCCAAGGAACGGAGCTTCCAAGACGATGAAATGTGATCCTACAAGGCGGATCGATCGATGTACTCTACTGCGCAGATGAACGCGGCCCCGGGGAGGTCGATAACAGTACCAAGTATGTGAAATCAGAAATACCGTAAATGATATCATAACATCTATATAAAGCGAGACATGTTTGATAACCAAACTACGATTCATAACATAAAGCGATCATGTCAAGTCGTGACTCACGCCTCAAAGTCATCCTCACGCCCGTGGAACTCCTTCCTCACCGCCAGCCTAGGTACAAATCATGTGATACGTATAACATGTCTCGCCCATCTCATGGACCCGATAGAAACGTGTGGAATACATTCCGCTCATCTCATGAACTTCGGTAGTCGGATGGAATACATTCCGGCCCATCCTGGGACGCGGTAGTCGAGTGAAATACATTCCCGGTTCATCCCATGAACGCGGTAGTCGAGTGAAATACATTCCCGGTTCATCCCATGAACGCGGTAGTCGAGTGAAATACATTCCCGGTTCATCCCATGAACGCGGTAGTCGAGTGAAATACATTCCTTGCACAACAAGTCTATCACACGCAAACATAGGCAAGTTACACACAACTTAAAGTACTTTCATTTTATGACAAAGTCCGGGTTTTAACCCTAAAGTACTACGTACGTTAAATTCCTTTTAAGCGATCCATTACTTTTATAAAAGTCACCCGATACCCGTAGTATAAAAATAGAGTGACCTACATCTTTTGAGTAAACCAAAACAACTTCCATACTTTCCTTTTTTTTAAAACCAAATTAAGGCAATACCATGCCTTCTTTTTAGACCAAAACACTTCTCTTTTTAAAGTCAAGTTACCACATTAAAACCAATGATGAAACCCTTCTTTTGTTTTCATAAGGTCGTTTATAACTAACTTCTCATAAAGCTGTTATAACACTTTGTTTTCAAAACCAATTTAAGACAAAACAATGCCTTTCTTTTCCCTAGAGTTCCAGTTTGCCTAATTTCAATTACTCAAGTCTCTTTATTTTAGAAAAGTTTCATAGTTCGATGTCTTAATATCCTTTAAAGCAATTGAGTAACATATGCCATAGGCGTGAGCAGTTTATTCTTGTTTATAACCATTTGTTAAAGCAGCCATGATCTAGAAAAATGTAATATCATTTTGTCTCATCTTAGCTTCTATGCAGATGGAGGTTTCTACTGGTTTTAATACTTCATTATTCAATACATTTTCCTTTATTAACGCTGCAATGGTTTGTCGATATTCATTCTGATTTCCGAAATCAGTAAAACATTATTCCTTTTAAAACCAAGTACTCATTACTCACGAATGAGGTTTCACACTTTTAACAAACTTCATATCAATACAATTAAGTCAAGTCTCTTATCTTTTAAGATTAAGTCTCTTAACTTCTAAAAATCAGTAAACCATTCTTTTTATCTCTCTTAAGACGTTATACCTAACTTCCCATAAAGCTAGTGTAACTCTTATGTTTTCAAAACCAAGCATTACTCTTCTTTCAAAAAGGTTTCTTATTTCCTTTGAAATACTTCAAGATTCTTCTTATTCAGGCTTAAGTCAAAAGACATTGCCGTAACACTACATTCAGTTAACACACGTACGTCTACCGTACTATATATATTCCTTTTAAAATATTTCAAGGTTCTTATTATTCAGCTTAAGTCAAAAGACATTTCCATACAACTATATTCAGTTAACAAACGAACGTCTACCATATAATATATACATATTATTCAGGCTTAAGTCAAAAGACATTGCCACACGTACGTCTACCGTACTATATGTATTCTTTTAAAAATACTTCATGCTCAATAGTATAGGAAGAATCACATACCTCGCGACGATTATCGACTATAAGCAAAACGCTCCACGGCTATAACCCGGCTAGCCTTGTCCACCTTCTAAGTAGCACATGCTACTGCGTAACATTCAACCAATAAAGGTTATCACCATCAGAATACAGTCTTATGTACATACAGTTTAATTCTTCTACTTATATATTCTTCTGATGTGACTTCAGTTCAAGTCTATTCTGTAATATCCTTCTATTACAGTTCAATTCTCTTCTATGAATCTTATATTCATTTCAATTCTACTACTACATGTAATTTCCAATTACAATAGAAGGATGAGTATTTACCTCGATGAGCCCAAAATTATCCAAGTTTAATGTCGCTCCCGAGCAACGTTAAGCTCCTACTCCGTCGCTCCAACCCGCCTCCAAACAACCCTTAGAAGTTCTACGCAACTTCTACTTAACACTTCAACCGACTATGAAGGTTTTCCTTAGGGTTTTGTTTAGTGGCTAAAGGAAAGTATAATAGTATTTCCTGCTCTACGATAGAGGTAACTTTGGAAAGTACTACAAGGTAAAAGGGCTAAAGTATTTGGGCATTATAACAATACTTGAGAGTATTTCTATACCACAAAATGGGGTATTATACGAAACAACTAGGCTATGGGGTACCCCTCGGCTAGGGCACCACAAAGGGGGAGGGGGGAGGCCCTCGGCCAAGACTTCTCCAAAGGGGGGGAGGAGTTGGACGAACTCATCTCTCAAAGGGGGAGGGATTTTTAACACTTAGAAATGATTTTTGGATGAAGAATTTCATCAACAAAGGGGGGGTATTTATAGGTCAAGAAATGGCCAACCAATGGCCAAGATTCTTCCAAGTGTTAGGCAAGTGTAGGGCTAGGATTAAGCCATGTGCACCTTATCCATCTACCACACCAACTTGCACAAAATATCCTACCTAACCCATCCCACCCTTTTCATCCCTTTACCGCCCACTTCCTTCCAATGTGAGGGTGACACATGTCACCCTCCCGTTGGTCCAAAATCTTTCGTCTCTCGGAAAAATCCGCTAAATTATAAATGACATAGCCGGAATTTTCCCTTCGCAAGCTTAGTAAAACGTTTCGTCGAAAAACGACTCCTTTCGGCACTTGTGTACAAATTTCGAAACTTGCCAAGTCTTAAGGCTTAAATTTTATACGTACGCCCTCACGTACATACTCTGGAAATACGGGGTATAACAAATCCGCTTCAAGAAACCCTTAGAAGTTTCTACACAACTTCTACTTAGTACTTCAACCAACTATGAAGATTTTCTCTAGGGTTTCGTTTTGTGACTAAAGGGAATATAGTATTTCCTGCTCTTAGTATAGAGGTAACTTTGGAATACTACAAGGTATTTGGGCTAAGGTATTTTTTTGGAATAGTAACAATACTTGGAGAATACTTTTCTACCAAAGGGGAGGGGGGGTATTTCGACGAGACAACAAGGAAGGGGGGTGTTTCGGCCGAGAGCTTTCCTAAGGGGGGGGGGAGAGTTTGGACGAGAGCTTCTCAAAGGGGGAGAGGGATTTTGAGACTTGGAAATTGTTAAGTGGATGAAGAATAAGTCTTGCACACAAGGGGTATTTATAGGGAAATCAATGGTCAAGATTCAAGCATGTGGATGGTGGAGATTTGGACATGTGCTACCTTATCTATCTACTTTGCAAGACTTTTGACCAAAGGTGTTTGGCCTTTTAAATGAAAAAAACGTGCCAACCAATTCCTCCACCAAAATCGTCCACTTGAGGGTGACACATGTCGCCCTCTCGTTGGACCAAAATATTTTATCTCTCGGAAAAATCCGTAAAATTTTTAAATGTCGAAACCGTAATTTTTCCTTCGCAAAGTTCGGAAAATTTCCCGTTGGAAGTTCACATTTTCGCCCTTTGCCTAATTAAGGCTTAAACTTTTGGTACGTCCGTCCTCATAAACATACTCTGGAAATACGGGGTATAACATTCTTCCCCCCTTAGAAACATTCGTCCTGAATGTTCCTTCTCAAGACAGCTAACGATAAAGTTCCTCTTAACTTAAACAAGTTGTCAATGCCACATATGGCCACAAAAATAACACACGCGCAAATACTTAAATCCAAGTCCACGAGGAATCACCTCTATCATCACAAAAGCTCCCACCCAAGGTCTAAAAGATACTCCCTTCGCACCTTTACTTCACAAAAGAAATGATTACTTCTATTCTCTTAACACATGTTCACTTCTTCCCTTACTCGTCGTACCCTCCTCGTACACTCGAACTCTTCCTAATAAACTTACCACATTTCTATTATTGCTTCAGTTTCCAAACTCTCAGGGTTATTGTCTCCAACTTGGTCATCATTAACTGGGAACATTCTGGATGGATCTCCGATACTTTTCTGAACATATCCACATGAAAGACCGAACGTACTGCCTCCTAAGTCGGATGGTAATGCTATCTTATAGGCAACCTGGCCTATTCTTCAAATGATCTGAAAAGGCCCAAAGTACCTCGGGCTAAGTTTCCCCTGCTTTCCAAATCTCGTCACACCCTTCCGGGGTGGTACCTTCAAGAAGACCCACCGTCAACCTAAACTCCAAGCGTCGACGCCGATTATCCGCACGACTTCTGTTGACTCCGAGCTGCCAATAACCTCTTCTGGATAAGCTTTACCTTATCCACATCCTGCTGGATCAAGTATGGACCAATTATCTGAACGTTGCCAACATCGAACCAATCGACTGGCAACCTACACTTCCGCCCATACAAGGCTTCATAAGGCGACATCCGAATTCTGAAATGGTAGCTATTATAATACTAACTCAACAAGAGGCACATAATCCTCACTGCTACCCCTGGAATCAAAACACCGGCCCGAGGGTGAATGCAATACTGAGACTCATCTGAGTTCCTAACCCCGCCTGGAAAAACCTCCCGAAAAAGAAATAGCCGCGAACTGGGCTCCACTGCCTGTCATAAAGTAAAAGTAGGAACCCCGTGCAGCCTTACAACCTTCCTGATATACAACATTTCGCATAACCCTTCACCGAGTAAACAGTCCTGACTGAAGGACAAGATGGGCTGACTTCATCGGCCCGACTACTGGTCGAATGCATCCACGAACTCGTACGATGGTTAACTAAACTTGGGCCTAACACCCTCGCGACCCTATCACGTAGCGGGACCACCACAATTTTCCCTTACTTCAAACCGGGCTGCGGGTTGACCCGAAATCTGGCCTCAACCCGACCCATTTTTCGTGCCAAACTCTTGTTCCCCGATCCGGAACAATCTCCCTAATCAAGTCACGAAAACCTAGTGGTCATTCTTAGCTCATCTACCTTCTTCATTTCACACTACTCAGGGGCTTATCACACCAATATACCCCACGTATACTATGCACTCCGATAAAGATCAAACATAAAAATAAATCTTTTACTCAAGATGGCCTCGCCTCTAAGGTCTCCACGTATAATATTCTACTACCACAATTTCCCTGTCCCCAATCTTACCTTTTTCAACTAACATGTTTTCTAATCGCGATTAACACAATGCTATCAGAACATAATACTTAAAAATATACTCATCTTATCACAAATGCATACTAATCTCTAGAGGTTTAAGGATATACCTGTATCTACTGCTTCACTTCCCCTTCGCCGCTCTAATCATAATCCTGCCCTGCAGGGCGCATAGCTATAGAAGGCGATGAACTCACATCGACCCGAGGTCGAGTCATTCTGCCTGCATCCTTCCTACTAGGACAGTTTCTCGTCACATGGCCCTGACGGCCGCAGGCAAAACAAGCACCAGTAAAAAGACGACATTCCCCGGGATGACGCCTGCCACATCGTGCACACTGAGGGAAACATGAACCCGGCTGGCTAGAACCCATGTATATCAGAACCGAAGCCCGACCAGCCTCGAATACCCCAAACGCCCCAAGATCGCGGAGGACCACGCTGCATCTTGGCGGAGGTGCATAACTAGCTCGCCACGAGGCGTCCGCCTTGAAAGTCGCCAAAAGACCTCGCTGCTCGCCTCTTCTGCTGATCCCGGTCATTCCGTCGACCTCTCCGTGCCTCACATCCAAGTGCATAAGCCTGCATGCGGGCAATGTCCATGCCCGGCTGAAGAGCTACACCCGAGCAACTCTCTGGTAGATAATCGTCAAGTCTGTGACATATCGGTGCACTCTATCCTCCATGTCTGCCACTAAAGCGGGGACATACCGAGCCAACGAGTTAAACTCCACGTTGTACTCCCTAACCGTACGCCCAGTCTGCCTTAACGTCAAAAATCTGTCGGCCCGAGCCCTCCTCATCTCTGGAGGCAAGAAATGTGCAAGAAATGCCCCTGAGAACTCGTCCCAACCAGCTGGAAGCGCATGCTCTCCTCGGGACAGTTCCCATGAATCAAACCGATCATGCAGATCACGCGGTGATGCGAACCCAATACCACCGACTACGCCTCGAGGCCTTGATCACTCATGATCCGTCAGAATCGCTTGATATACTCCCGAGGTCATCCTCGCCTCGATCCATAAACATCAAGCGGGCTACAACTCGTAAAGTCTCGTAGCCTCAAACTATCCGATCTCGGGTACCATCGAATCGAATCGCCGCCTCCACTATCTCATGTTCGCCACGATCCCGCCGAATCGCCATCTCTTTGTAACCCATCTCATCTCGCTTCCAGCCGGAACCGAGGCTCAGTATCGTGGTCTCAGCACCATCGACGCGCTCTAAACTCGCTAGGGATGGGCGCGTCGCAAAACTTGCCGTCAAGCACTATCTCGTAATGACCAGCTCGCGCTGCATTCTCTCAGATCCTACTAGCGCCTCCTCGCCTCGCCTTCTTCGCCGGGTTGCCTTGCGGAGGCATAATCGTAGAAACAAAATACGCCGAGGGTCCAACTTATAATACAAATTCTAAGGCACGATCTCGTAATGAGAAGAATGAAAACCAATCCTAAATATCCTATAGCCTCCTCGATTATTGGTGTGGTGCACAACACACCGATAATCAAGACTCTACTAGATACGGTGCAGACACTTTCCGAGGATTAATCGCTCGATACCACTTTTGTCACGACCGATCCTGCCCGTGGATCGGTTCCCTTACCCCGCACCCTAGTGATACAACATCGAGAAAAACCAATGAAATAAAAACATACGATTATGAAACAAGATAAAGAAAACAAAGCAACCAAAACGGTTGCCTTTTTGCATATATACGTAAATTTGAACAAGCATATCCTTTACAACCCCGCCACAACAAAGGCATGCACTCTAAGATTTTTACAACAACTATGACGGACAGTGGCCCCGCCATACCCCTGAAGGTACAAGAACTTACAAACTCGGGGAAACATACCAAAAGATAAGCCTCCGGAGAAAACGGAGCTTCCCAATACGCTGAATTGTGATCCTAAGAGTGAGGATCAACAACCGATGTACTTCTACCGCGCAGATGAACGCAGCCCCAAGGAGGTCAAGACAACAGTACCAAGTATGTGAAATCGAAATATCAGAACGAAATCATAATAAATAAAATAAAACAGAGACATGTATGATAACAAACTACGCTCACAACATAAAAGCGATATGTCGTTAGGGACTCACGCCCTCAAGTCATCCCTCATGCCCGTGGAACTCCTTCCTCACTGTCGACAGTCTGGATATAAACCATATAACATGTCTCGGCCCATACCATGGGAATCGAGGTGGAATCGTGTGGTAAACATGTCCCGGCCCATCCCATGGGACTCGGTGTGAAAGCGTGTGGAATACATGTCCCCGCCATCCTGGGACTCGGTGAAGAATCGAATGAAATACATGTCCCGCCATCCATGGGACTCGGTGAAGAATCGATGGAATACATGTCCCTACCATCCCATGGGACTCGGTGAAGAATCGTATGAAATACATGTCCCTACCATCCTACGGGACTCGGTGAAGAATCGTATGGAATACATGTCCCGGCCCATCCCATGGGACTCGGTGAAGAATCGTCCATAACATTTAAACCCTCTTTTAAGACAGATTAAGATAATACCATGTCTTCCTTTTAAAACCAAAATTTAGGCAATGTCATGCCTCCTCTTAAACCCAAACACTTTCCCTTTTTAAAGTCAAGTAACAACATTCTTTTCCAAAAGTTCAAGTTGCCTAATTTCAAATACTCAAGTCTCTTATTTTCGAAAGATTTCATAGTCCATAGTCTTAATCACTTAATAACGTAATCCCTTTTAAAACAATTTGAGTAGCATATGCCGTATGTGTGAGTAGGTTATTCTTTTTTATAACAATCTTATTAAAGCAGTCATGATCTAGGAAATGTAATACAATTTTGTCTTATCTTAGCTTCTATGCAGATGGAGGTTTCTACTGGTTTTAATATAATTAATTATTTGTCAATACATTTTCCTTTATTAACGCTGCAGTGGTTTGTCTGATACTTATTCTCATTTCAAATCAAGAAACATTATTCTTTAAAAACCAAGTACTCATTACTCACGAATGAGGTTTCACAACTTTTTAACAAAAAATCATATCAAGCCAATTAAGTCAAGTCTCTTAACTTCTAAAATAAATAAACCATTCTTTTACCTACATAAAGTCGTTATAACTAACTTCCCATAAAGCTATTATAACACTTTATGTTTTAAACCAACCAAAACTCGTTTAGCACACGTACGTCTACCGTACTACATAGTTCACAACAATCATGCTAGAAAAGATAGGAAGAGGTTCACATACCTCGCGACGATTATCGACAATTAGCAAAACGCTCCACCGTACTATAACCCTGCTAGCCTTGTTCACCCTTCAAGTAGAACACGCTACTCGTAGAACTTCAACCTATAACGGCCATAAAACGTCTATTAACTTCTAGATCCCTTCGTAGAATATTTCTAAATACACGGTTCTACATTCTACAGAAAATTCGGCAACACCTCCCCCCCCCCCGCGATCACACAAAACTCCTCCCCTAACAAGGCCCGCTACCGAGCCAACAACTCCCAGGGGATTATACGTCTAACCGGACGTGTACAATTTGTCTCACAATAATACAAGTCTACTGTAAATACAGTTCTTATGTAATTACAGTTCAATTCTCTTTTTTAATATCCTTCTACATCTTAAACTCAATTCTATACTACTCTTATATGTAATCTCCAATTACAATAGAAGGACAAGAGTATTTACCTCGATAAGCCCAAAATTATCCAAGATTAATGTCGATCCTGAGCAACGTTTAGCTCCTATTCTGTACGCTCCAATCCGCTTCAAGAAACCCTTAGAAGTTTCTACACAACTTCTACTTAGTACTTCAACCAACTATGAAGATTTTCTCTAGGGTTTCGTTTTGTGACTAAAGGGAATATAGTAGTATTTTCGGGCTCTTAGTATAGAGGTAACTTTGGAATACTACAAGGTATTTGGGCTAAGATATTTTTTTGGAATAGTAACAATACTTGGAGAATACTTTTCTACCAAGGGGGGCGGGGGTATTTCGACGAGACAACAAGTAAGGGGGGTGTTTCGGCCGAGAGCTTTCCTAAGGGGGGGAGAGTTTGGACGAGAGCTTCTCAAAGGGGGAGAGGGATTTTGAGACTTGGAAATTGTTAAGTGGATGAAGAATAAGTCTTGCACACAAGGGGTATTTATAGGGAAATCAATGGTCAAGATTCAAGCATGTGGATGGTGGAGATTTGGACATGTGCTACCTTATCTATCTACTTTGCAAGACTTTTGACCAAAGGTGTTTGGCCTTTTAAATGAAAAAAACGTGCCAACCAATTCCTCCACCAAAATCATCCACTTGAGGGTGACACATGTCGCCCTCTCGTTGGACCAAAATATTTTATCTCTCGGAAAAATCCGTAAAAATTTTAAATGTCGAAACCGTAATTTTTCCTTCGCAAGGTTCGGAAAATTTCCCGTTGGAAGTTCACATTTTCGCCCTTTGCCTAATTAAGGCTTAAACTTTTGGTACGTACGTCCTCATATACATACTCTGGAAATACGGGGTATAACATTCTTCCCCCCTAAGAAACATTCGTCCTGAATGTTCCTTCTCAAGACAGCTAACGATAAAGTTCCTCTTAACTTAAACAAGTTGCCAATGCCACATATGGCCACAAAAATAACACACGCGCAAATACTTAAATCCAAGTCCACGAGGAATCACCTCTATCATCACCAAAGCTCCCACCCAAGGTCTAAAAGATACTCCCTTCGCACCTTTACTTCACAAAAGAAATGATTACTTCTATTCTCTTAACACATGTTCACTTCTTCCCTTACTCGTCGTACCCTCCTCGTACACTCGAACTCTTCCTAATAAACTTACCACATTTCTGTTATTGCTTCAGTTTCCAAACTCTCAGGGTTACTGTCTCCAACTTGGTCATCATTAACTGGGAACATTCTGGATGGATCTCCGATACTTTTCTGAACATATCCACATGAAAGACCGAACGTACTGCCTCCTAAGTCAGATGGTAATGCTATCTTATAGGCAACCTGGCCTATTCTTGAAATGATATGAAAAGGCCCAAAGTACCTCGGGCTAAGTTTCCACTGCTTTCAAAATCTCGTCACACCCTTCCGGGGTGGTACCTTCAAGAAGACCCACCGTCAACCTAAACTCCAAGCGTCGACGCCGATTATCCGCACGACTTCTGTTGACTCCGAGCTGCCAATAACCTCTTCTGGATAAGCTTCACCTTATCCACATCCTGCTGGATCAAGTATGGACCAATTATCTGAACCTTGCCAACATCGAACCAATCGACCGACAACCTACACTTCCGCCCATACAAGGCTTCATAAGGCGACATCCGAATACTGAAATGGTAGCTATTATAATACTAACTCAACAAGAGGCACCTAATCCTCACAGCTACCCCTGGAATCAAAACACCGACCCGAGGGTGAATGCAATACTGAGACTCACCTGAGTTCCTAACCCCGCCTGGAAAAACCTCCCGAAAAAGAAATAGCCGCGAACTGGGCTCCACTGCCTGTCACAAAGTAAAAGTAGGAACCCCGTGCAGCCTTACAACCTTCCTGATATACAACATTTCGCATAACCCTTCACCGAGTAAACAGTCCTGACTGAAGGACAAGATGGGCTGACTTCATCGGCCCGACTACTGGTCGAATGCATCCACGAACTCGTACGATGGTTAACTAAATTTGGGCCTAATACCTCGCGACCTATCACGTAGGGACCACCACAATTTTCCTTACTTCAATGGCCGGGTTGACCCAACCGCCTCAACCCGACCCATTTTTGCGCCAAGCTCTTGTTCCCGATCCTAACAATCTCCTAATCAAGTCACGAAACCTAGTGGTCATTCTTAGCTCATCTACCTTCTTCATTTCACACTACTCAGGGGCTTATCACACCAATATACCCCACATATACTATGCACTCCGATAAAGATCAAACATAAAAATAAATCTTTTACTCAAGATGGCCTCGCCTCTAAGGTCTCCACGTATAATATTCTACTACCACAATTTCCCCGTCCCAATCTTACCTTTTCAACTAACATGTTTTCTAATCGCGATTAACACAATGCTATCAGAACATAATACTTAAAAATATACTCATCTTATCACAAATGCATACTAATCTCTAGAGGTTTAAGGATATACCAGATTCATCGCTTCACTTCCCTTCGCCGCTCTAATCATAATCACGCCTGCAGGCGCATAGCTATAGAAGCGATGAACCCGCCATCGACCGAGGTCGAGTCATTCGCCGCATCCTTCCTACTAGGATTTCGTCACATGGTTCCCGACGGCCGCAGCAAAACAAGCACCAGTAAAAAGACGACATTCCCCGGGATGACGCCTGCCACATCGTGCACACTGAGGGAAACATGAACCCGGCTGGCTAGAACCCATGTATATCTATGAACCAGAAGCCCAGACCAGCTCCCGAATACCCCGAACGCCCCAAGATCGCGGAGGACCACTCAGATCTTGTGAGGTGCATAACTAGCTCACGAGGCGGTCCGCCTTGAAAGTCGCCAAAAGACCCTGCTGTTCTGGCCCTCTTCTGCTGATCCCGGTCATTCCGTCGACCTCTCCGTGCCTCACATCCAAGTGCATAAGCCTGTATACGGGCAATGTCCATGCCCGGCTGAAGAGCTACACCCGAGCAACTCTCTGGTAGATAATCGTCAAGTCATGTGACATATCGGTGCACTCAATCCTCCATGTCTGCCACTAAAGCGGGGACATACCGAGCCAACGAGTCAAACTCCACGTTGTACTCCCTAACCGACGCCCGGTCTGCCTTAACGTCAAAAATCTGTCGGCCCGAGCCCTCCTCATCTGTGGAGGCAAGAAATGTGCAAGAAATGCCCCTGAGAACTCATCCCAACCAGCTGGAAGCTCTTGCTCTCCTCGGGACAGTTCCCATGAATCAAACCAGTCGACTGCAGTATCACACAGCTGATGCGAACCCAATACCACCGACTCTGCCTCGGAGGCCTTGATCACTCTCATGATCCAGAATCGCTTGATAAACTCACGAGGTCATCCTCAGCTCTCGATCCATAAAACACTGGCGGGCTACAACTCAGAAAGTCTCGTAGCCTCAATCTATCCGATCTCGGGTGAACCACGGGTACCATCGAATCGAATCGCCGCTTCCTATCCTCATGTTCGCCACGATCCCGCCGATCGGGCCATCTCTTTGTAACCCATCTCATCTGCTCCAGGCTGTGGAACTGGAGGCTCAGGTACTGTGGTCTCAGCAGCCACTGCTGCGGCTCTAAACTCTGCTAGGGATGGCGGCGTCGCAAAAAACTTGCCGTCTGAAGCACTATCTCAGGTAATGACCGAGCCTGCGCTCGCATTCTCTCAGTATCCTACTAGCGCCTCCGCCGCCTCGCCTTCTCGCCCGGTTGCTCGGCGAGGCATAACTGGTAGAAACAAAATACGTCAGAGGGGTCCAACTTATAATACAGCTCTAAGGCACGATCTCAGAATGAGAAGAATGAAAACCAATCCTAAATATCCTATAGCCTCCTGATTATTGGTGTGGTTCACAACACACCGATAATCAAGACTCTACTAGATACGGTCTATAGACACTTTCCGAGGATTAACTGCTCTGATACCACTTTTGTCACGACCCGATCCTCGCCCGTGATCGTGCCTTACCAGGCACCCTAGTGATACAACATCGAGAGAAAACCAATGGAAATAAAAACATACAGATATGAAACAAGATAAAGAAAACAGGCTAACCAAAACGGTTGCCTTTTTGCATATATACAGAAATTTGAACAGTTACATCTTTTACAACCCTGCCCACAACAGTGCTACAGACCTCTAAGATTTTTACAACAACTATGATGGGACAGGGCCCCGCCATACCCCTGAAGGTACAAGAACTTACAAACTCGGGGAAACATACCAAAAGATAAGCCTCCGGAGAAAACGGAGCTTCCCAATACGCTGAACTGTGATCCTAAGAGTGATGATCAACAACCGATGTACCTCTACCTGCGGCATGAACGCAGCCCTCCGAAGGAGGTCGATAACAGTACAAGTATGTGAAATCGAAATATCAGAACGAAATCATAACAGTCTAAAATAAAACAGGAGACATATATGATAACAAACTACAGTTCACAACATAAAAGCAGTCATTTCAAGTTAGGGACTCACGCCCTCAAGTCATCCCTCATGCCAGTGGAACTTATTCCTTACTGCCGACAGTCTGGATATAAACCGTATAACATGTCTCGGCCCATACAATGGGAATCGAGGTGGAATCGTGTGGTATACATGTCCCGGCCCATCCCATGGGACTCGGTGTGAAAGCGTGTGGAATACATGTCCAGGCCCATCCCATGGGACTCGGTGAATAATCGTATGGAATACATGTCTCGGCCCATCCCATGGGACTCGGTGAAGAATCGTATGGAATACATGTCCCGGCCCATCCCATGGGACTCGGTGAAGAATCGTATGGAATACATGTCCCGGCCCATCCCATGTGACTCGGTGAAGAATCGTCCATAACATTTAAACCCTCTTTTAAGACAGATTAAGATAATACCATGTCTTCCTTTTAAAGCCAAAATTTAGGCAATGTCATGCCTTCTCTTAAACCCAAACACTTTCCCTTTTTAAAGTCAAGTAACAACATTCTTTTCCAAAAGTTCAAGTTGCCTAATTTCAAATACTCAAGTCTCTTATTTTCGAAAGATTTCATAGTCCATAGTCTTAATCACTTAATAACGTAATCACTTTTAAAACAATTTGAGTAGCATATGCCGTATGTGTGAGTAGGTTATTCTTGTTTATAACAATCTTATTAAAGCAGTCATGATCTAGTAAATGTAATACAATTTTGTCTTATCTTAGCTTCTATGCAGATGGAGGTTTCTACTGGTTTTAATATAATTAATTATTTGTCAATACATTTTCCTTTATTAACGCTGCAGTGGTTTATCTGATACTTATTCTCATTTCCGAAATCAGCAAAACATTATTCTTTAAAAACCAAGTACTCATTACTCACGAATGAGGTTTCACAACTTTTTAACAAAAAATCATATCAAGCCAATTAAGTCAAGTCTCTTAACTTCTAAAATCAATAAACCATTCTTTTACCTACATAAAGTCGTTATAACTAACTTACCATAAAGCTATTATAACACTTTATGTTTTAAACCAACCAAAACGCGTTTAGCACACGTACGTCTACCGTACTACATAGTTCACAACAATCATGCTAGAAAAGATAGGAAGAGGTTCACATACCTCGCGACGATTATCGACAATTAGCAAAACGCTCCACCGTACTATAACCCTGCTAGCCTTGTTCACTCTTCAAGTAGAACACGCTACTCGTAGAACTTCAACCTATAACGACCATAAAACATCTATTAACTTCTAGATCCCTTCGTAGAATATTTCTAAATACACGGTTCTAAATTCTACAGAAAATTCGGCAGCACCTCCCCCCCCTCCGCGATCACACAAAACTCCTCCCCTAACAAGGCCCGCTACCGAGCCAACAACTCCCAGGGGATTATACGTCTAACCGGACGTGTACAATTTTTCTCACAATAATACTACAAGTCTACTGTAAATACAGTTCTTATGTAATTACAGTTCAATTATCTTTTTTAATATCCTTCTACATCTTAAACTCAATTCTATACTACTCTTATATGTAACTCCAATTACAATAGAAGGACAAGAGTATTTACCTCGATAAGCCCAAAATTATCCAAGATTAATGTCGATCCTGAGCAACGTTTAGCTCCTATTCTGTACGCTCCAATCTGCTTCAAGAAACCCTTAGAAGTTTCTACACAACTTCTACTTAGTACTTCAACCAACTATGAAGATTTTCTCTAGGGTTTCGTTTTGTGACTAAAGGGAATATAGTAGTATTTCCGGGCTCTTAGTATAGATGTAACTTTGGAATACTACAAGGTATTTGGGCTAAGGTATTTTTTTGGAATAGTAACAATACTTGGAGAATACTTTTCTACCAAGGGGGGGGGGTATTTCGATGAGACAACAAGGAAGGGGGGTGTTTCGGCCGAGAGCTTTCCTAAGGGGGGGAGAGAGTTTGGACGAGAGCTTCTCAAAGGGGGAGAGGGATTTTGAGACTTGGAAATTGTTAAGTGGATGAATAATAAGTCTTGCACACAAGGGGTATTTATAGGGAAATCAATTGTCAAGATTCAAGCATGTGGATGGTGGAGATTTGGACATGTGCTACCTTATCTATCTACTTTGCAAGACTTTTGACCAAAGGTGTTTGGCCTTTTAAATGAAAAAAATGTGCCAACCAATTCCTCCACCAAAATCGTCCACTTGAGGGTGACACATGTCGCCCTCTCGTTGGACCAACATATTTTATCTCTCGGAAAAATCCGTAAAAATTTTAAATGTCGAAACCGTAATTTTTCCTTCGCAAGGTTCGGAAAATTTCCCGTTGGAAGTTCACATTTTCGCCCTTTGCCTAATTAAGGCTTAAACTTTTGGTACGTACGTCCTCACATACATACTCTGAAAATACGGGGTATAACAGGTATGCTTCCATTTTGTTTGATCTTGGCCATGCTTATACCGATGAGGGATGCCGGGGCATGCGACCAGATCGCGTTAGATGCGTCGTTTCATTGGATGTACCGGCGTGACGAGGATTCCACGTATGCTTCCATTGATATTATCACATGGGCATGTCTACACCGATGAGGATTCCGGCACGCGCCACGCAATGGGTTAAACTCGGTATATTATTATTGTCACATGGGCATGTCTACACCGATGAGGATTCCGGCATGTGACCATTGCTATTATTCCATGGGCTAGCTCCCCATGAAGACCGTCTACACCGGCGAGGATTCCGGGCATGGTATATGCGATCATTATTCCATGGGCTAGCTCCCACGAAGACTGCACTGCGATGAGGGATGCCGAGGGCCCGTTATGGCCATGTTACACCGATGAGGGATTCCGGGACATGCGGCCGCGTATTATATATATATATATATATTGTATATGTGTACGCCGATCGTGAGGTAGGATGCCACCGCGGTCACATGGTTATGTTACACCTACGCACGGCAGCGACGAGGATTCCACGAGCGGGAGGTATATATATGTATTGTATATGTGTACGCCGACGGTGAGATAGGATGCCACGCGCATCACACGAGTATGATTTATGTCATGGATCACGGCGATGAGGAAGGAATTCCACGCACGAGTGATGACTTTGAGGCGTGAGTCCACGACTTGACATGACTACTTATATGTTGTAATCGTAGTTTGGTTATCATACATGTCTCCCGCTTTATATAGACTATCATGATTTCATTTACGATTTTCTGAGCCACATACTGTACCTGTTATCGACTCTCTTCGGGGCCGCGTTCATGCCGCAGTGTAGAGGTACACCGGTTGTTGATCCTCGCCATAGGATCACAGTCAATTGGGAAGCTCCGTTTCTCCGAGGCTTATCTTTGGTATAGTCCCCGCTGTCATTGTAGGTACTTGTACATTCGTGGTATGGCGCCCCGCCCCGTCATAGTTGTGGTTACATTCTTAGGTCTCAGAGTAATCCGTTGTGGGCAGGGTTTGTAAAAGGATATAACTGTTCGGGTTTTATGTATATATACAGAAAGGTGACCGTTTTGGTTAGCATGTTCTCTTATATTTCACTGTTTCATGTATTTGAGTTTTTATTTCCGCTGGCTTTTCTCTGATGTATTATCACTAGGGTGCCCGGGGTAAGGCACCAGTCGCGGGCCCGAGGTCGGGTCGTGACAGGTAGCTACGCCAGTAGGTGATTCAGTGGTAGCTGAGCGGGTATATAGGGCTTGCCCAGTGACTATATACAGTCGTCAGACCCTAGCCGACTTGATAGAGTTGGATATGACAAACTTTGATGTGATTATGGGTATGGATTGGTTAGCTTCTTGCTACGCCAATGTGGACTGTAGGGAGAGATTGGTGCAGTTCAGCTTGGGAGCCGTTATCGAGTGGGAGGGGAACACTGCGTCGCCGAGGGGTAGGTTTATTTCTTACCTCAAGGCTAGGAAGATGGTGCAAAAGGGGTTAATCTACCATCTTATTCGGGTATTTGATACTGAGGCCGAGATACCAGACCTTCAGTCAGTTCCAATAGTTAGAGAGTTCCCAGACGTGTTCCCAGACGACCTCCCGGGTATCCCTCCTGAGAGAGAGATTAAGTTTTGTATCGATGTGTTGCCAGACACTCGGCCTATATCCATTCCGCCATATAGGATGGCACCTGCCGAGTTGAGAGAGTTGAAGGACCAGCTGAAAGATATGCTGGAGAAGGGCTTTATCAAGCCTAGTATTTGTCCCTGGGGAGCGCCGGTTTTATTTGTGAAGAAGAAGGATGGGACGCTGCGCATGTGTGTTGATTACAGGCAGCTGAATAAGGTTACCATCAAGAACAGATACCCCCTCCCCAGGATTGATGACTTGTTCGACCAGTTGCAGGGTGCGAGGTGTTTCTCCAAGATAGACCTGCGATCTGGTTATCATCAGGTGCGTGTTAGGGAGACAGATGTCCCTAGATCGCATTCCGACCAGACGCACTATGAGTTCAAGGTTATGTCTTCGGTTTGAAATGCTCCGCAGTTGTTTATGGATTTGATGAACCGGGTGTTCAAGCCATTTTTGGATACGTTTGTTATAGTATTCATTGATGACATCTTGGTTTATTCTCGCTCAGAGAAGGAGCATGCGGGTCATTTGAGGACAATACTGAGAGTCCTCCAGGACCGGCGGTTGTATGCCAAGTTATCGAAATGTGAGTTTTGGTTGGCTTCGGTGGCATTCTTAGGGCACATTTTCGGGGCCGATGGTATTCGGGTGGATACGGCAAAGATCGATGCAGTCAAGACTTGGCCTAGACCTACTACACCGACAGATGTGCACAACTTTTTGGGCCTTGCGGGTTATTATCGGAGGTTTGTGGAGAAGTTTGCTTCTATTTCAAAGATTTTGACTAAGGCGACTCGTAGCCTAAGTTTCAGTGGACGGATGCTTGTGAGGAGGGCTTCCAGTTACTGAAGGAGAAATTGACGACCACCCCAGTTCTTACTCTTCCAGAGGGTCTAGACGGCTATGTGGTTTATTGTGATGCGTCGGGTATCGGGCTTGGATGTGTGTTGATGCAGCAGGATAAGGTTATAACTTACGCATCTCGACAGGTCAAGAAGCATGAGAAGAACTACCCCACACATGACTTAGAGTTGGCAGCAGTGATTCATGCCTTGAAGATCTGGAGACATTATTTGTATGGAGTTCATGTGGATATTTACACAGACCACAAGAGCCTCCAGTATATCCTCAGCCAGAGGGAGCTGAACTTGCAGAGACGGTGGTTAGAGCTACTTAAGGATTATGATGTCGATATACTATACCACCCAGGGAAGGCCAATGTAGTTGCAGATGCCCTTAGTCGTAGATCGATGGGTAGTCCGCCGATGTGCGACGCAGAGCGGGCATGGTCCGCGAGTTGCATCAGCTAGCGAGCCTTGGAGTTCGTTTGATTGGTTCTGATAGTAGTGGGGTTCGGGTTCGAGAGGTTGCCGAGTCTTCCATCATCGAGGAGGTGAAGAGGCGACAGTATGATGATCCGATTATGACACGATATCGAGATACGACTCTTCGAGAGGGGAAGGGTCCTTTTGAGGTAACACCTGATGGGGTGCTAAGATACGAGGGTAGATTGTGTGTACCAGATATTGCAGGACTTCGACAGCAGGTTCTAGGGGAAGCACACAACGCTCATTACTCTATCCATCCGGGGTCGACAAAGATGTACCACGACCTCAGATGTGTGTATTGGTGGGATGTCCTGAAGAGGGACATTGCAGAGTTTGTTGCTCAGTGCCCGAGTTGTCAGCAGGTCAAGGTGGAGCACCAGAAGCCTGGTGGGTTGTTGCAGATAATAGAGATTCCGACATGGAAGTGGGAGGTGATCAATATGGACTTTATTACAGGGTTACCTCACACTCAGAGGAAGCATGATTCCTTCTGGGTTATCGTCGACAGGCTGACAAAATCAGCCCACTTTCTTCCAGTCAGGATGACTTTTTCAACCGGGGATTATGCTAGACTTTACATCCGAGAGATCGTGAGACTGCATGGGGTCCCTATATCAATCATATCGGACAGAGGAGCCCAGTTTACGGCTAATTTCTGGAGGTCTTTCCAGAAGGGATTAGGAACGCAGGTGAGCCTCAGTACTGCATTTCATCCTCAGACCGACGGACAGACAGAGCGTACTATCCAGACACTTGAGGATATGCTGCGAGCCTGTGTTATTGATTTCAGGGGTAGCTGGGAGGATCATTTGTCTCTAGTGGAGTTTACGTATAACAACAACTACCATTCTAGTATACAGATGGCGCCTTATGAGGCCTTGTATGGGAGGAAGTGCAGGTCACCGATAGGCTGGTTTGATGTGGGCGAAATTCAGTTAGTCGGGCCGGACTTGATTCAGCAGGCGGTGGATAAGGTGAAGCTTATCCAGGAGCGGTTATTGTCACCGTAGTCGGCGTAAGTCGATGCAGATCATCGGTGTCGACACTTGGAGTTTGAGATTGATGATTGGGTTTTCCTGAAGGTGTCACCCATGAAGGGTGTGATGAGTTTTGGGAAGAAGGGGAAGCTCAGCCCAAGGTACATTGGGCCTTATCAGATTGTCCGTAGGGTAGGCAAGGTTGCCTATGAGTTGGATCTGCCGTCCGATCTGGAGGCAGTTGTCACGACCCGAACCCGGGCCCGTGACTGGTGCCTTACCCCGGGCACCCTAGTGATACAACATCAGAGAAATCAGCGGAACATAACACAACAACATGAAATAACAAGAAGCGTACAACAATTATCTTTAGAAAACTTGCCCTTCGGCATAAATAATAATAACAACTCTTTCAAAATGAACAGTTTAATCCTTTCTTTACAAACCCTGCCCACAACAGTACTACAGACCTATAAGAAAAGATACGACAACAATGGCGGGACAGGGCCCCGCCAAACCCCTGAATGTAAACACCTATTATGACAGGGGAATATACCACTGATAAGCCTCCGGAGAAACGGGGCTTCCCATACGCTGAATCGTGACTCAAAGCTAGGATCAACGATCGTGTACCTCAACTCGCGCAGATGAACGCAGCCCCGAGGAGGTCGATAACAGTACCAAGTATGTGAAATCAAAATATCGTAAATGGAATCATAGTAGTCTATATAAAGCGAGACATGTATGATAACAAAACTACGATTCCAATAAACAAGCGATCATATCAAGTCGTGACTCACGCCTCAAAGTCATTACTCAAATATAATAATGGGTCTCACGCCACAACATCAATCATGCCCGTGGAATACCTTCCTCACCGGCAGCTTTATGATATAAAAGCACCAAGGAAACACATGAACACCGTGTCCCACTGTGCCATAATAACACCGTCACGGTAAGTAAGTAAGGCATAGCCGACTACTAACACCTACGCATCAACAAGGTCATGAATCAGATCATAAGATATGTCTAGATCATTACATGATCAAAGCCGCCACTTGCCCGCAGATCTAATGCGCGTCAAGCCACGAACTTCCCGCAGCTCGCATAGGCCAATCTCATCGCCCGCATGAGGTATTCCCGCATCGAGGGTAGCTACTCCCGGCATCGCCCCGACTTCGCATCGCATGGCCACGGACCGCATGCCCATAAAGGACGACACTAACCTCGAACTCTCGAGCTCGCGATAGCCCTGGGACTGCATGAGGTATTCTCGAATCATAGGTCCATCGACCGCTGAGTCTACCCCGCATCGGAGGGCAGCTTAACCCCCGGAATCATCTCAAGAGATGAGTGATGTAAAATACTAACATAACAGCTTATCGTTAACAACATAAGCACAACAAAGGAAAAACCCCTTTACACAAACATCACAAGATACTAACACACGTAGCATCCTAGCATGTTTACTTATCAATCAACAAGAAAGTATTACAAGGCTATCACAAACCAACACAATCAAGTTATACACACGAGGTACTTTCTACTATATGCCAACAAGTTCGGGGTTTTATCCCCAAAGTACTTCATACATTAACTCTTTAAAAGATACGTTACTTTCACAATGTCACACAATACCCGTAGTATAAAAATAGAGTGACTATCTTTTTAAAGTAAATCAATTACTTCTCTTTGTAAAATCAAGTAGCAACATTCTTTTCCACTGTTCAAGTTTGCCTAATTTCCAATGTTCAAGTTTGCCTAATTTCCAATGTTCACGGTTCTTATTTTAGAAAGGTTTCGTAGTTCATAGTCTTATTCATTTAAGAATATAATTCTCCTTTAAACAATCTGAGAAACATAAGCCTTATATGTGAGTAGGATATTCTTGTTTATAACAATCTTATTACAACAGCCATGATCTAGGAAATATCATTTTGTCTCATCTTAGCTTCTATGCAGATGGAAGTTTCTACTGGTTTTAATAATACTTAATTAGTCAAAACATTTCCTTTTATTAACGCTGCAGTGGTTTGTCGATACCCATTCGATTCAAATCAAGAAAACATTCTAAGCCGTTATACCTAACTTCCCATAAAGCTAGTATAACTCTTAAGTTTTCAAAACCAAGTATTACTTCAAGTTCTTTATTAACACATAACAAGCCGCTTATAGTTCAAATCGATTACCTTTTAAAACCACAAGTATTTTCTTACCAACATAAAGTCGTTATAACCAACTTCCCATAAAGCCGTTATAACACTTTATGTTTTAAACCAATCAAATACATTTAGCACATGACGCTCACCGCACTACATAGTTCACACATATCATGCTAGAAGAGATAGGAAGAGGTTCACATACCTCGCGACGAGTATCGACTAATAGCAAAACGCTCAAGTACTTCAAACCGCTGGCTACTCCTAGCCATGGATCGCGCCACGTAGTACTTCAACCTATAAGGCCACAAGGCGCTTATTAACATTTAGATCCCTTCAGAACATTCTACGTAAAATTCGCAAAGACCTTCCCCGCAGCAAACAGAAATCTCCTCCTCTATCTGGGCCGCCATCAAGCCAACCGGGGGTTCATACATCTAACCTGACGTGCACAATTCTACCTCACGTAAAATCTACACAAGTCTCATCTGATACACCCTATGTAAAAACAACAAGATTTTCTTTCAAAAGGTTTCTAATTATTCAGCTTAAGTCCAAAGACATTGCACGACAACAACGTTCGATTCTATATATAGTATACTTCAACTATATAGTCTAACAATCATGTAATTTCCAATTACAATAGAGGACAAGATATTTACCTCGATAAGCCCATAATTATCCAAGTATAAAGTCGATCCCGGAAATCGTTTAGCTCGACTCCGAGCGCTCAACCCGCTCTAAACCACCCTTAGAAGTTCTAACCAACTTCTTCACAATACTCCAACGGACTATGGAGATTTTCCTAGGG
Source organism: Przewalskia tangutica (assembly GCA_029844215.1). Taxonomy (NCBI): domain Eukaryota; kingdom Viridiplantae; phylum Streptophyta; class Magnoliopsida; order Solanales; family Solanaceae; genus Przewalskia; species Przewalskia tangutica. The sequence continues at coordinate 57,365,237 of CM056726.1, forward strand.
TTTCGGTTTTGTGACAGACGGAAGTATAATAGTATTTCGGCTTTTCAGATAGGTATAACCTTAGAATACTACAAGGTATACGGCTAAGGTCATTTGGGCATTATAACAATACTTTGGAGATTAGTTCTAAACCACACAGCGGGGTATTATACTAAAGCAACTAGGCTAGTGGGTACACTCTGGCTAGCACCCCTAGAGGGGGTGCTCTCGCCACAGGGGAGGCCTCACGAACTCAACACAAAGGGAGGGAGAAGGAGAGCTTTCAAGACTTAGGCAAATTTGTGGATGAATTTGTCTTCCAAAGGGGTGGGTATTTATAGGTCAAGTGAAGGCCAACCAATGGCCAAGATCATGCCAAGTGCAAGGCAAGTGTAGGCCAAGATCTTGCCAAGTGCCCCTTAACCAACTAACACACAAATATCCTACCTACTCCATGACAAAATGGCCAACTTTCGCCAAGCTTGACCGCCTGGTTCCAATGAGAGGTGACAAGTGTCGCCTCTTGTTGGTCCAAAATGTTTCGTCTCTCGGAAAAATCCACAAAAATAAAATATGGCATAGCCGAAATTCCCTACGAAAGTCAGGAAAACGTTTCACTAAAAACGACTCTAACCGTGTTGTGCACAAAATTAAATCGCCAAGCCTACTTGAAGTTCGAATTTCTACGCACGCCCCTGCAGACATACTGGAAATACGGTATAACATTCTCTCTCTAGAAACATTCGTCCCGAATGTTCCTTCTAAATCTCAAAACAAACGCGCACGCAGATAGTCCTCACCGCTATACTTATTTAAAACAATCACGCACGCATGGCCACGAACCAACTTGCGCAAAGTACTTACCTTCAAGTCCACGAGACACACCTCTAACATCACAAACGCTCCCATCCAAGGGTCTAAAATATAATTTCTTTGCACTTTCTCCACACAAAAGAAATGATCACATCTACGCCGCCATACACGCCGCTTCTTCCCTTACGTGTCGCACTTTCTCGTACACTCGAATTCTTACCACATGATACCACTTTTGTCACTTTGCCCGAGGCATAAACCTTCTCGAGCGACCCAACAAATGGTACCGGATCGCATGCGATCATCAGCTGCCGTGACACCCAAACTTCGATATCGCTTAGCTCAAACTCGGTTACTATCTCTAATCTGGTCATCATTAATCGGGAACACTCTGGATGGATCTCCGATACTTTCCAACATAACAATACGAAGACCGACATACCGCCTCCTAAGTCGGACAAGAAAGCTAACATATAGGCAACCCGCCTATTCTTCACATGAACTCAAAGGGCCCAAAACAACTCGGGCTAAGTTCCTCTGTTTCAAAACTCGTCACACCCGACCCGGTGGTACCTTCAAGAAGACCGACCGTCAACTCGAACTCTAAGCGTCGTCGCCGATTATCCGTGACGATTTCTCCGAGCCGCCAAAGACTTCTTCTAGACAAGCTTCACTAACCACGATACCGGAACAAGCTCAACCAATCGTCAACCTTGCCAACATCGAACCAATCGACCGGCAACTTACACTTCCGCCCTTACAAGGCTTCATAAGGCGACATCCGAACACTGAAATGGTAGTTAAAAAAATTTCCATCTCAAGGAGACAACAATCCCCACAACTACCCCGGAACTCCAAACAATCGCCCGAGGCGAATGCGATTCTGAGACTCACCTGAGTTCTTAACCTTGCCTGGTAAAACTTTCCAGAAACAAAAACAGCCGTACCCTGGGCTCCACTGTCTGTCATAAGGTGAAGGTAGGCACCCCGTGCAGCCTTACAACCTTTCTGATAAAATCAACACTGCCGAGTAAACTGTCTTTGCTAGAAGACAAGACGGCTGACCTCCTCGGCCCGACCACTGGTCGAACGCATCCACGAACTCAGATCTTTGGTTAACTAAACTGGGCCTAACACCCTCACAACCCTAACACAAGCGGGACCACCACAACCTGACCCCACCACCAAACCTACCGCGGGTTGACCCGCAACGTGGCCTCAACCCGACCCGGCAACGCGCACAATACTAGCTCCCCGATCCGGAACAATCTCACTAATCACGTTTCGAAAACCTAGCGGTCTTCTAGCTCGACTACCCTCTTTCAAATCACGCTACTCAGGGACTTATCCCACAACATAGCTCACGTGCACTATGCACTCCGATAAGGATCAAACATAACACTACACCTTTACTCGAGACGGCCTTACCTCTAAGGTTTCTACGTATAAAACTCTAAGGCTCACACTTTCTCTATCCCCCAATCTTCCCCGGTTACTAACCATGATTTCTAATCACAAATATTAACACACTGCTATCAAAACATAGCACTTATGATATACCCATCTTATCACACATACTGAACTCTAGAGGGTTAAGGATATGCCTGAATCTACTGCTTCACTCCCCTAGTCGTTCTAATCAAACCTGCCCCGTAGGGCGCATAGCTAAGGAAGGTGACGAACTACCCACCGATCCACGAAGGCTAAGTCCTCCTACCAGACACTCATTCGACATCGACTGACGGCCATAGTACAACAAGTACCGACTAAAAGACATTCCCGATGGCGCTCGCTAAATGAACGGAAGCCACGGAGTTCTAACCAACTCCCGTGATACCCCGAACGCCCCGAATCCGTGGAAGACCACTCGCATTGTGGATGTGCATAATCAAATCTGCGCGCGGTGACTCGCCGAAGTTACCAAAGGACCTTGCCGCTCGCCTCTTCTTCTCGCCCCGTTAACCCGTCGATCTCTACGCTTTCTACCGCTGTGTATAAGCTCGCATACGTGCCATGCTCAAGCCTAATCGAAGAACTACTTGCACAACCCTCTCGTTGATATTCATCAAGACTCGCAGACATCGGTATACTCTCCGTAGTTAAATCCATAGCTAGTAACAGGTCGCCTTTGCAATCCATATTCTCTGCTCGGTCGTGGAATCAAGGTTCAAATATCATGGCCGTAGTAGGAATCGCCACGCAAGCTAAACTTTATCGGGCTAGTGATGTCGCAGAAATCCCCGAATGAAGCACCTAACTCGGTGATGATTGGGCTGTGCCTCGTAACCCTCTCGAACTCTACTCGCCTCCTCCGCTTTGCCCTCCCGGGCCCGGTTTGCCTACGCGAGGCATAACGATAAGTGGAAATAATTTCGCCGAGGGTCCAACTTACAACACACTCTAAGGCACGATCTCAGAGTGAGAAGAATAGAAACCAATCCTAAATACCCTATAGCCTCCTCGCTATGATGTGGTGCACAACACACCGATAATCAAGACTCTCATCGATACGGCTCAGACACTTTCCGAGGATTAATCGCTCGATACCACTTTTGTCACGACGAACCTGCCCGTGGATCGTGCCTTACCGGGCACCCTGGTGATACAACATCGAGAAATCATGAACATAACACAACAACATGAAATAACAAGAAGCGTACAACAATTATCTTTAGAAAACTTGCCCTTCGGCATAAATAATAATAACAACTCTTTCAAAAATGAATAGTTTAATCCTTTCTTTACAAACCACGCCACAACAAAGATTTCATGCACCTCTAAGAAAAGATACGATAAAGAATGGCGGATGGACAGGGCCCGCCAAACCCCTGAATTTAAACACCTTTTACGACAGGGTAATATACCACGGATAAGCCTCCGAGAAACGGCTTCCCATACGCGAATCGTGACCAAAGCTAGGATCAACGATCGTGTACCTCAACTGCGGATGAACGCAGCCAAGGAGGTCGATAACAGTACCAAGTATGTGAAATCAAAATATCAGAATGGAATCATAGTAGTCTATATAAAGCGGGAGACATGTATGATAACAAAACTACGATTCACAATAAACAAGCATATATCAAGTCGTGACTCACGCCTCAAAGTCATTACTCAAATATAATAATGGGTCTCACGCCCACAACATCAATCATGCCCGTGGAATACCTTTCCTCACCGCCAGCTTTATGATATAAAAGCACCAAGGAAACACACATGAACACGGGTCCCACTGCCATAATAACACCGTGACGGTAAGTGCGAAGGCATAGCCGACTACTAACACCTACAGTACCAACAAGGTCATGAATCAGATCATAAGATCTGTCTAGACCGTCACATGATCAAATCGGCCACTTGCCCGCAGATCTAATGCGCGCTAAGCCCCGAACTTCCCGCACTCGCGTAGGCCAATCTCATCGCCCGCATGAGGTATTCCCGCGTCGAGGTAGCTACTCCCGCATCGCCCCGACTTCGCATCGCATGGCCACATGGACCGCATGCCCATAAAGGACGACACTAACACGGAACTCTCGTAGCTCGCGATAGCCCTCAGGACTGCGTGAGGTATTCTCGAATCATAGGTCCATCGACCGCTGAAGTCTACCCCAGACGGAGGGCAGCTTAACCGGAATCATCTCAAGAGATGAGTGATGTAAAATACTAACATAACAGCTTATCGTTAACAACATAAGCACAACAAAGGAAAAACCCCTTTACACAAACATCACAAGATACTAACACACGTAGCATCCTAGCATGTTTACTTATCAATCAACAAGAAAGTATTACAAGGCTATCACAAACCAACACAATCAAGTTATACACACGAGGTACTTTCTACTATATGCCAACAAGTTCGGGGTTTTATCCCCAAAGTACTTCATACATTAACTCTTTAAAAGATACGTTACTTTCACAATGTCACACAATACCCGTAGTATAAAAATAGAGTGGCTATCTTTTTAAAGTAAATCAATTACTTCTCTTTGTAAAATCAAGTAGCAACATCCTTTTCCACTGTTCAAGTTTGCCTAATTTCCAATGTTCAAGTTTGCCTAATTTCCAATGTTCACTGCCTTATTTTAGAAAGGTTTCGTAGTTCATAGTCTTATTCATTTAAGAATATAATTCTCCTTTAAACAACTGAGAAACATAAGCCTTATATGTGAGTAGGATATTCTTGTTTATAACAATCTTATTACAAAGAATGCATGATCTAGGAAATATCATTTTGTCTCATCTTAGCTTCTATGCGGATGGAAGTTTCTCTGGTTTTAATAATACTTAATTAGTCAAAACATTTCCTTTTATTAACGCTGCAGTGGTTTGTCGATACCCATTCGATTTCCAAATCAAGAAAAACATTCTAAGCCGTTATACCTAACTTCCCATAAAGCTAGTATAACTCTTAAGTTTTCAAAACCAAGTATTACTTCAAGTTCTTTATTAACACATAACAAGCCGCTTATAGTTCAAATCGCTTACCTTTTAAAACCACAAGTATTTTCTTACCAACATAAAGTCGTTATAACCAACTTCCCATAAAGCCGTTATAACACTTTATGTTTTAAACCAATCAAATACATTTAGCACATGACGTCACCGTACTACATAGTTCACACATATCATGCTAGAAGAGATAGGAAGAGGTTCACATACCGCGACGAGTATCGACTAATAGCAAAACGCTCAAGTACTTTCAAACCGCCGCTACTCCTTAGCCAAGATCGCGCCACGTAGTACTTCAACCTATAAGGCCACAAGGCGCTATTAACATTTAGATCCCTTCAGAGAACATTCTACGTAAAATTCAAGAAGACTTCCCCGCAACAACAGAAATCTCCTCCTCTATCTGGCCGCCATCAAGCCAACCAGTGGGGTTCATACATCTAACCGGACGTGCAATTCTACCTCACGAAAAGCTACACAAGGTCTCATCAGATACACCCTATGTAAAACAACAAGATTTTCTTTCAAAAGGTTTCTAATTATTCGGGCTTAAGTCCAAAGACATCACGACAACAACATTCAGTTCTATATATAGTATACTTCAACTATATAGTCTAACAATCATGTAATTTCCAATTACAATAGAGGACAAGATATTTACCTCGATAAGCCCATAATTATCCAAGTATAAAGTCGATCCCGGAAATCGTTTAGCTCGACTCCGGCGCTCAACCCGCTCTAAACCACCCTTAGAAGTTCTAACCAACTTCTTCACAATACTCCAACGGACTATGGAGATTTTCCTAGGGTTTCGTTTTGTGACAGACGGAAGTATAATAGTATTTCGGGCTTTTCAGATAGGTATAACCTTAGAATACTACAAGGTATACTGGCTAAGGTAATTTGGGCATTATAACAATACTTTTGAGAGTATTTCTACACCACAAAGGGGGTATTATACGAAAGCAACTAGGCTAGGGGTACACTCTCGCTAGCACCCCTAGAGGAGTGGGGTGCTCTGGCCACAGGGAGGCCTCGCCGAACTCAACACAAAGGGGAGGGAGAAGGAGAGCTTTCAAGACTTAGGCAAATTTGTGGATGAATTTGTCTTCCAAAGGGTGGTATTTATAGGTCAGTGAAGGCCAACCAATGGCCAAGATCATGCCAAGTGCAAGGCAAGTGTAGGCCAAGATCTTGCCAAGTGCCCCTTAACCAACTAACACACAAATATCCTACCTACTCCATGACAAAATGGCCAACTTTCGCCAAGCTTGACCGCCAAGGTGTTCCAATGAGAGGGTGACAAGTGTCGCCTCTTGTTGTCCAAAATGTTTCGTCTCTCTAAAAATCCGCAAAATAAAATATGGCATAGCCGAAATTCCCCACGAAAGTCGTGGAAAACGTTTCACTAAAAACGACTCTAACCGTGTTGTGCACAAAATTAAATCGCCAAGCCTACTTGAAGTTCGAATTTCACGACGTCCTCGCATATACTGGAAATACGAGGTATAACGAAGACATCCAGTTTTTCATGTTTATATGTTGAGGAGGTGTATCGGAGATCCATCTAGAGTGCACCTAATTTGTGATGTTCAGGTGACAGAGGGGTTATCGTATGAGGAGAGTCCCATAGCGATACTCGATCGTCAGGTTAGGCGACTGCGGAAAAAGGATGTGGCTTCCGTCAAGGTCTTATGGCGGAACCAGAACAGAGAGGAAATGACATGGGAAGCAGAGGAGGACATGATGAAGAAGTATCCTCACTTATTCCCTACACCTCCAGGTAACTCACTTTCCTACTTGTTGATTTTAATTGACATATTTGCTTAAGTGTTATTATGACTATTTATGGCATTCTTGTTATGTGGGATATAGTAAGAGGGTCTATGTCGATATCTATTTTGATTTAACATAGAAGGAACATTCGGGACGAATGTTTCTAAGGGGGAGAGAATGTTATACCCCGTAGTTCCAGAATATGTATGTAAGGACGTACGTACGAATGTATAGCCCTAACTAGGTTTAAGGATGGAAATTTTGAATTTCCAACGGAAAATATTCCGAACTTCGTGAAGGAAAAAGGTTTATTATTGGGAATTGGATTCTCAACTTTGGTATTTAAGACTTTAAGAATTTATAAGAATTATGGATTTTATTTTCCGGAATTGGTCACGGGGGGCCCACGGGAGGAATTTACGGTTTGTGGGGCCCACTTTATTTTCGAGATTTTTGGCATTACGGATATTTTCGAAAGATGAAATATTTTGGACGAGTAGGAGGGCGACACATGGCACCCCCATGTGGCCCTATGGCCGAAAATAGGGGACACTTGGTGTCACGACCCGACTCGCCCGCGATCAGTGCCTTACCCTGCACCCTGGTGATACAACATCGAGAAAATCGTGAAATAAAAACTCATAAAAGATAAACAGTGAAATAAGAAAACAGGCTAACCAAATCGGTTACCTTTCTGTATATATAAATAAAAACTTGAATTGTTACATCCTTTACAAACCCTGTCCACAACAGTACTACAGACCTCTAAGAGTTTTATAACAACAACGACGGGACAAGGCCCCGCCATACCCCTGAATGTATAAGAACCAACAATCTCAGGGAATCATACCACAAGATAAGCCTCCGGAGAAACGGAGCTTCCCAAAACGCTGAACTGTGATCCTATGAGCGAGGATCAACAACTGGCGTACCTACTGCGGATGAACGCAGCCCCCGAGGTCGATAACAGTACCAAGTATGTGAAACTGAAAGTACTGAGATGAAATCATAATAATCTGTATAAAAAAATATGAGACATGTATGATAACCAAACTACAGTACACACAATATATAAGCAGTCATGTCAAGCAGGGACTCACGCCCTCAAAGTCATCACCCAAATATAACCATGGGTCTCATGCCCACAATATCAATCATGCCCGTGAAATTCCTTCCTCACTGCCGGCAGTCCATGATATAATAACATCAAGGAATACACATGAACACCAGGTCCCACCTGTGTTATAAAAACCGTACGGGGTAAGTACGAAGGCATAGCCAACTACTAGAACCTACCGTACCAACAATGCTATAAAACTGTATCGCGAGGTCTTTCTAGACCGCCAAATGATCGAAGCTGGGCCATTCGCCCTCAGTATCATTGTGCGAGCCTAATCCTAGAACTCCCGCAGTCCGCATAGGCCACCTAGGCCCGCATGAGGTATTCCTTGCATCGGGGGTAGCTAACCCGCGGCAACATCCTGGACTTCCGCAATCCGCATGGCCACATGGACCGCATGAGATATTCCTCGCATCGGCGTAACATACCCGGAGTGATTCCTGGAACTCCCGCAGCTCCGCATATGTCCCATGGACCCGCATGAGTTATTCCTCGCATCGGGGGTAGCTAACCCGCGACAACAAAACAAGTCAGGGGGGTATGTGATGTAATACAAGCGTAACCGGCTTATCGTAAACAACATAAGCACAACAAGAAAACCCCCTTCACATAAAAGTCCCAAGATACTAACGCCCGTAGTATCCTAGCATTTTTACTTATCAAACCAACAAAAAAGTATTACAAGGCTATCACAAGCAAAACATAGGCAAGTTACTCACACAAGGTACTTTTATTTCATGTCAACAAATCCGGGTTTTAACCCCAAAGTACTACATACTTCAACTCTCTTAAAAAAAACCTTTTTAAGTACAAAATCACGCGATACTAATACCCGTAGTATCATTCATAGAGTAACTATCATTTTAAGTAAATCAAAACAACATCATGCCCTCTTTTTAAACCAAAACAAGACAATACCATGTCTTCCTTTAAAACAAAGACACTTTTCTTTTTTTAAAGTCAAGTAGCAATATACTTTTTAAACCAAGTGTCTTACTCTTTTCAAAACAAGTAACCTATACCTTTAAATCAAGTTACTTCTCCTTTCCAAAATCAAGTTGTTTATAAGTCAAGTCTCTTTACTTTCAAAAATCAGTGTCATAATCTTTAAATCATATCTCATATCTTTTAAGGAAACCAACCTCCAACTTTTAAAATGTCAAGTTATCATTTTAAATCTAATAATAAAACCATTCTTTTGTTTTCATAAAGTCGTTATAACTAACTTCCCATAAAGCTATTATAACACTTTATGTTTTAAACCAACCAAAAACAACTATTCTCATTTCCGAAATCAAGATAATATCATTCTTTAAAAGACCACACACCCATTACTCATGAATGAGGTTTTACAACTTTTTAACCTAATTCAAGTCCTTAATATTTCATAACAAGTCACTTAACTTTAGAATCAAGTCAAGGACACAAAAGGAAAATCAAATTCCTTTAACACACGTGAGTCTACCACACTATATATATTTCACAAATATCATGCTCAAGAGAGTAGGAAGAATCACATACCTCGCGACGATTATCGACAATTAGCAAAAACGCTCCAAAGTACTATAACCTTGCTAGCCTTTTTCACCCTTCAAGTAGAATACGCTACTCGTAGTACTTCAACCTATATTGGCCATAAAACGTCTATTAACTTCTAGATCTCTTCGTAGAACATTTCTAAGTACAAGGTTCAATATTCTACTAAAATTCGCAGACTCTCCCGCATAACCACATAAAAATCCTCCTATATCAAGGCCCGCTACCAAGCCAACAACTCCCAGGGGATTACACGTCTAACCGTACGTGTACAATTCTGCCCCACAATAATACTACGATCAGAATACAAATCCAATGTAAATACAGTTCAATTCTTTTTAATCATCCTTCCATATATCATATACTCAATTATACATTACTACAACATGTAATCTCCAATTACAATAGGGGGATAAAGATTATTACCTCGATAAGCCCAAAATTATCCAAGATTTATAAGTCGATCCTGAGCAATGTTTAGCTCCAATTCCTTACGCTCCAACCCGCTCCAAGCAACCCTTAGAAGTTTCTAAACAACTTCTCTTAACACTTCATCCAACTATGAAGATTTCCCTAGGGTTCATTTTGCGACTATTGGAATAAATTAGTATTCCCGGGCTCTTATGTTGGGATTACTTTAGAATACTACTAGGGACACAAGGCTAAGGTATTTGGGATTATACCACAACAATTGAAGAATTTCTACACAAGGTGGGGGAGTTTGGACGAGAACACCTAAGGGGAGGGAGTATAATTTTTGCCTTGGAAACTCTCTAAGTGGATGAATAAAGTCTTGCACTTAAGGGGGTATTTATAGAGAAATCAAAGGCCAAGATCAAGGCAAGTGTGTGGTGTAGATTGGGGACATGTGTGTGTGGATTCTACCAACCACATGTCCACCACAAAAATGGGACAAGTGGCTAGCCACTTGTCCACCACCAAACGTCCATGGACACTTGTCCAACCATAATCGGCCAACTTGGCCACATGGGGTGTTACACCCCGTAGTTCCAGAGTATGTATATGTGGACGTACGTACGAGAATACGACACAAAAATTGGAAAGGAAGAAAGATGTGATTTTTCGACGGAAAAGTTTCCTGATTTTGTGAAGAAAAAAGGTTCGTTAATGGGAATTGGATTCCCAGATTTGGTATTCGGACTTTTTGGAATATTTGAGAATTATGGTATTTTATTTCCGAAATTGGTCACGTGGGGCCCACGGGAGAATTTACGATTTTGTGGGGCTCACTTTATTTTCGGATTTTTGGCATTACGGATATTTTCGGGAGATGAAATATTTTGTACGAGTAGGGGGGCGAGACGTGTCACCCCCATATGGCCATGTTGGCCGAATTGGTGAAGGACAAGTGTCCTTGGACGGTTGGTAGTGGACAAATGGCTAGCCACTTGTCCAAATTTTGTGGTGGACATGTGGTTGGTAGAATCCACACCCACATGTCCCCAATCTACACCACACACTTGCCTAGATCTTGGCCCTTGATTTCTCTATAAATACCCCCTTGTTTTCAAGACTTTATTCATCCACACTTAAGAGTTTCCAAGGCAAAAATTCTCCCTCCCCCCTTAGTTGTTCTCGTCCAAACACCCCCCTTTTGTGTAGAAAATTCTTCAAGTGTTGGTATAGTCCCAAATACCTTAGGCTTGTATCCCTAGTAGTATTCTAAAGTTATCCCAACATAAGTGTTATACCCCGTAGTTCCAGAATATGTATATGAGGACGTACGTTTCTAAGGGGGAGAGAATGTTATACCCCGTAGTTCCAGAATACGTATGTAAGGACGTACGTACGAATGTATAGCCCTAACTAGGTTAAGGATGAAAATTTTGAATTTCCAACGGAAAATCTTCCGAACTTCGTGAAGGAAAAAGGTTTATTATTGGGAATTGGATTCTCAACTTTGGTATTTAAGACTTTAAGAATTTATAAGAATTATGGATTTTATTTTCCGGAATCGGTCACGGGGGGCCCACGGGAGGAATTTACGATTTGTGGGGCCCACTTTATTTTCGAGATTTTTGGCATTACGGATATTTTCGGAAGATGAAATATTTTGGACGAGTAGGAGGGCAACACATGGCACCCCCATATGGCCCTATGGCCGAAAATAGGGGACACTTGGTGTCACGACCCGACCTCGGGCCCGCGATTGGTGCCTTACCCCGGGCACCCTATTGATACAACATCAGAGAAAATCAGTGGAAATAAAAACTCATAAAAGATAAACAGTGAAATAAGAAAATAGGCTAACCAAAACGGTTACCTTTCTGTATATATAAATAAAAACTTGAACAATTACATCCTTTACAAACCCTGCCCACAACAAAGATTTCATGCACTTCTAAGAGTTTTATAACAACAACGACGGGACAGGGCCCCGCCATACCCCTGAATGTATAAGAACCTACAATCTCAGGGAATCATACCACAAGGTAAGCCTCCAGAGAAACGGAGCTTCCCAATACGCTGAACTGTGATCCTATGAGCGAGGATCAACAATCGACGATCTATACTCGCGCAGATAACGCAGCCCCGGGCGAGGTCGATAACAGTACCAAGTATGTGAAACTGAAAGTACTGAGATGAAATCATAATAATCTGTATAAAAAAATATGAGACATGTATGATAATCAAACTACAGTACACACAATATATAAGCAGTCATGTCAATCCAGGGACTCACGCCCTCAAAGTCATCACCCAAATATAACCATGGGTCTCATGCCCACAATATCAATCATGCCCGTGGAATTCCGTCCTCATCACGGCGATCATGATATAATAACATCAAGGAATACATGAACACCGTGTCCCACCTGTGTTATAAAATCAGACGGTAAGTACGGCGCATAGCCAACTACTAGAACCTACCGTACCAACAATGCTATAAAACTGTATCGCGAGGTCTTTCTAGACCGCCAAATGATCGAAGTTGGGCTATTCGCCCTCAGTATCATTGTGCGAGCCTAATCCTGGAACTCCCGCAGTCCGCATAGGCCACCTAGGCCCGCATGAGGTATTCCTCGCATCGGGGGTAGCTAACCCGCGGCAACATCATGGACTTCCGCAATCCGCATGGCCACATGGACCACATGAGATATTCCTCGCATCGGCGTAACACACCCGGAGTGATTCCTGGAATTCCCGCAGCTCCGCATAGGTCTCATGGACCCGCATGAGGTATTCCTCGCATCGGGGGTAGCTAACCCGCGGCAACAAAACAAGTCAGGGGGTATGTGATGTAATACAAGCGTAACCTGCTTATCGTAAACAACATAAGCACAACAAGAAAACCCCCTTCACATAAAAGTCCCAAGATACTAACGCCCGTAGTATCCTAGCATTTTTACTTATCAAACTAATAAAAAAGTATTACAAGGCTATCACAAGCTAAACATAGGTAAGTTACTCACACAAGGTACTTTTATTTCATGTCAACAAATCCGGGTTTTAACCCCAAAGTACTACATACTTCAACTCTCTTAAAAAGAACCCTTTTTAAGTACAAAATCACGCGATACTAATACCCGTAGTATCATTCATAGAGTAACTATCATTTTAAGTAAATCAAAACAACATCATGCCCTCTTTTTAAACCAAACCAAGACAATACCATGCCTTCCTTTAAAACAAAGACACTTTTCTTTTTTTAAAGTCAAGTAGCAATATACTATTTAAACCAAGTGTCTTACTCTTTTCAAAACAAGTAACCTATACATTTAAATCAAGTTACTTCTCCTTTCCAAAATCAAGTTGTTTATAAGTCAAGTCTCTTTACTTTCAAAAATCAGTCTCATAATCTTTAAATCATATCTCAAATCTTTTAAGGAAACCAACCTCCAACTTTTAAAATGTCAAGTTATCATTTTAAATCTAATAATAAAACCATTCTTTTGTTTTCATAAAGTCGTTATAACTAACTTCCCATAAAGCTATTATAACACTTTATGTTTTAAACCAACCAAAAACAACTATTCTCATTTCCGAAATCAAGATAATATCATTCTTTAAAAGACCACGCACCCATTACTCATGAATGAGGTTTTACAACTTTTTAACCTAATTCAAGTCCTTAATATTTCATAACAAGTCATCTAACTTTAGAATCAAGTCAAGGACACAAAAGGAAAATCAAATTCCTTTAACACACGTGCGTCTACCGCACTATATATATTTCACAAATATCATGCTCAAGAGAATAGGAAGAATCACATACCTCGCGACGATTATCGACAATTAGCAAAAACGCTCCAAAGTACTATAACCTTGCTAGCCTTTTCCACCCTTCAAGTAGAATACGCTACTCGTAGTACTTCAACCTATAGTGGCCATAAAACGTCTATTAACTTCTAGATCTCTTCGTAGAACATTTCTAAGTACAAGGTTCCATATTCTACGGAAAATTCGGCAGCACCTCCCTCCCCCCGTAACCACATAAAAATCCTCCTATATCAAGGCCCGCTACCAAGCCAACAACTCCCAGGGGATTACACGTCTAACCGGACGTGTACAATTCTGCCCCACAATAATACTACAGTCTACTGTAAATACAGTCCAATGTAAATACAGTTCAATTCTTTTTAATCATCCTTCCATATATCATATACTCAATTATACATTACTACAACATGTAATCTCCAATTACAATAGGGGGATAAAGATTATTACCTCGATAAGCCCAAAATTATCCAAGATTTATAAGTCGATCCTGAGCAATGTTTAGCTCCAATTCCTTACACTCCAACCCGCTCCAAGAAACCCTTAGAAGTTTCTAAACAACTTCTCTTAACACTTCATCCAACTATGAAGATTTCCCTAGGGTTCATTTTGCGACTATTGGAATAAATTAGTATTTCCGGGCTCTTATGTTTGGATTACTTTAGAATACTACTAGGGACACAAGGCTAAGGTATTTGGGATTATACCACAACAATTGAAGAATTTCTACACAAGGTGGGGGAGTTTGGACGAGAACACCTAAGGGGAGGGAGTATAATTTTTGCCTTGGAAACTCTCTAAGTGGATGAATAAAGTCTTGCACTTAAGGGGGTATTTATAGAGAAATCAAAGGTCAAGATCAAGGCAAGTGTGTGGTGTAGATTGGGGACATGTGTGTGTGGATTCTACCAACCACATGTCCACCACAAAAATGGGACAAGTGGCTAGCCACTTGTCCACCACCAAACGTCCATGGACACTTGTCCAACCATAATCGGCCAACTTGGCCACATGGGGTGTTACACCCCGTAGTTCCAGAGTATGTATATGAGGACGTACGTACGAGAATATGACACAAAAATTGGAAAGGAAGAAAGATGTGATTTTTCGACGGAAAAGTTTCCGGATTTTGTGAAGAAAAAAGGTTCGTTAATGGGAATTGGATTCCCAGATTTGGTATTCGGACTTTTTGGAATATTTGAGAATTATGGAATTTTATTTCCGAAATTGGTCACGTGGGGCCCACGGGAGAATTTACGATTTTGTGGGGCCCACTTTATTTTCGGATTTTTGGCATTACGAATATTTTCGGGAGATGAAATATTTTGGACGAGTAGGGGGGCAACACGTGTCACCCCCATGTGTCCATGTTGGCCGAATTGGTGAAGGACAAGTGTCCTTGGACGGTTGGTAGTGGACAAGTGGCTAGCCACTTGTCCAAATTTTGTGGTGGACATGTCCCCAATCTACACCACACACTTGCCTAGATCTTGACCCTTGATTTCTCTATAAATACCCCTTGTTTTCAAGACTTTATTCATCCACACTTAAGAGTTTCCAAAGCAAAAATTCTCCCTCCCCCCTTAGTTGTTCTCGTCCAAACACCCCCCCTTTTGTGTAGAAAATTCTTCAAGTGTTGGTATAGTCCCAAATACCTTAGCCTTGTATCCCTAGTAGTATTCTAAAGTTATCCCAACATAAGTGTTATACCCCGTAGTTCCAGAGTATGTATATGAGGACGTACGTACAATTGTGTAAGCCCTAATTAGGTTAAGGACGAAATTGTGAACTTTCAACGGAAAAGATTCCGAACCTTGTGAAGGAAATTTTACGTTTTTAATATTTTAACCAATTACGAATTATTCCGAGAGATGAAATATTTTGGACCAATAGGAGGGCGACATGTGTCACCCTTGGGTGGCACATGTTGGACGAAAATTATGGGCAAGTGGCCAAGTCAATTAGTCAAAGTCTTGGAAGATATTTTTTGTGGGCAAGTGGGGGATGCCTTGGACGGTTTTTAGGTGCAAGTGGCTAGCCACATGGCTCATTTTTGTGGTGGACATATGTCCCAAAGTTGTGGTGGACATATGTCCCAATGTTGTGGTGGACACTTGGTGGAAGACTTCACTTGCTCAAGCAACCAAATCTACATCTTACACATGTTTTAATCTTGGCCATTGAAGGTCCTATAAATACCCCCCTTAAGTTGCAAGACTCTTCATCCACTTAACAATTTCCAAGTCTCAAAACTCCCTCCCCCCTTAGAGAAGCTCTCGTCCAAACTCCCTCCCCCCTTAGAGAAGTTCTCGTCCAAACTCCCTTCCCCCCCCCCCCCTTTTGGAAGTCTCATCCGAAACAACACCCCCCTTGGTAGAAAAATTGTCTTCAAGTATTGTTGCTATCCCAAAATACCTTAGCCTAAATCCCTTGTTGTATTCCAAAGTTACCTCTATACTAAAATTCCGGAAATACTACTTTATATCATTTAGTCACAAAACGAAACCCTAGGAAAATCTTCATAGTTGGTTGAAGTATTAAGTAGAAGTTGTTTAGAAACTTCTAAGGGTTTCTCGGAGCTATCGGAGCGTGCAAATTAGGAGCTAAACGTTGTTCAGATCGACCTTGAATCTTGGATAATTTTGGGCTGATCGAGGTAATAATCTTTGTCCTTATATTGTACTTGGAGATTACATATTGTAGTAGTTTAGAATTAAGTATCAGATTTATAGAAGGATGGTATAACAGAAGAGAATTGAATCAGACTTACATTGAAATGTATTCTGATGAGACTTGTGTAGTTTGGCGGGTAGGAAATCGCCCAATTTTCCGTAGAATAAAGAACCTTCGCTTAGAATATTCTACAGAGTAGTCTAGACGTTGATAGGCGTATTTGACTATTATAGGTTGATACTCTGCGCACGACATATTCGACTTGGCGGTGGATTTAGCGAGGAGGTATGTGATTCTTCCTATCCTCTTGAGCATGATACTTTTGAAATATATATACGGTGAGACGTCATGTGTTAACTAAACTTGGTTTTACTTTGATGTCTTTTGACTTGAGTTTTAAATGATAAGAATCTTGGAAATATTTCAAAAGAGTTATGAATCATTTTGAAAGAAAAGTAATACTTGGTTTTAAAAGCTTAAGAGTTATACTAGCTTTATGGGAAGTTAGGTATAACGACTTAAGAAATATAAAAGGAAAGTTTACTTATTTGTTTATGAAAGTCTTGTATTGATTTGGAAAGTGTAGTAAGATGGTTTGATAAGTAAACATGTTATGATGCTACGTGTGTTAGTGTCTTGTGATGTTTGTGTAAGAGGGTTATTCTTGTTGTGCTTACGTTGTTAAACGATAAGCCTGTTGTACTGCTATTATATCACATACCCCCCTGACTTGTTATGATGCCGAGGACTTGCCACCCTCGATGCGAGGAATACCTCACGCGGGTCCATGCGACTATCGCGAGCTGCGGAGTTCGAGTTGATCACTCCGGGTGTTACGCCGTCGAGAATACCTCATCGTCCATAGGACTATCGCGGACTTCGGTCGAGATGATGTCGCGGGTTAGCTACCCCGATGCGAGAATACCTCATGCGGGCCTATGTGGCTATGCGGTGCGGAGTTCCGTGATTAGCACGCATAATGATACTATGGGCGAATGGCCTTGCCCGATCATTAGCGGCCTAGAAAAGACCAGTTATGTTATATCTATTTTGCTCTTGGTTATCTTTGTGGCACTATGTGCGATTACATTGGTTGTTTTACATATTTGTAAAATTGGTTTTATAATGATATGATTTCATTTAAGTACTTTCTGATTTTACATACTTGGTACTGTTATCTTGACCTCGCTTGAAGTGCGTTAAATCTGCAGTAGAGGTACTCGTTGTTGATCCGCCATAGGATCACCGCCGCTTTTAGGAAAGCCCGTTTCTCGGAGGCTTGTCTTTTGGGTATGATCTCCCCGCCATTGTAGCTTTATGTACATTCGGGGTATGGCGGGGCCTGTCGCCATAGTTGTTTACATTCCTAAGTGCAGTAGTCTGTTGTAAAGTTGGGATGTAACTGTTCACTCTTGATGTAAATATATACATGCCCAAAGGCAATCTTTTCTTGGATAAACTGTTCTCATTTCATAATTGTTTCATGTCTTGTTTTATATTCCGCTGGTTACTCTGATGTATGTCTACTTAGGTGCCCAGGTAAGGCACCAGTCACGGGCCCGGGTTCGGGTCGTGACAAAAGTGGTATCAGAGCAGTTAATCCCCGGGTTCGGGCCCGTGACTGGTGCCTTACCCCGGACACCCTAGCGATACAACATCAGAGAGAATCAGCGGGAAAAAAAAACTTAAACATAAAACAAGACATAAAGTATGAAACAGGCTAACCAAAACGGTCACCTTACTGAATATATACATATATATATCATCCTGAACAGTTAAATCCTTTTACAAACCACGCTTGCAACTCTGATTACCTCTATGAATATAGCAACAACTATGACGGGATGGGGCCGCCATACCACCGAATGTACAAGTATCTACAATGACAGGGGCTATACCAAAAAGATAAGCCTCCGGAGAAACGGAGCTTCCCAAACGCTGAACTGCGATCCTATGACCGAGGATCAACAACAGGTGTACCTCTACCTGCGGCATGAACGCAGCCCGGAGGTCGATACAGTACCAAGTATGTGAAATCAAATTGTAATGAAATCACATTTCATCATTTTATAAAACTATTTCAAATAAATGTGATTATGTCAAGTAAGGGACGATATCCCGAATAATCACTCACACATAACTATGGGTCTCACGCCCATAATATCACTACGCGTGGAACTCATTCACATCGCTGGCGATACATGATGTAAAACAACACCCATATGTGAACGAACACTAGATCACGCTGCGTCATTAAACCGACGGGCAAGTAGAATCGCCATATACCGGTTCAAAGCTAGTCATAAAACTTCACGGGCAAGTGCGGAAGCTAATTACGGATCAAAAGCTAGCCACGCAATCGGCGAGGCAAGTACCAAAGCTAACGTGCCTAGCCAACCGTCTCACGAGATATGGCCAGGCAAGTATCTCGCTATCTACCAAAGACTGCCGATACACGAGAAATGACCAGGACAAGTATCTAAAGTGTTCCTGTAACCACATGTACAAATCAAGCCCGTGATTGTTCGTCACCGCAGCAAGCTTCATGGATTAGCGGTCCATGGACAAATAACAAAACCCTCACAATGACCGCATGCCCCGGCATCTTACCTCAGAAAGCATGGCCATAAAACCATCCTACTGGACGCATGCCCGTGGAACATCCATCGCGTCAGCATGTCCAAAGGAATAACAAGATGATACTTAAAGTGGACGCATACTCGTGGAAAATCCAACGCGTCAGTATGTCCAAAAGAAATAACCAGATAATACTCAATAGTGGACGCATACTCGTGGAAAATCCAACGCGTCAGTATGTCCAACAATCAATCAGATAACCTGTCACGACCCGAACCCGGGCCCGTGACTGGTGCCTTACCCCGGGCACCCTAGTGATACAACATCAGAGAAAAACCAGCGGAAATAAAAACTTAAACATACAAATAGATATGGATCAAGATAAAAGAAAATAAAGCAACCCAAACGGTTGCCTTTCAAAGATATATATAAATATCGACCTTTGAGCGATTACAATCCTTACAACCCCGCCCACAACGATTACTCTGCACTCTAAGATTTACAACAACTATGACGGGACAGGGCCCCGCCATACCCCTGAATGTATAAGAACCTACAGACTCAGGGTAACATACCGAAAGATAAGCCTCCGAAGGAACGGAGCTTCCCAATACGCTGAAATGTGATCCTATAAGCGGAGATCGACGGTAGATGTACCTACTGCGGCGTGAACGCAGCCGAAGGAGGTCGAGACAATTGCAGTATGTGGCGAAAAT
The DNA here is from genome assembly GCA_029844215.1 of Przewalskia tangutica. NCBI lineage: Eukaryota > Viridiplantae > Streptophyta > Magnoliopsida > Solanales > Solanaceae > Przewalskia > Przewalskia tangutica. Next base: position 57,385,118 of record CM056726.1, read on the forward strand.
CGTAAATGAAATCATAATAGTCTATATAAAGCGGGAGACATGTATGATAACCAAACTACGATACAACATATAACAAATATATCAAGTCGTGACTCACGCCCTCCAAATCATCACTGTGCGTGGAATTCCTTCCTCACCGCCGCGATCATGATATAACAACACGAGGAGTATATATGAACACGTGTCCACTGTGTCATAAAAACCGTCTGACGGCAAGTATAACTACGGATCCGACCGTACTAATATCTTGTACAACCATATCATGAAGGCGACCGCGTGGCAAGTGCAATAGCCTCGCGGCTCACTCCTGCGCCACGTAGGCGGCGGGGCAAGTGAATCGGCTCTGCGCAGATCACAACCGTAAGTCACGGCTCCATCCAAACACCGACTCGCGAAGGCGACACGTGGCAAGTGCACTAGCCTCGCCTCAGCTCCTCCTGCGCCACGTGGCGACGGGGCAAGTGAATCGGCTAAGCACGGATCACAACCGTAAGTCACGATACGCCGCGCGAAGGCGACGCGTGGCAAGTGCAATAACCTATACCAGATCCACTGCGTCACGTGGCGGCGGGGGCAAATAAGCAGCTCGCGCGATCACAACCGTAAGTCACGATACTTCGCCATAAATAACCATAATGGTCACATGTCCATAGAATCCATCATCGGTGTAGACATGCCCATGTAATGATAATAATGGAAGCATACCCGTGGAATCTTCCGTCACTGCCGGTACGTCCAAGTAAGTTCTCAACAAGTCAACCGGCCCTCCATCGAGAGACGCGGTAGTATAGAAACACAACTTTTGCACAACAAAGGCTATCACAACAAGCATAGGCAAGTTACACAACAACAAGCATAGGCAAGTTACACAACAACAAGCATAGGCAAGTTATACACAACTCAAGGTGCTTTCATTTTATGTCAAAGTCCGGGTTCTAACCCTAAAGTACTACGTACGTTAACTTCCTTTTAAAGAGATCCATTCCTTTTATAAAAGTCACCCGATACCCGTAGTATAAAATTAGAGTGACTTACATTTTTAAGTAAACCAGAACACTTCTTTTTTCTCTAAAATCAAGTAACAACATTCTTTTCCTAAAGTTCCAGTTTGCCTAATTTCAATTACTCAAGTCTCTTTATTTTAGAAAAGTTTCATAGTTCAATGTCTTAATCTCTTTTAAAACAATTGAGTAACATATGTCATATGTGTGAGCAGTTTATTCTTGTTTATAACCATCTTATTAAGGCAGCCATGATCTAGAAAATGTAATATCATTTTGTCTCATCTTAGCTTCTATGCAGATGGAGGTTTCTACTGGTTTTAATAATACTTTATTAGTCATTACATTTTTCTTTATTAACGCTGCAGTGGTTTGTTCGATACTTGTTCTCATTCCCGAAATCAGTAAAACATTACCCCTTTTACCTTCCTTAAGACGTTATACCTAACTTCCCATAAAGCTAGTATAACTCTTAAGCTTTCAAAAACCAAATATTATTCTTCTTTCAAAAATGATTCTTTTGAAATACTTCAAGTTCTTTATTATCACACATCAAGTCAGTTATAAGTCAAATCAGTTATCTTTTAAAAACCACAAAGCATTTTCTTGCCTACATAAAACTGTTATAACCAACTTCCCATAAAGCCGTTATAACACTTTATGTTTTAAACCAATCAAATACATTTAACACATGTACGTCTACCGTACTACATAGTTATACACATATCATGCTGGAAAAGATAGGAAGAGGTTCACATACCTCGCGACGATTATCGACTAATAGCAAAACGCTCCAAGTACCTCAAACCGTCGGCTACTCCTTAAGCCAAGTAGATCACGCCACACGTAGTACTTCAACCTATAAAGGCCACGCGCGCCTATTATCATCTAGATCTCAACGTAGAATATTCTACGAGAAAATTCGGCAGAGACCTCCTCCCCGCAATCAGCGTAAATCTCCTCTCTATCGAGGCCGCTATGAGCCAACTCCCGAGAGGGGTTGTACATGTAAACCGGACGTGAAAAATTATACTTAACATTAATGCTACAAAAGTCTGAATACACCCTATGTAATTACTGATTCGATTCTCTTCTTTAAATTCAGGCTTAAGTCAAAAGACATTGCCGCAAAACTATGTTCAGTTCTATATATAGTATACTTCAACTATATATTCCTACAATATGTAATTCCAATTACAATAGAAGGACAGTAGTATTTACCTCGATAAGCCCAAAATTATCCAAGTTTAAATGTCGATCCTGAGCAAGGTTTAGCTCCTACTCCGTGTGCTCCAACCCGCTCCAAACAACCCTTAGAAGTTCTACACAACTTCTACTTAACACTTCAACCGACTATGAAGATTTTCCTTAGGGTTTCGTTTTTGCGACTTAAGGGAAGTATAATAGTATTTCTGGGCTTTTTGTATATAGGGTACTTGGAAATACTACAAAGGTTTTGGGCTAGAGTATTTTGGCATTATAACAATACTTGGAGAAGTATTTCTATACCACAAAGGGGGGTGTATTTCGGCTAGCAGAACTAGGCTAGGGGGGTAGGCTCGGCTAGAACCACTAGGCAAAGGGGAGGGGGGTTTCGGCCAAGGTCTCTCCAAGGGTTGGACGAGAACCTTTCTAAGAGGAGGGGAAGGATTTTAACACTTAGAACAATTTTGGATGAAGAAGTTCATCAACTAAGGGGGGTATTTATAGGTCAAGCAATGGCCAACCAATGGCCAAGATCAATCCAAGTGTTAGGCAAGTGTAGGGCTAGGATTTAACCATGTGGACCTTATCCATCTACCACCAAAATATCACAAAATATCCTACCAACTCCCTTAATCGTCCAAGCCGCCCTCAATCTCTTCCAATGTGAGGGTGACACATGTCACCCTCCCGTTGGTCCAAAATGTTTCGTCTCTCGGAAAAATCCGCAAAAATAATAAATGACATAGCCGTATTTTTCCCTTCGCAAAGTTTGTAAAACGTTTCGTCGGAAAACGACTCTTTTCGGTACTTGTGAACAAAATTTTCGGCACTAGCCTACTTAAGGCTTAAACTTTTATACGTACGCCCTCACGTACATACTCTGGAAATACGGGGTATAACATAACCGGTCCTCCCCGAGAGACACGATAGCACAGAATCACAACACTTGCACAACAAGGCTATCACAACAAGCATAGGCAAGTTTAATGTACTTTCATTTTATATCAACAATCCGAAATACTACATACTTTCATTCCTTCAAAAAGACCTCTTGTTACGTAAAAGCCACACGATACTAATACTCGTAGTATATAAAGAAAACACATTTTACTTTTAAAACCAAATTACTTCACCTTCGTAAAAATCTTTACAAGGCTTTTACAATCAAGTACTCTATACTTTTTAAACTAAGTGCTTTTCTTTTAGAACAACATCAAGTATACTCTTTTAAAACCCAACTAACTTACTCTTTTCAAAACAAGTAACCTATACTTAAATCAAGTTACTTCTCCTTTTCCAAAAACAAGTCGTTATAAGTCAAGTCTCTTATCTTTCAAGATCAAGTCTCTTAACTTTCAAAATCAAGTCGTTTTACTGACAAAACCAAATCTTTCTTTTATCTTCATAAAGTCGTTATAACTAACTTCCCATAAAGCCATTATAACACTTTATGTTTTAAACAAACAAAATTCATTTCACACACGTACGTCTACCGTACTATATAGTTCACAACAATCATGCTCAAGAGTATAGGAAGAATCACATACCTTTTTAGCTTAAACCACAAGCCAAGTCAAGTATGCCGCGCGTAGAAGATCCACCTATAATAACCACAATACATCTATCAACTTCTAGCTCTCTTCGTAGAATATTCTAAATACAAGATTCCTTATTCTACAGAAAATTCGGCAAAGACTCCTCAAAACCACATAAATCTCCTCCTATCAAGGCCCGCTACTGTGCCAACAACTCGAGGATTACACGCCTAACCTGACGTGTTCAATTCTCGCTTCACAATAATACTACACAAGTCTCATCAGAATACACCATGTAAATACAGTTCAATCCTTTATAATCATACTTCCAATATAATATACTCAAGTATAACTACTACAACATGTAATATCCAATTACAATAGGGGGACATAGATCATTACCTCGATAAGCCCAAAATTATCCAAGTTTATAAGTCGATCCTGAGCAACGTTTAGCTCCAATTCCTTACGCTCCAACCCGCTCCAAGCGACCCTTAGAAGTTTCTAAACAACTTCTCTTAACACTTCAACCAAGCTTATGAAGATTTTCTAGGGTTTCGTTTTGCGACTATTGGAATAAAGTAGCATTTCCGGGCTCCTAGTATTAAAACAACTTTGGAATACTACTAGGGATACTAGGCCAATGTATTTGGGATTATACAATAAAACTCCAAGTATTTCTACATAAGGGGGGGAGGGAAAAACGAGAACAAGCTAAGGGAGGGAGTATTTTGCTATGGAAAATCTTTAAGTGTGGAATGAATATTACTCTTGCACTAAGGGGATATTTATAGAAGAATCAAGGGCCAAGATCCATGTAAGTGTATGGTCAATATTGGGTCATGTGTGTGTGGGTCCCACCACACCACATGGCCAACGAAAAAGGGCAGTGGCTTGCCACTTGTAAGGCCATTTCGCCAAGGACAAGTGGCTAGACACTGGTCCCTCCAAATCGCCAGGTGCCACATTGGTGAACGTGTCGCCCGACTGGCCCAAAATATTTCGTCTTCCGAAAATATCCAAAATACCAAAATCTCAAAACAAAGCGGCTTCACAAAATCAGAATTTCTCCCGTGGCCCCACGTGATCATTTCCAAAATAAAATCTCAAAATTCTAATATAATCTAAGAAGTCCAAATACCAAACTGGGAATCCAATTCCCATTAACGAACCTTTTTCTTCACAAAACCTAACCTTTTCCGCGAAAAATCACATCTTTCTTTCTTTCCAAAATTTCGTCAGATTCTCGCACGCATATCCTCACATACATACCTCGAACTACGGGTATAACATTCTTCTCCTTAGAAACATTCGTCCGAATGTTCCTTCTAAGTCTCCAAACATACAAGGCCGATATAGTTTCCACCGCTATACTTACTTAAACCAAACTCGCCACCAATGGCAATAGTATAACATACGCGCAAAACTCAATTCAAGCCAACGAGGAATCACCTCTTACGTGCATAACAACACAAAACTTCCACCCATGATCCAAAGGATACTTTCTTCCCCTCTTTACTTATAAAAAGGACACTTCCATCATCTTAACACATCTTAGCCTCTTTTCTTACTCGTCGAATCTTCCTCGTACACTCGAAATCTTCCTACAATACGTACCACATTTCTGTCATTGCTTCAGTTTCCAAAACTTTGGAGTCGCCACCTCCAAGCTTGGTCATCTTACTTGCCTCAAATTCTTTCAAGGCCAATCCCGGCCTTCACGATCCGATTCTAGTCGAACACATACGATGGCTACCTAAACCTGGGCTTAGCACCCTCGTGACCCTACCACCCGGCGGGACCACCTCGAACGGACCCCACCTCACTCCGGGCTGCGGGTTGACCCGCGACCTGGCCTCAACCCGACCCGCTATTGCGCCAAACTCTCTCGTTCCCCGATCCGGAACAATCTTACTAATTCACGTCATGAAAGATACCACTTTATCTCAAACTACCCATGGAATTATCACACAAAACTCCACGTACTATGCACTCCGACAAAGGTCAATCGTAAACAAAATCTTTTACTCAAGACGGCCTCGCATCTAAGGTCTCTACGTATAATATTCTAAGGTTCACACCTTCCATGTCCCCAAACTTAACTCTTCAACTAATCATGTTCTCTAAATCACACTTAACACAATGCTATCCGTATAGTACTTCACACGTATCCACCATAACAACATAACCAAGTCTCTTAAGGTCTAAAGGTATCTCTGCAACTACTTCCTCACTTCCTCTTTGTCGCTCTAACCATAACCATGCCCTGCAGGGCGCCTAGCTATATAAGGCGATGAACCAGCCACCGATCCCGAAGGCTGAGTCTCTACATCTGTGCTACCGCTAATCGGACAAACTCTCACCAAATGGCCCTGCTGGCCGTAAGCATAACAATCTCCCAAACTAGCACGACACCCTGAGGATCATCCTCAGCTCTCTATCCATAGAACTCGGGTGGACCACAACTCAAGAAGTCCCGAAATCTCAACTATCGGATCTAGGGTGAACTACTGGTACTGCTGGAACCACCGGCTCCCGTCCGTCCTTATTCCCAGCCACCAGACTAGCTAGTAACTGGGTCATCTCCTTGAACTCATATCCCCGGCTCCTGGACGTGGCACCGGAGGCTCAGGTATTGTGGCCTCCGTAGAAACTGCTGCCGCTCTAAACTCTGTTGGGGCTAGCGGCGTCATAAAACTCGTCGTCTGAAGTACTATCTCAGGTAATGACCAGGCCTGTGCCCTCGCAACCCTCTGTGTTCAACTCGTAGCTCCCTCTGCTGCCTTGCCCATCTGGGCCCTGGTTGCCTTTCGCAGAGGCATAACTGGTACAAACTAATACGTCTGAGGGAGTCCAACTTATAACACAGCTCTAAGGCACGATCTCAGAGTGAGAAGAATGGAAACCAATCCTAAATGTCCTGCAGCCTCCTGATTATAGATGTGGTGCACAACACACCGATAATCAAGACTCTACAAAACACGGTCTGTAGACACTTTCCGAGGACTAACTGCTCTGATACCACTTTTGTCACGACCCGACTTCGGGCCCGTGACTGGTGTCTTACCCCGGGCACCCTAGCGATACAACATCAGAGAGAATCAGCGGGAAAAAAAAACTTAAACATGAAACAAGACATAAAGTATGAAACATGCTAACCAAAACGGTCACCTTCCTGAATATATACATATATATATCATCCTGAACAGTTAAATCCTTTTACAAACCTTGCCCACAACAGTACTACAGACCTCTATGAATATAACAAAAACTATGACGGGACAGGGCCCCGCCATACCCCTGAATGTACAAGTATCTACAATGACAGGGGCTATACCAAAAAGATAAGCCTCCGGAGAAACGGAGCTTCCCAAACGCTGAACTGCGATCCTATGACCGAGGATCAACAACAGGTGTACCTCTACCTGCGGCATGAACGCAGCCCCCCGAAGGAGGTCAGTACACAGGTACCAAGTATGTGAAACTGAAAATACTGTAATGAAATCACATTTCATCATTTTATAAAACCTTTCGAAATAAGTAAACAAGCATACATGTAAGGACGATATCCCCGAATAATCACTCACACATAACTATGGGTCTCACGCCCATAATATCACTCATGCCCGTGGAACTCATTCTCACCGGCAAGATACATGATGTAAAACAACACCCATATGTGAACTCAACACTAGATCCTTCCTGCATCATTAAACCGATCGCCAAGTAGAATCGCCTATACCGCCTAAAAGCTAGTCATAAAACTTCACGCAAGGTACGGAAGCTAATTACTGATCCAAAAGCTAGCCACGAATCGCCGAGGCAAGTACCAAAGCTAACGCATTCTAGCCAACCGTCTCACGAGATATGACCGAGGCAAGTATCTCGTTATCTACCAAAGGCCGATACACGAGAAATGACCAGGACAAGTATCTAAAGTGTTCCTGTAACCACATGTACAAATCAAGCCCGTGATTGTTTGTCACCGCAGCAAGCTTCATGGATTAGCGGTCCATGGACAAATAACAAAACCCTCACAATGACCGTATGCCCCGACATCTTACCTCAGAAAGCATGGCCATGAAACCATCCCATCGACGACGTCCGCGAACATCCATCGCACAAGATGTCCAAAGGAATAACAAGATGATACTCAAAGTGGACGATACTCGTGGAAAATCCAACGCGTCAAGATGTCCAAAAGAAATAACCGGATAATACTCAATAGTGGACGATACCGTGGAAAATACAACGCCACAAGATGTCCAACAATCAATCGATAACCGGTCCTCCCGAGACACGGTAGCACGTAATCACAACACTTGCACAACAAGGCTATCACAACAAGCATAGGCAAGTTTAATGTACTTTCATTTTATATCAACAATCCAAATACTACATACTTTCATTCCTTCAAAAGACCTCTTGTTACGTAAAGCCACACGATACTAATACTGTAGTATATAAAGAAAACACATTTTACTTTTAAAACCAAATTACTTCACCTTCAGAAAATCTTTACAAGGCTTTTACAATCAAGTACTCTATACTTTTTAAACCAAGTGCTTTTCTTTTAGAACAACATCAAGTATACTCTTTTAAAACCCAACTAACTTACTCTTTTCAAAACAAGTAACCTATACTTAAATCAAGTTACTTCTCCTTCCAAAACAAGTCGTTATAAGTCAAGTCTCTTATCTTTCAAGATCAAGTCTCTTAACTTTCAAAATCAAGTCGTTTTACTGACAAAACCAAATCTTTCTTTTATCTTCATAAAGTCGTTATAACTAACTTCCCATAAAGCCATTATAACACTTTATGTTTTAAACAAACAAAATTCATTTCACGCACGTACGTCTACCATACTATATAGTTCACAACAATCATGCTCAAGAGTATAGGAAGAATCACATACCTTTTTAGCTTAAACCACAAGCCAAGTCAAGTATGCCGCAGAAGATCCACCTATAATAACCACAATACATCTATCAACTTCTAGCTCTCTTCGTAGAATATTCTAAATACAAGATTCCTTATTCTACGTAAAATTCGCAAAGACCGCCCCAAAACCACATAAATCTCTCCTCCTATCAAGGCCCGCTACTGTGCCAACAACTCGTGGATTACACGCCTAACCTGACGTGTTCAATTCTGCTTCACAATAATACTACACAAGTCATCAGAATACAAATCGATGTAAATACACTCAATCCTTTATAATCATACTTCCAATATAATATACTCAAGTATAACTACTACAACATGTACTATCCAATTACAATCGGGGGCCAGAGATCATTACCTCGAGAAGACCAAAATTATCCAAGTTTATAAGTCGATCCTCGAGCAACGCTTAGCTCCAATTCCTTACGCTCAACCCGCTCCAAGCACCCTTAGAAGTTTCTAAACAACTTCTCTTAACACTTCAACCAAGCTTATGAAGATTTTCTAGGGTTTCGCTTTGCGACTATTGGAATAAAGTAGCATTTCCTGCTCCTAGTATTAAAACAACTTTGGAATACTACTAGGGATACTAGGCCAATGTATTTGGGATTATACAATAAACTCCAAGTATTTCTACACAAGGGGAGGGAAAATGAGAACAAGCTAAGGGACGGAGTATTTTGCTATGGAAAATCTTTAAGTGTGGAATGAATATTACTCTTGCACTGGGGATATTTATAGAAGAATAAAGCGGCCAAGATCCATGTAAGTGTATGGTCAAGATTGGGTCATGTGTGTGGGTCCCACCACACCACATGGCCAACGAAACAAGGGCCAAGTGGCTTGCCACTAGAAGGCCATTTCGCCAAGGACAATCGCTAGACACTGTCCCTCCAAATCGCCAAGGTGCCACATTGGGGTGACACGTGTCGCCCCGACTCGCCCAAAATATTTCGCCTTCCAAAATATCCAAAATACCAAAATCTCAAAACAAAGCTGCCCACAAAATCAGTAAATTTCTCCCGTGGGCCCCACGTGACCATTTCCGAAAATAAAATCTCAAAATTCTAATATAATCTAAGAAGTACAAATACCAAATCTGGGAATCCAATTCCCATTAACGAACATTTTTCTTCACAAAACCTAAACTTTTCCGTTTAAAAATCACATCTTTCTTTCTTTCCAAAATTTCTGTCGTATTCTCGTACGTACATCCTCACATACATACCCTGGAACTATGGGGTATAACATATTTGACGTTGTGTTAAAAGTGCTTAAAGTACTTGATTTAAACATGAACGTGTTTGGTGCTACGGATATTAGTATCGAGTTGTTTTTACGTAAGAAAAGAAAGAGATCTTCTTTTTGAAAGAGTTTAAGTATGTAGTACTTTGGGGGTTAGAAACCCGGACTTTGACATAAAATGAAAGTACCTTGAGTTGTGTGTAACTTGCCTATGCTTGTTGAGATAGCCTTTGTTGTGCAAGTGTTTGATTTTGTGCTACCGAGTCTCTCGATGGAGGGCCGACTATCTGTTTGTTTGATGGACATACTGACACGCCAGTGGCCCACGTATGCTTCCACAGTGAGTATTATCTTGTTATTGTTTGGACATACCGACACGCTGGGTGGCCCACGTATGCTTCCACAAATGAGTATTATCTTGTTATTGTTGGACATACCGACATATCGCGCCCACTGTATGCGTCCACAAAGTATTATCTTGTTATTGTTGACATACCGACACGCCAGCGCCCACGTATGCTTCCACGATGAGTATTATCTTGTTATTGTTTGGACATATCGACACATTGGTGCCCACGTACGCGCCCACAATGAGTATTATCTTGTTATTTGTTTGGACATACCGACACGCCAGCGCCCACTGCATGCTTCCACTATGGGTGTCATCTTGTTATCTCCTTTGGGCATACCGACACGCTGGATGGTCCACGTATGGGCCCACTAGGACGGTTCGCCTGTGGCCATGCTTATACCGAGGTGAGATGCGGGCACGCGCCATCAGGCGTTAAATTCCCGTTGTATTTGAGTGATGATTTACGCATGAGTCCTCGACTGACATGACCGCTATATGTCAGGTATCGTATTTTGGTTATCATACATGTCTCCTGCTTTTTTATAGACTATTATGATTTCATTTACAATATTTTCGCCACATACTTGGTACTGTTATCGACTCTCCTGGCCGCGTTCATGCCGCAGTCGAGGTATATAGCTCGATCCGCACTTTGGGATCATTGTTCGCTTCGGAAAGATCCATTTCTCCGGAGGCTTTGTCTTTTTGTACGGTTCCCTGAAGTCGTAGACTTTTGTACATTCAGGGGCATGGCGGGCCCTGTCCCGTCATTGTTGTTATAAAAATTCTTAGAGGTCTGTAGCACTGTTGTGGGCATGGTTTGTAAAGGATGTAACTGTTCAAGTTTTCATTTATGTACAGAAAGGTAACCGTTATGGTTAACCTATTTTCTTATTTCATTGTTTATCTTTCATGAGTTTTATTTCCGCTGATTTTCTCTGATGTTGTATCACTAGGGTGCCCGGGGTAAGGCACCTGTTATACCCCGTATTTCCAGAGTATGTACGTGGGGGCGTACGTACAAAAGTTTAAGCCTTAAGTAGGCAAAGTGGCGAAATTTGTGCACAACTAGCAAAAAGAGTCGTTTTCCGACGAAACGTTTTCCGGACTTTATGGCGGAAAATACGGCTATGTCATTTATAATTTTTGCGGATTTTTCCGAGAGACGAAATATTTTGGACCAACGAGAGGGTGACAAGTGTCACCCTCAAGTGGCGGAAATTGATGGACGATTTGGCCTTCAATTTTTGTCAAGGAGTAGGTAGGATATTTTGTGTAGTTGATGAGCAAGTGGGACCCACAAACACATGTCCAAATCTTGACCCTCCACTTGCCCCCCACTTGGCTTGATCCTAGCCCTTGAAAGTCCTATAAATACCCCTTAGTCAAGACTTATTCTTCATCCTCACTTGAAATTCCAAGTCTAAAACCCTCTCCCCTTAGTATGGTTTTCTCCAAGGTCCCCGCCTCGGAAGCCTTCTCGCCGAGAGTATACCCCCTCCCCTTGCCTAGTTGTTTCGTAAATACACCCCCTTGGTAGAAAAATACTCCAAGTATTGTTACTATTCCAAAATACCTTGTAGTATTCCAAGGTTACACCTATACGAAAGCCCGTAAATACTATTATACTTCCTTCACCACAAAAACGAAACCCTAAGGAAATCTTCATAGCCGTTGAAGTATTAAGAAGAAGTTGCGTAGAACTTCTAAGGGTTGTTTGGAGCGGTTGAGCGCACTAGTAGAGCTTAACGTTGCTCGGGATCGACATTTAACTTGGATAATTTTGGGCTTATCGAGGTAAATAATCCTATCCTTCTAGTGTAATTGGAAATTACATAATCGTAGTAGTATAGAAATGAATATAAGAGAAATAGAAGGATATTGCCAAGAGAATTGAACTGTAATGAAGGATATTACGTAAAAGGAATTGAATCAAATCACATCGTAAGAATATTAAAGAAGAAGATCAAATGTACTTACATGTGATCAGATTTACAGAGACTTGTGTAGTTTGGCGGGTAGGAAGTGCTGCCCAATTTTTCGTAGAATAAAGGAATCAGATCTAGAATTATTCGCAGAGTAGTCTAGACGTTGATAGACTTATATGACCAATATAGGTTGAAGATCGCGAGTAGCGTATTCTACTCGAAGGGTGGAAAAGGCTAGCAGGATTACAGTACGTTGGAGCTATTTGCTAATAGTCGATAAATCGTCACGAGGTATGTGATTCTTCCTATACTCTTGAGCATGATATTTTAAAAGTATATATATATAGTACCAGACGACGTGTGTTAACCGAACGTAGTTTTACGGCAATGTCTTTTGACTTAAGCCTGAATAATAAGAATCTTGAAGTATTTCAAAAGAATTAAGAAATCTTTTTGAAAGAAGAGTAACACTTGGTTTTCAAAGCTTAAGAGTTATACTAGCTTTATGGGAAGTTAGGTATAACGACTTAAGAGAAATAAGAAGAATGGTTTATTGATTTTAGAAGTTAAGAGACTTAATCTTAAAAGATAAGAGGCTTAACTTAATTAAATTGATATGAAAGTTGTTAAGAAGTCTGAAACCTCATTCGTGAGTAATGAGTACTTGGTTTGTAAAAGGAATAATGTTTTACTAGTTTCGAAAATGAGAATAAGTATCGAACAAACCACAGCAGATAAAATAAAGGGAAATGTAATGACTAATAAAGTATTATTAAAACCAAGAGAAACCTCCATCCGCATGTAAGCTAAGATGAGACAAAATGATATTACATTTCCTAGATCATGGCTGCTTTAATAAGATTGTTATGAACAAGAATAACCTACTCACACATAAGGCATATATTACTCAACTGTTTTTAAAAGAGAATTATGTTATTAAATGATTAAGACTATGAACTATGAAATCTTTCGAAAATAAGAAACGTGAATATTTGAAATTATGAAAACTTGAACTTTTGTAAAGGAATGTTACTTGACTTTAAGAGGAAAGTGCTTTGGTTTAAAAAAGAAGGGCATAATATTGTCTTAATTGTTTTAAAAGAAAAACATGGTAATATCTTAATCATCTTAAATGAGCGTTTAAATGTTATGGCCACATCGACACCACGTTCATGGATGAACCGAATGTATTTCACTCGACTACCGTTCATGGGATGAACCGAAAGTATTTCACTGACTACCGTGTTCATGAGATGAACCGAATGTATTTCACTCGCCACCGTTCATGGATGAACCGAATGTATTTCACTCACTACCGCGTTCATGAGATGAACCGAATGTATTTCACTGACTACCGCGTCATGATGAACCGAATGTATTTCACTCGACTACCGCGTCACGTGGATGAACCGGAATGTATTTCACCACGATACCGAGTCCATGAGATGGACCGAATGTATTTCATGCGACACCGCGTTCACGGGATGAACCGAATGTATACCACTGATTTGATACCGAGTCCATGAGATGAACCTGAATGTATTCCATACGATTTCACCTCGAGTCCACGACGGGCCGAGACACGTTACACGTATCACATAACTAATACCTAGATCGCCAAGTGAGGAAGGAGTTCCACGCATGAGGATGACTTTGAGGCGTGAGTCCCCGACTTGACATGACCGCTTTATATTATGAATCAGTTTTGTTATCATACATGTCTCCGCTTTATATAGACTACTATGATTTCATTTACAATATTTTTCGCCACATACTGGTACTGTTAGATCGACCTACTTCGGGGTTGCGTCATGCCGCAGTAGAGGTACACCGCCGTTGATCCTCGCCACAGATCACAGCCAACAGACGGAAGCTCCGTTTCTCCGAGGCTTATCTTTTGGTATAGTCCTCACATCAGTAGGTACTTGTACATTCGTGGTATGGCGGCCTGCCTCGTCATGTTGTATAAAAACTCTAGAGGTCCAGAGTAATCATAAGTGTGGTTTGTAAAAAGGATTAAACTGTTCGGTTTGAAAGATTATATATTTTGTTTTTGGAAGGTGGCCGTTTTGGTTATCCTGTTCTTATGATATCTCTTGTACATGTTTAAGTTTTTATTTTCCGCTGATTTTCTCTGATGTTGTATCACTAGGGTGCCCGGTAGGCACTACCACGCCCGGATCGGGTCGTGACAAAAGTGGTATCGAGCGCTTAATCCTCGGTGTGTTGTGCACCACATCTATAATCGTGAGGTCAGCAGACATTTAGGATTGGTTTCATTCTTCTCATTCCGAGATCGTGCCTTAGAGTCGTGTTATAAGTTGGACCCTCCGACGATTTCGTTTTACCGCTATGCCTCTGCGCAAGGCAACCCGGGCCCAGATGGGCAAGGCAGCCGAGGGAGCTGCTAGTAGGATACAGAGGAGTTCGGGGGCGCAGGCCCAGTCATTACCTGAGATAGTGCTTCAGACGGCGAGTTTTGCAACGCCGCCAGCCCCAGCAGAGTTTAGGGCCGCAGCAGTGGCTGCTGAGACCACAGTACCTGAGCCTCCAGTCCCACAGCCTGGAGCAGAGGAGATGGGTTACAAAGAGATGGCCCAGTTATTGGCCAGGATAGTGGCAAGGCATGAGGATAGGCTGGACGCAGCAGTTCCAGTAGCACCCGTGGTTCACCCGAGATCGGATAGTTTGAGGCTACGGGACTTTCTGAGTCAGAGCCCGCCGAGTTCTACGTCGAGGCCCGAGGATGATCCGCAGGAGTTCATTCGACGATTCTGGATCATGAGAGTGATCAAGGCTTCGAGATCGAGTCGGGTCTTAGGTTCGCATCGGCCGCGTGATACCGCAATGACCGTTTGATTCGCGGAGCTGTCTCGGGAGAGTATGCACTTCCAACCGTATGGGACGAAGTTCTCGTGGGCATTTCTTGCACATTTCTTGCCTCCACGATGAGAAGGGCTCGAGCGCACAGATTTTTGACGCTGAGGCGCACCGCGACGGTTCGGGAGTACAATGTGGAGTTTGACTCATTAGCTCGGCACGCCCCCGCATTGGTAGCCGACATGGAGGACAGAGTGCACCGCCACGCCACCGCTTGATGACTACTTGGCAGGCTTGTTCGGTGTAGCTCTTCAGCCGCATGGACATTGCCCGCATACTGAGCTTATGACCGGGATGTGAGGAGCGGAGAGGTCGACGAATGACCGAGATCGCCAGAAGAGGCCGTGACAGCAGGTCCTTTGGTAACTTTCGAGGCGGACCGCCAAGAAGAAAGCTAGTTATGTACCTCCTCCAAGATGCAGTGGTCCTCCGCGCCTTCGTGGACGCTCGGTATTCGGAGCTGGTCAGAGCTCCAGGGCTTCTGGGTTACGGATATACACGGGTTCTAGCCAGCAGGATTCATGTCCCCCTCAGTGTGCACGATGTGGCAAGCGTCATCCCGGGGAATGTCGTCTTTCATCGTGCTTGTTTCACCGCGTCGCCGTGTGGCCATGTGACTAGAGACTATGCTTATAGGAGGGGTACAAGCAGAATGACGACGCACTACCGTCGATGGCGTGTTCATCGCCTTTCATACATGCACCGCAGGCGTGCCTATGATTAGAGTGGAGCAGATGGTACAGGTATATTCTTACCCCTCTAGAGACTTGTATGCGTAGATGTTATGATGTAGTGCTAAGTGTTATGTTAGAATTATGTTTAGAAAACATGGTTATTTAGAAGGGTAAGTTTGGGGACAGGGAAATTGTGAACCTTAGAATATTACACGTAGAGACCTTAGATGCGAGGCCATCTTGAGTAAAAGATTTATGTTTGTGTTGACCTTTATCGGAGTGCATAGTATATGTGGGATAATTCCATGGGTTGTGTAAGATGGGAGTGGTAGCCTTCAGGAGTTGAATAGGTAAGATTGTTCCGGATCAGGAGAACAAGTGTTTGACGCGATAGCGGGTCGGGTTGAGGACGTATTGCGGGTCAACCCGTAGCCCTGTTTAAGGTAGGGTCAGTTCTGCGTGGTCCCGCCAGGTGGTAGGGTCACGAGGGTACTAGGCCCAAGTTTAGATGACCATCGTATGAGTTCGTGGATATGTTCGACCAGAATCGGATCGTGAAGGCCGGGAATGGCCTTAAGGGAGATTGAGGCTAGTAAGATGACCAAGTTTGGAGGTGGTGACTCCAAAGTTTTGGAACCAAGCGATGATCGGTGTGGTACGATACTAGAAGAGTTCAAGTGTTCGGAGAAGCGGCACGACGAGTAAGGAAGGAAGAGAACGTGTGTTATTTCGTGGCCAGGTGTGGCGTTGGCAACTTGTTAGAGGAACTTTATCGTTATCCGTCTTGAGAAGGAACATTCGGGACGAATGTTTCTAAGGAGGGGAGAATGTTATACCCCATATTTCCAGAGTATATACGTGGGGGCGTACGTACAAAATTTTAAGCCTTAAGTAGGCAAAGTGGCGAAATTTGTGCACAACTAGCAAAAAGAGTCGTTTTCTGACGAAACGTTTTCCGGACATTGCGAAGGGAAAAATACGGCTATGTCATTTATAATTTTTGCGGATTTTTCCGAGAGACGAAATATTTTGGACCAACGAGAGGGTGACAAGTGTCACCCTCAAGTGGCGGAAATTGATGGACGATTTGGCCTTCCATTTTTGTCAAGGAGTAGGTAGGATATTTTGTGTAGTTGATGAGCAAGTGGGACCCACAAACACATGTCCAAATCTTGACCCTCCACTTGCCCCCCACTTGGCTTGATCCTAGCCCTTGAAAGTCCTATAAATACCCCCTTAGTTGAAGACTTATTCTTCATCCTCACTTGAAATTCCAAGTCTAAAACCCTCTCCCTTAGTATGGTTTTCGCCCAAGGTCTCCCGCTCATAAGCCTTGGCCGAGAGTATACCCCCCCCTGCCTAGTTGTTTTCGTAAATACACCCCCCCTTGGTAGAAAAATACTCTCCAAGTATTGTTACTATTCCAAAATACCTTGGCCCAAATACCTTGTAGTATTCCAAGGTTACATCTATACTTAAAAGCCAGAATACTATTATACTTCCTTCACCACAAAAACGAAACCCAAGGAAATCTTCATAGCCATTGAAGTATTAAGAAGAAGTCGTAGAACTTCTAAGGGTTGTTTGGAGCGGGTTGAGCGCACGAGTAGAGCTTAACGCTGCTCAGATCGACATTTAACTTGGATAATTTTGGGCTTATCGAGGTAAATAATCTTATCCTTCTAGTGTAATTGGAAATTACATACGTAGTAGTATAGAAATGAATATAAGAGAAATGAAGGATATTGCCAAGAGAATTGAACTGTAATGAAGGATATTACGTAAAAGGAATTGAACCAAATCACATCGTAAGAATATTAAAGAAGACATCGAATCAGATTTTTACATGTGATCGTATTTACAGAGACTTGTGTAGTTTGGCGTAGGGAAGTGCTGCCCAATTTTCCGTAGAATAAAGAAATCAGATCTAGAATTATTCTCAGAGTAGTCTAGACGTTGATAGACTTATATGACCAATATAGGTTGAAGTACTGCGAGTAGCGTATTCTACTCGAAGGGTGGAAAAGGCTAGCAGGATTACAGTACGTTGGAGCTATTTGCTAATAGTCGATAAATCGTCACGAGGTATGTGATTCTTCCTATACTCTTGAGCATGATATTTTAAAAGTATATATATATATATATATATATATATAGTACGGTAGACGTACGTGTGTTAACTGAACGTAGTTTTACGGCAATGTCTTTTGACTTAAGCCTGAATAATAAGAATCTTGAAGTATTTCAAAAGAATTAAGAAACCTTTTTGAAAGAAGAGTAACACTTGGTTTTCAAAGCTTAAGAGTTATACTAGCTTTATGGGAAGTTAGGTATAACGACTTAAGAGAGATAAGAAGAATGGTTTATTGATTTTAGAAGTTAAGAGACTTAATCTTAAAAGATAAGAGGCTTAACTTAATTAAATTGATATGAAAGTTGTTAAGAAGTCTGAAACCTCATTCGTGAGTAATGAGTACTTGGTTTGTAAAGGGAATAATGTTTCTTGGTTTCAAAATGAGAATAAGTATCGAACAAACCACAAAGTTAATAAAGGGAAATGTAATGACTAATAAAGTATTATTAAAACCAAGAGAAACCTCCATCCGCATGTAATCTAAGATGAGACAAAATGATATTACATTTCCTAGATCATGGCTGCTTTAATAAGATTGTTATGAACAAGAATAACCTACTCACACATAAGGCATATATTACTCAACTATTTTTAAAAGAGAATTATGTTATTAAATGATTAAGACTATGAACTATGAAATCTTTCGAAAATAAGAAACGTGAATATTTGAAATTAGGCAAACTTGAACTTTTGGAAAAGAATGTTGTTACTTGACTTTAAGAGGGAAAGTGCTTTGGTTTAAAAAAGAAGGGCATAATATTGTCTTAATTGTTTTAAAACAAAAACATGGTAATATCTTAATCTGTCTTAAATGAGCGTTTAAATGTTATGGCCACACGACACCGCGTTTATGGGATGAACCGGGAATGTATTTCACTCGACTACCGCGTTCATGGGATGAACCGGGAATGTATTTCACTCAACTACCGCGTTCATGAGATGAACCGGGAATGTATTTCACTCGACTACCGCGTTCATGAGATGAACCGGGAATGTATTTCACTCGACTACCGCGTTCATGAGATGAACCGGGAATGTATTTCACTCGACTACCGCGTGCATGAGATGAACCGGGCCTGTATTTCACTCGACTACCGCGTTCATGGTATGAACCAGGATTGTATTTCACCACGATACCGAGTCCATGAGATGGACCGGGAATGTATTTCATGCGACACCGCGTTCATGGGATGAACCGGGAATGTATACCACCTGATTTGATACCGAGTCCATGAGATGGACCGGGAATGTATTCCATACGATTTCACCTCGAGTCCATGAGATGGGCCGAGACATGTTACACGTATCACATAACTAATACCTAGATCACGCATGGCGGGAAGGAGTTCCACTGCATGAGGATGTCTGAGGCGAGTCCACGACTTGACATGATCGCTTTATATTATGAATCGTAGTTTTGTTATCATACATGTCTCGCTTTATATAGACTACTATGATTTCATTTATAGTATTTTTCGTTTCACATACTGTACTTTGCCAGATCGACTCCTTCTGGTGCCGCGTTCATGCCGCAGTAGAGGTACACGCCGTTGATCCTCGCCACGGGATCACAGCTCAACAGACGGAAGCTCCGTTTCTCGGAGGCTTATCTTTTGGTATAGTCCTCACATCGTAGGTACTTGTACATTCAGGGGTATGACGGGGCCCTGTCCCGTCATGTTGTATAAAAACTCTTAGAGGTCTGTAGTACTATTGTGGGCAGGGTTTGTAAAAAGGATTAAACTGTTCGGTTTGAAAGATTATATATTTTTTTTTTTGGAAGGTGGCCGTTTTGGTTATCCTGTTCTTATGATATCTCTTGTACATGTTTAAGTTTTTATTTTCCGCTGATTTTCTCTGATGTTGTATCACTAGGGTGCCCGGGGTAAGGCACCAGTCACGGGCCCGGGATCGGGTCGTGACATCACCAGTCGCGGGCCCGAGGTCGGGTCGTGACATTTT
The DNA here is from genome assembly GCA_029844215.1 of Przewalskia tangutica. Taxonomy (NCBI): domain Eukaryota; kingdom Viridiplantae; phylum Streptophyta; class Magnoliopsida; order Solanales; family Solanaceae; genus Przewalskia; species Przewalskia tangutica. The sequence continues at coordinate 57,404,979 of CM056726.1, forward strand.
CCTTTTGTGTCCTTGACTTGACTCCAAAGTTAAGTGACTTGTTATGAAATATTAAGGACTTGAATTATGTTAAAAAGTTGTAAAACCTCATTCATGAGTAATGGGTGTGTGGTCTTTTAAAGAATAAAGTTATCTTGATTTCGAAAATGAGAATAGTTGTCCTTGGTTGGTTTAAAACATAAAGTGTTATAATAGCTTTATCGGAAGTTATTTATAACGACTTTATGAAAACAAATGAATGGTTTTATCATTGGATTTAAAATGATAACTTGACATTTTAAAAGTTGGAGGTTGGTTTCCTTAAAGGATATGATTTAAAGATTTAGAGACTGATTTTTCAAAGTAAAGAGACTTGACTTATAAACAACTTGATTTTGGGAAAGGAGAAGTAACTTGATTTAAAGGTATAGGTTACTTGTTTTTAAAAGAGTAAGACACTTGGTTTAAAAAGTATATTGCTACTTGACTTTAAAAAGGAAAAAGTGTCTTTGTTTTTAAGGAAGACATGGTTTTGTCTTAAAATGGTTTAAAAAGGAAGGCATGATTTTGTCTTAAGATTGGTTTAAAAAGAAGGTATGAAAATTGTTTTGGTTTACTTAAAAGATAGTTACTCTATTTTGATACTACGGGTATCGTGTGACTTTTGTGTGAGTAACTTGACTATGTTGGCTTGTGATAGCCTTGTAATACTTTCTTGTTGGTTTGATAAGTAAACATGTTATGATGTTACGTGTGTCAGTGTCTTATGACGTTTGTGTAAGGGGTTTTTCTTATTGTGCTTATGTTGTTTAACGATAAGCAGTTATGCTGGTATTATATCACTTACCCCCCTGACTTGTTATGCCGAGGGTTAGCCGCCCCCAATGCGAGGAATACCTCATGCGGGTCCATGGGACCTATGCGAGTCGCGGAGTTCCGTGATAATCACTCCGGTTTTACGCCGACGCGAGGAATACCTCACGCGTCCACGTGACTACGCGACCGCGGAGTCCGTTGACGCCGGTGGCTAGCCACCCCCGATGCGAGGAATACCTCATGCGGACCTAGGTGGTCTATGCGGACTGCGGGAGTTCCAGGATTAGGCTCGCATAATGATACTATGGGCGATTGGTCTTGCTTCGATCATTAGCGGCCTAGAAAAGACCAGTTACGTTATATCTATTTTGCTCTTGTTTATCCGTGGCACTATGCGCGTTAAAAATTGGTTGTTAAACGTATTTGTGAACTGGTTTTAAATGTTATGATTTTATTTCAGATTTACGCTTCACATACTTGGTACCTGTAATCGATTTCCTTCTGGGATGTAATCGCTCGTGTTTAATCTTTTTATATATACGCAGAAGCGTGACCGCTGGTAAGCCTATTTTTCTTATCAGATATCTTGTTTCATGTGTAAGTTTTTATTTCCGCTAATTTTCTCTCGATGTTGTATCACCAGGGTGCCCGGTAGGCACGATCACGCCCGGTCGTCGTGACAAAAGTTGTATCGAGCGCTTAATCCTCGGAAAGTGTCTACGCACCGTATGTAGTACGCCTTGATTATCGGCGTTGTGCACCACACCTATAATCGTGAGGTCAGCAGGATATTTAGGATTGGTTTCATTCTTCTCACTCTAAGATCGTGCCTTAGAGCTGTTATAAGTTGGACTCACTCGCGTATTCGCTTGTGCTAGTTATTCCTCTACGCAAGGCAACCGTGAGCCCAGAGGGCAAGCGCCAGAGGAGCCGCGAGTAGAATACAGTGGTTACGTGGCACAGCCCGCCTTTATCTAAGGTGGTACTCAGATAGGGGTTCTCGCGACGCTAGCCCCGTGAGAGTTTAGAGCAGCAGCAGTAGCCACGAGACCGCGATACTGAGTCTCCGCCCACGACCGCGAGCCGAGGATATGAGTTACAAGGAGACGGCCCGCCATTAGCTAGGCTTGTGGCTAGGAATGAGGATGACGAGAGTCTGAGGTTCCAGTACCGTGAGTTCACCCTAGATCCGATAGTTGAGATTTCGGGACTTCTTGAGTTGCAGTCCACCCGAGTTCTATGGATTGAGAACTGAGGAAGATCCTCAGGAGTCTATTCGACAGTTGCAGCGGATCTTTCCTACACGCTTCTTGCCCTCGCAGATGAGGAGAGTGTTACACCCCGTAGTTACAGGGTATGTATGTGAGGACGTACGTACGAGAATACGACATTAAAATTGGAAAGGAAGAAAGATGTGATTTTTCGACGGAAAAGTTTCCGGATTTTGTGAAGGAAAAAGGTTCGTTAATGGGAATTGGATTCCCAGATTTGGTATTCGGACTTTTTGGAATATTTAAGAATTATGGAATTTTATTTCCGGAATTGGTCACGTGGGGCACGGGGAATTTAAGGTTTTGAGGGACCCACTTTATTTTCGAATTTTTGGCATTACGAATATTTTCGGAAGACGAAATATTTTGGACGAGTAGGGGGGCGACACGTGGCACCCCCATGTGGCTCATTGGCCGAAAATTAGGGGGACCACATGGCTTGGACGTTTTTGTGGGGGACAAGTGGCAAGCCACTTGTCACATTTTTGTGGTGGACATTTGGTTTGCAAATTACCCACACACTTGGACCCAATCTTCACCATACACTTGCCTTGATCTTGACCATTGATTTCTCTATAAATACCCCCTTTGTTGCAAGACTTAATTTCATCCACACTTGAAATATCTTTCCAAGGCAAATTCTCCCTCCCTCCCCTTAGGTGTTCTCGTCTAACCCCCCCCCCCCCCACTTTGTGTAGAAATACTTCAAGTATTGTTGTATTATCCCAAATACCTTAGCCTAGTATTCCTAGTAGTATTCCAAAGTTATTTCAATACTAAGAGCCGAAAATACTACTTTATTCCAATAGTCGCAAAATGAATCCCTAGAAAAATCTTCATAGTTGGTTGAAGTGTTAAGAGAAGTTGTTTATAAACTTCTAAGGGTTGCTTGGAGCGGGTTGGAGCGTAAGGAAGTGGAGCTAAACGTTGCTCAGGATCGACTTATAAATCTTGGATAATTTTGGGCTTATCGAGGTAATAATCTTTATCCCCCTATTGTAATTGGAGATTACATGTTGTAGTAATATATAATTGAGTATATGATTTATGGAAGGATGATTATAAAGAATTGAACTGTATTTACATTGGACTGTATTTGATGAGACTTGTAGTATTATTGTGGGGCAGTGTTGTACACGTCCGGTTAGACGTGTAACCCCCCTAGGAGTTGTTGGCTTGGTAGCAGGCCTTGATATAGGAGGAGATTTATGTGGTTGCGGGGGGGGGGAGGTGCTGCCGAATTTTCCGTATAATATGGAACCTTGTATTTAGAAATGTTCTACGAAGGGATCTAGAAGTTGATAGACGTTTTGTGACCTTTATAGGTTGAAGTTCTACGAGTAGCATATTCTACTTGAAGGGTGGAAAAGGCTAGCCGGGTTATAATACTTTGGAGCGTTTTGCTAATTGTCGATAATCGTCGCGAGGTATGTGAACCTCTTCCTATATTTTCTAGCATGATTGTGTGAACTATGTAGTACGGTAGACGTACGTGTGCTAAACGAATTTGGTTGGTTTAAAACATAAAGTGTTATAACGGCTTTATGGGAAGTTTGTTATAACAACTTTATGTAGGTAAAGAAATGGTTTGTGGTTTTTAAAAGATAAGAGACTTAACTTATAAATGACTTGATGTGAATTATTAAGGACTTGGTTTGTTTTAAAAAGTTGTGAAACCGCATTTATGAGAAATGGGTAATTGGGTTTTAAAAAGGAATAAGTTATATTGATTTCGGAAATGAGAATAAGTATCGAACAAACCACTGCAGCGTTAATAAAGGAAAATGTATTGACTAGTTAATTATTATTAAAACCAGTAGAAACCTCCATCTGCATAGAAGCTAAGATAAGACAAAATTGTATTACATTTCCTAGATCATGGCTACTTTAATAAGATCATTAATAACAAGTATTGAATTTTCTTAAATTCCAAAGTAAGGAACTTGATTTCTAAAAGAAAAGGGACTTGAGGAATTGAAGAGTTTTTGGTTTAAAAGAGAGGCATGGTTTTGTCTTAAAATGGTTTAAAAAAAAAGCATGGTTTTGTCTTAAAATGGTTTAAAAAGAAGGCATGGTTCTGTCTTAAAATGGTTTAAAAAGAAGGCATGGTTTTGTCTTAAAATGGTTTAAAAAGAAGGCATGGTTTTATCTTAAAATTGGTTTTAAAAGAAAGCATGGTATTGTCTTGGTTTATTTCAAAAGAAGGTGTGGAAATGGTTTTGGTTTACCCCGTATTTCCAGAGTATGTACTTGAGGGCGTACGTATAAAAGTTTAAGCCTTAAGTAGGCAAAGGGACGAAATTTGTGCACAACTAGCGAAAATAGTTGCTTTCCGACGAAACGTTTTTAGGACCTTGCGAAGGGAAAATTACGGTTGCGACATTTATAATTTTTACGGATTTTTCCGAGAGACGAAATATTTTGGACCAACGAGAGGGCGACATGTGTCACCCTCTAGTTGGCGGAATCGTGAACGATTTTCTTGGCACGTTTTTGTCATTTTTGTTGACTAAAACATTTGGTCAATGTTTTGTAGATATTTTGTGTGGTAGATGGATAAGGTGGGACCCACACACACTTGTCCAAATCTTCACCCTCCACTTGCCCTCCACTTGCCTTAATCTTGGCCATTGAAAGTCCTATAAATACCCCTCGGTTGAAGACTTCATCCACTCCACATTTTCTAAGTCTTGAAAATCCTCTCCCCTTAGTGTAGCTCTCGTCCAAGAGCTCCTCCTCGGAAGGCCCTCGGCGAAAGTACCCCTGGTAGAAAAGTATTCTCCAAGTATTGTTACTATTCCAAAATACCTTGCCCAAATACTTTGTAGTATTCCAAGGTTACCCCTATACTAAAAGCCCGGAAATACTATTATACTTCCCTTGATACAAAACGAAACCCTAAGGGAAAATCTTCATAATTGGTTGAAGTATTAAGAAGAAGTTGCGTAGAACTTCTAAGGGTTGGTTGGAGCGGGTTGGAGCGCCCAGAGTAGGAGCTAAACGTTGCTCAGGATCGACATTAAATCTTGGATAATTTTGGGCTTATCGAGGTAAATACTCTTGTCCTTCTATTGTAATTGGAAATTACATACTGTAGTAGTATAGAAATGAGTATAAGATATATAGAAGGATGGTATAAGAGAAGAGAATTGAATTGAAATCACATCAGAAGAATATTAAAGAAGAAGATTGAACTGTACTTACATAGGACTGTATTTACAATAGACTTGTTTAGTTTAACGGGTAGGGAAGTGCTGCCCGATTTTCCGTAGAATATAGAACCCTCTGCTTAGAATATTCTGCAGAGTAGTCTAGACGTTGATAGACGTATATGGCCTTTATAGGTTGAAAGTTCTGCGAGTAGCATGTTCTACTTGAAAGGTGGACAAGGCTAGCCGTTATAAGCGTGGAGCGTTTTGCTATTTGTCGATAATCGTCGCGAGGTATGTGATTCTTCCTATCCTCTTGAGCATGATATTTTAAAAGAATATATATAGTACGGTAGACGTACGTGTGTTAACTGAACGTGGTTTTACTGCAATGTCTTCTGACTTGAGTCTAAATAATAAGAATCTTGAAGTATTTCAAAAGAATTAAGAATCGTTTTTGAAAGAAGAGTAATACTTGGTTTTAAAAGCTTGAGAGTTATACTAGCTTTATGGGAAGTTAGGTATAACGACTTAAGAGAGATAAAAGGAACGGTTTACTTAATTGTTTATGAACGCCTTATATTGATTTCGGAAATGAGAATAAGTATCAAACAAACCACTGCAGCGCTAATAAAGGGAAATGTATTGACTAATTAAGTATTATTAAAACCAGTAGAAACCTCCATCTGCATAGAAGCTAAGATGAGACAGAATGATATTACATTTCCTAGATCATGGCTGCTTTAATAAGATTGTTATGAACAAGAATAACCTACTCACACATAAGGCGCATGTTTCTCAAATTGTTTTAAAAGAGAATTATATTATTAAGTGATTAAGACTATGAACTACGAAACCTTTCGAAAATAAGAGACTTGAGTATTTGAACTTAGGCAAACTTGAACTTTTGGAAAAGAAGGTTGTTACTTGTCTTTAAAAAGGGAAATTATTTTGGTTTACTTAAAAAGATAGTCACTCTATTTTAATACTACGGGTATCGTGTGACTCTTGTGAAAGAAACATGATCTTTTTAAAGATATAATGTATGAAGTACTTTGGGGATAAAAACCCGAACTTGTTGGCATAAAATAGAAAGTACCTTGTGTGAATAACTTGACTATGTTGGTTTGTGATAGCCTTGTAATACTTTCTTGTTGATTTGATAAGTAAACATGTTAGGATGCTACGTGCGTTAGTGTCTTGTGATGATTGTGTAAGGGGGTTTCCCTTATTGTGTTTATGTTATTTAACGATAAGCCGTTGTGCTAGTATTATATCACTCACCTCTTGACATGATATACCGGGGGTTAAGCTGCCCCCGATGCGAGGTACACCTCGTGCAAACAGGTGACTATGATTCGAGAATACCACGCGTCCGGGGGCCTATGCGAGCTACGCAGAGTTCCGTGTTAGTGCGGTCTATGTGGCCATGCGGACTGCGAGTCCAGGACGATGCCGGGGAGTAGCTACCTTCGATGCGGGGAATACCTCATGCAGGCTTATGTGTGTGGCCTATGCGAGTCGCGGAAGTTCCAGATTAGACGCGACATTGATATCGCGCGAGCGGGCCGCTTCGATCATGTGGCGGTCTAGAAATACCTCGTGATACGCTTTATGGCATTGTTGGTACCGTGGTTTTAGTAGGGCTATGCCTTCGCACTTACCCCGCAGACGGTTTTATTATGACACAGGTGGACTCGTGTTCATGTGTATTCCTTGGTGTTTTTATATCATGGATCGCCATGAGGAAGGAATTCCACCGCATGATTGATATTGTGGGCATGAGACCCATGGTTATATTTGAGTGATGACTTTAAGGCGTGAGTCCCCGAATTGACATATTGCTTACATATCAGGTATCTTAAATTGGTTATCATAAATGTCTTCGCTTTATATAGACTATTATGATTTCATTTACGTATTTTTTCGCCACATACTTGGTACCGTTGTAATCGACCTCTTTCGGGCCGTTCATGCCGCAGTAGAGGTACACCAAGATTGATCCTCGCTCATGTGGTCACAGCGCTTGGGAAGCTCCATTTCTCCGAGGCTTATCAGCCGTATAGTCCGTCGTTGTAGGTACTTACATTCGTGGTATGGCGGGGCCCTGTCCCGTCATTATGGTTATAACATTCTTAGAGGTTTGTAGTACTGTTGTGGGCAGAGTTTGTAAAAAGGGATGTAATTGTTCGGATTCAAGTTTATATATATATATATGCCGAAAGGCAACTTTTCTCAGATAAACTGTTTCTCACTTCATATTATTTCATGTCTTGTTTTATATTCCACGATTACTCGATGTATGTCTACTGGGTGCCCGTAGCACGACCACGCCCGGTTCGGGTCGTGACAAAAGTGGTATCAGAGCCGTTAATCCTCGGAAAGTGTCTACAAACCGTATCTAGTAGAGTCTTGATTATCGGTGTGTTAGGCACCACACCAATAATCGTGAGGTCAGAGATATTTAGGATCGTGTCCATTCTTCTCACTCGAGATCGTGCCTTAGAGTTGTGTTACAAGTCGGACCTCTAACGTATTCCTTTCCTTACCGATTATGCCTCCGCAAGGCAACCCGGCCCGAAGGCAAGGCAAATGAGGAGCTGCGAGTAGAGCAGAGAGGGTTACGAGGGCACAGGCCCAATCATCACCTGAGGTGGTGCTTCATTCGGGGAGTTCTCGCACGCCACCACTTCACAGAGTTTAGCCCGGCAGTTAGCTCCATCACGACCATGATATTTGAACCTTCGCCCACGACCATGAGCGTAAAGTATAGATTGCAAAGAGACGACCCTGTTACTAGCTAGGGATGTAGCAACCAGAGAGTATATTATGTACCGATTTATCACGGGTCTTGATGACTATCTAAGAGAGGGTTGTGCAAGAATAGATCTTCAGTCAGGCATGAGCATGGCCTGCGTACGGGCTTATGCGTAGCAGGCCGAGAAACGTAGGGATCGACGGGTTAACCAAGATCAGCAGAAGAGGGCCAGATCGGCAGGGTCCTTTGGTAACTTTCGAGGCGAACCGCCTCAGCAGCAGACTGGATATGCATCTCCGCCAGTGCAGAGTGGTCCTCCATAGGGTTCAGGACATTCGGGGTATGCCGGAGTTGGTCAGAGCTCCAGGGCTTCTGGTTCACAGCTATACGTAGGCTCTAGCCAGCCGGGTTCAGTTTTTCCTCAGTGTTCACAGTGTGGCAGGCGTCATCCCGGGGAATGTCGTCTTTTTATTGGTGTTTGTTTTACCTGCGGCCGTCAGGGCCATGTGTCGAAAGGATGTCCAAGTAGGAGGGATGTAAGTAGGAGGACTCAGCCTACCAGATCAGTTGCGGATTCAGTAGTTCGGAGAGGAAGGGGTGTTAGCCAGAAGAGGCCACCCCCACCTCGGTGTGGCCGTTGTGGTAAGTGTCATGTGGAGTGTCGACTTCTTCGACAACTTGTTATGCTTGCGACAGCAGGCCATTTTGTGAGAAATTGTCCACCGCAGGTGGCGCGGATGTAGAGACTCAGCCTTCAGGATCAGTGGCTAGTTCATCACCTTCCCTAGCTATGCGCCCAACAGGGCAGGATGGATTAGAACGACAAATGGGAGTGAAGCATTAGATACAGGTATATCATTAACCCTCTAGAGATTAGTATGTGTGATAAGATGAGTATATCTTAAGTGTTATGTTCAGATAGCATTGTGTTAATTGTGATTAGAAATCATGGTTAGTTAAAAGGGTAAGATTGGGGATAGGGAAAGTGTGAGCTTTAGAATATTATACGTGGAGACCTTAGAGGCGAGGCCATCTTGAGTAAAAGATATATTTTTTTATGACCCTTATCGGAGTGCATAGTACACGTGAGATATGCTGGTGTGATAAGTCCCTGAGTGGTATGAAATATAAGAGGGTAGTTGAGCTAAGAAGACCGCTAGGTTTTCGTGACTCGGTGGTGAGATTGTTCCGGATCGGAGAACAAGAGCTTGACGCAAAGTGGGTCGGGTTGAGGCCATGTCGCGGGTCAACCCGCAGCCCGGTTTGGGGTGGGGTCAATTCGAGGTAGGTCCCGCCAGGTGGTGGGGTCATGAGGGTTTTAGGCCCAAGTTTAGTTAACCAGCGTATGAGTTCGTGGATGCGTTCGACCAGTAGTCAGGCCGATGGGGTCAGCCCATCTTGTCTTATAGTCGACCGCTTACTCAAAGATGGGTTATGCGAGATGTTATATATCGGGAAGGTTGTAAGGCTGCACGAGGTGCCTACTTTCACCTTATGACAGGCAGTGGAGCCCAGGTTACGGCTATTTATTTTTCTGGAAGTTTTACCAGGCAGGGTTAGGAACTCAGTGAGTCTCAAGACGTGCATTTACCCTGCCGTTGTTTGGATTTCAAGGGTAGCCGAGGATTGTTGCCTCTGTTGAGGAGTGTTTTATAGCTACCATTTCAAGATTCTGATGTCGCCTTATGAAGCCTTGTATGGGCGGAAGTATAGTATGCCGGTCGACTGGTTCGATGTTGGAAAGGTTCAGATAGTGGGTACATACTTGTTTCAGCAGGATGTGGATAGGGTAAAGCTTATCCAGAAAAGGTTATTGGCAGCTCAGAGTCAATAGGAGTCGTGCGGATAATCGGCGTCGACACTTGGAGTTCAGGTTGACGGTGGGTTTTCTTGAAGGTACCACCCCGGAAGGGCGTGACGAGATTTGGAAAGCAGGGGAAACTTAGCCCAAGGTACTTTGAGCGTTTTCAAGATCATTTGGAAAATAGGCCAGGTTGCCTATAAGGTAGCATTGTCTTCCGACGTAGAAGGCAGTACATCCGGTCTTTCGTGTTGCTATGATCGGAAAAATATCGGAGATCCATCCAGAGTGTTCCCAGTTAATGATGACCAAGTTGGAGCTAGTAACCCCGAGCTATTGGAAACTGAAGCAATAACGGAAAGGTGGTACGTATAGTAGAAAGAGTTCGAGTGTACGAGGAGGGTACGACGAGTGAGGGAAGAAGTGAACATGTGTTAAGAGAATAGAAGTAATCGTTTCTTATGGGAAGTAAAAGTGCGAAGGGAGTATCTTTTAAACTTTGGGTGGGGACTTTTGTGATGTTAGAGGTGATTCCTCGTGGACTTGGATGTAAGTATTTGCGCGGGTGTTTTCTGTGGCCATGTGTGGCATTTGCAAACTGGTTAAGCTATGAGGAACTTGATCGTTATCTGTCTTGAGAAGGAACATTCGGGACGAATGTTTCTAAGGAGGGGAGAATGTTATACCCCTTATTTTCAGAGTATGTACGTGAGGGCGTACGTATAAAAGTTTAAGCCTTAAGTAGGAAAAGGGACGAAATTTGTGCACAACTAGCGAAAAGAGTTGCTTTCCGACGAAACGTTTTTAGGACCTTGCGAAGGGAAAATTATGGTTGCGACATTTATAATTTTTATGGATTTTTCCGAGAGACGAAATATTTTGGACCAACGAGATGGCGACATGTGTCACCCTCAAGTTGGCGGAATTGGTGGACGATTTTCTTGGCACGTTTTTGTCATTTTTGTTGCCTAAAACATTTGGTCAATGTTTTGTAGATATTTTGTGTGGTAGATGGGTAAGGTGGGACCCACACACACTTTTCCAAATCTTCACCCTCCACTTGCCTTAATCTTGGCCATTGAAAGTCCTATAAATACCCCCCTTGAGTTGAAGACTTCTTCATCCACTCCATATTTTCTAAGTCTTGAAAATCCCTCTCCCCCTTAGTGTAGCTCTCGTCCAAGAGCTCCTCCTCGGAAGGCCCTCTACCGAAAGTACCCCCTTGGTAGAAAAGTATTCTCCAAGTATTGTTACTATTCCAAAATACCTTGGCCCAAATACCTTGTAGTATTCCAAGGTTACCCATATACTAAAAGCCCAGAAATACTATTATACTTCCCTTCAGTCACAAAACGAAACCCTAAGGGAAAATCTTCATAATTGGTTGAAGTATTAAGAAGAAGTTGCGTAGAACTTCTAAGGGTTGGTTGGAGCGGGTTGGAGCGCCCAGAGTAGGAGCTAAATGTTGCTCAGGATCGACATTAAATCTTGGATAATTTTGGGCTTATCGAGGTAAATACTCTTGTCCTTCTATTGTAATTGGAAATTACATACTGTGGTAGTATAGAAATGAGTATAACATATATAGAAGGATGGTATAAGAGAAGAGAATTGAATTGAAATCACATCAGAAGAATATTAAAGAAGAAGATTGAACTGTACTTACATAGATCAGATTTATCAGAGACTCGTAGTTTAATGGGTAGGGAAGTGCTTCCCGATTTTCCGTAGAATAGAGAACCCTCTGCTTAGAATATTCTGCAGAGTAGTCTAGACGTTGATAGACGTATATGGCCTTTATAGGTTGAAAGTTCTGCGAGTAGCATGTTCTACTTGAAAGGTGGACAAGGCTAGCCGAGTTATAGCGGTGGAGCGTTTTGCTATTTGTCGATAATCGTCGCGAGGTATGTGATTCTTCCTATCCTCTTGAGCATGATATTTTAAAAGAATATATATAGTACGGTAGACGTACGTGTGTTAACTGAACGTGGTTTTACTGCAATGTCTTCTGACTTGAGTCTAAATAATAAGAATCTTGAAGTATTTCAAAAGAATTAAGAATCGTTTTTGAAAGAAGAGTAATACTTGGTTTTAAAAGCTTGAGAGTTATACTAGCTTTATGGGAAGTTAGGTATAACGACTTAAGAGAGATAAAAGGAACAGTTTACTTAATTGTTTATGAACGCCTTATATTGATTTCGGAAATGAGAATAAGTATCGAACAAACCACTGCAGCGCTAATAAAGGGATATGTATTGACTAATTAAGTATTATTAAAACCAGTAGAAACCTCCATCTGCATAGAAGCTAAGATGAGACAAAATGATATTACATTTCCTAGATCATGACTGCTTTAATAAGATTGTTATGAACAAGAATAACCTACTCACACATAAGGCGTATGTTTCTCAAATTGTTTTAAAAGAGAATTATATTATTAAGTGATTAAGACTATGAACTATGAAACCTTTCGAAAATAAGAGACTTGAGTATTTGAACTTAGGCAAACTTGAACTTTTGGAAAAGAAGGTTGTTACTTGTCTTTAAAAAGGGAAATTGTTTTGGTTTACTTAAAAAGATAGTCACTCTATTTTAATACTACGGGTATCGTGTGACTCTTGTGAAAGAAACATGATCTTTTTAAAGATATAATGTATGAAGTACTTTGGGGATAAAAACCCGAACTTGTTGGCATAAAATAGAAAGTACCTTGTGTGAATAACTTGACTATGTTGGTTTGTGATAGCCTTGTAATACTTTCTTGTTGATTTGATAAGTAAGCATGTTAGGATGCTACGTGCGTTAGTGTCTTGTGATGATTGTGTAAGGGGGTTTCCCTTATTGTGCTTATGTTGTTTAACGATAAGCCGTTGTGCTAGTATTATATCACTCACCTCTTGACATGATATACCGGGGGTTAAGTTGCCCCCCGATGCGAGGTACACCTCAGGCGGTCTGTGTGACTATGATTCGAGAATACCTTATGCGGGTCCAGGGGGCCTATGCGGAGCTACGAGAGTTCCAGGTTAGTGTGCGGTCTATGTGGCCATGCGGACTACGAGTCCAGGACGATGCCGAGGAGTAGCTACCGACGCGGGAATACCTCACGCGGCCTATGTGTGTGGCCTATGCGGAGCTGCGGGAAGTTCCAGGATTAGACGCGCACATTGATACTGCGGGCGAGTGGCCAACTTCGATCATGTGGCGGTCTAGAAAGACCTCGTGATACAGTTTATGGCATTGTTGCATCGTGGGTTTTAGTAGTGGCTATGCCTTCGCATTACCCCAGACGGTTTTATTATGACACAGTGGGACCCGGTGTTCATGTATTCCTTGGTGTTTTTATATCATGGATCACGGTGAGGAAGGAATTCCACCGCATGATTGATATTATGGGCATGAGACCCATGGTTATATTTGAGTGATGACTTTAGGCGTGAGTCCACGACTTGACGATCGCTACATATTGTGTATCTTAAATTGGTTATCATATATGTCTTCTATTTTATATAGACTATTATGATTTCATTTACTGATTTTCGCCACATACTTGGTACTGTTATCGACCTCCTTCGGCGGGCCGCTCATGCCGCAGTAGGTACACCAAATGTTGATCCTCGCCATGTGGTCACAGTCATTGGGAAGCTCCGTTTCTCCGAGGCTTATCGGTGGTATAGTCCTCGCCAGTAGTACTTACATTCGTGGTATGGCGGCCCTGTCCCGTCATTATGGTTATAACATTCTTAGAGGTCAGAGTAATGCTTAGGCGAGTTTGTAAAAGGATGTAATCGTTGGATTCAAGTTTATATATATATATATATATATGCCGAAAGGCACCTTTTCTCAGATAAACTGTTTCTCACTGCATATTATTTCATGTCTTGTTTTATATTCCACGACACTGATGTATGTCTACTGGGTGCGCCGTAGGCACTATCACGCCCGGTTCGGGTCGTGACACCACTTTATTTTCGGATTTTTGGCATTACGGATATTTTCGGAAGACGAAATATTTTGGACGAGTAGGGGGGCGACACGTGGCACCCCCATGTGGCTCATTGGCCGAAAATTAGGGGGACCACATGGCTTGGACGTTTTTGTGGGGGACAAGTGGCAAGCCACTTGTCCCATTTTTGTGGTAGACATTGGGTTGGCAAATTACCCACACACTTGGACCCAATCTTCACCATACACTTGCCTTGATCTTGACCATTGATTTCTCTATAAATACCCCCTTTGTTGCAAGACTTAATTTCATCCACACTTGAAATATCTTTCCAAGGCAAATTCTCCCTCCCTCCCTTAGTGTTCTCGCCTAACCCCACTTTGTGAAGAAATACTTCAAGTATTGTTGTATTATCCCAAATACCTTAGCCTAGTATTCCTAGTAGTATTCCAAAGTTATTTCAATACTAAGAGCCGGAAATACTACTTTATTCCAATAGTCGCAAAATGAAGCCCTAGAAAAATCTTCATAGTTGGTTGAAGTGTTAAGATAAGTTGTTTAGAAACTTCTAAGGATTGATTGGAGCGGGTTGGAGCGTAAGGAAGTGGAGCTAAACGTTGCTCGGGATCGACTTATAAATCTTGGATAATTTTGGGCTTATCGAGGTAATGATCTTTATCCCCTATCAGAATTGGAGATTACATGTCAGAGTAATATATAATTGAGTATATGATTTATGGAAGGATGATTATAAAGAATTGAATCAGATTTACATTGACCGTATTTACAGAGACTTGTAGTATTATTGTGGGCGGTTTGTACACGTCCGGTTAGACGGTAACCCCTGGAGTTGTTGGCTGGTAGCGGGCCTTGATAGGAGGAGATTTATGTGGTTGCGGGGGAGGTCTTGCGAATTTTCCGTAGAATATGGAACCTTGTATTTAGAAATGTTCTACGAAGGATCTAGAAGTTGATAGACGCTGTGACCTTTATAGGTTGAAGTTCACGAGTAGCATATTCTACTCGGGTGGAAAAGGCTAGCCGAGTTATAATACTTTGGAGCGCTTTTGCTAATTGTCGATAATCGTCGTTAGGTATGTTAAACTCTTCCAATCTTTTCTAGCATGATTGTGGGAACTATGTAGTAAGGTAGACGTACTAGTGCTAAACGAATTTGTTTTGTATAAAACATAAAGTGTTATAACGGCTTTATGGGAAGTTTGTTATAACAACTTTATGTAGGTAAAGAAATGGTTTGTGGTTTTTAAAAGATAAGAGACTTAACTTATAAATGACTTGATGTGAATTATTAAGGACTTGGTTTGTGTTAAAAAGTTGTGAAACCGCATTTATGAGAAATGGGTAATTGGGTTTTAAAAAGGAATAAATTATATTGATTTCAGAAATGAGAATAAGTATCGAACAAACCACTGCAGCGTTAATAAAGGAAAATGTATTGACTAATTAATTATTATTAAAACCAGTAGAAACCTCCATCTGCATAGAAGCTAAGATAAGACAAAATTGTATTACATTTCCTAGATCATGGCTACTTTAATAAGATCATTAATAACAAGCATTGAATTTTCTTAAATTCCAAAGTAAGGAACTTGATTTCTAAAAGAAAAGGGACTTGAGGAATTGAAGAGTTTTTGGTTTTCTCTTAAAATGGTTTAAAAAGAAGGCATGGTTTTGTCTTAAAATGGTTTAAAAAGAAGGCATGGTTTTGTCTTAAAATGGTTTAAAAAGAAGGCATGGTTTTGTCTTAAAATGGTTTAAAAAGAAGGCATGGTTTTATCTTAAAATTGGTTTTAAAAGAAAGCATGGTATTGTCTTGGTTTATTTCAAAAGAAGGTGTGGAAATGGTTTTGGTTTACTTGAAATGATAATTACTCTATTTTTGATACTATGGGTATCGTATGACTTTTGTAAAAGAAAGGGATCTTTTGAAAGAATTTAAGTACGTAGTATTTTAGGGTTAACACCCGGATTGTTGGCACAAAATAGGAGTACTTGAGTTTATATAAATGGTGAACCAATTTGTTGTAATAAAATGAAAGTCTATGAGTACGTTGAACTTGCCTATGCTTGATGTGATAACCTTTGTTGTGCAAGTGTTTTGATTCTGTGCTACCGAGTCTCTCGATGAGGGCCATTATCCGTTGATTGATGGACATACTGACACGATGGGTGGCCCACGGGTATGCTTCCACTAGGAGTGTTGTCTTGTTATATCCTTGGACCCATCGACACGCGTTGGCCCACGTATGGTTTCATTAGGATTGTTGTTCCATGGACTAGCTCTCCATGAGGTTTACCGATTCGCCTGGTATCCGTAGCTAGCCCTCGCATTTGCCCCGGTCGCCGATGCGCAGTTGGTTCTCGTAGTTGGCTTCGACTTGCCCCGATCGTTCTTGATAGTGTCATTCCATGGACCAGCCTCCACGGGTTTTACCGATTCGCCTCGTATCCGTGGTTGGCTCGCATTTGCCCGGCCGTGGCTGATTCGGCTTTGGATCCGTAGTTAGCCTTCGCGACTTGCCCTGCTCAGTTTTGTGGCGGTCTCGTGATTACGCCTTGGTACCGGTAGTTGGTTCGATTTGCCCCCGCCACCCGCGGACGCAGTGGATCTCGTAGTTGGTCTCGCATTGCCCCGCGTCGCCTTCATGGCGAAGTCTCGTGATCACGCCGTATCCGTAGTTAGCCCTCGTACTTGCCCCCGTCAGCTACGTGACGCGGCTTTTGTATCTGGTAGTTAGCCTTCGTACTTGCCCCGTGTCAGCTTCGTGGTATAGTTATATAGTATTGTTGGTACAACTTTGGTATCTGGTAGTTGGCTTTCGTACTTGCCGGCCGATTGATGACGCGCTTTGATCCGTAGCTATGCCTTCGCATTTGCCCCGCACGGTTTATGACACAGTGGGACACGTGTTCATGTGTAATCCTTGGTGTTGTTTTATCATAGACTGCCGGCAGTGAGGAAGGAATTCCACGGGCATGATTGATGTTGTAGGCGTGAACCCATTGTTATATTTGAGTGATGACTTTGAGGGCGTGAGTCCCTGACTTGACATGATCGCTTATATGTCATGTAATCGTAGTTTGTTATCATACATGTCTCCCGCTTTATATAGACTATTATGATTTCATTTACGATTTTCGGGCCACATACTTGGTACCAGATCGACTTCCTTCGGGCCGCGCTCATGCCACGGTAGGTACACCGATTGTTGATCCTCGCCATAGGATCACAGCCAAGCTTGGGAAGCTCCGTTTCTCCGAGGCTTATCTTTCGTATAGTCCTCGCCGCCAGGTACTTACATTCGTGGTATGGCGGGCCCCGTCCTCGTAGTTGTGGTTACATTCTAGAGGTCCAGTAGTACCGTTGTAAGCGTGGTTTGTAAAGGATATGACTGTTCAGGTATATATATGCAAAAAGGTAACCGTTTTGGTTAGCCTGTTTCTTATTTTATCTTGTTTCATGTTTAAGTTTTTATTTCCGCTGATTTTCTCTGATGTTGTATCACTGGGGTGCCCGGGGTAAGGCACCGGGCCGCGCCCGGGTCGGGTCGTGACAGAGCTCGGCAGATAGATTTATGATGTTGAGGCGAATCCGCGACGGTTCGGGAATACAGATCGAGTTTGACTCATCGCTCGCATGTCCCCGCTTTAGTGCGCATACGGAGGATAGAGTGCACCGATATGTCACAGGACTTGACGATTATCTACTAAAGGGTTGTACAAGAGTAGCTCTTCAGTCAGGCATGGACATTGCCCGCGTACAGGCTTATGCACAGCAGACTGAGGAACGTAGAAATCGACGGATTAACCAAGATCAACAGAGGAGGGCCAGAACAGCAGCGTCCTTTGGTAAATTTCGAGGCGGACCTTCTCAGCAGCAGACTGGTTAGGCGCCTCCGCCAGTACATAGTGGTCCTCCGCGCACTTCGTGACATTCGGTATGCAGGAGTTGGTCGAACTCCGTGGTTTCTCGTTCACGATTTACATAGTTCTAGCCACCAGATTCGCTTTTCTCGGTGTTCACTATGTGGTAGATGTCATCCCGAAATGTCGTTTTTTACTAATGCTTGTTTTACCAAACCGTCGAGGCCATGCGAGGATAGAATGTCCTAGTAGGAGGATACATGTGGGATGACTTAGCCTACTGTGTCGCCATGGATTCATGGTTCGAGAGGAAGGGTGTTAGCTGAGAGAGGCCACCCCACCCTGTGACGGCCGCTGGTAGGTGTTTATGGGAGTGTCGACTACTTCGATAGCAACAATGCCATGACCCAGGCCATTTTGCGAGAAATTGTCCGACCAGAGGTGGCACAGAGATGTTACGACTCACCTTCGGATCGATGGTCGTTCATCACCTTCAGAGTTACGCCCAACAGAGCAGGATTTGATTAGAGCGACAGGAAAGTGAGGCAAGAGTTACGCAGATATCTTCACTTCAAGAGACTTGTTTAAGTCGTTATGGTAGGTACATGCGAGTGCTATGTACGGATAACATTGTGTTAGGTGTGGATTAGAAAACATGGGTAGTTGAAAAGGGTAAGTCCGGGACGAAAATGGTGAGCCTTAGAATTTATAATACTGGGACTCGATGCAAGCGCCGCTTGAGTGGATGATTTTACGGTTGGTCTTTGTCAAGTACTTGGTATGCGTGATATATATTGTGGGATAATTCCATGGGTAGTGTGAGATGGAAGTGGTAGCTTTCATGACGTGAATTGGTAAGATTGTTCCGGATCGGGAACGAGTTTAGTACGGTGGGTGGGTTGAGGCCATATCGCGACTCAACCCGCAGCCCGAATGCGCGGGTCGGTTGAGGTGGTCCCGCTAGATGATAAGTCACGAGGGTGTTAGGCCCAAGTTTAGGTAACCATCGACGAGTTGTGGATGCATTCGACCAGAGAGTCGGGCCGATGGGTCAGCCATCTTGTCTTTTAGTCGGGACCGCTTACTCGGCGGAGGTTACGCGAGACGTGGTATATCGTGAGGTTGTAAGGCTGCACGGTTCCTACTTTTATGGCGAGTGGAGCCCTGCCGCCATTTCTTTTGTTTCCGAGGTTTTACCAGTGGTTAGGAACTCAAAGTGAGTCTCGTGATTGCATTCACCTCTGGCCGGTGTGTTGATTTCGGGTAGCCGGAGGATTGTTGCCGCTGGGAGTATTATAATAGCTACCATTTCGATTCTGATGTCGCCTTATGCAGCCGTGTATGGGTGGAAGTGTAGGTTGCCGATCGATTGGTTCGATGTTGGCAAGGTTCAGATAGTGGGTCCATACTTGTTTCAGCAGGATGAGGATAGGGTGAAGCTTATCCAGAAGAGGTTATTAGCACCGTAGTCACCGAAGTCGTGCGGATAATCGGGCCGACACTTGGAGTTCAGTTGACTGGGTCTTCTTGAAGGTACCACCCCGGAAGGGTGTGACGAGATTTGGAAAGCAGGGGAAACTTAGCCCGAGGTACTTTGGGCCTTTTCAGATCGTTGTAGAATAGGCCAGGTTGCCTATAAGTTAGCACTGCGGTCCGACTTAGGAGGCAGTACGTCCGGTCTTCCATGTTGCTATGTTTCAGAAGAGTATCGGAGATCCATCCAGAGTGTTCCCAGTTAATGATAACCAAGTTAGAGATAGTAACCCTGAGATTTTGGAAACAAAAGCAATGACAGAAATGTGGTACGTATAGTAGGAAGAGTTCGAGTGTACGAGGAGGGTACGACGAGTAAGAAAAGAGGCGTAGATGTGTTAAGAAGATGGAAGTGTCCTTTTTATAAGTAAAGATGTGAAGAAAGTATCCTTTGGACCATGGGTGGAGCTAATGGTATTGTTATACGCTTTAGAGATGATTCTTCGTTGGCTTGGATGTGAGTTTTGCGCGTGTGTGGTATTATGGCCATGTGTGGCATAATTGGTTTCATAAGTATAGTAGGGAAGACTATACCGGCAGGTATGTTTGGAGACTTAGAAGGAACATTCGGGACGAATGTTTCTAAGGGGGGGAGAATGTTACACCCAGTAGTTCCAGAGTATGTATATGAGGACGCACGCATTTGAGAATACGACAAAAATCGGAAAGGAAGAAAGATGTGATTTTTCGACGGAAAAGTTTCCGGATTTTGTGAAGGAAAAAGGTTCGTTAATGGGAATTGGATTCCCAGATTTGATATTCGGACTTTTTGGAATATTTGAGAATTATGAAATTTTATTTCCGAAATTGGTCACGTGGGGCCCACGGGAGAATTTACGGTTTGTAGCCCACTTTATTTTCGGATTTTTGGCATTACAGATATTTTCGAGATGAAATATTTTGGACGAGTAGGGGCAACACGTGTCACCCCACGTGGCCATGTTGGTGACCGTGGCGATGTTGTCCTCGATTCGGTTAGTAGTGGACAAGTGGCTAGCCAACTTGTCCAAATTTTGTGTGGACATGTGGTTGTTTGAATCCACACCCACATGTCCCCAATCTACACCACACACTTGCCTAGATCGTGGCCCTTGATTTCTCTATAAATAGCCCCTTGTTTTCAAGACTTTAGTCATCCACACTTATGAGTTTCCACGGCAAAAATTCTTCCTCCCCCCTTAGTTGTTCTCGTCCAAACACCCCCCCTTTGAGTAGAAAATTCTTCAAGTGTTGGTATAGTCCCAAATACCTTAGCCTTGTATCCCTAGTAGTATTCTAAAGTTATCCCAACATAAGAGCCCGAAAATACTACTTTATTCCAATAGTCGCAAAATGAAACCCTAGGAAAATCTTCATAGTTGGTTGAAGTGTTAAGAGAAGTTGTTTAGAAACTTCTAAGGGTTGCTTGGAGCGGGTTGGAGCGTAAGGAAGTGGAGCTAAACGTTGCTCAGGATCGACTTATAAAACTTGGATAATTTTGGGCTTATCGAGGTACTGATCTTTATCCCCCTATTGTAATTGGAGATTACATGTTGTAGTAATGTATAATTGATTATATGAATTATGGAAGGATGATTAAAAAGAATTGAACTGTATTTGCATTGGACTGTATTTTCAGTAGACTTGTAGTATTATTGTGGGGCAGAATTGTACACGTCCGGTTAGACGTGTAACCCCCTCTGAGTTGTTGTCTTGGTAGCGGGCCTTGATAGTGGAGGTTATTTATGTGGTTGCGGGAGGTCTTGCCGAATTTTCCATAGAATATGGAACCTTGTACTTAGAAATATTCTACGGCGGATCTAGAAGTTAATAAACGCTGTGACCTTTATAGGTTGAAGTTCTACGAGTAGCGTATTCTACTTGAAGGGTGGAAAAGGCTAGCAGGGTTATAGTACTGTGGAGCGTTTTGCTAATTGTCGATAATCGTCGCGAGGTATGTGAACCTCTTCCTATCCTTTCTAGCATGATTGTTGTGAAATATATATAGTGCGGTAGACGCACGGGTGTTTAAAGGAATTTGATTTTCCTTTTGTGTCCTTGACTTGATTCCAAAGTTAAGTGACTTGTTATGAAATATTAAGGACTTGAATTATGTTAAAAAGTTGTAAAACCTCATTCATGAGTAATGGGTGTGTGGTCTTTTAAAGAATAAAGTTATCTTGATTTCGAAAATGAGAATAGTTATGCCGTTATGCTGGTATTATATCACTTACCCCCCTGACTTCTTATGCCGAGGGTTAGCCGCCCCCGATGCGAGGAATACCTCATGCGGGTCCATGGGACCTATGCGGAGCTGCGGGAGTTCCAGGATGATCACTCAGGTGTGTTACGCCGATGCGAGGAATACCTCATGCGGTCCATGTGACTATGCGGACTGCGGGAGTCCAGGTTGATGCCGAGGGTTAGCTACCCCCGATGCGAGGAATACCTCACGCGACCTAGCGGTCTACGCGATCGCGGAGTTCGAGGATTAGGCTCGCATAATGATACTATGGGCGATTGGCCTTTCTTCGATCATTATCGGCCAGAAAAGACCGCACGTTATATCTATTTTGCTCTTGTTTATCCGTGGCACTATGCGCGTTAAAAATCGTTGTTAAATGCGTATTTGTGAACCGGTTTTAAATGTTATGATTTTATTTCAAGATTTACGCTTCACATACTGGTACATGTTGTATCGACCTCCGGGGCCGCGTTCACGCCGCAGTAGGTACACCAGATTGTTGATCCTCGCCATAGATCACGTCATGCTGGGAAGCTCCGTTTCTCCGGAGGCTTATCTTGTGGTATGATTCCCTGAGAGTGTAGGTTCTTATACATTCAGGGGTATGGCGGGGCCCTGTCCCGTCGTTGTTGTTATAAAATTCTAGAGGTGCAGAGTACCGTTGTGGCGTGGTTTGTAAAAGGGATGTAATCGCTCGTGTTTAATCTTTTTTATATATATGCAGAAAGGTGACCGTTTTGGTTAGCCTATTTTTCTTATTGTATATCTTGTTTCATGTGTAAGTTTTTATTTTCGCTGATTTTCTCTGATGTTGTATCACTAGGGTGCCCGGGGTCGGGTCGTGACATGGGGTGACACGTGTCGCCCCCCTACTCGTCCAAAACCGTAAATTTCTCCCGTGGACCCCACGTGACCAATTCCGGAAATAAAATTCCATAATTCTCTAATATTCTAAAAAGTCCGAATACCAAATCTGGGAATCTAATTCCCATTAACGAACCTTTTTCCTTCACAAAATCCGGAAACTTTTCCGTCGAAAAATCACATCTTCCTTCCTTTTCAATTTTAATGTCGTATTCTCGTACGTACGTCCTCACATACATACCCTGGAACTACGGGGTGTAACATTCTCCCCCCCTTAGAAACATTCGTCCCGAATGTTCCTTCTAAGTCTCCAAGCATACCTGTGTCGGTATAGTCTTCCCTACTATACTTACGGAACCAATTATGCCACACATGGCCATAATACAACATACGCGCAATAACTCACATCCAAGCCAACGAAGAATCATATCTAAAGCGTATAACAATACTAATAGCTCCACCCATGGTCCAAAGGATACTTTCTTCACATCTTTACTTTATAAAAAGGACACTTCCATCTTCTTAACACATCTTCGCCTCTTTTCTTACTTGTCGTACCCTCCTCGTACGCTCGAACTCTTCCTAATATACGTACCACATTTCTGTCATTGCTTCAGTTTTCAAAATCTCGGGGTTACTATATCCAACTTGGTCATCATTAACTGGGAACACTCTGGATGGATCTCCGATACTCTTCCGAAACATAGCAACATGGAAGACCGGACGTCGCTTCCTAAGTCGGACGGCGGTGCTAACTTATAGCAACCCGCCTATTCTACAAACGATCCGAAAAGGCCCAAAGTACCTCGCTAAGTTTCCCATGCTTTCCAAATCTCGTCACACCCTTCCGGTGGTACCTTGAAGACCCACCGTCAACTCAACTCCAGTGTCGACGCCGATTATCCGCACGACTTCTGTTGACTCTGAGCTGCTAATAACCTCTTCTGGATAAGCTTCACCTTATCCACATCCTGCTGAGTCAAGTATGGACCAACTATCTGAACCTTGCCAACATCGAACCAATCGACCGACAACCTACACTTCCGCCCATACAAGGCTTCATAAGGCGCCATCCGAATACTGAAATGGTAGCTATTATAATACTCACTCAACAAGAGGCAAATAATCCTCTCAGCTACCCCTGAAATCAAAACACCGGCCCGTAACCTATCCTCAAATGTATGGATAATACGCGCTGTTTGTCCTGCCCGGCGGTGGATGCACATCGAGACTCACCGAGTTCCTAACCCCGCCGTAAAACCTCCGTAAAAAGAAATAGTCAGAACGGGCTCCACCGCTCGTCATAAAATAAAAGTAGGAACCCCGTGCAGCCTTACAACCTTCCTGATATATAACATCTCGCATAACCCTCCGCCGAGTAAACAGTCCTGATTGAAAGACAAGATGGGATGACCTCATCGGCCCGACTACTGGTCGAACGCATCCACAAACTCGTACGATGGTTACCTAAACTTGGGCCTAACACCCTCGTGACCCTATCATCTAGCGGGACCACCTCAAACTGATCCCACCACATTCCGGGCTGCGGGTTGACCCGCGATATGGCCTCAACCCGACCCACTTTGTACTAAACTCTGGTTCCTGGTCCGGAACAATCTCACTATTCAAGTCATGAGAATCTAGTGGTCTTCTAAGCTCAACTATCCACTTCCATTTCACACCACTCATGGACTTATCACCTGAATATACTCCACGTATACAATGTACCCCGACAACGATCAAACGTACAATCCTTTACTCACGACGGCCTTGCATCTAAGGTCTCCATGGTTATCTGTATTCTATGGCTCACAATCTCCATGGCCCCAAACTTACCCTTTTCAACTAACCATGTTTTCTAATCACAACTTACACAATGCTATCTGAACATAACACTTAACATTAGGTCATCATATCACGCATACTAGTCTCTAGAGGGTTAAGGATATACCTGTAACTATTGCTTTACTTTCCCTTTGTCTCACTAACCAAAGTCCTGCCCTGCGGGGCGCATAGCTAGAGAAAGCGATGAACCACCCATCGATCCCGGCGTGAGTCTCTACATCCGCGCTACCTGGTCGGACAATTTCTCGCAAATGGCCTGCTGGCCGCAGCATAACAAGTCGTCAGTAGTACGACACTCCCACAATGACACCTACCACAACGGCCACACCGAGGGTGGCCTCTCTGGCTAACACCCTTCCTCTCCGAACCATCAATCCAAGAATCGACACGGTAGTCGAGTCATCCCATCTGTATCCCTCCTACTAGGACATTCTCTCCTCACATGGCCCTGACGACCGCAGGTAAAACAAGCATTAGTAAAAAGACGACATTTCCCGATGACGCCTACCACATAGTGAACACCGAGGAAAATCAACTGGGCCGCTAGAACCTATGTAAATCTGTGAACCAGAAAACCTGGAGCTCTGACCAACTCCTGCATACCCCGAACGTCCTGAAGCCTATGGAGGACCACTCTGTACTGGCGGAGGCGCATAATCGACTGGCGAGAAGGTCCGCTCGAAAGTTACCAAAGGACCTCGTTGTTCTCGCCTCTTCCTGGCGATCTTGGTTAATCCGTCGATCTCTACGTTCCTCAGTCTGCTGCGCATAAGCCTATACGCGGGCAATGTCCATGTCTGACTGAAGAGCTACTCTTGTACATCCCTTCACTAGATAATCATCTAGACCCGTGATATATCGGTGCACACTATCCTCTATGTCCGCCACTAAAGCGGAGACATAACGAGCCATCGATTCAAACTCTACATTGTACTCCCGGACCGTCCGCCCGTTCTGCCTCAACATCATAGTCTATCTGCCCGAGCTCTCCTCATCTGCGAGGGCAAGAAGTGTGTAAGAAATGCCTCTGAGAACTCGTCCCAACCAGCTGGAGGCACATGATCCCCCCGGGATAGTTCCCACGAATCAAACCTGTCGACCGCAGTATCACGCAGCCGATGTGAACCCAATACCACCGACTCTGTCTCTAAGGTCTTGATCACTTTCATGATCCGCTGCAACTGTCGAATAAACTCCTGAGGATCTTCCTCAGTTCTCAATCTATAGAACTCGGGTGGACTGCAACTCAAGAAGTCCCAAAATCTCAAACTATCGGATCTAGGGTGAACTACTGGTACTACCGGAACCTCCGACTCTCGTCTGTCCTCATTCCTAGCCACAAGCCTAGCTAGTAACTGGGCCATCTCCTTGTAACTCATATCCTCGGCTCCTGGTCGTGGAACTGAGACTCGGTATCGTGGTCTCGTGAGCTACCGCCGCCGCTCTAAACTCTCCGGGCTAGCGCCGCAGAACTCCCATCCAAGTACCACCTTAGATAAAGACTGGGCTTGTGCCCTGGTAACCCTCTGTATTCTACTCGCAGCCTCCTCTCGCCGCCTTGCTCTTCGGGCTCGTTTCAAGGCAGAGTCATAACTAGCACATATGAATACGCCGATGAGTCCAACTTATAACACAACTCTAAGGAACGATCTCGAGTGAGAAGAATGGAAACCAATCCTAAATATCTCACGCTTCCTCGATTATAGGTGTGCACAACACGCCGATAATCAAGACTCTACAAGATACGGTCAGAGACACTTTTCCGAGGATTAATCGCTCGATACCACTTTTGTCACGACCACTCGCCCGCGATCGTGCCTTACCCCGGGCACCCTAGTGATACAACATCAGAGAAAATCAACGGAAATAAAAACTCATAAAAGATAAACAGTGAAATAAGAAAACAGGCTAACCAAAACGGTTACCTTTCTGTATATATAAATAAAAACATGAACAGTTACATACTTTACAAACCCTGCCCACAACAGTACTACAGACCTCTAAAAGTTTTATAACAACAACGACGGGACATGGCCCCGCCATACCCCTGAATGTATAAGAACCTACAATCTCAGGGAATCATGCCACAAGATAAGCCTCCGGAGAAACGGAGCTTCCCAAAACGTTGAACTGTGATCCTATGAGCGAGGATCAACAACTGGTGTACCTCTACCTGCGGCATGAACGCAGCCCGCCGAAGGAGGTCAGTACAACAGGTACCAAGTATGTGAAACTGAAACTACTGAGATTAAATCATAATAATTTGTATAAAAAAATAGGAGACATGTATGATAACCAAACTACAATACACACAATATATAAGCAGTCATGTCAAGCCAGGGACTCACGCCCTCAAAGTCATCACCCAAATATAACCATGGGTCTCATGCCCACAATATCAATCATGCCCGTGGAATTCCTTCCTGACTGCCGGCAGTCCATGATATAATAACATCAAGGAATACACATGAACACCAGGTCCCACCTGTGTTATAAAAACCATACGGGGTTAGTACGAAGGCATAGCCAACTACTAGAACCTACCGTACCAACAATGCTATAAAACTGTATCGCGAGGTCTTTCTAGACTGCCAAATGATCGAAGCTGGGCCATTCACCCTCAGTATCATTGTGCGAGCCTAATCCTGGAACTCCCGCAGTCCGCATAGGCCACCTAGGCCCGCATGAGGTATTCCTCGCATCGGGGGTAGCTAACCTGCGGCAACATCCTGGACTCCCGCAATCCGCATGGCCACATGAACCGCATGAGGTATTCCTCGCATCGGCGTAACACACCCGGAGTGATTCCTGGAACTCCCGCAGCTCCGCATAGGTCCCATGGACCCGCATGAGGTATTCCTCGCATCGGGGGTAGCTAAACCGCGGCAACAAAACAAGTCAGGGGGGTATGTGATGTAATACAAGTGTAACCGGCTTATCGTAAACAACATAAGCACAACAAGAAAACCCCATTCACATAAAAGTCCCAAGATACTAACACCCGTAGTATCCTAGCATTTTTACTTATCAAACCAACAAGAAAGTATTACAAGGCTATCACAAGCAAAACATAGGCAAGTCACTCACACAAGGTACTTTTATTTCATGTCAACAAATCCGGGTTTTAACCCCAAAGTACTACATACTTCAACTCTCTTAAAAAGAACCCTTTTTAAGTACAAAATCACGCGATACTAATACCCGTAGTATCATTCATAGAGTAACTATCATTTTAAGTAAATCAAAACAACATCATGCCCTCTTTTTAAACCAAAACAAGACAATACCATGCCTTCCTTTAAAACAAAGACACTTTTATTTTTTTAAAGTCAAGTAGCAATATACTTTTTAAACCAAGTGTCTTACTCTTTTCAAAACAAGTAACCTATACCTTTAAATCAAGTTACTTCTCCTTTCCAAAATCAAGTTGTTTATAAGTCAAGTCTCTTTACTTTCAAAAATCAGTCTCATAATCTTTAAATCATATCTCATATCTTTTAAGGAAACCAACCTCCAACTTTTAAAATGTCAAGTTATCATTTTAAATCTAATAATAAAACCATTCTTTTGTTTTCATAAAGTCGTTATAACTAACTTCCCATAAAGCTATTATAACACTTTATGTTTTCAACCAACCAAAAACAACTATTCTCATTTCCGAAATCAAGATAATATCATTCTTTAAAAGACCACGCACCCATTACTCATGAATGAGGTTTTACAACTTTTTAACCTAATTCAAGTCCTTAATATTTCATAACAAGTCACTTAACTTTAGAATCAAGTCAAGGACACAAAAGGAAAATAAAATTCCTTTAACACACGTGCGTCTACCGCACTATATATATTTCACAAATATCATGCTCAAGAGAATAGGAAGAATCACATACCTCGCGACGATTATCGACAATTAGCAAAAACGCTCCAAAGTACTATAACCTTGCTAGCCTTTTCCACCCTTCATGTCACGACCCGACCCCGGGCCCGTGGATCGTGTTTACCTCGCACTGTCACGACCGTTCGGCCCGTGGATCGTGCCTTACCCGCGCACCCAAGTAGTCATACATCAGAGAAATCAGCGGAAGATAAAACCACCAAGATATGACACCGTATAAATAAGACACGCTTTAGGAAAAAGTTGCCTTTCGCATATATGTATATAAATACCCCAAAATGAAGCGATTCATCCCAACCTTACAACAGTCTACGGACCTCTAAGAGTTTAAAACAACAATGGCGGACAGGGGCCCCGCCATACCTGAATGCAAATATCTACAACGACGGGACCGTACCAAAATGCTAAGCCTCCGAGAAACGGAGCTTTTCCAACGCCAAAACGGTGATCCTAAGAACGGATCAACGAGAAGTACCTTTACTAGCGGATGAACGCAGCCCCGGCGAGGTCGAGATAACAGTACCAAGTATGTGAAATCAAAATATCAGAAATGAAATCATAGTAGTCTATATAAAGCAGAGACATGTATGATAACCAAAACTACGATCACAATAAATAGCGATCGTGTCAAGTCGTGACTCACGCCTCAAAGTCATCATAAAACCGCACGGTAAGTACGAAGGCATAGCCGACTACTAAAACCTACAAGACAAACAAGGTCGTAAATCAGATCATGAGATCTGTCTGCACTCCACATGATCAAAGCCGCCACTCGCCGCAGATCTAATGTGCGCGTAGCCCTCGAACTTCCCGTAGCTCGCATGGGCCACTCCGATGGCCCGCATGAGGTATTCCCGCATCGAGAGTAGCTACTCCCCAGCCGTCTGGACTCGCCGTCCGCAGCCACAAAGACCGCGTGACCACAAGCGGCCGTGATACTAACCTCGAACTCCGTAGTTCCGCGATAGGCCATACTGCACTGCATAAGGTATTCTCGAATCATAGGTCACTAGACCCGCTGAGTCTACCTCAGACGGAGGGCGCCAACCCGGAATCATGAGTGATATAATATCATCATAACCCTTATCGTTAAACAACCTAAGCACAACAAGGAAAAACCCCTTTACACAAACATCACAAGATACTAACTCACGTAGCATCCTAACATGTTTACTTATCAAGTCAACAAGAAAGTATTACAAGACTATCACAAATCAATACAATCAAGTTATTCACACAAGGTACTTTCTACATTATGTTAACAAGTTCGGTTTTTAGCCCCAAAGTACTTTATGTATTACTCTTTTAAAAGATCCGCTTTTCACAAAAGTCACACAATACCCGTAGTATAAAAATAAAGTGATTATCTTTTGAAGTAAATCAAAACACTTCTCTTTGTAAAATCAAGTAACAACATTCTTTTCCCAACGCTCAAGTTTGCCTAATTTCAATTACTCAAGTTTCTCATTTTCGAAAGGTTTCGTAGTTCATAGTTTTAATCCTTTAAAACAATTTGAGAAACATATACCTTATGTGTGAGTAGGTTATTATTGTTCATAACAATCTTATTACAAAGATCATGATCTAGGAAATGTAATATCATTTTGTCTCATCTTAGCTCCTATGCAGATGGAAATTTCTACTGGTTTTAATAATACTTTACTTAGTCAAAACATTTCCCTTTATTAGCGCTGCTGTGGTTTGTTCGACATTCATTCTGATCGGTAAAACACCATTCCTTTTGAAAACCAAAAATACTATTTACTCACGAATGAGGTTTCACACTTTTTCACATTAGTATAATTAAGTCATGTCTCTTATTTTCTTGAATCAATAAATCATTCTTTTTATCACTCTTAAGCCGTTATACCTAACTTCCCATAAAGCTAGTATAACTCTTAAGCTTTTAAAACCAAGTGTTACTCTTAAAAAGGTTTCTTAATTCTTTTGAACTACCTGCATTCTTTTATTCAGGCTTAAGTCAAAAGACATTGCCGTACTTATTATTCAGGCTTAAGTCCGAAGACATTGCCGTAATTATTATTCAGTTAACACACGTACGTCTACCGTACTATATACATATTCTTTAAAATATCATGCTCAAGAGGATAGGAAGAATCACATACCTTCTCGAAATCCACCGCCAAGTTGAATATGTCGCGCAGAGAATCGACCTATAATATCAAATCGTCTATCAACGTCTAGATCAGATCGCACAAAGCTCTAAGCAGAGGGTTCGTTATTCTATGGAAATTTGGGCAGCACTTCCCTACCCGGTGAGCTACTCAAGTCTACTGTGAAAACAGTCCTATGTAAGTACAGTTCTACTATCCTTCTTTTAAACCCTTCTACTGTGATATCAGTTCAATTCTATTCTTCAATATCCTTCTAAGTATTAATACTTATTCCTATACTTCTACAGTATGTATTTTCTAATTACAAAGGGAGGATAAGGTTATTTACCTCGGTAAGCCCAATAATATCCTAGATAAAAGTCGCGCCTGAGCAAGGTTTAGCTCCTAAGTTGTACGCTCCCAGAGTCTAAGAAAACCTTAGAAGTTCTTCACAACTTCTACTAAGGACTAAGGGATTTGGGCTAGGGTATTTGGGCATTATAACAATACTAAGGCAACTTTTCTACCAAGGGGGTAGTGTTTCGGCTAGGCTTGCTTGCAGAGGGCGGGGAGGGCCTCGCCAACTTTACTCAAGTGGGGGGGGTTGAGTTGGACGAAAAAGGCTTAAGGGAAAGGAGAGGATTTCAAGACTTGGAAGGCTTGTTTGTGGATGAAGAACTCTTCATCACAAGAGGGGTATTTATAGGTCAAGGGATGGCCAACCAATGGCCAAGATTATGCCAAGTGCAAGGCAAGTGTAAGGCCAAGATTTGGGCAAGTGTACCTAGCCAACTTGCACACAAAATATCCTACCAACTACTTGACAAAGTTGGCACTCCAATCGGCCCTAATGCCGTCCACAAGTCCACCAATGAGAGGGTGACAAGTGTCGCCCTCTCGTTGGTCCAAAGTGTTTCGTCTCTCGGAAAAATCTGCAAAAATTAGAAATGACATAGCCGGAATTTACCCTACGCGAGTTTAGTAAAACGTTTCGTCGAAAACGACTTAATTCCAAAGTGTTGCACAAAGTGAAATTCGCCAAGCCACCCAGGGGACACGTGTCGCCTCCTAAACGCCCAAAATATTTCATCTTCCAAAATATCCACAATGGCCAAAATCTCAAAACAAAGTGGGCCCCACAAAACCAGAATTTCTCCCGTGGGCCCCACGTGACCATTTCCGAAAATAAAATTCCATAATTCTCTAATATTCCAAGAAGTCCGAATACCAAATCTGGGAATCCAATTCCCATTAACGAACCTTTTTCCTTCACAAAAACCGGAAACTTTTCCGTGGAAAAATCACCTCTTTCTTCCTTTCCAATTTAAATGTCGATTCTCGCACGCACGCCCTCGCATACATACCACGGAACTACGGGTATAACATTCTCCTCCTTAGAAACATTCGTCCCGAATGTTCCTTCTAAGTCTCAAAACAAACAGGCGCCAGTATAGTCCTCACTGCTATACTTACGGAAACAACCATGCCACACCTGGCCACAACACAACAAGTGCACATACTTATCTCCAAGTCCACGAGGAATCACCTCTATCACAAAAGCTCCTACTCGAGGTCTAAAAAGATACTCCCTTCGCACCTACTCTTTACAAACGAAATGATCACACCTATGCCTGTAATACATGCTCGCTTCTTCCTTACTGTCGCATCTTCTCGTACACTCGAACTCTTTCTCATAACTTACCATGTTTCCGATACTGCTTCCCACTGACTCTGAGCTGCCAATGACCTCTTCTGGATAAGCTTCACCCTATTCACGCCCTGCTGAACAAGTACGAACCAATTATCTGCACCTCGCTTACATCGAATCAATCGATCGGCAATCTTACACTAGCGCTTATAAAAAGGCTCTAAACGGCGACACCCGAATACTGAAACGGTAGCTATAAAATACATACTCAACAAGAGGCGAAGAGTCCTTACAGCTACTCCCGAAATCCAACCACTTGCCCGAGGGTGAATGCGACACTGAGATTCACCTGAGTTCCTAACCTTGCCTGGTAACTCCTCCAGAAAAGAAACAGCCGTAACTTGGACTCCTCTGTCAGCCATAAGGTGAAGGTAGGCACCCCGTGCAGCCTTACCACCTTCTTGAAATAATCATCTCGCAACTTACTACCGAGTACACGGTTTGACTAAAAGATAAGACGGGTTGACCCCATCGGCCCGACTACTGGTCGAACACATCCACGAACTCGTACAATGGTTAACTAAACCTGGGCCTAACACCCTCGTGATCCTAACACAAAGCGGGACCACCACAAACTGACCCCATCACCAAACAGGGCGTGGGTCGACCCGCAACACGGCCTCAACCCGACCCGGCAACGCGCAAAACACTAGCTCCCCGATCCGGAACAATCTCACCAATCACGTTACGAAAACCTAGCGGTCTTCTAAGCTCAACTATCCTCTTTCATTTCACATCACTCAGGGATTCATCCCGCAAAAATATCTCACGTATACTATGCACCCGATAAGGGTCACACATGAAATAATCTTTTTTACCAAAGATGGCCTCGCCTCTATGGTCCCTACGTATAATATTCTAAGGCTCCCACTCTCTCTATCCCCCAATCTTACCCGGTTAACTAAAAATAATTCTAATCACACTAACACCATGCTAACCGAAAACAATACTTAAGATATTCACATCTTACTACACATATAAATCTCTAAAGGGTTAAGGATATACCTGTATCTACGCGGCACTTCCCCTAGGTCGTTCTAATCAAACCCGCTCGCCGGGCGATACCGGGAAGGTGATGAACTATCCATCGATCCCGGCGTCGAGTCCTTACATCCCCGCCAACTCGTTGGACAATTTCTCGCAAATGGCCTGCCGCCGCAAACATAACAAGCCGACGCAGGCACGACACTTCACGATGACATCGACCACAACGCCACACCGAGTGGGGTGGCCTCCTCGCTAACACCCTTCCTCTCCGCACCATCAATCCGCAATCGACGGTAGGCTGAGTCTTCCTACTTGCATCCTTCCTCATAGAACATTCCCTCGCCATATGGCCCTGACGGCCGCAAGTAAAGCAAGCACCAATAAAAAGACGGCATTTCCCGGGATGACGCCTGCCACACTGTGAGCACTGAGGAAAATCAACTCGCAGAGGACACTGCATCGCGGAGGCGCATGTCTAATCTGCTGCTGAGGCGGTTCGCCTCGAGAGTTACCAAATGATCCTGCCAATCGGGCCCTCTTCTGCTGATCTTGGTTAATCTGTCGATCTCTACATGTAATCCTGAACGCAAGCCTGGCTCATTCCTGACTGAAGAGCTACTTCCTCACAACCCTTCTTTAGATAATCATCAATATCCTTGGTATACCGGTACATAAAATACTCTCTGCCGCCAAGTCCTCGCTAGTAACAGGTCGCTCTTCCAATCCATATTTTCTCGCTACAAGCCGTGGAACCAAGGTCCGGATGTCATGGCCGCAGAGAATCGCCGCCGTGCCAAACTCTGCCGCCTGGCGGCGCCTCGTAACTCCTCGCACGGCATCACCTCAGTGATGATTGGGCATGTGCCCTTCTAACTCTCTCAACTCCACTCGCAGCCTCCTACGCCGCTTCTCGGGCCCGAAAGGTTCGGCGCGAGGCATCACTGGTAAAGGAAAGGAATACGTTAGAGGGGTCCAACTTATAACACAACTCTAAAGCACGATCTCAGAGTGAGAAGAATGGAAACCAATCCTAAATATCCTATAGCCTCCTGATTATTGGTGTGGTGCACAACACACCGATAATCAAGACTCTACTAGATACGGTGCAGACACTTTCCGAGGATTAATCGCTCGATACCATCGTTGTCACGACTGCCCGGCCCGTGGATCGTGTCTTACCCGCACCCAAGTAGCCATACATCGAGAAATCAGTGAATATAAAACAACCAAGATATGAAACAAGATAAATAAGACACGCTTGGGAAAAGTTGCCTTTCGCATATATGTATATAAATACCCCAAAATGAACGATTCATCCCAACCTTACAACAGTCTACTGCACTCTAAGAGTTTAAAACAACAATGGCGGACAGGCCCCGCCATACCTGAATGCAAATATCTACAACGACAGGGACCATACCAAAATGCTAAGCCTCCGAGAAACGAGCTTTTCCAACGTGAAACGGTGATCCTAAGAACGGATCAACGGTAGAAGTACCTTTACTGCGGCATGAACGCACCGAGGAGGTCGATAACAGTACCAAGTATGTGAAATCAAAATATCAGAAATGAAATCATAGTAGTCTATATAAAGCGGAGACATGTATGATAACCAAAACTACGCTCACAATAAATAAGCGATCATGTCAAGTCGTGACTCACGCCTCAAAGTCATCATAAAACCGCACGGTAAGTACGAAGGCATAGCCGACTACTAAAACCCATAGTACAAACAAGGTCAAATCAGATCATGAGATCTGTCTGCACTCACATGATCAAAATCGCCACTCGCCCGCAGATCTAATGTGCGCGTCTAGCCTCGAACTTCCCGCACTCTGCATGGGCCACTCCAATGGCCCGCATGAGGTATTCCCCGCATCGAGGGTAGCTACTCCCCGGCAGCGTCCTGGACTCGCCGTCCGCATGGCCACAAAGACCGCATGACCACAAGGGCCGCATACTAACCTGGAACTCCCGTAGTTCCGCATAGGCCATACAGACCTGCATAAGGTATTCTCGAATCATAGGTCACTAGACCCGCCTGAGTCTACCCCGCATCGGAGGGCAGCTTAACCCCCGGAATCATGAGTGATATAATATCATCATAACAGCTTATCGTTAAACAACCTAAGCACAACAAGAAAAAAACCCCTTTACACAAACATCACAAGATACTAACTCACGTAGCATCCTAACATGTTTACTTATCAAGTCAACAAGAAAGTATTACAAGACTATCACAAATCAATACAATCAAGTTATTCACACAAGGTACTTTCTACATTATGTTAACAAGTTCGGGTATTTAGCCCCAAAGTACTTTATGTATTACTCTTTTAAAAGATCCGTTTCTTTCACAAAAGTCACACAATACCCGTAGTCTAAAAATAAAGTGATTATCTTTTGAAGTAAATCAAAACACTTCTCTTTGTAAAATCAAGTAACAACATTCTTTTCCCAACGCTCAAGTTTGCCTAATTTCAATTACTCAAGTTTCTCATTTTCGAAAGGTTTCGTAGTTCATAGTTTTAATCCTTTAAAACAATTTGAGAAACATATACCTTATGTGTGAGTAGGTTATTATTGTTCATAACAATCTTATTACAGCAGTCATGATCTAGGAAATGTAATATCATTTTGTCTCATCTTAGCTCCTATGCAGATGGAAATTTCTACTGGTTTTAATAATACTTTACTTAGTCAAAACATTTCCCTTTATTAGCGCTGCTGTGGTTTGTTCGACAATCATTCTGATCGGTAAAACATCATTCCTTTTGAAAACCAAAAATACTATTTACTCACGAATGAGGTTTCACACTTTTTCACATTAGTATAATTAAGTCATGTCTCTTATTTTCTTGAATCAATAAATCATTCTTTTTATCACTCTTAAGCCGTTATACCTAACTTCCCATAAAGCTAGTATAACTCTTAAGCTTTTAAAACCAAGTGTTACTCTTAAAAAGGTTTCTTAATTCTTTTGAACTACTCCAGATTCTTTTTATTCAGGCTTAAGTCAAAAGACATTGCCGATTTATTATTCGGGCTTAAGTCCAAGACATTGCCGTAATTATTATTCGCTTAACACACGACGCTCACCGCACTATATACATATTCTTTAAAATATCATGCTCAAGAGGATAGGAAGAATCACATACCTTCTCGAAATCCACCGCCAAGTTGAATATGTCGCGCAGAGAATCGACCTATAATACCAACACGCCTATCAACGTCTAGATCAGATCGCATAAAGCTCTAGCGGAGGGTTCGTTATTCTATGGAAATTTGGGCAGCACTTCCTACCCGGTGAGCTACTCAAGTCTCATCGTGAAAACAAATTCTATGTAAGTACAGTTCTACTATCCTTCTTTAAACCCTTCATCGTGATATCATTCAATTCTATTCTTCAATATCCTTCTAAGTATTAATATTTATTCCTATACTTCTACAAGATGTATTTTCTAATTACAAAGGAGGATAAGGTTATTTTCCTGAAGCCCAATAATATCCTAGATAAAAGTCGCTGAGCAAGGTTTAGCTCCTAAGTTGTACGCTCCCAGAGTCTAAGAAAACCTTAGTTCTTCACAACTTCTACTAAGGACTAAGGGATTTGGGCTAGGTATTTTGGGCATTATAACAATACTAGAAGGCAACTTTTCTACCGCTTATGGGGTAGTGTTTCGGCAGGCTTGCTTTAGAGGGGCCTCGCCAACTTTACTCGAGGGGTTGAGTTGGACGAAAAGGCTTAAGGAGAGGAGAGAATTTCAAGACTTGGAAGGCTTGTTTGTGGATGAAGAACTCTTCATCACAAGAGGGTATTTATAGGTCAGGGATGGCCAACCAATGGCCAAGATTATGCCAAGTGCAAGGCAAGTGTAAGGCCAAGATTTGGGCAAGTGTACCTAGCCAACTTGCACACAAAATATCCTACCAACTACTTGACAAAGTTGGCACTCCAATCGCCCTAATGCCGCCCACAAGTTCCACCAACGAGAGGGTGACAAGTGTCTCCTCTCGTTGGTCCAAGGTGTTTCGTCTCTCGAAAAATCCGCAAAATTAGAAATGACATAGCCGGAATTTACCCTACGCGAGTTTAGTAAAACGTTTCGAAAAACGACTCTAATCCAAAGGCCTGGCACAACCGAAATTCGCCAAGCCACCTAGGGGACACGTGTCGCCTCCTACACGCCCAAAATATTTCATCTTCCAAAATATCCACAATGGCCAAAATCTCAAAACAAAGTGGGCCACAAAATCAGTAAATTTCTCCCGTGGGCCCCACGTGACCATTTCCGAAAATAAAATTCCATAATTCTCTAATATTCCAAGAAGTCCGAATACCAAATCTGGGAATCCAATTCCCATTAACGAACCTTTTTCCTTCACAAAAACCGGAAACTTTTCCGTGGAAAAATCACCTCTTTCTTCCTTTCCAATTTAAATGTCGTATTCTCGTACGTACGTCCTCGCATACATACCCTGGAACTACGGGGTATAACAGCACCCTAGTGATACAACATCAGAGAAAATCAGCGGAAATAAAAACTTACACATGAAACAAGATATATAATAAGAAAATAGGCTAACCAAAACGGTCACCTTTCTGCATATATATATATAAAAATGATTAAACCTGAACAGTTACATCTCTTTTACAAACCCTGCCCACAACAGTACTACAGACCTCTAAGAATGTAACCACAACTACGACGGGACAGGGCCCCGCCATACCCCTGAATGTAAGTACCTACAACGACAGGGGACTATACCAAAGATAAGCCTCCGGAGAAACGGAGCTTCCCAAAACGCTGAACTGTGATCCTATGAGCGAGGATCGACAACCGGTGTACCTCTACCTGCGGCATGAACGCAGCCCGGCGAGGTCGATAACAGTACCAAGTATGTGAAATCAAAATATCAAATGAAATCATAATAGTCTATATAAAGCAGGAGACATGTATGATAACCAAACTACAGTACACAACATATAAGCAGTCATGTCAAGTCAGGGACTCACGCCAAAGTCATCACTCAAATATAACAATGGGTCTCACGCCCACAACATCAATCATGTCCGTGGTATACCTTCCTCACTGCCGGCAGTCTATGATATAATAACACCAAGGAGTACACATGAACACCAGGTCCCACCTGTGTCATAAAACCGTACGGGGCAAGTACGGCGCATAGCTACCGGATCCAACTGCATCATCAATCGACGGCAAGTACGAAAGCCAGCTACCAGAACCTACCGTACCAACAATACTAAATAACTACATCACGAAGCTGACCGGGGCAAGTACGATAGCCTCTACCATATCCTCCCTGCGCCACGTAGCTGACGGGGGCAAGTAACCAGGCTAACCACCAGATCCTCCCTGCATCACGAAACTTCGTCCAAACACTGACTCGCGAAACTGACATGTGGCAAGTGCGATAACCTCTACCAGATCCTCCCTGCGCCACGTAGCTGACGGGGGCAAGTAACCAGGCTAACCACCAGATCACAACCGTAGTCACGAGACTTCGTCCAACCACTGACTCGCGAAGCTGACACATGGCAAGTGCGATAACCTCTACCAGATCCTCCCTGCGCCATGTAGCTGACGGGGGAAAGTAACCAGGCTAACCACCAGATCACAACCGTAGTCACGAGACTTCGCCACAAAACTGAACAGGGCAAGTATGAAGGCTAACTACCAGAACCAACCTGCATCAGCAACGACCGGGGCAAGTACGAGAGCCAACTACCAGATACCAAAGCCAAATCAGTAAAACCTCATGGAGAGCTAGTCCATGGAATAACACTAATGGTCACATGCCCCCGGAATCCCTCATCGGTGTAGACATGTCCATGTGATAACAACAATGGAAGCATACCCGTGGAATCCTCCGTCACTGCCGGTACGTCCAAGTAAGTTCACAACAAGTCAGTCGGCCCTCCATCGAGAGACGCGGTAACATAAGGATACAATACTTGCACAACAAGGCTATCACAAGCAAACATAGGCAAGTTACTCGCAACTCAAGGTACTTTCATTTTATTACAACAAACCCGGATTTTTAAC
The DNA here is from genome assembly GCA_029844215.1 of Przewalskia tangutica. Taxonomy (NCBI): domain Eukaryota; kingdom Viridiplantae; phylum Streptophyta; class Magnoliopsida; order Solanales; family Solanaceae; genus Przewalskia; species Przewalskia tangutica. The sequence goes on from CM056726.1 coordinate 57,443,822, forward strand.
CCCAAGGTACTACGTATTTTAACTCTTTAAAAGATCCATTTCTTTCACAAAAAGTCACACGATACCCGTAGTATCAAAATAGAGTAACTATCTTTTTAAGTAAACCAAAACAATTTCCATACATTCTTTTTAAACCATCTTAAGACAAAACCATGCCTTTCTTTTAAACCAAAACACTTCAAATTCCTCAAGTCTCTCTTCTTTTAGAAAACAAGTTCCTTACTTTGGAATTTTAAGAAAAATCAATACTTGTTATTAATTATCTTATTAAAGCAGCCATGATCTAGAAAATGTAATACAATTTTGTCTTATCTTAGCTTCTATGTAGATGGAGGTTTCTACTGGTTTTAATAATAATTAATTAGGCAATACATTTTCCTTTATTAACGCTGCAGTGGTTTGTTCGATACTTATTCTCATTTCTGAAATCAATATAACTTATTCCTTTTAAAACTCAATTACCCATTCCTCATAAATGCCGTTTCACATACTTTTTAACACTAACCAAGTCCTTAATATTTCACATCAAGTAATTTATAAGTCAAGTCTCTTATCTTTTAAAAACCACAAACCATTTCTTTACCTACATAAAGTCGTTATAACAAACTTCCCATAAAGACGTTATAACACTTTATGTTTTAAACCAACCAAATTCGTTTAGCATATGTACGTCTACCGTACTACATAGTTCACAACAATCATGCTAGAAAGGATATGAAGAGGTTCACATACCTCGCGACGATTATCGACAGTTAGCAAAACGCTCCAAAGTACTATAACCCTGCTAGCCTGTTCCACCCTTCAAGTAGAATACGCTACTCGCAGTATTTCAACCTATAAAGGCCACAAAACGTCTATCAACTTCTCGATCTCTTTGTAGCACATTTCAAAGTACAAGGTTCCTTATTCTACGGAAATTTCGGCAGCACCTCCCCCCCCCGTAACCACATAAATCTCCTCCTCTAACAAGGCCCGCTACCAAGCCAACAACTCCAAGGGGGTTAGACGTCTAACCGGACGTGTACAACACTGCCCCACAATAATACTACAAGTCTATTGTAAATACAGTCCAATGTAAATACAGTTCAATTCTTAATAAGCATCCCTCCAATAAATCTTATACTCAATTCTAAACTACTACCATATGTAATATCCAATTACAATAGAAGGACATAGATCATTACCTCGATAAACTCAAAATTATCCAAGATTTATAAGTCGATCCTGAGCAACGTTTAGCTCCAATTCCTTACGCTCCAACCCGTTCCAAGAAACCCTTAGAAGTTTCTAAACAACTTCTCTTAACACTTCAACCAAGCTATGAAGATTTTTCTAGGGTTTCACTTTGTGACTAATGAATAAAGTAGTATTTTCGGGCTCTTAGTATAAAGATAACTTTGGAATACTACAAGGGATTTCAAGGCTAAGGTATTTGGGACTATACCAACACTTGAAGAATTTCTACACAAGGTGGGGGGGGGGGGGGGGGGGGGTTTTGGACGAGAACCATAAGAAGGAGGGAGATAATTTTTTGCCTTGGAAACTCTCTAAGTGGATGAATAAAGTCTTGCGAACAAGGGGGTATTTATAGGCCAACCAATGGCTAGGATCAAAGCAAGTGTAAGGTGTAGATTGGGGAAATGTGTGTGTGGGTTCTACCAACCACATGTCCACCACAAAATTTGGACAAGTGGCTAGCCACTTGTCCACCACAAAAACGCCCCACATGCCAAGTGCCCCTCACTTTCGGCCATAGGGCCACATGGGGGTGACACATGTCGCCCCCCTACTCGTCCAAAATATTTCGTCTTCCGAAAATATCCGTAATGCCAAAAATCCGAAAATAAAGTGGGCCCCACAAAACCGTAAATTCCTCCCGTGGGCCCCACGTGACCAATTCCGGAAATAAAATTCCATAATTCTCAAATATTCCAAAAAGTCCGAATACCAAATCTGGGAATCCAATTCCCATAAACGAACCTTTTTCCTTCACAAAATCCGGAAACTTTTCCGTCAAAAAAAATCACATCTTTCTTCCTTTCCAATTTTTGTGTCGTATTCTCGTACGTACGTCCTCACATACATACCCTGGAACTACGGGGTGTAACATTCTTCCCCCCTTAGAAACATTCGTCCCGAATGTTCCTTCTAAGTCTCAAAACACATATGCGCCGGTATAGTCTTCACTACTATATTTACGAAACCGATCATGCCATCAATGACCATAGTATAACATACGCGCAAAACTCAAATCCAAGCCAATGAGGAATCACCTCTAAGATGTAAAACAACACTAACTCTCACTCATGGTCCAAAGGATACTCTCTTCGCATCTTCACTTCACAAAAATGATCATTTTCCGTTCTCATAACACATGTTCGCTTCCTTTCTTACTCATCGTACCTTTCTCATACACCCGAACTCTTTCTAGTACACATACCATATTTCCGTCATCACTTCCGTTTCCAAAGCCTTGGAGTCACTACCTCCAAACTTGGTTATCTTAATAGCCTCAATTTCCTTTAAGGCCATTCCCGGCCTTCACGATCTGATTCTGGTCGAACATATCCACGAACTCATAAGATGGTTACCTAAACTTGGGCCTAGCACCCTCGTGACCCTACCACCTGGCGGGACTACCTCGAACTGATCCCACCTCATTCCGGGCTGCGGGTTGACCCGCGATCTGGCCTCAACCCGACCCGCTATCGCGCCAAACTCTCTCGTTCCCCGATCCGGAACAACCTTACTAATTCACGTCATGGAAGCTACCACTTCTATCTCACACTACCCATGAAATTATCCCACAATATTTCACGCATACCAAGTACTTCGACAAAGACCAACCGTAAAATCATCCACTCAAGACGGCCTTGCATCCGAGGTCCTAACTGTTATAAATTCTAAGGCTCACAATTGTCTCGTCTCCAGACTTACCCATTTTCAATTACCCATGTTTTCTAATTCACACTTAACCCAATGTTATCCGTACATAGCACTCCACATGTATCTACCATAACAACATAAACCAGTCTCTTGGCGGTCAAGATATCTCTCAGAACTCATCGCCTCACTTTCCCTTTGTCGCTCTAATCATAATCCCGCCCTGCAGGGCGCCTAGCTATATAAGGCGATGAACCAGCCACCGATCCCGAAGGCTGAGTCTCTACATCTGTGCTACCTCTGGTCGGACAAACTCTCACCAAATGGCCCTGTTGGCCGCAAGCATACAAGCTGTCGAAGTAGTACGACACTCCCTATAATGGAGTCTATCACGACGGCCACAACGAGGTAGGGGTGACCTCATCTGACTAACACCCCTTCTCCCGAACAATCAACTCGCAATCGACCGTGGGCCGAGTCATCCCTCTTGTATCCCTCCTACTTGGACATCCTCCCATCACATGGCCCTGACGGCCGCAAGTATAACAATCTCCCAAACTAGCACGACCCCCTGAGGATCATCCTCAGCTCTCTATCCATAGAACTCTGGCGAACTGCAACTCAAGAAATCCCGAAGTCTCAGACTATTGGATCTAGGGTGAATCACTGGTACTGCCGGAACCACCGGCTCCCGTCCGTCCTCATTCCCAGCCACCACCTAGCTAGTAATCGCCATCTCTCAACTCATATCCTCGGCTCCTGGCCGTGGAACTGGAGGCTCAGGTACCACTCTGAGATAGCGGCGTCATAAAACTCATCGTCTGAAGTACTATCTCAGGTAATGACCAGGACTGTGCCCTCGTAACCCTCTGTGTTCTACTCATAGCTCCCTCTGCTGCCTTGCCCATCTGGGCCCTGGTTGCCTTGCGCGGAGGCATAACGGGTACATAAGAATACGCCAGAGGGAGTCCAACTTATAACACAACTCTAAGGCACGATCTCAGAGTGAGAAGAAGGGAAACCAATCCTAAATATCATGTAGCCTCCTGATTATAGATGTGGTGCACAACACACCGATAATCAAGACTCTACTAGACACGGTCTGTAGACACTTTCCGAGGATTAACTGCTCTGATACCACTTTTGTCACGATCCGACTTCGGGCCCGTGACTGGTGCCTTACCCCGGGCACCCTAGTGATACAACATCAGAGAAAAATTAGCGGAAATAAAAACTTAAAAATGAAACAAGACATAAAATAAGCAATAGGCTAACCAAAACGGTTACCTTCCTGTATATATATATCGAAATTGAACAGTTAAATCCCTTACAAACCCTTCCCACAACAGTACTACAGACCTCTAAGAGTTTTTATAACAACTATGACGGGACAGGGCCCCGCCATACCCCTGAATGTACAAGAACCAACAAACTCAGGGAAACATACCAAAAGATAAGCCTCCGGAGAAACGGAGCTTCCCAAACGATGAACTGTGATCCTATGAGCGAGGATCAACAACCGGTGTACCTCTACCTGCGGCATGAACGCAACCCCCCGAATGAGGTCAGTACAACAGGTACCAAGTATGTGAAACTAAAAATATCAGAATGAAATCATAATAAATCTATATAAAGCAGGAGACATGTATGATAACCAAACTACAGTCCAATATATAAACAGTCATGTCAAGTCAGGGACTCACGCCCTCAAAGTCATCACTCAAATATAACCATGGGTCTCACGCCCATAACATCAATCATGCCCGTGGAATTCCTTCCTCACTGCCGGCAGTCTATGATATAACCACACCAAGGAGTACACATGAACACCGTGTCCCACTCGTCATAAGAACCGTCACGGGCAAGACGGCGCATAGCTACCGTAACCACCGCATCATCAATCGACCGGCAAGTACGAAAGCCAACTACCAGAACCTACCGTACCAACAATACTAAATAACTGTATCACGAAGCTGACCGGGGCAAACACGATAGCCTCTACCAGATCCACCCTGCATCACGTCGCTGACCGGGGCAAGTACGTAAGCTAACTACCAGATCCACCATGCATCACGAAACTTCGTCCAAACACTGACTCGCGAAGCTGACACGGGGCAAGTACGAAGGCCTCTACCAGATCCACCCTGCATCACGTCGCTGACCGGGGCAAGTACGTAGACCAACTACCAGATACCAAAGTCGTAATCACGAGACTTCACCACAAAACACTCCTAATGGAAGCATACCCGTGGGCCACCCATCGTGTCAGTATGTCCAAAAGGAAATAACAAGATAACAATCATAGTGGAAGCATACTCGTGGGCCACCCATCGTGTCAGTATGTCCAAAGCAAATAACAGAATAACACTCCTAATGGAAGCATACCCGTGGGCCACCCATCGTGTCAGTATGTCCATCAATCAACCAGATAGCCGGCCCTCCAACGAGAGACGCGGTAGCACAGAAATACAACACTTGCACAACAAAGGCTATCACCACAAGCATAGGCAAGTTCAACATACTTTTAGACATTCATTTTATGACCACAAATCCGGGTTTTAACCCCAAGGTACTACGTACTTTAACTCTTTAAAAGATCCATTTCTTTCACAAAAAGTCACACGATACCCGTAGTATCAAAATAGAGTAACTATCTTTTTAAGTAAACCAAAACAATTTCCATACTTTCTTTTTAAACCAAATCATTTCTCCCCTTTAAAGTCAAGTTACCATTTTAAATCCAATAATAAAACCATCCTTTTGTTTTCATAAAGTCGTTATAACTAACTTCCCATAAAGCTATTATAACACTTTATGTTTTAAACCAATTTAAGACAAAACCATACCTTTCTTTTAAACCAAAACACTTCAAATTCTCAAGTCTCTTTTCTTTTTTGAAATCAAGTTCCTTACTGAGGAATTTAAGAAAAATCAATACTTGTTATTAATGATTTTATTAAAGCAACCATGATCTAGGAAATGTAATACAATTTTGTCTTATCTTAGCTTCTATGCAGATGGAGGTTTCTATTGGTTTTAATATAATTAATTATTTGTCAATACATTTTCCTTTATTAACGCTGCAGTGGTTTGTTCGATACTTATTCTCATTTGCGAAATCAATACAACTTATTCCTTTTTAAAACCCAATTACCCATTTCTCATAAATGCGGTTTCACAACTTTTTAACACAAACCAAGTCCTTAATATTTCACATCAAGTCATTTATAAGTTAAGTCTCTTATCTTTTAAAAACCACAGACCATTTCTTTACCTACATAAAGTTGTTATAACAAACTTCCCATAAAGCCGTTATAACACTTTATGTTTTAAACCAACCAAATTCGTTTAGCACACGTATGTATACCGTACTACATAGTTCACAATAATCATGCTAGAAAAGATAGGAAGAGGTTCACATACCTCGCGACGATTATCGACAATTAGCAAAACACTCCAAAGTACTATAACCCTGCTAGCCTTTTCCACCCTTCAAGTAGAATACGCTACTCGTAGTACTTCAACCTATAAAGGCCACAAAACGTCTATAAACCTCTAGATCTCTTCGTAGAATAATTCTAAGTACAAGGTTCCTTATTCTACGGAAAATTCGGCAGAACCTCCCCCCCCCCCCCCACAACCACATAAATCTCCTCCTCTATCAAGGCCCGCTACCAAGCCAACAACTCCTAGGGGGGGTTACACATCTAACCGGACGTGTACAATAATACTACAAGTCTACTGTAAATACAGTCCAATGTAAATATAGTTCAATTCTTTATAATCATCCTTCCAATATATCTTATACTCAATTCTAAACTACTACAATATGTAATATCCAATTACAATAGGGGGACAAAGATCATTACCTCGATAAGCCCAAAAATTATCCAAGATTTATAAGTCGATCCTGAGCAACGTTTAGCTCCAATTCCTTACGTTCCAATCCGCTCCAAGCAACCCTTAGAAACTCCTAACCAACCCCTCTTCAAGATCCAACTCCAAAAAGGGAAGAACACTTAGGCTATAATTTGGCAAGTTTCGGCCAAGGTGTATATCTAAGGCTAGGGGTGTGAAATCTTTTCCAACTCTTGGTTTACAATCTTCCTAACACCCTAAGGAAGAATACTTAAAACTATAAGAATTTTTGGACAACATTAGCTCCTAAAGTCAGCCCATGGCCGAGAGCTACACTCAAGACGGAGGGAGTATTTTGCCTTGGAAATTATCTCAAGAATGGATGAAGAAGTCTTGCAAGCTTAAGGGTCTATTTATAGGCAAGTGTGAGGTGAGGATTGGGTACATGTGTGAGGGTAAACTACCAACCAAATGTTCAACACAAAAATGGGACAAGTGGCTTGCCACTTGTCCCCCAAAAAAAACGTCCAAGTGCCCCTCACTTTCGGCCATAGGGCCACATGGGGGTGACACATGTCGCCCCCCTAATCGTCCAAAATATTTCGTCTTCCGAAAATATCCGTAATGCCAAAAATCCGAAAATAAAGTGGGCCCCACAAAACCGTAAATTCCTCCTGTGGGCCCCACATGACCAATTCCGGAAATAAAAGTTCATAATTCTCAAATATTCCAAAAATTCCGAATACCAAATCTGGGAATCCAATTCCCATAAACGAACCTTTTTCCTTCACAAAATCCGGAAACTTTTCCGTCGAAAAAAATCACATCTTTCTTCCTTTCCAATTTTTGTGTCGTATTCTCCTACGTACGTCCTCACATACATACCCTGGAACTACGGGGTGTAACATTCTTCCCCCCTTAGAAATATTCATCCCGAATGTTCCTTCTAAGTCTCAAAACACACATGCGCCGGTATAGTTTTCACTACTATATTTACGAAACCGATCATGCCATCAATGACCATAGTATAACATACGCGCAAAACTCAAATCCAAGCCAACGAGGAATCACCTCTAAGATGTAAAACAACACTAACTCTCACTCATGGTCCAAAGGATACTCTCTTCGCACCTTCACTTCACAAAAATGATCACTTTTCGTTCTCATAACAAATGTTCGCTTACTTTCTTACTCATCGTACCTTTCTCGTACACCCGAACTCTTTCTAGTACATATACCATATTTCCATCATCACTTCCGTTTCCAAAGCCTTGGAGTCACTACCTCTAAACTTGGTTATCTTACTAGCCTCAATTTCCTTTAAGGCCATTCCCGGCCTTCACGATCTGATTCTGGTCGAACATATCCACGAACTCATAAGATGGTTACCTAAACTTGGGCCTAGCACCCTCGTGACCCTACCACATGGCGGGACCATCTCAAACTGACCCCACCTCATTCCGGGCTGCGAGTTGACCCGCGATCTGGCCTCAACCCGACCCGCTATCGCGCCAAACTCTCTCGTTCCCCGATCCGGAATAATCTTACTAATTCACGTCATGGAAGCTACCACTTCTATCTCACACTACCCATGGAATTATCCCACAATATTTCACGCATACCAAGTACTTCGACAAATACCAACCGTAAAATCATCCACTCAAGACTGCCTTGCATCTGAGGTCCTAACTGTTATAAATTCTAAGGCTCACAATTGTCTCGTCTCCAGACTTACCATTTTTCAACTACCCATGTTTTCTAATTCACACTTAATCCAATGCTATCCGTACATAGCACTCCACATGTATCTACCATAACAACATAAACCAGTCTCTTAAGGGCTGAAGATATCTCTGTAACTACTGCCTCACTTTCCCTTTGTCGCTCTAATCATAATCCCGCCCTGCAGGGCGCCTAGCTATATAAGGCGATGAACCAGCCACCGATCCCGAAGGCTGAGTCTCTACATATGTGCTACCTCTGGTCGGACAAACTCTCACCAAATGGCCCTGTTGGCCGCAAGCATACAAGCTGTCGAAGCAGTACGACACTCCCCATAATGGAGTCTATCACGATGGCCACAACGAGGTAGGGGTGACCTCATCTGACTAACACCCCCTTCTCCCGAACAACTGAACCCGCAACTGACCCGGTAGGCTGAGTCATCCCTCTTGTATCCCTCCTACTTGGACATCCTCCCATCACATGGCCCTGACGGCTGCAAGTATAACAATCTCCCAAACTAGCACGACCCCCTGAGGATTATCCTCAACTCTCTATCCATAGAACTCTGGCGAACTACAACTCAAGAAATCCCGAAGTCTCAGACTATTGGATCTAGGGTGAATCACTGGTACTGCCGGAACCACCGGCTCCCGTCCGTCCTCATTCCCAGCCACCAGCCTAGCTAGTAACTGGGCCATCTCCTTGAACTCATATCCTCGGCTCCTGGCCGTGTAACTGGAGGCTCAGGTATCGTGGCCTCAGTAGAAACTGCTGTCGCTCTAAACTCTGCTGGGGCTAGTGGCGTCATAAAACTCATCGTCTGAAGTACTATCTCAGGTAATGACTGTGCTGTGCCTCGTAACCCTCGTGTTCTACTCGTAGCTCCTCTCGCCTTGCCCATCCGGGGCCCGGTTGCACATGCGGAAGCATAACGGGTACATAAGAATACGCCAGAGGGAGTCCAACTTATAACACAACTCTAAGGCACGATCTCAGAGTGAGAAGAATGGAAACCAATCCTAAATATCCTGTAGCCTCCTGATTATAGATGTGGTGCACAACATACCGATAATCAAGACTCTACTAGACACGGTCTGTAGACACTTTTCGAGGATTAACTGCTCTGATACCACTTTTGTCACGACCCGACTTCGGGCCCGTGACTGGTGCCTTACCCCGGGCACCCTAGTGATACAACATCAGAGAAAAATTAGCGGAAATAAAAACTTAAACATGAAACAAGACATAAAATAAGCAATAGGCTAACCAAAACGGTTACCTTCCTGTATATATATATCGAAATCAATAGCTTAAATCCCTTACAAACCCCGCCCACAACAAGATTACAGCACTTAAGAGTTTTTATAACAACTATGACGGGACAGGGCCCCGCCATACCCCTGAATGTACAAGAACCTACAAACTCAGGGAAACATACCAAAAGATAAGCCTCCGGAGAAACGGAGCTTCCCAAACGCTGAACTGTGATCCTATGAGCGAGGATCAACAACTGGTGTACCTCTACCTGCGGCATGAACGCATTTCGTAAGGAGGTCGATAACAGTACCAAGTATGTGAAATCAAAATATCAGAAATGAAATCATAACAGTCTATATAAAGCAGGAGACATGTATGATAACCAAACTACAGTCCAATATATAAACAGTCATGTCAAGTCAGGGACTCACGCCCTCAAAGTCATCACTCAAATATAACCATGGGTCTCACGCCCACAACATCAATCATGCCCGTGGAATTCCTTCCGCATCGCGATCTATGATATAACCACACCAAGGAGTACACATGAACACCAGGTCCCACCTGTGTCATAAGAACCGTACGGGGCAAGTACGAAGGCATAGCTACCAGAACCAGCCTGCATCATCAACTGACCGGGGCAAGTACGAAAGCCAACTACCAGAACCTACCGTACCAACAATACTAAATAACTGTATCACGAAGCTGACCGGGGCAAGAACGATAGCCTCTACCAAATCCACCCTGCATCACGTCGCTGACCGAGGAAAGTACGTAAGCTAACTACCAGATCCACCCTGCATCACGAAACTTCGTCCAAACACTGACTCGCGAAGCTGACACGGGGCAAGTACGAAGGCCTCTACCAGATCCACCCTGCATCACGTCGCTAACCGGGGCAAGTACGTAGACCAACTACCAGATACCAAAGCCGTAATCACGAGACTTCGCCACAAAACACTCAGTCACGACCCGATCCCGGGCCTGTGACTGGTGCCTTACCCGGACACCCAAGTAGCCAAACATCAGAGTAATCAGCGGAAATATAACCAAGACATGAAATAATAAAAGTAAGAATAGTCTATCCAAGGAAAAGTTTCCTTTCGGCATATATATATCATTACCCAATGGTGAACAGTTACAATTCCAAAATGCGACAGGATTACATACCTCTAGGGAAAAGTAAACACTATGACGGGACAGGGCCCCGCCATACCCCTGAATGTACCAACATCTACAACACCAGGGAGAACCATACCAAAAGTCGAGCCTCCGGAGAAATGGAGCTCCTGACACCTGCACATAGTGCCATATCACAAACAAGAGCAATAATAGGTATACTGTAACAGGTCTTTTCTAGGCCGCGAATGATCGAAGCAAGGCCAATCGCCCATAGTATCATTATGCATGCCTAATCTTGGACTCCCGCAGTCCGCATAGGCCACCTAGGCCCGCATGAGGTATTTCTCGCATCGAGGGTAGCTACTCATCGGCATCGTCCTGGACTCTCGTAGTCCGCATGGCCACATGCACCGCGTGAGGTATTCTCGCACACTAACTGGAACTCCCGTAGCTCGCATAGGTCCCTCGACCCGCATTGAGGCATTCTCGTGACGGGGCAGCTTAACCCCCGGTATAACATGTCAAGAGGTGAGTGATATAATACTAACATAACGGCTTATCGTTAAACAACATAAGCACAATAAGAATAACCTCTTTATACAATCATTACAAGAATCGAACACAACGACTAATCGTTGAACAATATAAGCATAACAAAAAGAACCTCATTACGTAAGCGTCACAAGATACTAACACACGAGGTATCATAACATGTCTATCAAACCAACTTACCATACCTTCAGACAATATTTCAAGCATTTGATAAACAAATAATATAAAACCGTTTTCTTATCTTTCTTAAGTCGTTATACCTAACTTCCCATAAAGCTAGTATAACTCTTAAGTTTTTTTGTAAAAACCCAGTATTACTTTTCTTCCGAAAATGATTCATAACTCTTTTGAAATATTCAACATTCTTATTATTTAGAACTCCAGTCCAAAGATATCAAAGTAAAACCAAGTTCAGTTTAACACACGTACGTCTACCGTACTATATATATATTTGGAAAATATCATGCTCAAAGGGATAGGAAGAATCGCATACCTCCTCGGCTAAACCCACTTGACAAGTCGGATATGTCGCGTGCAAAGTGTCAACCTATAATAGTCAAAACACGACTATTAACTTCTAGTTTTTCGTGGAATTCTTCTAAGTAAGACTCCTCTTAGTCTACGGAAAATTGGGCAGCACTTCCCCCGTTTTTACTCAATTCCTCATTTTTAACAAAGCCCGATAACAGTAACCAACGTGGCGCAATAATTCCGATAAGTAAGGAAGGGGGTAACACGCCCAAACGGAACGCGATTAACAACCTCGCCTTCATAACAACAATAAGTAAAAAGAAGGGAATTACACGCCCAAACGGTAACGCGGTTTACTATCTCGCCTTCATAATAACAATAAGTAAAAAGAAGGGGATTACATGCCCAAACGGTAACGCGGTTTACTATCTCGCCTTCATAATAACAATAAGTAAAAAGAAGGGGATTACACGCCCAAACGGTAACGCGGTTTACTATCTCGCCTTTATAATAACAATAAGTAAAAAAAAGGGGATTCAATAGGATTATACGTCCTCCGTACACTCATTTTATATAAATCATCCCAAAAGAAGAAATGATAGTTTCACATACCTTATTGTCGAACTCCAACTCAATATTTAATATTCGTCTCGATTAGTGCCTCGACCTCAGTAATAACGGAATCAGTCCCCTTTCTAATATTTCTGCTTGCTAGGACGTTACTTTTCAATAACGTTGGCAAAATATTTTTTTTCTCTAATCAAACGCTAGAGATAATCACCTGAGCGGACGTGTTCTTCTATTGCCAATTCATGGGTTTCTTTTCAATTTGGAATTGAAATCTATTGGTTTTTGTTTCATAAAAGAATAAAGGGGTGGATCAACTTCTAATTGAAATATTAGAAAATGGTTACTGTTTCGTGTGTTTCTAATAGAAAGTAAAGATGGTTGTCTCTTTTTTTTTTATAAAAGGAAAGGTTTGGAATTGATATGATTTCGTCCCTTCCCCAACTTAATATAAATCCCATACCATATACTGCTTCCACGAATTTCCACATATCCAACCCACTTATTTAGTCATGTAAGACTAATTTTGAGCATTACACGTGTATGAACCCCACCAAGCTTTATCCCCTCCATTAAATAAATCAATCCCACAATTAATCAATTGCACACATACAATTAATTCTAGAACCCACTTTAATAAAATCTTAAAAACTCATAAGTCTTTCGTCGGAAAACAATTCTATCATTCTTACCCTAATTAGGGCATATACATTCGTACGTACGTCCTCACATACGTACTCCGGAACCACGGGGCATAACATTCTCCCCCCCTTAGAAACATTCGTCCTGAATGTTCCTTCTAGATTTTTCAACTTAGATACGACATAGTTCCCCATAAATTGAACAATTAGCAAAATGCCGCATATGGCCACAACATAATACCTAAGTACATATGATAGTTTAAATTAACCAGTATAAAAGTGAGTTACCTTGGGGTGTGGGGAAAAGATGGGGATACCTCTGCCTCATGTCCTCCTCTGCTTCCCACGTCATTTCCTCTTTGTTCTCGTTCCACCATAAGACTTTGACGGAAGCCACATCCTTTGTCCGCAATCGCCTAACCTGTCGGTCAAGTATCGCTATGGGGATCTCCTCATACGATAATTCCTTTGTCACCTGGACATCATCAACCGGGTGCACTCTAGATGGATCTCCGATACATCTCCTCAGCATAGAAACATGAAAGACTGGATGTACTGCCTCCAGATCGGACGGCAGATCCAACTCATAGGCAACCTTGCCTACCCTACGGACAATCTGATAAGGCCCAATGTACCTTGGGCTGAGCTTCCCTTTCTTGCCAAACCTCATCACACCCTTCATGGGTGATACCTTCAGAAAAACCCAATCAGCAACCTCAAACTCCAAATGTCGACGCCGATGATCTGCATACGACTTCTGTCGACTCTGAGCTGTCAACAACCGCTCCTGGATAAGCTTCACTTTATCCACTGCCTGCTGTACCAAGTCTGGTCCTACTACCTGCACCTCGCCCACATCAAACCAGCCTATCGGTGACCTGCACTTCCTCCCATATAAGGCCTCGTAAGGCGCCATCTGGATACTGGAGTGGTAGCTGTTGTTATACGCAAACTCTACCAGCGGCAAATGATCCTCCCAGCTACCTCTGAAGTCAATAACACAGGCTCGCAGCATATCCTCAAGTGTCTGGATAGTACGTTCTGCCTGTCCGTCGATCTGGGGATGAAATGCGATCGAGGCTCACTGCGTCCCTAATCCCTTCCGAAAGACCTCGAAGTTAGCCAGAACCGGGCTCTCGGTCAGATATGATAGATATAGGGACCCCATGCAGTCTCACGATCTCTCGGATGTAAAGTCTGGCGTAATCCTCGGCCGAAAAAGTCGTCCTGACGGGAAGAAAGTGGGCTGATTTCGTCAGCCTGTCGACGATAACCCAGATAGAATCATGTTTCCTCTGAGTGCGAGGTAATCCTGTAATGAAGTCCATGTTGATCACCTCCCACTTCCATGTCGGAATTTCTATAGCCTGCAACAACCCACCAGGCCTCTGGTGCTCTACCTTGACCTGCTGACAATTCGGGCACTGAGCAACAAATTCTGCAACGTCTCTCTTCAAGCCGTCCCACCAATACATAGATCTGAGGTCGTGGTACATCTTTGTCGACCCCGGATGGATAGAGTAACGCTACGCCGTGCTTCCCTAGAACCTACCGCCAAGTCCTGCAATATCCGAACACACAACTCGCCTCAAACCTTAGCACCCCATCAGTGCTACCTCAAAGGACCGCTTCCTCATGAAGAGCCGTATCACGATACCGTGTCATAATCGGATCCTCATACTGTCGCCTCTTCACCTCCTCAATGATGGAAGACTCGGCAACCTCTCGAACCCGAACTCCGCCATCATCAGAATCAATCAATCGGACTCCAAGGCTCGCTAGCCGATGTAACTCGCAGACCATGCCCCTCTTATCTGGCTGAACATCTGACAGACTACCCATCGACCTACGACTGAGGGCATCTGCCACTACATTGGCCTTTCCCGGGTGGTATAAAATATCGACATCATAATCCTTGAGTAGCTCTAACCACCGTCTCTGTCGCAAGTTCAGCTCCTCCGTGAAGATATACTGGAGGCTCTTGTGGTCGGTGTAAATGTCCGCGTGAACTCCATACAAATAATGTCTCCAGATCTTCAAGGCGTGAATCACTGCTGCCAACTCTAAGTCATGTGTGGGGTAGTTCTTCTCATGCTTCTTGAGCTGTCGAGATGTGTAAGATATAACCTTGCCCTGCTGCATCAACACACATCCGAGCCCGATGCCCGACGCATCACAATAAATCTGTTATACCCCGTATTTCCAGAGTATGTACGTAAGGACTTACGTACGAAAGTTTGAGCCTTAAGTTAGGCAAGGACAAAATTTTGTGCACAACCCCCGAAAAGAATCGTTTTCCGACAAAACTTTTTCCAAAGCTTGCGTAGGGAAAATACGGCTATGTCATTTATTATTTTTGCGGATTTTTCCGAGAGATGAAATATTTTGGACCAACGGGAGGGTGACACTTGTCACCCTCAAAGTGGACGGTTGGTGGCCGATGGGTGCACGTTTTCCTCCCATGTTTTGTGCCTAAAACATGGGTCAATGTTTGTGAGGGAATTGTGGAGTAGGGCTAGGGGCACTTGGGCAAATCTTGGCCCTCCACTTGCCCCCCACTTGGCTTGATCATGGCCATTGAACTCCCTATAAATACCCCCCCCCCCCCTTTGTGAAGACTTCTTCATCCAAAATGTTTTCCAAGTCTTGAAAGCCCTCTCCCCCCTTAGTGTAGTGTTTTCGTCCAAGCCTCCCCCTCCCCTTTCATGAGGCCCTTGGCCGAGAGCCCCTCCCCTGGCCGAAAGTATCCCCTCCTTGTGGTGTTGTTCTCGTGAAAATACCCCCCCTCTTGGTAGAAAGTACTCTCCAAGTATTGTTACTATACCAAAATACCTTAGCCTTATACCTTGTAGTATTCCAAAGTTACCTCTATACGTAGAGCCCAGAAATACTACCTTTTGTCCTTTTTGTCTCAAAACGAAACCCTAAGGAAAATCTTCATAGTCGGTTAAAGTGTTAAGTAGAAGTTGCGTAGAACTTCTAAGGGTTGTTTTGAGCGGGTTGGAGCGCCCAGAGTAGGAGCTAAACGTTGCTCAGGATCGACATTTAAACTTGGATAATTTTGGGCTTATCGAGGTAAATATCTTGTCTCCCTATTGTAATTGAGTTTACATACTATTGAAGTATAAGAATTAAGTATAAGTTATACCAGGAAGGTATATAAGAAGGGAATTGAACTGTACTTACATAGGATTGTATTTACAGTAGACTTGTGAAGTTTGACGGGTAGGGAAGTGCTGCCCAATTTTCCGTAGAATCTTGTATCTAGATTTATTCTACCGAGTAGTCTAGACGTTGATAGACTCGTATAACCTTTATAGGTTGAAGTTCTGCAAGTAGCATGTTCTACTTGAAAGGTGGACAAGGCTAGCCGGGTTTTAGCCGTGGAGCGTTTTGCTAATAGTCGATAATCGTCGCGAGGTATGTGATTCTTCCTATCCTCTTGAGCATGATATTTTAAAGAATATATATATATAGTACGGTAGACGTACGTGTGTAACTGAACGTAGTTTTACGTCAATGTCTTTTGACTTAAGCCTGAATAATAAGAATCTTAAAGTATTTCAAAAGAATTAAGAACCGTTTTTGAAAGAAGAGTAATACTGGGTTTTAAAAAGCTTAAGAGTTATACTAGCTTTATGGGAAGTTAGGTATAACGGCTTAAGAGAGATAAAAAGAATGGTTTATTGATTTAGAAGTTAAGAGACTTGATCTTAAAAGATAAGAGACTTGACTTAATTGAATTAATCTGAATTTTGTTAAAAAGTGTGAAACCTCATTCGTGAGTAATGAGTACTTGGTTTTTTTAAAAAGGAATAATGTTTTACTGATTTCGAAAATCAGAATAAGTATCGAACAAACCACAGCAGCGCTAATAAAGGGAAATGTATTGACTAATAAAGTATTATTAAAACCAGTAGAAACCTCCATCTGCATATAAGCTAAGATGAGACAAAATGATAATACATTTCCTAGATCATGGCTGCTTTAATAAGATTATTATAAACAAGAATAACCTACTCACACCTGAGGCATCTGTTTCTCAAATTGTTTTAAAGGAGAATTATATATTTAAGTGATTAAAACTATGAACTGCGAAACCTTTCGAAAATGAGAAACTTGAGCATTTGAAATTAGGCAAACTTGAACGTTTGGAAAATAATGTTGTTACTTGATTTTACAAAGGGAAGTGTTTTGATCTACTTAAAAAGATAGTCACTCTATTTTTTTATATACTACGGGTATTGTGTGACTTTTGTAAAAGAAACGGATCTTTTAAAGAGTTAATGTATGAAGTACTTTGGGGATAAAAACCCGATCTTGTTGACATATAGTAGAAAGTACCTCGTGTGAATAACTTGATTGTGTTGGTTTGTGATAGCCTTGTAATACTTCCTTGTTGATTTGATAATTAAACATGTTAGGATGCTACGTGTGTTAGTGTCTTGTGATGTTTGTGTAAAGGGGTTTTCCTTGTTGTGCTTATGTTGTCTAACGGTAAGCCGTTACGCTAGTATTATATCACTCACCTCTTGACATGATAATCTGGGGTTAAGTCGCCTCCGTCGCGGGTAGACTCAGCGATGCAGGACCATGATTCGAGAATACCTCATGCGGGTCCGGGGATCTATGCGAGCTACGAGTTCCGTGTTAGTGTGCGGGTTATACCTCATGCGGTCTATGTGGCCATGCGGACTGCGAGTCCAGGACGTTGCCGGGGAGTAGCTACCCTCGATGCGAGGAATACCTTATGCGGGCCTATGTGAGTGGCTTATGCGGAGCTGCGGGAAGTTCCAGGACTAGACGCGCACATTAGATACTGCGGGCGAGTGGCCAGCTTCGATCATGTGGCGGTCTAGACAGATTTCGTTATACAATTTATGACCTTGTTGGTACTGTGGGTTTTTAGTAGTCGGCTATGCCTTCGTACTTACCCCGTACGGTTTTATTATGACAAAGGTGGGACCTGGTGTTCATGTGTATTCCTTAGTGTGTTTTATATCATGGATCACGGCAGGAAGGTATTCCACGGGCATGATTGATGTTGTGGGCGTGAGACCCATAGTTATATTTGAGTGATGACTTTGAGGGCGTGAGTCCCTGACTTGACATGACTGCTTATTTATTGTGAACTGTAGTTTGGTTATCATACATGTCTCCTGCTTTATATATAGACTACTATGATTTCATTTACTGATTTTCGCCACATACTTGGTACTGTTGTATCGACCTCCTTCGGGCTGCGTCATGCCGCAGTAGAGGTACACCGGTGTTGATCCTCGCTCTTAGGGTCACATTCAGCTTGGGAAGCTCCGTTTCTCGGAGGCTTATCAGTGGTATAGTCCCCTGTCGTTGTAGGTACTTACATTCAGGGGTATGGCGGGGCCCTGTCCCGCCATTGTTGTTATGTCATTCTTAGAGGTCTGTAGTACTGTTGTGGGCAGAGTTGTAAAAGGATGTAACTGTTCGGTTTTAAGTTTATATATATATGCCGAAAGGCAAGTTTTCTCAGATAACTATTTCACATTTCATAGTATATCATGTCTTGTTTTATGTTCCGCTGATTTATCTGATGTATGTCTACTTGGGTGCCCGGTAAGGCACGATCACGCCCGTTCGGTCGTGACAAAATCGCATAGCCATCCGCCCTCCGAAGAGTAAGAATCAGGCGGTTGTCAACTTCTCCTTTAGTAACTGAAAGCCCTTCTCGCAAGCATCCGTCCACTGAAACTTAGCTGCCTTCAATGTCAGTTTGGTCAAAGGTGCTGAAATAGAAGCAAACTTTTCCACAAACCTCCGGTAGTAACCCGCAAGGCCCAAAAAGCTGCGCACCTCCGTCGGGGTAGTAGGTCTAGGCCAAATCTTGACTGCCTCGATCTTTGCCGTATCTACCCGAATACCATCGGTCCCCACAATGTGCCCTAAGAACGCCACCGAAGCTAACCAAAACTCACATTTTCAAAACTTGGCGTATAACTGCTGGTCCCGGAGGACTCTCAGCACCGACCTCAAATGCTCTGCATGCTCCTGCTTCGAGCGAGAATAAATCAAGATGTTATCAATGAATACTATGACGAACGTATCCAAAAATGGTTTAAACACTCGGTTCATCAAATCCATGAATACCGCCGGAGCATTGGTCAAGCCGAAAGACATGACCCTAAACTCATAGTTCCCGTACCGGGTCCGGAACGCAGTCCTAGGGATATCCGACTCCCTAACTCGCACCTGATGGTAACCAGATCGTAGGTCTATCTTAGAGAAACATCTCGCGCCCTGCAACTGGTCGAACAAGTCATCGATCCTAGGAAGGGGGTATCTGTTCTTAATAGTCACCTTGTTCAGCTGCCTGTAATCAACGCACATACGCAGCGTCCCATCCTTTTTCTTCACGAACACACCGAGCTCCCAGGGAGAAACACTAGGCCTAATGAAGCCTTTCTCCAGCAAATTGCTCAGCTGGTCCTTCAGTTCTCTCAACTCGGCAGGTGCCATTCGGTATGGCGGAATGGATATAGGCCGAGTATCAGGCAGAATATCAATGCAAAACTCTATCTCCTCTCCCGGAGGATGCAGGAGGTCGTGCGGGAACACATCCGAAACTCTCTAACTCTGAACCGATCAGAGGTCCGTGTCGCCGCCTCCGTATCGAATACACGAACGAGATGGTAGATATACCCCTTCTGAACCATCTTCCTGGCCTTGAGGTAGGAAATAAACTTACCCCTCGGCGACAAAGTGTTCCCCTCCCACTCGATAACCGGCCTCTAAATCGAACCGTACCAATCGTTTCCTACAGTCTACATTGGCGTAACAAGAAGCTAGCCAATCCATACCCATGATCACATCAAAATCGGTCATATCCAACTCTATCAAGTCGGCTAGGGTCTGACGACTGCATATAGTCACTGGGCAAGCTCTATATACCTGCTCAGCTGCTACCGAATCCCCCACAGGCGTAGCTACCTCAAAAGGGTCTATGGACTCAGGCTCTATCCCTATCCTACTAGAAATAATGGGAGATATATAGGACAAGGTAGAACCTGTATCTATCAAGGTGTCACGACCCGAACCCGGGCCCGTGACTGGTGCCTTACCCCGGGCACCCTAGTGATACAACATCAGAGAAAATCAGCGGAAATAAAAACATGAACATGAATTTAGAGACAAAATAAATAAACAGGCCAACCAAAACAGTTGCCTCCATCATATATACATAAATACCCAACAGCTTATCCTTTTACAAACCCCGCCACACAAAGGCTGCACTCTAAGAGTTTATACAACAACTATGACGGACAGGCCCCGCCATACCCCGAATGTACAAGAACCTGCTGCACGTGGTAACATACCAAAGATAAGCCTCCAAGGAACGGAGCTTCCCAACACGCTGAAAGGTGATCCTAAAATGGGATCGACAAATGTACCTTACCTGCGGATGAACGCAGCCCCAAGGAGGTCGATAACAGTACTAAGTATGTGAAATCAGAAATATCAGAATCAAATCATAATAGTCTATAAAAGCAGGAGACAGGTATGATAACCAAACTACAGTACATACACATAACAGTTATATCAATTCAGGGTCTCACGCCCACAACATCAATCCTGCCCGTGGAGTACCTTCCTCACTGCCGGCAGTCTATGATATGATAACAACAAGATAGCAATCCAAATGGGAGCATACCCGTGCGCTACGCATCGTGTCAGTATGTCCAAAGGGAACAAATAAGACAACATTCCAAATGGAAGCATACCCGCGCTACGATCGTGTCGATGAGTCCAAAGGGAAACAATAAGACAACATTCCAAATGGAAGCATACCCGTGCGCTACGCATCGTGTCAGTATGTCCAAAGGGAAACAATAAGCAACAAGGCGGTAATCAAAGTGGAAGCATACCCGTGCGCTACGCATCGTGTCAGTATGTCCAAAGTGATTTAACAAAAGTAACACTATCAACAGGAACGTACCCGTGGAATTTCTACGTCACTGCCGGCACGTCCAAGTAAGTTCTCAACAAGTCAACCGACCCTCCATCGAGAGACGCGGTAGTATAGAAACACAATCTTTGCACAACAAAGGCTATCACAGCAAGCATAGGCAAGTTATACACAACTCAAAGTACTTTCATTTTATGCCAAAGTCCGGGTTTTAACCCTAAAGTACTACGTACGTTAAATTCCTTTTTAAAGAGAGCTAATCCTTTTCTAAAAGTCACCCGATACCCGTAGTATAAAAATAGAGTGACTTATATCTTTTAAGTAAACCAAAACAATTTCCATACTTTCCTTTTTAAAACCAAATTAAGGCAACACCATGCCTTCTTTTTTTTGACCAAAACACTTTTCTTTTTAAAGTCAAGTTACCACATTAAAACCAATGATAAAACCTTTCTTTTGTTTTCATAAGGTCGTTATAACCAACTTCCCATAAAGTTGTTATACACCTTATGTTTTAAACCATTTTAAGACAACACAATGCCTTTCTTTTCCTAAAGTTCCAGTTTGCCTAATTTCAAATACACAAGTCTCTTTTTTGAAAAGTTCATAGTTCAATGTCTTAATCTCTTTTAAAACAATTGAGTAACATATGCCTTAGGCGAGTAGGTTATTCTTGTTCATAATCAATCTTATTAGCAGCCATGATCTAGAAATGTAATATCATTTTGTCTCATCTTAGCTTCTATGCAGATGGAGGTTTCTACTGGTTTTAATAATACTTAATTATTCAATACCTTTCACTTTATTAACGCGGCAGTTGGTTTGTCGATACACATTCTGATTTCCGAAATCAGTAAAACATTATTCCTTCCAAAAACCAAGTACTCATTACTCACGAATGAGGTTTCACACAAACATCCATATTAAGTCAAGTCTCTTAACTTCTAAACCATTAAACCATTCTTTTTATCTCTCTTAAGGCGTTACACCTAACTTTTCATAAAGCTGGTATAACTTTTATGTTTTCAAACCAAGTATACACTTCTTCCAAAAAGGTTTCTTAATCTCTTAGAATACTTCAAGGTTCTTTTACATCAAGTCGGTTATAAGTCAAATCAGTTATCTTTTAAAAACCACAAAGCATTTCTCATTTACATAGAGTTGTTATAACCAACTTCCCATAAAACCGTTATAACACTTTATGTTTAAAGGAAATCAAATACCTTTAACACACGTACGCCTATCGCATTACATAGTTATACACATATCATGCTAGAACAGATAGGAAGAGGTTCACATACCTCGCGACGAGTATCGACTAATAGCAAAACGCCCAAGTACCTCAAACCGTCTACACTCTCACCAAGGCATCACTCCCCCCGTAGTAATACAACCTATAGAGGCCAAAAAGCGCCTATTAATATCTTTTAGATCCCGACGTAGAATATTCTACAGAAAATTCGGCAGCACCTCCCCCCCCCCCGCAACAGCGTAAATCTCCTCCTCTATCGAGGCCGGCTACCAAGCCAACCGGGGGGGGGGGGGGGGGTTAAAACGGCTAACCGGACGTGTACAATTCTACTACACAGTAATGCTACACAAGTCTCAGAATACACCCTATGTAATTACAGTCGATTCTTTTCTTTAAATTCAGCTTAAGTCGCAAGACATCGCTGTAAGTATTATTCGAGCTTAAGTCAAAAGACATTGCCGCACAATTATAATGTTCAGTTCTATATATAGTATACTTCAACTATATATTCCTACAACATGTAATTTCCAATTACAATAGAAGGTCAAGAGTGTTTACCTCGATAAGCCCAAAATTATCCGAGTTTAAATGTCGATCCTGAGCAAGGTTTAGCTCCTACTCCGTGCGCTCCGACCCGCTCCAACCAACCCTTAGAAGTTCTAACCAACTTCTACTTATAACTTCAACTACGGGTGAAGATTTACTTTTGGTTTCGTTTTTGTGATCGAGGAAGTATAATAGTATTTTCTGGCTTTTGTACAAGTGTAACTTTGGGAATACTACAAGGTATTTGGGGCCAAGGTATTTGGACATTATAACACTACTAGGAGAGTATTTCTATACCACAAAAGGGGTATTTATACGAGACAACAAGGCTAGTGGGAGGCCTCGCCAAGACTCTCAAAGGAGGGGAGAGTTGGACGAACTCAACACTAAAGGGAGGATTTTTAACACTTAGAAAAGATTTTTGATGAAGAAAGTTCATCACTTGTAGGGTATTTATAGGTCAAGTGAAGGCCAACCAATGGCCAAGATGAAGACAAGTGCATAGCAAGTGTAAGGCCAAGATTTAGCCATGTGCTACCTTATCCATCTACACAAAAATATCCTACCTAACCCTTGACCAAAATTTCACACCAAAAACGTGCAAGACTTAGCCCAATTGCCGTCCAACCTCTTCCAATGTGAGGATGACACATGTCACCCTCCCGTTGGTCCAAAATGTTTCGTCTCTCGGAAAAATCCGCAAAAATTATTAATGACATAGCCGGAATTTTCCCTTCGAAAGTCAATGGAAACGCTTTCGAAAAACGACTCCTTTCGGGTGTTGTGTACAAATTTCGAAACTAGCCAACTTTAAGGCTCAAATTGTATACGTACGCCCTCACGTACATACTCTGGAAATACGGGGTATAACACAAGGCATATATGTCACAACACGAAATTGATAAAGTACCTGTGATGACATCCGGCGACGCCTCCTGGTCCTGGCGGCTGGTCATGGCATAAATGCGGTTCTGAGGACCGCTGGAACTAGCACCCCTGCCACGACCTGCCGCGACTGGCCGCCCATGAGAACCCTGCCCTCCGGGGCGAGTAACTGTAGGAGATGAAGACCCGACAAAAGACCATGTAGGCTGAACTCTACTATCTGCGCCGCCCTTAGTCGGACAGTCTCTCGCAAAGTGACCCTGCTGGCCACAAGTGAAACAAACTCCCACAACAGTACCACATTTCCCGAAATGGGATCTCCCACATCGAACACACTGAGAGGAAGGTGGTCTCAATTGGTTAGCACCTTTGCTACCCTGGAAGTCTGAAGTCCTGGGGCCCTGACCTGCCCCCGTATACCCTGTCGGTCCCGAAGATGGTGTAGGAGTGCTCTGAGCTGGCTGAGGTGCAAATCTACTTCGCTGCTGAGGTCGTCCACCTCGAGAACTACCAAAGGACCCTATCGTCCTGGCCTTCTTCTGCTGATATTTGTCAACCCGTCGGCCTCTACGCTCCTAACACCCAAGTGCATGAGCCTGCATGCGGGCAATGTCCATGCCCGGCTGAAGAGCTACACCAGAGCAAGACTCCGCCAAGTAGTCGTCAAGACCTGTGACGTAACAGTGTACTCGGTCCTCCATATCTGCCACCAACGCGGGGACATACCGAGCCAACGAGTCGAACTCCACGTTGTACTCCCGAATTGTGCGCCCTCTCTGTATCAGCATCAAAAATTTGTCATCTCGTGCCCTCCTCATCTGCGGAGGCAAGAAGTGAGAGAGAAATGCCTCTGAGAATTCGTCCCAAACGGTTGGAGGCGCCTGCTCCCCCTGAGACAGCTCCCAAGAATCAAACCAGTCGACTACGGTATCGCGCAGCCGATGTGCACCTAAGACCACTGACTCGGTCTCCGACGCCTTGATCACTCTCATGATCCGTCAGAATCGTCGATGAACTCGTGGATCATCCTCGTGCCTCGACCCATAAAACTCGCGGGCGCAACTCGTAAAGTCCCGGTCTCAAACTATCTCGACTCGGGTGAACCACGGTACCACTGGACTGGAATTGCCGTGATCCAGCCTACCCTCGTGCCTTGCCACGACTCTGGCCAATAACTGGGCCATCTCCTTGTAACCCATGTCCTCTGCTCCAGGCTGTGGGGCTGGAGGCTCCGGTGCCGTGGCCTCAGCAGCCTCTGCTGCGGCCCTAAACTCTGCTGGGGCCGGCGACGCCGTGGAACTCGCCGTCGGAGGTATCACCTCGTAAGTGGGCACGAGCCTCGTGACTCTCTCGTACTACTAGCGACTCCGCCGCTTGCCCTTCTGGGCCCGGGTTGCCTACGTGGAGGCATAACTGGTAAGAAAGAGAAATCCGTCAGAAGGGTCCAACCTATAACACAGCTCTAAGGCACGATCTCAGAGTGAGAAGAATGGAAACCAATCCTAAATGTCCTGCAGCCTCCTGATTATAGATGTGGTGCACAACACACCGATAATCAAGACTCTACTAGACACGGTCTGTAGACACTTTCCGAGGATTAACTGCTCTGATACCACTTTTATCATGACCCAATCCCGGGCCTGTGACTGGTGCCTTACCCGGACACCCAAGTAGCCAAACATCAGAGTAACCAGCGGAAATATAACCAAGACATGAAATAATAAAAGTAAGAATAGTCTATCCAAGGAAAAGTTTCCTTTCGACATATATATATCATTACCCAATGGTGAACAGTTACAATTCCAAAATGCGACAGGACTACAGACCTCTAGGGAAAAGTAAACACTATGACGGGACAGGGCCCCGCCATACCCCTAAATGTACCAACATCTACAACACCAGGGAGAACCATACCCAAAGTCGAGCCTCCGGAGAAATGGAGCTCCTGACACCTGAATAGAGATCCTAAGAATGAGGATCTACCGCCTTCTTCCCTTTACCTGCGGCATGAACGCAACCCCCCCGAAGGAGGTCAGTACAACAAGTACCAAGTATGTGAAACTGTAAGTACAGATATATATACACATATAAAAACCATAACATTTTTAAAGCCAATTTCACAAGTATGTATGAAAACAACCGAGTTAACTGCACATAGTGCCATATCACAAACAAGAGCAATAATAGGTATACTGTAACAGGTCTTTTCTAGGCCGCGAATGATCGAAGCAAGGCCAATCGCCCATAGTATCATTATGCATGCCTAATCCTGGACTCCCGCAGTCCGCATAGGCCACCTAGGCCCGCATGAGGTATTTCTCGCATCGAGGGTAGCTACTCCTCGACATCGTCCTGGACTCTCGTAGTCCGCATGGCCACATAGACCGCATGAGGTATTCCTCGCACACTAACCTGGAACTCCCGTAGCTCCGCATAGGT
Organism: Przewalskia tangutica; assembly: GCA_029844215.1. Lineage (NCBI taxonomy): Eukaryota > Viridiplantae > Streptophyta > Magnoliopsida > Solanales > Solanaceae > Przewalskia > Przewalskia tangutica. The sequence goes on from CM056726.1 coordinate 57,469,962, forward strand.
CCCCTGGACCCGCATGAGGCATTCCTCGCATCGGGGGGCAGCTTAACCCCCGGTATAACATGTCAAGAGGTGAGTGATATAATACTAACATAACGGCTTATCATTAAACAACATAAGCACAATAAGAATAACCTCTTTATACAATCATTACAAGAATCGAACACAACGACTAATCGTTGAACAATATAAGCATAACAAGAAGAACCTCATTACGTAAGCGTCACAAGATACTAACACACGAGGTATCATAACATGTCTATCAAACCAACTTACCATACCTTCAGACAATATTTCAAGCATTTGATAAACAAATAATATAAAACCGTTTTCTTATCTTTCTTAAGTCGTTATACCTAACTTCCCATAAAGCTAGTATAACTCTTAAGTTTTTTTGTAAAAACCCAGTATTACTTTTCTTCCGAAAATGATTCATCACTCTTTTGAAATATTCAAGATTATTATTATTTAGAACTCCAGTCCAAAGATATCAAAGTAAATCCAAGTTCAGTTTAACACACGTACGTCTACCGTACTATATATATATTTGGAAAATATCATGCTCAAAGGGATAGGAAGAATCACATACCTCCTCGGCTAAACCCACTTGACAAGTCGAATAAGTCGCGTGCAAAGTGTCAACCTATAATAGTCAAAACACGACTATTAACTTCTAGTTTTTCGTGGAATTCTTCTACGTAAGACTCCTCTTAGTCTACGGAAAAATTGGGCAGCACTTCCCCCGTTTTTACTCAATTCCTCATTTTTAACAAAGCCCGATAACAGTAACCAACGTGGCGCAATAATTCCGATAAGTAAGGAAGGGGGTAACACGCCCAAACGGAACGCGATTAACAACCTCGCCTTCATAACAACAATAAGTAAAAAGAAGGGGATTACACGCCCAAACGGTAACGCGGTTTACTATCTCGCCTTCATAATAACAATAAGTAAAAAGAAGGGGATTACACGCCCAAACGGTAACACGGTTTACTATCTCGCCTTCATAATAACAATAAGTAAAAAGAAGGGGATTCAATAGGATTATATACGTCCTCCGTACACTCATTTTATATAAATCATCCCAAAAGAAGAAAGGATAGTTTCACATACCTTATTGTCGAACTAACCAACTCAATATTTAATATTCGTCTCGATTAGTGCCTCGACCTCAGTAATAACGGAATCAGTCCCCTTTCTAATATTTCTGCTTGCTAGGACGTTACTTTTCAATAACGTTGGCAAAATATTTTTTTGCTCTAATCAAACGCTAGAGATAATCACCTGAGCGGACGTGTTCTTCTATTGCCAATTCATGGGTTTCTTTTCAATTTGGAATTGAAATCTATTGGTTTTTGTTTCATAAAAGAATAAAGGGGTGGATCAACTTCTAATTGAAATATTAGAAAATGGTTACTGTTTCGTGTTTTTCTAATAGAAAGTAAAGATGGTTGTCTCTTTTTTTTTTATAAAAGGAAAGGTTTGGAATTGATATAAATCCCATACCATATACTGCTTCCACGAATTTCCAACCCACTTATTTAGTCATGTAAGACTAATTTTGAGCATTACACGTGTATGAACCCCACCAAGCTTTATCCCCTCCATTAAATAAATCAATCCCACAATTAATCAATTGCACACATATAATTAATTATAGAACCCACTTTAATAAAATCTTAAAAACTCATAAGACTTTCGTCGGAAAACAATTCTATCATTCTTACCCTAATTAGGGCATATACATTCGTACGTACGTCCTCACATACGTACTCCGGAACCACGGGGCATAACACACTCCTAATGGAAGCATACCCGTGGGCCACCCATCGTGTCAGTATGTCCAAACGGAAATAACAAGATAACAATCATAGTGGAAGCATACTCGTGAGCCACCCATCGTGTCAGTATGTCCAAAGCAAATAACAGAATAACACTCCTAATGGAAGCATACCCGTGGGCCACCCATCGTGTCAGTATGTCCATCAATCAACCAGATAGCCGGCCCTCCAACGAGACGCCAGAGCACAGAAATACAACACTTGCACAACAAAGGCTATCACCACAAGCATAGGCAAGTTCAACATACTTTTAGACATTCATTTTATGACCACAAATCCGGGTTTTAACCCCAAGGTACTACATACTTTAACTCTTTAAAAGATCCATTTCTTTCACAAAAAGTCACACGATACATGTAGTATCAAAATAGAGTAACTATCTTTTTAAGTAAACCAAAACAATTTCCATACTTTCTTTTTAAACCAAATCATTTCTCCCCTTTAAAGTCAAGTTACCATTTTAAATCCAATAATAAAACCATCCTTTTGTTTTCATAAAGTCGTTATAACTAACTTCCCATAAAGCTATTATAACACTTTATGTTTTAAACCAATTTAAGACAAAACCATACCTTTCTTTTAAACCAAAACACTTCAAATTCTCAAGTCTCTTTTCTTTTTTGAAATCAAGTTCCTTACTGTGGAATTTAAGAAAAATCAATACTTGTTATTAATGATTTTATTAAAGCAACCATGATCTAGGAAATGTAATACAATTTTGTCTTATCTTAGCTTCTATGCAGATGGATGTTTCTACTGGTTTTAATATAATTAATTATTTGTCAATACATTTTTCTTTATTAACGCTGCAGTGGTTTGTTCGATACTTATTCTCATTTCCGAAATCAATACAACTTATTCCTTTTTAAAACCCAATTACCCATTTCTCATAAATGCGGTTTCACAACTTTTTAACACAAACCAAGTCCTTAATATTTCACATCAAGTCATTTATAAGTTAAGTCTCTTATCTTTTAAAAACCACAGACCATTTCTTTACCTACATAAAGTTGTTATAACAAACTTCCCATAAAGCCGTTATAACACTTTATGTTTTAAACCAACCAAATTGCTTAGCACACGTGACGCCATTGTACTACATAGTTCACAATAATCATGCTAGAAAAGATAGGAAGAGGTTCACATACCTCGCCACGATTATCGACAATTAGCAAAACGCTCCAAAGTACTATAACCCTGCTAGCCTTTTCCACCCTTCAAGTAGAATACGCTACTCGTAGTACTTCAGCCTATAAAGGCCACAAAACGTCTATCAACCTCTAGATCTCTTTGTAGAATAATTCTAAGTACAAGGTTCCTTATTCTACGGAAAATTCGCGAGACCTCCCCGCCCCGAACCACATATATCTCCTCCTCTATCAAGGCCCGCTACCAAGCCAACAACTCTAGGGGTTACACGCCTAACCTGACGTGTACAACATCGCCCCACAATAATACTACAAGTCTCATCAGAATACAAATTCAATGTAAATACAATTCGATTCTTTATAATTATCCTTCCAATATATCTTATACTCAATTCTAAACTACTACAATATGTAATATCCAATTACAATAGGGGGACAAAGATCATTACCTCGATAAGCCCAAAATTATCCAAGATTAATAAGTCGATCTTGAGCAACGCTTAGCTCCAATTCCTTACGCTCCAACCCGCTCCAAGCAACCCTTAGAAGTTTCTAAACAACTTCTCTTAACACTTCAACCAACTATGAAGATTTTCCTAGGGCTTCATTTTTCGACTAAAGGAATAAAGTAGAATTTCCGGGCTCCTAGTATTGAAATAACTTTGGAATACTACTAGGAATACTAGGCTAAGGTATTTGGGACTATACCAACACTTGAAGAACTTTTTTCTACACAAAGGGGGGGGGGGGGGGATTGGACGAGAACACTTAAGGGGAGGGAGAATAATTTTTGCCTTGGAAACTCTCTAATGTGGATGAATAAAGTCTTGCAAACAAGGGGGTATTTATAGAGAAATCAAGGGCCAAGATCTATGCAAGTGTGTGGGGTAGATTGGGGGCATGTGTGTGTGGATTCTACCAACCACATGTCCACCACAAAATTTGGACAAGTGGCTAGACACTTGTCCACCCAAACCGTCCAAGCCACATGTCCACTAGCCATTCGGCCAATATGGCCACAGGGGGTGACACGTATCGCCCCCCTACTCGTCCAAAATATTTCATCTCCCGAAAATATCCGTAAAATCCAAAATCTCCAAAACAAAGTGGGCCCCACAAAACCGTAAATTTTCCCCGTGGGCCCCACGTGACCAAATCCGGAAATAAAATTCCATAATTATATAATAATCCAAGAAGTCCAAATACCAAATCTGGGAATCCAATTCCCATTATCGAACCTTTTTCCTTCACAAAATCCGGAAACTTTTCCGTCGAAAAATCACATCTTTCTTCCTTTCCAAAATTACCGTCGTATTCTCGTACGTACGTCCTCACATACATACCCTGGAACTACGGGGTGTAACATTCTTCCCCCCTTAGAAACATTCGTCCCGAATGTTCCTTCTAAGTCTCCAAACGTACATGCGCCGGTATAGCCTTCACTACTATACTTACGAAACCAATTATGCCACACCTGGCCATAATATAACACATGCGCAAAACTCCAATCCAAACCAACGAGGAATCACCTCCAACATCTCAAAAGCCCCCACCCAAGGTCTAAATGATACTCCCTTCGCATCTTCACTTCACAACAAAATGATCTCTTATATTCTGTTAACACACGTTACTTCTTTCCTTACTCGTCGCATCTTCTCGCAGACACCCGAACTCTCTCTAGCACACGTACCATACTCCAGTCATCGCTTCAGTTCCCAAAACCTTAGAGTCACTACCTCCAAACTTGGTCATTTTACTAGCCTCATATTCCTTTAAGGCCATTCCCGGCCTTCACGATCCGATTCTGGTCGAACGCATCCACGAACTCGTACAACGGTTACCTAAACTTGGGCCTTGCACCCTCGTAATCCTACCACCTGGCGGGACCACCTCGAACTGACCCCACCTCATTCTGGGCTGCGGGTTGACCCGCGATCTGGCCTCATCCTGACCGCTGTCGCGCCAAACTCTCTCGTTCCCCGATCCGGAACAATCTTACTAATTCACGTCATGGAAGCTACCACTTCTATATCAAACTACCCATGGAATTATCACACAAAACTCCACGTATACTATGCACTCCGACAAAGATTAGCCATAAAGTCTTTTACTCAAGACGGCCTTACATCTAAGGTCTCAACTGTCATAAATTCTAAGGTTCACAATTGTCTCATCCCCAGACTTACCCTTTTCACTAACCAGGCTTCTAAATCATATTTTATCACAATGCCATCCGAACATAACAATAAACACATCATCATAACATCAAAACAAACTAGTCTCTATAGGGTTAAGGATATACCTGAAAATCAAATAGGCGGTTCAAAGGACGACTAAAACTGGGAACTTCCACCGCGACCTCTGCCGTGGCCTGCCGGTGTATGAACATCCTGCCTAGCTATGGAAGGTGAAGAACCCGCAACTGATCCCGTAGTCTGTGTTATCCCACTAGTGCCACCTCTGGTCGGACAGTCTCTCGCCAAATGGCCCTGTTGGCCGCAAGCATAACAAGCTGTCGAAATGGTACGACACTCTCCAAGATGGGGTCTACCACATCGACCACACCGAGGTAGGGGTGGCTCCATCTGGCTAACACCCCTCCTCCCCCGGAAACCTGAAGCCCTGGAGCCCTGACCTGCTCCTGAACATCCCGAACGCCCCAAGATCGCGGAGGACCACTGCATCTTGGCGGAGGCGCATAATCGCATGTCGCCGGCGCGCCCGCCGAAAGTCACCAAAGGTCCTGCTGTCCACGGCCTCTTATGTTGATCTCGTCCCTACGCCGTCTCTACGTTCTCAATCCCTCGCGGCATAAGCTCAGATACGGCAATGTCCATGCCCGATCAAGAGCTACTCGCATAACTCTCTCGCTAGATAATCGTCAAGTCTCGTGACATATCGGTGCACTCTATCCTCCATGTCCGCCACTAAAGCGGGGACATAACGAGCCAACGAGCCAAACTTCTATATCAGATTCCCGAACCGTCCGCCTGCTCGCTCAACATCATAAATCTATCTCGCCCGAAGCTCTCCTCATCTGCGAGGGCAAGAAGTGTAAGAAAAGCCTCTGAGAACTCATCCCATGCGGCTGGAAGTGCATGCTCTCCCCGAGACAGCTCCCACGAATCAAACCAGTCGACTGCAGTATCAAGCAGCCGATGCGAACCTAAGACAACCGACTCGGTCTCTGAAGCCTTGATCACTCTCATGATCCGCTGCAGCTGTCGAATAAACTCCTGAGGATCTTCCTCAGTTCTCGATCCATAGAACTCGGGTGGGCTACAACTCAGAAAGTCCCAAAGTCTCAAACTATCGGATCTAGGGTGAACTACTGGTACTACCGGAACCTCCGACTCGTCATCCTCATTCCTAGCCACCACCTAGCTAGTAATCGGGCCATCTCCTTGTAACCCATATCCTCTGCCCCTGGCCGTGGCGGAGACTCGGTCGTGGTCTCGCAGCCATCGCTGCTGCTCTAAACTCCCCTGGGTCTAGCGGCGTCGCAGAACTCCCCATCTGTAGTACCACCGTAGGTAAAGATGGGCCTGTGCCCGGGTAACCCTCTGTGCTCTACTCGCAGCCTCCTCACTGCTTTCCTTCGGGCTCTGGTTGCCTTGCGTGGAGGCATAATCGTACAAAAATACGTCGGAGGAGTCCAACTTACAACACAGCTCTAAGGCACGATCTCAGAGTAAGAAGAATAGAAACCAATCCTAAATATCCTGCAACCTCCTGATTATAGATGTGGTGCACAACACACCGATAATCAAGACTCTACTAGACACGGTCTGTACACACTTTCCGAGGACTAATCGCTCGATACCACTTTTGTCACGACCCGACTGGCCCGTGATCGTGCCTACCCGGGCACCATAGTGATACAATCATCAGATAAAAATCACCGGAAATAAAAACCTTAAGCATGAAAAAATACATAAAATAAGAAACAGGCTAACCAAAACGGTTACCTTCCTGTATATATAAATATCAACACGAACAGTTAAATCCCTTACAAACCCTGCCCATAACAGTACTACAGAACTCTAAGAATGTAACCGCAACTATGACAGATGTGGCCCCGCCATACCACAGAATGTACAAGTACCTACTATGACAGGGACTATACCAAAGATAAGCCTCCGAGAAACAGGCTTAAAACGCTGAATCGATCCTATGAGCGAGGATCAACAACCGCAGTACTCTACATGCGGCATGAACGCAGCCCCGGGCGAGGTCGAGATAACAGGTACCAAGTATGTGAAACTGAAAATACTGTAAATTAAATCATAATAGTCTATATAAAGCAGGAGACATATATGATAACCAAACTACAGTTCACAACATATAAGCAGTCAGGTCTAGTCGGGGACTCACGCCCTCAAGTCATCACTCATGCCCGTGGAATTCCTTCCTCATCGCCATTAGTCTATGACATAAATCATACTCATGTGACGCGCCCGTGGCATCCTACCTCACTGTCGGCGTACACATATACAATACATATATATATACCTCCTTCCCGTGGAATCCTCCATCACTGTCGGCAGCCGTAGGTGTAACATATAACCATGTGACCCGTCAGTGGCATCCTACCTCACTGTCGGCGTACACATATATAACACACACATATATATATATAATACGCGGCCGCATGTCCCGGAATCCCTCATCGGTGTAACATGGCCATAACGTGCCCTCGGCATCCCTCATCGCAGGTGCAGGTCTTCATGGGGAGCTAGCCCATGGAATAATGATCGCATATACCATGCCCCCGGAATCCCTCATCGGTGTAGACAGGTCTTCATGGGGAGCTAGCCCATGGAATAATAGTAATGGTCACATGCCCCCGGAATCCCTCATCGGTGTAGACATGCCCATGTGACAATAATAATATACCGGGAGTTTAACCCGCTGCATGGCCGCATGCCCCCGGAATCCCTCATCGGTGTAGACATGTCCATGTGATAATATCAATGGAAGCATACCCGTGGAATCCTCCGTCACTGCCGGTACATCCAATGAAACGTACGGGCATCTAACCCGCATCCTGGTCGCATGCCCCGGCATCTCTCATCGGTATAAGCATGGCCAAGATCAAACAAAATGGAAGCATACCCGTGGAATCCTCCGTCACTGCCGGTACGTCCAACAAATTCACAACAAGTCAGCCGGCCCTCCAACCGAGAGACGCGGTAACATAGTAATACCACCAAGGCTATCACAACTAGCATAGGTAAATTAACATATTCTTAGACTTCTATTTTATTGTTATACCCCGTAGTTCCAAAGTATGTGTGTGAGGAAGTACGTACAATTGTATAAGCCCTAATTAGGTTAAGGATGAAATTGTGTACTTCCAACGGAAAAGATTCCGAACCTTGTGAAGGAAATTTTACGTTTTTAATATTTTAACCAATTACGGATTTTTCCGAGAGATGAAATATTTTGGACCAATAGGAGGGCGACATGTGTCACCCTTAGGTGGCATGTTGGACGAAACAAGTGGGCAAGTGGCCAAGTCAAGAAGTCAAGTCTTGAAAGATATTTTGTGGGGCAAGTGGGAAGGGGACCTTGGACGTTTTTCTTGAGGGCCACATGTCCCAAAGTTGTGGTGGACATATGGCCCAAGGTTGTGGTGGACATATGTCCCAATGTTGTGGTGGACACTTGGTGGAAGACTCCACTCACACAAGCAACCAAATCTTCACCCTCCACTTGCTTGAATATTGACCCTTGATTATCCTATAAATACCCCCCTTAAGTGCAAGACTTCTTCATCCACTTAAACAATTTCCAAGTCTCAAAATCCCTCCCCCCCTTTTAGTAGTTCTCGTCCAAAGTCCTCCCCCCCTTTGTCCTAACTCTCGTCCGAAACACATCCCCCCCCCCCCCCTTGGTAGAAAAAAATGTCTTCAAGTATTGTTACTATTCCAAAATACCTTAGCCCAAATCCCTTGTAGTATTCCCAAGTTACCTATACTAAGAGTCTAAAATACTACTTTATTTCCTTTAGTCACAAAACGAAACCCTAGGAAAATCTTCATAGTTGGTTGAAGTATTAAGTAGAAGTTGTTTAGAAACTTCTAAGGGTTTCTTGAGCGGATTGAGCGCACGGAATAGGAGCTAAACGTTGCTCAGGATCGACTTAAATCTTGGATAATTTTGGGCTTATCGAGGTAATAATCTTTATCCTTCTATTGTAATTGGAGATTACATATTGTAGTAGTTTAGAATTAAGTATAAGATAGATAGAAGGATGGTATAAAAGAAGAGAATTGAAATGTACTTACATTGGGCTGTAATTACAGTAGACTTGTGTAGTTTTACGGGTAGGGAAGTGTTGCCCAATTTTCCGTAGAATTAAGAACCTTCTGCTTAGAATATTCTACAGAGTAGTCTAGACGTTGATAGACGTATTTAACTATTATAGGTTGATACTCTGCGCGCGACATATTCGACTTGGCAGGTGGATTGAGTCGAGGAGGTATGTAATCCTTCCTATACTGTCACGACCCGACCCCGGGCCCGTGACTGGTGCCTTACCCCGGGCACCCTAGTGATACAACATCAGAGAAAATCAGCGGAAATAAAAAAACTTACACATGAAACAAGATATACAATAAGAAAAATAGGCTAACCAAAACGGTCACCTTTCTGCCTATATATAAAAATGATTAAACCTGAACAGTTACATCCCTTTTACAAACCCTGCCCACAACAGTGCTACAGACCTCTAAGAATATAACCATAACTACGACGGGACAGGGCCCCGCCATACCCCTGAATGTACGCATTTACAACGACGGGGCTATACTAAAAGATAAGCCTCCGAGAAACGGAGCTTCCCAAAACGCTGAATCGTGATCCTATGGCGAGGATCGGCGATCGTGTACCTACTGCGCAGATGAACGCAGCCCCGAAGAGGTCAAGCATAACAGTACCAAGTATGTGAAATCAGAAAGTATCAAATAAAATCATAACATTTTAAAACCAATTACAAATACGCATTTAACAACCAATTCAACCGCATATAGTGCCACAAAGATAACAAGAGCAAAAATAGGTATAACGTAACTGGTCTTTTCTAGGCCGCTAATGATCGAAGCAAGGCCAATCGCCCATAGTATCATTATGCGAGCCTAATCCTGGAACTTCCGCAGTCCGCATAGACCACCTAGGTCCGCATGAGGTATTCCTCGCGACGGGGTAGCTAACCTCGACATCAACTGGACTCGCAGACGCGATAGTCACACGCATCGCATGAGGTATTCCTCGTGACGGCCAGAACACACCCGAGTGATCATCCCGAACTCCCGCAGCCTCCGCATAGGTCACATGCACCACACGAGGTATTCTCGCGTCGGGGCGCTAACCCTTGGCATAACAAGTCAGGGGGGTAAGTGATATAATATCAGCATAACTGCTTATCGTTAAACAACATAAGCACAACAAGAAAACCCCCTTACACAAACGTCACAAGACACTAACACACGTAGCATCATAACATGTTTACTTATCAAACCAACAAGAAAGTATTACAAGGCTATCACAAGCCAACATAGTCAAGTTACTCACACAAAAGTCACACGATACCCGTAGTATCAAAATAGAGTAACTATCTTTTAAGTAAACCAAAACAATTTCCATACCTTCTTTTTAAACCAATCTTAAGACAAAAGCATGCCTTCCTTTTTAAACCATTTTAAGACAAAACCATGCCTTCCTTTAAAACAAAGACACTTTTTCCTTTTTAAAGTCAAGTAGCAATATACTTTTTAAACCAAGTGTCTTACTCTTTTAAAAACAAGTAACTTATACCTTTAAATCAAGTTACTTCTCCTTTCCCAAAATCAAGTTGTTTATAAGTCAAGTCTCTTTACTTTCAAAAATCAGGCTCTTAATCTTTAAATCATATCTTTTAAGGAAACCAACCTCCAACTTTTAAATGTCAAGTTATCATTTTAAATCCAATGATAAAACCATTCTTTTGTTTTCATAAAGTCGTTATAAATAACTTCCCATAAAGCTATTATAACACTTTATGTTTTAAACCAACCAAGGACAACTATTCTTATTTTCGAAATCAAGATAACTTTATTCTTTAAAAGACCACACACCCATTACTCATGAGTGAGGTTTTACAACATTTTAACATAATTCAAGTCCTTAATATTTCATAACAAGTCAGTTAACTTTGGAATCAAGGCAAGGACACAAAAGGAAAATCAAATTCCTTTAAACACACGTGCGTCTACCGCACTATATATATTTCACAAATATCATGCTAGAAAGGATAGGAAGAGGTTCACATACCTCACGACGATTATCGACAATAAGCAAAATGCTCCAAAGTACTATAACCCTGCTAGCCTTTTCCACCCTTCAAGTAGAATACGCTACCCGTAGTACTTCAACCTATAATGGCCATAAAACGTTTATTAACTTCTAGATCCCTTCGTAGAATATTTCTAAGTACAAGGTTCCATATTCTACAGAAAATTCGGCAGCACCCCCCCCCCCCCCCCCGTAACCACAAAACTCTCCTCCTCTATCAATGCCCGCTACCAAGCCAACAACTCCAAGGGGGGGGGGGGGTGTTACACGTCTAACCGGATGTGTACAACACTGCCCCGCAATAATACTACAAGTCTACTGTAAATACAGTCCAATGTAAATACAGTTCAATTCTTTATAATTATTCTTCCAAAATATCTTATACTCAATTCTAAACTACTACAATATGTAATATCCAATTACAATAGGGGGACAAAGATCATTACCTCGATAAGCCCAAAATTATCCAAGATTTATAAGTCGACCCTGAGCAACGTTTAGCTCCAATTCCTTACGCTCCAAGCCGCTCCAAGCAACTCTTATACGCTCCTAACCAATTCCTCTTCAAGATCCAACTCCAAAAAGTGAAGAGCACTTAGGCTCAAACCATGGCAAGTTTCGGCCAAGGGGGGATTCTAGGGCTAGGGGTGTGAAATCTTTTCCAACTCTTGGTACACAATCTTCCTAACACCCTAAGGAAGAACACTTATAAGTTTAAGGATTTTTGGACAACTTTTGGCTAAGGGGGAGGGCTTAAAACCGAGAACCACAAGGAGAGGGGAGGGAGTATTTTTTTGCCTAAGAAACTATCTCAAGTGTGGATGAAATTAGTCTTGCACTCAAGGGGTATTTATAGAGAAATCAATGGTCAAGATCAAAGCAAGTGTATGGTGAGGATTAGGGACAAGTGTGTGTGGGTTCTTCCAACCAAATGTCCACCACAACTTTGAGACAAGTGTCCACCACAACAATGAGACATGTGGCTAGCCACATGTCTCAAAAACGTCCAAGGCCCCCTATCTTTCGGCCATAGGGCCACATGGGGTGCCATGTGTCGCCCTCCTACTCGTCCAAAATATTTCATCTTCCGAAAATATCCGTAATGCCACAAATTTCGAAAATAAAGTGGGCCCTACAACCGTAAATTCCTCCCGCGGGCCCCACGTGACCAATTTCGGAAAATAAAATCCAAAATTCTTAAATAATCCTGGAAGTCCGAATACCAAATCTGGGAATCCAATTCCCATTAACGAACCTTTTTCCTTCACAAAATCCGGAAACTTTTCCGTCGAAAAATCACATTTATCTTCCTTTCCAATTTTAATGTCGTATTCTCGTACGTACGTCCTCGTAAACATACTCTGGAACTACAGAGTGTAACATTCTTCCCCCTTAGAAACATTCGTCCCGAATGTTCTTTCTAAGTCTCCCAACATGCTTGCGCCGGTATAGTCTTCCCTACTATACTTACGAAACCAATTATGCCACACATGGCCATAATACAACATACTCGCAAAAACTCACATCCAAGCCAACGAAGGATCATCTCTAAAGCGTATAACAATACTAATAGCTCCACCCAAGGTCCAAAGGATACTTTCTTCACATCTTTACCTTATAAAAAGGACACTTTCATCTTCTTAACACATCTTCGCCTCTTTTCTTACTTGTCGTACCCTCCTCGTACACTCGAACTCTTCCTAAAATACGTACCACATTTCTGTCATTGCTTCAGTTTCCAAAATCTCGGGGTTACTGTCTCCAACTTGGTCATCATTAACTGGGAACACTCTGGATGGATCTCCGATACACTCGGACGACTGTGCTAACTTATAGGCAACCTGGCCTATTCTACAACGATCTGAAAAGGCCTAAAGTACCTCGGGCTAAGTTTCCCCTGCTTTCCAAATCTCGTCACACCCTTCTGGGGTGGTTCCTTCAAGAAGACCCACCGTCAACCTGAACTCCAAGTGTCGACGCCGATTATCCACACGACTTCTGTTGACTCTGAGCTGCTAATAACTTCTTCTGGATAAGCTTCACCTTATCCACATCCTGCTGAAACAAGTAGGGACCAACTATCTGAACCTTGCCAACATCGAACCAATCGACCGGCAACCTACACTTCCGCCCATACAAGGCTTCATAAGGCACCATCCGAATACTGAAATGGTAGCTAGTATAATACTCACTCAACAAGAGGCAAATAATCCTCACAGCTACCCCTGAAATCAAAACACCTAGACGCACTTATCCTCAAATGTCTGGATAAACGCGTTGTTCGTCCGCCGCCCGAGGTGAATGCACATCGAGACTCACCTGAGTTCCTAACCCCGCCTGGTAAAACCTCCCGAAAAAGAAATAGCCATAAATTGGGCTCCACTGCCTGTCATAAAATAAAAGTAGGAACCCCGTGCAGCCTTACAACCTTCCTGATATACAACATCTCGCATAACCCTCCGTCGAGTAAATAGTCCTGACTAAAATACAAGATGGGCTGACCCCATCGGCCCTACTACTGGTCGAACGCATCCACAAACTCGTACGATGGTTACCTAAACTTGGGCCTAACACCCTCGTGACCCTATCATCTAGCGGGACCACCTCAAACTTGTTACACCCCGTAATTACAGGACATGTTTTAAGAACTCACAAGTGTTAAGATTTGAGACTTGTAAAAATTTAACGGAATTATGGAATTTTTTCAGAAAACGTTTTATTGCAGGATTTAATGGAGGGCATACGTCACCCCCTTTGTGATGTCTTGGTCGAATTGGCATGGCCTAAATGGTCATTTGACCATAGTCTTGGATGACAAAAAGTCTTGCAAGTGTAGCTTGAGTTCCTTGACTAAGTCAAAGGCCCCACTTTAGTCTTGATTTTTAACTAGAGCTCATCCTAGCCACCCAATTGGTTGTATCTTGACCATCCATTGCTCTTTATAATACTAGTAGTGCTAGAGAGAGCCAACACTTAGAGAAATTTCACACAAAACTTTGAAGAACTCATTGGAGGTCTCGGGTTCACCACAAGAAAGAAGAATTTTTTTCGTTTCTTGTCCTTTTGATTCCACACTTTAAACCAAGGGTATTAGGTGTATTGTAAACACATCTCAATAGAAAAATCTTGGAAAAAGGTTGTTTACGGGTTAGTCGCAAAACGAAAACCTAATGGTCTTTCTAGGTTTTGTTTGGAGTTTTGAAGGATAATTGTTGGTGTTGTTCTAAGGGTCTCAACAAGCGGATTGAAGTATCTTGGAGAGGCTCTAAACTACTAGGAGCGACTTCGGATTTGGAATTGGATTAAGAATCGTTAAGGTATAATCATGTCTTTTAAAGGTGTTACAAGATTATATATTTATATTGTTGTTGTTAGCTTTACTTGTTGCTAGCATGAAGTTGATATGTTGAAGTTATAAGTATTATGGATTGCTTGTAGCTAAATCCGAAATGTTATACAAGCCACTTGAAAATTGGATTACTAATTGGTCGTTTTTAGAAATCGTCGCATGTTACTTACTTAAAGATTATGGTTATTATAATCAAATGCGACTTGATATCATGTTATGCTACCAATTTGGATTGAAATGGAAATTGGATAAGAATTGGTATTGTTGAACTCAATGTGGCCGAATTTGGACTTGTAGTTTGTATTAGTTTGTTATTCATTTGTATTGGACTACCTTCTATATTGTTGTGAGCCAATTGGGGCTATTTGGTTATTCATTTGTATTGGACTACCTTCTATATTGTTGTGAGCCAATTGGGGCTGTTTGGTTATTGTATTTCGGCCTTGAAAAAGGTGGCAAAGTAAGTAAAAACAAAGGAGGTGCTGTCCGATTTTCCGTAGAATATAGAGACTTAACACTTATAATATTCTACGATTGAAGTAAGGCTTTAATAGACGTATTGTGAATATTATAGGTTGACATACTACGGGCGGGACTTTGTACTTGGCAAGTGGTTTGACCCGACGAGGTATGTAGAACTTTTTCCTATCTTTTGAGCATGACTAGTTTCGCGTATATAGTACGGTAGACGTACAAGACTTTGACATTCCTTACTATCCTTATAAAATGCCAAGTCGGGTGAGTTAGGAAGTTAACTCACTTCTTTGAAAATATTAAGGATGTCTTAAGTCTTAGTAAAGTTAAGGGACTTGAAGGGATTTAAAGTATGTGATACTTGTGTCGTTTTAATCGTATAAGTCCCTTGGATAGGAAAATGTACTTGACTAAGGTATAAAGTGAATATAACGACTTTATGGGGAGTTGGTTATATTGACTTTATGCAAAGGTAAATGGCTTGTGTTAATGAAAGGCAAATTGATTTTAAGGTATCAATTGCCTAAGGTTTTAATAAGAAAAGGAGTCACTTGATTTAGAAACCTACTTTAATTCTAAAGGTATTGTGACTTGCCTTGAAATGTAATTTGGACTTGATACTATGGTTAATAGTGTCTTGGAAGCTTTCTACTAAAAAGAGTCATTTGTTTTTAAAGAGTAGAAGTGTTATACCCCGTGGTTCGGGCCGTGCGTGCCGTCTGAAATCGTAAAACTTGGTCGTGGGCCACAAGACCGAGGCGGGCCGCGCGCCTAAAGTTCCGAGTCTGCAGGAGCAGGCCACGCGCCGGGATGCAGCGCGCCGAGGCGGGAAATTTGGGCGGAAAAACTTAGAAAGTCTGATTTTTGTTTTAAAAGAGACCATGGGAGGGTGACAAGTGTCCCCCCCCATCTGATTTCTGCTACATGCATTATATTGACCAAGACTTGGTCATTTCTTTCAACTTTTCATCTTTACACTCCATCTCTCTCTAAGTTAAAAGGCTCATCCTTCTCTCTAAATTCCCAAGAGGAATTCTAGCCTAAGGGAAAAATCTGAAAAGTGTAATAGGAAGGAAAGGTTGTTACAAGCTTGTGAAGACTATTGTGGTGGTGTTCTTGGAGAAAAAGGCTAGCAAGGTTTTGGAACAAGTTTGGCTAAAACTTAAGGTAACATTTCTTCTCTTGTAGTTGGTTTTGGGTGTTGCATGTTTAATAGGAAGAACTTGTAGTTGGAAAATGCACTTAGAGTAGTTGCATGTAAGAAATGAGGTGTGATTATGAAAGAATTGGTTAGGGGGATTTTATGAGCATGTTGTTGCCTAAATACTACATTAGACTTGTTGGGTTAGTTGTTGTAACTTGTGGGGCTGAAGTTTTACACACCAAAGTTTATGTGTGTAATCCCCTTGGTGTTGGTTGGTTGTTGAGCCTTAAACATGGCATTTGAGCGTTAAAAATCGACCTTGGAAAAGGTGGCAAAGTATGTAGAAACAAAGGAAACGCTGCCCAATTTTCCGTAGGAAATTGGTGACTTTAACTTGGAAAATTCTGCATTATAACTAGAGCTTGATAAACGTATTATGGTCATTTTAGGTTGACATACTACGTGCGGTAAATTGGACTTAGCTTGTGGATTGACCGAAGAGGTATGTGGAGCTTTCCTATCTCTTGAGCATGATTAGTTGTACCTATGTAGTACGGTAGACGTACAAGATTTGGAAATCTTCGTTTGTTATAAGTATTTGATACTTGCTTCGCTTTAAAAGAAAAGTATAAAAATCCTCGACTTAAGGGAATGTGTTTTACTATTGTTTAACTCTAATATAACGACTTTATGGGGAGTTGGTTATATTAGTTTGTGAAAGTTTAATGGAGAAAGGTTTTGATGATTTGAACTTGTGGAAGGAAAAGGGTTTTAAGGCATGAATTGCCTAAGGTTTTACAAGAAATGAAGTCACTTAATTTAGAAGCTTGAGATAGTTTTAAAAGGAAATGTGACTTGTTTTGAAAAGAAATTGTAACTTGATACTATGGTGATTAGTATCTTGGAATTTTTGTATAAAAAGGAGTTATTTCTTAAAAGGTTAGAAGTACATGGTACTTGGGTTAAATTCCCGGATTTTCTATTAAAAGACATGTTGGTGCCTTAGGTATACTAAAATGAGAGAGGATATATTAATAATGTTAATAAGAAGTTAGGTTATTTTCTTAACTTGCTTATGTTATGATATGATAAGCCGGTAGTGCTTATGTTATGATATGATAGGTCGGTAGTGCTTATGTTATGATATGATAGGCCGGTAGTGCTTATGTATGTATGATAGCCGGATGAGCTATGTTATATATATATTATTACTGTAAACCCGTTATTCTTGTTATTTCCTTTGGACATACCGACATCGATGGGTGGCCCACGTATGCTCCAATAGGATGATTTACTATTTATGCCATGGATTTGCTACCCATGATGCGAGCGCGCTTGTACTCATGCGGATCTGGACCATAGGATCCATGCGGGTGAAATAGTCTCACGCGAGTACGCGATGGTACTCATGCGGATCCACAGATCCATGCGGGTGAAATAGTCCCACGCGGTGAAACAGTCCCACGACGAGGCGGATGACCTACGCGGGTCCACAGGACCTATGCGGGTGAAATAGTCCCGGAGTAGGATTGCTTAATGATACTACGCGAGGTACCTGTTTTGATCATGAGCTTCCTATTTTTATGCAGTATATATATATACATTTGTTACTCTCATTGTTAGTAAGACATAGTGCAAGGTAAAGCTGATTTTCGTCTATAACTCCAGCTTATATTTTGACTTATGATATTATTACGATTTTCCGCCGCATATTTGGTACATGTTGTACTGACCTCCTTCGGGGGGCTGCGTTCATGCCGCAGGTTGAGGTTCATAGCTTGCTGATCCGCACTCTTAGGATCACGGTTCGGTTCTCGGAAGGCTCCATTTCTCCGGAGGCCTCGTCTTTTGGTACGATTCCACGAGGTTGTAGACTTTTGTACATTCAGGGGTATGGCGGCCCCGTCCCGTCATAGTGTTATTCATTCTTGAGGCTGTAGTCTTGTCGAACTTGGTTCGTTAAGGATGTAATCGCTTGGTTTATGTACTTTTGGGTTAGCCATTTTGGGCTAGACTCTTCTATATCTTAATGGTTGTTTATCTTGAGTTTATATTCCGTTGGTTTTCTCTGATGTTGTGTCACTAGGGTGCCCGGGTTAAGGCATCGGTCACGGGTCCGGGTTCGGGTCGTGACAAAAATGGTATCGAGCGATTAATCCTAGGAAAGCGGTCTACAGCCGTATCTAGTAGAGTCTTGATTATCGGTGTGTTGTGCACCACATCTATAATCGTGAGGTCGCAGGATATTTAGGATTGGTTTCCATTTCTTCTCACTCTAAGATCGTGCGATAGAAATGCTGTGGTTGTGGTCGCTCTCCCTAACAGTTATGGTGTTTGCACTACGGCAAAGAATGACCCAGGGAAGATTATGGATTGCGTATCCAGTTGGTAATACTTGTAGTATAGTTGGTATTGTGACATACACTATACTGATTGCATTTAGGTCACATATGTGTTGCCTAGAATGATTTTAGATTACCAGGATTTGGTAAGGACTAAATAGATACCGGGAAGGTATGAGCAGTTGAGGAACTCTCATCGAGGTTTTACGTGCTAGTTGAGAAAATTAGGAGACGATGAGTTGTCGGAAAAAGTAATGGAACCTTAAGAAACTTAATTAAGGGGCTCAATGGGAGACTATGTTTGTAAATTGAGCTACGTGGTATGCTTAAGAGGATAGTACGAATGAGATCCGTGTGGAGTAAGTAATGGTTGTTGTGACCAAGATGACACGACTATGGTATTATGAGAAGTTAGTATACCCGTTTATGGGGTGGGATCAGTTAATAGTAGTCCCTCTACGGGACAGGGTCACGAGGGTACAAGCCCGAGTCTAGTTAATCGTTTTACGGATTCATGGACGCATTCCACCGGAACCAGGTTGTGAGAGCCGGAAATGACCTTATATTGTTTAACTTAGTAACTCCAAGATTGGAGGCCAACTTTATTATGAAAGTTATGTACGTAAGCTAGAATAAGTTTGGAAGTACGGAAAAGAGTACGACCGGTAAGGAAGTGAGCAACCAAGTGTGAAAGAAATGAAGCCAGAATCCATGAGAACCTTTATGAGGTAACCACACCCGTGAGTGTTGGGTGGTAGCCGAGCGGCGATAATAATTGTCGAACGATATAGTCGCCGGACCCTAGCAGAGCTATGACGGACGTTGAGGTCATTATGAGCACGCTAGTTGGCCTCATGTTATGCCAACGTGGACTACGTAAGAGATTGATTCGTACCAATTTTCCTAGTTTGCCATCTGCGGAGAGGAAGGGAAGTGGTAGTAACCAGTGAATTATCCTTCCTTCTTTGGCATCATTGTTTTTAATAAGTTTGTGTGACTTGTTCATTGGGAAAAATTGACGCAGAAAGTAAGTAATACTTGAATTTGAAGAAATTTATGTTAAGTGCTCTTGGAGGTATTTGGAGTTGGTTTGGTGTGGCGGTCGTACACGACCTTCCGGATAACTTCAAGGAAATGTGCAAGGCAAGAATAAAATAAGTACGGGCGCTGCCGACGGAAAGCTGAGGGCATCTTTGGTAGGTTTTGAAAATCTACACGATTTTAAGGCGGTGCGTAATGATTAGATATTTACAGACCACGAGAGGACCTTGATTAGGGTTGTGACACCAAGGAAAGTTTATTGAAGGGAGATAAGTTCTCTCCCATACATAAAAGGATAGTCTTACGACATGGGGTTATGTGTACCCATGTAGTTAGACGAAGGATGGGAGACCTGTAGGTCTTCGTGATCGCCATGCCATAAGTTACGCTTTAGATAACCGTGGAAAAGTATTATGTTGGGGTAATTAAGAACGACGTACGAAACGGTCGTGAAGTGTCGTAAGAAAATGCAGTAGTACGCATGTTTGAAATCAGCGATTATGGATCAAATTAGAAACACTTTACTATTAATAAGCATAAGGTAGGTTATGACCAAAAGGATAAAAGAGAATACAACTATGGTTATGTAAGTTGCACGAGATACAGTTACCCCGGACTAGTGTAAGACCATTAGTAGGTAATGGGCAGTAGGAACACCTCGAGGAAAGGTAGTAGCATCCTGTCGACGAGAAAGATAGTAAGAGAATACGGAGAGGTAAGGGACCCCAGGACAACTTGAATTAACTTATAAAGGAAAGACGAGTAGACACTCGAACGATAAGAAATCTTGACAAGTCATTGGATTATGTAATACCGTGAATTGAGGTTGAACACCGGACTATAAGCTCTACGAGCTGAGAGAGGATAATAGGATTACTACTTGACAAGATCAAGGAAGTCTTCCCCCTAAATTGTGATTGGCAGGAAGTCTTAGCCATGCGGCAAGCAAAGGAATCAGATCCAAGTATAGTAACCATGTTTGGTTGCAACAGAGAAAGGGAAACAGGAACCATAACTGAGATTAAGGATGCTCGAATATTTTGCAAGTACAAGAGAGGCTTCCAGTTATTGGAAGAGAAGTTGACCACGACTAGATTCTAACCCTCTTGAGAGACTAGAGGGTTAGGGTGTTATTGTAACACGTTGGGTGTTGGGCTAGGTTGTGTGCTGACGCAACACAATAAGGTTAGAGCTTATGTTTCCCGGCGGTTAGGGAAGCAAGAAAGGAATTACGTTACTCACGATTTAGAGTCGGCGGCGATTAATCGTACCTTGAAGATTTGGAGGCAATTTCTTATATAGATTTCATGTGGATATTTGCGTAGACCACAAGAAACTCCAGATATCTTCGCATCGAGGCACTGAATTTGCATGCGAGACGGTGGTTAGGGTTACTCAAGGATTGTGATATTGATATCCTATACCACCCGGGAAGGCCAATGTAGTCAGATGCCTTAGTCGCAGTCGATGGGTAGTCCGTCGAGTGCAGCTGAAGAAGGACATGGTCCGCGAGTTACATCAACCAGCGAGCCTGGGGTTCGATTGGTTGATTCTGATAGTGATGGAATTCGGGTTCGAGAGGTCGCCGAGTCTTCCATCGTCGAGGAGGTGAAGAGGCGACAGTATGAGGATCCGATTTTGGTACGGTACCGAGATGCAGCTCTCCAGGAAGAGAAGAGTCTATTTGAGGTAGCACCGGATGGGGTGCTAAGATTCGAGGGCCGGTTGTGTGTTCCCGATGCGGACAGACTTCGTCAGCAGATTCTGGGGGAGGCACACAGTGCTCGTTATTCGATTCATCCGGGGTCGACTAAGATGTACCATGACCTCAGGTGCATGTATTGGTGGGATGGTTTGAAGAGGGACGTGGTCGGTTTTGTTTCCCAGTGTCCTAATTGTCAGCAGGTTAAGGTTGAGCACCAGAAGCCCGGTGGGCTATTACAGGATATTGATATTCCGATGTGGAAATGGGAGGTGGTCAACATGGACTTTATTACAGGGTTGCCTCGCACCCAGAGGAGACATGATTCCAATTGGGTTATTGTTGACGGGCTGACGAAATCAGCCCACTTTCTTCCAGTCAGGACGACGTTTTCAGCCGAGGACTATGCCAGATTATATATTAGAGAGATTGTGAGATTGCACGGAGTCCCGGCGTCGATTATATCGAGCAGAGGAGCCCAGTTCACGCTAACTTCGGAGGTCTTCCCGTGAAGGATTAGGGACACAGTGAGTCTCAAGACGACGCTTCATCCTCGGACGGACGGACAGCCGAGCGCACTATCCGCACACTCGAGGATATCGTGGGCTTGTGTTATTGATTTCGGGGTAGCCGGAGGATCATTTACCTCGTGGAAGTATGTCGATAACAACAGCTACCATTCTAGTATCCGATGGCGCCTTTGAGGCCTTATAGGAGGAAGTGTAGGTCACCGATAGGTTGGTTTGAGGTAGGAGAAGTTCGATTAGTCGGGCCGACTTGGTACAATGTGTAGTGGATAAGGTGAAGCTTATCCAGAGCGGTTATTGTCACCGTAGTCGACAAAGTCGTATGCAGATCATCGGCCGACACTTGAAATTTGAGATAGATGATTGGGTTTTTCTAAAGGTACGCCACGGCGGCGTGATGAGATTGGGAAAGAAGGAAGCTTAGCCCAAGGTACATCGGGCGTATCGATTGTCCGTAGGTAGGCGGTGGTTGCCTATGAGTTAGATCTACCGTCCGATTTGGAGGCGGTACATCCAGTTTTCCATGTGTCCATGTTGCGGAAATGTATTGGAGATCCATCTAGAGTGCACCCGGTTCATGATGTCCAAGTAACAGAGGAGCTATCGTACGGGGAGAGTCCCATAACGATACTCGATCGGAGTTAGGCGACTTCGACGAAGGACGTGGCTTCCACAAGGTCTTATGGCGGAACGAGAACAGGGAGGAAATGACGTGGGAAGCAGAGGATGAAATGATGAAGAAGTATCCTCACTTATTCCCTACCCCTCCAGGTAACCCACTTTCCTGCTTGTTAGTTTTGATTTAGCAATTGTGCTTAAGTATTGTTGTGGCTCGGGGAGCATTCTTATTTGCAAAGGAATAGTTAAGAAGATATGTTTATATTGTGTTTTGTGTAAGGCTAGAAGGAAAATTCGGGACGAATGTTTCTAAGGGGGGGAGAATGTTATACCCCGTGGTTCGGCCGCGCGTGGGGCCGTCAGAAATCGTAAAACTTGGCCAGGCCTCAGCGCCAAGGCGAGGAATCTGGTCGCCGCGCCGAAATCGGCCGCGCGCTAAAGTTCCGAGTCCGCAGGAGTTGCGGACGCAGGATGCGGCGCCGAGGCGGGAAATTTGGGCGGAAAAACTTAGAAAGTCTGATTTTTGTTTTAAAAGAGACCATGGGAGGGTGACAAGTGTCCCCCCCCATCTGATTTCTGCTACATGCATTATATTGACCAAGACTTGGTCATTTCTTTCAACTTTTCATCTTTACACTCCATCTCTCTCTAAGTTAAAAGGCTCATCCTTCTCTCTAAATTCCCAAGAGGAATTCTAGCCTAAGGGAAAAATCTGAAAAGTGTAATAGGAAGGAAAGGTTGTTACAAGCTTGTGAAGACTATTGTGGTGGTGTTCTTGGAGAAAAAGGCTAGCAAGGTTTTGGAACAAGTTTGGCTAAAACTTAAGGTAACATTTCTTCTCTTGTAGTTGGTTTTGGGTGTTGCATGTTTAATAGGAAGAACTTGTAGTTGGAAAATGCACTTAGAGTAGTTGCATGTCAGAAATGAGGTGTGATTATGAAAGAATTGGTTAGGGGGATTTTATGAGCATGTTGTTGCCTAAATACTACATTAGACTTGTTGGGTTAGTTGTTGTAACTTGTGGGGCTGAATTTTTACACACCAAAGTTTAGGTGTGTAATTCCCTTGGTGTTGGTTGGTTGTTGAGCCTTAAACATGGCATTTGAGCGTTAAAAATCGACCTTGGAAAAGGTGGCAAAGTATGTAGAAACAAAGGAAACGCTGCCCAATTTTCCGTAGGAAATTGGTGACTTTAACTTGGAAAATTCTGCATTATAACTAGAGCTTGATAAACGTATTATGGTCATTTTAGGTTGACATACTACGCATGTAAATGGACTTAGCTTGTGGATTGACCAAGAGGTATGTGGAGCTTTCCTATCTCTTGAGCATGATTAGTTGTACTATGTAGTACGGTAGACGACAAGATTTGGAAATCTTCGTTTGTTATAAGTATTTGATACTTGCTTCGTTTTAAAAGAAAAGTATAAAAATCCCTTGGACTTAAGGGAATGTGTTTTACTATTGTTTAACTCTAATATAACGGCTTTATGGGGAGTTGGTTATATTAGTTTGTGAAAGTTTAATGGAGAAAGGTTTTGATGATTTGAACTTGTGGAAGGAAAAGGGTTTTAAGGCATGAATTGCCTAAGGTTTTACAAGAAATGAAGTCACTTAATTTAGAAGCTTGAGATAGTTTTAAAAGGAAATATGACTTGTTTTGAAAAGAAATTGTAACTTGATACTATGGTGATTAGTATCTTGGAATTTTTGTATAAAAAGGAGTTATTTCTTAAAAGGTTAGAAGTACATGGTACTTGGGTTAAATTCCCGGATTTTCTATTAAAAGACATGTTGGTGCCTTAGGTATACTAAAATGAGAGAGGATATATTAATAATGTTAATAAGAAGTTAGGTATTTTCTTAACTTGCTTATGTTATGATATGATGTTTCAAGTAGTGCTTATGTTATGATATGATAGGCCAGTAGTGCTTATGTTATGATATGATAGCGGTAGTGCTTATGAATTTATGATAGCCGGATGAGATATGTTATATATATATTAATAAGGGTAAACCCCGGGTTATTCTTTTTATTTACTTTGGACATACCGACACGATGGGTGGCCCACGTATGCTCCAATAGGATGGTTTACTATTTATGCCATGGATTTGCTACCCATGATGCGAGTGCGGCGCTTGTACTCATGCGGATCTGGACCATATGATCCATGCGGGTGAAATAGTCCCATGCGAGTACGCGATGGTACTCATGCGGATCCACAGGATCCATGCGGGTGAAATAGTCCCATGCGGGTGAAACAGTCCCATGACGAGGCGGATGACCTCATGCGGTTCCACAGGACCTATGCGGGTGAAATAGTCCCAGGAGTAGGATTGCTTAATGATACTACGGGCGAGGTACCCTATTTTGATCATGAGCTTCCTATTTTTATGCAGTATATATATATACATTTGTTACTCTCATTGTTAGTAAGGCACAGTGCAAGGTAAAACTGATTTTCGTCTATAACTCCAGCTTATATTTTGACTTATGATATTATTACAGTATTTTCCAGTTTCGCATATTTGGTACATGTTGTACTGACCTCCTTCGGGGGGCTGCGTTCATGCCGCAGGTTGAGGTTCATAGCTTGCTGATCCGCACTCTTAGGATCACGGTTCGGTTCTCGGAAGGCTCCATTTCTCCGGAGGCCTCGTCTTTTGGTACGATTCCCTGGGGTTGTAGACTTTTGTACATTCAGGGGGTATGGCGGGGCCCTGTCCCGTCATAGTGTTATTCATTCTTAGAGGCCTGTAGTCTTGTCAGAACTTGGTTCGTTAAGGATGTAACTGTTTGGTTTATGTACTTTTGGGTTAGCCATTTTGGGCTAGACTATTCTATATCTTAATGGTTGTTTATCTTGAGTTTATATTCCGCTGGTTTTCTCTGATGTTGTGTCACTAGGGTGCCCGGGTTAAGGCACCGGTCACGGGTCCGGGTTCGGGTCGTGACAAGAAGTACGTGGTACTTTGGGTTAAATTCCCGGATTCTTATAAAAGACCTGTTAGTGCCTTAAGTAAACTAAAATGAGAGTGTAGACGAATAAGACTAATAAGAAGTTAGGGGGATTTCTAACTTGCTTATTTATTGTATGATGGCTATTGAGATAGGATAAGAGTATAAGTGAGGGGTAAACCCCCAAGACGCTATACCACCTTCTCCAGGATAAGAGTATAAATGAGGGGTAAACCCCCAAGACGTTATACCACCTGTTTTATTACCTTTCCCAGGGTAAGAGTATAAATGAGGGGCAACCCCCCAAGACGTTATACCACCTGCTTCAGGGTAAGAGTATAAATGAGGGGTAAGAACCCTAAGACGTTATACCACCTGTTTCTATGGGTTCGCTACCCATGATTTGATCGGGAGTCTCCTATTGTGATGTTAGACGATCCCTTTGATTTACTCTCATTGTTAGTAAGGCAATCGCAATCGTAATTCGTTATCATACATGTCTCCCGCTTTGTTTTAAACTTATATTGTAATTACGATTTCGGTTTACATACTTTGTACATATCAGGTCTTGACCCCTTCCTGGGATGCGTTCACGCCGCAGGAAGGGTAAGGTGTGGCGGATCCTCACTCTTGGATCGCTTATCGACGCCTAAGCTCCATTCTCCGGAGGCTTGTCTTTCTTTTAGTACGCTTTTTCCCCGATATTGTAGATTTATGTACATTCGTGGTATGGCGGTTCGCCCCGCCACGCTTGTTATTCCTGTGAGGTCTGTATTCACAAATGTCGTTGGGCTATAAGAACTGACTTGTAAAGTAGTAATATTGACTGTGTTTATATTATGGAAGGAGGCCATCTCGGCTAGCCTGTGTTGTTATATTGTTTACACATGTGTTTATGTTGTGTATGTTCCGCTGCTATTCTCTGATGTATACAGCACGGTGCCCGTGTAGGCACGATCGCCGCACTGGTCGGGTCGTGACAAAAGTGGTATCAGAGCCAGGTTGTCCTCAGAAAGTGTCTACAGACCGTGTCTAGTAGAGTCTTGATTATCGGTGTGTTGTGCACCACATCTATAATCAGGAGGCTGCAGGACATTTAGGATTGGTTTCCATTCTTCTCTCTCTGAGATCGTGCATTAGAGCTGTCTTATTAGGTTGAACCCTCTCTGACCTCTTCTTATGAAACAGCTATGCCTCCACGGAAGGCTACCAGGGCCCAGAAGGGCAAGGCAGCAGCAGGAGCTGCTAGCGGTACTCAGAGGGTTACACACTGCTCGAGCACGCACTATGCACGAGGTAGTAAGGCGGTCGGCGAGTTCAGCCACGCCTGCAGTCTTAGAGGAGCCAAGAGCGGCAGTAGCTCCAGAGGTTCCTGCACTGCACCCTCCAGCCTCCTCACCATTGCGAATATAGAGACTACGGGAGCGGTCCGATTGTTGACCAAGATAGTAGTCGGGCAATACGACAGAGCAGAAGCCCACCCAGAGCCGATGGTTTGCGGATTAGGCTTTTCTGGGATGTCATCCACCTGAGTTTTATGGTTCGAGGTCTGATGAGGATCCGCAGGAGTTCATTCGGCAGCTACAACGGACCATGCAGGTTCTTAGGGCTTCAAAGACGGAGTCTGTTACACTAGCCTCTTACCGGTTACGCGATATTGCGTTGAACTGGTTTGAGGCATGGTTGCTTTCGAGAGGTGATGATGCTCTTTCGGCTGTTTGGGAGGAGTTTACAGAGGCCTTCATAGATCACTTTTTGCCTCCTGAGATGAGGAGAGCCCGGGTAGATAGATTCTTGACCTTGAGGTAGAACGGGAGGACTGTCAGGAAGTATAGCTTGGAGTTTGACTCCTTCGCCAGACATGCGCATACTATTGTAGCTAGCATGGCGGATAGAGTTCATCGTTATGTGATGGGGCTAGACCTTCATATGATTACAGCATGCTTGGGGGTGGCTCTTCAGCCCGGTATGGACATCGCCCGGATGCAGGCCTATGCGCAGGGGATAGAGGATAGAGAGAGGGAGGACCAGTTTGATTCAGGCCAGCCCAAGAGGCGTGACATCGTGGTCTCAGTGGCGCTGAGGCGACATTTCGCAGCAGAGTAGGTCCACATTCCAGCCAGCACAGAGTGCTCCGTCAAGGTTTTCTAGCAAGAGGTCTGATCAGCCAGTCGCCAGAGCAGTCGTGGCCTGGGACTACAGGATTTCAGCGAGGCGAATCCACCGACGGGACCACCCACACCTCAGTGTGCTCGATGCGGTAGGTTCCACCAGGGCGAGTGTCGCAGAGCTTCGGGAGCTTGTTACTTGTGTGGCCGGCAGGGCCATTTGAAGAGAGATTGTCCATCTAGAGGCAGCATGGGTGGTACAAAGACAACCGACGGATCGATTCTTGGGTCTTCTTCTCCTTCTGTGGTTATGCGCCCCGGAGGGCAGGGTACTCACGGACCGGAAGGCCGCGGTAGAGGTCGAGGTGGTGGTTCTAGTTCTAGCGGTCCTCAGAACCGCATCTATTCATTAGCCAGCCTCCAGACCGTGAGGCTTCCGACGCCGCCACAGTACATTATCGATTTCAGTCGTGATGTTTATGCTTGATAGATCCGTTCTACCTTGTCCTATGTGTCCTCTTATCATGGGTAGAATCGGGATAGAGCCGGTGTCGATAGAGCCGTTTGAGGTAGCTACGCCAGTGGGTGATTCGGTGTTAGCTGAGCGGGTGTATAGAGGTTGTCCGGTATTCATTTACAGTCGTCAGACCCTTGCAGACTTGATAGAGTTAGAGATGACAGATTTTGATGTCATTATGGGTATGGACTGGTTGGCTTCTTGTTATGCCAACGTTGACTGTAGGGACAGGTTGGTTCGGTTCCAGTTTCCTGGCGA
This sequence comes from Przewalskia tangutica, assembly GCA_029844215.1. Lineage (NCBI taxonomy): Eukaryota > Viridiplantae > Streptophyta > Magnoliopsida > Solanales > Solanaceae > Przewalskia > Przewalskia tangutica. Next base: position 57,498,321 of record CM056726.1, read on the forward strand.
TCCAGTTATCGAGTGGAGGGGCAACACAGCATCGCCGAGGGGTAGGTTTATTTCTTACCTCAAGGCTAGGAAGATGGTGCAGAAAGGGTACATCTATCATCTGGTGCGGGTATTTGATACAGAGGCTGAGGTACCAGTTCTTCAGTCAGTGCCAGTGGTTAGGGAATTTGCAGATGTGTTCCCAGATGATCTTCCGGGTATCCCTCCTGAGAGGGAGATTGAGTTTTGTATTGACACATTGCCAGACACTCGACCTATTTCCATTCCGCCATACAAGATGACACCTGCCGAGTTGAGGGAGCGGAAGGACCAGCTGAAAGATTTGCTGGAAAAAGGCTTTATCAGGCCTAGTGTATCTCTCTGGGGAGCACCGGTGTTGTTTGTGAAGAAGAAGGATGGGACGCTGCGTATGTGTGTTGACTACAGGCAGCTGAATAAGGTAACCATTAAGAATAGGTACCCCCTCCCCAGGATTGATGATTTGTTTGACCAGTTGCAGGGTGCGAGGTGTTTCTCAAGGATAGACCTGCAGTCTGGTTATCATCAGGTTTCGAGACGCAGATATCCCAAAGACTGCATTCAGGACCCGGTATGGGCACTATGAGTTCAGGGTTATGTCTTTCGGTTTGACCAACGCTCCAGCGGTATTTATGGATTTGATGAACCGGGTGTTCAAGCCATTTTTGGATACATTCGTGATAGTGTTCATCGATGACATCCTGGTTTATTCACGGACAGAGCAGGAGCATGCAGACCACTTGAGGACGGTGCTTGGGATTCTCCGGAGCCGACAGTTATTCGCCAAGTTCTCCAAGTGTGAGTTTTGGTTGGCCTCAGTGGCATTCCTGGGGCATATTATTGGGGCTGATGGTGTTCGGGTAGATACGGCAAAGATTGAGGCAGTCAAGTCTTGGCCGAGACCTACTACTCCGACCGAGGTGCGCAGTTTCTTAGGACCGCAGGTATTATCGTAGGTTTGGAGCAGTTTGCTTGATTTCAAAGACCGCTGACTAGGTGACTCGTGGCGGCCAAGTTCCAGCCGATGATGAGGCTTGAGAAGGGTTTCGGGTTGCTGAAGGAAAGGTTGACTACAGCTCCAGTTCTTACTCTCCCTGAGGGGTTAGATGGATACGTGATCTATTGTGATGCCTCGGGTATCGGGTTAGGGTGTGTTTTGATGCAGCACGACAAGTTTATAGCCTATGCTTCCCGGCAGTTACGGAAGCATGAGAGGAATTACCCTACCCATGACTTAGAGTTGGCCGCGGTTATACATGCCTTGAAGATTTGGAGACATTATTTGTACGGGGTTCATGTGGATATTTATACAGACCACAAGAGCCTCCAGTATATCTTCAGGCAGAGGGAGCTGAACTTGAGACAGAGACGGTGGTTAGAGTTGCTGAAAGACTATGATGTTGATATTCTATACCATCCGGGGAAAGCCAACGTAGTTGCCGATGCCTTGAGTCGTAGATCAACGGGAGCTCGCTGCAGGTACACTGCAGAGGCGATACGGTCCGTCAGATCCACCAGTTAGCGAGCCTTGGGGTTCGATTGATCGATACCGACGATAGTGGGGTACGGGTTTGTGAGGTTGCCGAGTCTTCCATCGTTGATGAGGTGAAGATGCGATAGTTTGAGGACCCAGTGTTGGTACGGTATCGTGATGCAGCTCTTCGGGTGGAGAAGAGTCTATTCGGGGTAGCTACCATGGGTGCTGAGATTCGAGGGCCGGTTGTGTGTTCCCGATGTGTCAGGACTTCGTCAGTAGATTCTGGGGGAGGCACACAGTGCTCGATATTCTATTCATCCGGGGTCGACCAAGATGTACCATGACCTCAGATGTTTGTATTGGTGGGATGGCTTGAAAAGGGACGTGGCAGGTTTTGTTGCACAGTGTCCTAATTGCCAGCAGGTCAAGGTCGAGCACCAGAGGCCCAGTGGATTATTGCAGGCTATTGAGATTCCGACTTGGAAGTGGGAGGTGATCAACATGGACTTCGTTACAGGGTTACCTAGTACTCAGAGGAAGTACGACTCCATTTGGGTTATTGTTGACAGGCTGACGAAATAAGCCCATTTCCTTCCAGTCAGGACGACGTTTTCGGCTGAGGACTATGCCAGATTGTACATCAGAGAGATTGTGAGACTGCACGGTGTCCCGGTGTCGATTATATCTGATAGGAGCCTGGGCATACCTAACTTCTGGAGATCTTTCCAGAAGGGTCTTGGGACACAGGTGAGTCTTAGTACAACATTTCATCCTCAGACTGACGGGCAGGCAGAGCGTACTATCCAGACACTTGAGGATATGATGCGAGCCTGCGTGATTGATTTCAGTGGTAGCTGGGAGGACCATTTGCCTCTTGTGGAGTTTGCTTATAATAACAGCTACCATTCCAAAGATACGACGGGCGCCATACGAGGCTTTATATGGGCGAAATGTAGATCGCCGATGGTTGGTTCGACGGGCGAGGTACGATTAGTTGGCCTGCACTTGGTACAAAGAGTGTGGATAAGGTGAAGCTTATCCAGAGAGACTATTAGCGGCTCGTAGTCGGCGAAGTCATACGCGGATAATCGGCGTCGGATTTGGAGTTTCGTGTACGATTGGGTCTTCTTGAGTGTCACCCATGGCGGTGTGATGAGATTCGGTAAGAAGGGGAAACTTAGCCCAAGGTACATTGGGCCCTACCAGATCATTCGTAGAGTGGGCAAGGTTGCCTACGAGTTGGATCTGCCATCAGAGTTAGAGGCGGTACATCCGGTCTTCCATGTTTCTATGTTGCGGAAGTGTATCGGTGATCCAGCGAGAGTTTTTCCTACTAGTGAGGTCCAGGTAATAGAGGGGTTATCGTATGAGGAGAGTCCCATAGCGATACTCGATCGCCAGGTCAGGCGACTGCGGACCAAGGATGTAGCTTCCGTCAAAGTCCTGTGGAGGAATGATAACCGAGAGGAGATGACTTGGGAGGCGGAGGAGGACATGTTGAGGAAGTATCCTCACTTATTTCCTATACCTTCAGGTAATTCATCTTCCCTTACTTGTCAAGCTTTAATTGAAGTATCTCTTTTGCTTAAATGCTATTATGTGGCCATGTGTGGCATTTTTGGTATGTCGGGGTTGTGAAAGGAACTATGTCGCTAATTAAGTTTGACTCCGAAAGAACATTCGGGGACGAATGTTTCTAAGGGGGGAAGAATGTTACACCCCGTAATTACAGGACATGTTTTAAGAACTCACAAGTGTTAAGATTTGAGACTTGTAAAAATTTAACGGAATTATGGAATTTTTTCGGAAAACGTTTTATTGTGACGAATGGGAGGGCGACATGTGTCACCCCCCCCCCCCCTTTGTGATGCCTTGGTCGAATTGGCATGGCCTAAATGGTCATTTGACCATAGTCTTGGATGACAAAAAGTCTTGCAGGTGTAGCTTGAGTTCCTTGACTAAGTCAAAGGCCCCACTTTAGTCTTGATTTTTAACTAGAGCTCATCCTAGCCACCCAATTGGTTGTATCTTGACCATCCATTGCTCTTTATAATACTAGTAGTGCTAGAGAGAGCCAACACTTAGAGAAATTTCACACAAAACTTTGAAGAACTCATTGGAGGTCTCGGGTTCACCACAAGAAAGAAGAAATTTTTTTCGTTTCTTGTCCTTTTGATTCCACACTTTAAACCAAGGGTCTTAGGTGTATTGTAAACACATCTCAATAGAAAAATCTTGGAAAAAGGTTGTTTACTGTTAGTCGCAAAACGAAAACCTAATGGTCTTTCTAGGTTTTGTTTGGAGTTTTGAAGGATAATTGTTGGTGTTGTTCTAAGGGTCTCAATGCGGATTGAAGTATCTTGGAGAGGCTCTAAACTACTAGGAGCGACTTCGGATTTGGAATTGGATTAAGAATCGTTAAGGTATAATCTTGTCTTTTAAAGGTGTTACAAGATTATATATTTATATTGTTGTTGTTAGCTTTACTTGTTGCTAGCATGAAGTTGATATGTTGAAGTTATAAGTATTATGGATTGCTTGTAGCTAAATCCGAAATGTTATACAAGCCACTTGAAAATTGGATTACTAATTGGTCGTTTTTAGAAATCGTCGCATGTTACTTACTTAAAGATTATGGTTATTATAATCAAATGCGACTTGATATCATGTTATGCTACCAATTTGGATTGAAATGGAAATTGGATAAGAATTGGTATTGTTGAACTCAAGGTGGCCGAATTTGGACTTGTAGTTTGTATTAGTTTGTTATTCATTTGTATTGGACTACCTTCTATATTGTTGTGAGCCAATTGGGGTTGTTTGGTTATTCATTTGTATTGGACTACCTTCTATATTGTTGTGAGCCAATTGGGGCTGTTTGGTTATTGTATTTCGGCCTTGAAAAAGGTGGCAAAGTAAGTAAAAACAAAGGAGGCTTGTCCGATTTTCCGTAGAATATAGAGACTTAACACTTATACTATTCTACGATTGAAGTAAGGCTTTAATAGCCGTATTGTGAATATTATAGGTTGACATACTACGGGCGGGACTTTGTACTTGGCAAGTGGTTTGACCCGACGAGGTATGTAGAACTTTTCCTATCTTTTGAGCATTACTAGTTTCTCGTATTTAGTACTTTAGACTTACAAGACTTTGACATTCCTTACTATCCTTATAAAATGCCAAGTCGGGTGAGTTAGGAAGTTAACTCACTTCTTTGAAAATATTAAGGATGTCTTAAGTCTTAGTAAAGTTAAGGGACTTGAAGGGATTTAAAGTATGTGATACTTGTGTCGTTTTAATCGTATAAGTCCCTTGGATAGGAAGATGTACTTGACTAAGGTATAAAGTGAATATAACGACTTTATGGGGAGTTGGTTATATTGACTTTATGCAAAGGTAAATGGCTTGTGTTAATGAAAGGCAAATTGATTTTAAGGTATCAATTGCCTAAGGTTTTAATAAGAAAATGAGTCACTTGATTTAGAAACCTACTTTAATTATAAAGGTATTGTGACTTGCCTTGAAATGTAATTTGGACTTGATAGTATGGTTAATAGTGTCTTGGAAGCTTTCTACTAAAAAGAGTCATTTGTTTTTAAAGAGTAGAAGTACGTGGTACTTTGGGTTAAATTCCCGGATTCTTATAAAAGACCTGTTAGTGCCTTAAGTAAACTAAAATGAGAGTGTAGACGAATAAGATAATAAGAAGTTAGGGGGATTTCTAACTTGCTTAATTATTGTATGATGGCCGGTTGAGATAGGATAAGAGTATAAGTGAGGGGTAAACCCCCAAGACGTTATACCACCTTCTCCAGGATAAGATTATAAATGAGGGGTAAACCCCCAAGACGTTATACCACCTGTTTTATTACCTTTCCCAGGGTAAGAGTATAAATGAGGGGCAACCCCCTAAGACGTTATACCACCCGCCTGGTAAGAGTATAAATGAGGGGTAAGAACCCTAAGACGTTATACCACCTGTTTCTATGGGTTCGCTACCCATGATTTGATCGGGAGTCTCCTATTGTGATGTTGTACGTATCCATTTGATTTACTCTCATTGTTAGTAAGACATCGTAATCAGAATTCTGTTATCATACATGTCTCCCGCTTTGTTTTAAACTTATGTTGTAATTACAGATTTCCGATTTACATACTTTGTACATATTGTGTAATCGAATTTCTTCCTGGGCCGTTCATGCCGCAGTGAGCGGTAAGCGGTGGCGGATCCTCACTCTGGATCTCTTATCGCACGCCTAAGCTCCATTCTCCGGAGGCTTATCTTTCTTTTGGTACAGTTTTTCCCTGATGTTGTAGATTTATGTACATTCAGGGGTATGGCGGGGCCCTGTCCCGCCACAGTTGTTATTCCTAGAGGTCTGTATTCACAAATGTGGTTGGGCTATTAGAACTGAGTTGTAAAGTTGTACTTCTGACTTTGTTTATATTATGGAAGGCGGCCTTATCGGCTAGCCTGTGTTGTTATATTGTTTACACATGTGTTTATGTTGTGTATGTTCATTGCTATTCTCTCGATGTATACTGAACAGGGTGCCTGTAGGGCACCGCCGCCCGGGTCGGGTCGTGCAAACCGACACCACATTCCGGGCTGCGGGTTGACTCGCGATATGGCCTCAACCCGACCCACTTCGTACTAAACTCTCGTTCCTGGTCCGGAACAATCTCACTATTCAAGTCATGAGAACCTAGTGGTCTTCTAAGCCCATCTACCCACTTCCCTTTCACACCACTCATGGACTTATCACCTGAAAATACTCCACGTATACAATGTACCCTGACAACGATCAAACGTACAATCCTTTACTCAAGATGGCCTTGCATCTAAGGTCTCCATGGTTATCTGTATTCTATGGCTCAAAATTTTCTCGTCCCCAGACTTACCCTTTTCAACTACCCATGTTTTCTAATCCACACCTAACACCATGCTATCCGCACATAGCACTCCACATGCATCTACCATAACGACATAAACAAGTCTCTTAAGGGCTGAAGATATCTCTGTAACTACTGCCTCACTTTCCCTTTGTCGCTCTAATCAAATCCTGCTCACGGGCGCATAACTTCGAAGGTGATGAACCACCATCGATCCCGATTTACCGAGTCCCTACATCCGCTACCTGCAGTCGGACAAACTCTCACCGAATGGCCCTATTGGCCGCAAGCATACAAGCTGTCAAAGTAGTACGACACTCCCCGTAATGGAGTTTATTACAACGGCCACAACGAGGTAGGGGTGACCTCATCTGACTAACACCCCCTTCTCCCGAACAACTGAACCCGCAACTGACCCGGTAGGCTGAGTCATCCCTCTTGTATCCCTCCTACTTGGACATCCTCCCATCACATGGCCCTGAAGGCCGCAGGTAAAACAAGTAACAGTAAAAAGACGACATTCCCCGGGATGACGCCTACCACATAGTGAAAACTGAGGGAAAACTGAATCTGGCTGGCTAGAACCTATGTAAATCTGTGAACCAGAAACCCTGGAGCTCTGACCAACTCCTGCATACCCCGAACGCCCCAAGTGCGGAGGACCACTCTGTCGGCGGAGGCGCATAACCGTCTCGCTGCAAGGTCCGCCTCGAAAGTTACCAAAGGACCTCATTGCTCGCCTCTTCGCTGTTCTTGGTTAATCCGTTAATCTACGTTCTCGCTCACGCGCATAAGCTCAGACGCGGCAACGCCCATGCTCGATCAAGAGTTACTCTTGTACCTCCCTTCACTAGATAATCGTCAAGTCCTGTGACATATCAGTGCACACTATCCTCCATGTCTGCCACTAAAGCGGGGACATAACGAGCCAATGAGTCAAACTCGATACTGTATTCCCGAACTGTCCGCCCGTTCTGCCTCAACTTCATAAATCTATCTGCCCGAGCTCTCCTCATCTGCGAGGGCAAGAAGTGTGTAAGAAATGCCTCTAAGGTTTTGATCACTTCCATGATCCGCTGCAACTGTCGAATAAACTCCTGAGGATCTTCCTCAGTTCTCAATCCATAGAACTCGGGTGGACTGCAACTCAAGAAGTCCCGAAATCTCAACTATCGGATCTAGGGTGAACTACTGATACTACCGGAACCTCTGACTCTCGTCTGTCCTCATGCCTCGCTACAAGCCTAGCTAGTAACTGGGCCATCTCCTAGTAACCATATCCTCGGCTCCTGGCCGTGGAACTAGAGGCTCAGGTATCGTGGTCTCAGTAGCTACTGCTACTGCTCTAAACTCTCCTGGGGCTAGCGGCGTCAGTAACTCCCGAACGGAAGCATGCCTCGTGATGGTGGCGTGTGCCCTCGTAACCCTCTCGTGCTCGCCGCGGCTCCATCGCCTTGCCCTCCTGGGCTCTGGTTGCCTTTTTGTTATACCCGTAGTTGCGGGGTATGTTAGTGAGGCGCACGTCTGCACGGCGAAATTTTGAAAAGAAAGAAAGATGTGAGTTTTCGACTGAAAAGTTTCCGGTTTTTGTGAAGAAAAAGGTTCTTTAATGGGAATTGGATTCCCTGATTTGGATTTTGGACTTCATAGATTATATTAGAATTTTGGGATTTTATTTTGGAAATGGTCACGTGGGGCCACGGAGAAATTTACTGATTTTGTGGGCCCGCTTTATTTTTGAGATTTCAGGATTTTGGATATTTTGGAAGACGAAATATTTTGGAGCGAATCGGGCGACACGTGTCACCCCATGTGGCACCTTGGCCGAAAGTTCTTTGTGCACAACACCCGGTTAGAGTCGTTTTTCGACGAAACGTTTTACATAACTTCGAGGGGAAAATTCCGGCTATGTCTTTTCTTATTTTTGCGGATTTTTCCGAGACGAAACATTTTGGACCAACGAGAGGGCGACACTTGTCACCCTCAAGTTGGTGAGCGGTAATGGCTTGAGCGATTGGGGTGTCAGTGGGCAAGTTGGTGGTAGATATTTGTATAGATATTTGTGAGGGTTTTGGGGAGTAGGGTCTGGGGCACTTGGGCATATCTTGGCCTCCACTTGCCCCCACTTGGCTAGATCTTGACCCTTGATTTCCCTATAAATACCCCTCCCTTTGTGAAGCTTTCTTCATCCACTCCTCACTTCCTTAAGTCTTGAAAGCCCTCCGGCTTTCTCGTGAGGCCCCTTGGCCGCAGTAGCACCCTCTTGTGGTGTGGCCGAGACCCACCCCCCCTTCCTTTAGGGTTGAGCCGTAGGGGTACCCCCCCTTGCCTTGTTGTTCTCGTAGAATACACCCCCCCTCTTGGTAGAAATACTCTCCAATTATTGTTACTATACCCAAATTACCTTAGTATACCTTGTAGTATTCCAAAGATATCTCTATCGCAGAGCCCGAAATACTACCTTATGTCCTTTTGTCTCAAACCGAAACCCTAAGGAAAACCTTCATGTCGGTTGAAGTGTTAGGTAAGTTGCGTAGAACTTCTAGGGTTGTTTGGAGCGGGTTGGAGCGCACGGAGTGAGCTAAACCTTGCTCGGGATCGACAGTATAACTTGGATAATTTTGGGCTTATCGAGGTACATATTCTTGTCCCCTTGTGGTAATGGGAAATTACAGGTTGTAGGATTATATAGTTGAAGTCTACTATTTATAGATCTGAGAATAAGCTTCGGCAATGTCTTTTGACTTAAGCTGAATAAAGAAGAAAGCGAATCGTAATTACATAGGGTGTTACCGTAGACTTGCGTGGTATTCTTGTGTTATAGAATTGTATCGTCCGTTAGATGTATAAACCCCCGGTTGGCTTGATGGCGGCCTCGATAGAGGAGGAGATTTACGCGGTTGGGGGAGGTGCTGCCGAATTTTCTGTAGAATGTTCTACGATTAGACCTAGATGTTAATAAGCGCCTTGTGGCCTTATAGGTTGAAGTACCATGCGTGGCGCGATCTACTTGGCTTAAGGAGTAGCCGACGGTTTGAGGTACTTGGAGCGTTTTGCTATTAGTCGATAATCGTCGCGAGGTATGTGAACCTCTTCCTACCTTTTCTAGCATGATATGTGTATAACTATGTAGTACGGTAGACGTACATGTGTAAAATGCTTTGTGGTTTTAAAAGGTAACTGACTTGATGTGTGATAATAAAGAAGAGTTATACTAGCTTTATGGGAAGTTAAGTATAACGTTTTAAGAGAGGTAAAGAGAATGGTTTACTAACTTTAAAAGTTAAGAGGCTTAATCTTAAAGATAAGAGACTTAACTTGTTTTACTTGGTAATTAACATTTTGTTAAAAATGTTGTAAAACCTCATTCGCGAGTAATGAGTACTTGATTTTAAAAGCAATAATGTTTTACTGATTTCGGAAATCAGAATAAGTATCGAACAAACCACAACAGCGCTAATAAAGGGAAATGTTTTGACTAATAATGTATTAGTAAAACCAGTAGAAACTTCCATCTGCATAGAAACTAAGATGAGACAAAATGATGTTACATTTCCTAGATCATAGCTGCTTAAATAAGATTGTTATAAACAAGAATAACCTACTCACGTATCAGACATATGTTTCTCAAATTGCTTTTAAAGGAGAATTATATCATTAAGTGATTAAAGTTATGAACTACGAAACCTTTCGAAAAGGAGAAACTTGAGTAATTGAAATTAGGCAAACTTGAAACATTTGGAAAAGAATGTTGTTACTTGATTTTACGAAGAGAAGTGTTTTGATTGACTTCAAAAGATAATCACTCTATTTTCATATACTACGGGTATTGTGTGACTTTTGTAAACGTAACATATCTTTTAAAAGATAATGTATGAAGTACTTTGGGAATAGATACCCGATCTTGTTAATCATATATTAGAATGTACCTTGTGTGTATAACTTGATTGTGTTGGTTTGTGATAGCCTTGTAATACTTTCTTGTTGATTTGATAAGTAAACATGCTAGGATGCTACGTGTGTTAGTATCTTGTGATGTTTTGTGTAAAGGGGGTTTTCCCTCGACTGCGCTTAAAGTTGTTTGACTCTCAGCCGTTATGTTGGTATTGTACCACTCACCTTGACTTGTTTTCGGAGGTTAAGCTGCCCTCCGTCGCGGGTAGACTCGGTGATGCAGGACCATGATTCGAGAATACCTCATGCGGGTCCAGGGGATCCATGCGGAACTACGGGAGTTCCAGGTTAGTTTGCGGCCCTTGTGGTCATGCGGTCTTTGTGGCCATGCGGACTGCGAGTCCAGGACGATGCCGGGGAGTAGCTACCCTCGATGCGAGGAATACCTCATGCGGGCCTATGAGGTTGGCCTATGCGGAGCTACGGAGAGTTCCAGGGCTAGACGCGCACATTTGATACTGCGGGCGAGTGACCAGCTTTGATCATGTGACGGTCTAGACAGATATCATGATACAGTTTATGACCCTGTTAGTACTGTGGGTGTTAGTAGTCGGTTATGCCTTCGTACTTACCCTGTACTGTTTTATTAGGACACAGGTGGGACCTGGTGTTCATGTGTATTTCTTGGTGCTTTTATATCATAAACTGCCGGCAGTGAGGAAGGTATTCCACGGGCATGATTGATGTTATGGGCGTGAGACCCATAGTTACATTTGAGTGATGACTGTGAGGCGTGAGTCCACGACTTGACATATCGCCTATTTATTGTGAATCGTAGTTTGGTTATCATACATGTCTCCGCTTTATAGACTATTATGATTTCATTTACTGATTTTCGCCACATACTTGGTACTGTTGCTTGACCTTCGCCCGGGGTTGCGTTCATGCCGCAGTAAAGGTACACCAGTGTTTATCCTCGCTCTTAGGGTCACACTTCAGCGTACGGGAAGCTGCGGTTCTACGGAGGCTTATCAGTGGTATAGTCCCCTGTCGTTGTAGGTATTTACATTCAGGGGTATGGCGGGGCCCTGTCCCGCCATTGTTGTCGTATCATTCTTAGAGGTCTGTAGTACTGTTGTGGGCAGAGTTCTAATGAGATGTAACTGTTCGGTTCAAATTGTTATTTATATATACTGAAGGTAACCGTTTTGGTTAGCCTGTCTTCTTATTTCACTGCCTTATTGCATTGGCTTCATGTTATTGTTTTATGTTCCGCTGATTTTCTCTGATGTATGACTACTTGGGTGCCCGGGTAAGGCACGATCCCGCCCCGGGCAGGTCGTGACAAAAGTGGTATCGAGCGATTAATCCTAGGAAAGTGTCTACAGCGTATCGAGAAGTCGTGATTATCGGTGTGTTGTGCACCACACCAATAATCAGGAGGCTATAGGATATTTAGGATTGGTTTCCATTCTTCTCATTCAGAGATCGTGCCTTAGAGCTGTGTGATAAGTTGGACCCCTCTGACGTATTTCTTTCCCTTACCGTTATGCCTCCGTAAGGCAACCCAACCAGAGGGCAAGGCGGCGGAGGCTGCGAGTAGAGTTCGAGGGTTGCGTGGGCACAGCCCAATCATCACCGGGTGGTGCTTCATTTAGGGAGTTCTGCGGCGTCACTAGCCCCGCAGAGTTTAGCACGGCGCGGCGGCCTCATCGCGCCATGATATTTGAACCTTCGCCCACGGCCGAGCGGTGAAATTAGATTGCAAGAAAGCGACCATTACTAGCTATGGATTTGGCTACCGGAGAGTATACCGATGTACGCGAGTCTTGATGAATATCAACGAGAGGTTGTGCAAGATTAGTTCTTGATTAGGCGAGCATGGCACGTATGCGGGCATATGCACCAGCGAGAAACGTAGATCGACGGGTTAACCAAGGACAGCAGAAGAGGGCCAGAACAGCAAGGTCCTTTGGTAACTTTGGAGGCGAGTCACCTCACCAGCGGATTAGATTATGCACATCCACGGTCGCGAGTGGTCCTCCACGGGGTTCGGGGCGTTCGGGTATGCAGGAGTTGGTCGAGCTCGAGCTTCCGTTCACAGATGTAGCGTCATCCCGGAATGTCGCTTTTAGTTGGTACTTGTTGTACCTACGCCGTCGAGGCAGTGTCGAAAGGATGTCAGTAGGAGGACTCAGCCTTCAGGATCGGTGGGTAGTTCGTCACCTCCCTTAGCTATGAGCCCTACGGGGCAGGTTTGATTAGAACGATTAAGGGGAGTGAAGCAGTAGATTCAGGCATATCTTTAACCCTCTAGGGATTAGCATGTGTGATAAGATGAGTATATCTTAAGTACTATGTTCCGATAGCAGTGTGTAAATTGTGATTAGAAATCATGGTTAGTAACCAGGAAAGATTGAGGGATAGGGAAAGTGTGAGCCTTGGAGCCTTATACGTGGAAACCTTAGGGGTAAAGCCATCTCGGGTGAAGATGTATTGTTATGTTTGATTCTTACCGGAGTGCATAGTGCACGTGAGCTATGTTGTATAATAAGTCCCTGGGTAGTGTGAAATGAAAGAGGGTAGTTGATCTAAGAAGACCACTAGGTTTTCGTGACTTGATTGTGAGAGTTTTCCGGATCGGGAAGCTAGTGTTTTGCGCGTTGCCGGGTCGGGTTGAGGCCACATTGCGGGTCAACCCGCGGCCTGTATGGTGGTGGGGTCAGTTTGCGGTGGTCCCGCCTTGTGATAGGGTCATAAGGGTGTTAGGCCCATGTTTAGTTAACCAGCGTACGAGTTCGTAGATGCATTCAACCAGTAGTCGGGCCGATGGGGGCAGCCCATCGTGTTCTTCGGTCAGGACCGTTTATTCGGCAGTGTTGTTTTATCAGAAAGGTTGTAAGGCTGCACGGGGTGCCTACCTTCACCTTATGGCAGACAGTGGGGCCCAGGGTATGGCTGTTTCTTTTTCTGGAAGTTTTACCAGGCAGGGTTAGGAACTCAGGTGAGCCTCCGTATCGTACTCATCCTTGGGCCAGTGTTTGGATTTCAGGGGTAGTTGTGAGGTTTGTTGTCTCCTGTGGAGGGAGTGTTTTATAGCTACCATTTCAGTAATCGGTTTTTGCCTTATGAAGCCTTAGGGGCGGAAGTGTAAGTTGCCGATCGATTGGTTCGATGTTGGCAAGGATTCAGATAGTTGGTTTATACTTGTTCCACAGAAATGTGGTAGGTTATGAGAAAGAGTTCGAGTGTACAAGAAGGGTACGACATCCTCAGGGATCGCATGCAGTCCGGTACCATTTGTTGGGTCGCCGGAGTGACACTAGAACCTCACGGCAAAGTGACAAAAGTGGTATCGGGAAGAAGCGAGCATGTATGGCAAGCATAGATGTGATCATTTCTTTTGAAAAGAGAAGGTGCGAAGGAAGTATATTCTAGACCCCGGAGAGAGGTGTTTTGTGGTGATGTTAGAGGTGGTTCCTCGTGGACGTGGATGTAAGTATTTTGCGCGGTGTTTCGTGGCGGTGTGGCGAGTTCTTCTCGTAATTATAGTAGTGAAGGCTATACTGGCGCGTGTTTGTTTGAGACTTAGAAGGAACATTCGGGACGAATGTTTCTAAGGAGGGGAGAATGTTATACCCCGTAGTTTCAGGGTATGTTAGTGAGGGCGTGCGTACGAGAGTACGGCAGAAATTTTGAAAAGAAAGAAAGATGTGAGTTTTCGACGGAAAAGTTTCCGGTTTTTGTGAAGAAAAAGGTTCGTTAATGGGAATTGGATTCCCAGATTTGGTTTTGGACTTCATAGATTATATTAGAATTTTGGGATTTTATTTTGGAAATGGTCACGTGGGCCCACGGAGAAATTTACTTTTTGGGGCCCGCTTTGTTTTTGAGATTTCGGATTTTGGATATTTTCGAAGACGAAATATTTTGGACGAATCGGAGGGCGACACGTGTCACCCCCATGTGGCACCCTTGGCCGAAAGTTCTTTGTGCACAACACCCGGTTAGAGTCGTTTTCGATGAAGCGTTTTACATAACTTGCGAGGAAAATTCCGCTATGTCTTTTCTTATTTTTGCGGATTTTTCCGAGGCGAAATATTTTGGACCAACGAGGCGACACTTGTCACCCTCGAGTTGGTGGAGTGTAAGCGGTAATGGCTTGAGCGATTGGGGTGTCAGTGGGCAAGTTGGTGGTAGATATTTGTGTAGATATTTGTGAGGTTTTAAGGAGTAGGTCTGGGGCACTTGGGCATATCTTGGCCCTCCACTTGCCCCCCACTTGGCTAGATCTTGACCCTTGATTTCCCTATAAATACCCCTCCCTTTGTGAAGCTTTCTTCATCCACTCCTCACTTCCTTAAGTCTTGAAAGCCCTCCCCCTTTCTCGTGTGGCCCCCCTTGGCCGAGAGTAGCACCCCCCCCTCCTTGTGGTGTGGCCGCGACCCACCCCTTCCTTTAGGGTTGAGTAGTAGGGTACCCCCTTGCCTTGTTGTTCTCGTAGAATACACCCCCCCTCTTGGTAGAAATACTCTCCAAGTATTGTTACTATACCCAAATTACCTTAGCCGTATACCTTGTAGTATTCCAAAGATATCTCTATACGTAGAGCCCGGAAATACTACCTTATGTCCTTTTTGTCTCAAACCGAAACCCTAAGGAAAACCTTCATAATCGGTTGAAGTGTTAAGTAGAAGTTGCGTAGAACTTCTAAGGGTTGTTTGGAGCGGGTTGGAGCGCACGGAGTAGGAGCTAAATGTCACGACCCGAACCCGGGCCCGTGACTGGTGCCTTACCCCGGGCACCCTAGTGATACAACATCAGAGAAAATCAGCGGAAATAGAAACATGAACATGAATTAAGAGAAAAGATAAATAAACAGGCCAACCAAAACAGTTGCCTTCATCATATATACATAAATACCCGAACAGTTATCCTTTTACAAACCACGCCCACAATAGTGCTGCACTTAAGATTTTACAACTATGACGGGACAGGGCCACGACATACCCATGAATGTATTAGCATCTACAGAATCAGGGTAAAATACCAAAAGATAATCCTCCGAAGGTAAGGAGCTTTCCAATACGCTGAATGGTGTTCCTAAAAGCGGGGATCGACATACGATGTAACTTTTACCTGCGGCATGAACGCACTTCAAGGAGGTCGAGACAACAGTACAGTATGTGAAATCAGAAATACTGTAAATGAAATCATAATAGTCTATATAAAGCAGGAGACATGTATGATAACCAAACTACAGTTCACAACATAGAAGCAGTCATGTCAAGTCAGGGACTCACGCCCTAAAAGTCATCCCTCATGCCCGTGGAACTCCTTCCTCACCGCTGATCCTAGGTACAAATCATGTGATACGTATAACAGGTCTCGGCCCATCTTATGGACCCAATATAGAAAAGGGTGGAATACATTCCCGGTTCATCCCATGAACCGGTAGTCGAGTGGAATACATTCCCGGATGAACCGGTAGTCAAGTGAAATACATTCCCGGATGAACCGGTCCTCAAGTGAAATACATTCCCGGATGAACCGGTAGTCGAGTGAAATACATTCCCGGATGAACCGGTAATCAAGTGATATACATTCCCGGATGACCCGGTAGTCAAGTGATATACATTCCCGGATGAACCGGTAGTCGAGTAGAACACAGTACTTACACAACAAGGCTATCACACGTAACATGGTCAAGTTTCATAACAACAAGTATAAGCAAGTTACACACGACTCAAGGTACTTTCATTTTATGTCAACGTCCGGATTTTTAACCTTAGAGTACTACGTCCGTTAAATTCCTTTTAAGATCCATTTCTTTTACAAAGGTCACCCGATACCCGTAGTATAAAATTGGAGTGACTAACATTGTTAAGTAAACCAAAATGCTTTCCTTTGTAAAATCAAGTAACAACCTTATTTTCCCAACGTTCAAGTTTGCCTAATTTCGAATGCTCAAGTTTCTCATTTTAGAAAAAGGTTTCGTAGTTCATAGTTTTAGTCCTTTAAAACATAATTCTCCTTTAAACGTTTTGAGAAACATATGTCTTATATGTGAGTAGGTTATTCTTGATTATAGTCAATCTTATTAAGCAGCCATGATCTAGGAAATGTAATATCATTTTGTCTCATCTTAGCTTCTATGCAGATGGAGGTTTCTACTGGTTTTAATAATACTTCTTTAGTCAATACATTTTCCTTTTATTAACGCTGCAGTGGTTTGTCGATACACATTCTGATTTCCGAAATCAGTAAAACATTCTTAAGCCGTTATACCTAACTTCCCATAAAGCTAGTATAACTCTTAAGCTTTCAAAACCCAAGTAATACTCATTCTTTCAAAACGATTCATAAATCTTTTGAAATGCTTCAAGTTCTTTATTAACACATATCAAGCCAGTTATTATTCAAATCAGTTACCTTTTTAAAAACCACAAAGTATGTGCTTATCCACATAAAGCTATTATAACCAACTTCCCATAAAGCCGTTATAACACTTTATGTTTTAAATCAATCAAATACATTTAGCACATGTACGTATACCGTACTACATAGTTCACACATATCATGCTAGAGAGATAGGAAGAGGTCCACATACCTCGCGACGATTATCGACAATAAGCAAAAAGCTCCAAGTACTACAACCTTGCTAGCCCTTTCCACTCCTCGAGTAGAATACGCTACTCTTAGTACTTTCACCTATAAAGGCCACAAACGCCTATTAATATCTTTAGATCCCGACGTAGAATATTCTACAGAAAATTCGGCAGCACCTCCCCCCCCCGCAACAGCGTAAATCTCCTCCTCTACCGAGGCCGGCTACCAAGCCAACCAGGGGGGGGGGGGTTAACACGTCTAACCAGACGCGTACAATTCTACAATATAGTAATGCTACACAAGTCTACTGTAATACAGTCCTATGTAATTACAGTTCAGTTCTCTTCTTTAAATTCAGGCTTAAGTCGCAAGACATTGCCGTAAGTATTATTCAGGCTTAAGTCAAAAGACATTGCCGCACATTTATAATGTTCAGTTCTATATATAGTATACTTCAACTATATATTCCAACAACATGTAATTTCCAATTACAACAGAAGGTCAAGAATGTTTACCTCGATAAGCCCAAAATTATCCGAGTTTATATGTCGTTCCTGAACAAGGTTTAGCTCCTACTCCGTGCGCTCCCAAAACGCTCCAAGAAACCCTTAGAAGTGTCTACACAACTTCTACTTAATACTTCAACTACGGGTGAAGATTTTTCCTTAGGGTTTCGTTTAGTGGCTAAAGGAAAGTATAATAGTATTTTAAGCCAGATAAAAGTGGTACTTTGGAAAGTACTACAAGGTATTTGGCTAAAGTATTTTGGGCATTATAACGATACTTGTAGAATACATTTCTACCAAGGGGGTAGTATTTTGAATAGCACAACTAGGCTAGGGGTTGCTCTCGCCAGAGCCACTAGGCAAGGGGGCTCGTAGGGGGCCTTCAAGAGGGGAGAGGGTGTGGTGGGCGAAAGCTTCAAGGGAGAGAGGAGTATTTTGAGACTTAGCTAGATTGCTCAAGTTTTGGATGAAGAAAGTTCATCAACTAAGGGTATTTATAGGTCAAGTGAAGGCCAACCAATGGCGAAGATCCGTCCAAGTGTTAGGCAAGTGTAAGGTCAAGATTAAGCCATGTGCAACCTTATCCATCTACCCAAAATATCCTACCAACTCCTTGACCAAAAATAATGCAACAAAAACGTGCCAACCCTCCCACTTTCGTCCGTCCACCTTCACCAATTAGAGGGTGACAAGTGTCGCCCTCTTGTTGGTCCAAAATGTTTCGTCTCTCGGAAAAATCAAGAAAATTTTAAACGACATAGCGGAAATTCCCTACGAAAGTGTGAAAGCGTTTTAAAACACGACTCTAACCGGGTGTTGTGCACAAAAAGAATTCGGCCAAGCCTAAAGAAGTTCGAAAATTTCTACGTACGTCCCCCACGTAAATACTCTGGAAATACGGGGTATAACACTAAACCTTGCTCAGGATCGACATTATAACTTGGATAATTTTGGGCTTATCGAGGTAAATATTCTTGTCCCCTTGTTGTAATTGGAAATTACATGTTGTAGGATTATATAGTTGAAGTATACTATATATAGATCCGAGAATAAGCTTTGCGGCAATGTCTTTTGACTTAAGCTGAATAAAGAATAGAATCAGTAATTACATGGGATCGTATTCTGATGAACTTGCGTGGTATTCTTGTGTTATAGAATTGTATCGTCCGGTTAGATGTATAAACCCCGGTTGGCTTGATGGCGGCCTCGATAGAGAGGAGATTTACGCGGTTGCGGGAGAGGTCTTCTTGAATTTTACGTAGAATGTTCTACGATTAGACCTAGATGTTAATAAGCGCCTTGTGGCCTTATAGGTTGAAGTACCATGCGTGGCGCGATCTACTTGGCTTAAGGAGTAGCCGACGGTTTGAGGTACTTGGGCGTTTTGCTATTAGTCGATAATCGTCGAGGTATGTGAACCTCTTCCTACCTTTTCTAGCATGATATGTGTATAACTATGTAGTGCGGTAGCGTACGTGTAAAATGCTTTGTGGTTTTAAAAGGTAACTGACTTAATGTGTGATAATAAAGAAGAGTTATACTAGCTTTATGGGAAGTTAAGTATAACGTTTTAAGAGAGGTAAAGAGAATGGTTTACTGACTTTAAAAGTTAAGAGGCTTAATCTTAAAGATAAGAGACTTAACTTGTTTTACTTGGTAATTAACATTTTGTTAAAAATGTTGTAAAACCTCATTCGCGAGTAATGAGTACTTGATTTTAAAAGCAATAATGTTTTACTGATTTCGGAAATCAGAATAAGTATCGAACAAACCACAACAGCGCTAATAAAGGGAAATGTTTTGACTAATAATGTATTAGTAAAACCAGTAGAAACTTCCATCTGCATAGAAACTTTGATGAGACAAAATGATGTTACATTTCCTAGATCATGGCTGCTTAAATAAGATTGTAATAAACAAGAATAACCTACTCACGTATCAGACATATGTTTCTCAAATTGCTTTTAAAGGAGAATTATATCATTAAGTGATTAAAATTATGAACTACGAAACCTTTCGAAAAAGGAGAAACTTGAGTAATTGAAATTAGGCAAACTTGAAACATTTGGAAAAGAATGTTGTTACTTGATTTTACGAAGAGAAGTGTTTTGATTGACTTCAAAAGATAATCACTCTATTTTCATATACTACGGGTATTGTGTGACTTTTGTAAACGTAACGTATCTTTTAAAAGATAATGTATGAAGTACTTTGGGAATAGATACCCGATCTTGTTAATCATATATTAGAATGTACCTTGTGTGTATAACTTGATTGTGTTGGTTTGTGATAGCCTTGTAATACTTTCTTGTTGATTTGATAAGTAAACATGCTAGGATGCTACGTGTGTTAGTATCTTGTGATGTTTTGTGTAAATGTGGTTTTCCCTCGACTGCGCTTAAAGTTGTTTGACTCTTAGCCGTTATGTTGGTATTGTACCACTCACCTTGACTTGTTTCCGGAGGTTGCGCCTCCGTCGCGGGTAGACTCGGTGATGCAGGACCGTGATTCGAGAATAGCTCATGCGGGTCCGGGGATCCATGCGGAACTACGGAGTTCCGAGTTAGTTTGCGCCCTTGTGGTCATGCGGTCTTTGTGGCCATGCGGATCGCGAGTCGGGGCGATGCCGGGAGTAGCTACCCTCGATGCGAGAATACCTCATGCGGCCTATGAGGTTGGCCTATGCGAGCTACGGAGAGTTCGGGGCTAGACGCGCACATTTGATACTGCGAGCGAGTGACCAGCTTTGATCATGTGACGGTCTAGACAAATATCATGATACAGTTTATGACCCTGTTAGTACTGTGGGTGTTAGTAGTCGGTTATGCCTTCGTACTTACCCTGTCTTTGTTTTATTAAGACACAGTGGGACACGTGTTCATGTGTATTTCTTGGTGCTTTTATATCATAAAGCTGCGGTGAGGAAGGTATTCCACGGGCATGATTGATGTTATGGGCGTGAGACCCATAGTTACATTTGAGTGATGACTTGGAGGGCGTGAGTCCCTGACTTGACATGACTGCCTATTTATTGTGAACTGTAGTTTGGTTATCATACATGTCTCCTGCTTTATAGACTATTATGATTTCATTTACGATTTTCGATTTCACATACTTGGTACTGTTATCGACCTCCTTCGGTTGCGTTCATGCCGCAGGTAAAGGTACACCAGTGTTGATCCTCGCTCTTAGGGTCACAGTTCAGCGTATGGGAAGCTCCGTTTCTCCGGAGGCTTATCAGTGGTATAGTCCCCTGTCGTTGTAGGTATTTACATTCAGAGGTATGGCGGGGCCCTGTCCCGCCATTGTTGTCGTATCATTCTTAGAAGTGCAGTAATCTTGTTGTGGCGAGTTGTAATGGGATGTATCGCTTCGATTCAAATTGTTATTTATATATACCGAAGGTAACCGTTTTGGTTAGCTGTCTTCTTATTTCAACGCTTGTGCATTGGCTTCATGTTATTGTTTTATGTTCCGCTGATTTTCTCTGATGTATGACTACTTGGGTGCCCGGGTAAGGCACCAGTCACGGGCCCCGGAACGGGTCGTGACACTTGCGTAGAGGCAAAAACTAGCGCATACGAATACGCCAGAGGGAGTCCAACTTATAACACAACTCTTGTTATACCCCGTAATTTCAGAGTATGTATGTCAGGACGTACGTATAAATGTATAAGCCCTAATTAGTTAAGAATGAAATATTTTGGACCAATAGGAGGGCGACATGTGTCACCCCTAGAAAGGGCATGGTGGACGTTTTCTAGAAGGCAAGTGGACAAGGCAAGTGGTCAAAGTCTTGCAAGTTATTTGCGGGGCAAGTAGACAAGAGGTGATGGGCTAATATCAAGTATACGAAGTTTCTATGAGTTTTTAGGATTTAAAAGAAGTGAGATCTAGAATTAATTATGTGTGTAATTTATTTAATTATGGGACATAGAATTTATTATTGGGAGACAACGTTAGTGGATAAAGATCCAATTTATGTGGAAAAATCGTTAGACATGCACACAATATGTGTACATATATTAAAGTGACACATAAGTTTAATACAAAGTGCCTTACGTGTCTTCTCCTTTAAAAACCAAACTTTGGCATCATATCACTTTAAGTGATACTACTTGAAGTAGCAAAGTTTTTCCAGCAAACTTAATTTCAATAAACGTACCATCACCCATTTCTTTCATCAACCCAATAACTTTGTTTATCATACACATATGTACAACCTTTCTTTTTAACAACATTGCTACTGCAAATCATTCATGTGTATCCATATAGACACAATCATTTAGATCTTTACAATTATAGTATGTTAACAACAACATCGGCACTGCTATATGAAATTTCGGGATAACACTTTAGTGAAAAATTAGCTAAGATTGCTTTGGAACGACTTTAAAATCTTGGATATTATTGGGCTAGTATTGAGGTAATGCACCTTAAAACTCTTTGTAAATTTAATTATTATGTATATATGGATATTATACATGTATTGTTATTATGAAGGCGAGATAGTAAACCGCGTTACCGTTTGGGCGTGTAATCCCCTTCTTTTATTTTATTGTTATTATGAAGGTGAGATAGTAAACCGCGTTACCGTTTGGGCGCGTAATCCCCTTCCTTTTACTTATTGTTATTTTGAAGGCGAGATAGTAAACCGCGTTACCGTTTGGGCGCGTAATCCCCTTCTTTTTACTTATTGTTATTTTGAAGGCGAGATAGTAAACCGCGTTACCGTTTGGGCGCGTAATCCCCTTCTTTTACTTATTATATTTATGAAGGAGAGATTGTTAATCGCGTTCCGTTTGGGCGTGTTATCCCCTTCCTTACTAATCGAAAGTAATGCGTCTTATTTATGGCACGTCAATTACTGTTATCGGGCTTTATTAAAAATGAAGAATTGAGTAAACACGGGGGAAGTGCTGCCCAATTTTCCGTAGACTAAGAGAAGTCTCACTTAGAAGAATTCCACGAAAAACTAGAGGTTAATAGTCGTGTTTTGACTATTATAGGTTGACACTTTGCACGCGACATATCCGACTTGGCAAGTGGGTTTAAGCCGAGGAGGTATGTGATTCTTCCTATACTCTTAAGCATGATATATTTTAAAGTATATATATAGTACGGTAGACGTACGTATGATAACTGAACGTACTTTACGGCAATGTCTTTTGACTTAAGCCTGAATAATAAGAATCTTGAAGTATTTCAAAAAGGATATTGAATCATTTTTAATAGAAGAGTAATATTTGGTTTTAAACAAAAAGCTTAAGAGTTATACTAGCTTTATGGGAAGTTAGGTATAACAACTTAAGAAAGATAAAAAGGAACTGTTTACTTGTTTGTTTTAAAAGCCTTGTATTGATTTCTGTTAAGTGTAGTAAGATTGTTTTGATGCTACATGTGTTAGTGTCTTGTAATGTTGTGAAAAGGGGGTCATTCTTGCTGTGCTTACGTTGCTAACCGGTAAGTCCGTTGTACTGTTATTATATCACCTACCCCCTTGACTTGTTATACCGAGGGCTTGCCACCCTTGATGCGGGTCTATACGGCCTATGCAGTCTATGTGACTATGCGAGTGCGGAGTTCCGAGATTGATCATTAGGGTGTTTTATCCCGACGGGGATGCCTATGCGCGGTGTGACTATGCGGTCTATTGAGACTATGCGGACAGCGGGAGTCGAGGAGAGGTGCCGGTTAGCTACCCGATCACGAGGAATACCTCATGCGGGTCTGTGTGTGACCTATGCGGACTGCGGAAGTCCAGGACTAGGCACGCAGAATGATACTATGGGCGATTGGCCTTGCTTCGATCATTCGCGGCCTAGAAAAGACCTGTTACAGTTTTCCTATTACTGTTCTTGTTTGTGATATGGCACTACGTGCAATTGAACTGATTGTATTTGTGAAATGGTTTTAAATACTTTGATTTCATTTTAAGTACTTTACAGTTTCACATACTTGGTACCTGTTGTACTGACCTCCTTCGGGGGGCTGCGTTCATGCCGCAGGTAAGGGAAAGCAGGTGCTAGATCCGCATCCTTAGGATCTTTGCTTTGGTGTCAGGAGCTCCATCTTCTCCGAGGCTCATTGTTGGTATGGTTCTCCCGGTGTTGTAGATATATGTACATTCGGGGTATGGCGGGCCCTGTCGGCGTAGTTGTTCACTTTCTTAGAGGTCCAGAGCCTATTATGCGATTGGGATGTAAGCGCGGACTTGGTTTATATATATATGCCGAAAGGCGACTTTTTCTCGATAAAGCGTGTCTCATTTTACATTTGTGTCATGTCTTGTTTTATATTCCGATTACTCGATGTATGACTACTGGGTGCGGGTAAGGCACGATCCACGGCCCCGAACGGGTCGTGACAAAAGTGGTATCGAGCGATTAATCCTCGGAAAGTGTCTACGCATCGTATCTAGTAGAGTCTTGATTATCGGTGTGTTGTGCACCACACCAATAATCGTGAGGCTATAGGATATTTAGGATTGGTTTCCATTCTTCTCACTGAGATCGTGCCTTAGAGGCGTGTTATAAGTTGGACCCTCTAACGTATTTCCTTTCTTTATGATTATGCCTCACGTAAGGCAACCCGCCCGGGCGGCAAGGCAGCCGAGGAGCTGCTAGTAGACACCGAGAGTCACGAGGCTCGAGCCCGCCTATACCGAGCCGAGAGTTCCACGACGCCGCCCCAAAGAGGTTTAGGCGCAGCGGTGGCCGATGAGACCCAAGACTGCACCTCCATCCCACACCGGAGCGGATGAGATGGATTCTGAGATGGCGATTCGCCGGGATCGTGGCAGACACGGAGATAGGCCGGACGCAGCAGCCGAGCCCAAAGAAGACTGCGGGTTCACCCGAGATCGCATTGCGATTTGCGACTACGGGATTTTACGAGTTGTAGCCCGCCCGAGTTCTACGGTCGAGGCACGAGGATGATCCGCAGGAGTTCATCCGTCGATTCTGAGGATCATGCGAGTGATCAAGGCTTGGAGACCGAGTCCGTGATCTTGGTTCACATAGGCCGCGCGTGATACCGCGATGATCGTTTGATTCGTGGGAACTTTCCCGGGAGAGCATGCACCTCCAGATATGGGATGAGTTTTTGAGGCTTTTCACTCACTTCTTGCCTCCGCAGATGGAGAGGGCACGCCGACAAGTTTTTGATCTTTGAGACAGAGAGGCGCACGCTAGGAGTACAACGTTGAGTTCGATTCGTTGGCTCGATATGTCCCTGCGTTGGTAGCAGATATGGAGGACAGGGTGCACCGCTACGTCACCGGGCTAGATGATTATATGGCCGAGTCTTGTGCGGGTGTGTCTCTTCAGCCAGGCATGGACATTACCCGTATGCAGGCTCATGCACTGGGATGCGAGGAGCGTAGAGACCGCCGGGTAGACCGATATCAGCAGCAGAAGAAGGCCAAGACGGCCGGTTCTTTTGGTAGCCCTCAGGGTGGACGGCATCAGCAGAAGTCTAGATTTGCACCACAGCCGGCTCAGAGCACTCCTACATCGTTTTCGGTACAGCCAGAGCATTCGGGGGCAGGTCAGGGCCCCAGGACGTCGGACTTCCACGGTAGCAAGGGTGCTAACCGATCGAGGTCTGCTCAGTGTGTCCGTTGTGGTAGATTCCATTCAGGGAGCTGTAGTACTACTCCGGGAGCTTGCTATACTTGTGGCGGCAGGTCACTGCGGGAACTGTCCACCGCGGCGCGCAGATGGTAGGGTCACTACGAGATCTCGCAGGACTTCATCTCCTACAGTTACTCGCCCCGGACGGCAGGGTACTCATGGGCCAGCAGGTCGCGGCAGAGGTCGTGGCGCGGTCCCGATTAGCAGATCGAATCGCATTTATGCCTTGTCCACCGGGCAGACCGAGGCGTCTCGGATGTTATCGCGTACTTTATCGTTTACGGTTATGATGTACGCTTTGATAGATCCGGTTCTACTCACCCTATATATCCCCTTATTGCTAGTAGGATAGGGATAGAGCACGAGTCCATAGACTTTCGAGGTAGCTACGCCAAATGGGTGATTCGGTGGTAGCTCGGCGGTATATAGGGCTTGTCCGATGACCATTCTGACGATCGTCGGACTGGCGGACTTGATAGAGTTGGATATGACTGAATTCGATGTGATCATGGGTATGGATTGGCTAGCTTCTTGATACTCCAATGTAGACCGCAGAGGCGATTGACGGTTCCGGTTCCAAGCCGGTTATCGAGTGGGAGGGGAACACTTTATCGCCGAGGGGAAAGTTTATTTCCTACCTCAAGGCCAGGAAGATGGTTCAGAAGGGGTATATTTACCATCTTGTCCGAGTATTTGATACGGAGGCGGCGACACCAGACCTACAGTCAGTTCCGGTAGTCAGAGAGTTTCCAGATGTGTTCCCAGACGACCTCCCGGGCATCCCTCCGGAGAGGGAGATAGAGTTTTGCATTGATATTCCACCTGATACTCGACCTATATCCATTCCGCCATACCGGATGGCACCTGCTGAGTTGAAAGAACTGAAGGACCAGCTGAGCGATTTGCTGGAGAAAGGCTTCATTAGGCCTAGTGTTTCTCCCTGGGGAGCGCCGGTATTGTTCGTGAAGAAGAAGGACGGGACGTTGCGCATGTGTGTTGATTACAGACAGCTGAACAAGGTGACCATTAAGAACAAATACCCCCTTCCCAGGATTGATGATTTGTTCGACCAGTTGCAGGGTGCGAGATGTTTCTCCAAGATTGATCTGCGATCGGGCTATCATCAGGTGCGAGTCAGAGAGGTGGATGTCCCTAGATCGCATTCGGACGTCCGGGCATTATGAGTTCGTGGTCATGTCTTTTGGGTTGACGATGCTCGCGATATTCATGGATTTGATGAGCCGAGTGTTCAAGCCATTTTTGGACACGTTTGTGATAGTGTTCATTGATGACATCTTGGTTTATTCTCGCCAGAGCGGAGCATGCGAGCATTTGGCTATCTTGTGATTCTCGGGACCAGCAGTTATACGCCAAGTTTTCCAAATGTGAGTTTTGGTTAGCTTCGGTGGCTTTTCTTGGGCATATTGTCGGGACTGATGGCATTCGAGTGGATACGCCAAGATCGGCGATCGGGACTTGGCCTGAACCTACTACTCCGACAGAGGTTCGCAGACTTTACGGGCCTTGCAGTTATTATCGGTTCGTAGAAGTTTGCTTCTATCTACGCACCATTGACTAGGCTGACTCGTAGGCGGCTAAGTTTGATGGACGATTCTTGTGGCGGGGTTTCGATTCTTTGAAGGAGATCGACGACCGCCCCGTTCTTACTCTTCCGGAGGTCCGGATGGTTATGTCGTGTATTGTGATCGTCGGGCATCGGCTGGGATGTGTGTTGATGCAGCAGGTAGAGTTATAGCGCATTTATCCCGACGGCTTAAGAAACACGGAGGAACTACCCCACCCATGATTTGGAGTCGCGGTGATTCACGCTTTGAAGATCCGAGGCACTATTTGTATGGGGTTCACGTGGATATTTATACGGACCACAAAAGCCTCGAGATATCTTCACCGGAGGAGCTGAACTTACGGCGAGACGGTGGTTAGAGTTACTCAAGGATTATGATGTCGATATCTGTACCACCCGGGAAGGCCAATGTTGTGGCGTATGCTTAGTCGTAGGTCGATGGGAGTCTATCGGTGCAGCCCAGAGAGGGCATGGTCCGCGAGTTGCATCGCCTAGCGAGCCTTGAGTCCGATTGATTGATTACGATAGCGGTGGGTTCGATTTCGAGAGGTTGCCGAGTCTTCCATCGTCGGCGAGGTGAAGAGGCAACATTGAGGATCCGGTTTTGACACGGTATCGTGATCACGCCTTTCGTGAGGAAGGGTCCTTTGAGGTAGCACCGATGGGGTGCTAAGGTTTGAGGGCGGTTGTGTGTTCCGGATATTGCAGACTTGGCGAGGTTCTGGGGAAGCACACACGCGTTTCTATCCATCCGGTCGACAAAGATGTACCACGACCTCGGACCGTATTGGTGGGATGGTTTGAAGAGGGCGTTGCGAGTTTGTAGCTCGGCCCGTGTTGTCAGCAGGTGAAGATAGAGCACCAGAGGCCTGGTGGATTATTGCAGACGATAGAGATCCCGACCTGGAAGTGGGAGGTGATCAACATGGACTTCATTACAGGATTACCTCGCACTCAGAGGAAACATGATTCTATCTGGGTTATTGTCGATAGGCTGACGAAATCAGCCCACTTTCTTCCGGGAGACGACTTTTTCAGCGAGGATTATGCGGTATACATCCGAGAGATCGTGAGACTGCATGGGGTCCCTATATCTATCATATCTGACCGAGGAGCCCAGTTTACGGCTAACTTCTGGAGGTCTTTCCAGAAGGGTTTAGGGACGCAGGTGAGCACAGTCTCGCATTCCATCCTCGGAGCAGATGGGCAGCAGAGCGCACTATCCGCACTCTTGAGGATATCTTTGCGAGCCTGTGTTATTGACTTCAGGGGTAGCTGGGAGGATCATTTGCCTCTAGTTGAGTTTGCGTATAATAATAGCTACCACTCCAGTATTCAGATGGCGCCTTATGAGGCCTTGTATGGGAGGAAGTGCAGATCGCCGATAGGCTGGTTTGATGTAGGCGAGGTGCAGTTAGTGGGACCAGACCTGATACAACAGGCAGTGGATAAGGTGAAGCTTATCCAGGAGCGGCTATTGACAGCTCAGAGTCGACAGAAGTCATATGCAGATCATCGTCGTCGGCATCTGGAGTTCGAAGTTGATGATTGGGTTTTCCTGAAGGTGTCACCCATGAAGGGTGTGATGAGATTCGGGAAGAAAGGGAAACTCACCGCGTACATTGGCGTCAGACGATTGTCCGCAGGGTAGGCAAGGTTGCCTATGAGTTGGATCTGCCGTCCGATCTGGAGGCAGTGCATCCGGTTTTTCATGTTTCTATGCTTAGGAGATGTATCGGAGATCCGTCTAGAGTGCATCCGGTTGATGATGTCCAGGTGACAGAGGAATTATCGTATGAGGAGATTCCCATAGCGATACTTGACCGACAGGTTAGGCGACTGCGGACAAAGGATGTGGCTTCCGTCAAGGTCTTGTGGCGGAACGAGAACAGAGAGGAGATGACATGGGAAGCAGAGGAGGACATGAGGCAGAAGTATCCCCACCTATTCCCCACACCTCGAGGTAACTCACTTTCATACCGGTTAATTTAAATTGTCATATGTACTTAGGTACTCTGTTATGGCCATATGTGGCATTTTGTTAATTGTTCGAATTATGGGGGACTATGTCGTTATCTGAGTTATTTTGAATCTTGAAGGAACATTCGGGACGAATGTTTCTAAGGGGGGGAGAATGTTATACCCCGTAATTTCAGAGTATGTATGTCAGGACGTACGTATAAATGTATAAGCCCTAATTAGTTAAGAATGAAATATTTTGGACCAATAGGAGGGCGACATGTGTCACCCCTAGAAAGGGCATGGTGGACGTTTTCTAGAAGGCAAGTGGACAAGGCAAGTGGTCAAAGTCTTGCAAGTTATTTGCGGGGCAAGTAGACAAGAGGTGATGGGCTAATATCAAGTATACGAAGTTTCTATGAGTTTTTAGGATTTAAAAGAAGTGGGATCTAGAATTAATTATGTGTGTAATTTATTTAATTATGGGACATAGAATTTATTATTGGGGGACAACGTTAGTGGATAAAGATCCAATTTATGTGGAAAAATCGTTAGACATGCACACAATATGTGTACATATATTAAAGTGACACATAAGTTTAATACAAAGTGCCTTACGTGTCTTCTCCTTTAAAAACCAAACTTTGGCATCATATCACTTTAAGTGATACTACTTGAAGTAGCAAAGTTTTTCCAGCAAACTTAATTTCAATAAACGTACCATCACCCATTTCTTTCATCAACCCAATAACTTTGTTTATCATACACATATGTACAACCTTTCTTTTTAACAACATTGCTACTGCAAATCATTCATGTGTATCCATATAGACACAATCATTTAGATCTTTACAATTATAGTATGTTAACAACAACATCGGCACTGCTATATGAAATTTCGGGATAACACTTTAGTGAAAAATTAGCTAAGATTGCTTTGGAACGACTTTAAAATCTTGGATATTATTGGGCTAGTATTGAGGTAATGCACCTTAAAACTCTTTGTAAATTTAATTATTATGTATATATGGATATTATACATGTATTGTTATTATGAAGGCGAGATAGTAAACCGTTACCGTTTGGGCGTGTAATCCCTTCTTTTATTTTATTGTTATTATGAAGGTGAGATAGTAAACCGCGTTACCGTTTGAAGCGTAATCCCCTTCCTTTTACTTATTGTTATTTTGAAGGCGAGATAGTAAACCGCGTTACCGTTTGGGCGTAATCCCCTTCTTTTTACTTATTGTTATTTTGAAGGCGAGATAGTAAACCGCGTTACCGTTGGGGCGTAATCCCTTCTTTTACTTATTATATTTATGAAGGAGAGATTGTTAATCGCCCGTTTGGGCGTGTTATCCCCTTCCTTACTAATCGAACGTAATGCGTCTTATTTATGGCACGTCAATCAAGTATCGGGCTTTATTAAAAATGAAGAATTGAGTAAACACGGAAGTCTGCCCAATTTTCCGTAGACTAAGAAGTCTCACTTAGAAGAATTCCACGAAAAACTAGAGGTTAATAGTCGTGTTTTGACTATTATAGGTTGACACTTTCCACGCGACATATCCGACTTGGCAAGTGGGTTTAAGCCAGGAGGTATGTGATTCTTCCTATACTCTTAAGCATGATATATTTTAAAGTATATATATAGTACGGTGACGTCGTATGATAACCGAACGCATTTTACGCAATGTCTTTTGACTTAAGCTGAATAATAAGAATCTTGAAGTATTTCAAAAGGATATTGAATCATTTTTAATAGAAGAGTAATATTTGGTTTTAAACAAAAGCTTAAGAGTTATACTAGCTTTATGGGAAGTTAGGTATAACAACTTAAGAAAGATAAAAGGAACTGTTTACTTGTTTGTTTTAAAAGCCTTGTATTGATTTACATTAAGTGTAGTAAGATTGTTTTGATGCTACACGTGTTAGTGTCTTGTAATGTTGTGAAAAGGGGTCATTCTTGCTTTGGCTTACGTTGCTAACCGTAAGTCCGTTGTATCATATTATATCACCTACCCTTGACTTGTTATACCGAGGGCTTGCCACCCTTGACGCGTCTATACGGCCTATGCAATATGTGACTATGCGAGGCTGCGGGAGTTCGAGGATTGATCATTCCGGTGTTTTATCCCGACGCGGGATGACCTATGCGATGCATGTGACTATGCGGTCTATTGAGACTATGCGACAATGGAGTCCGAGAGGTACCGGTTAGCTACCCGATGCGAGAATACCTCATGCGAAGTGCGTAGCGACCTATGCGGACTGCGGAAGTCCAGGACTAGGCACGCAGAATGATACTATGGGCGATTGGCCTTGCTTCGATCATTCGCGGCCTAGAAAAGACCTGTTACAGTTTTCCTATTACTGTTCTTGTTTGTGATATGGCACTACGTGCAATTGAACTGATTGTATTTGTGAAATGGTTTTAAATACTTTGATTTCATTTTAAGTACTTTACAGTTTCACATACTTGGTACCTGTTGTACTGACCTCCTTCGGGGGGCTGCGTTCATGCCGCAGGTAAGGGAAAGCAGGTGCTAGATCCGCATCCTTAGGATCTTTGCTTTGGTGTCAGGAGCTCCATCTTCTCCGGAGGCTCGACTGTTGGTATGGTTCTCCCTGGTGTTGTAGATATATGTACATTCAGGGTATGGCGGGGCCCTGTCCCGACATAGTTGTTCACTTTCTTAGAGGTCTGTAGGCCTATTGTACAGTTGGGATGTAACTGCCAGACTTGGTTTATATATATATGCCGAAAGGCGACTTTTTCTCAGATAAACTGTGTCTCATTTTACATTTGTGTCATGTCTTGTTTTTATATTCCGCTGATTACTCTGATGTATGACTACTTGGGTGCCCGGGTAAGGCACCAGTCACGGGCCCCGGAACGGGTCGTGACAACTCTAAGGCACGATCTCAGAGTGAGAAGAATGGAAACCAATCCTAAATATCCTGCAGCCTCCTGATTATAGGTGTGGTGCACAACACGCTGATAATCAAGACTCTACTAGATACGGTCTGTAGACACTTTCCGAGGATTAACTGCTCTGATACCACTTTTGTCACGACCCGACCCCGGGCCCGTGACTGGTGCCTTATCCCGGGCACCCTAGTGATACAACATCAGAGATAATCAGCGGAAATAAAAAAACTTACACATGAAACAAGATATACAATAAAAAAAATAGGCTAACCAAAACGGTCACCTTTCTGCCTATATATAAAAATGATTAAACTCACGAGCGATATCCCTTTACAAACCCCGCCACAACAACAAGTGCACTCTAAGAGTATAACCATAACTACGACGGGACAGGGCCCCGCCATACCCCTGAATGTACGTACCTACAACGACAGGGGACTATACCAAAAGATAAGCCTCCGGAGAAATGGAGCTTCCCAAAACGCTGAACTGTGATCCTATGAGCGAGGATCGACGACTGGTGTACCTCTACCTGCGGCATAAACGCAGCCCCCCGAAGGAGGTCAGTACAACAGGTACCAAGTATGTGTTACACCTCGTAGTTCCAGGGTATGTATATGAGGACGTACGTATGAGAATACGACAGAAAAATTGGAAAGGAAGAAAGATGTGATTTTTCAACGGAAATGTTTCCGGTTTTTGTGAAGGAAAAAGGTTCGTTAATGGGAATTGGATTCCCAGATTTGGTATTTGGACTTCCTGGATTATATTAGAATTATGAAATTTTATTTTTGGAAATGGTCACGTGGGGCCCACGGGAGAAATTTACGGTTTTGTGGGGCCCGCTTTGTTTTCGAGATTTTCGATATTTTGGATATTTTCGGAAGATGAAATATTTTGGACGAGTAGGGGGGCGACACGTGTCACCCCCATGTGGCCAAAGGTGGCCGAAATTTGTTGCCAAGTGGCTATGGCCGATTTGGGCCAACATGTGGCAAGCCAAGTGTCTTCTTCTTTGTGTAGCCATTTGGAGGGTGGGACCCACACACACTTGTCCCAAGATCTCACCACACACTTGCCTTGATCTTGACCATTGATTTCTCTATAAATACCCCATGAATGCAAGACTTATTCTTCATCCCACACTTAGATTTTCCAAGGCAAAACTCCCTCCCCTTTCCTTGTGAGCTCTCGGCCATGGGCTGTTTTGGTGAGCTAAAGTGGTCCAACAATTCTTAAAGTTTTAAGTGTTCTTCCTTAGGGTGTTATAAAGATTGTGTACCAAGAGTTGGAAAAGATTTCACACCCCTAGCCTAGAAATGTTGTCTTGGCCGAAAATTGCCAAATTGTAGCCTAAGTGTTCGTCACTTTTTGGAGTTGGATCTTGAAGAGGAGTTGGTTAGGAGCATCTAAGGGTCGCTTGGAGCAGGTTGGAATGTAAGGAATTGGAGCTAAACGTTGCTCAGGATCGACTTATCGAGGTAATGATATATGTCCCCCTATTGTAATTGGATATTACATATTGTAGTGGTTATACTTGAGTATATTATATTGGAAAGAAGATTGATAGAATTGAACTGTATTTACATTGGACTGTATTTACAGTAGACTTGTAGTATTATTGTGGGGCAGTGTTGTACACGTCCGGTTAGATGTGTAACCCCCTTGGAGTTGTTGGCTTGGTAGCGGGCCTTGATAGAGGAGGAGATTTATGTGATTGCGGGGAGGTCTTTGCCGAATTTTCCATAAAATAAGGAACCTTGTACTTAGAATTGTTCTACGAAGAGATCTAGAGGTTGATAGACGTTTTGTGGCCTTTATAGGTTGAAGTACTACGAGTAGCGTATTCTACTTGAATGGTGGAAAAGGCTAGCAGGGTTATAGTACTTTGGAGCGTTTTGCTAATTGTCGATAATCGTCGCGAGGTATGTGAACCTCTTCCTATCTTTTCTAGCATGATTGTTGTGAACTATGTAGTACGGTAGACGTACGTGTGCTAAACGAGGTTTGGTTGGTTTAAAACATAAAGTGTTATAATAGCTTTATGGGAAGTTAGTTATAACGACTTTATGTAGGTAAAAGAATGGTTTATTAATTTTAGAAGTTAAGAGACTTGATCTTGAAAGATAAGAGACTTGACTTATTTGGCTTGATATGAATTTTGTTAAAAAGTTGTGAAACCTCATTCGTGAGTAATGAGTATTTGGTTTTTAAAGAATAATGTTTTACTGATTTCGGAAATGAGAATAAGTATCGGACAAACCACTGCAGCGTTAATAAAGGAAAATGTATTGACAAATAATTAATTATATTAAAACCAGTAGAAACCTCCATCTGCATAGAAGCTAAGATAAGACAAAATTGTATTACATTTCCTAGATCATGGCTGCTTTAATAAGATTGTTATAAACAAGTATAACCTACTCACACATAGGCATATGTTACTCAATTTTGTTTTAAAAGAGATTACGTTATTAAGTGATTAAGACTTTGAAATATGAAATCTTTCAAAAAAATAAAAGACTTGAGTATTTGAAATTATGCAACTTGAACTTTTGGAAAAGAATGTTGTTACTTGATTTTAAAAAGAAAAGTGTTTCGGTTTAAAAAGGAGGGCATGATATTGCCTTAGTTTGTTTTAAAAGGAAAGCATGGTATTATCTTAATCTGTCTTAAAAGAGGGTTTTAATGTTATGGCTGATTCTACCTCGAGTCCCATGAGATGGGCCGAGACATGTATACCACCCGATCCGACACCGAGTCCATGAGATGGACCGGGAATGTATTCCATACGATCCGACACCAAGTCCATGAGATGGACAGGGAATGTATTCCATACGATCCGACACCGAGTCCAGGAGATGGACCGGGAATGTATTCCATACGATCCGACACCGAGTCCATGAGATGGACCGGGAATATATTCCATACGATCCGACACCGAGTCCATGAGATGGACCGGGAATGTATTCCATACGATCCGACACCGAGTCCATGAGATGGGCCGGGAATGTGACCATGCGATTCCACCTCGAGTCCCATGGGATGGGCCGAGACATGTTATACGTATCACACGATTTATACCTAGACTGCCGGCAGTGAGGAAGGAGTTCCACGTGAGGATGACTTGAGGCGTGAGTCCCTGACTTGACATGACTGCTTTTATGTAGTAAACTGTAGTTTGGTTATCATACATGTCTCCGGTTTTATATAGACTGTCATGATTTCATTTACAGTATTTTCAGTTTCACATACTTGGTACCTGTTATCGACCTCCTTCGGGGGGCTGCGTTCATGCCGCAGGTAGAGGTACATCGGTTGTGGATCCTCGCTCATAGGATCACAGTTCAGCGGTTTGGGAAGCTCCGTTTCTCCGGAGGCTTACCTTTGGTATAGTCCTCTGTCATTGTAAGTGCTTGTACATTCAGGGGTATGGCGGGGCCCTGTCCCATCATAGTTATGGTTACATTCTTAGAGGTCTGTAGTACTATTGTGGGCAGGGTTTGTAAAAGGATTTAGCTGTTCGGTTTGATATATATACATGAAGGTGACCATTTTGGTTAGCCTGTTTTCTTATGTTATATCTTGTTTCATGTTTAAGTTTTTATTTCCGCTGATTTTTCTCTGATGTTGTATCACTAGGGTGCCCGGGGTAAGGCACCAGTCACGGTCCCTAAGTCGGGTCGTGACAAAAGTGGTATCAGAGCAGTTAATCCTCGGAAAGTGTCTACAGACCGTATCTAGTAGAGTCTTGATTATCGGCGTGTAGTGCACCACACCTATAATCAGGAGGCTGCAGGATATTTAGGATTGGTTTCCATTCTTCTCACTTTGAGATCGTGCCTTAGAGCTGTGTTATAAGTTGGACTCCCTCTGGCGTATTCTTATGTACCAATTATGCCTCCGCGCAAGGCAACCAGGGCCCAGATGGGCAAGGCAGCAGAGGGAGCTGCGAGTAGAACACAGAGGGTTATGAGGGCATAGGCCTGGTCATTACCTGAGATAGTACTTCAGACGACGAGTTTTATGACGCCGCTAGCCCCAGCAGAGTTTAGAGCGGCAGCAGTTTCTACTGAGGCCACGATACCTGAGCCTCCAGTTCCACGGCCAGGAGCCGAGGATATGAGTTACTAGTGAGGCTGGTGGCTGGGAATGAGGATGGAGGGAGCCGGTGGTTCCGGCAGTACCAGTGATTCACCCTAGATCCGATAGTCTGAGACTTTGGGATTTCTTGAGTTGCAGTTCGCCAGAGTTCTATGGATAGAGAGCTGAGGATGGTCCTCAGGGTGCCGTACTAGTTTGGGGAGATTGTTATGCTTGCGGCCAGCAGGGCCACTTGGTGAGAGTTTGTGTTATACCCCGTAGTTCCAGAGTATGTATGTGAGGACGTATGTACAATTGTATAAGCCCTAATTAGGTTAAGGATGAAATTGTTAACTTTCAACGGAAAAGATTCCGAACCTTGTGAAGGAAATTTTACGCTTTTAATATTTTAACCAATTACGGATTTTTCCGAGAGATGAAATATTTTGGACCAATAGGAGGGCGACATGTGTCACCCTTAGGTGGCATGTTTGTACGAAACAAGTGGGCAAGTGGCCAAGTCAAGAAGTCAAGTCTTGAAAGATATTTTGTGGGCAAGTGGGAAGCAAGCCTTGGACGTTTTTTTTAGGTGCAAGTGGCTAGCCACATGTCTCTTTTTTATGGTGGACATATGTCCCAAAGTTGTGGTGGACATATGTCCCAATGTTGTGGTGATCACTTGGTGGAAGACTCTACTCACACAAGCAACCAAATCTTCACCCTCCACTTGCTTTAATCTTGGCCCTTGATTGTCCTATAAATACCCCCTTTAAGTTGCAAGACTTCTTCATCCACTAAACAATTTCCAAGTCTCCAAAATCCTTCCCCCTTTGTAGTAAGCTCTCGTCCAAACTCCCTCCCCCCTCTTTGGAAAATATCGTCCGAAATCACCCCCCCCCCTTGGTAGAAAAATTGTCTTCAAGTATTGTTACTATTCCAAAATACCTTAGCCTAAATCCCTTGTAGTATTCCAAAGTTACCTCTATACTAAAAGCCCGGAAATACTACTTTATATCATTTAGTCACAAAGCGAAACGCTAGGAAAATCTTCATAGTTGGTTGAAGTATTAAGTAGAAGTTGTTTAGAAACTTCTAAGAGTTTCTTGGAGCTATCGGAGCGTACAGAATAGGAGCTAAACGTTGTTCAGGATCGACATTTAATCTTGGATAATTTTGGGCTTATCGAGGTAATAATCTTTGTCCTTCTATTGTAAATGCAGATTACATATTGTTGTAGTTTAGAATTAAGTATAAGATATATAGAAGGATGGTATAAAAGAAGAGAATTGAACTGTACTTACATAGGACTGTATTTACAGTAGACTTGTGTAGTTTGTGTAGGAAATGCGCCCAATTTTCCGTAGAATAGAGAACATACGCTTAGAATATTCTACGAAGTAGTCTAGACGTTGATAGGCGTGTTGACTATTATAGGTTGATACTCTGCGCGACATATTCGACTTGGCGGTGGATTGAGCCAGGAGGTATGTGATTCTTCCTATCCTCTTGAGCATGATACTTTTGAAATATATATAGTACGGTAGACGTACATGTGTTAACTAAACTTGGTTTTACTTTGATGTCTTTTGACTTGAGTTTTAAATGATAAGAATCTTGGAAATATTTCAAAATTGTTATGAATCATTTTTGAAAGAAAAGTTATACTTGGTTTTAAAAGCTTAAGAGTTATTCTAGGTTTATGGGAAGTTAGGTATAACGACTTAAGAAAGATAAAAGGACAGTTTACTTATTTGTTTATGAAAGTCTTGTATTGATTTGGAAAGTGTAGTAAGATGGTTTGATAAGTAAACATGTTATGATGCTACGTGTGTTAGTGCCTTGTGATGTTTGTGTAAGGGGTTATTCTTGTTGTGCTTACGTTGTTAAGCGATAAGCCTTCTGTCGCTATTATATCACATACCCACGACTTATGATGCCGAGGACTTGCCACCCTCGATGCGAGAATACCTCACGCGGTCCACGTGACCTATGCGAGTCGGGAGTTCCAGGATTGATCACTCCGGGTGTGTTACGCCGATGCGAGAAATACCTCATGCGGTCAATAGGACTATGCGGACTTCGGGGGTCCAGGATGATGCCGCGGGTTAGCTACCCCGTCGATGAGAATACCTGCACGCGCCTATGTGGCCTCTGCGATCGCGGAGTTCCAGGATTAGGCACGCATAATGATACTATGGGCGAATGGCCTTGCTTCGATTATTAGCGGCCTAGAAAAGACCAGTTATGTTATATCTATTTTGCTCTTAGTTATGTTGTGGCACTATGTGCGGTTACATTGAATGTTCCGTACATATTTGTAAAATTGTTTTTAAAATGATGTGATTTCCTTTAAGTACTTTACAATTTCACATACTTGGTACCTGTTGTACTGACCTCCTTCGGGGGGCTGCGTTCATGCCGCAGGTAGAGGTACTCCTGTTGTTGATCCCCGCTCCTAGGATCACCGTTTCTGCTTTTGGGAAAGCCCCGTTTCTCCGGAGGCTTGTCTTTTGGGTATGATCTCCCTGCCATTGTAGCTTTATGTAAATTCAGGGTATGGCGGGGCCCTGTCCCGCCATAGTTGTTTACATTCCTAGAGGTCTGTAGTCCTGTTGTAAAGTTGGGATGTAACTGTTCACTCTTGATGTATATATACATGCCGAAAGGCAATCTTTTCTTGGATAAACTGTTTCTCATTTCATAATTGTTTCATGTCTTGTTTTTATATTCCGCTGGTTACTCTGATGTATGTCTACTTAGGTGCCCGGGTAAGGCACCATTCACGGGCCCGGGTTCGGGTCGTGAAAAAAGTGGTATCAGAGCAGTTAATCATCGGAAAGTGTCTACATACCGTATCTAGTAGAGTCTTGATTATCGGTGTGTTGTGCACCACACCAATAATCAGGAGGCTATAGGATATTTAGGATTGGTTTCCATTCTTCTCACTCTGATATCGTGCCTTAGAGTTGTGTTATAAGTTGGACCCCTCTAACGTATTTCTTTTATGTACCAGTTATGCCTCCATGCAAGGCAACCCGCCCGTATGGCAAGGCAAATGGCGGAGTCGCTAGTAGACACCGAGGCCTGTGCCCGCACTTTACCCGAGACGATACCTCAGACGGCGAGTTCTACGACGCCGCCGGCCCCAGCAGAGTTTAGAGCCGCAGCAGTGGCCACTGAGACCACAATAACTGTGCCTCCCGTCCCACAGCCTGGAGCAGAGGAGATGGGTTACAGGGAGATGGCCCAGTTACTAGCCAGGATTGTGGCCAGACATGAGGATAAATTGGCCGACGCAGCAGCCCAAAGAGCACCCGTGGTTCATCCTAGATCGGATAGCTTGAGACTACGGGATTTTCTGAGTTGTAGCCCGCCAGAGTTCTACGGGTCGAGGCCTGAGGATGATCCGCAGGAGTTCATCCGACAGCTTCAGCGGATCATGAGAGTGATCAGGGCTTCGGAGACCGAGTCAGTGGTCTTAGGTTCACATCGGCTGCGTGATACTGAAGTCGACTGGTTTGATTCGTGGGTGTCACGACCCGAATCCGGGCCCGTGACTGGTGCCTTACCCCGGGCACCCTAGCGATACAACATCAGAGAAAAACCAGCGGAAATAAAAACTTTAAACATGAAATGAGAGACATGATAAATAAACAGGCCAACCAAAACAGTTGCCTTCAGTATATACATAAAAACCCAGCAGCTTATCCTTTTTACAAACCCCGCCACAACAAGCATGCACTCTAAGATTTACAACAACTATGACGGGACAGGGCCCCGCCATACCCCTGAAGTACAAGAACCTACAACTCAGGGAAACATACCAAAGATAAGCCTCCGAAGGAACGGAGCTTTCCAACACGCTGAAAAGAGATCCTATGAGCGGGGATCCACGACCGATGTACCTCTACCTGCGGCATGAACGCACTCAAGGAGGTCGATAACAGTACCAAGTATGTGAAATCACAACATCGTAAATGAAATCATAATAGCTTAAAAGGTGAGACATGTACGATAACCGACATACAAGATGCAACATAAAAGCAGTCAAGTCAGGGACTCACGCCCTCAAAGTCACCACTCAAATATAACTATGGATCTCACGCCCACAACATCCATCATGTTCGCATCATGGCTGCATGCCCCCGGAATACTGCATCGGTGTAGACATGTCCATGATGCAACAATAATAACAAGGCCGCATGGCCACATGCCCCCGGAATCTTGCAGACGGTAGACATGCCCATGTAACCTCAATAACAATATCTGGTGGTCAACCCGCCGCGTGGCCACATGCCCGGAATCTCGTGACGGTAGACACGTCCATGTTGCGAGAATAACCATATATCGGTAATCAACCCGCCGCATGGCCGATGCCCGAATATCGCGACGGTAGACATGTCCATGTGACATCAACAACAAGACAAGAATCAAAATGGAAACATACCCGTGGAATTCTCCATCACCGCCAAAGACGCCCAAGTAAGTTCTCAACAAGTCAACCGGCCCTCTATCGAGAGACGCGGTAACACAGAAATACCACACTTGCACAACAAAGGCTATCATCACAAGCATAGGCAAGTTTCACGACAACAAGCATAGGCAAGTTTCACAACAACAAGCATAGGCAAGTTTCACAACAACAAGCATAGGCAAGTTTCACAACAACAAGCATAGGCAAGTTTCACAACAACTCAAAGTACTTTCATTTTATGCCAAAGTCCGGGTTTTCAACCCCAAAGTACTACATACGTTAAGTTCTTTTAAAAGAGATCCATTACTTTTATAAAAGTCACCCGATACCCGCAGTATTAGAATGACCAACCCACATTCCCTTTTCAAAATCAAGTAACAACATTCTTTTCCTAAGTTCCAGTTTGCCTAGTTTCAATTACTCAAGCTTCTCATTTTCAAATGGTTTCATAGTTCATAAACTTAATCACTTGATTCCTTTTTAGGACAATTGAGTAATATATGTCTCACGTGAGAGTAGGTTATTCTTGTTTATAACATTCTTATTACAGCAGCCATGATCTAGAAAATGTAATATCATTTTGTCTCATCTTAGTTTCTATGCAGATGGAGGTTTCTACTGGTTTTAATACGATACATCATTATTCAATACATTTTCCTTTATTAACGCTGCAGTTGGTCCTGTCGATACACATTCTCGATTTCAAATCAAGAAACATTATCCCTTTAAATAAAACCAAGTACTCATTACTCACGAATGAGGTTTCACACAAACATTCACATTAAAACAAATAAGTTAAGTCTCTTATCTTGTAAGATCAAGTCTCTTAACTTCTAACATTAGTAAACCATTTTCTTTACCTCTCTTAAGACATTATACCTAACTCCCCATAAAGCTAGTATAACTCTTTTTTAAAACCTTTAAAACCAAGTGTTACTCTCCCTTCAAAACGATTTATAAATCTTTTGAAATACATCAAGTTCTTTATTATAACTAGCCAGTTATAATTCGCATCAGTTACCTTTTAAAACCACAAAGTATTTTCTTACCTACATAAAGCTGTTATAACCAACTTCCCATAAAGCCGTTATAACACTTTATGTTTTAAGAACAATCAAACACAGTTAACACATGTACGCTCACCGTACTCGTAGTTCACACATATCATGCTAGAAGAGATAGGAAGAGGTTCACATACCTCGCGACGATTATCGACAATAAGCAAAAGCTCCAAGTACTACAACCTTGCTAGTCCTTTCCACTCTCGAGTAGAATACGCTACTCTTAGTACTTTCACCTATAAAGGCCACAAACGCTATTAAATCTTAAACACAAGTTCCCATCTTTCTACGTAAAATTCGGCAAAGACTCTCCCGCAACAAACAGAAATCTCCTCCTTTATCGTGGTCGGCTACCAAGCCAACCCGGGGGGGGGTTAACACGCCTAACCTGACGCTGCATAATTCTACTACACAAGAATGTTACATAAGTCTACCGTAATACACCCTAGGTAATTACAGTTCCGGTCTTCTCTTTATTATCCTTCTATGTGATTACTGTTCAATTCTTTATTCTTCAGGCTTAAGTCAAAAGACATTGCCACAATACTAAGTTCAGTTCTATATATAGTATACAACAACTATATATTCAACACTTATGTAATTTCCAATTACAATAGAAGGACAGTAGTGTTTACCTCGATAAGCCCAAAATTATCCAAGTATAAAGTCGATCCTGAGCAACACTTAGCTCCTACTCCGAGCGCTCCAAACAACCCTTAGAAGTTCTAACCAACTTCTACTTACAACTTCAACAACGGGTGAAGATTTCCTTAGGGTTTCGTTTTTGTGGCTAAAGGAAGTATAATCGTATTTTCTGGGCTTTTGTAAAAGTGTAACCTTGGGAATACTACAAGGTATTTGGGCCAAGGTATTTGGACATTATAACAATACTAAGAGAGTATTTCTATACCACAACAAGGGGTATTATACGAAAACAACTAGGCTAGGGGGTACCTACCATTAACCACTACAAAGGGAGGGGAGCTCTCGCCAAAGGGAAAGGTGTGGACGAAACTCAAGAGGGAGGGAGTAGTTTGAGACTTAGATAGATTGCTCAAGTTTAGGATGAAGAATGTCTTCAACTAGAGGGGTATTTATAGGTCAAGTGAAGGCCAACCAATGGCCAAGATGAAGACAAGTGCATAGCAAGTGTAAGGCCAAGATTTAGCCATGTACACCTTATCCATCTACCACAAAATATCCTACCTAACCCTTGACCGCGGAAAGGCACAAAATCGCCCAAGCTAGCCCAAAGTTGCCGTCCACTCTTCCAATTGTAGGTGACAAGTGTCGCCTCTCGTTGGTCCAAAATGTTTCGCCTCTCGGAAAAATCCGCAAAAATTATAAATGACATAGCCGGAAATTCCCTACGAAAGTCGTGGAAAACGCTTCGAAAAACGACTCTAACCGTGTTGTGCACAAAAAGAATTCGCCAAGCCTAAAGAAGTTCGAAAATTTCTACGCACGTCCCCACGCATATACTGGAAATACGGTATAACATTCTCCTCCTTAGAAACATTCGGCCCCGAATGTTCCTTCTAAGTCTCAAAACAAACGTATCAAGATAGTCTTCTACTATACTTACGAATCAAACATGCCACAACCGCCACAAGATAACATGCGCGCAAGAAACCCAAATCCACGCCAACGAGGAACCACCTCGCTTAGCACAAAAGTCTCCACCAAGGTCTAAAATATACTCCTTCGCACTACATTCCACCAAAGAAACGATCACACACGCTCACTTCTCCCTATCTCGTCGCACTTTCTCAACACTCGAGCTCTTTCTAGTATCCGTACCACACTTCGTCAACGCTTCGCTTTCCAACCCTCGAGTTACTACCTCCAAACTTGGTCATCTTACTACCTCGATTTCTCTAAGGCCATTCTCGCCACGAATCGATTCTCGTCGAACATATCTATGAACTCATACGATGGTCATCTAACTGGGCCTAGCACCCTCGTGACTCGCCACCGCGACCACCTGAGCTGACCCTTCCTCGAACGGACGCGGGTTGGCCCGCAACATGGCCCCAACCCGACCCATCAGAGCGCCAACTTCCGCCCTCGACACGGAACACACGCTAAGCTACCACTTCCATCTCACACTAACCAGATTTTTAAATCACACTATAGCACAAAGCTATTCGAACATAACACTTAACACATCATTAACATCAATACATACAAGTATCTACTGTGGTTAAGGATATACCAAACTAGGCGGTTCAAGGACCGCTAATATCGAACTTCCACCGCGACTTACCGTGGCCCGCAATCGCCTAGTAGTCAGGCTATCCTACCGCTACCCTCGCCTGGCTCTCGTCATATGGCCTCGCTGGCCGCAAGAATAACAAGCTCCTGGTACTACGACACTCCCAAATGCGTCTACTACATCGACCACACCGAGGTGGTGATCGATCCGCCAACACCCCTACTCCCGAACATCTCAAACCCGGGAGCCCCGACCGCTCTCAATATCCTGAGGTCCCGGCTGCGGAGACCACTCGCAATGGCGGAGGTACATAACTAGTCTGCCGAGGCGGTCCGCCTCAAAGTCGCTTAAAATATCCGGCCGTCGCCTTCTTCTCCGAAAGCCGTCCACCTGCCGATCTTCGCGCCTCGCACTCCAAGTGCATGAGCTCAACGCGGCAATGTCCATGCCCTACCAAGAGAAACACCAACAACTCTCGCTAGGTAATCATCGAGCCTCAGAACATATCGGTGCACTCGATCCTCCATACTAGCTACTAATGCGGAACATACCGCCAATGAGTCGAACTCACATCAGACTCCCGAATCAGACGCTCGCTCGCCTCAACATCAAAAATCTGTACCGAGCCCTCCTCATCCGCGAGGCAAGAAATGTGCCGAAGGCCTCAAAACTCGCCCCAAACGGCCGGAAGTGCATTCTCTCCCGACAGCTCCCACGATCAAACCACGATCATGCGTATCACGCGCGATGCGAACCTAGGACCACCGACTCGGTCTCCAAGCCTTGATCACCCGTGACGATCTCTTCAGAATCGACGGATGAACTCCTCGCGATCATCCTCCGCCTCGACCAGAAACTCAAAGGGCTACAACTAAGGAAATCCCGTAGCCTCAAATCGCTCGCTTCGGCGCACTACAGTGCCGC
Source organism: Przewalskia tangutica (assembly GCA_029844215.1). Classification (NCBI taxonomy): domain Eukaryota; kingdom Viridiplantae; phylum Streptophyta; class Magnoliopsida; order Solanales; family Solanaceae; genus Przewalskia; species Przewalskia tangutica. Next base: position 57,542,588 of record CM056726.1, read on the forward strand.
TGAATCGAATCGCCTGGCCCTATCTCTCATATCTCGCCACAACTCGCCAATAATCGGGCCATCTCTTGTGACCCATCTCCCGCCTGCATCGCGGACCGAGGCTCGTGTATCAGAGTCTCGGCAGCCCACCGCCGCGCTTAAATCTCGCTGGCCGGGCGGCGCCGCAAAACTCGCCGTCTCAAGCACTACTCGTAATCGACCGGCTCGCGCTCGCACTCCTCGAATCCCACTAGCGCCTCCTCCGCTTTGCCCTTCTCGGGCCTCGGTTGCCTTCGCAGGCATAATCGTAAAACGAAACACGCCGTAGGGTCCAACTTACAACACGCCTCTAAGGCACGATCTCGTAATGAGAAGAATGGAAACTAATCCTAAATGTCCTATAGCCTCCTCGACATAGATGTGGTGCACAACACACCGATAATCAAGACTCTACTAGACACGTCTGTAGACATTTTCCGAGGACTAATCGCTTCGATACCACTTTTGTCACGACCGAATCCGGCCCGGATCGTGCCTTACCCCGCACCCTAGCGATACAACATCGAGAAAAACCAATGAAATAAAAACTTTAAACATGAAATGAGAGACATGATAAATAAACAAAGCAACCAAAACAGTTGCCTTCGTGATATATACATAAAAACCCAACGCTTATCCTTTTTACAAACCCCGCCTACAACAAAGGCATGCACTCTAAGATTTACAACAACTATGACGGACAGGGCCCGCCATACCTCAAGTACAAGAACCTACAACTCGTGGAAACATACCAAAGATAAGCCTCCAAGGAACGGAGCTTTCAACACGCCAAAAGAGATCCTATGAGCGATCCACGACCGATGTACTCTACCGCGGATTGAACGCAGCCCCAAGGAGGTCGATAACAGTACCAAGTATGTGAAATCACAACATCAGAATGAAATCATAATAGCTTAAAAGGTGAGACATGTACGATAACCGACATACAGTACGCAACATAAAAGCAGTCAAGTCAGGGACTCACGCCCTCAAAGTCACCACTCAAATATAACTATGGATCTCACGCCCACAACATCCATCATGTTCGCATCATGGCTGCATGCCCTAATATCGTGACGGTGTAGACATGTCCATGATGCAACACACAATAAGGCCGCATGGCCACATGCCCCGGACATCGTGACGGCAGATACGCCCATGTAACCTCAATAACAATATCGGGTGGTCAACCCGCCGCACGGCCACATGCCCGAATATCAGACGGCAGACACGCCCATGTTGCGAATAACCATATATCGGTAATCAACCCGCCGCATGGCCGCGATGCCCTCATCAGACGGTAGACATGTCCATGTGACATCAACAACAAGACAAGAATCAAAATGGAAACATACCCGTGGAATTCTCCATCACCGCCAAGACGCCCAAGTAAGTTCTCAATAAGTCAACCGCCTCTATCGAGACGCCAGAATACGTAAATACCACACTTGCACAACAAAGGCTATCATCACAAGCATAGGCAAGTTTCACGACAACAAGCATAGGCGAGTTTCACAACAACAAGCATAGGCAAGTTTCACAACAACAAGCATAGTAAGTTTCACAACAACTCAAAGTACTTTCATTTTATGCCAAAGTCCGGTTTTCAACCCCAAAGTACTACATACGTTAAGTTCTTTAAAAGAGATCCATTACTTTTATAAAAGTCACCCGATACCCGCAGATTAGAATGACCAACCCACATTCCTTTTCAAAATCAAGTAACAACATTCTTTCCTAAGTTCCAGTTTGCCTAGTTTCAATTACTCAAGCTTCTCATTTTCAAATGGTTTCATAGTTCATAAACTTAATCACTTGATTCCTTTTTAGGACAATTGAGTAATATATGTCTCACGTGAGAGTAGGTTATTCTTGTTTATAACATTCTTATTACAGCAGCCATGATCTAGAAAATGTAATATCATTTTGTCTCATCTTAGTTTCTATGCAGATGGAGGTTTCTACTGGTTTTAATACGATACATCATTATTCAATACATTTTCCTTTATTAACGCCGCAGTTGGTCCTGTCGATACACATTCTGATTTCCAAATCAAGAAACATTATCCCTTTAAATAAAACCAAGTACTCATTACTCACGAATGAGGTTTCACACAAACATTCACATTAAAACAAATAAGTTAAGTCTCTTATCTTGTAAGATCAAGTCTCTTAACTTCTAACATTAGTAAACCATTTTCTTTACCTCTCTTAAGACATTATACCTAACTCCCATAAAGCTAGTATAACTCTTTTTAAAACCTTTAAAACCAAGTGTTACTCTCCTTCAAAACGATTTATAAATCTTTTGAAATACATCAAGTTCTTTATTATAACTAGCCGCTATAATTCGCATCGATTACCTTTTAAAACCACAAAGTATTTTCTTACCTACATAAAGTCGTTATAACCAACTTCCCATAAAGCCGTTATAACACTTTATGTTTTAAGAACAATCAAACACGCTAACACACGTACGCTCACCGCACTACGTAGTTCACACATATCATGCTAGAAGAGATAGGAAGAGGTTCACATACCTCGCGACGATTATCGACAATAAGCAAAAAGCTCCAAGTACTACAACCTTGCTAGTCCTTTCCACTCGAGTAGAATACGCTACTCTTAGTACTTTCACCTATAAAGGCCACAAACGCCTATTAAATCTTAAACACAAGTTCCCATCTTTCTACGTAAAATTCGCAAAGACTCTCCCGCAACAGAAATCTCCTCCTTTATCGAGGTCGGCTACCAAGCCAACCAGGGGTTAACACGCCTAACCGACGCGCATACAATTCTACTACACAAGAATGTTACATAAGTCTCATCAGAATACGTTCTAGGTAATTACAGTCGCTTCTTCTCTTTATTATCCTTCTACGTGATTACTGCTCAATTCTTTATTCTTCAGGCTTAAGTCAAAAGACATTGCCACAATACTAAGTTCAGTTCTATATATAGTATACAACAACTATATATTCAACACTTATGTAATTTCCAATTACAATAGAAGGACAGTAGTGTTTACCTCGATAAGCCCAAAATTATCCAAGTATAAAGTCGATCCTGAGCAACGCTTAGCTCCTACTCCGAGCGCTCCAAACAACCCTTAGAAGTTCTAACCAACTTCTACTTACAACTTCACCACCGGGTGAAGATTTCCTTGTGGTTTCGCTTTTGTGGCTAAAGGAAGTATAATCGTATTTTCCGGCTTTTGTAAACGTGTAACCTTGGGAATACTACAAGGTATTTGGGCCAAGGTATTTGGACATTATAACAATACTAGGAGAGTATTTCTATACCACAACAAGGGGTATTATACGAAAACAACTAGGCTAGGGGGGGGGGTACCCCACGGCTAACCACTACAGCGGAGTGGAGCTCTCGCCAAAGGGGAAAGGGGTGGTGGACTAAACTCAAGAGGAGGAGTAGTTTGAGACTTAGATAGATTGCTCAAGTTTAGGATGAAGAATGTCTTCAACTAGAGGGGTATTTATAGGTCAAGTGAAGGCCAACCAATGGCCAAGATGAAGACAAGTGCATAGCAAGTGTAAGGCCAAGATTTAGCCATGTGCTACCTTATCCATCTACCACAAAATATCCTACCTAACCCTTGACCAAGGGAAAGGCACAAAATCGTCCAAGCTAGCTCAAAGTTGCCGTCCACTTCCTTCCAATGTGAGGGTGACAAGTGTCGCCTCTCGTTGGTCCAAAATGTTTCGCCTCTCTAAAAATCCGCAAAAATTATAAATGACATAGCCGAAATTCCCTACGAAAGTCGTGGAAAACGCTTTCGTAAAAACGACTCTAACCGTGTTGTGCACAAAAGAATTCGCCAAGCCTAAAGAAGTTCGAAAATTTCTACGTGACGCCCCCACGCATATACCCGAAATACGGTATAACGGTGAGTCGTCCCGGGGAGACCATGCTCTTCCAGCGGTATGGGACGAGTTCTCGGAGGCTTTTCTCAGCCACTTCTTGCCTCCGCAGATGAGGAGGGCACGGGCCGACAGATTTTTGATGCTGAGACAGAGAGGGCGCACAGTCCGGGAGTACAACGTGGAGTTCGACTCGTTGGCTCGATATGTCCCCGCATTGGTGGCAGACATGGAGGACCGAGTGCACCGCTATGTCACCGGGCTCGACGACTATTTGGCAGAGAGTTGCTCAGGTGTAGCTCTTCAACCGGGCATGGACATTTCCCACATGCAGGCTTATGCACTGGGATGTGAGGAGCGTAGAGGCGCCGGGTTGTCGATTTCACAGGTTAAGGCGCCAGGCGGCAGGTCTTTTGGTGGCTCTCGGTGGACGGTCTCAGCAGCAGACTAGATTTGCACCACCGCCAGTTCAGAGCACTCCTACACCGCCTTCGTGATGCCTGGTATTCTGGGTAGATCGTGGCCCCGTGACTTCTGGACTTCCAGGTAGCAGGGTGCTAACCGATCGAGGTCCTCTCGTGTGTCGGTGTGGTAGATTCCATCACGGAGTTGTGGTACTACTGAGTTTGCTACACTTGCGGCAACAGTGGTCACTATGCGAGAGACCGTCCGACTGCAGGCGCGCAGATGGTAGGGTCACCACTGGTCTTTCACGGTCTTCATCTCCTACGCCACTCGCCTGCAGGCGTGGTGCTCAGGGACCAGCAGGTCGCGGCAGAGGTCGTGGCAGGGGTCCTAGTTCTAGCGGTCCTCAGAACCGCATTTATGCCTTGTCCAGCCGACAGGACCAGGAGGCATCACCGGATGTCGTCACAGGTACCTTATCAGTTTCTTGTTGTGACGTGTATGCCTTGATAGATCCGGGTTCTACTTTGTCCTATATATCTCCCCATATTGCTAGTAGGATAGGGATAGAGCCTGAGTCCATAGACCCTTTTGAGGTAGCTACGCCATGGTGATTCTTGGTAGCTCGGCGGGTATATAGGGCTTGCCGATGTCTTTATGCGATCGTCGGACCTAGCCGACTTGATAGAGTTGGATATGACCGATTTTGATGTGATCGGGTATGGATTGACTAGCTTCTTGCTACGCCAATGTAGACTGTAGGGAGAGAGTGGTACGGTTCCAGTTTCCTGGGGAGCCGGTTATTGAGTGGGAGGGGAACACTGTGTCGCCGAGGGGTAGGTTTATTTCTTACCTCAAGGCTAGGAAGATGGTGCGAGAAGGGTATATCTACCATCTCATTCGGTATTTGATACCGAGGTCGCGATACCAGATTTTCACCGCCGATGAGTCGAGAGTTCCCGGATGTGTTTTCAGACGACCTCGTATCCTCCCGAGAGGAGATAGAGTTTTGTATCGACAGTGCGGACACTCGCCTATATCCATTCCGCCATACGTAATGGCACCGCCGAGTTGAGAGAGTGAAGGACCAAATGAGAGATTTGCCGAGAAGCGGCTTCATCAGCCTAGTTTTTCTCCCCGGGAGCGCCGATTGTTCATGAAGAAGGACGGACGCTGCGCATGTGTGTTGATTACTGAGCGGTGAACAAGGTGAATATTAAGAACGATACCCTTCCTGTGATTGATGATTTGTTCGACCAGTTGCAGGGTGCGAGATGTTTCTCCAAGATTGATCTGCGATCGGGCTGTCATCAGGTATGAGTTAGAGAGGCGGATGTCCCTAGGACTCCATTCCGACCTGCACGGCACTATGAGTTCAGGGTTATGTCTTTCGGTTTGACCAATGCTCCGGCGGTATTTATGGATTTGATGAACCGAGTGTTCAAGCCATTTTTTGATACATTTGTAATAGAATTCATTGATGACATCTTGGTTTATTCCCGCTCAGAGCAGGAGCATGCGGAGCATTTGAGGACTGTGCTGAGAGTTCTCCAGGACCAGCAGTTGTACGCCAAGTTTTCCAAATGTGAGTTTTGGTTGTCTTCGGTGGCTTTTCTCGGGCACATTGTCGGGGCCGATGGTATTCGGGTGGATACGGCCAAGATCGAGGCAGTCAGGAGTTGGCCTAGACCTACTACTCCGACAGAGGTGCGCAACTTTCTGGGCCTTGCAGGTTACTATCGGAGGTTCGTGGAGAAGTTTGCTTCTATTTCGGCACCTTTGACTAAGCTGACTCAGAAGGCAGCTAAGTTTCAGTGGACGGATGCTTGTGAGGAGGGCTTCCAGTTACTGAAGGAGAGGTTGACGACCGCCCCAGTTCTTACTCTTCCAGAGGGCCTAGACGGCTATGTGGTGTATTGTGATGCGTCAGGCATCGGGCTTGGATGTGTGCTGATGCAGCAGGGTAAGGTTATAGCGTACGCATCTCGACAGCTCAAGAAGCATGAGAAGAACTACCCCACCCATGATTTGGAGTTGGCAGCGGTGATTCACGCCTTGAAGATCTGGAGGCACTATTTGTATGGAGTTCATGTGGATATTTACACAGACCACAAGAGCCTCCAGTATATCTTCAGCCAGAGGGAGCTGAACTTACGACAGAGACGGTGGTTAGAGCTACTCAAGGATTACGATGTCGATATCCTATACCACCCAGGGAAGGCCAATGTTGTGGCAGATGCCCTTAGTCGTAGGTCGATGGGTAGTCTATCAGATGTACATCCAGGGAGGAGGGGCATGGTCTGCGAGATACATCAGCTAGCGAGCCTTGGAGTCCGATTGATTGGTTCTGATAGCAGTGGGGTTCGGGTTCGAGAGGTTGCCGAGTCTTCCATCGTCGAGGAGGTGAAGAGGCAACAGTATGAGGATCCGATTTTGACACGGTATCGTGATACGACTCTTCGTGAAGGGAATGGTCCTTTTGAGGTAGCACCTGATGGGGTGCTAAGGTTTGAGGGCAGGTTATGTGTTCCAGATATTACAGGACTTTGGCAGCAGGTTCTAGGGGAAGCACACAGCGCGTGTTACTCTATCCATCCGGGGTCGACAAAGATGTACCACGACCTCAGATCTGTGTATTGGTGGGATGGCCTGAAGAGGGACGTTGCAGAGTTTGTTGCTCAGTGCCCGTGTTGCCAGCAGGTAAAGGTAGAGCACTAGAGGCCTGGTGGATTATTGCAGACGATAGAGATCCCGACCTGGAAGTGGGAGGTGATCAACATGGACTTTATCATAGGATTACCTCGCACTCAGAGAAAGCATGATTCTATATGGGTTATCGTCGACAGGCTGACGAAATCAGCCCACTTTCTTCCAGTCATGACGACTTTTTCGGCCGAAGATTATGCCAGACTTTACATCCGAGAGATCGTGAGGCTGCATGGGGTCCCTATTTCTATCATATCAGACAGAGGAGCCCAGTTTACGGCTAACTTCTGGAGGTCTTTCCAGAAGGGATTAGGGACGCAGGTGAGCCTCAGTACTGCATTCCATCCTCAGACAGACGGACAGGCAGAGCGTACTATCCAGACACTTGAGGATATGCTGCGAGCCTGTGTTATTGATTTCAGGGGTAGCTGGGAGGATCATTTGCCGCTAGTGGAGTTTGCGTATAATAACAGCTACCATTCCAGTATCCAGATGGCGCCTTATGAGGCTTTATATGGGAGGAAGTGCAGATCACCGATAGTGGTTCGATGTGGGCGAGGTTCAGTTGGTTGGGCCGAACTTGATACAGCAGGCAGTGGATAAGGTGAGCTTATCCAGGAGCGGTTATTGACAGCTCAGAGTCGACATAAGTCGTATGCAGATCATCGTCGTCGGCATCTGGAGTTTGAGGTTGATGATTGGGTTTTCCTGAAGGTGTCACCCATGAAGGGTGTGATGAGGTTTGGGAAGAAAGGGAAGCTCAGCCCAAGGTACATTGGGCCTTATCAGATTGTCCGTAGGCAGCGCGTTGCCTATGAGTTGGATCTGCCGTCCGATCTGGAGGCAGTGCATCCTGTTTTTCATGTTTCTATGCTGAGGAGATGTATCAGGGATCCATCTAGAGTGCACCCGATTGATGATGTCTAGGTGACAGAGGGGTTGTCGTATGAGGAGATTCCCATAGCGATACTCGATCGTCAGGTTAGGCGACTACGGACAAAGGATGTGGCTTCCGTCAAGGTCTTATGGCGGAATGAGAGCAGAGAGGAGATGACGTGGGAAGCAGAGGAGGACATGAGGCAGAAGTATCCTCACTTATTCCCCACACCTCCAGGTAACTCACTTTCCTACTTGCTGGTTTTAATTATCATATATGCTTAAGTGTTGTATTGTGGCCATGTGTGGCATTTGCAAACTGTTTAAGTTGTGAGGAACTATGTCGTTTCTGTTTTAATTGAATCTAGAAGGAACATTCGGGACGAATGTGTCACACCCCGAACCCCGGGCCCGTGACTGGTGCCCTACCTGGGCACCCTTCTACCTTAACCACTAAGTAAACTGCGGAAATTAAATAACACCTTTTTTTTTTACCAATCGTACGTGCAAGGGCAAAGCCGACCAGGCTGCCATATAATATACATAACAAAAGACACTACACCGTACATGAGTCCAATCCCACATATGAATACAGACCTCTAAGAGTTATACTGAACAATGACGGGACAAGGCCCCGCCGTACCCATAACTATACAAAAGCATGTACTGAAGGAACTATACCAAAATGATAAACTCCTGAACAAATGGGAGCTATCCAAAATTCTGAGCAGGGTCCTACACCTGCCGATCACCAAACTGCGTACCTAAACCTGCGGCATGAACGCAGCCCCCCGAAGGAGGTCAGTACGAAGAATGTACCAAGTATGTGAAACAGTAAGTACTGTAATAAAATCATAACAGTCTAAGCAAAACAAGAGACATGTATGATAGCCAACCTACAGTACACAACACATAAGCAGTCATAACAAGTCAGGGACACATGCCCTCAAGTCATTTCTAAAATATAACCATGGGTCTCACGCCCACAATATCAATCATGCCCGTGGAATCCTTCCTCACTGCCGGCAGTCTATGATATAATATAACGCCAATAGGCATACATGAACACCAAGTCCCACCTGTGTCCTAAAAACAGTACGGGCCAAGTAGGAAGACGAGCAGGTGGTAAAGCAGGGGGTATAATGTCTTGGGGGTTTACCCCTTATTTATACTCTTACCCTATCTCTGGCGACCATCAAACAAAACAAGCAGGGGGTATAATGTCTTGGGGGTTTACCCCTCATTTATACTCTTACCCTGGAGAAGGTGGTATAGCGTCTTGGGGGTTTACCCCTCACTTATACTCTTACCCTATCTCGACCGACCATCAAACAAAACAAGCAGGGGGTATAATGTCTTGGGGGTTTACCCCTCATTTATACTCTTACCCTGGAGAAGGTGGTATAGCGTCTTGGGGGTTTACCCCTCACTTATACTCTTACCCTATCTCGACCGACCATCAAACAAAACAAGCAGGGGGTATAATGTCTAGGTGTTTACCCTCATTTATACTCTTACTCGGAGAAGGTGGTATAGTGTCTTGGGGTTTACCTCACTTATACTCTTACCCTATCTCGACCGTCCAAACAACACATAAGCACTACCAGGTCTTTTATAAAAATCCGGGAATTTAACCCAAGTACTACAAATAACGGAAGCATACCCGTGGAATCCCACATCACTGTCGGTACGTCCAAGTAACTTACAACAAGACAGCCGGCCCTCCAACCGAGAGTCGCGGCAACGCAATAAAACATAATACTTGCACTCAAAGGCTATCACCAACACACATAGGCAATTCTCAATTAATCAAGCCAAAGTACTTATCAAGGCACACATGGAATAATTCTCAATTAACAAGCCAAAGTACTTATCAAGGCACAAATGGAATAATTCTCAATTAACAAGCCAAAGTACTTATCAAAGCACAAATGGAATAATTCTCAATTAACAAGCCAAAGTACTTATCAAGGCACAAATAGAATAATTCTCATTTAACAAGCCAAAGTACTTATTAAGGCACCAATAGAATAATTCTCATTTAACAAGCCAAAGTACTACGTACGTACATTCTTTTTCAAAAGACTCCTTCTTATGTAAAATCCCAAGATACTAACACCCGTAGTATCAAGGCATGTCTATTTTTCAAAGTAAGTTACTACACTTTTAGAAAACTCATTTCAAAGCTTGAAATCAAGTAACTTCAAATTTTCACAATCTAGGCAACTTATGCCCATTAATCAAAATAGACAACTTTCTTAACCTTCCATAAAGCCGTTATAACCAACTTCCCATAAAGCCGTTATAACCCTTTATGGTTTTAGACATATCCATTCCTTTTATAACCAAGAGACTTATACTATTAAAACCAAGTATCACATACTTTACAAATCAAGTTCTCAACTTTCAAAATACTACAAGTCTCTTAATATTTAGAAAACAAGTTTCTTCTACATTTAAACCTCAAGTAACTCACACCTCTAAAATAAGTTACTTCTTTTAAATCATGTCACTTCTCCTCTTTTAAAACAAGTAAATCACTCCTTTGACTCCCCTAAAGTCATTATAATGACCTTTAGGTTTTGGAATTAAGGCACTAGCCAAAAGATTTGGAAACCACTTCCTTTTCAAGACTCTATGTACTTTAAGTAAAATACTTTCACTTTTAAGAATCCAAACTTCACTAAGGAAATGGATTATACCACTTACAATTTAAACATCAAAGTACGATCAATGAAGTACATAGAACAAGTTCTACTTTAGGCAATCTAAATACAACCAAGGAATGGATCATTTAAGGAGTAGGACATACTTTCTTTATCTTAAGGAATCATGCTAGAAGAGGAGATAGTTCACATACCTTTTCGGCTAAATCCACAAGCTAAGCCGAATACGCCGTACGTAGAAGTGTCAACCTATAATGGTCACAACAATACTATCAACTTCTAGTATCTAACGTAGAATAATACTAAGTATACGGTCTCTAATTCTACGGAAAATCGGGCGGCACTTCCTTTGTTTCTACTCACTTTGCCACCTTTTTCAAGGCCGAATACAATAACCAACACGCCACATTTAAGGCTCAAAACAACAACCAAACAAAGGGGATTACACGCCTTACGATACGTGTAAAATTCCGCCCCACAATTCATACGAAATAGCTCCATAATCTAGCCATTCTCGGCCAACATAAATAATAACACTAAGTCCTTTCCAATCCTTTTCCAATTCCAAGTTCTAAGGTCTAGCATGTTATATAGTCATAAACAACTTCAACAACTACAATTTTCTTCTTTTTACAACATGCGACGACTTTACTAATAATCGACTTGAATTGAAATCTTAGGGCTAACATGCTAGTTTTCAGATTAGGGTTCCAATAGCCAATATAATTATCAAACTTCACACTATATAGCTCATGCTTGCTAATATCCATAGCTACAACAATAAGTAAACTTAATTGCTAAAACGACAAAATTTATACCTTTCCAAGCCCTTAAAAATTCCAAGATTCAAAGTCGCGCCTTAGAAATTCTTAGCTCTTTTCCTTATGTTCCAATCCGCTCCAAGCACTCCTTAGAAGCCTATGAAGAACCCATCTTCAAGTTCCAACTTTAAAGTTGAAGAACTCTTTAAGTTTCCGCCTTGCGACTAATACGAAAATGCCACTTTTCCGAAGTCTTTCTATTGAGATATCCTTACAATACCCTTAGGGACATTGGGTTTAACTCTTGTGAACAATGGATCAAAATTACAAATTTTTCTTGTTGGAAAATCACTAAAGCCGAGAGCTATAGTTCTTGCACAAGAGTTATCTAATTTTTCTAAGTGTAAAATGCCAAGTCTTGCTACTAGTTGAGTATATAAAACACATTGGATGGCTTAGACTTAAACAAATGGGTGGCTAAGATGAAGATCACAAGGATTAAGCACAAGTGGCAAATTGACCTTGGTCAACAATCTCAAGCTAGCAAGACTTATCTTCCACCATGGTAAATGACCATTTTACCCTTACACATTTCGACCAAGACCAAGTGTGGGGGTGCCACGTGTCGCCCTCTCATTCGTCCATAAAATTCCGTAACCCTCGTGGGCCCCACAAAACGTAAAATTCCTCGGGTGGGCCCCACGTGACCAAATCCGTAAAAATAAATTCCATAATGTTAAAAGTCCCATACTCTTCAAATAATGCATTTTGAGAATCCAATTCTCAACAACAAACATTTTTCCTTTCCGGCGTTCGGAAGATTTTCCGCCGGAAAAACAAATTCTTCCTTTTGTACTAATTTCCAAGTCTTGATTCCTTACGTACATTCTCTTATACATGTTCTGTACTTTCGGGGTGTAATATTCTTCCCCCCTTAGAAATATTCGTCCCCGAATGTTCTTAGTCGGTTGTTAAGCTATACAAACTCCGGCATAAACTCTATACTATGCCTAACAGTCAATACTCCACAAGACCAACGATGCCACTCATGGCCACCACAACATACGTAAACATAACAATGGACCTTCCGTCCGTGGTCCCTTCTCACCATACTCGAAGGTTACAACCTTATCACAAACAAGATCTTTGGAGGTTACTTTCTTTCCTTACTTGTCATACTTTCTCGTACTTTCAAACTTATCTAGTACACGTACAAAATCTCACATATTATTTCTGTTCTCCAATCCTCGGAGTTACTAACCAGACTTGGCCATATTGTTACTTACTTTCCCGTTAAGGCTCTTCTCGGTCATTACGACCTGATTCCGATGGAACGCGTCCAAAAACTCGTACAACGATTAACTAAACTTGGGCCTGGCATCCTCGTGGCCCTATCACATAGCGGGACCACTACCAACTGACATCACCCCATTCCATACTACCGGTTGACCCGAGATGAGTCCATAACCCTGTCACGACCCGACCCCGGGTCCGCGACTAGTGCCCTACCTGGGCACCCTGTTCAGGTATACATCAGAGAATAACAGCAGAACATACACAACATAAACACATGTGTAACAATGAAACATCCTAGGCTAGCCGATAAGGCCGCCTTATAATATATAACATAATCAAAAGTACAATCAGACATCATCGCCTACAACAACCACAAATGTGAATACGCACTTAGGAATAATAATCGTGGCGGGACAGGCCCTCCATACCCTCGAATGTACATAAATCTACAACACTGTGGAAAAGATCACTAAAAGAGACAAGCCTCCGGATAAATGGAGCTTCGACGTCGATAAGTGATCCTAAGAATGAGGATCCACCACCGCTACCCTTTCTCGCAGATTGAACGCAGCCCCGAGAAGGGTCGAGACACAATATGTACTAAGTATGTAAAACTGGAAAGTACTGTAATTACAACATAAGTTTAAAACAAAGCCGGAGACATGTATGATAACAAAATTACAGTACACAGTGCCTTACTAACAATGAGAGTAAATCAAGGGAATACGTACAACATCACAATTGGAGACTCCCGATCAAATCATGGGTAGCAAACCCATAGAAACAGGTGGTATAACGTCTTAGGGTTCTTACCCCTCATTTATACTCTTACCCTAAAGCAGATGGTATAATGTCTTGGGGGTTTTGCCCCTCATTTATACTCTTACCCTGGAGAAGGTAATAAAACCGGTGGTATAACGTCTTGGGGGTTTACCCCTCATTTATACTCTTATCCTGGAGAAGGTGGTATAGCGTCTTGGGGGTTTACCCCTCACTTATACTCTTACCCTATCTCTACCGGCCGTCATACAATAAATAAGCAAGTTAGAAATCCGCCTAACTTCTTATTAGTCTTATTCGTCTACACTCTCATTTTAGTTTACTTAAGGCACTAATATGTTATAATAAAACCGGGAGTTTAACCCAAAGTACTACGTACTTCCAACCTTTTAAAAATGACTCATTTTCATATAGAACTTCCAAGATACTATAAACCGTAGTATCAAGTCAAAATTACTTTTCAAGACAAGTCACAATACCTTTAAACATAAAGTTAGGTTTCTAAATCAAGTGACTCATTTTATTATAAAACCTTAGGCAATTGATGCCTTAAAACATCAAATTGCCTTTTCATTAAAACAAGCCATTTACCTTTCCATAAAGCCAATATAACCAACTCCCCATAAAGTTGTTATATTCACTTTATACCTTGGTCAAGTACAAATTTCCTATCCAAGGGACTTATACGTTTAAAACGATACAAGTATCACATACTTTAAAACTCTTCAAGTCCCTTAACTTTAATAAAACATTAGACATCCTTAATACTTTCAAAGAAGTGAGTTAATCTCCTAACTCACCCGACTTGGCCATTCAATAAACTAGTAAAGGATATCAAGATCTTGTACGTCTACCGTACTATATACGTGCAACTAGTCATGCTCAAAGGATAGGAAAAGTTCTACATCCCTCGTCGGGTCAACCACTTGCCAAGTACAAAGTCCCGTCCGTAGTATGTCAACCTATAATATTCACAATACGTCTATTAAAGCCTTACTTCAAACGTAGAATATTATAAGTGTCAAGTTGCTAAATTTTACGGAAAATCGGACAACACCTCCTTTGTTTTTACTAACTTTGCCACCTTTTTCAAGGCCGAATACAATAACCAAACACACCGCATTTAAGGCACAATCAAAGCAATTAATCAATAGGGGATTACACGCCTACTAGACGTGTAAAATTCCGCCCCACAAACGATAACAAGCTAATACAACTACTAGTCCAATTTTCGGCCATAATGAATACAACAATACCAATTCTTATCCAATTTCCATTTCAATCCAAATTGGGAGCATAACATGATATCAAGTCGCATTTGATTATAACTACCATAATCTTCAAGTAAGTGACATGCGACGATTTCTAATAAACGACCAATTAGTAATCCAATCTTCAAGTGGCTTGTATAATATTTCGGATTTAAGCTACAAGCAATCCATAATAATTATAAACTTCAACATATCAACTTCATGCTAGCAACATGTAAAGCTAACAACAACAATATAAATATATAATCTTGTAACACTTTTAAAAGACAAGATTATACCTCAATGAAACTTAATCCAACTCCAATCCGAAGTCGCTCCTTAGTAGTTTAGAGCCTCTCCAAGACACTTCAATCTGCTTGTTGATACCCTTAGAACAACACCAATAAATATCCTTCAAATCTCCAAACAAAACCTAAAAAGACAACTAGGTTTTCGTTTTGCGACTAACCCGTAAACTATCTTTTTCCAAGATTTTTCTATTGAGATATGCTTACACTACCCTCAAGAACCTTGGTTTAAAGTGTGGAGTGAAATGGACAAGAAACAATTTTTTTTCCTTTTCACAATGATGGAACCCGAGAGCTCACTTATGAGTTCTTCAAAGTTTCAAGAAATTTTTCTAAGTGTTAAGCTCACTCTTGCTACTAGTAGTATTAAATAGCACCTTGGAGGGTCAAGATGCAACCATTTGGGTGGCTAGGATAAGCTCTTAGTAAATATCAAGACTCATGGTCCTTTGAATTAGTCAAGATTATCAAGCTACAAGTTGCAAGACTTAGTCATCCAAGACTATGGTCAATGACCATTATGGCCATGCCTAATTCGACCAAGGCATCAATAAGGGGGGGGGGGGTGATGCGTGTCGCCCTCCCATTCGTCACAAAAGTACGTTTTCTGACAACTTCATAATTCCGATAAATTTTTACAAGTCTCAAAACTTAACACTTGTGAGTTTCTTACTTACGTTCTTAAAACATGTCCGGTAATACGGGGTGTAACATTCTTCCCCCCTTAGAAACATTCGTCCCCGAATGTTCTTTCGGAGTTAAACTTACAATTAGCGACATAGTTTCCTTTCGCAACCCCGACATACAAATACTGCCACACATGGCCACATAATAGCATTTAAGCAGAAGAATTACTTCAATTAAAACCTGACAAGTAAGGGAAGATGAATTACCTGAAGGTATAGGAAATAAGTGAGGATACTTCCTCAACATGTCCTCCTCCGCTTCCCAAGTCATCTCCTCCCGGTTATCATTTCTCCACAGGACTTTGACGGAAGCTACATCCTTGGTCCGCAGTCGCCTGACCTGGCGATCGAGTATCGCTATGGGACTCTCCTCATACGATAACCCCTCTGTCACCTGGACCTCACTAGTAGGTAAAACTCTCGCTGGATCACCGATACACTTCCGCAACATAGAAACATGGAAGACCGGATGTACCGCCTCTAACTCTGATGGCAGATCCAACTCGTAGGCAACCTTGCCCACTCTACGGACGATCTGGTAGGGCCCAATGTACCTTGGGCTGAGTTTCCCCTTCTTACCGAATCTCATCACACCCTTCATGGGTGATACCTTCAAGAAGACCCAATCGTCTACCTGAAACTCCAAATGCCGACGCCGATTATCCGCATAAGACTTCTCGACTCGAGTCGCTACGCCTCCCGGATAAGCTTTACCTTATCCACAGCCTGCTGTACCAAGTCTGGGCCAACTAACTGCACCTCGCCCACGTCGTACCAACCAATCGGCGACCTGCATTTCCGCCCATATAAAGCCTCGTATGGCGCCATATGTATACTGGAATGGTAGCTGTTGTTATAAGCAAACTCTACAAGAGGCAAATGATCCTCCCAGCTACCCCTGAAATCAATCACGCAGTTCGTAACATATCCTCGTTGTCGGATAAGACGCTCGCCCGCCGCTCAACCGAGGATAAAATGTCAGACCGAGACTCACCGTGTCCCTAACCCCTTCTCGAAAGACCTCCGAGGTTAGCCAGAACCGGGCTCCCTATCGGATATAATCGACACCGGGACACCGTGCAACCTCACAATCTCTCTGATGTACAATCTGGCATAGTCCTCAGCCGAAAACGTCGTCCTGACTGGAAGGAAATGGGCTGATTTCGTCAGCCTATCAACAATAACCCAAATGGAGTCATACTTCCTCTGAGTACGAGGTAACCCTGTAACAAAGTCCATGTTGATCACCTCCCACTTCCATGTCGGAATCTCAATAGACTGCAATAATCCGCTGGGCCTCTGGTGCTCGACCTTGACCTGCTGGCAATTTGGACACTGTGCAACAAAACCTGCCACGTCCCTCTTCAGGCCATCTTACCAATACAAACATCTGAGGTCATGGTACATCTTGGTTGACCCCCGATGAATAGAATAACGAGCACTGTGTGCCTCCCTCAGAATCTGCTGACGAAGTCCTGACACATCGAGAACACACAACCGACCCTCAAATCTCAACACCCCATTAGGCGCTACCTCGAATAGACTATTCTCCTCCCGAAGAGCTGCATCACGATACCGAACCAACACTGGGTCCTCAAACTGTCGCCTCTTCACCTCATCAATGATGGAAGACTCGGCAACCTCACGAACCCGTACCCCACTATCGTTGGTATCGATCAATCGAACCCCAAGGCTCGCTAACTGGTGGATCTGACGGACCATGTCCTGTCTCTCTGGCTGTACTCCGACAGTGCTCCCATCGATCTACGACTCAAGGCATCAAGAACTACGTTGGCTTTCCCGGATGGTATAGAATATCAACATCATAGTCTTTCAAAGAACTCTAACCACCGTCTCGCCTCAAGTTCGGCTCCTCTCGCTGAAGATATACCGAGGCTCTTGTGGTCTGATAAATATCCACATGAACCCCATACAAATAATGTCTCCAAATCTTCAAGGCATGAATAACTGCGGCCAACTCTAAGTCATGGGTATGGTAATTCCTCTCATGCTTCCGTAACTGCCGGGAAGCATAGGCTATAACCTTGTCGTGCTGTATCAAAACACACCCTAGCCCGATACCCAAGGCATCACAATAGATCACGTACCCGTCTAACCCCTCAGGAAGAGTAAGAACTGGGGTTGTAGTCAACCTCTCTTTCAGAATCGAAACCCCGCCGCATGACCTCGCCCATCGGAACTTGGCCGCCGAGTCACCTAGTCAGCGGTCTTTGAAATCGAAGCAAACTGCTCCACAAACCTACGATAATACCCTGCCAGCCCTAAGAAACTGCGCACCTCGGTCGGAGTAGTAGGTCTCGGCCAAGACTTGACTGCCTCAATCTTTGTCGTATCCACGCGAACACCATCAGCCCCAATAATATGCCCCAGGAATGCCACTGAGGCCAACCAAAACTCACACTTGGAGAACTTGGCGAATAATCGCCGGCCCGAGGACCCCAATCACCGCCTCAAGTGATCTGCATGCTCTCGCTCGTCGCGAATAAACCAGGATGTCATCGATGAATACTATCACAAATGTATCCAAAAATGGCTTGAACACCCGGTTCATCAAATCCATAAATACCGCTGGAGTGTTGGCCAAACCGAAAGACATAACTCTAAACTCATAGTGCCCATACTGGTCCCGAATGCGATCTTTGGGATGTCTCGCCTCGAACTCGAACCTGATGATAACCAGACCGCAGGTCTATCTTGGAGAAACACCTCGCACCCTGCAAGTGGTCAAACAAATCATCAATCCTGGGAGGGGGTACCTAATCTTAATGGTTACCTTATTCAGCTGCCTGTAATCAACACACATACGCAGCGTCCCATCCTTCTTCTTCACGAACAACACCGGCGCTCCCCAGGGAGATACACTAGGCCTGATAAAGCCTTTTTCCAGCAAATCTTTCAGCTGGTCCTTCACTCCTCAACTCGCGGGTGTCATTCTCACGTGGCGGAATGGAAATAGGTCGAGTGTCCGCAACGTGTCAATACAAAACTCAATCTCCCTCTCAGGAGGGATACCCGGAAGATCATCTGGGAACACATCCGAAACTCCTAACCATCGGCATCGATCAAGAACCGACCTCACCGCGTCAAATACCCGAACTAGATGATAGATGTACCCTTTCTGCACCATCTTCCTAGCCTTGAGGTAAGAAATAAACCTACCCCTCGGCGACGCTGTGTTGCCCTTCCACTCGATAACTGGCTCGCCAGGAAACTGGAACCGAACCAACCTGTCCCTACAATCAACGTTGGCATAACAAGAAGCCAACCAGTCCATACCCATAATGACATCAAAATCTGTCATCTCCAGCTCTATCAAGTCTGCAAGGGTCTGACGACTGTAAATATAAACCGGACAACCTCTCAGACACCCGCCGCCTAACACCGAATCTCCCATAGGCGTAGCTACCTCAAAAGGCTCTATCGACTCGCTTATCCCGATTCTACCCGCACAAGAGGGGACACATAGGACAAGGTAGAACTGGATCTATCAAAGCATAAACGCTACAAAGATGAAATCAATAATGTACTTGTGGCGGCGCTGCGAAGCCTCACGATCTGGCGGTGGCTAATGAATATATGCGGTTACGTGGACCGCTAGAATCGAACCACCACCACGACCTACCGCTGCTCACGGCTCAGGAATACCCCGCCCGGCGCGTAACCACGTAAGAAGAAGACCCAAAGAACAGATCATCATGTCGCCGCATCAGACCACCCATGCCGCCTCAAGACGGACAATCTCTCCTCAAATGGCCCTGCTGGCCACACGAGTAACAAGCTCCCGAAGCTCTGCGACACTCGCCCTGGTGAAACCTGTTACACCCCGTAAATTCAAGAAGATAAGATAAGTTGACAAACATGTGTTGGACGGATTTTGAGTCTACCTTGGAGTGTTGCACCCCAGTTGTTAAGAATTGATAGGTGTTTAAAACTCCTAGTGTGTAGTCCGTTAAATCTAGTCCCCAACGCAACAAAACGCTCGTCGATAGGACATCGGAGTCGAAAGTTATGAAGGTTACAAGTTCGGTGCGCAATGTCAAAGCAAGAGTTTTGCTCAGTCATGCGCAGCCGGGCGCCGAGCGGCGCGCGCCGTTGTACTGGGGGTTCGCTGAGGATGCAGTACGCGCTGAATCGCAGGCCGCGAGCCGGAATGCAGGTTGCGGCCGAATGCAGTAATTATTCTCACAAGTGGAAGCCGCGCTAAGGCGGATTTTTGCGGAAAGGGCGAAAAATAGGGGATATTTTGATTAAAGCCTATGGGAGGGTGACAAGTTTCTCCCATCCTTTTGACCGAAAGGGTCCTATTTTAGGGCCAAGTCTTGGAAGACTTGGCCATTTCATCTTGGAAACCCTCCTAAGAACTCCTCTCCCTTTCTCTCTAGTTTGTGAAGAAAACCTAGCCTAAGGGGAAAATTGTTGGAGCGGCGGCAAGAAGGCAAAGTGTTGGTAAACTTGTGGGAAGCGCGGGTGGATGAGTTTGACGGAAAAGAAGTGGAAGAAAGGGGCTTTTGTGGGCTATTCCAAAAGGTAAAAGTTTCCCCCTTCTCTTGGATATAAGTTCTAATACTTGTTATAGTTGATTTAGACCACGTGAAGCATGTATTAGAGATTGGTAAGTACTATGGATTTTTGAAGGCTAGAAATCCGAAATTGACATGATTGAGTCATTTGAATTTGAATTACAATTTGGTCGTTACCTAAAGTCGTCGCATGTTATCTACTAGAGGATTGTAGTAGCTTTAATCGATTTCGGCTTGATTACATGTCATACTAAACAACTTGTATTGAAATAGAGATTGAAAGAGAAGTAGTGTTGTTGTAGCCGAGAATTGGATGAGAATTGGTGTTGTTGTACCTCTAATTGCCGAATGTACACTTATATTTTGTGGACTAGTTTTGATGTCAATTGTGGGGCGGAATTTTACACGTCTTGTAGGCGTGTAATCCCCTATTGATAACTACATTGTGGAGCCTTAAATGTGGCGTGTTTGGTTACTGAATTCGGCCTTGAAAAAGGTGGCAAAGTATGTAGAAACAAAGGAAATATTGTCCAAATTTCCATAGAATAAGGGGCTTTGCAATTAGAGTATTATACGTTAAAGCTAGGAGCTAATAGACGTATTATGACCATTATAGGGTGAAGTACTACGAGTAGCATATTCTACTTGGAGGGTGGAAAAGGCTAGCAAGAGTATAGTACTTTGGAACAGTTTTGTTATACCCCGTATTTCCAGAGTATGTACGTGAGGGCGTACGTATAAGAATTTGAGCCTTAAGATTAGGCAAGGTTCGAAATTGGGCACAACTACCAAAAGGAGTCGTTTTTCGACGAAACGTTTCCACAGCTTTCGTAGGGAAAATTCCGGCTATGTCAATAATATTTTTTGCGGATTTTTCCGAGAGACGTAACATTTTGGACCAACGGGAGGGTGACATGTGTCACCCTCACATTGGAAGAGGTTGGGCGGCTTTGGGACGAAAAAAGAGGGCAATGGGTTAGGTAGGATATTTGTGCAAGTTGGTGTGGTAGATGGATAAGGTGCACATGGCTTAATCCTAGCCCTACACTTGCCTAACACTTGGAAGAATCTTGGCCATTGGTTGGCCATGTCTTGACCTATAAATACCCCTCTAAGTGATGAACTTTCTTCATCCAAAATCTTTTGCTAAGTGTTAAAATCCCCTCTCCTCTTGAGTTTCGTCCACCACACCCCTCCCCGCCGAAAGTACCTCCCCTTGAGAGCCTAGCCGAGGCAAACCCCTCGAGTGAGGCTGGCGGTACCCCTAGCCTAGTTGTTTTCGTATAATACCCCTTGTTGTGGTATAGAAATACTCTACTAGTATTGTTATAATGTCCAAATACCTTGGCCCAAATACCTTGTAGTATTCACAAGGTTACACTTATACAAAAAAGCCCAGAAATACTATTATACTTCCCAAAGTCACAAAAACGAAACCCTAGGGAAAACCTTCATAGTCGGTTGAAGTGTTAAGTAGAAGTTGGTTAGAACTTCTAAGGGTTGTTTGGAGCGGGTTGGAGCGCACGGAGTAGGAGCTAAACCTTGCTCAGGATCGACATTTATACTTGGATAATTTTGGGCTTATCGAGGTAAACACTCTTGACCTTCTATTGTAATTGGAAATTACATGTTGTAGGAATATATAGTTGAAGTATACTATATATATAACTGAACATTATAATTGTGCGGCAATGTCTTTTTACTTAAGCCTGAATAATACTTACGGCAATGTCTTGCGACTTAAGCCTGAATTTAAAGAAGAGAATCGAATCAGAATTACATAGATCAGACATTACAGAGACTTGTGTAGCATTATCGTGAGTAAAATTGTACACGCCCGGTTAGGCGTGCAACCCTCGCAGTTGGCTTGGTGGCGGCGCCGATAGAGAGGAGATTTACGCTGCATGTGCGGGGAGGTTCTGCCAATTTTCTGAGAATATTCTACATTGAGATCTAGGATGTTAATAGGCGCCTTGTGGCCTCTATAGGTTGAAATCGCGCGTGTGGCGTGGTCTACTTGGCTTACTGTAGCCGACGGTTTGAGGTACTTGAGCATTTTGCTATTAGTCGATAATCGTCGCGAGGTATGTGAACCTCTTCCTATCTTTTCTAGCATGATATGTGTAACTATGTAGTACGATAAACGTACGTGCTAAATGTATTTGATTGGTTTAAAACATAAAGTGATATAACGACTTTATGGGAAGTTGGTTATAATGACTTTATGTAGGTAAGGAAATGCTTTGTGGTTTTAAAAAGTAATCGATTTGACTTATAACCGACTTGTTGTGTAATAGTAAAGAATCTTGAAGTATTTCAAAAGAATCTTTGAATCATCTTTAATGTAAGAGTAATACTTGGTTTTGAAAACATAAGAGTTATACTAGCTTTATGGGAAGTTAGGTATAACGTCTTAAGAGAGAATGGTTTTACTGATTTTTAGAAGTTAAGAGACTTAATCTTAAAAGATAAGAGACTTGACTTGATATGGATGTTAGTGTGAAACCTCATTCGTGAGTAATGAGTACCTGGTTGTAAAAGGAATAATGTTTTACTGATTCGGAAATCAGAATAAGTATCGAACAAACCACTGCAGCGCTAATAAAGGAAAATGTAATGACTAATGAAGTATTATTAAAACCAGTAGAAACCTCCATTTGCATAGAAGCTAAGATGAGACAAAATGAGATTACATTTTCTAGATTATGGCTGCTTAATAAGATTGATTATGAACAAGAATAACCTACTCGCCTAGGGCATATGTTACTCAATTGTTTTAAAAAGAGATTAAGACATTGAACTATGAAACTTTTCTAAAAAGAGACTGGCGTAATTGAAATTAGGCAAACTGTAACTTTAGGGTAAAGAAAGGCATTGTGTTGTCTTAAAATGGTTTAAAACATAAAGTGTTATAACAGCCTTATGGGAAGTTGGTTATAACGACTTTATGAAAACAAAAAAAGGGTTTTTATCACTGGTTTTAATGTGGTAACTTGACTTTAAAAAGAGAAGTGTTTTGGTCTAAAAAGAAGGCATGGTATTTCCTTAATTTGGTTTTAAAAAGGATAGTATGTAAGTTGTTTTGGTTTACTTAAAAGATATAAGTCACTCTATTTTATGCTACGTGTATCGGGTGACTTTTATAAAAGGGAATGGATCTTTAAAAAGGAACTTAACGTACGTAGTACTTTAGGATTAAAACCCGAACTTTGACATAAAATGAAAGTACCTTGAGTTGTGGATAACTTGCCTATGCTTGTTGTTGTGTAACTTGCCTATGCTTGTTGTTGCGTAACTTGCCTATGCTTGTTGTTGTGTAACTTGCCTATGCTTGTTGTGATAGCCTTTGTTATGCAAGAATTGTGTTCTATATTACCGCGTCTCTCAATGGAGGGCCGGTTGACTTGTTGAGGACTTACTTGGACGTACCGGCAGTGGCGGAAAATTTCACGGGTATGCTCCTGATGATAGTGTTATTCCATGGACTAGCTCTCCATGAGGTTTCTTACTGTTCGGCCTTGGTACCTGGTGGTCGGCTCTCGCACTTGCCCCGTGTCAGCTTCGTGGTTTGGTTGTATTGTATTGTTATTACGGCTTTGGCGTCAGGTAGGACTTGGTGTTCAGGTGTACTTCTTGATGTTATCATATCATAGACTGTCGGCAGTGAGGAAGGTATTCCACGGGCATGACTGATGTTGTGGGCGTGAGACCCATAATTATATTTGAGTAAATGACCCGGAGGGCGTGAGACCCTGACTTGATATAACTGTTATATGTGTGTACTGTAGTTTGGTTATCATACATGTCTCCTGCTTTATATAGACTATTATGATTTCATTTACAGTATTTACAGTTTCACATACTTGGTACTGGCCAGATCGACTCTCGGCTGCGTTCATGCCGCAGGTAGAAGTACATCGGCTGTCGATCCCCGCTTTTAGGATCACCTTTCAGCGAATTGGGAAGCTCCGTTCCTTCGGAGGCTTATCTTTGGTATGTTACCCTGATGTCTGTAGGTTCTTGTACATTCAGGGGTATGGCGTGGCCCTGTCCCGTCATAGTTGTTGTAAAAAATCTTAGAGGTATGTAGCACTGTTGTGGGCAGGGTTGTAAGGATTGTAACTGTTCAAACGTTTTTATATATGTATGTTGCAAGGCAACTGTTTTGGTTGGCCTGTTTATTTATAATATCTCTCATTTCATGTTCATGTTTTATTTTCGTTGATTTTCTCTGATGTTGTATCACTAGGGTGCCCGGGGTAAGGCACCAGTCACGGGCCCGGATTCGGGTCGTGACAAAAGTGGTATCAGAGCAGTTAGTCCTCGTAAAGTGTCTACGCATCGTGTCTAGTAAGTCTTGATTATCGGTGTGTTGTGCACCACATCTATAATCGGAGGCCGCAGGACATTTAGGGTTGGTTTCATTCTTCTCATTCCGAGATCGTGCCTTAGAGTCGTGTAATAAGATGGACCCTCCGACATACTTCGTTTTACCGATTATGCCTCCGCGTAAAGCAACCCGCCCGGGCGGCAAGGCAAGAGAGGAGTCGCGAGTAGAGCAATGCGAAGACCACGATACTGAGCCTCCATCCGCACCGGAGCGAAGAGATGAGTTACGCGAGTGGGCCCGATTAATGGCCGTGGTCAGGCCGACTTGAGGATAGGCCGGACGCAGCGGTTCGATAGCACCGATGGTTCACCGTGATCGAGATAGTTCGAGGCTACGGGATTTTCTCGAGTTAGGCCGCCGAGTTTTATGGGTCGAGGCACGAGGATGATCCGCAGGAGTTCATCCGACGATTCTGAGGATCGTAGAGTGATCAAGGCATCGGAGACCGAGTCGGTCCTAGGTTCGCATCGGCCGCGTGATACCGCATGATCGGGTTTGATTCGTGAGCTGTCCGGGAGAGCATGCACTTCCAACTTTATGGACGAGTTCTCGAGGCCTTTCTTGCGCATTTCTTGCCTCCACGGATGAGGAGGGCTCGCCGACAGATTTTTGGTATTGCGCGAAGCGGCGCACGGTTCGGAGTACAATGTGGAGTTCGACTCATCGCCCGCTTCGCCCCCGCGTTGGTAGCTAGTATGGAGGATCGAGTGCACCGATTTGTTACGAGGCTCGATGATCACCTAGCCGAGAGTTGTTCGTGTAGCTCTTCACCGCATGGACATTGCCCGTGCGCAGCGTATGCACTTGGATGTGAGGAGCGGATAAATCGACGGAATGGCCAGGGTCGCATAAGAGGCCGAACAGCAGGTCCTTTGGTGACTTTCGAGGCGGACCGCCTCAAGAAGAAAGCGATTATGCGCCTCCACGATGAGTGGTCCTCCACAGCCGGGACCTTTGGGATATTCGAGAGCGGTCGGGGCTCCCGTGTTTCAGATTTTCGGAGTAGGAGTGCTCGCGGATGAGGTTGCCCTTGTCTCAGGTGGCGTTGTGGAAAACTTCATAAGAGAGAGTGTCGTCTTGACTTGGGAGATTGTTATTCTTGCGCCAACAGGCCATCCGGCAAGAGATCGTCCACTGTGGGTAGCGCTGGTAGGATAGCAAAGACTACTAGAGCAGCGATTCTACACCTTCCATAGCCAGCGGGATGTTCGTGACACCTACAGCCCCTAGGGGTCGCGGGAGTTCGATTTAGCGGTCCTTTGAACCGCCTATTTTCAGGTATATCCTTAACCCTCTAGAGTTTTGTATGTATTGATGTTATGATGATGTGTTTAGTGTTATGTTCGGATAGCCTTGTGCTAAAATGTGATTTAGAAACCTGGTTGGTAAAAAGGGTAAGCCTGGGGGCATGGAAAGTGTGAACCTTAGAATATTTCGTGTTGAGACCTCAGAGGTAAGGTCATTTTGAATAAAAGATTTTACGGTTAGTCTTTGTTGAAATACTTGGTTTGCGTATAAATGTGTTCTGGGATAATTCCTTGGGTAGTGTAAAATGGAAGTGGTAGCTTTCATGACTTGTATATGTAAGATTGTTCCGGATCGAGAAACAAGAGAGTCGGCGTGACAGAGGCTCGGGTTGAGGACGTGTTGCGTGTCAACCCAGAGCCGAATGAGTGAGGTCAGATCGAGGTGGTCCCGCCAGGTGGTAGGGTCACGAGGGTGCTAGGCCCAAGTTTAGATGACCGTCGTATGAGTTCGTGGTTATATTCGACCAGAAGCGGATCGTGAAGGCCGGGAATGGCCTTAGACAGAATTGAAGCTAGTAAGATGACCAAGTTTGGAGGTGGTGACTCCAAAGTTTTGGGAATCGTAGCGATGGCGATCAAGTGTGGTACGTATACTAGAAGAGTTCGGTGTTCGAGAAGGCGGCACGAGTAAGAAAGGAAGATAGCGTGTGTTATTTCGTGGCCAGGTGTGGCGTTGGCAACTTGCTAGAAGAACTTCATCATTATCCGTCTTGAGAAGGAACATTCGGGACGAATGTTTCTAAGGAGGGGAGAATGTTATACCCCGTATTTCCAGAGTATGTACGTGAGGGCGTACGTATAAGAATTTGAGCCTTAAGATTAGGCAAGGTTCGAAATTGGGCACAACTACCAAAAGGAGTCGTTTTTCGACTAAACGTTTCCACGACTTTCGTAGGAAAATTCCGCTATGTCAATAATATTTTTGCGGATTTTTCCGAGACGTAACATTTTGGACCAACGGGAGGGTGACGTGTGTCACCTCACATTGAAGAGGTTGAAGCGGCTTTGGGACGAACAAAGAGGGCAATGGGTTAGGTAGGATATTTGTGCAAGTTGGTGTGGTAGATGGATAAGGTGCACATGGCTTAATCCTAGCCCTACACTTGCCTAACACTTGGAAGAATCTTGGCCATTGGTTGGCCATGTCTTGACCTATAAATACCCTCTAAGTGATGAACTTTCTTCATCCAAAAATCTTTTGCTAAGTGTTAAAAATCCCTCCTCTCCTCTTGAGTTTAGCCCACCACACCCTCCCCTCGCCGAAAGTACCCTCCCCTTTGAGAGCCTAGCCGAGGCAAACCCCTCGAGTGAGGCTTGGCGTGGGGTACCCCTGCCTAGTTGTTTTCGTATAATACCCTTTGTTGTGGTATAGAAATACTCTCCTAGTATTGTTATAATGTCCAAATACCTTGGCCCAAATACCTTGTAGTATTCCCAAGGTTACACTTATACAAAAAGCCCGAAATACTATTATACTTCCTCGATCAAAAACGAAACCCTAGGAAAACCTTCATAGTCGGTTGAAGTGTTAAGTAGAAGTTGGTTAGAACTTCTAAGGGTTGTTTGGAGCGGGTTGAGCGCATCGGAGTAGAGCTAAACCTTGCTCGGGATCGACATTTATACTTGGATAATTTTGGGCTTATCGAGGTAAACACTCTTGACCTTCTATTGTAATTGGAAATTACATGTTGTAGGAATATATAGTTGAAGTATACTATATATAGAATGAACATTATAATTGTGCGCAATGTCTTTTGACTTAAGCTGAATAATACTTACGCAATGTCTTGCGACTTAAGCCTGAATTTAAAGAAGAGAATCGAATCTGTAATTACATAGATCAGACATAAAGAGACTTGTGTAGCATTATTGTGAGTAAAATTGTACACGCCCGGTTAGGCGTGCAAACCCCCGGTTGGCAAGTGGCCTACCGATAGAGAGAGATTTACTGTTTTGGGGGAAATCTTCTGAATTTTCTAGAATATTCTACATTGAGATCTAGGATTTTAATAGGCGCCTTGTGGCCTCTATAGGTCAATCTGCGTGTGGCGTGGTCTACTGGCTTACGGTGTAGCCGGTTTGAGGTACTTGGAGCGTTTTGCTATTAGTCGATAATCGTCGCGAGGTATGTGAACCTCTTCCTATCTTTTCTAGCATGATATGTGTGTAACTATGTAGTGTAAACGCATACGTGCTAAATGTATTTGATTGGTTTAAAACATAAAGTGATATAACGACTTTATGGGAAGTTGGTTATAACGACTTTATGTAGGTAAGGAAATGCTTTGTGGTTTTAAAAAGTAATCGATTTGACTTATAAGCGACTTGTTGTGTAATAGTAAAGAATCTTGAAGTATTTCAAAAGAATGTTGAATCATCTTTAATGTAAGAGTAATACTTGGTTTTGAAAACATAAGAGTTATACTAGCTTTATGAGAAGTTAGGTATAACGTCTTAAGAAGAATGGTTTTCTTGATTTTTAGAAGTTAAGAGACTTAATCTTAAAAGATAAGAGACTTGACTTGATATGGATGTTAGTGTGAAACCTCATTCGTGAGTAATGAGCACTGTTGTAAAAGGAATAATGTTTCTTGATTCGGAAATCGAATAAGTATCGAACAAACCATCGCAGCGCTAATAAAGGAAAATGTAATGACTAATGAAGTATTATTAAAACCAAGAGAAACCTCCATTTGCATGAAGCTAAGATGAGACAAAATGAGATTACATTTTCTAGATCATGGTCGCTTAATAAGATTGATTATGAACAAGAATAACCTACTCGCCAGGGCATATGTTACTCAATTGTTTTAAAAGAGATTAAGACATTGAACTATGAAACTTTTCTAAAAAGAGATCGCGTAATTGAAATTAGGCAAACCGTAACTTTAGGGTAAAGAAAGGCATTGTGTTGTCTTAAAATGGTTTAAAACATAAAGTGTTATAAATGACCTTATGGGAAGTTGGTTATAACGACTTTATGAAAACAAAAGAAGGGTTTTTATCACTGGTTTTAATGTGGTAACTTGACTTTAAAAAGAGAAGTGTTTTGGTCTAAAAAGAAGGCATGGTATTTCCTTAATTTGGTTTTAAAAAGGATAGTATGGAAGTTGTTTTGGTTTACTTAAAAGATATAAGTCACTCTATTTTATGCTACGGGTATCGGGTGACTTTTATAAAAGGGAATGGATCTTTAAAAAGGAACTTAACGTACGTAGTACTTTAGGATTAAAACCCGGACTTTGACATAAAATGAAAGTACCTTGAGTTGTGGATAACTTGCCTATGCTTGTTGTTGTGTAACTTGCCTATGCTTGTTGTTGCGTAATTTGCCTATGCTTGTTGTTGTGTAACTTGCCTATGCTTGTTGTGATAGCCTTTGTTATGCAAGAATTGTGTTCTATATTACCACGTCTCTCAATTGAGGGCCGGTTGACTTGTTGAGGACTTACTTGGACGTACCGGCAGTGGCAGAAAATTTCACGGGTATGCTCCTGATGATAGTGTTATTCCATGGACTAGCTCTCCATGAGGTTTATTACTGTTCGGCCTTGGTACCTGGTGGTCGGCTTTCGTACTTGCCCCGTCTCGTGGCTGATTCGCCTTAGTACCAGTAGTTAGCCCTCGCACTTGCCCTGCTCAGTAGTGGCGGAAGTCTCGTGATACGCCTTGGTACCTGGTGGTCACCAGATTGCCGGCCACCACGTGACCGCCTTGGTATCGGTAGTCGGCTCTGCACTTGCCCCGTGTCGCCGTGGTTTGGTTGTATTGTATTGTTATTACGGCTTTGGCATCGGTAGGACTTGGTGTTCGTGTGTACTTCGATGTTATCATATCATAGATCGCCGGCGATGAGGAAGGTATTCCACGGGCATGACGATGTTGTGGCGTGAGACCCATAATTATATTTGAGTAAATGACCGGGAGGCGAGACCAGACTTGATATAAGCGTTATATGTGTATCGTAGTTTGGTTATCATACATGTCTCCGCTTTATATAGACTATTATGATTTCATTTACGATCTGATTTCACATACTTGGTACCTGTTGTACTGACCTCCTTCGGGGGGCTGCGTTCATGCCGCAGGTAGAAGTACATCGGTTGTCGATCCCCGCTTTTAGGATCACCTTTCAGCGAATTGGAAAGCTCCGTTCCTTCGGAGGCTTATTTTTGGTATGTTACCCTGATGTCTGTAGGTTCTTGTACATTCAGGGGTATGGCGGGGCCCTGTCCCGTCATAGTTGTTGTAAAAAATCTTAGAGGTCTGTAGCACTGTTGTGGGCAGGGTTGTAAGGATTGTCACTGTTCAAACGTTTTTATATATGTATGTTGAAAGGAAACTGTTTTGGTTGGCCTGTTTATTTATAATATCTCTCATTTCATGTTCATGTTTTATTTCCGCTGATTTTCTCTGATGTTGTATCACTAGGGTGCCCGGGGTAAGACACCAGTCACGGGCCCGGATTCGGGTCGTGACAAGTTTGCTAATTGTCGACAATCGTCGCGAGGTATGTGATTCTTCCTATCCTCTTGAGCATGACTATTTGTGAAATATATAGTGCGGTAGACGCACGTGTGTTAAAGGAATTTGGTTTGTGGCTTTTTAAAAGATAAGAGACTTGCCTTATAAATGACTTGGTTGGTGTTAAAAAGTTGTGAAACCGCATTTTTGAGAAATGGGTAATTGTGTTTTAAAAGGAATAAGTCATATTGATTTCGGAAATGAGAATAAGTATCGAACAAACCATCATACGTTACTAAAGGAAAATGTATTGACCAATTAATTATTATTAAAACCAGTAGAAACCTCCATCTGCATAGAAGCTAAGATAAGACAAAATTGTATTACATTTTCTAGATCATGGCTGCTTTAATAAGAACATTATAACAAGTTTTGATTTTCCTAAATTCCAAAGTAAGAAGCTTGAATTATAAAAGAGATAGACTTGAGAATTTGAAGTGTTTTCGTTTAAAAAGGAAGTCATGGTTTTGTCTTAAGTTGGTCTAAAAAGAAGGTATGGAAATTGTTATGGTTTTCTCAAAAAGATAGTTACTCTATTTCTGATACTACGGGTATCGTGTGACTTTGGTGAAAGAAATGGATCTTTTTAAAGAGTTAAAGTACGTAGTACCTTGGGGTTAACACCCAGATTCGTTATAATAAAATGAAAGACTATGAGTACGTTGAGCTTGCCTATGCTTGTTGGGACAGCCTTTGTTGTGCAAGTGTTTGATTTTGTGCTACCGAGCCTCTCGATGGAGGGCCGACTATCTGGTTGATGGATGGACATACTGACACGTTGGGTGGCCCACGGGTATGTTTCCACTATATCGATCCTCTTGGACATACTGACACGTTGGGTGGCCCACGGGTATGCTTCCATTAGGAGTGTTATCTTGTTATTTGTTTGGACATACTGACACGTTGGGTGGCCCACGGGTATGCTTCCACAGTGATTATTATCTTGTTATCTCCTTTGGGCATACCGACACGTTGGATGGTCCACGGGTATGGGCCCACTAGGACGGTTCCAGGGCCATGCTTATACCGAGGTGAGATGCCGGGGCATGCGGCCATTGTGTGGGTTAAATTCCCGGGTTGTACTTGAGTGATGATTTTACGGGCATGAGTCCCTGACTTGACATGACTGCTATATATATTGTGAACTGTAGTTTGGTTATCATACATGTCTCCTGCTTTATATAGACTATTATGATTTCATTTACAGTATTTTTCAGTTTCACATACTTGGTACCTGTTGTACTGACCTCCTTCGGGGGGCTGCGTTCATGCCGCAGGTTGAGGTACATAGCTTGCTGATCCGCACTCTTAGGATCGCTGTTCAGTTCTCGGAAAGCTCTATATCTCCGGAAGCTTGTCACGTGCGGTACTTCCTGAAGTTGTAGACTTTTGTACATTCAGGGGCATGGCGTGGCCCTGTCCCGTCATTATTGTTATAAAATTCTTAGAGGTCTGTAGCACTGTTGTGGGCCGGGTTTGTAAAGGATGTAACTGTTCAAGTTTTCATTTATGTACAAAGGTAACCGTTTGGGTTAGCCTGTTTTCTTATTTCACTATTTTTCTTTCATGAGTTTTTTATTTCGTGATTTTCTCGATGTTGTATCACTAGGTGCCCGGTAAGGCACGATGCCCGAGGTCGGGTCGTGACAAAAGTGGTATCAGAGCAGTTAATCCTCAGAAAGTGTCTACAGACCGTATCTATTAGAGTCTTGATTATCGGTGTGTTGTGCACC
Organism: Przewalskia tangutica; assembly: GCA_029844215.1. Classification (NCBI taxonomy): domain Eukaryota; kingdom Viridiplantae; phylum Streptophyta; class Magnoliopsida; order Solanales; family Solanaceae; genus Przewalskia; species Przewalskia tangutica. Next base: position 57,574,713 of record CM056726.1, read on the forward strand.
ACATCTATAATCAGGAGGCTATAGGATATTTAGGATTGATTTCCATTCTTCTCACTCTGAGATCGTGCCTTAGAGTTGTGTTATAAGTTGGACTCCCTCTGACGTATTCTTTGTATCCCAGTGATGCCTCTACGCAAGGCAACCAGGCCTGGCGGCAAGGCAGCAGAGGAGGCTGCGAGTAAGCAAAGGCGGTCTCTCGAGACCACGACACTGCGTCTCGACCCCACACCGGGCGAGGAGATGAGTTACGCGAGATGGCCCGATTATTAGCGAGATCGTGGCGAGACACGAGTATAGGCTGGATGCAGCGATTCGTCGAGAGTACCCGTGGTTCACCCGAGGTCAGATAGTTTGAGACTACGGGATTTTCTGAGTTGCAGCCCACCTGAGTTCTATGGGTCGAGGCCTGAGGATGATCCGCAGGAGTTCATCCGACAGTTACAGCAGATCATGATAGTGATCAAGGCTTCGGAGACCGAGTCAGTGGTTTTGGGTTCACATCGGCTGCGTGATACTGCAGTCGACTGGTTTGATTCATGGGAGCTGTCCCGGGGGGAGCATGCACCTCCAGCTGGTTGGAACGAGTTCTCGGAGGCATTTCTCAGCCACTTTGTCACGCCCCGAACCCCGGGCCCGTGACTGGTGCCCTACCTGAGCACCCTTCTACCTTAACAACTAAGTAAAAACTGCGGAATTTAAATAACACCTTTTTTTTTCTAAAACCAACATACGTGCAACGGCAAAGCCGACAAGGCTGCCATAATATATATAAACAAAAGACACTACATTGTACATGAGTCTAATCCCACATATGAATACAGACCTCTAAGAGTTATACCGAACTATGACGGGACAAGGCCCCGCCGTACCCATAACTGTACAAAAGCCTGTACTGAAAGAACTTATACCAAAAAGATAAACTCCCGAACTGAAGGAGCTATCCAAAACTACGAGCGGTCCTACACTGCCGATCACCAAATCGTACCTAAACTGCGGCATGAACGCAGCCTCCGGGAGGTCGACGGGAATGTACCAAGTATGTGAAATGAAATCTGTAATGAAATCATAACGATCTAAGCAAAGCAGAGACATGTATGATAGCCAACCTACAAGACACAACACATAAGCAATATAACAAGTCGTGACGCGTGCCTCAAGTCATTTCTAAAATATAACCATGGGTCTCACGCCCATAATATCAATCATGCCCGTGGAATCCTTCCTCACCGCCGATCCATGATATAGTATAACACCAATAGGCATACATGAACACCAAGTCCCACTGTGTCCTAAAAGCAGACGGCCCAAAGAAAAATGAGCGGTGGTAAACTCAGATCTTGGGGGTTTACCCCTCACTTATACTCTTACCCTATCTCAACCGGCCGTCAAACAAAACATAAGCACTACCATGTCTTCCATAAAAATCCGGGAATTTAACCCAAGTACTACAAATAACGGAAGCATACCCGTGGAATACCACATCACTGTCGGTACGTCCTAGTAACTTACAACAAGACAGCCGGCCCTCCAACCGAGAGTCGCGACAACTTAATAAAACATAATCCTTGCACTCAAAGGCTATCGCCAGCACACATAGGCAATTCTCAATTAATCAAGCCAAAGTACTTATCAAGGCACACATAGAATAATTCTCATTTAACAAGCCAAAGTACTTATCAAGGCACTAATAAAATAATTCTCATTTAACAAGCCAAAGTACTTATCGAGGCACAAATAGAATAATTCTCATTTAACAAGCCAAAGTACTTATCAAGGCACAAATAGAATAATTCTCATTAAACAAGCCAAAGTACTTATCAAGGCACAAATAAAATAATTCTCATTTAACAAGCCAAAGTACTTATCGAGGCATAAATAGAATAATTCTCATTTAACAAGCCAAAGTACTTATCGAGGCATAAATAGAATAATTCTCATTTAACAAGCCAAAGTACTTATCAAGGCACAAATAGAATAATTCTCATTTAACAAGCCAAAGTACTTATCGAGGCACAAATAGAATAATTCTCATTTAACAAGCCAAAGTACTACGTACGTACATTCTTTTCAAAAGACTCATTTTTATGTAAAATCCCAAGATACTAACACCCGTAGTATCAATGTGTGTCTATTTTTCAAAGTAAGTTACTACACTTTTAGAAAACTCATTTCAAAGTTTGAAATCAAGTAACTTCAAATTTTCACAATCTAGGCAACTTATGCCCAATAATCAAAATAGACAACTTTCTTAACCTTCCATAAAGCCGTTATAACCAACTTCCCATAAAGTCGTTATAACCCTTTATGGTTTTAGACAATTTCATTCTTTTTATAACCAAGAGACTTATACTATTAAAACCAAGTATCACATGCTTTATATATCAAGTTCTCAACTTTCAAAATACTACAAGTCTTTTATATTTAGAAAACAAGTTTCTTCTACTTTTAAACCTCAGGCAACTCACACCTTGAAAACAAGCTACTTCTCTTTAATCACGTCATTTCTCCTCTTTCAAAACAATTAAGTAACTCACTCTTTTGACTCACCTAAAGTCATTATAATGACCCTTAGGTTTTGGAACTAAGGCACTAGCCAAAAGATTTGGAAACCACTTCCTTTTCAAGACTATGTACTTTAAGCAAAATACTTTCACTCTTAAGAATCCAAACTCCACTAAGGCAATGGATTATACAACTTACAATTTAAACATCAAAGTACAATCAAGGAAGTACATAGAACAAATTCTATACTAGGCAATCCAAGTACAACCAAGGAATAGATCATTTAAGGAGTAGGATATACTTTCTTTATCTTAAGGAATCATGCTAGAAGAGGAGATAGTTCACATACCTTTTCGGCTAAAATCCACAAGCTAAGCCGAATACGCCGTACGTAGAAGTGTCAACCTATAATGGTCACAACAAGACTATCAACTTCTAGTCTCTAACGTAGAATAATACTAAGTATACGGTCTCTAATTCTACGGAAAATCGGGCAGCACTTCCTTTGTTTCTACTCACTTTGCCACCTTTTTCAAGGTCGAATACAATAACCAACACGCCACATTTAAGGCTCCAAACAACAATCAAACAAAGGGGATTACACGCCTTACAATACGTGTAAAATTCCGCCCCACAAATCATACGAAGTAGTTCCATATTCTAGCCATTTTCGGCCAACATATAATCAACAACACCAACTCTTTTCCCATCCTTTTCCAATTCCAAGTTCTAAGGTCTAACATGTTATATAGCCATAAACAACTTCAACAACTACAATTTCCTTCTTTATACAACATGCGACGACTTAAACTAATATTCAACTTGAATTGTAGTCTTAAGGCTAACATGCTAGTTTTCGGATTAGGGTTCCAATAGCCAATATAATTATCAAACTTCATACTAAACATCTCATGCTTGCTAATATCCATAGCTACAACAATAAGTAAAACTTAAATGCTAAAACGACAAAATTTATACCTTTATAAGCCCTTAAAATTTCCAAGATTCAAAGTCGCGTCTTAGAAATTCTTAGTTCCTTTCCTTAGGTTCCAATCCTCTCCAAGCACTCCTTAGAGGCCTATGAAGAACCCATCTTCAAGTTCCAACTTCAAAGTTGAAGAACTCCTTTAGTTTCCGCCTTGGGACTAATACGAAAAAGCCATTTTCCGAAATCTTTCTATTGAGATATCCTTACAACACTCTTAGGAACCTTGGGTTAAAGTCTTGTGGCTAATGGATCAAAATCACAAAATTTTCTTGTGTGAGCAAGACCAAACCCGAGAGCTTCTTCTCTTGGCACTAAGTGTTCTAATTTTTCTAAGTGTAAATGAGCTAGTCTTGCACTAGTAGTAAGCTTATAAAACACAATGGAGGGCTTGGATTATCACAAATGTGAGGCTAGGATGAATTTCACTTGGATTAAGCCTATGTGGACAAGTTGACAAGTCAACAATGTCATGCTTGCAAGACTTATCTTCCAAGATGGTCAATGACCATTTTACCCTCCCTCTAATTCGACCAAGACCATAAGTGGGGGTGCCACGTGTCGCCCTCTCATTCGTCCATAAAATTCCGTAACCCTCGTGGGCCCCACAAAAATGTAAAATTCCTCGGGTGGGCCCCACGTGACCAAATCCGTAAAAATAAATTTCCATAATGTTAACAAGTTCCATATTCCTCAAATAATGCATTTTGAGAATCCAATTCTCAACAACGAACATTTTTCCTTACCGACGTTCGGAAGATTTTCCGTCGGAAAAACAATTCTTCCTTTCGTATCAATTTCCAAGTCTTGTTTCCTTTCGTACATTCTCTTTTACATGTCCTGGACTTACGGGGTGTAACATTCTTCCCTCCTTAGAAACATTCGTCCCCGAATGTTCTTAGTCGGTTGCCAAGATCTACAAACTCCGACATAATCTCTATACTATGCCTATGATCAAAACTACACAAGACCGATGATGCCACACGGCCACCTCATAACACACGTGAACATAATAATGGACCTTCCGTCCAGTGGTCCCTTCTCACAAAACTCGAAGGTTCTGATCTTCCCAAACACGGGATCCCTAGGGTTCCTCTCTTCCTTACTTGTCATACATTCGTGCTACATTTATACCCATATTTCGGAGTATATGCGTGAGGCGTGCGTATAAAAGTTTAAAGCCTTAAGTAGGCAAAGTGGCGAAATTGTGCACAAGTGCGAAAGAGTCGTTTTTCGTGAAAGCGTTTCCACTGACTTTTGTAGGGAAAATTCGGCTATGTCATTTATTATTTTCTGATTTTTCCAGAAGGCGAAACATTTTGGACCAATTGGAGGCGACATGTGTCACCTTAGGTGTCCAAGGTTGGACGAAATTTCCTTGGTGGAAGCTTCTAGGCTTGCACGTTTTTCATCTTTTGTGCCTAAAATGTTTGGTCAATGTTTGTGAGATATTTTGTGGAGTGGATGACCAAGTGGGACCCACAACACATGGCTTAATCTTCACCTTACACTTGCCTACCACTTGGCTCAATCTTGGCCTTTGAGTGCCCTTTAAATACCCGCTTAGTTGATGAGTTATTTCATCCACACTTGAGCAAATTCAAGACTCAAAACACTCCTCCTTGTAGTTGTCTCGTCAACTCCTCCCCCTTTGAGTGGCCTTTTGGCGAGAGCAAACCCACTAGCCTAGTTGTGCTAGTCGAAATACTACCCCCTTGGTAGAGAAATACTCTTCAAGTATTGTTATAATACCCAAATACTTTAGCCCAAATACCTTGTAGTATTTCCAAAGTACCTCTCTATCTGAAAAGCCGGAAAATACTATTATACTTTCCTTTAGCCTCTAAACGAAACCACAGGAAAATCTCCATAGTTGGTTGGAGTATTAAGTAGGTCGCGTAGAACTTCTAAGGGTTGTTTGGAGCGGGTTGGAGCGCATGAGTAGGAGCTAAACCTTGCTCGGGATCGACATTTAAACTTGGATAATCTTGGGCTTATCGAGGTAAACACTCTTGTCCTTCTATTTGTAATTGGAAATTACATGTTGTAGGAATATATAGTTGAGTATACTATCGTAGAACTGATCATAGTATTGCGGCAATGTCTTTTGACTTAAGCTGAATAATAAGAAACCTTTTGAAAGAAGAGTCTTGAGCGTAATTACATGGGGTGTATTCTGAGACTTGTGTAGCTTTTACGTGAGGTAGAATTGTGCACGTCGGATTAGGCGTATAACCCCACTGGTTGGCTTGGTAGCGGCCAGATAGAGGAGGAGATTTCTGCGGTTGCGGGAAGGTCTTCTTAGAATTTTTGTAGAATGTTCTACGAAGAGATCTAAATATTAATAAGCGCCTTGTGGCCTTATAGGTTGAAATCTTGCGTGTGTGGCGCGATCTACTTGGCAAGGAGTAGCCGGCGGTTGGAAGTACTTGGGCGTTTTGCTATTAGTCGATACTCGTCGCGAGGTATGTGAACCTCTTCCTATCTCTTCTAGCGTGATATGTGTGTAACTATGTAGTGCGATGAGCGTCACGTGTGTTAAATTTATTTGATTGGTCTAAAACATAAAGTGTTATAACGGCTTTATGGGAAGTTGGTTATAACGACTTTATGTAGGTAAGAAAATACTTGTGGTTTTAAAAGGGTAACCGATTTGAACTATAAGCGGTGGTTAGGTAATAATAAAGAACTTGAAGTATTTCAAAAGATTTTTGAATCATTTTGAAAGAAGAAGTATCTTGGGTTTTGAAAACTTAAGAGTTATACTAGCTTTATGGGAAGTTAGGTATAACGGCTTAAGAATGTTTCTTGATTTGGAAATCGAATGTGTATCGACAAACCAACTGCGGCGTTAATAAGGAAATATTTTGACAAATTAAGTATTATTAAAACCGTAGAAACTTCCATCTGCATAGAAGCTAAGATGAGACAAAATGATATTTCCTAGATCATGGTCTTTGTAATAAGATTGTTATAAACAAGAATATCCTACTCATATAAGGCTTATGTTTTCTCGGATGGTTTAAAAGAGAATTATATTCTTAAATGAATAAGACTATGAACTACGAAACCTTTCTAAAATAAGAAACGTGAACATTTGAAATTAGGCAAACTTGGACGTTTGGAAAATAATGTTGTTACTTGATTTTACAAAGATAAGTGTTTTGATTTACTTCAAAAGATAATCACTCTATTTTCATATACTACGGGTATTGTGTGACTTTTGTAAACGTAACGTATCTTTTAAAAGATAATGTATGAAGTACTTTGGGAATAGATACCCGATCTTGTTAATCATATATTAGAATGTACCTTGTGTGTATAACATGATTGTGTTGGTTTGTGATAGCCTTGTAATACTTTCTTGTTGATTTGATAAGTAAACATGCTAGGATGCTACGTGTGTTAGCATCTTGTGATGTTTTGTGTAAAGGGGGTTTTCCCTCGACTGCGCTTAAAGTTGTTTGACTCTCAGTCGTTATGTTGGTATTGTACCACTCACCTTGACTTGTCTACGGAGGTTAAGGCGCCTCGATGCGGGGTAGACTCGGTGATGCAGGACCGTGATTCGAGAAGACCTCATGCGGGTCCAAGGGATCCATGCGGAACTACGGGAGTTCCAGGTTAGTTTGCGGCCCTTGTGGTCATGCGGTCTTTGTGGCCATGCGGACTGCGAGTCCAGGACGATATCGGGGAGTAGATACCCTCGATGCGAGGAATACCTCATGCGGGCCTATGAGGTTGGCCTATGCGGAGCTACGGAGAGTTCGGGGCTAGGCGCGCATTTGATCTGCGGCGAGTGACGGCTTTGATCATGTGGTGCAGACAGATATCATGATCTGATTTATGACCACTGTTAAATCGTAGGTGTTAGTAGTCGGTTATGCCTTCGTACTTACCTGTCTTCGTTTTATTAGGACACAGGTGGGACACAGTGTTCATGTGTATTTCTTGGTGCTTCTATATCATAAAGCTGGCGGTGAGGAAGGTATTCCACGCATGATTGATGTTATGGGCGTGAGACCCATAGTTACATTTGAGTGATGACTTTGAGGCGTGAGTCACGACTTGACATATTTGCCTATTTATTGTGAGCGTAGTTTGGTTATCATACATGTCTCTGCTTTATAGACTATTATGATTTCATTTCTGATATTTTGATTTCACATACTTGGTACTGTTATCGACCTCGCCGGGGCTGCGTTCATGCGCGAGTTGAGATACACGATCGTTGATCCTCGCTCTTAGGGTCACGATTCGGCGTTGGGAAAGCTCGCGTTTCTCGGAGGCTTATCTTAGTATAGTCCTGTTGTTGTAGGTGCTTACATTCGGGGTATGGCGGAACCTGTCCCGTCGTTGTTGTCATATCATTCGTAGAGGTATGTAGTACTGTTGTGGGCAGGGTTTGTAAAAAGGATTAAACTGTTCATTTTGAAAGAGTTATTTATATATACTGACGGTAACCGTTTTTTGTTAGCATGTCTTCTTATTTCACTGTCTTCTTACATTGGTTTCATGTATGTGTTTTATGTTCCGCTGATTACTCTGATGTTGTATCACTAGGGTGCGGGGTAGGCACGATCCACGGGCCCGGTTGGTCGTGACAAAAGTGGTATCGAGCGATTAATCCTCGGAAAGTGTCTACGAGCCGTATCGATGAAGTCTTGATTATCGGTGTGTTGTGCACCACACCAATAATCAGGAGGCTATAGGATATTTAGGATTGGTTTCTATTCTTCTCACTCTGATATCGTGCCTTAGAGTTGTGTTGTAAGTTGGACCCTCTCACGTATTTCTTTCCCTTACCGTTATGCCTCCGCGTAGGGCAACCCGGGCCCAGGAGGGCAAGGCAGCCGAGGGAGCTGCGAGTAAATCTGAGGTTCACGAGGCACAGCCCAACCATCACCGAGTTAGGTGCTTCGTTCGGGAGTTCTGCGGCGTCACTAGCCCAGTGAGTTTGTACGGCGGCGGATTCCTCTGCGGCCATGACATTTGAACCTTGATTCCACGGCCAGAGCAGAGAATATAGATTTCAAAGAGGCGACCATTACTAGCTATGGATTTGGCTACGGAGAGTATCTGGATGTCTGCGAGTCTTGATGACTATCTAGGAGAGGTTGTGCAAGAGTAATTCTTGATTAGGCTTGAGCATGGCACGAGTGCGGGCTTGTGCGCAGCGAGCCAAGAAGCGTAGAGATCGGCGGGTTAACGAAGGGCGGCGAGAAGAGGGCGAGCGGCCAGTCCTTTAGTAACTTTTGGCGAGTCACCTCACCGCGGATTAGATTATGCACATCCGCGGTCTGAGAGGTCTCCACGGGGTTCGGGGCGTTCGGGGTGTGCGAGAGTTGGTAAGAACTCGAGTTTTGGTTCCACGGCTACGTAGGCTCGACGGCGGATTGATTTTCCCAGTGTTCACCGTGTGGCGGCGTCGTCGAGAATGTTATCTTTTGTTGATGCTTGTTTGCCGTGGCCATCGGGGCCCGTGTGTCGAAAGGATGTCCTAGTAGGAAGGATGCAAGTAGGGGGCGTAACCTTCAGATCGGTGGGTAGTTCGTCATCTTTCCTATGCGCCACTGCAGGCGGGTTTGATTAGAACGACTAAGGAGTGAGGCGATAGATATAGATATATCCTTAACCTCTAGAGATGAGTATATCATAAGTGCTATGTTACGATCGCGATGTTAGTTGTGATTAGAATCATGGTTAATGTAGGAGTAAGTTCGGAGTGCGGCGTATAAAGAGGCCAGAGCCTACCACGAAACAGACCGACGGTGGCTCTCGTATGGCACATCACGAGATGGTTCATGCCTCGGGGATCGCATGCGGCCGGTACCATTTGTTGGAGTCGCCGAGAAGGTGTTACCTCGCGGCAAAGTGACAAAAGTAAGATTTGGGGGATAGGAAAAGTGTAAGCCTTAGAGCTTTTTACGTGGAGACCTTAGAGGAAAGGCAATCTTGAGAGAAAGATTTATTTTATGTTTGACCCTTATCAGAGTGCATAATGCACGTGAGATATATTGGGTGATAAGTCCCTGAGTAGTGTGTAATGAAAGAGGGTAGTTGAGCTAAGAAGACCGCTAGGTTTTAAATGCGTGATTAGTGAAATTGTTCCGGATCGGGGAGCTAGTGTTTTGCGCATTGCCGGGACGGGTTGAGGCCATGTTGCGGGTCAACCCGCGGCCTATTTGGTGGTGAGGTCAGTTTGTGGTGGTCCCGCCTTGTGGTAGGGTCATGAGGGTGTTAGGCCCATGTTTAGTTAACCAGTGTACGAGTTTGTGGATGCATTCGACCAGTAGTCGGGCGATGGGTCGGCCGTCGTGTCTTTCGATCAAGACCGTTTACTCGGCGAGAGGTTATGCGAGATGTTACATCGAAGGTTGTAAGGATGCACGAGGTGGATACCTTCAGCTTATGTCGAACGATGGAGCCAGTTACGGTTGTTTCCTTTTGGAAGTTTTACGAGCGGATTAGGAACTTCGGTGAGTCTCCGTATCATATTCGCCCTCGGGCCAGTATTTGGATTTCAGGGGTAGCGGTGAGGATCGTTGCCTCCTGTTAGGAAGCGTTTTACGGCTACCATTTCAATGTTCGGATATCGCCTTGCGCGCGTAGGGGCGGAAGTGTAAGTTCTTGGCCGATTGGTTCGACGTTGGCAAGGTTCAGATAGTTGGTTCATACGTGTTCAGCAGGATGTGGATAGGGTGAAGCTTATCCAGAAGAGGTTTTTGGCAGCTCAGAGAAATCGTGCGGATTATCGGCGACAACGTTTAGAGTTCAGGTTGACGGTCGGTCTTCTTGAAGGTACCACCCCGGATAGGGTGTGACGAGTTTTGGAAGCGAGAGAAACTTAGCGAGTTACTTTGGGCCTTTTGAGTTCGTGTGAAGGATAGGCGGGTTGCCTATATGTTAGCATTTGCCGTCCGACTTAGGAAGCGGTCGTCGATCTTCGTGTTGTTATGTCGGAAAGCATCGGAGATCCACCGAGATTTTGGAAGCGAATCGATGCGAAATATGGTAAGAAGGAGTTCGAGTGTGCGAGAAGTGCGACAGCGTAAGGAAAGAAGCGAGCATGTATTGCGAGCATAGTTGTGATCATTACTTTGGTGATGTTAGAGGTGTTTCCTCGTGGACTTGGATGTAAGTATTTGCGCGGTGTTTACGTGGCGGTATGGCGAGTTTGTTCTCGTAAGTATAGTAGTGAAGACTATCTTGGCGTTGTTTGAGACTTAGAAGGAACATTCGGGCGAATGTTTCTAAGGAGGAGAATGTTATACCGTATTTCGGAGTATATGCGTGAGGCGTGCGTATAAAGTTTAAAGCCTTAAGTAGGCAAAGTGGCGAAATTGTGCACAAGTGCTTGAAAGAGTCGTTTTCCGTGAAAGCGTTTCCACGACTTTTGTAGGGAAAATTCGGCTATGTCATTTATTATTTTTCGGATTTTTCCGAGAGGCGAAACATTTTGGACCAATTGGAGGCGACATGTGTCACCCTTAGGTGTCGAGTTGGACGAAATTTCCTTGGTAGAAACACAGGCTTGCGCGTTTTTCATCTTTTGTGCCTAAAATGTTTGGTCAATGTTTGTGAGATATTTTGTGGAGTGGATGACCAAGTGGGACCCACACAACACATGGCTTAATCTTCACCTTACACTTGCCTACCACTTGGCTCAATCTTGGCCTTTGAGTGCCCTATAAATACCCGCTTAGTTGATGAGTTATTTCATCCACACTTGATCAAATTCAAGACTCAAAACACTCCTCCTTGTAGTTGTCTCGTCCAACTCCCCTCCCCTTTGAGTGGCCTTTTGGCGAGAGCAAACCCACTAGCCTAGTTGTGCTAGTCGAAATACTACCCCCTTGGTAGAAATACTCTTCAAGTATTGTTATAATACCCAAATACTTTAGCCCAAATACCTTGTAGTATTTCCAAAGTACCCTACATCTGAAAAGCCGGAAAATACTATTATACTTTCCTTTAGCCTCTAAACGAAACCTAAGGAAAATCTCCATAGTTGGTTGGAGTATTAAGTAGAGTCGCGTAGAACTTCTAAGGGTTGTTTGGAGCGGGTTGGAGCGCGGAGTAGGAGCTAAACCTTGCTCGGGATCGACATTTAAACTTGGATAATCTTGGGCTTATCGAGGTAAACACTCTTGTCCTTCTATTTGTAATTGGAAATTACATGTTGTAGGAATATATAGTTGAGTATACTATCGTAGAACTGATCATAGTATTGCGGCAATGTCTTTTGACTTAAGCACGAATAATAAGAAACCTTTTGAAGAAAGTCTTGAATGTAATTACATGGGGTGTATTCTGATGAACTTGTGTAGCTTTTACGTGAGGTAGAATTGTACACGTCCGGATTAGGCGTATAACCCCCACGGTTGGCTTGGTAGCCGGCCCCAGATAGGAGGAGATTTCAGCGGTTGCGGGGAGGAGAGGGGAGGTCTTTGCCGAATTTTACGTAGAATGTTCTCGAAGAGATCTAAATATTAATAAAGCGCCTTGTGGCCTTATAGGTTGAAATGCTGCGTGTGGCGCGATCTACTTGGCTTAAGGAGTAGCGGCGGTTGGAAGTACTTGGGCGTTTTGCTATTAGTCGATACTCGTCGCGAGGTATGTGAACCTCTTCCTATCTCTTCTAGCATGATATGTGTGTAACTATGTAGTGCGATAGGCGTACGTGTGTTAAATGTATTTGATTGGTCTAAAACATAAAGTGTTATAACGGCTTTATGGGAAGTTGGTTATAACGACTTTATGTAGGTAAGAAAATACTTGTGGTTTTAAAAAGGGTATCGATTTGAACTATAAGCGTTTGGTTAGGTAATAATAAAGAACTTGAAGTATTTCAAAAGATTTTGAATCATTTTGAAAGAAGAAGTATCTTGGGTTTTGAAAACTTAAGAGTTATACTAGCTTTATGGGAAGTTAGGTATAACGGCTTAAGAATGTTTCTTGATTTGGAAATCGGAATGTGTATCGACAAACCACTGCGGCGTTAATAAAGGAAATATTTTGTGATTAAGTATTATTAAAACCGGTAGAAACTTCCATCTGCATGAAGCTAAGATGAGACAAAATGATATTTCCTAGATCATTTCTTTGTAATAAGATTGTTATAAACAAGAATATCCTACTCATATAAGGCTTATGTTTTCTCGGATGGTTTAAAGAGAATTATATTCTTAAATGAATAAGACTATGAACTGAAACCTTTCTAAAATAAGAAGCGTGAACATTTGAAATTAGGCAAACTTGGGCGTTTGGAAAATAATGTTGTTACTTGATTTTACAAAGGTAAGTGTTTTGATTTACTTCAAAAGATAATCACTCTATTTTCATATACTACGGTATTGTGTGACTTTTGTAAGCGTAACGTATCTTTTAAAAGATAATGTATGAAGTACTTTGGGAATAGATACGATCTTGTTAATCATATATTAGAATGTACCTTGTGTGTATAACATGATTGTGTTGGTTTGTGATAGCCTTGTAATACTTTCTTGTTGATTTGATAAGTAAACATGCAAGGATGCTACGTGTGTTAGTATCTTGTGATGTTTTGTGTAAAGGGTTTTCCTCATTGCGCTTAAAGTTGTTTGACTCTCGGCCGTTATGTTGGTATTGTACCACTCACCTTGACTTGTCTCGGAGGTTAAGGCGCCTCCGATGCGGGGTAGACTTCGGTGATGCAGGACCGTGATTCGAGAATACCTCATGCGGGTCGAGGATCCATGCGGAACTACGGAGTTCGAGGTTAGTTTGCGACCGCTTGTGGTCATGCGGTCTTTGTGGCCATGCGGTGCGAGTCGGGACGATGCCGGAGAGTAGCTACCCTCGATGCGAGGAATACCTCATGCGGGCCTATGAGGTTGGCCTATGCGGAGCTACGGAGAGTTCCAGGGCTAGACGCGCACATTTGATACTGCGGGCGAGTGACCAGCTTTGATCATGTGACGGTCTAGACAGATATCATGATACAGTTTATGACCCTGTTAAGTATTGTGGGTGTTAGTAGTCGGTTATGCCTTCGTACTTACCCTGTACTGTTTTATTAGGACACAGGTGGGACCTGGTGTTCATGTGTATTTCTTGGTGCTTCTATATCATAAACTGCCGGCAGTGAGGAAGGTATTCCACGGGCATGATTGATGTTATGGGCGTGAGACCCATAGTTACATTTGAGTGATGACTTTGAGGGCGTGAGTCCCTGACTTGACATGACTGCCTATTTATTGTGATCGTAGTTTGGTTATCATACATGTCTCGCTTTATAGACTATTATGATTTCATTTCTGATATTTTGATTTCACATACTTGGTACTGTTGTCTTGACCTCGCCTTGAGGCTGCGTTCATGCCGCAGGTTGAGGTACACCAGTCGTTGATCCTCGCTCTTAGGGTCACAGTTCAGCGTTTGGGAAAGCTCCGTTTCTCCGGAGGCTTATCTTGGTATAGTCCCCTGTTGTTGTAGGTGCTTACATTCAGGGGTATGGCGAGCCACTGTCGTCGTTGTTATCATATCATTCGTAAGTGCATGTAATCTTGTTGTGGCGGGGTTTGTAAAAGGATTAAACTGTTCATTTTGAAAGAGTTGTTATTTATATATCTTGTGATAGCAGTTTTTGGTTGCTTTGTCTTCTTATTTCCTTGTCTTACATTGGTTTCATGTATGTGTTTTATGTTCCGCTGATTACTCTGATGTTGTATCACTAGGGTGCCCGGGGTAAGGCACCAGTCACGGGCCCGGGTTCGGGTCGTGACACTTTCAAACTCATCTAGTACACGTACCAAATCTCAAATTTCGTTTCTGTTCCCCAATCCTTGGAGTTACTAACCAACTTGGCCATTATGCTACTTGAATTTCCGCTAAGGCTCTTCTCGGTCCTTACGACCTAGTTCCGGTGGAACGCATCCACGAACTCGTACAACGATCAACTAAACTTGGGCCTAGCACCCTCGTGACCCTATCACATAACGGGACCACTACCAACTGACATCACCCCATTCCATACTACCGGTTGACCCGAAATGAGTCCATAACCCGACTCATTGCCACACTTAACTTCTCATTCTTAGTCTGAAATAAATCCCTCTCTTATCTCAAGGTACTTCTTACCCTATCCCTATTCACTAGAGGTTCGTCACATAAGCCAAAGTATTTCTACTATACATCCTTCCTTATCGGTCTTTCAGCACATTGCAGGTAATTACAACTTGTGAACTCTACACAACTATAGTCTCAGTTCACTTATCATTCTTGTCAATATTCTTAACTTCACATTTTACTAATCAAAGTATCCCTACCTCTGGGGTACTATCACTTTACAACTCTAGCAATAAAGGGAAAACATATACGCTAGGGTAAAATCTGAATCTAACAATGCACGTATGATTCAAAAGAATCGAAGTATACCTGTAACCCCGTGCGATGTATTCTCGAACCTGGAACTCCCGTAGCTCCGCATAGGTCCCTTGGACCCGCATGAGGTATTCTCGAATCATGGTCCCAGACCGCCTGAGTCTACCCCGCATCGGAGGCGACAACCCGGAAATATGTCAAGAGGTGAGTGATGTTACACTAACCTAACGATTATCGTTAAACAACATAAGCACAACAAGACTACTCTTTTTCACAAGCGTTACAAGACACTAACACATAGCATCATATCATGTCTACTTATCAAACCATCTTATTATTCTTTTCACAATTCAATATAAGTGCATTATAAACACATAGGCAAAGCTGTTTCTTTTATCAACCTTAAGTGGTTATACTTAACTTCCCGTAAAGCTAGTATAACTCTTAAACACATTTAAAAACCAATTAGTTCTCTTACATTAAAAATGATTGATATTCTTTTGAAATGCTTTGGATCTTTATTATTGGGCTTAAGCGTGAGGCATTCTTAGTAAGTGTTATTCAGCTTAAAGCGTGAGGCATTCGTAAGTATTATTCGGGCTTAAGTCAAAGACATTGCCGTAGTTATTATTCGGTTAACACGTATGCGTCTACCGTACTATATATATATTGTAAAATATCATGCTTTAGGAAGAATCACATACCTTCTGAAAACCACCGCCAAGTTGAATATGTCGCGAGTCCATGAGTACCTTGCCCTCGGGCGATGCTGTCGAGGATGAAGAAGACCGTGAGAAAGAACACGTGGTGACCCTACCATCAGCCTTGCCGCCCTTGGTGGACGGTTCCTCGCATAGTGACCACTGGCCTGGCCACAATCGAAACAAACTCCGTAGCACCACAACTCCGAAGTGGGATCTACCGCGTCGGCCACTGGCGAGGGGTGGTCCGTCGGCGAACCTCTGCTGCTGCAGATGCAAGTCACGGGGCCACAGTGCGCCCTCGAATATCTGGTGTCTTGAGGATGGTGCGAAGTGCTCTGAGTGGCGTGGTGCAAATCTAGGCTAACTGCGAGGCGCCACCACGATAGCCACCAAAAGACCTGCCGTCTGGTGCTTTTCTGCTTGCTGTCACAACCCGGCGGTCTCGCTCACATCCTCGAGCATGAGCACGCGGGTAATGTCCATACGGTGAAGAGAAACACCCGCACACGACTCGGCCATATAGTCATCTAGCGGTGGCGTAGCGGTGCACCCTATCCTCCATATTAGCTACTGTGGCGGGACATATCGAGCCGATGAATCAAACTCGACATTGTACTCCACTGGCGGTCGTCCTCTGCGCCTCGGCCGGTAAAAATCTATCGGCCGTGCCCTCATAAATCCGTGGAAGCAAGAAGTGAGTGAGAAAGCCTCGAGAACTTATCCCAGTAGGCGGGGCGCGTGCTCTCCCGGGATAACTCCATGAATCAAACCAATCGATTGCGGTATCCACGCGACTATGCGGCGAAGGTCCACGGACTGTCTCTGAGGCCTTGATCACCCTCATGATCCTCTGTAGCTGACGGATGAACTCCTGCGGATCATCCTCCGGCCTCGACCCGTAAAACTCTGGCGGGCTACAACTCAAGAAATCTCGTAGCCTCAAACTATCTGCCCTCGGGTGTACCACGGGTGCGATGGCGGCCCGAGGCTGAATCGCGCATCCGGCCCTATCCTCGTGTATCGCCACAACTCTAGCCAATAGTGGGCCATCTCCTTGTACCCTA
The DNA here is from genome assembly GCA_029844215.1 of Przewalskia tangutica. NCBI lineage: Eukaryota > Viridiplantae > Streptophyta > Magnoliopsida > Solanales > Solanaceae > Przewalskia > Przewalskia tangutica. The sequence continues at coordinate 57,591,332 of CM056726.1, forward strand.
ACTCCTCCGCCCAGGTGTGGGACGGGAGGTGTGGGTGCGTGGTCTCTTGGGGCGGCGTCATAGAACTCGCCGTCTGCGGTATAGACTGGGCTCGAGCCCTCGTAACTCTCGGTGTCTGACTGGCAGCTCCCTCGGCTGCCTTGCCCTTCTGGGCTCGGGTTGCCTTACGTGGAGGCATAACTGTTACAGAACAAGGAATACGTTAGAGGGGTCCAACTTTAACACAGCTCTAAAGCACGATCTCAGAGTGAGAAGAATGGAAACCAATCCTAAATATCCTATAGCCTCCTGATTATTGGTGTGGTGCACAACACACCGATAATCAAGACTCTACTAGATACGGTGCGTAGACACTTTCCGAGGATTAAGCGCTCACGATACCACTTTTGTCACGACCCATTCGGGGCGTGGTGGTGCCTTACAGGGCACCCAGTAGTCATACATCGAGTAATCAGCGGAAATATAAAACAAGACATGAAACGATTTATAAAATAAGACCACAGTTTAAGTGAGAAAATAGCGCCTTCGGCATATATATATAAACATGGTTTAGCGATTACATCCAAATCTTGTACAACATGACTACAGACCTCTAGGAAAAATACAACTATGGCGGGACGGGGCCGCCATACCCTGCTGTACAAAACTATCTACAACAGGAGATCATACCCAAAAGTAGAGCCTCCGAAAAGTTGGAGCTCAGACACCAACGTAGAGATCCTAGAATGTGGATCTAGCACTGCTTTGCCCTTACTGCGGCATGAACGCGGCCCAGGAGAGGTCGATCAACAGTACTAAGTATATGAAAGCGTAAAAAATACTTAAATGAAACATATCATTTTAAAAAGCAGTTTGCAAGTATGTATGAAACAACGAGAAAGCGCGCATAGTGCCACATCACAAACAAGAGCGTGATAGGTAAGCGTAGTCTTTTCTAGGCTGCGAATGATCAAGCAGGGCCAATTTCGTAGTATCACCATGCAAGCCTAATCACGGACTCCGTAGTCGCGTAGGCCAATCCACATAGGCCCGCGTAGGGTATATAACCCGCGTCGGTAGCTACTCCTCGGCGTCGTCTGGACTCGTAGTCCGCATTGCCACATAGACCGCGTGAGGTATAACCCGCACTAACACGGAACTCCGTAGCTCCGCATAGGTCCCTTGGACCCGCATGAGGTATTCTCGAATCATGGTCCCGGACACGCTGAGTCTACCCGCGTGGAGGCGACTTAACCGGAAATATGTCAAGAGGTGAGTGATGTTACACTAACCTAACGACTTATCGTTAAACAACATAAGCACAACAAGACTACTCTTTTACACAAGCGTTACAAGACACTAACACACATAGCATCATATCATGTCTACTTATCAAACCATCTTATTATTCTTTTCACAATTCAATATAAGTTTGTTATAAACACATAGGCAAAGCTGTTTCTTTTATCAACCTTAAGTGGTTATACTTAACTTCCCATAAAGCTAGTATAACTCTTAAGCTTCATTTAAAAACCAATTAGTTCTCTTACATTAAAAATGATTGAGATTCTTTTGAAATGCTTTGGATCTTTATTATTCGGGCTTAAGCGTGAGGCATTCTGTAAGTGTTATTCGAGCTTAAGCGTGAGGCATTCTTAGTAAGTATTATTAGAGCTTAAGTCAAAGACATTGCCGTAGTTATTATTGATTAACACGTATGCGTCTACCGTACTATATATATATTGTAAAATATCATGCTTTAGGAAGAATCACATACCTTACCGTGAAAACCACCGCCAAGTTGAATATGTCGCGCGAGAGTCACCTATAATAGTCAAACACGCCTATCAACGTTGAACTACTTTGTATGATTCTAAGCAGAGGGTTCTATATCCTACGGAAAATTGGGCGATCTTCCCTACGGTGAGCTACTCAAGTCTCATGAAAGCGATCCTATGTAAATCTGATTTGATTATTCATCTTTTAAACCGCCTACTGTGATAACAGTTCAATTCTATTGCAATATTCTTCTAAGTATTTATACTTATTCTTATACTACAATGAAGTACTCTAATTCAAAAGAGGGTTAAGATTAGTTACCTCGGTAAGCCCAATAATATCCTAGAAAAGTCGCGCTGAGCAAGGTTACGCTCCTAAGTTGTATGCTCCAGGAAACCTTAGAAGTTCTTCACAACTTCTACTAAGTACTAAGGTATTTGGGCTAGGGTATTTTTGGCATTATAACAATACAAGAAGGCAACTTTTCTACCAAGGGAGGGGGGTAGGTTTTGGCTAGGCTAGGGGGGGGGCCTCGGCCAAACTACTTAGGCTAGAGGGGGGGGGGTATTCGGCCAAGGGCCTTCACAAGGGGAGGGGGAGGTGTTGGACGAAAAGGCTACAAAGGGAGAGGAGAGGATTTTCAAGACTTGGAAAGATTTGTGGATGAAGAACTCTTCATCTTAAGGGGGGTATTTATAGGTCAAGAAGTGGCCAACCAATGGCCAAGATTAAGACAAGTGCAAGGCAAGTGTAGGGTGAGGATTAACTATACACAAATATCCTACCAACCCTTGACTTGTGCACAAGGCACAAAAAACGTGCCAATGCTCTCCAATTTCGTCCAATGGACGATTCAAGTCCACAAATTGGAGGGTGCCAAGTGTCGCCCTCCCGTTGGTCCAAAATGTTTCGTCTCTCGGAAAAATCCGCAAAAATTAGAAATGGCATAGCCGGAATTTACTCTACGAAAGCTGTGGAAACGTTTCGTCGGAAAACGATTCCTTTAGTGAGTTGTGCCCAAAAAAAACGTTTTGCCTAAACTTTAAGGCTAGACTTTTGTACGTATTCCCTTACGTACATACTCTGGAAATACGGGGTATAACAGCAGATCTCCGCGCTAGCCCTCTACCCCCTGTACATCTGTCTATACTGGCCGAATAACCTACTGCTGACGAAACTGTAGCACTGCTATCTTGGTCAATAACATAATGGATTCCTTCATGACCCTAAAGTCTTCCCTTAACTGAGAAACTGGAGGCTCTGGTGCTGGGGCCTCAAAACTTGGCGCAGAAGAAATCGCCGACTGCGGCACAACATCTGGTATACCCTGGGCATAAGCCCTACCAACTCTCTGAGTCTGACTAGTAGCTCCTGCTACTCCTTTGCCTTCAGGCGGTGTTGCCCTCTCGGAGGCATAAGCGTAAGCAGAATATGTCGGAGAGGAATTATCTTACTAACACACTCTGTACGATCATAGAGAGAAGAATAGAAACCAACTCCTAAATGTCATGTAGCCTCCTGTTTATGGGTGTGGCGCGCAACACACCGATAATCAAGACTCTACTAGACACGGTGCGTAGACATTAGAGGATGATCGCTCGATACCACTCTGTCACGCCCGAACCCAGTGCATGACTGGTTCCCTACAGGCACCATACCTTAACAACTAAGTAAAAACTGCGGAATTTAAATAACACCTTTTTTTTTTCTAAAACCAACATACGTGCAACGGCAAAGCCGACAAGGCTTCCATAATATATATAAACAAAAGACACTACATTGTACATGAGTCCAATTCCACATATGAATACAGACCTCTAAGAGTTATACCGAACTATGACGGGACAAGGCCCGCGTACCCATAAGCTACAAAAGCACATCTTGAAAGAACTTATACCAAAAGATAAACTCCCGAATCAAGGAGCTATCCAAAACTACGGCGGTCCTACACTGCCGATCACCAAAGCTAGGTACCTAAACTCGGCAGTTAACGCAGCCCCGGGAGGTCGATCTGAAGAATGTACCAAGTATGTGAAACGATGAAGTACTGTAATGAAATCATAACATCTAAGCAAAGCAGAGACATGTATGATAGCCAACCTATAGTACAACACATAGCGGTCATAACAAGTCGAGGACGCGTGCCTCAAGTCATTTCTAAAATATAACCATGGGTCTCACGCCCATAATATCAATCATGCCCGTGGAATCCTTCCTCACTGTCGGCGGTCCATGATATAGTATAACACAAATAGGCATACATGAACACCAAGTCCCACCTGTGTCCTAAAAACTGTACGGGCCCAGCAGGAAAAACGAGCAGGTGGTAAAGCAGGGGGTATAATTTCTTGGGGGTTTACCCCTCACTTATACTCTTACCCTGGAGAAGGTGGTAAAGCATCTTGGGGGTTTACCCCTCACTTATACTCTTACCCTATCTCAACCGACCATCAAACAAAACAAGCAGGGGGTATAATGTCTTGGGGGTTTACCCCTCACTTATACTCTTACCCTGGAGAAGGTGGTAAAACATCTTGGGGGTTTACCCCTCACTTATAATCTTACCCTATCTCAACCGGCCGTCAAACAAAACATAAGCACTACCATGTCTTCCATAAAAATCCGGGAATTTAACCCAAGTACTACAAATAACGGAAGCATACCCGTGGAATCCCACATCACTGTCGGTACGTCCAAGTAACTTACAACAAGGCAGTACTCCAACCGAGTCGCGGCAACTTAATAAAACATAATCCTTGCACTCAAAGGCTATCGCCAGCACACATAGGCAATTCTCAATTAATCAAGCCAAAGTACTTATCAAGGCACACATAGAATAATTCTCATTTAACAAGCCAAAGTACTTATCAAGGCACTAATAGAATAATTCTCATTTAACAAGCCAAAGTACTTATCGAGGCACAAATAGAATAATTCTCATTTAACAAGCCAAAGTACTTATCAAGGCACAAATAGAATAATTCTCATTTAACAAGCCAAAGTACTTATCAAGGCACAAATAGAATAATTCTCATTTAACAAGCCAAAGTACTTATCGAGGCATAAATAGAATAATTCTCATTTAACAAGCCAAAGTACTTATCGAGGCATAAATAGAATAATTCTCATTTAACAAGCCAAAGTACTTATCAAGGCACAAATAGAATAATTCTCATTTAACAAGCCAAAGTACTTATCGAGGCACAAATAGAATAATTCTCATTTAACAAGCCAAAGTACTACGTACGTACATTCTTTTCAAAAGACTCATTTTTATGTAAAATCCCAAGATACTAACACCCGTAGTATCAAGGTGTGTCTATTTTTCAAAGTAAGTTACTACACTTTTAGAAAACTCATTTCAAAGTTTGAAATCAAGTAACTTCAAATTTTCACAATCTAGGCAACTTATGCCCAATAATCAAAATAGACAACTTTCTTAACCTTCCATAAAGCCGTTATAACCAACTTCCCATAAAGCCGTTATAACCCTTTATGGTTTTAGACAATTTCATTCTTTTTATAACCAAGAGACTTATACTATTAAAACCAAGTATCACATGCTTTATATATCAAGTTTTCAACTTTCAAAATACTACAAGTCTCTTATATTTAGAAAACAAGTTTCTTCTACTTTTAAACCTCAAGCAACTCACACCTTGAAAACAAGCTACTTCTCTTAAATCACGTCATTTCTCCTCTTTCAAAACAATTAAGTAACTCACTCATTTGACTCACCTAAAGTCATTATAATGACCCTTAGGTTTTGGAATTAAGGCACTAGCCAAAAGATTTGGAAACCACTTACTTTTCAAGACTATGTACTTTAAGCAAAATACTTTCACTCTTAAGAATCCAAACTCCACTAAGGCAATGGATTATACAACTTACAATTTAAACATCAAAGTACAATCAAGGAAGTACATAGAACAAATTCTATACTAGGCAATCCAAGTACAACCAAGGAATGGATCATTTAAGGAGTAGGACATACTTTCTTTATCTTAAGGAATCATGCTAGAAGAAGAGATAGTTCACATACCTTTTCGGCTAAAATCCACAAGCTAAGCCGAATCGTGTGCGTGAAGTGTCAACCTATAATGGTCACAACAAGACTATCAACTTCTAGTCTCTAACGTAGAATAATACTAAGTATACGGTCTACAATTCTACGGAAAATCGCAAAGACTTCCTTTGTTTCTACTCACTTTGCCACCTTTTTCAAGGTCGAATACAATAACCAACACGCCACATTTAAGGCTCCAAACAACAATCAAACAAAGGGGATTACACGCCTTACAATACGTGTAAAATTCCGCCCCACAAATCATACGAAGTAGTTCCATATTCTAGCCATTTTCGGCCAACATATAATCAACAACACCAAGTCTTTTCCCATCCTTTTCCAATTCCAAGTTCTAAGGTCTAACATGTTATATAGCCATAAACAACTTCAACAACTACAATTTCCTTCTTTATACAACATGCGACGACTTAAACTAATATTCAACTTGAATTGTAGTCTTAAGGCTAACATGCTAGTTTTCGGATTAGGGTTCCAATAGCCAATATAATTATCAAACTTCATACTAAACATCTCATGCTTGCTAATATCCATAGCTACAACAATAAGTAAAACTTAAATGCTAAAACGACAAAATTTATACCTTTATAAGCCCTTAAAATTTCTAAGATTCAAAGTCGCGCCTTAGCAATTCTTAGTTCCTTTCCTTAGGTTCCAATCCGCTCCAAGCACTCCTTAGAGGCCTATGAAGAATCCATCTTCAAGTTCCAACTTCAAAGTTGAAGAACTCCTTTAGTTTCCGCCTTGCGACTAATACGAAAAAGCCATTTTTCCGAAATCTTTCTATTGAGATATCCTTACAACACTCTTAGGAACCTTGGGTTAAAGTCTTGTGGCTAATGGATCAAAATCACAAAATTTTCTTGTGTGAGCAAGACCAGGCAGAGCTTCTTCTCTTGGCACTAAGTGTTCTAATTTTTCTAAGTGTAAATGAGCTAGTATTGCACTAGTAGTAAGCTTATAAAACACAATGGAGGGCTTGGATTATCACAAATGTGAGGCTAGGATGAATTTCACTTGGATTAAGCCTATGTGGACAAGTTGACAAGTCAACAATGTCATGCTTGCAAGACTTATCTTCCAAGATGGTCAATGACCATTTTACCCTCCCTCTAATTCGACCAAGACCATAAGTGGGGGTTCCACGTGTCGCCCTCTCATTCGTCCATAAAATTCTGTAACCCTCGTGGGCCCCACAAAAATGTAAAATTCCTCGGGTGGGCCTCACGTGACCAAATCCGTAAAAATAAATTTCCATAATGTTAACAAGTTCCATATTCCTCAAATAATGCATTTTGAGAATCCAATTCTCAACAACGAACATTTTTCCTTACCGACGTTCGGAAGATTTTCCGTCGGAAAAACAATTCTTCCTTTCGTATCAATTTCCAAGTCTTGTTTCCTTTCGTACATTCTCTTTTACATGTCCTGGAATTACGGGGTGTAACACACTTCTTGCCTTCGCAGTGAGAGAGGCGAGATAGATTTTTGATGTTGGCGAGCAGGCGGGTGATCGTCGAGTACAATGTAGAGTTTGACTCATTGGCCCGGTATGTCCCCGCTTTAGTGGCAGACATGGAGGATAGAGTGCACCGTTATGTCACCGGACTCGATGATTATTTAGCGGAGGGGTACACATGAGTAGCTCTTCAGCCGGGCATGGACATTGCCGCGTCCGAACTATCTTGCGTGACCGGAAACGTAAGTCGACGGAATAACCAAGATCAGCAGAAGAGGGCCAGGACGCCAGGGTCCTCTGGTGACCTTCGAGGCAGGCAGCCTCAGCAGCAGACTAGTTATGCGCCTCCGCCAGTATGGAGTGCCCCACCACACTCTTCAGGACATTCGGGAGATTCAGGAGCAGGTCAGGGCTCCAAGGTTTCAAGTTTTTGGGGAAACAAGGATGTTAGTCAGATGGGACCACCCCTACCTCGTTGTGGCCATTGTGGTAGGCTCCATGATGGGGAGTGTCGTGCTAGTATGGAGTTTGTTTTACATGCGGCCAACAGGGCCATTTTGCGAGAAATTGTGCAACCAAAGGTAGCGCGGATGTAGAGACTCAACGCCGGGATCGATGGTAGTTCATCTCCTCCTTTTGTGCGCCGTGCAGGGAAGGAACATGATTAGAACGACAAAGGGAAAGTGAAGCAATAGTTACAGGTATATTCTTAACCCTCTAGATACTAGTATGCATTGATGTTATGGTGATGTGTTAAGTGCTATGTTCGGATAGCTTTGTGTTAAAATGTGATTTAGAAGCCTGATTAGTGAAAAGGGTAAGTCTGGGGATGAGAAAATTTTGAACCTTAGAATTTATAACAATTGAAACCTAGATGTAAGGCCATCTTGGGTAAAAGATTGACGGTTGGTCTTTGTTGAAGTGCTTGGTATGCGTGAAATACATTGTGGGATAATTCCATAGGTAGTGGGAGATGGAAGTGGTAGCCTTCATGACGTGGATTAGTAAGATGACCAAGTTTGGAGATAGTGACTCCAAGGTTGGGGAAACTGAAGCGACGACTGAATTGTGGTATGTATAAAAGAAAGAGTTCAGGTATACGAGGAGGGTACGACGAGTAAGGAGAGAAGTGAACGTGTGTTAAGAGAATGGAAGCGATCTTTTTTTTTTTGTGAAGTAAGGATATGAGGAGAGTATCCTTTAGACCAGGGGTGGAGAAAATAGTGATGTTATGCACGTTGGGGGTGATTTCCTCGTTGGCATGGATTGGAGTTTTGCACATGAGTTGTATTATGTCCATGGGAAGCATAATTGATTTTGTGGGTATAGTAGTGAAGACTATACCGGCGCATGCGTGTTGGAGACTTAGGAGGAACATTCGGGACGAATGTTTCTAAGGGGGGAAGAATGTTACACCCCGTAAATTCAAGAAGATAAGATAAGTTGACAAACTTGTGTTGGACGGATTTTGAGTCTACCTTGGAGTGTTGCACCCCAGTTGTTAAGAATTGATAGGTGTTTAAAAATCCTAGTGTGTAGTCCGTTAAATCTAGTCCCCAACGCAACAAACCGCTCGTCGATAGGACATCGGAGTCGAAAGTTATGAAAGTTACAAGTTCGGTCTTGTGATCGGTAGCGAGTAGTTTCGTTCGGGGTCATAAGCGCGCGATCTGGAGCGGCGCATGGCGCCGGTTATCTTGAGGGTTGAGATGCAGCGCCTTGGCCGAATGCAGGCGGGCCGGAATGCGAGCGGCGCCGGAATGCAGGTAAATATTCTCTTAAGTGGAAGCGCCGCGGCGGTATTTTTCTGCTGTAAAGGGCGAAAAATAGGGGATATTTTGATTAAAGCCTATGGGAGGGTGACAAGTGTCCCTCCCATCCTTTTGACCAGAAAAGGGTCCTATTTTAGGGCCAAGTCTTGAAAGACTTGGCCATTTCATCTTGGAAACCCTCCTAAGAACTCCTCTCCCTTTCTCTCTAGTTTGTGAAGAAAACCTAGCCTAAGGGGAAAATTGTTGGAGCGGCGGCAAGAAGGCAAAGTGTTGGTAAACTTGTGGGAAGCGCGGGTGGACGAGTTTGACGGAAATGAAATGGAAGAAAGGGGCATTTGTGGGCTATTCCAAAAGGTAAAAGTTTCCCCCTTCTCTTGGATATAAGTTCTAATACTTGTTATAGTTGATTTAGACCACGTGAAGCATGTATTAGAGATTGGTAATGTCACGACCCTTTCCGGGGCCCGTGACTGGTGCCTTACCCGGGCACCCAAGTAGTCATACATCAGAGAAATCAACGGAAAATAAAACAACCAAGATATGAAACAGTATAAATTGAGACACAGCTATCTGAAGCAAAGTTGCCTTTCGGCAATACATATATAATTACCCAAAATGAACAGTTACATCCCAACCTTACAACAGGTCTACAAACCTCTAAGAGTTTTAAAACAACAATGGCGGAACAGGGCCCCGCCATACCCCTGAATGCAAATATCTACAACGACAGGGGACCATACCAAAATGCTAAGCCTCCGGAGAAACGGAGCTTTTCCGACGCTGAAACGGTGATCCTAAGAACGGGGATCAACAGTAGGAGTACCTTTACCTGCGGCATGAACGCAGGCCGAAGGAGTCGTGACAACAGTACCAAGTATGTGGCGAAAATCACGTAAATGAAATCATAGTAGTCTATATAAAGCAGGAGACATGTATGATAACCAAAACTACAGTTCACAATAAATAAATAGTCATGTCAAGTCAGGGACTCACGCCCTCAAAGTCATCATAAAACCGTACGGGGTAAGTACGAGGGCATAGCCGACTACTAAAAACCCCCAGTACAACAAGGACGTAAACTGTATCATGAGATCTGTCTAGACCGTCACATGATCAAAGGCGGCCACTCGCCGCGATATCTAATGTGCGCGTCTAGCCTCGAACTTTCCGTAGCTCGCGTGGGCCATTCTAATGGCCCGCGTGAGGTATTCCGCATCGAGGTAGCTACTCCCGGCGTCACGGACTCGCGTCGCACGTGGCCATAAAGACCGCATGACCACAAGTCGCACACTAACTGGAACTCCGTAGCTCGCATAGGCCATACTGCACTGCATAAGGTATTCTCGAATCATAGGTCACTAGACGCTTTGAGTCTACCCGCGTGGAGGCGACAACCTCGGAGTTATGAGTGATATGATATCAACATAACCGCTTATCGCTAAACAACATAAGCACAACAAGGGATAACCCCTTTACACAAACATCACAAGACACTAACTCACGTAGCACCCTAACATGCTTACTTATCAAGTCAACAAGAACGTATTACAAGATTATCACAAATCAATACAATCAAGTTATTCACACAAGGTACTTTCTACATTATGATAATAAGTTCGGGTTTTTAGCCCCAAAGTACTTCATGTATTACTCTTTTAAAAGATCCGTTTCTTTCACAAAAGTCATACAATACCCGTAGTATAAAAATAGAGTAATTTTCTTTTGAAGTAAGTCAAAACCACTTCTCTTTGTAAAATCAAGTAACAACATTCTTTTCCTAACGTTCAAGTTTGCCTAGTTTCAATTACTCAAGTTTCTCATTTTCGAAAGGTTTCGTAGTTCATAGCTTTAATCCTTTAAAACAATTTTGAGAAACATATACCCTAAGTGTGAGTAGGTTATTATTATTCGTAACAATCTTATTACAGCAACCATGATCTAGTAGTATCATTTTGTCTCATCTTAGCTCTATGCGGATGTAAGTTTCTCTTGGTTTTAATAATACTTATTAGTCACAATATTTCCCTTTATTAAGTACTTTGTGTTTTGTTCGACATTTATTCTGGTTGGTAAAACATCATTCCTTTTGAAAACCAAAAATACTATTTACTCACGAATGAGGTTTCACACTTTTTAACAAAATTCATATTAGTACAATAAGTCAAGTCTCTTATTTCCTTAAATCAATAAATCGTCCTTTTTATCACTCTTAAGCCGTTATACCTAACTTCCCACAAAGCTAGTATAACTCTTAAGCTTTTAAAACCAAGTGTTACTCTTCTTTCAAAAAGGTTTCTTAATTCTTTTGAACTACTTCAGATTCTTTTTATTCAGGCTTAAGTCAGAAGACATTGCCGTAGTTATTATTCAGGCTTAAGTCCGAAGATATTGCCGATAATTATTATTCAGGCTTAAGTCCGAAGACATTGCCGTAATTATTATTCAGGCTTAAGTCCAAGACATTGCGTAATTATTATTCGCTTAACACGTCGTCTACCGTACTATATACATATTTATTTAAAATATCATGCTCAAGAGTATAGGAAGAATCACATACCTTCTCGCGAAAACCACCGCGAGTTGAATATGTCGCGCAGAGTATCGACTATATCGATCAAATCGTCTATCAACGTCTAGACCAGATCTTGTATAAAGCTCTAAACAGAGGGTTCGCTATTCTACGAACATTTGGGCAGCACTTCCCGACCCGGTGAGCTACTCAAGTCTACTGTGAAAACAGTCCTATGTAAGTACATTTCTATTATTCTTCTTTTAAGCCCGTCTACTGTGATACAGATTCAATTTTATTCTGCAATATCCTTCTAAGTATTAATACTTATTCCTATACTTCTACGGTATATATATTCTAATTACAAAGGAGGATAAGGTTAATTACCTCAGTAAGCCCAATAATATCCTAGATAAAAGTCGCTTTGAGCAAGGTTTAGCTCCTAAGTTGTGCGCTCCGGTAGCTCCAAGAAAACCCTAGAAGTTCTTCACAACTTCTACTAAGGACTAAGGGATTTGGGCTAGGGTAATTTGGGCATTATAACAATACTAGAAGACAACTTTTCTACCAAGGGAGGGGGGTAGGGTTCGGCTCGGCTAGGGGGGGGGAAGGGGTTGCCTCGGCCAAGGGCCACTTAGGCTAGAGGAGAGGGTGTTTGGACGAAAACTTAACAAGAGAAGGGAGGGAATTTCAAGACTTGGAAAGCTTGTTTGTGGATGAAGAACTCTTCATCTTAAGGGGGTATTTATAGGTCAAGACATGGCCAACCAAGGGCCAAGATGGTGCCAAGTGCAAGGCAAGTGTAGGGTGAGGATTGAGGCACGTGTCCTTGGCCAACTTGCCCACACAATATCCTACCAACTACTTGACAAAAATTGTCATCCAATTGGCCTCAATCTGCGTGTAACATCCGTGATGAGAGGGTGACAAGTGTCGCCTCTCGTTGGTCCAAAATTTTTCGTCTCTCGGAAAAATTCGCAAAAATTAGAAATGACATAGCGGAATTTATCCTACGCGAGTTGTGTAAAGCGTTTAGTCGAAACGACTCTGTCGGGTGTTGTGCACAAAGTGAAATCGTCGAGCCAACTAGGGAAGTGACACGTGTCGCCCTCCTATACGTCCAAAATATTTCAACTTCCGAAAATGTCCACAATGGCCAAAATCTTGAAAACAAAGTGGGCCCCACAAAACCGTAAATTTCCCCCGCGGGCCCCACGTGACCATTTCCGAAAATAAAATTCCAAAATTCTCTAATATTCCAAGAAGTCCGAATACCAAATCTGGGAATCCAATTCCCATTAACGAACCTTTTTCCTTCACAAAAACCGGAAACTTTTCCGTGGAAAAATCACCTCTTACTTCCTTTCCAATTTCAATGTCGTATTCTCGTACGTACGTCCTCGCATACATACCCTGGAACTACGGGATATAACATTCTCCCCTCCTTAGAAACATTCGTCCCGAATGTTCCTTCTAGGTCTCAAAACAGACAGGCGACAGTGTAGTCCTTACTGCTATACTTACGGAAACAACCATGTCACACCTGGCCACAACACAACAAGCGCACATACTTATCTCAAAGTCCACGAGGAATCACCTCAATCCCAAAAGCTCCTTCTCGAGGTCTAAAAAGATACTCCCTTCGCACCTACTCTTTACAAACGAAATAATCACACCTATGCCTGTAATACATGTTCGCTTCTTCCCTTACTCGTCGTACCCTTCTCGTACACTCGAACTCTTTCTCATAACTTACCATGTTTCTGCATCGCTTCCACCGACTGATGCGCCAATAACCTCTTACGGATAGGCTCCACCCTATCCACGCCCTGCTGAACAAGTACAAACCAACAATCTGCACCTTGCTTACATCGAATCAGTCGATCAGAAATCTTACACTAGCGCTTATAAAAAGGCTCCAAACGGTGACACCCGAATACTGAAATGGTAGCTATAATATATACTCAACAAGAGCGAAGAGTCCTTACAACTACTCCGAAATCCAAACACTTGCAGGGTGAATGCGACACCGAGATTCACGAGTTCCTAACCTTGCACAGTAACTTTTCGGAAAAAGCAGTAGTAACTTGGACTCCACATCGGCCATAAGGTGAAGGTAGGCACCGTGCAGCCTTACAACCTTCCCGAAATAATCATCTCGCAACTTACTACCGAGTACACGTTTGACTAAAAGATAAGGCGGTGACCTCATCGGCGACTATTGGTCGAACATATCCACGAACTCGTACAATGGTTAACTAAACGGGCCTAACACCTCGTGACCACACAACCTGCAAAGCGGGACCACATGGCCGACCCATCACAAGCGGGCGTGGTCGACCCGACCTCAACCCGACACGGAAGCGCGCAAAACACTAGCTCCACTTTTGTCACTTTATCGCGAGTCCCACTCAGGACCCGACAAATGGTACCGGTGCTTACGATCCCATACACAATGGACGTGCCATACGGAGAGCCACGGTTGGTGCATTCCCGGTAGAGGCTCGTGTAACGACCGTTCGGGGCGTTCTTCGTGCCTTATCCGGGCACCCTAGTGATACAATCATCGAGAAAACCAGCGGAAAATAAAACTTAAACAAGAAAGCAGATATATGAACATAAAGCAGCCAACCCAACGGTTACCTTCCAATAACATAATAAATACAACTCTTTCAAAAGCGAGCAGTTTAATCCCTTTACAAACCACGCCCACAGTGATACTACGGACCTCTAAGATTTACAACAACTATGACGGGACGGGGCCGCCATACCACGAATGTACAAGAACCTACAACTCGAGAACACATACAAAAGATAAGCCTCGGAGAAAGCGGAGCTTCCCAGCAATCGAGATCCTAAGAGCGAGGATCCACGACCGATGTACCTCTACTGCGGCATGAACGCGGCCCGAAGGAGGTCGATGCAACAGTACCAAGTATGTGAATCAGTAAAAATCGTAATGAAATCATACTAGTCTATATAAAGCGGGAGACATGTATGATAACAAACTACGATTCACAACATAAAAGCGATCATGTCGATCGGGGACTCACGCCTCAAGTCATCACTCAATATAACTATGGGTCTTACGCCCACAACATCAATCATGTTCGCATCATGGCGCGTGCCCCGGAGTCTGCATCGGTGTAGACATGTCCATGATGCAACAATAATACCAATGCCCGGCCACGTGCCCGGAATTCTACCTCGGTGTAGACACGTCCATGTGACATCAACAATAATATCTTTGGGTGATCAACCTGCGCGTAGCCACGTGCCCCGAATTCTACCTCGGTGTAGACATGTCCATGTAACCACAATAACAATATATCGGGTAATCAACCCGGCCGCATGCCCCCGGAATACTGCATCGGTGTAGACATGTCCATGTGACATCAACACCAAGACAATAATCAAAATGGAAACATACGTGGAATTCTCCATCACCGCCAAAGACGCGTCAAGTAAGTTCTCGACAAGTCGACCGCCTATCGAGAGGCGGTAACGTAAATACCACACTTGCACAACAAAGGCTATCATCACAAGCATAGGCAAGTTTCACAACAACAAGCATAGGCAAGTTTCACAACAACAAGCATAGGCAAGTTTCACACAACTCAAAGTACTTTCATTTTATGCCAAAGTCCGGGTTTTTAACCCCAAAGTACTACATACGTTAAGTTCTTTTAAAAGAGATCCATTACTTTTATAAAAGTCACCCTATACCCATAGTATTAGAATGACCAACCCACATTCCTTTTCAAAATCAAGTAACAACATTCTTTTCCTAAGTTCGGTTTACTAGTTTCAATTACTCAAGCTTCTCATTTTCAAATGCTCAAGTCACTTATTTTAGAAAGGTTTCATAACTCATAGTCTTAATCTCTTTTAAAACAATTGAGTAACATATGTCATATATGTGAGTAGTTTATTCTTTGTTTATAACGATCTTATTACAACAGCCATGATCTAGAAAATGTAATATCATTTTGTCTCATCTTAGCTTCTATGCAGATGGAGGTTTCTCGATTTTAATACAACACATCATTATTCAATACATTTTCCTTTATTAATCTTTGCAATGGTGCTGTCGATACACATTACGATTCGAAATCGATAAAACATTATCCCTTTAGAAACCAAGTACTCATTACTCACGAATGAGGTTTCACACAAACATCCACATTAAAACAAATAAGTTAAGTCTCTTATCTTATAAGATCAAGTCTCTTAACTTCTAACATCAGTAAACCATTTTCACTACGTAAGGTCGTTATAACTAACTTCCCATAAAGCTATTATAACACCCTATGTTTTAAACCAACCAAATCACTTAGCACGTATGCGTCTACCGTACTACATAGTTCACAACAATCATGCTAGAAAAGATAGGAAGAGGTTCACATACCTCGACGATTTATCGACAATAAGCAAAAGCGCTCCAAGTACTTCACGTCGGCTACTCCTAAGCCAAGTAGATCACGCCACACGTAGTACTCCACTCCTAAAATGGTCATGGTACTCTATCAAACCTTTCTTATCATTGAAGACTTATACAAATAAAAAGCCCTCAAAATCTACGGAAATTTCGCAGTGACTTCCCGCTTATACTCACTTTTCCATCTTTTACCAAGGCGAATAACCGTAATATATATACCATATATATATATAAGGCGTAATAATTAAACAACATAAAGAAGGGGATTACACGCCCAACGGTAGCGGTTTACTATCACGCCTCCATAACAACAATAAGTAAAAGAAGGGATTACGCGCCAACCGTGCGCGGTTTACTATCACGCCTTCATAACAATACAATAATTAAAAGGGGATCACACGCCCAAACGAACGCGATTGAAAAATCTTCCCTTAGAAATGTAAATACATCCAATGTAAATACGGTCCAAAGTAAATACGGTCCAAAGTAAATCTGATCCTTAAGTTGGGGTCCTTGGCCAACTTTGTCCATTTACTTATCCAATTTACTCATTAGTCATCCAACTTATATTTCCATTCTTAATATAAGTTATAGTTACTTTTTATTAGCTTAGCAAGTAAGATACGTTTTACCATTTTAATGGCAAACGGCCAATCCTTTCTTTTAACAAGTTAACAAGATCCAACTCTTCCAAACTTACTCCATATATTATATAACCCATAATATACTTATAATATATGTATAACAACGATTCACAAAGAGGTTTAAGTTCCACTACCTCAAATAGCCCAAAAATATCCAAGTTCTTAAAGTCGCTCCAAGCAAGTCTTAGCTCCAAATCTTTACGTTCCAATCGCTACAAGCAACCCATGAAGCTCTAACCAACTTCTCTTCAAGATTCAACTCCAAAGTGAAGAACACTTAGGGTTTCAAGATGACAACTTTCGGCCAAGGCATCCCTTCAAGGCTAGGGGTGTGAAATCTTTTCCAACTCTTGGTACACAATCTTCCTAACACCTTAGGAAGAACACTTGAGAGTTTAAGAATTGTTGGACAAATTTTGCTCAAGAAATGGGGCAAACCGAGAGCTCTAGGTCAAGGGAGAAGGAGGGTTTTCAAGTCTTCAAATCTCGAAGTGTGGAAGAGTTCATCAACTCAGGGTGCATAGATAGGACAACCAAGGGATAGGATGAAGGCAAGTGTGTGGTTGAGATTGGGGACAAGTGTGGGTGGGACCCACAAGCCACTTGTCCACACAAAATATCTAGCAAGACTTGGCCACTTGTCTTGCCACTGTCTAGCTAATTTCGGCCAAGGGCCACCTAGGGTGACACGTGTCGCCTCCACTGCTCCAAAATATTTCATCTCCGAAAATATCCATAATGGCCAAAATCTCAAAAACTAAGCGGGCCCCAAACCGTAAATTTCACCGTGGGCCCACGTGACCATTTCCTAAATAAAATTCCATAATTCTCAAATATTCTAAGAAGTCCGAATACCAAATCTGGGAATCCAATTCCCATTAACGGACCTTTTTCTTCACAAAACCGGAAACTTTTAGTCGAAAAATCACATCTTTCTTTCTTTCCAAAATTTCTGTCGTAATCTCGCACGTACATCCTCACCTATATAACCTGGAACTAAGGGGTATAACATTCTTCCCCACTTAGAAACATTCGTCCCGAATGTTCATTCTAAGTCTCCAAACGTACTTGTGTCGGTATCGTCTTCACTACTAGACTTACAAAACCGCTCATGCCACCAATGGCCAGAATATAACATGTGCGCAAAACTCAAATCCAAGCCAACGAGGAATCATTTCTAATCTTACAACAACTCCCACTAGCTTCAATTTACTCTAAGGCCATTCCCGGCCTTCACGATCCGATTCTGGTTGAACGCATCCACGAACTCGTACGATGGTTACCTAAACTTGGGCCTAGCACCCTCGTGACCCTACCACTGGCGGGACCACCTCGAACGACCCAGCTCAATATGGGCTGCGGGTTGACCGCAAATGGCCCTCAACCCGACCCTAAACGCGCCAACTCTTGTTCCGATCCGGAACAATCTTACTAATTCACGTCATGAAAGCTACCACTTCCATCTCACACTACCCATGTAATTATCCCACAATATTTCCCCGCATACCAAGTACATCGGCAAAGACCAACCGTAAAATCACCCACTCAAGACGGCCTCGCCTCTAAGGTCTCCACGTATAAAACTCTAAGGTTCACACTTTCCATGCCCCCACACTTATCCTTCCAACTAACCATGTTTTCTAACTTACAAACAACACAACACTATCCGTACATAGCACAATAATAAGATCATCATATCGCGCAAACCAAACTCTAGAGGGTTAAGGATATACACGAAGCTACCGCTCCACTCTAATCATAGGCACGCCTGCCTGCATAGCTATGAAAGCGATGAACCAGCCATTGATCCGGTATGCTGAGTCGTAACATCCGTGCTACCGCCGGTGGACAGTTCCTCGCAAAATGGCCTGCTGCCGCAAAATAACAAGCTCACTGGCACCGACACTCCCGAAATGCGGTCTACCACATCGACCACACCGAGGTAGGGGTGACGCATCTGCCAACACCTTACTTCCAGAAACTCGAACCGCGAGCCACGACGCTCCGAATACTCTGAAGGTTGTGGAGGACCACTCTGCTTGGCGGAGGTACAAAACTAGTATCTTTCTTGAGGCGGTCCGCCTCGAAAGTCACAAAGGACCACTGTTGTTCGGCCTCTTCTGCGATCTTGGTCATTCCGTCGACCTCTCCGTGCCTCGCATCCCGGTCGTGAGCTGCGTGCGGGCAATGTCCATGCCGTGAAGAGCTACTCCTGAACATGCCTCGACATGTAATCATCGAGCCACTGTAACATATCGGTGCACTCGATCCTCCATACTAGCTACATTGGGGCGTCTGCCAATGAGTCGAACTCACATTGTACTCGAACCGTGCGCGCTCTGTCTAAGCATCAAAAATCTGCCGGCCGTGCCCTCTCATCTGCGGAGGCAAGAAGTGCGTGAGCGCCCGAAAACTCATCCCATCTGCTGGAGTGCATGCTCTCCCGGAAAGCTCCGTGAATCAAACCAATCGATTGCGGTATCACGCGGCCGATCGCGAACCAAAGGTCACAGACTCGGTCTCTGAAGCCTTGATCACCGCGTGATCGTCAGAATCGCCGGATGAACTCCTGCGGATCATCCTCGAGCCTCGACCCGTAAAACTCTGGCGGGCTCTGACTCGGAAAGTCCGTAGCCTCAAACTATCTGCTCGGGGGTGAACCACTGGTGCTACTGGAACTGGAACTGCTGCGTCCAGCCTATCCTCATATCTGGCCACGACCACGGCGGCAATCGCCATCTCGCTTATAACCCATCTCCTGCGCCTCGGTGTGGGGTGGAGGCTCGGTGCTGCGGTCTCGGCGGCCATTCTTTGCGGCTCTAACCTCTTTGAAATTTGGCGGCGTCCTGAAACCCGCCCGTCAAGCCTGACCTCAGTCTTATGCGGGCTGCGCCTCGTACTCCTCTGTATCTCACTAGCGGTTCCCTGTTTGTCTTGCCGCCCGTGGCTCTGGTTGCCTTGGCGGAGGCATAAGCGGTAAAAGCGAGATACGTCGGAGGGTCCAACTTACAACACACCTCTCAGGCACGATCTCAGAATGAGAAGAATGAAACCAATCCTAAATGTCATGCAGCCTCCTGATTATAGATGTGGTGCACAACACATCGATAATCAAGACTCTACTAGACACGGTCTGTAGACACTTTCCGAGGATTAACCTGGCTCTGATACCACTTTTGTAACGACCCGTTCCGGGGCCCGTTACTGGTGCCTTATCCCGGGCACCCTAGTGATACAATCATCAGAGAAAACCAGCGGAAAATAAAACATAAACAAGAAACAGATATATGAACATACAACAGGCCACCCAGCGGTTACCTTCCAATAACATAATAAATACAACTCTTTCAAAGCGAGCAGTTTAATCCCTTTTACAAACCACACTTGCGCGGTACTCTACAGACCTGCAAGATTTACAACAACTATGACGGGCGGGGCCGCCATACCACAGATGTACAAGAACCTACAACTCGGGGAACACATGCAAAAGATAAGCCTCGGAGAAAGCGGAGCTTCCCAAACGCTTAAGCGAGATCCTAGAGCGAGGATCCACGGCCGATGTACCTCTACTGCGGCATGAGCGCGGCCCGAAGGAGGTCGATGCAACAGTACCAAGTATGTGGCGTAAAAATGCAGAATGAAATCATACTAGTCTATATAAAGCGGGAGACATGTATGATAACCAAACTACTGATTCACAACATAAAAGCGATCATGTCGATCGGGGACTCGCGCCTCAAGTCATCACTCAAATATAACTATGGGTCTTACGCCCACAACATCAATCATGTTCGCATCACGGCGCGTGCCGGAATTGCGCCGGTGTAGACATGTCCATGATGCAACAATAATACCAATGCCCATGGCGTGCCGGAATTCTACCTCGGTGTGAACGCGTCCGTGTGACATCAACAATAATATCTTGGGTGATCAACCTGCGCGTAGGCCACGTGCCGGAATTCTACCTCGGTGTAGACATGTCCATGTAACCACAATAACAATATATCGGGTAATCAACGGCCGCGTGGCCGCATGCCGGAATCTGCGTCGGTGTAGACATGTCCATGTGACATCAACAACAAGACAATAATCAAAATGGAAACATGCGTGGAATTCTCCATCACGCTAGCACGTCCAAGTAAGTTCTCGACAAGTCGAGGCCTCTATCGAGACGCGGTAACACGAAATACCACACTTGCACAAAGGCTATCATCACAAGCATAGGCAAGTTTCACAACAACAAGCATAGGCAAGTTTCACAACAACAAGCATAGGCAAGTTTCACACAACTCAAAGTACTTTCATTTTATGCCAAAGTCGGGTTTTAACCCCAAAGTACTACATACGTTAAGTTCTTTTAAAGAGATCCATTACTTTTATAAAAGTCACCTATACCCATAGTATTAGAATGACCAACCCACATTCCTTTTCAAAATCAAGTAACAACATTCTTTTCCTAAGTTCCAGTTTGCCTAGTTTCAATTACTCAAGCTTCTCATTTTCAAATGCTCAAGTCACTTATTTTAGAAAGGTTTCATAACTCATAGTCTTAATCTCTTTTAAAACAATTTAGTAACATATGTCATATATGTGAGTAGTTTATTCTTTGTTTATAACGATCTTATTACAAAGACCGTGATCTAGAAAATGTAATATCATTTTGTCTCATCTTAGCTTCTATGCGGATGGAGGTTTCTGCGATTTTAATACAACACATCATTATTCAATACATTTTCCTTTATTAACGCTGCAATGGTGCTGTCGATACACATTACGATTCCCGAAATCGATGAAACATTATCCCTGTAAAAAACCAAGTACTCATTACTCACGAATGAGGTTTCACACAAACATCCACATTAAAACAAATAAGTTAAGTCTCTTATCTTATAAGATCAAGTCTTTTAACTTCTAACATCAGTAAACCATTTTCACTACATAAGGTCGTTATAACTAACTTCCCATAAAGCTATTATAACACCTATGTTTTAAACCAACCAAATCACTTAGCACGTATGCGTCTACGTACTACATAGTTCACAACAATCATGCTAGAAAAGATAGGAAGAGGTTCACATACCTCGCGACGATTTATCGACAATAAGCAAAAGCGCTCAAGTACTTGACGTCGGCTACTCTTAAGCCAAGTAGATCACGCCACGTAGTACTCCACTCCTAAAATGGTCATGGTACTCTATCAAACCTTTCTTATCATTGAAGACTTATACCAATAAAAAGCCCTCAAAATCTACGGAAATTTCTAAGTGACTTCCCGCTTATACTCACTTTTCCATCTTTTACCAAGGCGAATAACCGTAATATATATACCATATATATATATATAAGGCGTAATAATTAAACAACATAAAGAAGGGGATTACGCCCAAACGGTAGCGGTTTACTATCACGCCTCCATAACAACAATAAGTAAAAGAAGGGGATTACGCGCCGGCCGTGCGCGGTTTACTATCACGCCTTCATAATGATACAATAATTAAAAGGGGATCACGCCCAAACGGACGCGATTGAAAAATCTTCCCTTAGAAATGTAAATACAATCAATGTAAATCTGATCCAAAGTAAATACGGTCCAAAGTAAATCTGATCCTTAAGTTGGGGTCCTTGGACAACTTTGTCCATTTTACTTATCCAATTTACTCATTAGTCATCCAACTTATATTTCCATTCTTAATATAAGTTATAGTTACTTTGTTATTATCTTCTTAGCAAGTAAGATACGTTTGTACCATTTTAATGGCAAACGGCCAATCCTTTCTTTTAACAAGTTAACAAGATCCAACTCTTCCAAACTTACTCCATATATTATATAACCCATAATATACTTATAATATATGTATAACAACCAATTCACAAAGAGGTTTAAGTTCCACTACCTCAAATAGCCCAAAAATATCCAAGTTCTTAAAGTCGCTCCAAGCAAGTCTTAGCTCCAAATCTTTACGTTCCAATCGCTACAAGCAACCCATGAAGCTCCTAACCAACTTCTCTTCAAGATTCAACTCCAAAAAGTGAAGAACACTTAGGGTTTCAAGATGACTTTCGGCCAGGCATCCCTTCAAGGCTAGGGGTGTGAAATCTTTTCCAACTCTTGGTACACAATCTTCCTAACACCTTAGGGAAGAACACTTGAGAGTTTAAGAATTGTTGGACAAATTTTGCTCAAGAAATGGGGGCAAACAGAGCTCTAGGTCAAGGGAGAAGGGAGGGTTTTCAAGTCTTCAAATGTCTAAGTGTGGAAGATTTCATCAACTAAGGGTGCATATATAGGACAACCAAGGGATAGGATGAAGGCAAGTGTGTGGTTGAGATTGGGGACAAGTGTGGGTGGGACCCACAAGCCACTTGTCCACACAAAATATCTAGCAAGACTTGGCCACTTGTCTTGCCACTTGTCAGCTAATTTCGGCCAAGGGCCACCTAGGGGGTGACACGTGTCGCCTCCTACTGCCCAAAATATTTCATCTCCGAAAATATCCATAATGGCCAAAATCTCAAAAACTAAGCGGGCCCACAAAACCAGTAAATTTCACCGTGGGCCCAGCGTGACCATTCCTAAATAAAATTCCATAATTCTCAAATATTCTAAGAAGTCCGAATACCAAATCTGGGAATCCAATTCCCATTAACGAACCTTTTTCTTCACAAAAATCGGAAACTTTTCCGTCGAAAAATCACATCTTTCTTTCTTTCCAAAATTTCTGTCGTAATCTCGCACGTACATCCTCACCTATATACCCTGGAACTACGGGGTATAACACTCTGGCCTCTTTATACGCTCAGCCCCCCGAAGGGACAATCTTACTAATCACGTTACGAAAACCTAGCGGTCTTCTAAGCTCACTACCCTCTTTCATTTCACAATACCCAGGGATTTCCCACAAAAATATCTCACGAATACTATGCACCTCGATAAGGGTCAAATACGAAATAATTCTTTTACCAAAGATGGCCTCGCCTCCAAGGTCTCTACGTATAATATTCTAAGGCTCCCACTTTCTCTATCCCCCAATCTTACCCGGTTAACTAAAAATAATTCTAATCACACTAACACCATGCTAACCGAAAACAATACTTAATATATATTCGCATCTTACTACACATATAAATCTCTAAAGGTTTAAGGATATACCTGTATCTGCGCGGCACTTCCCCTAGGTCGTTCTAATCAATCCCGCCCTGTTGGGCGCATAGCTGGGAAAGGTGATGAACTATCCACTGATCCCGGAGGCTGAGTCCCTACATCCCCGCCTACTCTGGTTGGGCAATTCCTCGCAAAATGGCCCTGCTGGCCGCAAACATAACAAGCTGTCGCAGAAGCACGACACTCCCCACGATGACATCGACCACAACGGCCACACCGAGGTGGGGGTGGCCTTCTCTGGCTAACACCCCCTCCTCTCCGAACCACTGCGTCACAATCGATGGTAGGTGAGTCCTCCTAATTTCCTCCTTCCTCATAGAACATTCCTTTGTCATATGGCCCTGACGGCCGCAAGAAAAACAAGCACCAGTAAAAAGACGGCAGTTCCCGGGATGGCGCTGCCATGCGTGAACACCGAGGAAAAAGCCCAGCTGTGAGGACACTCTGCACTGGCGGAGGCGCATGTCTAATCTGCTGTTGAGGCGGTTCGCCTTGAGAGTTACCAAATGATCCTGCCAATCGGGCCCTCTTCTGCTGCTCTCGGTTACTCTGTCGATCTCTACATCTCTCAGCCCGCTGCACATAATCCTGAACGCAAGCCTGGCCCATTCCTGACTGACGGGCTACTTCTTCACAACCCTTCTTAAGATAATCATCCATATCCTTGGTATACCGGTACATAAAATACTCCCTGGCTGCCAAATCCCTTGCTAATGTAACGGCGTCTCCTTCAATCCATATTTTCTGCTCCAAGTCGTGGGGCGAAGGTCCGGATGTCATGGCGCGATGAGGCTGCCATTGTGCCCAAACTCTGCTGCTGGTGGCAACGTCTCAGAATTCCCCGCATGAATCATCACACCAGGTGATGATTGGGCCTGTGGCCTTCTAAATCTCTGTACACTACTCGCAGCTCCTTGTGCCTTGCCTCTGGGCGAGTTACTGGCGTGGAGGCATAACTGGTAAAGGAAAGGAATACGTTAGAGGGGTCAAACTTATAACACATCTCTAAAGCACGATCTCAGAGTGAGAAGAATGGAAACCAATCCTAAATATCCTATAGCCTCCTGATTATTGGTGTGGTGCATAACACACAGATAATCAAGACTCTACTAGATACGGTCTGTAGACACTTTCCGAGGATTAACTGCTCTGATACCACTTTTGTCACGACCGTTACGGGGCGTGGTCGTGCCTTACGGGCACCCAAGTAGTCATACATCGAGAAATCACGGAAAATAAAACAACCAAGATATGAAAGCAGTATAAATTGAGACACGGCTATACGAAGCAAACTTGCCTTTCGATACATATATAATTACCCAAAATGAGCGATTACATCCCAACCTTACAACAGTCTACAGACCTCAAGAGTTTTAAAACAACAATGGCGGACGGGGCCCGCCATACCTGAATGCAAATATCTACAACGGCGAGGACCATACCAAAATGCTAAGCCTCGGAGAAAGCGGAGCTTTTCCGACATGAAAGCGGTGATCCTAAGAACGGGGATCAACGGTAGGAGTACCTTTACTGCGGCATGAACGCGGCCCGAAGGAGTCGATAACAGTACCAAGTATGTGGCGAAAATCGTAAATGAAATCATAGTAGTCTATATAAAGCGGGAGACATGTATGATAACCAAAACTACGATTCCTGATAAATAAACGATCGTATCAAGTCGGGGACTCACGCCCTCAAAGTCATCATAAAAGCCGTGCGGGGTAAATG
Organism: Przewalskia tangutica; assembly: GCA_029844215.1. NCBI lineage: Eukaryota > Viridiplantae > Streptophyta > Magnoliopsida > Solanales > Solanaceae > Przewalskia > Przewalskia tangutica. Next base: position 57,616,886 of record CM056726.1, read on the forward strand.
CGAGGCATAGCCGACTACTAAAACCCCGATGCAACAAGGGCGTAAAGCGTATCATGAGATCTGTCTGACCGTCACATGATCAAAGCCGCCACTCGCGCGATGATATCTAATGTGCGCGTCTAGCCACGGAACTTTCCGTAGCTCGCGTGGGCCATTCTAATGGCCCGCGTGAGGTATTCCCGTCGAGGGTAGCTACTCCGGCGGCGTCACGGACTCGCGTCCGCGTGGCCATAAAGACCGCATGACCACAAGGGCCGCACACTAACACGGAACTCCGTAGCTCGCGCATAGGCCATACAGGACTGCGTAAGGTATTCTCGAATCATAGGTCACTAGACGCTTTGAGTCTACCGCGTGGAGGCGGCTTAACCGGAGTTATGAGTGATATGATATCAACATAACCGCTTATCGCTAAACAACATAAGCCTGACAAGGGATAACCCCTTTACACAAACATCACAAGACACTAACTCACGTAGCACTAACATGCTTACTTATCAAGTCAACAAGATCGTATTACAAGATTATCACAAATCAATACAATCAAGTTATTCACACAAGGTACTTTCTACATTATGATAATAAGTTCGGGTTTTTAGCCCCAAAGTACTTCATGTATTACTCTTTTAAAAGATCCGTTTCTTTCACAAAAGTCATCTGATACGTAGTATAAAAATCTGATAATTTTCTTTTGAAGTAAGTCAAAACCACTTCTCTTTGTAAAATCAAGTAACAACATTCTTTTCCTAACGTTCAAGTTTGCCTAGTTTCAATTACTCAAGTTTCTCATTTTGAAAGGTTTAGTAGTTCATAGCTTTAATCCTTTAAAACAATTTTGAGAAACATATACCCTAAGTGTGAGTAGGTTATTATTATTCGTAACAATCTTATTCACAACCATGATCTAGTAGTATCATTTTGTCTCATCTTAGCTCTATGCGGATGTAAGTTTCTCTGGTTTTAATAATACTTATTAGTCACAATATTTCCCTTTATTAGTATTCTTTGTGTTTTGTTCGACATTTATTACGGTTGGTAAAACATCATTCCTTTTGAAAACCAAAATACTATTTACTCATGAATGAGGTTTCACACTTTTAACAAAATTCATATTAGTACAATAAGTCAAGTCTCTTATTTCCTTAAATCAATAAATCGTCCTTTTTATCACTCTTAAGCCGTTATACCTAACTTCCCACAAAGCTAGTATAACTCTTAAGCTTTTAAAACCAAGTGTTACTCTTCTTTCAAAAAGGTTTCTTAATTCTTTTGACCGACTTCAGATTCTTTTTATTCAGGCTTAAGTCAGAAGACATTGCGTAGTTATTATTCAGGCATAAGTCCGAAGACAATGCCGATAATTATTATTCAGGCTTAAGTCCGAAGACATTGCCGTAATTATTATTCAGGCTTAAGTCCGAAGACATTGCCGTCATAATTATTCAGTTAACACGTGCATATCTACCGTACTATATACATATTTATTTAAAATATCATGCTCAAGAGTATAGGAAGAATCACATACCTTCTCGCGAAAACCACCTGCCAAGTTGAATATGTCGCGCGCAGAGTATCGACCTATATCAGTCAAATACATCTATCAACGTCTAGACTGTACTGTATAAAGCTCTAAACAGAGGGTTCGCTATTCTACGAACATTTGGGCAGCACTTCCCTACCCGGTGAGCTACTCAAGTCTCTGTGAAAGCATCACATGTAAATCTGATTCTATTATTCTTCTTTTAAGCCGCCTACTGTGATAACAGTTCAATTTTATTCTGCAATATCCTTCTAAGTATTAATACTTATTCCTATACTTCTACAGTATATATATTCTAATTACAAAAGGAGGATAAGGTTAATTACCTCGGTAAGCCCAATAATATCCTAGATAAAAGTCGCGCCTGAGCAAGGTTTAGCTCCTAAGTTGTGTGCGCTCAGTAGCTCGAAAACCCTAGAAGTTCTTCACAACTTCTACTAAGGACTAAGGGATTTGGGCTAGGGTAATTTGGGCATTATAACAATACTAGAAGACAACTTTTCTACCAAGGGAGGGGGGGTAGGTTTCGGCTAGGCTAGGGGGGGGGGAAGGGGTTGCCTCGGCCAAGGGCCACTTAGGCTAGAGGGGGAGAGGGTGTTTGGACGAAAACTTAACAAGAGAAGGGAGGGAATTTCAAGACTTGGAAAGCTTGTTTGTGGATGAAGAACTCTTCATCTTAAGGGGGTATTTGTAGGTCAAGACATGGCCAACCAAGGGCCAAGATGGTGCCAAGTGCAAGGCAAGTGTAGGGTGAGGATTTAGGCAAGTGTCCTTGGCCAACTTGCACACAAAATATCCTACCAACTACTTGACAAAAATTGTCATCCAATTGGCCTCAATGCCGTGTAACATCCATCAATGAGAGGGTGACAAGTGTCGCCCTCTCGTTGTTCCAAAATGTTTCGTCTCTCGGAAAAATTCGCAAAAATTAGAAATGACATAGCGGAATTTATCCTCGCGAGTTGTGTAAAACGTTTCGTCGAAAAACGACTCTAATCGGGTGTTGTGCACAAAATCGTCCAAGCCAACTAGGGGGGGGGGGAGTGACACGTGTCGCCCTCCTATACGTCCAAAACATTTCAACTTCCAAAAATGTCCACAATGGCCAAAATCTTGAAAACAAAGTGGGCCCCACAAAACCGTAAATTTCCCCATGGGCACGTGACCATTTAAAAATAAAATTCCAAAATTCTCTAATATTCCAAGAAGTCCGAATACCAAATCTGGGAATCCAATTCCCATTAACGAACCTTTTTCCTTCACAAAAACCGGAAACTTTTCCGTGGAAAAATCACCTCTTACTTCTTTTCCAATTTCAATGTCGTATTCTCGTACGTACGTCCTCGCATACATACCCTGGAACTACGGGATATAACAGGTAAGTACTATGGATTTTTGAAGGCTAGAAATCCGAAATTGACATGATTGAGTCATTTGAATTTGAATTACAATTTGGTCGTTACCTAAAGTCGTCGCATGTTATCTACTAGAGGATTGTAGTAGCTTTAATCGATTTCGGCTTGATTACATGTCATACTAAACAACTTGTATTGAAATAGAGATTGAAAGAGAAGTAGTGTTGTTGTAGCCGAGAATTGGATGAGAATTGGTGTTGTTGTACCTCTAATTGCCGAATGTACACTTATATTTTGTGGACTAGTTTTGATGTCAATTGTGGGGCGGAATTTTACACGTCTTGTAGGCGTGTAATCCCCTATTGATAACTACATTGTGGAGCCTTAAATGTGGCGTGTTTGGTTACTGAATTTGGCCTTGAAAAAGGTGGCAAAGTATGTAGAAACAAAGGAAATGTTGTCCAAATTTCCATAGAATAAGGGGCTTTGCAATTAGAGTATTATACGTTAAAGCTAGGAACTAATAGACGTATTATGACCATTATAGGGTGAAGTACTACGAGTAGCATATTCTACTTGGAGGGTGGAAAAGGCTAGCAAGAGTATAGTACTTTGGAACAGTTTGCTAATTGTCGACAATCGTCGCGAGGTATGTGATTCTTCCTATCCTCTTGAGCATGACTATTTGTGAAATATATAGTGCGGTAGACGCACGTGTGTTAAAGGAATTTGATTTCCCTTTTGTGCCTTGACTTGATATGAAGTGTAAAGGGCTTCATTGTGTGGAAAGAGTAGTAAAATCTTATTCGTTAGTAATGGGTACTAGGGTGTTAAATAATAAGCCCTCTTGGTCTCATAAATGTTTATAGTTGTAATTGGTTGGTTTAAAACATAAGGTGTTATAACGGCTTTATGGGAAGTTTGTTATAACAACTTTATGTAGGTAAAGAAATGGTGTGTGGCTTTTTAAAAGATAAGAGACTTGCCTTATAAATGACCTGGTTGGTGTTAAAAAGTTGTGAAACCGCATTTTTGAGAAATGGGTAATTGTGATTTAAAAGGAATAAGTCATATTGATTTCGGAAATGAGAATAAGTATCGAACAAACCATTGCAGCGTTACTAAAGGAAAATGTATTGACCAATTAATTATTATTAAAACCAGTAGAAACCTCCATCTGCATAGAAGCTAAGATAAGACAAAATTGTATTACATTTTCTAGATCATGGCTGCTTTAATAAGAACATTATAACAAGTTTTGATTTTCCTAAATTCCAAAGTAAGAAGCTTGAATTATAAAAGAGATAGACTTGAGAATTTGAAGTGTTTTCGTTTAAAAAGGAAGTCATGGTTTTGTCTTAAGTTGGTCTAAAAATAAGGTATGGAAATTGTTATGGTTTTCTCAAAAAGATAGTTACTCTATTTCTGATACTACGGGTATCGTGTGACTTTGGTGAAAGAAATGGATCTTTTTAAAGAGTTAAAGTACGTAGTACCTTGGGGTTAACACCCAGATTCGTTATAATAAAATGAAAGACTATGAGTACGTTGAGCTTGCCTATGCTTGTTGGGACAGCCTTTGTTGTGCAAGTGTTTGATTTTGTGCTACCGAGCCTCTCGATGGAGGGCCGGCTATCTGGTTGATCGATGGACATACTGACACGTTGGGTGGCCCACGGGTATGCTTCCATTAGGAGTGTTATCTTGTTATTTGTTTGGACATACTGACACGTTGGGTGGCCCACGGGTATGCGTCCACAGTGAGTATTATCTTGTTATTTGTTTGGACATACTGACACGTTGGGTGGCCCACGGGTATGCTTCCACAGTGATTATTATCTTGTTATTTCCTTTGGGCATACCGACACGTTGGATGGTCCACGGGTATGGGCCCACTAGGACGGTTCCAGGGCCATGCTTATACCGAGGTGAGATGCCGGGGCATGCGGCCATTGTGTGGGTTAAATTCCCGGGTTGTACTTGAGTGATGATTTTACGGGCATGAGTCCCTGACTTGACATGACTGCTATATATATTGTGAACTGTAGTTTGGTTATCATACATGTCTCCTGCTTTATATAGACTATTATGATTTCATTTACAGTATTTTTCAGTTTCACATACTTGGTACCTGTTGTACTGACCTCCTTCGGGGGGCTGCGTTCATGCCGCAGGTTGAGGTACATAGCTTGCTGATCCGCACTCTTAGGATCGTTGTTCAGTTCTCGGAAAGCTCCATATCTCTGGAAGCTTGTCCTGTGGTACGGTTCCCTGAAGTTGTAGACTTTTGTACATTCAGGGGCATGGCGGGGCCCTGTCCCGTCATTATTTGTTATACCCCGTATTTCCAGAGTATGTACGTGAGGACGTACGTACAAAAGTTTAAGCCTTAAGATTAGGCAAGGGGCGAAAATTTTGTTCACAACCCACGAAAAGAATTGTTTTCCGACGAAACGTTTTCCAAACTTTGCGAGGGGAGAATTACGGTTGCGACTTTAATAATTTTTGCGGATTTTTCTGAGAGATGAAATATTTTGGACCAACAAGAGGGCGACACTTGTCACCCTCAAGTGGACGGATATGGTAGCCGATTGGGTGCACGTTCTTGGCATGTTTTAGGGCCTAAACCATGGGTCAATGTTTGGAGTGATTTGAGGAGTAGATGGCTAGGGTGCACATGTACAAATCCTCACCCTCCACTTGCCCACCACTTGTCTTAATCTTGTCCATTGGTTTCCCTATAAATACCCCCCCTTAGTTGAAGACTTCTTCATCCACAAAATAATTCCCAAGTCTTGAAATCCCTCTCCCCTTTTGTAAGGCTTTCGTCCAAGCCTCCCCCTCCCCCTTTGTGAGGCCCTTGGCGAAGTACCCCCTCTTGAGTGTTGTTCTCGTGAAACACCCCCTTGGTAGAAAAGTATTCTCCAAGTAATGTTACTATTCCAAAATACCTTGGCCCAAATACCTTGTAGTATTCCAAGGTTACCCCTATACTAAAAGCCCAGAAATACTATTATACTTTCCTTCAGTCACAAAACGAAACCCTTAGGAAAATCTTCATAGTTGGTTGAAGTATTAAGAAGAAGTTGCGTAGAACTTCTAAGAGTTGTTCAGAGCGGGTTGGAGCACCCATATTTGGAGCTAAACGTTGCTCAGGATCGACATTTAAACTTGGATAATTTTGGGCTTATCGAGGTAAATACTCTTGACCTTCTATTGTAATTGGAAATTACATACTGTAGTAGTATAGAGAATGTCACGACCCGAACCCGGGCCCGTGACTGGTGCCTTACCCCGGGCACCCTAGTGATACAACATCAGAGAAAATCAGCGGAAATAAAAACATGAACATGAATTAAGAGACATGATAAATAAACAGGCCAACCAAGCGATTGCCTTGGTATATATACATAAATACCCGACGCTTATCCTGTTTTACGGACTCGCCCACAGCATTACTACAGACCTCTGAAGTGACAACAACTATGACGGGACAGGGCCGCCATACCCCGAATGTACAAGAACCTCTGCACTCGTGGTAACATACCAAAGATAAGCCTCAGAAGGAACGGAGCTTCCAACACGAAAGGTGATCCTATAAGCGGGGATCGGCGATCGATGTACCTCTACTGCGGCATGAACGCAGCCCCCGAAGGTCGATAACAAGTACCAAGTATGTGAAATCAGAAAAATACGTAAATGAAATCATAATAGTCTATATAAAGCGAGACATGTATGATAACAAACTACGATTCACAACATAAAAGCGATCATGTCAAGTCGTGGACTCACGTCCTCAAAGTCATCCTCATGCCCGTGGAACTCCTTCCCTCCGCCGGATCTAGGTACAAATCATGTGATACGATAACGAGTCTCGGCCCATATTATGGACCCAATAGAAACGTGTGGAATACATTCCCGGATGAACCGGTAGTCAAGTGAAATACATTCCCGGATGAACCGGTAGTCAAGTGAAATACATTCCCGGATGAACCGGTAGTCAAGTGAAATACATTCCCGGATGAACCGGTAGTCAAGTGAAATACATTCTCGGATGAACCGTGATCGGTGAAATACATTCCGGATGAACCGTAGTCAAGTGAAATACATTCCCGGATGAACCGGTAGTCAAGTAGAACACAATACTTGCACAACAAGGCTATCACACGTAACATGGTCAAGTTTCATAACAACAAGCATAGGCAAGTTATACACCACTCAAGGTACTTTCATTTTATGCCAAAGTCCGGATTTTAACCCTAAAGTACTACGTACGTTAAATTCCTTTTAAGATCCATTTCTTTTACAAAGGTCACCCGATACCCGTAGTATAAAATTTGAGTGACTAACATTGTTAAGTAAACCAAAATGCTTTCCTTTGTAAAATCAAGTAACAACCTTATTTTCCAAACGTTCAAGTTTGCCTAATTTCAAATGCTCAAGTTTCTCATTTTAGAAAAGGTTTCGTAGTTCATAGTTTTAACATAATTCTCCTTTAAACGTTTTGAGAAACATATGTCTTATATGTGAGTAGGTTATTCTTGTTTATAATCAATCTTATTAAGCAGCCATGATCTAGGAAATGTAATATCATTTTGTCTCATCTTAGCTTCCATGCAGATGGAGGTTTCTACTGGTGCTAATACCATACTTCATTATTCAATACATTTTCCTTTATTTACGCTGCGATGGTTTGTTTGCACTCATTCGATTTCCAAATCAAGAAACATTATTCCTTTTAAAACCAAGTACTCATTACTCACGAATGAGGTTTCACACTTTTAACAAAATTCATATCAATACCATTAAGTCAAGTCTCTTATCTTAAAAATCAAGAAACCATTCTTCTTTATCATTCTTAAGACGTTATACCTAACTTCCCATAAAGCTAGTACAACTCTTATGTTTTCAAAGCCAAGTATTACTCTTCTTTCAAAAAGGTCTTTTTGAAACACTTCAAGTTCTTTATTACTACACATCAAATCCGTTATAAGTCAAATCAGTTACCCTTTGAAACCACAAAGCATTTTCTTACCTACATAAAGATGTTATAACCAACTTCCCATAAAGTCGTTATAACACTTTATGTTTCAAACCAATCAAATACATTAAACACATGTACGTCTACCGTACTACATAGTTATACACATATCATGCTAGAACAGATAGGAAGAGGTTCACATACCTCGCGACGATTACCGACTAATAGCAAAGCGCTCCAAGTACCTCAAACCGTCGGCTACACCTTAAGCCAAGTAGACCACGCCACACGTAGTATTTCAACCTATAGAGGCCACAAGGCGCCTATTAACATCTTAGATCTCAATGTAGAATATTCTACAGAAAATTCGGCAGCACCTCCCCCCCCCCCGCAACAGCGTAAATCTCCTCCTCTATCGAGGCCGGCTACCAAGCCAACCAGGGGGGGGGGTTTGCACGTCTAACCGGACGTGTACAATTCTACTCACAGTAATACTACACAAGTCTCATGTCAGATCTATGTAATTACTGATTCCGCCACTTCTTAAAATTCAGGCTTAAGTCGCAAGACATTGCCGTAAGTATTATTCAGGCTTAAGTCAAAAGACATTGCCGCACAACTATGTTCAGTTCTATATATAGTATACTTAACTATATACTCCTACAACATGTAATTTCCAATTACAACAGAAGGTCAAGAATGTTTACCTCGATAAGCCCAAAATTATCCGAGTTTATATGTCGATCCTGAGCAAGGTTTAGCTCCTACTCCGTGCGCTCCAACCCGCTCCAAACAACCCTTAGAAGTTCTAACCAACTTCTACTTAACACTTCAACCGACTATGAAGGTTTTTCCTTAGGGTTTCGTTTTGTGGCTAAAGGAAAGTATAATCGTATTTTTCCGGGTTTTTCGTATAAAGGGTACTTTGGAAAGTACTACAAGGTATTTGGCTAAAGTAATTTGGGCATTATAACAATACTTGTAGAATACATTTCTACCAAGGGGGTAGTATTTCGACTAGCACAACTAGGCTAGGGGGAGGGGGTTCTCGGCTAGAACCACTAGGCAAGGGGGGGTTGCTCGTGAGGGCCTTGAGAGGGGAGAGGGGGGGTGTTTGGACGAGAACAAGGTTGAGGGAGAGGGAGGGATTTTTAACACTTAGAGAAATTTTGGATGAAGAAGTTCATCAACTTAGAGGGGTATTTATAGGTCAAGCAAAGGCCAACAAGGGCGAGATTCATCCAAGTGTTAGGCAAGTATAGGGCTAGGATTAAGCCAAGTGCACCTTATCCATCTACCACACCAACTTGCACAAATATCCTACCAACTCCCTTGACCCTTTGCCGTCCACCTTCCAATTAGAGGTGACAAGTGTCGCTTCTCGTTGGTCAAAATGTTTAGTCTCTCGGAAAAATCCGCAAAAATAATAAATGACATAGCCGGAATTTTCCCTACGAAAGCTGTGGAAACGTTTCGTCGAAAAACGACTCTTTTGTTGTGCCCAAATTTTCGAATCTTGCCAACTTTAAGGCTCAAATTATAATACGTACGCCCTTACGTACATACTCTGGAAATACGGGGTATAACATTCTCCCCTCCTTAGAAACATGTTATACCCCGTATTTCCTGAGTATGTACGTAAGGGAATACGTACGTACAAAAGTTTAGCCTTAAAGATAGGCCAAGTTCGAAATTTGTACACAACTCGCTAAAAGAATCGTTTTCCGACAAACGCTTCCACTTTCGAGTAAATTCCGGCTATGCCATTTCTTATTTTTTGCGGATTTTTCCGAGATTTAAACATTTTGGACCAACGGAGGGCAACACTTGGCACCCTCCCATTGATGGACTTGAATCGTCCATTGGACGAAAATGGAGAAACATTGGCACGTTTTTTGTGCCATGGCACAAGTCAAGGAGTTGGTAGGATATTTGTGTTTAGTTAATCCTCACCCTACACTTGCCTTGCACTTGTCTTCATCTTGGCCATTGGTTGGCCAAGGCTTGAGCTATAAATACCCCCTTTGATGAAGAGTTCTTCATCCACAAAGTTATCTTCCAAGTCTAAAAATCCTCTCCTCTCCCTTAGTAGCCATTTCGTCCAAACACCTCCCCCTCCCCTTGTGAAGGTGGCCTTGGCCGAATACCCCCCTAGCCTAGCCGAAATCTACCCCCCCTCCCTTGGTAGAAAAGTTGTCTTCTAGTATCGTTATTATGCAATAAATGACCTAGCCCAAATCCCTTAGTCTTTGGTAGAAGTTGTGAAGAACTTCTAAGGTTTCTTGGAGCTACCGGGGCGTACAACTTAGGAGCTAAACCTTGCTCAGGCGCGACTTTATCTAGGATATTATTGGGCTTACCGAGGTAATAATCCTAACCCTCTTTTGAATTAGAGAATACTTACTGTTGTAGTATAAGGATAAGTATAAATACTTAGAAGAATATCACAGAAAAGAATTGAACTATTACCACAGTAGAAGGTTTTAAAAGAAGAATAATCACACTGTACTCACATAGGACTGTTTTCACAGAAGACTTAAATAGCTCACCGGGTAGGGTTGTGCTGCCCGACTTTCCGTAGAATTATGAACCCCCTGTTTAGAATGACCCTCAGAGTAGTCTTTGATAGATATCTGTGACTATTATAGGCTGACTCTCTGCGCGACATATTGACTTGGCGGTGGTTTATTTGAGAAGGTATGTGATTCTTCCTAAAGCATGATATTTTACAATATATAGTACGGTAGACGTACATGTGTTAACTGAATAATACTTATGGCAATGCCTCACGGCTTAAGCCTGAATAACAAAGAACTGAAAACATTTCAAAAGAATACTGAATCATTTTTAACAGAAGATAAATATTTGGTTTTTAAAACAAAGCTTAAGAGTTATACTAGCTTTATGGGAAGTTAGGTATAACAACTTAAGAAAGATGAAAAGGAACTGTTTACTTGTTTGTTTATAAAAGCCTTGTATTGATTTCTGTTAAGTGTAGTAGGATTGTTTGATAAGTAGACATGTTATGATGCTACCTGTGTTAGTGTCTTGTAATGCTGTGTAAAGGGGTCATTCTTGCTGTGCTTACGTTGCTAACCGGTAAGTCCGTTGTACTGTTATTGTATCACCTACCCCCTTGACTTATTTATACCGAGGGCTTGCCCCCCTTGATGCGGGTCTATACGGCCTATGCGGTCTGTGAGACTATGCGGAGCAGCGGTATGCTCGTGATTGATCATTCCGGCGTTTGCTTTGATCACGGGATTCCATATGCGGTCTGTTGAGACTATGCGGTCTTTTGAGGCTATGCGGGCTGCGGGAGCCTAGGCGGATGCCGGGGGTTGGCTGCCCCCGATGCGAGGTATACCTCATGCGGGTCTGTGTGTGACCTATGCGGTGCGGAAGTCGAGGACTAGGCACGCAGAATGATACTATGGGCGATTGGCCTTGCCCGATCATTCGCGGCCTAGACTAGACTGTTCTGATTTTCCTAATCGTTATTGTTAGTGATAGGGCACTATGTGCAATTGAACTGATTGGATTTGTGAAAAGGTTTTAAATACTTTGATTTCATTTTAAAGTACTTTATAGTTTCACATACTTGGTACTGTTATCGACCTCCTTGGGGCTGCGTTCTGCCGCAGTAAGGGCGGCAGTGCTAGATCCGCATCCTTAGGATCTCTTTGCATTGGTGTCGGGAGCTCCATCTTCTCCTGAGGCTCTACTTTTGGTATGATCTCCTGTATTGTAGATAGTTTGTATGCAGTCGGGGTGTGGCGGGCCTGTCCGCCATAGTTGTATATTTCCTTAGAGGTGCAGTAGTCATGTTGTATGCGATGTCGGATGTAATCGCTAAACCTTGTTCATATATATATGCGAAAGGCGACGTTTGTTCACATAAAGCGTGTCTTATTTTATAAACTGTTTCATGTCTTGTTTTATATTTCCGCGATTTCTCCGATGTATGACTACTTGGGTGCCCGGTAAGGCACGATCCACGGGCCGGGCAGTCGTGACAAAAGTGGTATCGAGCGATTAATCCTCGGAAAGTGTCTCTGACCGTATCTAGTAGAGTCTTGATTATCGGTGTGTTGTGCACCACACCAATAATCGTGAGGCTATAGGATATTTAGGATTGGTTTCCATTCTTCTCATTACGAGATCGTGCTTTAGAGTCGTGTTATAGGTTGGACCCTCTAACGTATTCCTTTCTATGTGATTATGCCTCCACGTAAGGCAACCCGGCCCGAGAGGGCAAGGCGGCAGGAGCGCTAGCGAGACACCCGAGTTACGAGGGCTCGTGCCCGCCTATACCAGAGGCAGCGAGTTCTATGGCCCGGCCCAGCCCAGCGAGACCACAGTACCACCTCTGTCCCACGGCACTGGGCGGAGAGTTAGGGTACAAGGAGATGCCCGACTTTTGGCTAAAGTTGTGGCCCGACACGAGAGAAGAGATCACGGCAGTTCGGCTCGGCTCGATCGCACCGTAGTGCACCCGAGGCGAATAGTTTGAGGTGCGAGATTTCTTGAGTTGTAGCCCGCGAGTTTCTGGTCGAGGCGGAGGATGATCGCAGGAGTTCATCCGTCACCGCAGAGGATTATGCGGGTGATCGTGGCTTCGAGGCGAGGCCGTGACATTCGGTTCGCGACGGTGCGTGACACCGCAATCGATTGGTTTGATTCATGGAGCTTTCGGGAGAGCATGCACCTCAGCAGTATGGGATGAGTTTTGAGGCTTTTCTCACACACTTCTTGCCTCCGCATGAGGAGGGCACGAGTGATAGATTCTTCTGCTGAGACGGGGGCCTTGCCGTCGAGAATACAATGTCGAGTTTGATTCTTTGGCTAGATATGTACCAGCGTTGGTAGCAGATATGGAGGATAGGGTACACCCACGTCAGGGCTAGATGATTATATGGCGAGTCGTATGCGGGTGTTTCTCTTCACCGTATGGACATTACCGCATGCGAGCCCATGCACTAGGATGCGAGCGCGAGACCGCCGGGTAAGCGATATCAGCAGGCGAAGAAGGCGAGCGGCGGTTCTTTTAGTGGTCCTCGGGGTGGCGTCGAAGTCGATTTGCACCACGGCCCGGCGCGAGCGCTCCTACCTCATTTTCAGCCCGGCGAGGCGGTCGGGGCGGTCGTGGCCCGGGACTTGGATTTCGAGTAGCGAGGTGCTAACCGTTGAGTCCGCTCGGTGTGCGTTGTGGCGAATACCATTCGGGGCGTACTCGAGCTTGCTATACTTGTGGCCAGCAGGTCACTTTGCGAGTTTGTCCGGCCGGGCGGCGGTAGGGCTCGGCCTCGAGTGCATTGCGCTTCTTCATCCCAAGCGATTACTCGCCCGGAGGCAAGGTACATGGATCAGGGTCGCGGCGAGTCGTGGCGCGAGTCCCGATTCTAGCGGTCCTCGAGCGCATATATGCTTTGTCGGTAAGCGGGATCGGGAGGCCTCACGATGTCGCAGTACCTTATCGGTTCGGGTTTGATGTGTATGCTTTGATAGATCCGGTTCTACTCGTCCTATATATCTCCCTTGTTGCTAGTAGGATAGGGATAGAGCACGAGTCCATGGACCACTTTCGAGGTAGCTACGCCAATGGGTGATTCGGTGGTAGCTCGGCGGGTATATAGAGCTTGTCTGTGACCATTTGATCGTCGAACCCTAGCCGACTTGATAGAGTTGGAGATGATTGACTTCGACGTGATCATGGGGATGGATTGGCTAGCCTCTTGCTACGCCAATGTGGACTGAGAGAGAGTAATGCAGTTCCGGTTTCTGAGGCGGTTGTTGAGTGGGAGGAGCACGGTATCGCCGAGGTAGGTTTATTTCCTACCTCAAGGCTAGGAAGATGGTGCAGAAGGGGTATATCTACCATCTCGTTCGAGTGTTTGATACTGAGGCTGCGGTACCAGATTTTCAGTCAGTTCCCGTAGTCAGCGAGTTCCCAGACGTGTTCCCAGATGACCTCCCGGGTATCCCTCCTGAGAGGGAGATTGAGTTTTGTATTGACATATTGCCAGATACTCGGCCTATTTCCATTCCGCCATACAGAATGGCACCTGCCGAGTTGAGAGAGCTGAAGGATCAGCTTAGGGATTTGCTAGAGAAGGGCTTCATTAGGCCCAGTGTTTCTCCCTGGGGGGCGCCGGTATTGTTCGTGAAGAAGAAGGACGGGACGCTGCGCATGTGTGTTGATTACAGGCAGCTGAACAAGGTGACCATTAAGAACAGATACCCCTTCCCGTGATTGATGATTTGTTCGACCCGATTGCGAGGCGCGAGATGTTTCTCCAAGATTGATCTGCGTTCGCTATCATCGAGTTCGTGTCGAGAGGTGGATGTCCCTGGAGGATCGCATTCCGGACGATGCGGGCATTATGAGTTCGGTCATGTCTTTTGGGTTGACCAATGCTCCGTGGTATTCATGGATTTGATGACCGAGTGTTCAAACCATTTTGGACACGTTTGTGATAGTGTTCATTGATGATATCTTGGTTTATTCTCGCCAGAGCGGAGCATGCGGAGCATTTGAGGCTGTCTTGTGATTCTCAGACCAGCGATTATGCGCCAAGTTTTCCAAATGTGAGTTTTGGTTGACTTGATGGCGTTTCTTGGGCATATTAGCCGGGGTGATGGCATTCGAGTTAATCTGCCAAGATCGGCGATCGAGACTTGGCGAGACCTACTACTCCGACGGAGGTTCGCGATTTTACGGGCCTTGCGAGTTATTATCGGCGGTTCGTGGAGAAGTTTGCTTCTATCTACGCACCCCGACTAGTGACTCGAGAAGGCGTAAGTTTCATGGTGATGCTTGTGGCGGGGTTTCGATTCTTTGAAGGAGAGGCGACGACCGCCCGTTCTTACTCTTCCGGAGGTCGGATGGTTATGTCGTGTATTGTGATCGTCGGGCATCGGGTTGGGATGTGTATTGATGCAGCATGGCGGGGTTATAGCATATGCATCCCGACGGTGAAGAAACACGAGAGAACTACCCACCCATGATTTGGAGTTAGCGGTAGTGATTCACGCTTTGAAGATCTGGAGGCACTATTTGTATGGGGTTCACGTGGATATTTATACAGACCACAAGAGCCTCCGGTATATCTTCACCAGAGGAGGTGAACTTACGGCGAAGACGGTGGTTAGAGTTGCTTAAGGATTACGATGTTGATATCTATACCACCGGGAAGGCCAATGTTGTGGCGTATGCTCTTAGTCGTAGTCGATGGGAGCCTATCGGATGTGCAGCTAGAGAGGAGGACATGGTTCGTGATTTGCATCGGTTAGCGAGCCTTGGTGTCCGCTTGATTGATTCCGATAGCGATGGGGTTAGAGTTCGTGAGGTTGCGAGTCTTCCATCGTCGAGGAGGTGAAGAGGCAACGATTCGAGATCCGGCTTTGATTCGATATCGTGATCTGACTCTTCGTGAGGGCAAGGGTCCTTTTGAGGTAGCACGATGGGGTGCTAAGGTTTGAGGCGGTATGTGTTCCGGATGTTTGTGACTTGGCAGAGTTCTTGGGAAGCACACAGCGTTACTCCATCCCGTCGGGTCGACCAAGATGTACCACGAACTTAGATCCGTATTGGTGGGATGGCTTGAAGAGGGCGTTGCGAGTTCGTAGCTCGGTGCGTGTTGTCGGCAGTGAAGGTAGAGCACCGGAGGCACGGTGGTTTGTTACAGCGATAGAGATCCCGACGGAAGTGGGAGGTAATCAACATGGACTTCATCACGGGATTACCTCGCACTCGGAGGAGACATGATTCTATATGGGTTATCGTCGGCGGTGTGAAATCAGCCCACTTTCTTCCGTCGGGGCGACTTGTTGGTGAGGATTATGCGAACTTTACATCCGAGAGATCGTCGGACTACATGGAGTCCCTACTCGATCATATCAGACGAGAGCCCGGTTCTGGCTAACTTCCGGAGGTCCTTCCGAGGGGTTTAGGACGCAGTGAGCACAGTCGCATTTCATCCGCAGAGACAGACGGACGAGGCGAGCGCACTATCCGCACTCTTGAGGATATCTGCGAGCTTTGTGTTATTGACTTTAGTGGTAGTTGGGAGGATCATTTGCCTCTAGTTGAGTTCGCGTATAATAATAGCTACCACTCCAAGATTCGGATGGCGCCTTATGAGGCCTTGTATGGGAGGAAGTGCAGATCGCCTATAGGTTGGTTCGATGTGGGCGGGGCGGCTAGTGGGACGATTTGGTACAGAGCGATGGATAAGGTGAAGCTTATCCGAGGCGGCTATTGACATTTCGAGTCGGCCAAGTCGTATGCAGATCATCGTCGTCGGCATCTTGAGTTCGAGGTTCATGATTGGGTTTTCCTAAAGGTGTCACCCATGAAGGGTGTGATGAGATTCGGGAAAAAGGGGAAGCTCAGCCCAAGGTATATTGGGCAGTTTAGATTGTCGCGTGGTAGGCAAGGTTGCTACGAGTTGGATCTGCCGTCCGTCTGGAGGCGGTGCATCCGTGTTTCACGATCTATCTTTGAGGAGATGTATCGGGATCCATCTAGGGTGCACCCGATTGACGATGTCCAGGTGACCGAGGGGCTATCGTATGAGGAGATTCCCATAGCGATAGTCGATCGTCAGGTTAGGCGTCTGCGGACGAAGGACGTGGCTTCCGTCAAAGTCTTGTGGCGGAACGAGCTCAGGGAAGAGATGACGTGGGAAGCCGAGGAGGACATGAGACAGAAGTATCCTCACCTATTCCCCACACCTCCAGGTAATTCACTTTCCTACTTGTAAATTTCCATTATCATTTATGCCTAAGTGTTGTTTTGTGGCCGTGTGTGGCATTTGCTAACTGCTTAAGCTTCGATAATCAGATTGAGAAGGAACATTCGGAACGAATGTTTCTAAGGAGGGGAGAATGTTATACCCCGTATTTTCCAGAGTATGTACGTAAGGGAATACGTACGTACAAAAGTTTAGCCTTAAAGATAGGCCAAGTTCGAAATTTGTACACAACTCGCTAAAAGAATCGTTTTCCGACGAAACGTTTCCACAGCTTTCGTAGAGTAAATTCCGGCTATGCCATTTCTTATTTTTGCGGATTTTTCCGAGAGGCGAAACATTTTGGACCAACGGGAGGCAACACTTGGCACCTCCCATTGATGGACTTAGATCGCCCATTGGGCGAAAATGGAGAAACATTGGCACGTTTTTGTGCCATGGCACAAGTCAAGGAGTTGGTAGGATATTTGTGTTTAGTTAATCCTCACCCTACACTTGCCTTGCACTTGTCTTCATCTTGGCCATTGGTTGGCCAAGGCTTGAGCTATAAATACCCCTTTGATGAAGAGTTCTTCATCCACAAAGTTATCTTCCAAGTCTAAAAATCCTCTCCTCTCCCTTAGTAGCCATTTCGTCCAAACACCTCCTCCCTCGTGAAGGTGGCCTTGGCGAATACCCCCGAGCCGAGCCGAAATCTACCCCCCCTCCCTTGGTAGAAAAGTTGTCTTCTAGTATCGTTATAATGCCCAAAATTACCTAGCCCAAATCCCTTAGTCTTTTGTAGAAGTTGTGAAGAACTTCTAAGGTTTCTTGGAGCTACCGGGGCGTACAACTTAGGAGCTAAACCTTGCTCAGGCGCGACTTTATCTAGGATATTATTGGGCTTACCGAGGTAATAATCCTAACCCTCTTTTGAATTAGAGAATACTTACTGTTGTAGTATAAGGATAAGTATAAATACTTAGAAGAATATCACGTAAAAGAATTGAACTATTACCACGATGAAGGTTTTAAAGAAGAATAATCTGCTGTACTCACATAGAATTTGTTTTCACGAAGACTTAAATAGCTCACCGGTAGGGTTGTGCTGCCGACTTTCAGTAGAATTATGAACCCGCTTAGAATGACCCTCGAGTAGTCTTTGATAGATATCTGTGACTATTATAGGCTGACTCTCTGCGCGCGACATATTCAACTTGGCAGGTGGTTTTCGCTGAGAAGGTATGTGATTCTTCCTAAAGCATGATATTTTACAATATATAGTACGGTAGACGTACGTGTGTTAATCGAATAATACTTATGGTAATGCCTCACGCTTAAGCTGAATAACAAAGAATCGAAAACATTTCAAAAGAATATCGAATCATTTTTAATGAAGATAAATATTTGGTTTTAAAACAAAGCTTAAGAGTTATACTAGCTTTATGGGAAGTTAGGTATAACAACTTAAGAAAGATGAAAAGGCTGTTTACTTGTTTGTTTATAAAAGCCTTGTATTGATTTCGTTAAGTGTAGTAGGATTGTTTGATAAGTAGACATGTTATGATGCTACTGTGTTAGTGTCTTGTAATCTTTGTGTAAAGGGGTCATTCTTGCTGTGCTTACGTTGCTAACCTAAGTCCGTTGTCTTGTTATTGTATCACCTACCCCTCGACTTATTTATACCGGGCTTGCCCGATCTTGGTCTATACGGCCTATGCGGTCTGTGAGACTATGCGGAGCAGCGGTATGCTCGTGATTGATCATTCCGGCGTTTGCTGATGCGGGATTCCTATGCGGTCTGCTGAGACTATGCGGTCTTTTGAGGCTATGCGGGCTGCGGGAGCCTAGGCGGATCTGGGGTTGGCTGCCCCGATCGCGAGGTATACCTCATGCGGTGCATGTGTGACCTATGCGGTCGCGGAAGTCGAGGACTAGGCACGCAGAATGATACTATGGGCGATTGGCCTTGCTCGATCATTCGCGGCCTAGACTAGACTATTCTGATTTTCCTAATCGTTATTGTTTGTGATATGGCACTATGTGCAATTGAACTGATTGTATTTGTGAAAAGGTTTTAAATACTTTGATTTCATTTTAAAGTACTTTATAGTTTCACATACTTGGTACTGTTGTCTTGACCTCCTTCGGGTGCGTTCTGCCCGCGGTAAGGGCAGCGGTGCTAGATCCGCATCCTTAGGATCTCTTTGCATTGGTGTCGAGCTCCATCTTCTCCGAGGCTCTACTTTTGGTATGATCTCCTGTATTGTAGATAGTTTGTACAGATCGGGGTGTGGCGGGCCTCCCGCCATAGTTGTATATTTCCTTAAGTGCGTAGTCATGTTATGCGATGTCGGATGTAACTGCTAAACCTTGTTCATATATATATGCCGAAAGGCGACGTTTGTTCACATAAACTGTGTCTTATTTTATAAACTGTTTCATGTCTTGTTTTATATTTCCGCTGATTTCTCTGATGTATGACTACTTGGGTGCCCCGGTAAGGCACCAGTCACGGGCCCCGGAACGGGTCGTGACAAAACATTCGTCCCGAATGTTCCTTCTCAATCTCAAAACAAACACGTGCCGGTATAGCCTTCACTACTATATTTACGAGAACAAATCCTGCCACACCTGGCCACAGAAATACCCGCGCAAATACTTACATCCAAGTCCACGAGGAAACACCTCTAACATCACAAACTTTTGTCACTTTGCCGCGAGGTTCTAGTGTCACTCCGGCGACCCAACAAATGGTACCGGATCGCGTCGATCCACGAGGTCTAAAATATACATCCTTCGCATTCTCCTTCACAAGAAATGATCATATCTATGCTCGCAATACATGCTCGCCTCTACCCTTACTCGTCGTACTCTTCTCGAACACTTGAACTCTTCTAGTATCGTACCACACTTGATCATCGCTTGATTCTCCAAACCTTGGAGTCACCACCTCAACTTGGTTATCTTACTAGCCTCAATCTTCCTTAAGGCCATTCCGGCCTTCACGGTGCTACGGTTGAACACATCCACGAACTCATACGATGGTCAACTAAACTTGGGTCTAGCACCCTCGTGACCCTACCACTGCGGGACCACCCGAGCTGACCCGCTCGAAGCAGCGGCGGGTTGGCGCAACATGGCTCCAACCCGACCCACCTCGAGTCAACTCTTGCTCGCCGATGCGAACGATCTTGCTAAATCCCATCATGAAAGCTACCACTTTCATTTACCCAACCAGGACTTATCACATAATACATTCTAGGCATAAAATGCACTCATCAAGGATCACTCGCAAAATCTTGTACTCAAGACGGCGCTTACATCTAAGGTCTCAGTGTAATATCCTAAGGTTCATCATTTTCTCACCCCGTGCTTACCCTTTTTCACCAACTGTGTCCCTAAATCACATTTTAGCACAAAGCTATCCGAACATAACACTTAACACATTATCATAACATCAATACATACCGGTCTCTAGAGGTTAGGGATATACAGATCAACCGCTCCACTCTAATCATAGGCACGCCTGCGGCGCATGCGTAGAAAGCGATGAACACCGCCCGATCCGGTAAGGCTGCGCCAGCCGCCGGTACCTCTCCTATAAGCATCTCTCGTCACATGGCCACAGCGGCGCAGTGAAACAAGCACCGATAAAAACGACATTCCCGGGATGATGTTTGCCACATCGTGCACGAGGGCGTGAATCCTGGCCGCTAGCACTCACGTATATCGTGAACCGGAAGCCACTGGAGCTCGACCAGCTCGAATACCTGAGCGTCCCGGCGATCGTGGGGACCACTGCATCGTGGAGGTACATAACTAGGCTAGCTGCGAGGCGGTCCGCCTCGAAAGTTACCAAAGGACCACTGCTCGGCCTCTTCGCGATCTCGGTCATTCCGTCGACCTCTCCGTGCCTCACATCCTAGTGCATGAGCTTGCATGCGGGCAATGTCCATGCCCGGCTGAAGGGCTACACCCGTACAAGCCTCTGCCAAGTAATCATCTAGCCCGGTGACGTAGCGGTGTACTCTGTCCTCCATATCAGCTACCACAGCGGGAACATACCGAGCTAATGAGTCGAACTCCACATTGTACTCTCTAACGTCGCGATCACGCCTCAACGTCAAAAATCGCCGGCCGAGCCTCCTCATTTGTGGGGGCAAGAAATGTGCAAGAAAAGCCCGAGAACTCGTCCCATACGGTGGAAGTGCATGCTCTTCCCGACAACTCACGAATCAAACGATCAGCTGCGGATCACGCGGTGATGCGAACCAATACCACCGACTACGCCTGCGAGACTCGATCACTCTCATGATCCGTCAGCTGTCGGATAAACTCGAGGTCATCATCAGCTCTCGATCCATAGAAAACTGTCGGGCTACACCTCAGAAAGTCACGTAGCCTCAAACCGCGCTCGGGGTGAACTACGGGTGCTCTTGGGTGGGCTAGCTGCGTCCGGCCTATCCTCATATCGCCACGACCACGGCGATGGCGCCATCTCCTTGTACCCCATCTCATGCTCCGGTGTGGGGTGGAGGCTCAGTCTTGTAGTCTCGGCAGCCATCGCTGCGCTCTAAACTCTGCTGGTCTTTGGCGGCGTCGCGAAACTCGCCGTCGGGCACTGTCTCGAGCATTGGCCAGAGCTGCGCCTCGTACTCCTCAGATCTCACTAACAGCTCCCGCGGCTGCCTGGCCCATCTGGGCCTGGGGTGCCTTACGCGGAGGCATAATCGTAAAGGAAAGGAATACGTCGGAGGGTCCAACTTATCACACAGGCTCTAGGCACGATCTCGGAATGAGAAGAATGGAAACCAATCCTAAATGTCCTATAGCCTCACGATTATAGATGTGGTGCACAACACACCGATAATCAAGACTCTACTAGACACGGTGCATAGACACTTTCGAGGATTAATCGCTCACGATACCACTTTTGTCACGACCGAACCGGGCGTGTGGTGCCTACCGGGCACCCTAGTGATACACCATCAGAGAAAATCAGCGGTAATAAAAACATGAACATGAATTACGAGACATGATAAATAAGCAGGCCAACCAAATCAGTTGCCTTCAGTCTATATACATAAATACCCGACGCTTATCCATTTTACGGACTACGCCCACAACGATTACTACGCACCTAAGAAGTGACAACAACTATGACGGGACAGGCCGCCATACCACAGAATGTACAAGAACCTGCTGCACTCGGGGTAACATACCAAAGATAAGCCTCCGAAGGAATGGAGCTTCCCAACACGCTGAAAGGTGATCCTATAAGCGGGGATCGACAGTCGATGTACCTCTACCTGCGGCATGAACGCAGCCCGAAGGAGTCGATCTAACAGTACCAAGTATGTGAAACTGTAAAAAATACTGTAAATGAAATCATAATAGTCTATATAAAGCAGGAGACATGTATGATAACCAAACTACAGTTCACAACATAAAAGCAGTCATGTCAAGTCAGGGACTCACGTTCTCAAAGTCATCCCTCATGCCCGTGGAACTCCTTCCTCACTGCCGGCAGTCTAGGTACAAATCATGTGATACGTATAACAGGTCTCGGCCCATCTTATGGACCCAATATAGAAACGTGTGGAATACATTCCCGGATGAACCGGTAGTCAAGTGAAATACATTCCCGGATGAACCGGTAGTCAAGTGAAATACATTCCCGGATGAACCGGTAGTCAAGTGAAATACATTCCCGGATGAACCGGTAGTCAAGTGAAATACATTCCCGGATGAACCGGTAGTCAGGTGAAATACATTCCCGGATGAACCGGTAGTCAAGTGAAATACATTCCCGGATGAACCGGTAGTCAAGTAGAACACAATACTTGCACAACAAGGCTATCACACGTAACATGGTAAAGTTTCATAACAACAAGCATAGGCAAGTTATACACAACTCAAGGTACTTTCATTTTATGCCAAAGTCCGGATTTTAACCCTAAAGTACTACGTACGTTAAATTCCTTTTAAGATCCATTTCTTTTACAAAGGTCACCCGATACCCGTAGTATAAAATTTGAGTGACTAACATTGTTAAGTAAACCAAAATGCTTTCCTTTGTAAAATCAAGTAACAACCTTATTTTCCAAACGTTCAAGTTTGCCTAATTTCAAATGCTCAAGTTTCTCATTTTAGAAAAGGTTTCGTAGTTCATAGTTTTAACATAATTCTCCTTTAAACGTTTTGAGAAACATATGTCTTATATGTGAGTAGGTTATTCTTGTTTATAATCAATCTTATTAAGCAGCCATGATCTAGGAAATGTAATATCATTTTGTCTCATCTTAGCTTCCATGCAGATGGAGGTTTCATCGTGTTAATACCATACTTCATTATTCAATACATTTTCCTTTATTAACGCTGCGGTGGTTTTGTAAATTTTCATTCGATTTCAAATCGGTAAAACATTATTCCTTTTAAAACCAAGTACTCATGACTCACGAATGAGGTTTCACACTTTTAACAAAATTCATATCAATACCATTAAGTCAAGTCTCTTATCTTCTAAAAATCAATAAACCATTCTTCTTTATCATTCTTAGGACGTTATACCTAACTTCCAATAAAGCTAGTACAACTCTTATGTTTTCAAAGCCAAGTATTACTCTTCTTTCTAAAGGTCTTTTTGAAACACTTCAATTTCTTTATTACTACACATCAAATCCGTTATAAGTCAAATCGATTTACCACTTTGAAACCACAAAGCATTTTCTTACCTACATAAAGTGTTATAACCAACTTCCCATAAAGCGTTATAACACTTTATGTTTCAAACCAATCAAATACATTAAACACGTATGCGTCTACCGTACTACATAGTTATACACATATCATGCTAGAACAGATAGGAAGAGGTTCACATACCTCGCGACGATTACCGACTAATAGCAAAGCGCTCCAGTACCTCAAACGTCGGCTACCTTAAGCCAAGTAGACCACGCCACACGTAGTATTTCAACCTATAGAGGCCACTGGCGCTATTAACATCTTAGATCTCAATGTAGAATATTCTCAGAAAATTCAAGACACCTCCCCACATGGCAGCGTAAATCTCCTCCTCTATCGAGGCGCTACCAAGCCAACCGAGGGTTTGCACGTCTAACGGGCGTGTACAATTCTACTCACGATAATACTACACAAGTCTCATGTAATACGATCTATGTAATTACAGTTCCGCTCACTTCTTAAAATTCAGGCTTAAGTCGCAAGACATTGCCGTAAGTATTATTCAGGCTTAAGTCAAAAGACATTGCCGCACAACTATGTTCAGTTCTATATATAGTATACTTAACTATATACTCCTACAACATGTAATTTCCAATTACAACAGAAGGTGAAGAATGTTTACCTCGATAAGCCCAAAATTATCCGAGTTTATATGTCGATCCTGAGCAAGGTTTAGCTCCTACTCCGTGCGCTCCAACCCGCTCCAAACAACCCTTAGAAGTTCTAACCAACTTCTACTTAACACTTCAACCGACTATGAAGGTTTTTTCCTTAGGGTTTCGTTTTGTGGCTAAAGGAAAGTATAATCGTATATTTCCGGGTTTTTCGTATAAAGGGTACTTTGGAAAGTACTACAAGGTATTTGGCTAAAGTAATTTGGGCATTATAACAATACTTGTAGAATACATTTCTACCAAGGGGGTAGTATTTCGACTAGCACAACTAGGCTAGCGGGAGGGGGTTCTCGGCTAGAACCACTAGGCAGAGGGGTTGCTCGTAGGGGGCATGAGAGGGGACAGGGGTGGTGTTTGGACGAGAACAAGGTTGAGGGAGAGGGAGGGATTTTTAACACTTAGAGAAATTTTGGATGAAGAAGTTCATCAACTTAGAGGGGTATTTATAGGTCAAGCAAAGGCCAACCAAGGGCCAAGATTCATCCAAGTGTTAGGCAAGTATAGGGCTAGGATTAAGCCAAGTGCACCTTATCCATCTACCACACCAACTTGCACAAATATCCTACCAACTCCCCTTGACCCCTTTGCCGTCCACCACTTCCAATTAGAGGGTGACAAGTGTCGCCCTCTCGTTGGTCCAAAATGTTTCGTCTCTCGGAAAAATCCGCAAAAATAATAAATGACATAGCCGGAATTTTCCCTACGAAAGATGTGGAAACGTTTCGTCGAAAAACGACTCTTTTCGGCACTTGTGCCCAAATTTTTGAATCTTGCCAACTTTAAGGCTCAAATTATAATACGTACGCCCTTACGTACATACTCTGGAAATACGGGGTATAACAGAGAACCCTTTGCTTAGAATATTCTACAGAGTAGTCTAGACGTTGATAGACGTATATGGCCTTTATAGGTTGAAAGTACTGCGAGTAGCGTGTTCTACTTGGAAGGTGGACAAGGCTAGCCGGGTTATATCGGTGGAGCGTTTTGCTAATACTCGATAATCGTCGCGAGGTATGTGATTCTTCCTATCCTCTTGAGCATGATATTTTAAAAGAATATATATCTAGTACGGTAGACGTACGTGTGTTAACTGAACGTGGTTTTACTGCGATGTCTTTTGACATGAGTCTAAATAATAAGAATCTTGAAGTATTTCAAAAGAATTAAGAAACCTTTTTGAAAGAAGAGTAATATTTGGTTTTAAAAGCTTAAGAGTTATACCAGCTTTATGGGAAGTTAGGTATAACGACTTAAGAGAGATAAAAAAATGGTTTATTGATTTTAGAAGTTAAGAGACTTGATCTTAAAAGATAAGAGACTTGACTTAATTGAATTAATATGAATTTTGTTAAAAAGTGTGAAACCTCATTCGTGAGTAATGAGTACTTGGTTTTTAAAAGGAATAATGTTTCTTGATTTGAAATCAGAATAAGTATCGAACGAACCACTGCAGCGTTAATAAAGGGAAATGTTTTGACTAATTAAGTATTATTAAAACTAGTAGAAACCTCCATCTGCATAGAAGCTAAGATGTGACAAAATGATATTATATTTCCTAGATCATGGCTGCTTTAATAAGATTGTTATGAATAAGAATAACCTACTCACACATAAGGCATATGTTTCTCAAATTGTTTTAAAGGAGAATTATATTATTAAGTGATTAAAACTATGAACTACGAAACCTTTCGAAAATGAGAAACTTGAGCAGTTGAAATTAGGCAAACTTGAACGTTTGGAAAATAATGTTGATTACTTGATTTTACAAAGGGAAGTGTTTTGGTTTACTTAAAAAGATAATCACTCTATTTTTATACTACGGGTATTGTGTGACTTTTGTGAAAGAAACGGATCTTTTAAAAGAGTTAATGCATGAAGTACTTTGGGGATAAAAACCCGAACTTGTTAACATAAAGCACCTTGTGTGAATAACTTGACTGTGTTGGTTTGTGATAGCCTTGTAATACTTTCTTGTTGATTTGATAAGTAAACATGTTAGGATGCTACGTGTGCTAGTGTCTTGTGAATGTTTGTGTAAAGGGGTTTCCCTTGTTGTGCTTATGTTGTTTAACGGTACGCCGTTATGTTAGTATTGTACCACTCACCTCTTGACATGATACCGGGGGTTAAGCTGCCCTCCGATGCGGGGTATAGCTCAGGCAGTCTGGGACTATGATTCGAGAATACCTCATGCGGGTCCAGGGGACCTATGCGGAGCTACGAGAGTTCCAGGTTAGTGTGCGGTCTTTATGGCCAAACGGTCTATGTGGCCATGCGGACTACGAGTCCAGGACGATGCCGAGGAGTAGCTACCCTCGATGCGGGGATTACCTCATGCGGGTCTATGTGTGTGGCCTATGCGGAGCTGATGGATGTTCCAGGATTAGACGCGCACATTTGATACTGCGGGCGAGTGGCCAGCTTCGATCATGTGGCGGTCTAGAAAGACCTTGTGATAAAGTTTTATAACATTGTTGGTACTGTGGGTTTTAGTAGTCGGCTATGCCTTCGTACTTACCCCGTACGGTTTTATTATGACACAGGTGGGACCTGGTGTTCATGTGTATTCCTTGGTGCTTTTATATCATCGACTGCCGGCAGTGAGGAAGGTATTCCACGGGCATGATTGATGTTGTGGGCGTGAGACCCATAGTTATATTTGAGTGGTGACTTTGAGGGCATGAGTCCCTGACTTGACATGACTGCTTATTTATTGTGAACTGTAGTTTGGTTATCATACATGTCTCCTGCTTTATATAGACTACTATGATTTCATTCTGATATTTTGATTTCACATACTTGGTACTGTTATCGACCTCCTTCGGGGGGCTGCGTTCATGTCGCAGGTAGAGGTACACCAGTGTTGATCCTCGCTCATAGGGTCACAGTTCAGCGTTTGGGAAGCTCCATTTCTCCGGAGGCTTATCTTGGGTATAGTCCCCTGTCGTTGTAGGTACTTACATTCAGGGGTATGGCGGGGCCCTGTCCCGCCATTGTTGTTATATCATTATTAGGTGCATGTAATCGCTGTGGGCGTAGTTTGTAAAGGGATGTAACTATTTGGATTTAAGTTTTATATATATATCTTAGAAGGGCAAACTTTTCTCGTAAAACTGCTTTACACTTCATATTATTTCATGTCTTGTTTTATGTTCGTGATTACTCGATGTATGTCTACTTGGGTGCCCGGTAAGGCACGATCCACGGCCGGATTAGTCGTGACAAAAGTGGTATCGAGCGATTAATCCTCGGAAAGTGTCTACGAACCGTATCTAGTAAGTCTTGATTATCGGTGTGTTGTGCACCACCAATAATCGTGAGGCAATAGGATATTTAGGATTGGTTTCCATTCTTCTCACTCCGAGATCGTGCTTAGAAGTGTTATAAGTTGGACCCTCTAATGTAATTCTTTCCACTTACGATTATGTCTCGCGTAAAACCTGTGCCCGTAAGGCAAAGCGGCGAGGCTGAGAAGTGCAGTAAACACGAAGGTTCTGGCGCGAACCCAATCATCACCGGGTGGTGCCATTCGGGAGTTGGCGTCGCCACCCAGCAGAGTCTAGCACAGCGGCGATTCCTACTGCGGCCATGATATTCGAACCTTCAGTTCCACGACCAGTAGCAGAAAGTATGGACTGCAAAGAGACGACCCTGTTACTAGCTATGGATTTAGCAACCAGAGAGTATATTATGTATCAATTTATCACGGGTCTTGATGACTATCTAAGAGAGGGTTGTGCAATAGTAGCTCTTGATCGAGCTTGAGCATGGCACGTATGCGGGCTTATGCGCAGTGGCAGAAACGTAGGATCGGCGAGTTAACCAAGATCGCCAGAAGGGCGGTCGGCGAGGTCCTTTGGTAACTTTCGAGGCGAATCGCCTCAGCAACAGACTGGATATGCACCTCCGCCAGTGCGGAGTGGTCCTCCACAGGGTTCAGGACGTTCGAGGTATGCCGGAGATGGTCAAAGCTCCAGGGCTTCCGGTTCACAACTACACGTAGGTTCGGCCGGTGATTGATTTTCCTCGGTATTCACAGATGGCGGCGCCATCCGAGAATGTCATCTTTTGTTGGTACTTATTTTACCTGCGGCCGTCAGGGCCATGTGTCGAAAGGATGTCCTAGTAGGAAGGATGCAAGTAGGAGGACTCGACCTACCAGATCAGTTGCGGATTCAGTGGTTCGGAGAGGAGGGGGTGCTAGCCAGAGGAGGACACCCCCACCTCGGTGTGGCTGTTGTGGTAAGTGTCATTGTGGAGAGTGTCGTACTTCTTCGACAGCTTGTTTTACTTGCGGCCAGCAGGGCCATTTTGCGAGAAATTATCAGATCAGAGGTGGCGCGGATGTAGAGACTCAGCCTTCAGGATCAGTGACTAGTTCGTCACCTTCCCTAGCTATGCGCCCAGCCGGGCAGGATTGATTAGAACGACAAAGGGGAAGTGAAGCAGTAGATACAGGTATATCTTTAACCCTCTAGAGATTAGTATGTATGATAAGATGAGTATATCTTAAGTGTTATAACCAGATAGCATTGTGTTAATTGTGATTAGAAATCATGGTTAGTTAAAAAGGTAAGATTGGGGATAGGGAAAGTGTGAGCCTTAGAGTTTTATACGTGGAGACCTTAGAGGTAAGGCCATCTTGAGTAAAAGATTTATTGTTATGTTAACCGTTATCGGAGTGCATAGTACACGTGAGATATGTTTGTGTGATAAGTCTCTGAGTAGTGTGGAATGAAAGAGGGTAGTTGAGCTAAGAAGACCACTAGGTTTTCGTGACTTGCTTGTGAGATTGTTCCGGATCGGGGAAGAAGAGTTTTTGCGCAATAGCGGGTCGGGTTGGGGAACGATCGCGGGTCAACCCGCGGCCTGTAATGCGGTGGGGTCAGTTCGAAGTGGTCCCGCCAGGTGGTGGGGTCACGAGGGTGTTAGGCCCAAGTTTAGTTAACCAGCGTACGAGTTCGTGGATGCGTTCGACCAGTAGTCGGGCCGATGAGGTCAGCCCATCTTGTCTTTCAGTCAGGACCGTTTACCCGGCAGAGGGTTATGCGAGATGTTATATATCGGGAAGGTTGTAAGGCTGCACGAGGTGCCTAATTTCACCTTATGACGGGCAGTGGAGCCCAGGTTACGGCTATTTCGTTTTCTGGAAGTATTACCAGGCAGGGTTAGAAACTCAGGTGAGTCTCAGTATTGCATTCACCCTCGGGCCGGTGTTTTTGATTTCAGGGGTAGCTGTAAGGATTATTCGCCTCTTGGATAAGTGTGTATTATAATAGCTACCATTTCAGTATTCGGATATCGCCTTATGACGCCTTGTAGGGGCGGAAGTGTAAGTTGCCGGTCGATTGGTTCGATGTTGGCAAGGTTCAGATAGTTGGTTCATACTTGTTTCAGCAGGATGTGGATAGGGTGAAGCTTATCCAGAAGAGGTTATTGGCAGCACAGAGTTAACAGAAATCGTGCGGATAATCAACGTCGATACTTAGAGTTCAGGTTGACGGTGGGTTTTCTTGAAGGTACCACCCCGGAAAGGGTGTGACGAGTTTTGGAAAATAGAGGAAACTTAGCCCGAGTTACTTTGGGCCTTTTCAGATCATGTGAAGAATAGGCCAGGTTGCCTATATGTTAGCTTTTGCCATCCGACTTAGGAGGCAGTACGTCCGGTCTTTCATGTTGTTATGTTCGGAAAAGTATCGGAGATCCATTCAGGGTGTTCCCAGTTAATGATGACCGAGTTGGAGGTAGTAACCCAGAGATTTTGGAAACTGAAGCAGTAACAGAAATGTGGTAAGTTATGGGAAAGAGTTCTAGTATACAAGAAGGGTACGACGAGTAAGAGTATAGAAGTGATCATTTCGTTTGTAAAGAAAAGGTGCGAAGGGAGTATCTTTTAGACCTTGGGTGGGAGCTTTTGTAGTGATGGAGGTGATTCCTCGTGGTCTTGAAGTTGAGTAATTGCGCGTGTGTTATGTTATGGCCAGGTACGACATGTTTGTTTTCGTAAGTATAGTAGTGAAGACTATACGGGCGCATGTGTGTTTTGAGACTTAGAAGGAACATTCGGGACGAATGTTTCTAAGGAGGGGAGAATGTTATACCCCGTATTTCCTGAGTATGTACGTGAGGACGTACGTACAAAAGTTTAAGCCTTAAGATTAGGCAAGGGGCGAAAATTTTGTTCACAACCCACGAAAAGAATTGTTTTCCGACGAAACGTTTTCCAAACTTTGCGAGGGGAAAATTACGGTTGCGACTTTAATAATTTTTGCGGATTTTTCCGAGAGATGAAATATTTTGGACCAACGAGAGGGCGACACTTGTCACCCTCAAGTGGACGGATGTGGTGGCCGATTGGGTGCACGTTCTTGGCATGTTTTGGGGCCTAAACCATGGGTCAATGTTTGGAGTGATTTGAGGAGTAGATGGCTAGGGTGCACATGTACAAATCCTCACCCTCCACTTGCCCACCACTTGTCTTAATCTTGTCCATTGGTTTCCCTATAAATACCCCCCCTTAGTTGAAGACTTCTTCATCCACAAAATTATTCCCAAGTATTGAAATCCCTCTCCCCCTTTGTAAGGCTTTCGTCCAAGCCTCCCCCTCCCCCTTTGTGAGGCCCTTGGCCGAGTACCCCTCTTGAGTGTTCTTCTCGTGAAACACCCCTTGGTAGAAAAGTATTCTCCAAGTATTGTTACTATTCCAAAATACCTTGGCCCAAATACCTTGTAGTATTCCAAGGTTACCCCTATACTAAAAGCCCAGAAATAGTATTATACTTTCCTTCAGTCACAAAACGAAACCCTTAGAAAAATCTTCATAGTTGGTTAAAGTATTAAGAAGAAGTTGCGTAGAACTTCTAAGGGTTGTTCGGAGCGGGTTGGAGCACCCAGAGTTGGAGCTAAACGTTGCTCAGGATCGACATTTAAACTTGGATAATTTTGGGCTTATCGAGGTAAATACTCTTGACCTTCTATTGTAATTGAAAATTACATACTGTAGTAGTATAGAAATGAATATAAGATTCATAGAAGGATATTACAGAAGAGAATTGAACTCAAATCACATCAGAAGAATATTAAAGAAGAAGATTGAACTGTACTTACATAGGATTTGTATTTCTGATGAACTTGTGTAATTTAACGGGTAGGGAAGTGCTGCCCGATTTTCCGTAGAATAGAGAACCCTCTGCTTATAATATTCTACAGAGTAGTCTAGACGTTGATAGACGTATATGGCCTTTATAGGTTAAAAGTACTGCGAGTAGCGTGTTCTACTTGGAAGGTGGACAAGGCTAGCCGGGTTATAGCGGTGGAGCGTTTTGCTAATAGTCGATAATCGTCGCGAGGTATGTGATTCTTCCTATCCTATTGAGCATGATATTTTAAAAGAATATATATCTAGTACGGTAGACGTACGTGTGTTAACTGAACGTGGTTTTACTGCGATGTCTTTTGACATGAGTCTAAATAATAAGAATCTTGAAGTATTTCAAAAGAATTAAGAAACCTTTTTGAAAGAAGAGTAATACTTGGTTTTAAAAGCTTAAGAGTTATACCAGCTTTATGGGAAGTTAGGTATAACGACTTAAGAGAGATAAAAGGAATGGTTTATTGATTTTAGAAGTTAAGAGACTTGATCTTAAAAGATAAGAGACTTGACTTAATTGAATTAATATGAATTTTGTTAAAAAGTGTGAAACCTCATTCGTGAGTAATGAGTACTTGGTTTTTAAAAAAGGAATAATGCTTTACTGATTTCGGAAATCAGAATAAGTATCGAACGAACCACTGCAGCGTTAATAAAGGGAAATGTTTTGACTAATTAAGTATTATTAAAACTAGTAGAAACCTTCATCTGCATAGAAGCTAAGATGAGACAAAATGATATTACATTTCCTAGATCATGGCTGCTTTAATAAGATTGTTATGAATAAGAATAACCTACTCACACATAAGGCATATGTTTCTCAAATTGTTTTAAAGGAGAATTATATTATTAAGTGATTAAAACTATGAACTACGAAACCTTTCGAAAATGAGAAACTTGAGCAGTTGAAATTAGGCAAACTTGAACGTTTGGAAAATAATGTTGATTACTTGATTTTACAAAGGGAAGTGTTTTGGTTTACTTAAAAAGATAGTCACTCTATTTTTATACTACGGGTATTGTGTGACTTTTGTGAAAGAAACGAATCTTTTAAAAGAGTTAATGTATGAAGTACTTTGGGGATAAAAACCCGAACTTGTTAACATAAAGCACATTGTGTGAATAACTTGATTGTGTTGGTTTGTGATAGTCTTGTAATACTTTCTTGTTGATTTGATAAGTAAACATGTTAGGATGCTACGTGTGCTAGTGTCTTGTGAATGTTTGTGTAAAGGGGTTTCCCTTGTTGTGCTTATGTTGTTTAACGGTACGCCGTTATGTTAGTATTGTACCACTCACCTCTTGACATGATACCGGGGGTTAAGCTGCCCTCCGATGCGGGGTATAGGTCAGGCAGTCTGGGACTATGATTCGAGAATACCTCATGCGGGTCCAGGGGACCTATGCCGAAACTCTGAGTTCGAGTTAGTGTGCGGTCTTTATGGCCATGCGGTCTATGTGGCCACGCGGACTGAGTCGGGGCGATGCCGAGTAGCTACCCTCGATGTAGGGATTACCTCTGTCACACCGAAATTGGGCGTGGTCGTGCCTTACCGGGCACCTAGTGATACAACATCGAGAAAATCAGCGGAACATACAACATGAACATGAAATAAGAGATAATATAAATAAACCGCCAACCAAAGCGATTTGCCTTACGCATTTACATAAAAACCCGAACAGTTATCCTTTTACAAACCACCGCCACAACAACAGGACCTCTAAGAGAATAACAACCTATGACGGACGGGGCCCGCCATACCACGAATGTACAAGAACCTACAACTCGTGGAAACCTGCAAAGATAAGCCTCGAAGGAACGAGCTTCCCAAGCGCTGAAACGTGATCCTACTGGCGGGGATCGGCGGCCCGATGTCTTGCTACTGCGGCATGAACGCAGCCCCGAAGGTCGATCTAACAATTGCAGTATGTGAAATCGTAAATCGCGGTTAAATCATAACGATCTATATAAGCGGGAGACATGTATGATAACCAAAATACGACGCAACATAAGCGATCAAGTCGGGGACTCACGCCTCAAAGTCACCACTCAAATATAACTATGGGTCTCACGCCACCACATCCATCATGTTCGCATCATGGCCACATGCCCCGGAATCGCATCGGTGTAGACATGTCCATGATGCAACAATAATAACAAGGCGCGTGGCCACGTACCGAATCGCGACGGTGTAGACATGCCCATGTAACCTCAATAACAATATCTGGGTGGTCAACCTGCCGCGCGTAGCCACGTGCCCCGGAATACTGCATCGGTGTAGACATGTCCATGTTGCAGTAATAACCATATATCGGGTAATCGACCCGGCCGCATGGCCGCATGCCCCCGGAATACTGCATCGGTGTAGACATGTCCATGTGACATCAACAACAAGACAGAAATCAAAATGGAAACATACCCGTGGAATTCTCCATCACTGCCAAAGACGCGTCAAGTAAGTTCTCAACAAGTCAACCGGCCCTCTATCGAGAGACGCGGTAACACAGAAATACCACACTTGCACCACAAAGGCTATCATCACAAGCATAGGCAAGTTTCACAACAACAAGCATAGGCAAGTTTCACAACAACAAGCATAGGCAAGTTTCACACAACTCAAAGTACTTTCATTTTATGCCAAAGTCAAGTTTTCAACCCCAAAGTACTACATACGTTAAGTTCTTTTAAAAGAGATCCATTACTTTTATAAAAGTCACCCGATACCCGTAGTATTAGAATGACCAACCTACATTCCTTTTCAAAATCAAGTAACAACATTCTTTTCCTAAGTTCCAGTTTGCCTAGTTTCAATTACTCAAGCTTCTCATTTTCAAATGGTTTCATAGTTCCCAAACTTAATCACTTGATTCCTTTTTAGAACAATTGAGTAATATATGTCTCACGTGAGAGTAGGTTATTCTTGTTTACAACATTCTTATTACAGCAGCCATGATCTAGAAAATGTAATATCATTTTGTCTCATCTTAGTTTCTATGCGGATGGAGGTTTCTCGGTTTTAATACGATACATCATTATTCAATACATTTTCCTTTATTAATTGTAGTAGTGCTGTCGATACACATTCTGATTTCCAAAATCAGTAAAACATTATCCCTTTAAATAAAACCAAGTACTCATTTCTCACGAATGAGGTTTCACACAAACATTCACATTAAAACAAATAAGTTAAGTCTCTTATCTCATAAGATCAAGTCTCTTAACTTCTAACATCAGTAAACCATTTTCTTTACCTTTCTTAAGACATTATACCTAACTCCCATAAAGCTAGTATAACTCTTTTTAAAACCTTTAAAACCAAGTGTTACTCTCCCTTCAAAACGATTTATAAATCTTTTGAAATACATCAAGTTCTTTATTATAACTAGCCAGTTATAATTCACATCAGTTACCTTTTTAAACCACAAAGTATTTTCTTACCTACATAAAGCTGTTATAACCAACTTCCCATAAAGCCGTTATAACACTTTATGTTTTACAACAATCAAATACAATTAACACATGTACGTCTACCGTACTACATAGTTCACACATATCATGCTAGAAGAGATAGGAAGAGGTTCACATACCTCGCGACGATTTAACGACAATAAGCAAAATGCTCCAAGTACTACAACCTTGCTAGCCCTTTCCACTCCTCGAGTAGAATACGCTACTCTTAGTACTTTCACCTATAAAGGTCACAAACGTCTATTAACCCCAAACACAAGTTTCTATCTTTCTACAGAAAATTCAGCACCTCACACATGACAACGTAAATCTCCTCTATCGAGGCTATCAAGCCAACCGAGGTTAACACATCTAACCTGGCGAGTACAATTCTACCACACGAAATGCTACACAAGCCTCATGTATTACGATCTATGTAAATCTGATTCGATTCGATTCTTGAGCTTAAGTCAAAAGACATTGCCACAATCCAATGTTTAGTTCTATATATAGCATACTTCAACTATATAATCAACATGTAAACTCAATTACAATAGGGGACAAGATTATTTACCTCGATAAGCCCAAAATTATCCGAGATAAAAGTCGATCCTGAGCAAGGTTTAGCTCTACTCAAGTGCTCAATCCGCTCCAAACAACCCTTAGAAGTTCTAACCAACTTCTACTCAAATCCTTCAACTAACAATGAAGATTTCCTTAGGGTTTGGGTTGGAGACTAAAAGGACAAAAGGTAGTAGTTTCTGACTCTACGTATAGAGGTATCTTTGGAAAACTACAAGGTATAAGGCTAAGGTATTTTGGGCATTATAACAATACTTGGAGGTATTTCAATACCACAAAGGGGGTACCACGAGAACAACACCACAAGGGAGGGGGTTCTCGGCTTAAGGCTCTCAGGGGAGGGTTTGGCCAAAGGCCAATTTCAAGGGGGGAGAGGGGCTCTTGGACGAGAGTCAACAAGAGGGAGGGGAGGGGTTTCTCAAGACTTAGGCAAGTGAAGAGTGGATGAAGCAGTCTTCAAAGAGAGGGGGTATTTATAGCAAAACCAAAGCCAACCAATGGCGAGATCAAGCCATGTGCAAGGCAAGTGTAAGGCAAGATCAAGCCAAGTGCACCCAAAACACTCCACAAAACACTCCACAAAACAAGCCACAAAACAAGGCACAAAAGAGGAGCCAATCGGCGAGGCCAACCAAGGCTCTTGGACGCCCAAATCGTCCAAGCCAATCCATTTGCTTCCAATGTGAGGGTGACACATGTCACCCTCCCGTTGGTCCAAAATGTTTCGTCACCCGGAAAAATCCGCAAAAATTATAAACGACATAGCCGGAATTTTCTCTACGAAAGCTGTGGAAACGTTTCGTCAGAAAACGACTCTAATCGGCACTTGTGCCCAAATTTCGAATCCAATGCCTACCTTAAGGCTCAAATTTCTACGTACGTCCTTACGTACATACTCTGGAAATACGGGGTATAACATTCTCCCCTCCTTAGAAACATTCGTCCCGAATGTTCCTTCTCAAGTCTCAACACAAACATGCGCTAGTATAGCCTTCACTGCTATACGCATGAAAACGATCATGCCACACCTGGCCATAAAAATAACAAACGCACCAATACTTAAACCCAAGTCAACGAGGAAACACCTCTAATCATCACAAAACCCCTTACGAGGTCTAAAATATACTCGCCGCTTACATTTCACAAAAGAAAGCGATCACACACGTTCACTTCTCCCTATCTCGTCGTACCGCTTCCGAACACTCGAGCTCTTTCTAGTATCCGCACCACACTTCGTCAACGTTTACGTTTCCAACCCTTGGAGTTACTACCTCGAACTTGGTCATCTTACTAGCGTAATACCCCTAAGGCCATTCCAGGCATTCACGAACGATTACGGTCGAACACATCCACAAACTCACGATGGTCATACAAACTTGGGCCTAGCATCCTCGTGACCCTACCACTGGCGGGACCACCCTGACCCCACCCCGCT
Organism: Przewalskia tangutica; assembly: GCA_029844215.1. Classification (NCBI taxonomy): domain Eukaryota; kingdom Viridiplantae; phylum Streptophyta; class Magnoliopsida; order Solanales; family Solanaceae; genus Przewalskia; species Przewalskia tangutica. The sequence continues at coordinate 57,653,530 of CM056726.1, forward strand.
GGCCGGGTTCTGGTTGACCCGCAAATGGTCCTCAACCCGACCCCAACCGCCAAACTCTTGTTCCCGATCCGAACAATCTTACTAATTCACATCATGAAAGCTACCACTTCCATCTCACACTACCCACGGACTCATCACACGGATAAATCCCACGTATACTACTCACCCTTATAAAGGTCAACATAAAGCGAATCTTATACTCAAGACGACCTTACCTCTAAGGTCTCAGTCGTGAAATAGTCTAAGGTTCACACTTACTATGTCCCCATACGTAACCTTCCAACTAACCATGTATTCTATCTCACACATATCACAATGCTATCCGAACATAACACTTAACACATCATTAACATCAATACATACAAGTATCTGCGAGGTTAAGGATATATACCAAACTAGGCGGTTCAAGGCCGCTAAAGCTCGAACTTCCACCGCGACCTACCGTGGCCCGCAATCTAGTAGTCTGTGCTATCCTACCAGCGCTACCCACAGTCGGACGGTCTCTCGTCACATGGCCCTGTTGGCGCAAGAATAACAAGCTCCTTGGTACTACGACACTCCCGAAATGCGGTCTACTACATCGACCACACCGAGGTAGGGTGATTGCGTCGCCAACACCTACTCGCGAACATCGAAACACAGGAGCCACGACCGCTCCCGAATATCCCGAGGTCCGAAGGCTGCGGAGGACCACTCTGCAATGGCGGAGGTACATAACTAGTCTGCTTCGAGGCGGTCCGCCTCGAAAGTCGCCAAAATATCCGTGTCTTGGCGCCTTCTTGTGGCGGTCCACTGCGTCGATCTGCGCTCGCCGCACTCCAAGTCGTGAGCACGAATGCGGGCAATGTCCATGCTGGTGAAGAAACACCCGCAAGACTCGCCATATAATCATCTAGCCCGGTGGCGTGGCGATGCACCCTATCTTCCATATCTGCAACTAAGCGCGAGGGACATATCGAGCAAAGAATCGAACTCGACATTGTACTCACGACGGTCGCCTCTCTGTCTCGAGAACAAAAATCGCCGGCGTGCCCTCCTCATCTGCGGAGGCAAGAAGTGCGTGAGAAAAGCCCCGAAACTCATCCCATACCGCTGGAGTGCATGCTCTCCCGGAAAGCTCCACGAATCAAACCAATCGACTGCGGTATCACGCGGCCGATCGCGAACCGCGTCACGGACTCGGTCTCTGAAGCCTTGATCACGCGTGATCCTCAGAATCGACGGATGAACTCCTGCGGATCATCCTCGTGCCTCGACCGTAAAACTCTGGGCTACAACTCGAAAAGTCCGTAGCCTCAAACTATCTGCTCGGGGTGAACCATCTGGTGCTCTGGCCAGGCTGCTGCGTCGGCCTATCCTCATATCGGCCACGACCACGGCTAATAAACGCCATCTCTCGTGACCCATCTCCTGCTCGGTGTGGGGTGGAGGCTCAGTCTTGTAGTCTCGGCCCACTGCTGCGCTCTAAACTCTGTTGGTCTTTGGCGGCGTCGCAAAACTCGCCGTCGGAGCCTGCTCAGTCTTGGCCGACTGCGCCCTCGAACTCCTCTGTATCTCACTAGCAACTCCTCGCTGCCTTGCCTTCTCGTGCTCTGGTTGCCTTGCGCGAGGCATAATCGGTAAAGCGAGATACGTCGGAGGGTCGACTCACAACATGACTCTAAGGCACGATCTCGTAATGAGAAGAAATGGAAACCAATCCTAAATGTCTTATAGCCTCACGATTATAGATGTGGTGCACAACACCGATAATCAAGACTACTAGAACGGTCTGCGTAGACACTTTCCGAGGACTAATCGCTCGATACTACTATGTCACACCCGAAATTGGGCGTGATCGTGCCTTACCGCACCCTAGTGATACAACATCGGAGAAAATCAGCGAACATCTGACATGAACATGAAATAAGAGATAATATAAATAAACCGCCAACCAAAGCATTTGCCTTGCATTTACATAAAAACCCGAGCAGTTATCCTTTTACAAACCCCGCCTAGCGGTACTCTGCACCTAAGAGAGAATAACAACCTATGACGACGGGGCCCGCCATACCACGAATGTACAAGAACCTACAACTCGTGGAAACCTACTAAAATAAGCCTCGAAGGAACGGAGCTTCCCAAACTGAAACGTGATCCTACTGGCGGGGATCGACGGCCAATGTCTTGCTACTGCGGCATGAGCGGCCCGAAGGAGGTCGATAACAGTACCAAGTATGTGAAAGTGTAAATCTGCGGTTAAATCATAACGATCATATAAAGCGGGAGACATGTATGATAACCAAAAATCTGACGCAACATAAAAGCGATCAAGTCGAGGACTCACGCTCAAAGTCACCACTCAAATATAACTATGGGTCTCACGCCCACCACATCCATCATGTTCGCATCATGGCCACGTACCGGAATCGCGCCGGTGTAGACATGTCCATGATGCAACAATAATAACAATGCCGCGTGGCCACGTACCGGAATCGTGCGCCGGTGTAGACATGCCCGTATAACCTCAATAACAATATCTTTGGGTGGTCAACCGCGCGTAGCCACATGCCCCGGAATCGCATCGGTGTAGACATGTCCATGTTGCGGTAATAACCATATATCGTAATGTCGACGCCGCGTGGCGCGTGCCCGGAATCGCGTCGGTGTAGACATGTCCATGTGACATCAACAACAAGACAGAAATCAAAATGGAAACATACGTGGAATTCTCCATCACCGCCAAAGACGTCCAAGTAAGTTCTCAACAAGTCAACCGGCCTCTATCGAGAGCGGTAACACGTAAATACCACACTTGCACACAAAGGCTATCATCACAAGCATAGGCAAGTTTCACAACAACAAGCATAGGCAAGTTTCACAACAACAAGCATAGGCAAGTTTCACACAACTCAAAGTACTTTCATTTTATGCCAAAGTCAAGTTTTCAACCCCAAAATACTACATACGTTAAGTTCTTTTAAAGAGATCCATTACTTTTATAAACGTCACCCGATACGTAGTATTAGAATGACCAACCCACATTCCTTTTCAAAATCAAGTAACAACATTCTTTTCCTAAGTTCCAGTTTGCCTAGTTTCAATTACTCAAGCTTCTCATTTTCAAATGGTTTCATAGTTCCCAAACTTAATCACTTGATTCCTTTTTAGAACAATTGAGTAATATATGTCTCACGTGAGAGTAGGTTATTCTTGTTTACAACATTCTTATTACAAAGACCATGATCTAGAAAATGTAATATCATTTTGTCTCATCTTAGTTTCTATGCAGATGGAGGTTTCTACTGGTTTTAATACGATACATCATTATTCAATACATTTTCCTTTATTAACGCTGTAGTGGTCTGTCGATACACATTCTGATTTCCAAAATCAGTAAAACATTATCCCTTTAAATAAAACCAAGTACTCATTTCTCACGAATGAGGTTTCACACAAACATTCACATTAAAACAAATAAGTTAAGTCTCTTATCTCATAAGATCAAGTCTCTTAACTTCTAACATCAGTAAACCATTTTCTTTACCTTTCTTAAGACATTATACCTAACTCCCCATAAAGCTAGTATAACTCTTTTTAAAACCTTTAAAACCAAGTGTTACTCTCCCTTCAAAACGATTTATAAATCCTTTGAAATACATCAAGTTCTTTATTATAACTAGCGCTTATAATTCACATCGATTACCTTTTAAACCACAAAGTATTTTCTTACCTACATAAAGTTGTTATAACCAACTTCCCATAAAGCCGTTATAACACTTTATGTTTTACAACAATCAAATACAATTAACACATGTACGTCTACCGTACTACATAGTTCACACATATCATGCTAGAAGAGATAGGAAGAGGTTCACATACCTCGCGACGATTTAACGACAATAAGCAAAATGCTCCAAGTACTACAACCTTGCTAGCCCTTTCCACTCCTCGAGTAGAATACGCTACTCTTAGTACTTTCACCTATAAAGGTCACAAACGTCTATTAACCCCAAACACAAGTTTCTATCTTTCTACAGAAAATTCGGCAGCACCTCCCCCCCCCCGCAACAACGTAAATCTCCTCCTCTATCGAGGCCGGCTATCAAGCCAACCGGGGTTAACATCTAACCGGACGAGTACAATTCTACCACACAGAAATGCTACACAAGTCTACTGTATTACAGTCCTATGTAAATACAGTTCAGTTCAGTTCTTCAGGCTTAAGTCAAAAGACATTGCCACAATCCAATGTTTAGTTCTATATATAGCATACTTCAACTATATAATCAACAATGTGTAAACTCAATTACAATAGGGGACAAGATTATTTACCTCGATAAGCCCAAAATTATCCGAGATAAAAGTCGATCTGAGCAAGGTTTAGCTCACTCAAGTGCTCAATCCGCTCCAAACAACCCTTAGAAGTTCTAACTAACTTCTACTCAAATCCTTCAACTAACAATGAAGATTTCCTTAGGGTTTCGGTTTGAGACTAAAAAGGACAAAAGGTAGTATTTCCGGACTCTACGTATAGAGGTATCTTTGGAAAACTACAAGGTATAAGGCTAAGGTATTTTGGGCATTATAACAATACTTGGAGGAGTATTTCAATACCACAAAGGGGGGGTACCACACGAGAACAACACCCTAAGGGAGGGGGGGGTTCTCGGCTTAAGGCTCTCAAAGGGGGAGGGTTTCGGCCAAAGGCCAATTTCAAGGGGGGAGAGGGGCTCTTGGACGAGAGTCAACAAGAGGGAGGGGAGGGGTTTCTCAAGACTTAGGCAAGTGAAGAGTGGATGAAGAAGTCTTCAAAGAGAGGGGGTATTTATAGCAAAACCAAAAGCCAACCAATGGCCAAGATCAAGCCATGTGCAAGGCAAGTGTAAGGCCAAGATCAAGCCAAGTGCACCCACAAAACACTCCACAAAACACTCCACAAAACAAGCCACAAAACAAGGCACAAAGAGGGAGCCAATCGGCCAAGGCCAACCAAGGCTCTTGGACGCCCAAATCGTCCAAGCCAATCCATTTGCTTCCAATGTGAGGGTGACACATGTCACCTCCGTTGGTCCAAAATGTTCGCCACCCGGAAAAATCCGCAAAAATTAAAAACCAAATAGCCGTAATTTTCTCTCTGAAAGTGTGGAAACGCTTCGCCGTAAAAACGACTCTAATCGGCACTTGTGCCCAAATTTCGAATCCAATGCCTACCTTAAGGCTCAAATTTCTACGTACGTCCTTACGTACATACTCTGGAAATACGGGGTATAACAACCTCATGCGGGCCTATGCGTGTGGCCTATGCGGAGCTGCGGGAAGTTCCAGGATTAGACGCGCACATTTGATACTGTGGGCGAGTGGCCAGCTTCGATCATGTGGCGGTCTAGAAAGACCTTGTGATATAGTTTTATGACATTGTTGGTACTGTGGGTTTTAGTAGTCGGATATGCCTTCGTACTTACCCCGTACGGTTTTATTATGACACAAGTGGAACCTGGTGTTCATGTGTATTCCTTGGTGCTTTTATATCATAGACTGCCGGCAGTGAGGAAGGTATTCCACGGGCATGATTGATGTTGTGGGCGTGAGACCCATAGTTATATTTGAGTGGTGACTTTGAGGGCATGAGTCCCTGACTTGACATGACTGCTTATTTATTGTGAACTGTAGTTTGGTTATCATACATGTCTCCTGCTTTATATAGACTACTATGATTTCATTCTGATATTTTGATTTCACATACTTGGTACTGTTATCTGACCTCCTTGAAGTGCGTTCATGCCGCAGGTAGAGGTACACCAGTGTTGATCCTCGCTCATAGGGTCACAGTTCAGCGTTTGGGAAGCTCCGTTTCTCCGGAGACTTATCTTGGGTATAGTCCCCTGTCGTTGTAGGTACTTACATTCAGGGGTATGGCGGGGCCCTGTCCCGCCACTGTTGTTATATCATTCTTAGAGGTCTGTAGTACTGTTGTGGGAAGAGTTTGTAAAAGGGATGTAACTGTTTGGATTTAAGTTTTTATATATATATGCCGAAGGGCAAACTTTTCTCAGAAAACTGTTTTACACTTCATATTATTTCATGTCTTGTTTTATGTTCCGCTGATTACTCTGATGTATTTCTACTTGGGTGCCCGGGGTAAGGCACCAGTCACGGGCCAGGATTCGGGTCGTGACATTATTGTTATAAAATTCTTAGAGGTCTGTAGCACTGTTGTGGGCCGGGTTTGTAAAGGATGTAACTGTTCAAGTTTTCATTTATGTACAAAGGTAACCGTTTGGGTTAGCCTGTTTTCTTATTTCACTGTTTTTCTTTCATGAGTTTTTTATTTCCGCTGATTTTCTCTGATGTTGTATCACTAGGGTGCCCGGGGTAAGGAACCAGTCACGGGCCTGAGGTCGAGTCGTGACAAAACCTACCGCATCGAGCACACTGAGGTGTGGGTGGTCCCGATCGGTGGCCAGTTCCGACCTCACGAAATCCAAGTCCGAGCCACGACTGCTCCTGAATGACCTGGCGGATCAGACCTCTTGCCAGAAAACCGCGAAGGAGCACTCTGTGCTGGCTGGAAAGTGGACCTGGTCTGCTGCTGCGGTTGTCCGCCTCGAATCGCCACTGAGACCACGATGTCACAGCCTCTTGGGCTGGCCTGAGTCAATCTGGTCCTCCCTCTCTCTATCCTCTATCCCCTGCGCATAGGCCTGCATCCGGGCGATGTCCATACCGGGCTGAAGAGCCACACCCAAGCATGCGGTAATCATATGATGGTCAAGCCCCATCACAAAACGATGAACCCTATCCGCCATGTCAGCTACAATAGTATGCGCATGTCTGGCCAAGGAGTCAAACTCCAAGCTATACTCCCTGATAGTCCTCCCGTTCTGCCTCAAGGTCAAGAATCTGTCTACCCGGGCTCTCCTCATCTCAGGAGGCAAAAAGTGATCCATGAAGGCCTCAGAACTCCTCCCAAACAACGGAAGAGCATCATCACCTCTCGAAAGCAACCACGACTCAAACCAGTTCAACGCATATCGCGCAACCGGTAGGAGGCTAGCGTAATGCACTCTGTCTCAAGCCCTAAGAACTGCAGGGTCATTGTAGCTGCCGAATGAACTCCTGCGGATCCTCATCCGACCTCGAACCATAAAACTCAGGTGGATGACAACCCAGAAAATCCCTAACCCGCAAACTGTCGGCCCTAGGGTGGGCTGCCTGCTCCTGTCGGCGCTGTCCGACTACTATACTGGTCAGTAACCGGATCTGCTCCCCGTAGTCTCTATACTCAGCACCCGGCTGCGGAACTGGAGGCTCTGGTACCGGAACCTCTGGAGCTACTGCCGCTCTCGGCTCCTCTAATACTGCCGGCGTGGCTGAACTCGCCGACCCGCCTACTACCTCAGGCATAGTCTGTGCCTGAGTCCGTGTAACCCTCGGAGTACCGCTAGCGCCTCACGCTTTGCCTTGCCTCGGCTCTGGTCTCCCTTCCGCGAGGCATATCTGTTTCATAAGAGTAGGTCGGAGAGGATTCAACCTAATAAGACAAATTCTCTACCGCACGATCTCGGAGAGAAGAATGAAAACCAATCCTAAATGTCTGCGGTCTCGATTATAGATGTGGTGCACAACACACCGATAATCAAGACTCTACTAGACACGATGCTGTAGACACTTTCCGAGGACTAATCGCTCGATACCACTTTTGTCACGACCCGACCCGGTCGCGACTAGTGCCCTACTGGGCACCTGCTCGTATACATCGAGAATAGCAATGAACATACACAACATAAACACATGTGTAACAATGAAACATCCTGTGCTAGCCGATAAGGCGCGCTTCTAATATATAACATAATCAAAAGTACAATCAGACATCATCGCTTCTTACCAACCACAAATGTGAATACGCACCTCAGGAATAACAATCGTGGCGGGACGGGGCCGCCATACCCTCGAATGTACATAAATCTACAACACGTGGAAAAGATCGTACTAAAAGAGACAAGCCTCCGGATAAATGGAGCTTCTGACGTCTGATAAGTGATCCTAAGAATGAGGATCCACCACCTGCTTACCCTTTCCTGCGGCATGAACGCAGCCCCCGAGGACTGGGGTCAGTACACAATATGTACTAAGTATGTAAAACCGAAAATCTGTAATTACAACATAAGTTTAAAACAAAGCCGGAGACATGTATGATAACAAAATTACAGTACACAGTGCCTTACTAACAATGAGAGTAAATCAAGGGAATACGTACAACATCACAATAGGAGAGTCCCGATCAAATCATGGGTAGCGAACCCATATAAACAGGTGGTATAACGTCTTAGGGTTCTTACCCCTCATTTATACTCTTACCTAGGCGGTGGTATAACGTCTTGGGGGTTTGCCCCTCATTTATACTCTTACCCTGGAGAAGGTAATAAAACAGGTGGTATAACGTCTTGGGGGTTTACCCCTCATTTATACTCTTATCCTGGAGAAGGTGGTATAGCGTCTTGGGGGTTTACCCCTCACTTATACTCTTACCCTATCTCTACCGGCCGTCATACAATAAATAAGCAAGTTAGAAATCCCCCTAACTTCTTATTAGTCTTATTCGTCTACACTCTCATTTTAGTTTACTTAAGGCACTAATATGTTATAATAAAACCGGGAGTTTAACCCAAAGTACTACGTACTTCCAACCTTTTAAAAAAAATGACTCATTTTCATATAGAACTTCCAAGATACTATAAACCGTAGTATCAAGTCAAAATTACTTTTCAAGACAAGTCACAATACCTTTAAACATAAAGTTAGGTTTCTAAATCAAGTGACTCCTTTTATTATAAAACCTTAGGCAATTGATGCCTTAAAACATCAAATTGCCTTTTCATTAAAACAAGCCATTTACCTTTCCATAAAGCCAATATAACCAACTCCCCATAAAGTCGTTATATTCACTTTATACCTTAGTCAAGTACAAATTTCCTATCCAAGGGACTTATACGTTTAAAACGATACAAGTATCACATACTTTAAAACTCTTCAAGTCCCTTAACTTTAATAAAACATTAGACATCCTTAATACTTTCAAAGAAGTGAGTTAATCTCCTAACTCACCCGACTTGGCCATTAAATAAACTAGTAAAGGATATCAAGATCTTGTACGTCTACCGTACTATATACGTGCAACTAGTCATGTTCAAAGGATAGGAAAAGTTCTACATACCTCGCCGGGTCAACCACTTGCCAAGTACAAAGTCCCGCCCGTAGTATGTCAACCTATAATATTCACAATACGTCTATTAAAGCCTTACTTCAAACGTAGAATATTATAAGTGTCAAGTTGCTAAATTCTACGGAAAATCGGACAGCACCTCCTTTGTTTTTACTAACTTTGCCACCTTTTTCAAGGCCGAATACAATAACCAAACACGCCGCATTTAAGGCACAATCAAAGCAATTAATCAATAGGGTATTACACGCCTACTAGACGTGTAAAATTCCGCCTCACAAACGATAACAAGCTAATACAACTACTAGTCCAATTTTCGGCCATAATGAATACAACAATACCAATTCTTATCCAATTTCCATTTCAATCCAAATTGGTAGCATAACATGATATCAAGTCGCATTTGATTATAACTACCATAATCTTCAAGTAAGTGACATGCGACGATTTCTAATAAACGACCAATTAGTAATCCAATATTCAAGTGGCTTGTATAACATTTCGGATTTAAGCTACAAGCAATCCATAATACTTATAAACTTCAACATATCAACTTCATGCTAGCAACATGTAAAGCTAACAACAACAATATAAATATATAATCTTGTAACACTTTTAAAAGACAAGATTATACCTCAATGAAACTTAATCCAACTCCAACCAAGTCCTTAGTAGTTTAGAGCCTCTCCAAGACACTTCAATCCTCTTGTTGAGACCCTTAGAACAACACCAACAAATATCCTTCAAATCTCCAAACAAAACCTAGAAAGACAACTAGGTTTTCGTTTTGCGACTAACCCGTAAACTATCGTTTTCCAAGATTTTTCTATTGAGATATGCTTACACTACCCTCAATAACCTTGGTTTAAAGTGTGGAGTTAAATGGACAAGAAACAATTTATTTTCCTTTTCACAATGATGGAACCCGAGAGCTCACTTATGAGTTCTTCAAATTTTGAAGAAATTTTTCTAAGTGTTAAGCTCACTCTTGCTACTAGTAGTATTAAATAGCACCTTGGAGGGTCAAGATGCAACCATTTGGGTGGCTAGGATAAGCTCTTAGTAAATATCAAGACCTTGTGGGTCCTTTGACTTAGTCAAGATTATCAAGCTACAAGTTGCAAGACTTAGTCATCCAAGACTATGGTCAATGACCATTATGGCCATGCCTAATTCGACCAAGGCATCAATAAGGGGGGTGACGCGTGTCGCCCTCCCATTCGTCACAAAAGTACGTTTTCCGACAATTTCATAATTCCGATAAATTTTTACAAGTCTCAAAACTTAACACTTGTGAGTTTCTTACTTACGTTCTTAAAACATGTCCGGTAAATACGGGGTGTAACAAACCCGACTCATCGTCATACTTAATTTCTCATTCTTAGTCTGAAATAAATCTCTCCCTTATCTCAAGGTACTTCTCACCCTATCCTCTATTCACTTAGAGGTTCGTCACATAAGCCAAAATATTCCTACTGTACAATCTTCCCTATTGGTCTTACATCACACGGGCAATTTCTACGTGTGAACTCTACACAACTCTAGTCTCAGCTCACTTATCATTCTTGTCAATATTCTTAACTTCTCACTTTACTAATCAAAGTATCCCTACCTCTAGGGTACTATCACTTTACAACTCTTAGCAACAAAGGGAAAACATATATGCTAGGGCGAAATATGAATCTATCAATGTACGTATGATTCAAAAGAATCAAAATATACTTGTAACCCCGTGCAATGTCGCCTCCTGATCCTGCCCCGTAGTCACGTCATCTCTGCGGTTCGAAGGACCGCTAGAACTATAAACTCCACCCTGACCTCTACCATGGCTGGCTGACATCCAACACCCCGCTGGGGACGACACCGCGAGGAAAGGGAACCAACTACCGCCTCATAGGTGAGCCACTCACCTGCTCTTCTAAAAGGACATACCCTCAGAATGTGGTCCAGACGACCACAATAAAAACAAGAACTTGTGCCATAACGGCATTTCCCCGAATGACGCTTACCACATATGATACACTGAGGAATAGGTGGCCTTGACCGAGAAAATCCCCTGCTCCTTTGAGAACCTCGACCCTTGAGCTGGACTGCTCCTAAATACCTTGTGGGATCAAATCTCCCACCGTGAGTCGCGGGCATGTACCGGGTAGGTGGGACGAATATCTCACTGGCATTCGAGGTAGCTCGCCCAAAAACTCACCGAATAACCAACCGTCTAGCCTCTTACGCTGATCTCCGCTGCCCTCTACCCTCTGTGACACTGTCTGCATCGCCGAATAACCTTCTCGTTGATGAAATCAGAGTAATCGCTATCTTGGTCAATAACATAATGGCTTCCTTCACGACTCCTAAAGTCTTCCCTAATCGAGAAACTAGAGGCTCGTGCCGGGTGTCACGACCAACCCTGTGCGTGGATCGTGCCTTACCTCGCACCCTAGTAGTCATACATCGAGAAAATCAGCGAACATAAATCAATAACATGAAATAAATGTAAGTATAAACGATAATCAGGAACACTTGCCTTTCTGCATATATATAAACAACAATTCTTTCAACATGAACAGCTTAATCCTTTTTACAAACCCCGCCACAATAAAGATTACAGCACTTCTACGAATGATATGACAACAACGACGGGACAGGGCCCCGTCATACCCCTGAATGTAAGCACCTATAACAACAGGGGACTATACCAAGATAAGCCTCCGGAGGAATGGAGCTTCCCAAACGCTGAACTGTGACCCTAAGAGCGAGGATCAACGACTGGTGTACTTCAACCTGCGGCATGAACGCAGCCTCAAGGAGGTCGCATAACAGTACCAAGTATGTGAAGCCGAAAATACTGTAAATGAAATCATAGCAGTCTATATGAAACAGGAGACATGTATGGTAACCAAACTACAGTTCACAATAAATAAACAGTCATGTCAAGTTAGGGACTCACGCCCTCAAAGTCATCACTCAAGTATAACTATGGGTCTCACGCCCACAACATCAATCATGCCCGTGGAATACCTTCCTCACTGCCGACATTTTATGATATAAAAGCACCAAGAAATACACATGAACACCAGGTCCCACCTGTGTCCTAATAAAACAAGACAGCAGGTAAGACGTAAGGCATAGCCGACTACTAACACCTACAAGACTAGCAAGGTCATAAATCGTGTCATGATATCTGCCTGCACTGCCACATGATCAAAGCCGGTCACTCGCTCGCAGATCAAATGCGCGTCTAGCCCTCGAACTCTCCGCACTCGCATAGGCCAACCTCATAGGCCCGCATGAGGTATTCTCGCATCGAGGGTAGCTACTCCCAAGATCGCCCCGACTCGCAGTCCGCATGGCCACAAAGACCGCATGACCACAAGGGCCGCAAACTAACTCGAACTCCCGTAGTTCCGCATGGATCCCCGACCCGCACGAGGTATTCTCAATCACGGTCCTGCATCACCGAAGTCACCCCGTGACGGAGGCGCCTTAACCTCCGAACAAGTCAAGGTGAGTGGTACAATACCAACATAACTACCGATAGTCAAACAACTTTAAGCGCGATGAGGAAAACCCCTTTACACTAACATCACAAGATACTAACACACGTAGCATCCTAGCATGTTTACTTATCAATCAACAAGAAAGTATTACAAGGCTATCACAAACCAACACAATCAAGTTATACACACAAGGTACTTTCTACTATATGCCAACAAGTTCGGGGTTTTATCCCCAAAGTACTTCATACATTAACTCTTTAAAAGATACATTACTTTCACAATGTCACACAATACCCGTGGTATAAAAATAGAGTGACTATCTTTTTAAAGTAAATCAATTACTTCTCTTTGTAAAATCAAGTAGCAACATTCTTTTCCAATGTTCAAGTTTGCCTAATTTCCAATGTTCAAGTTTCTCATTTTTCGAAAGGGTTTCGTAGTTCATAGTATTAATCACTTAAGAATATCATTCTCTTTTAAACCATCTGAGAAACATAAGCCTTATATGTGAGTAGGATATTCTTGTTTATAAAAATCTTATTACATCAGCCGTGATCTAGGAAATATCATTTTGTCTCATCTTAGCTTCTATGCAGATGGAAGTTTCTACTGGTTCTAATAATACTTAATCTGTCAAAACATTTCCTTTTATTAACGCTGCAGTGGTTTGTCGATACACATTCTGATTCAAATCAAGAAAACATTCTTAAGCCGTTATACCTAACTTCCCATAAAGCTAGTATAACTCTTAAGTTTTCAAAAGAAACCAAGTATTACTCTTCTTTCAAAATGATTCAAAAATCCTTTGAAATACTTCAAGTTCTTTATTATCACATAACCAAAGCCATACTGATTCAAATCGTTACCTTTTAAAACCACAAGTATTTTCTTACCTACATAAAGTTGTTATAACCAACTTCCCATAAAGCCGTTATAACACTTTATGTTTTAGACCAATCAAATACATTTAACACACGACGCTCATCAGACTACATAGTTACACACATATCATGCTAGAAGAGATGGGAAGAGGTTCACATACCTCGCGACGAGTATCGACTAATAGCAAAACGCCCAAGTACTTCCAACCGTCGGCTACTCCTGCCAAGAAGATCGCGCCACACGTAGTACTTCAACCTATAAGGCCACGCGCGCTTATTAACATTTAGGTCTAATCGTAGAACATTCTACGTAAAATTCGAAGACATCCCCGCAACAGCGTAAATCTCCTCCTCTATCTGGCCGGCCACTGCCAACCGTGGGTTATACGTCTAATCCGACGCACAATTCTACCTCATAGAAAAGTTACACAAGTTCATCAGAATACGTCCTATGTAAATACAATAAGATTTTCTTCTTCGAAAAGGTTTCTTATTATTCAGGCTTAAGTCAAAATACATTGCCGACAACAACGTTCAGTTCTATATATAGTATACTCCAACTATATAGTCTAACAATCATGTAATTTCCAATTACAATAGAGGGACAAGATATTTACCTCGATAAGCCCATAATTATTCGAGTTTAAATGTCGATCCTGAGCAAGGTTTAGCTCCTGCTCACAAGGCCCGACGCCTCCAAACAACCCTTAGAAGTTCTAACCAACTTCTACTAATTACTCCAACTAACCATGGAGATTTTCCTTGTGGTTTCGGTTTTGTGACGGGAAGTATGATAGTATAACTGGGCTTTTGTATAGGTATAACCTTAGAATACTACAAGGTATACTGGCTAAGGTAATTTGGGCATTATAACAATACTTTTGAGAGTATTTCTACCAAGAGGGGTATTATACGAAACAACTAGGCTAGTGGGGTACCACGGCTAGCACCCTGCGAGGGGAGGGCTCTCGCCAAGGAGGGGAGGCTCTCTACCGAACTCAACACAAGAGGAGGGAGGAGGATTTAACACTTAGAAATATTTTAGGAATGGATGAAGAAGTCATCAAAGAGGGTATTTATAGGTCTAGCAAAGGCCAAACAATGGCCAAGATCTTGCCAAGTGCAAGGCAAGTGTAGGCCAAGATCTTGCCAAGTGCACCTTATCTATCTACCACAAAATATCCTACCTACTACTTGACAAAATAGTCACCATTTCGCCCAAGCCAACCACCCACAACGCAGCTCCAATGAGAGGGTGACAAGTGTCGCCTCTCGTTGGTCCAAAATGTTCCGTCACTTAAAAATCCGCAAAAATTAAAAATGACATAGCCGTAATTTACCCTACGAAGTCGTGGAAACGCTTCATTTAAAAACGACTCTAAACGGGTGTCAGGAACAAAATAATTCAGCCAAGCCACTTTAAACTTCAAAATTTTCTACGCACGCCCCACGCATATACTGGAAATACGGTATAACAGGGACCTCAAAACCTGGCGCAGAAGAACTCGCCGACTGCGGAACAACATCCGGTATACCCTGGGCATAAGCCCTATCAACTCTCTGAGTCTGACTAGTAGCTCCTGCTACTCCTTTGCCCTTCTGGGCGGCTGTTGCCCTCCTTGGAGGCATAACTGTAACACAAAATCACGTCAGAGAGGAATTATCTTACTAACACAGCTCTATGGCACGATCTTAGAGTGAGAAGAATAGAAACCAACTCCTAAATGTCCTGTAGCCTCCTGTTTATGGGTGTGGCGCGCAACACACCGATAATCAAGACTCTACTAGACACGGCCTCAGAAACATTCCGAGGATCGACTTCTGCGATACCACTGTCACACCCCAACCTCAAGCTCGTGGATCGTGCCCTACCTGGGCACCCTTCTACCTTAACCACTAAGTAAACTGCGGAAATTAAATAACACCTTTTTTTTTACCAATCGTACTTGCAAGGACAAAGCCGACCAGGCTGCCATATAATATACATAACAAAAGACACTACACCGTACATGAGTCCAATCCCACATATGAATACAGAACTCTAAGAGTTATACTGAACAATGACGGGACAAGGCCCCGCCGTACCCATAACTATACAAAAGCATGTACTGAAGGAACTATACCAAAATGATAAAATCCTGAACAAATGGGAGCTATCCAAAATTCTGAGCAGGGCCCTACACCTGCCGATCACCAAATCGCTGACTAAACTCAGCGACATTTAACGCAGCCGGGCGAGGTCAAGACGAAGAATGTACCAAGTATGTGAAATGAAGCATCAGAATGAAATCATAATACTTAAGCAAAACAGAGACATGTATGATAGCCAACCTACAAGACACAACACATAAGCATCATAATAAGTCGTGGACGATGCCTCAAGTCATTTCTAAATATAACCATGGGTCTCACGCCCACAATATCAATCATCGTGGAATCCTTCTCACCGCCATTGTCCATGATATAATATAACGCCAATAGGCATACATGAACACCAAGTCCCACCTGTGTCCTAAAAACTCAGACGCAAGTAGAAGACGAGCAGTGGTAAAGCGTGGGGTATAATGTCTGGGGTTTACCTCATTTATACTCTTACCCTATCTCTCGCGACCATCAAAAAAAGCGGGGGTTATAATGTCGCGGGTTTACCCTCATTTATACTCTTACTCGAGAAGGTGGTATAGCGTCTTGGGGTTTACCCTCACTTATACTCTTACCCTATCTTGACCGACCATCAAACAAAACAAGCGTGGGTATAATGTCTGGGTTTACCCTCATTTATACTCTTACCTGAGAAGGTGGTATAGGCCTTGGGGTTTACCCTCACTTATACTCTTACCCTATCTCGACCGCCACAAACAACACATAAGCACTACTGTGTCTTTATAAAAATCCGAATTTAACCCAAGTACTACAAATAACGGAAGATACCGTGGAATCCTACATCACCGATGCGACGTCCAAGTAACTTACAACAAGACAGCTGGCCCTCCAACCGAGAGTCGCGGCAACGCAATAAAACATAATACTTGCACTCAAAGGCTATCACCAGCACACATAGGCAATTCTCAATTAATCAAGCCAAAGTACTTATCAAGGCACACATGGAATAATTCTCAATTAACAAGCCAAAGTACTTATCAAGGCACAAATGGAATAATTCTCAATTAACAAGCCAAAGTACTTATCAAGGCGCAAATGGAATAATTCTCAATTAACAAGCCAAAGTACTTATCAAGGCACCAATAGAATAATTCTCATTTAACAAGCCAAAGTACTTATCAAGGCACCAATAGAATAATTCTCATTTAACAAGCCAAAGTACTACGTACGTACATTCTTTTTCAAAAGACTCCTTCTTATGTAAAATCCCAAGATACTAACACCCGTAGTATCAAGGCATGTCTATTTTTCAAAGTAAGTTACTACACTTTTAGAAAACTCATTTCAAAGCTTGAAATCAAGTAACTTCAAATTTTCACAATCTAGGCAACTTATGCCCATTAATCAAAATAGACAACTTTCTTAACCTTCCATAAAGCCGTTATAACCAACTTCCCATAAAGCCGTTATAACTCTTTATGATTTTAGACTTATCCATTCCTTTTATAACCAAGAGACTTATACTATTAAAACCAAGTATCACATACTTTACAAATCAAGTTCTCAACTTTCAAAATACTACAAGTCTCTTAATATTTAGAAAACAAGTTTCTTCTACATTTAAACCTCAAGTAACTCACACCTCTAAAATAAGTTACTTCTTTTAAATCATGTCACTTCTCCTCTTTTAAAACAAGTAAGTAAATCACTCCTTTGACTCCCCTAAAGTCATTATAATGACCTTTTGGTTTTGGAATTAAGGCACTAGCCAAAAGATTTGGAAACCACTTCCTTTTCAAGACTCTATGTACTTTAAGTAAAATACTTTCACTTTTAAGAATCCAAACTTCACTAAGGAAATGGATTATACCACTTACAATTTAAACATCAAAGTACGATCAATGGAAGTACATAGAACAAGTTCTACTTTAGGCAATCCAAATACAACCAAGGAATAGATCATTTAAGGAGTAGGACATACTTTCTTTATCTTAAGGAATCATGCTGTAAGAGAGATAGTTCACATACCTTTCGCTAAATCCACAAGCTGCCGAATCGCCGTGCGAGAAGTGTCAACCTATAATGGTCACAACAAGACTATCAACTTCTAGTCTCTAACGAGAATAATACTAAGTATACGGCCTCTAATTCTACGGAAAATCGGCAAAGACTTACTTTGTTTCTACTCACTTTGCCACCTTTTTTAAGGCCGAATACAATAACCAACACGCCACATTTAAGGCTCAAAACAACAACCAAACAAAGGGGATTACACGCCTTACGATACGTGTAAAATTCCGCCCCACAATTCATACGAAATAGCTCCATAATCTAGCCATTCTCGGCCAACATAAATAATAACACTAAGTCCTTTCCAATCCTTTTCCAATTCCAAGTTCTAAGGTCTAGCATGTTATATAGTCATAAACAACTTCAACAACTACAATTTCCTTCTTTTTACAACATGCGATGACTTTACTAATAATCGACTTGAATTGAAATCTTAGGGCTAACATGCTAGTTTTCGGATTAGGGTTCCAATAGCCAATATAATTATCAAACTTCACACTATATAGATCATGCATGCTAATATCCATAGCTACAACAATAAGTAAACTTAATTGCTAAAATGACAAAATTTATACCTTTCCAAGCCCTTAAAAATTCCAAGATTCAAAGTCGCGCCTTAGAAATTCTTAGCTCATTTCCTTATGTTCCAATCCGCTCCAAGCACTCTTTAGAAGCCTATGAAGAACCCATCTTCAAGTTCCAACTTCAAAGTTGAAGAACTCTTTAAGTTTCCGCCTTGCGACTAATACGAAAATGCCACTTTTCCGAAATCTTTCTATTGAGATATCCTTACAATACCTTTAGGGACATTGGGTTTAAGTCTTGTGAACAATGGATCAAAATTACAAATTTTTCTTGTTGGAAAATCACTAAAGCCGAGAGCTATAGTTCTTGCACAAGAGTTGTCTAATTTTTCTAAGTGTAAAATGCCAAGTCTTGCTACTAGTTGAGTATATAAAACACATCGATGGCTTAGACTTAAACAAACGGGTGGCTAAGATGAAGATCACAAGGATTAAGCACAAGTGGCAAGTTGACCTTGGTCAACAATCTCAAGCTAGCAAGACTTATCTTCCACCACGGTAAATGACCATTTTACCCTTACACATTTCGACTAAGACCAAGTGTGGGGTGCCACGTGTCGCTTCTCTCACACGACCAACCTGCCTGGATCGTGCCTTACCCCGCACCCAAGTAGAAATACATCATAATAATCAGAGGAATATAAAACAAGACATGAAATAATATGTAGTGAAAACGGTTTATCTGAGAAAAATTGCTCTTCTAAGCATATATATAAATAAACTTGAACTCGAATGCCACATCCCTTATACAAACTCGCCCATGACAAGATTACACTTCTAAGAGTTGATATAACAACAATGGCGACAGGTTCCCACCATACCTCGAACGTAAGTACCTACAACGACAGGACTATACCATCGATAAGCCTCCGAGAAACGAGCTTCCCAAAACGCCGAATCGTGATCCTAAGAGCGAGGATCGACGATCGTGTACCTCTACCGCGATGAACGCAGCCCTCGGGCGAGGTCGATAACAGTACCAAGTATGTCTATATAAAGCAGGAGACATGTATGATAACCAAACTACAGTTCACAATAAATAAGCAGTCATGTCAATTCAGGGACTCACGCCCTCAAAGTTATCACTCAAATATAACTATGGGTCTCACGCCCACAACATCAATCATGCCCGTGGAATACCTTCCTCACTGTTGGCAGTCTATGATATAAAAGCACCAAGGAATACACATGAACATCGTGTCCCACCGTGTCATAATAAACCGCACGGTAAGTGCGAAGGCATAGCCGACTACTAAAACCCACAGCACTAACAATGCCATAAAATCAGATCACGAGGTCTCTAGACCGCGCCATATGATCGGCGCCACTCGCCTCGATCAATGTCGTGCGTCAAATCCTCGAACTTCCCGCAGCCCGCATAAAGCCACACATAGGCCCGCATGCAGGTATTCCCCGCATCGAGGGTAGCTACTCAAGATCGCCCCGACCCGTGGTCCGCATGGCCACATAGACCGCATGGCCATAAAGACCGCACACTACCTGGAACTCTCGTAGCTCCGCATAGGCCACCTGGACCCGCATGAGGTATCTCGAATCATAGTCACACAGACCGTCTGAGGTACCCCGCATCGGAGGGCAGCTTAACCCCCGGTATAACATGTCAAGATGTGAGTGGTACAATACTAACATAACGGCTTATCGTTAAACAACATAAGCACAATAAAGGGAAACCACTTTACACAAACATCACAAGATACTAACACACGTAGCATCCTAACATGTTTACTTATCAATCAACAAGAAAGTATTACAAGGCTATCACCAACCAACATAATCCAATTATTCACACAAGGTACTTTATACTTTATGTCAACAAGTTCGGGTTTTTATCCCCAAAGTACTTCATACATTAACTCTTTAAAAGATCTGTTTCTTTCACAAAAGTCACATGATACCCGTAGTATAAAAATTAGAGTGACTATCTTTTTAAGTAAACCAAAACAATTTCCCTTTTTAAAGACAAGTAACAACCTTCTTTTCCAAAAGTTCAAGTTTGCCTAAGTTCAAAGACTCAAGTCTCTTATTTTCGAAAGGTTTTGTAGTTCATAGTCTTAATCACTTAATCATATAATTCTCTTTTAAAACAATTTGAGAAACATATGCCTTATGTGTGAGTAGGTTATTCTTGTTCATAACAATCTTATTAAAGCAGCCATGATCTAGGAAATGTAATATCATTTTGTCTCATCTTAGCTTCTATGCAGATGGAGGTTTCTACAGGTTTTAATAATACTTAATTAGTCAATACATTTCCCTTTATTAGCGCCGCGTGGTTTGTTCTGATTTATTCTCATTTCAAATCAATATAAGGCTCATAAACAATTAAGTAAACTGCTCATTTTATCTTCTTAAGTCGTTATACCTAACTTCCCATAAAGCTAGTATAACTCTTAAGCTTTTAAAACCAAGTATTACTCTTCTTCAAAAAAACGATTCTTAATTCATTTGAAATACTTCAAGATTCTTATTATTAGACTCAAGTCAAAAGACATCGCAAAGAAACCACGCTCGCTAACACACGCACGCCTACCGTACTATATATATTCTTTTAAAATATCATGCTCAAGAGGATAGGAAGAATCACATACCTCGCGACGATTATCGACAATTAGCAAAACGCCCACGGCTATAACCCGCTAGCCTTGTCCACCTTTCAAGTAGAACATGCTACTCACGTAACTTTCAACCTATAAAGGCCATATACGCCTATCAACGCCTAGACTACTCAGAGAATATTCTAAGCAGAGGTTCTTAATTCTACTAACATCACAAAGACTTCCTACCCACAAACTACACAAGTTCATCAGAATACAAATTCTATGTAAGTACAGTTCAATCTTCTTCTTTAATATTCTTCTGATGTGATTTCA
The DNA here is from genome assembly GCA_029844215.1 of Przewalskia tangutica. Classification (NCBI taxonomy): domain Eukaryota; kingdom Viridiplantae; phylum Streptophyta; class Magnoliopsida; order Solanales; family Solanaceae; genus Przewalskia; species Przewalskia tangutica. The sequence continues at coordinate 57,674,758 of CM056726.1, forward strand.
ATTCAATTCTCTTCTCTTATACCAACCTTCTATATATCTTATACTCATTTCTATACAACTACAGTATGTAATTTCCAATTACAATAGAAGGACAAGAGTATTTACCTCGATAAGCCCAAAATTATCCAAGTTTAAATGTCGATCCTGAGCAATGTTTAGCTCCTACTCTGGGTGCTCCAACCCGCTCCAAACAACCCTTAGAAGTTCTACGCAACTTCTTCCTAATACTTAAACCAATTATGAAGATTTTCCTTAGGGTTTCGTTTTGTGACTGAAGGGAAGTATAGTAGTATTTCTGGGCTTCTAGTATAGGGGTAACCTTGGAATACTACAAGGTATTAGGGCCAAGGTATTTTGGAATAGTAACAATACTTGGAGAGTATTTTCTACCAGGGGGGGTATGTTTGGACGAGAGCAACTCCAAGGGAAGGGGGGGTGTGTGGCGGACGAAACTACTACAAGGGGAGGGGGAGGACTTGGATGAGAACTTCACTACAAGGGAGGGAGGGATTTTTAAGACTTAGAAGTCATTTGAGGGATGAAGAAATCCTTCAACTAAGGGGGGTATTTATAGGGCCTTCAATGGCCAAGATCAAGACAAGTGGTGGGCTAGTGGAGGGTGAAGATTTGCACAAGTGCACCCTAGCCATCTACTCCACAAATCACTCCAAACATTGACCCAAGTTTTAGGCCACAAAACATGCCAAGAACGTGCAACCAATCGCCACATGATCGCCACTGAGGTGACAAGTGTCGCCTCTCGTTGGTCCAAAATATTTCATCTCTCGGAAAAATCCGCAAAATTATTAATGTCGCGAATCGTAATTTTCCCCGCAAAGTTTGGAAAACGCTTCGTTGAAAACAATTCTTTTCGGGTCAGTACAAATTTCGCCCATTGCCTAACTTAAGGCTTAAACTTTCAGACGCACGTCCTCACGCATATACTGAAATACGGTATAACATTCTCCCCTCCTTAGAAACATTCGTCCCGAATGTTCCTTCTCAAGACGGATAATGATAAGTTCCTCTTAACTTAAACAAGTTGCCAATGCCACACCTGGCCACAAAATAACACACGCGCAATTACTTAATCCAAGTCCACAAGGAATCACCTCTATTACCACAAAAGCTCCCACCCAAGGTCTAAAAGACACTCCCTTCGCACCTTCATTTCACAAAAGAAATGATCACTTCTATTCTCTTAACACGTGCTCACTTCTTCCCTTACTCGTCGTACCCTCCTCGTACACTCGAACTCTTTCTCATAACTTACCACATTTCTGTTATTGCTTCAGTTTCCAAAATCTCTGGGTTACTATCTCCAACTTGGTCATCATTAACTGGGAACACTCTGGATGAATCTCCGATACTTTTCTGAACATAGTAACAAGAAGGATCGGACGCAATGCCTCCCACGTCGGACGACAAAGCTAACTTATAGGCAACCTGGCCTATCCTCCAAAGGATCTGAAAACGCTCTAAGTACCTCAGGCTAAGTTTCCTCTATTTTCCAAAACTCGTCACACCCTTTCCGGGGTGGTACCTTTAAGAAGACCCACCGCCAACTCAACCTGCGCCGCTGCCGATTATCCGCACGACTTCTGTTGAATCGGCGCTGCCAATAACCTCTTCTGGATAAGCTTCACCCTATCCACATCCTGCTGAAACAAGTATGAACCAACTATCTGAACCTTGCCAACATCGAACCAATCGACCAGCAACTTACTCTTCCGCCCCTACAAGGCGTCATAAGGCGACATCCGAATACTGAAATGGTAGTTATAAAACACTCCTCAACAGAGGCAAAATCCTCACAACTACCCCGAAAATCAAAACACCGCCCGAGGTGAATGCGAGCATCGAGACTCACCCGAAGTTCCTAACCTCGCTCGTAAAACTTCCGTAAAAGAAATAGCCAGAACTGGCTACACCGCTCACATAAGGTGAAAGTAGGCACCTCGTGCAGCCTTACAACCTTCCCGATATATAACATTTCGCATAACCCACTACCGAGTAAATGGTCCGCATCGACAGACAAGACGGGCGACTTCATCGCCCGACCATCGGTCGAACGCATCCACGAACTCAGACGATTAACTAAACTTGGGCCTAACACCTCGTGAACCCACCACCGCGACCACCCCGAATCGACCCACCACATTACAAAGCCGCGGGTTGACCCGCGACGGCCTCAACCCGGCCCGCTATCGCGCAAAACTCTTGTTTCCCGATCCAGAACAATCTCACCATCGAGTCACGAAAACCTAGTGGTCTTCTTAGCTCAACTACCATCTTTCATTTCATACCACTCAGGGACTTATCTCACAAACATATCTCACGTATACTATGCACTCCGATAAGGGTCAAAAATAAATCTTTTACTCAAGATGGCCTCGCCTCTAAGGTCTCCACGTATAAAATTCTAAGGCTCACACTTTCCCTATCCCCAATCTTACCCTTTTAACTAACCATGATCTCTAATCACAATTAACACAATGCTATCTGAACGTAACACTTAAGATATACTTATCTTATCACACATATAAATCTCTAGAGGGTTAAGGATATACCTGTATCTACTGCTTCACTACCCTTTGTCGTTCTAATCAATCCCGCTCATGGCGATAGCTAGGAAAGGTGATGAACTAGCCACGATCCTGGCCGAGTCTCTACATCCGCGCCACTGGCCTGGACAATTTCTCGCAAATGGCCCGCTGGCCGCAAGCAAAACAAGCCGCCAAGAAGTACGACACTCCCACAATGACACTTACCACAACGCCACACCGGGTGGGGTGGCCTCCGCTAACACCCTTCCTCTCCGAACTATCAACCAGAATCGATCCGTAGGTCGAGTCCTCCTACGCATCCTCCTACTAGGACACCTTTCGACACACGGCCCTCGACGCCGCAGTAAAACAAGCACCAACAAAAAGATGACATTCCCGACGACGCCGCCATATCGCGGAACATCGAGGAAAATGTGAACCCTGCCGCTGTAACCTACGATAGCCGCGTGAACCAGCCCCGAGCTCACCAACTCCTCGCATACCCCGAACGCCCCAAGTCCGCGAGGACCACTGATCCGGGCGGAGGCGCATAACCACCACGCCGGAAGGTCCGCCGAAAGTTACCAAAGGACCTCTGCTCGCCCTCTTCGTGACTCGTTAACCCGCCGATCCCTACGCTCTCTCGGCCAGTGCATAAGCTCAGACGCAGCCATGCTCATGCCTCGACTAAAGAGATACTTGCACAACCTCTCTTAGATAATCATCAAGACCCGTGATAAACCTACATAATATACTCTGGTTGCTAAATCCATAGCTAGTAACAAGGTCGCTCTTTGTAATCCATACTTCGCCATCGTCGTGGAACCAAGGTTCAAATATCATGGCCGCAGAGGAATCGATGCCGCCGCGCTTAGACTCGCTGGATCGCGCTGCCGCAGAACTCCCCGAATGGCACCACCCTGTGTGATGATTGGGCTCGTGCCTCGTAACCCTCTGCGGTTTACTCGCAGCTCTCACGCTTTGCCCTTCTGGCCCGGTTGCCTTACGCGAGGCATAATCGTAAAGGAAAGGAATTACGTTAGAGGGTCCAACTTATAACACACTCTAAGGCACGATCTCGAGTGAGAAGAATGGAAACCAATCCTAAATATCCTATAGCCTCCTCGTTATCGAGTGCATAACACACCGATAATCAAGACTCTACTAGATACGGTATGTAGACACTTTCCGAGGATTAATCGCTCGATACCACTTTGTCACGACTCCAAACCTGCCCGTGGATCGTGCCTTACCCCGCACCCAAGTAGACATACATCAATAATCAGAATATAAAACAAGACATGAAATAATACGGTGAAAACGGTTTATCTGAGAAAATTGCCTTCTGATATATATAAATAAACTTGAACTCAACAGCTACATCCCTTATACAAACTCGCCATGGCAAGATTTCATGCACTCTAAGAGTTGATATAACAACAATGGCGGACAGGCCGCCATACCCCGAATGTAAGTACCTACAACGACAGGACTATACCACTGATAAGCCTCCAGAGAAACGGAGCTTCCCAAAACGCTGAACTGTGATCCTAAGAGCGAGGATCGACGACTGGTGTACCTCTACCTGCGGCATGAACGCAGCTTCAAGGAGTTCAAGATAACAGTACCAAGTATGTGAAATCAAAATACCGCAAATGAAATCATAGTAGTCTATATAAAGCAGAGACATGTATGATAACCAAACTACGCTCACAATAAATAAGCGATATGTCAAGTCAGGGACTCACGCCCTCAAAGTCATCACTCAAATATAACTATGGGTCTCACGCCCACAACATCAATCATGCCCGTGGAATACCTTCCTCAATGTCGACAGTCTATGATATAAAAGCACCAAGGAATACACATGAACACCAGGTCCCACCTGTGTCATAATAAAACCGCACGGTAAGTGCGGAAGGCATGACGACTACTAAAACCTACGCACCAACAATGCCATAAAATCAGATCACGAGGTCTCTCTAGACCGCGCCATATGATCAAGCGTCACTCGCCTCTCAGATCAATGCGCTACAACTGGAACTTCCCGCAGCTCCGTATAGGCCACACACATAGGCCCGCATGAGGTATTCTCCCGCATCGAGGGTAGCTACTCCCCGGTATCGTCCTGGACCCGTGGTCCGCATGGCCACATAGACCGCATGGCCATATAGACCGCACACTAACCTGGAACTCTCGTAGCTCCGCATAGGCCACCTGGACCCGCATGAGGTATCTCGAATCATAGTCACACAGACCGCCTGAGGTACCCCGCATCGGAGGGCAGATTAACCCCCGGTATAACATGTCAAGAGGTGAGTGGTACAATACTAACATAACGACTTATCGTTAAACAACATAAGCACAATCAAGGGAAACCCCTTTACACAAACATCACAAGATACTAACACACGTAGCATCCTAACATGTTTACTTATCAATCAACAAGAAATTTTACAAGGCTATCACCAACCAACATAATCAAATTATTCACACAACAAGTTCGGGTTTTTATCCCCAAAGTACTTCATACATTAACTCTTTAAAAGATTTGTTTCTTTCACAAAAGTCACATGATACCCGTAGTATAAAAATTAGAGTGACTATCTTTTTAAGTAAACCAAAACAATTTCCCTTTTTAAAGACAAGTAACAACCTTCTTTTCCAAAAGTTCAAGTTTGCCTAAGTTCAAAGACTCAAGTCTCTTATTTTCGAAAGGTTTTGTAGTTCATAGTCTTAATCACTTAATCATATAATTCTCTTTTAAAACAATTTGAGAAACATATGCCTTATGTGTGAGTAGGTTATTCTTGTTCATAACAATCTTATTAAAGCAGCCATGATCTAGGAAATGTAATATCATTTTGTCTCATCTTAGCTTCTATGCAGATGGAGGTTTCTATAGGTTTTAATAATACTTAATTAGTCAATACATTTCCCTTTATTAGCGCTGCCGTGGTTTGTCTTGCATTTATTCTCATTTCAAATCAATATATGCTCATAAACAATTAAGTAAACTGCCTTTTATCTCTCTTAAGTCGTTATACCTAACTTCCCATAAAGCTAGTATAACTCTTAAGCTTTTAAAACCAAGTATTACTCTTCTTCAAAAAAACGATTCTTAATTCTTTTGAAATACTTCAAGATTCTTATTATTTAGACTCAAGTCAAAAGACATCGCAGTAAAACCACATTCAGTTAACACACGTACGTCTACCGTACTATATATATTCTTTTAAAATATCATGCTCAAGAGGATAGGAAGAATCACATACCTCGCGATGATTATCGACAATTAGCAAAACGCTCCATGGCTATAACCCGGCTAGCCTTGTCCACCTTTCAAGTAGAACATGCTACTCGCAGAACTTTCAACCTATAAAGGCCATATACGTCTATCAACGTCTAGACTACTCAGAGAATATTCTAAGCGAGGTTATTAATTCTACTAATATTGGGCAGACTTCCCTACCACAAACTACACAAGTCTCATCAGAATACAAATTCCATGTAAGTACAGTTCAATCTTCTTCTTTAATATTCTTCTAATGTGATTTCAATTCAATTCTCTTCTCTTATACCAACCTTCTATATATCTTATACTCATTTCTATACAACTACAGTATGTAATTTCCAATTACAATAGAAGGACAAAAGTATTTACCTCGATAAGCCCAAAATTAGCCAAGTTTAAATGTCGATCCTGAGCAATGTTTAGCTCCTACTCTGGGTGCTCCAACCCGCTCCAAACAACCCTTAGAAGTTCTACGCAACTTCTTCTTAATACTTAAACCAATTATGAAGATTTTCCTTAGGGTTTCGTTTTGTGACTGAAGGGAAGTATAGTAGTATTTCTGGGCTTCTAGTATAGGGTAACTCGAATACTACAAGGTATTAGGGCCAAGGTATTTTGGAATAGTAACAATACTTGGAGAGTATTTTCTACCAGGGGGGGTATGTTTGGACGAGAGCAACTCCAAGGGAAGGGGGGGTGTGTGGAGAACGAAACTACTACAAGGGGAGGGGGAGGACTTGGACGAGAACTTCACTACAAGGGAGGGAGGGATTTTTAAGACTTAGAAGTCATTTGAGGGAGGAAGAAATCCTTCAACTAAGGGGGGTATTTATAGGGCCTTCAATGGCCAAGATAAAGGCAAGTGGTGGGCAAGTGTAGGGTGAAGATTTGCACAAGTGCACCCTAGCCATCTACTCCACAAATCACTCCAAACATTGACCCAAGTTTTAGGCCACAAAACATGCCAAGAACGTACAACCAATCGCCATACACGATCACCACTGAGGGTGACAAGTGTCGCCTCTCGCTGGTCCAAAATATTTCATCTCTCGAAAAATCCGCAAAATTATTAATGTCGCAATCAATTTCCCCGCAAAGTTTGGAAAACGCTTCGGAAAAACAATTCTTTTCGGTCAGGCACAAATTTCGTCCATTGCCTAACTTAAGACTTAAACTTTTGTATGTACGTCCTCACGTACATACTCTAGAAATACGGGGTATAACACTCTTATTCGTCCATAAAATTTCGTAACCCTCGTGGGCCCCACAAAACGTAAAATTCCTCGGGTGGGCCCCACGTGACCAAATCCGTAAAAATAAATTCCATAATTTTAAAAGTCCCATACTCTTCAAATAATGCATTTTGAGAATCCAATTCTCAACAACAAACATTTTTCCTTTTCGGCGTTCGGAAGATTTTCCGCCGGAAAAACAAATTCATCCTTTCGTACTAATTTCCAAGTCTTGATTCCTTACGTACATTCTCTTATACATGTCCTGGACTTTCGGGGTGTAACAGAATGTTTCTAAGGAGGGGAGAATGTTATACCCCGTAGTTCCAGAGTATGTATGTGAGGACGTACGTACAATTGTATAAGCCCTAATTAGGTTAAGGATGAAATTGTGAACTTTCAACGGAAAAGATTCCGAACCTTGTGAAGGAAATTTTACGCTTTTAATATTTTAACAAATTACGGATTTTTCCGAGAGATGAAATATTTTGGACCAATAGGAGGCGCATACGGTCACCCTTAGGTGGCATGTTTGGACGAAACAAGTGTCGCCAAGTCGAAGTCAAGTCTTGAAAGATATTTTGTGGGCAAGGGAAGCAAGCCTCGACGCTTTTTTAGGTGCAAGTGGCTAGCCACATGTCTCTTTTTGGTGGACATATGTCCCAAAGTCAGGTGGACATATGTCCCAATGTCAGGCGAACACTTGTGGAAGACTCCACCACACAAGCAACCAAATCTTCACCTCCACTTGCTTTAATCTTGGCCTCGATTGTCCTATAAATACCCCTTAAGTTGCAAGACTACTTCATCCACTAAACAATTTCCAAGTCTCCAAAATCCTTCCCTTTGTAGTAAGCTCTCGCCCAAACTCCTCCCCTTTGGAAAATCTCGTCCGAAATCACCCCCCCCCTTGGTAGAAAAATTGTCTTCATGTATTGTTACTATTCCAAAATACCTTAGCCTAAATCCCTTGTAGTATTCCAAAGTTACCTCTATACTAAAAGCCCGGGAATACTACTTTATATCCTTTAGTCACAAAGCAAAACCCTAGGAAAATATTCATAGTTGGTTGAAGTATTGTTATACCCCGTGGTTCGCCCGACCGCGGCCGTGGTCTCGCTGCCGCGCCCGAGGCGAGGCGCGCGCCAAGGCGGTGATCAGGGCCGAGGCGCCGGTCGGGCCGCGCGCCAAAGTACCGGAGGGTCGCTGAAGTTCAGCGGCCACGGCCGGAAGGGCTGCGCGCCGAGGCGGAAATCAGCGAAAAACTTTGGAAAAGTCAGTTTTTTTTTTGAATGGGCCTGTGTGGGGGACAAGTGTCCCCATCTGATTTTTACATGCATATATTGACCAAGTCTTAAAGACTTGGTCATTTGTCATCTCTCTCTTGAAAAACCTCTTCCTTCTCTCTAAATATTTCAAGCTCCTCCTTCGCTCGAAAAAAACTCCAACAGGATTCTAGCCGTAAGAAATATATGAAAAATTAAAACACAAGAAGGAAGCTTTTGGCTAGCATGTTAAGGTGGTGGTGGTGGTATTCTTGGTAGAAAGGCTAGCAAATTGTTGGATAAAATTTGGCTAAAGCTCTAAGGTAATGATTCTTCCTCTATTATTAGTTTATAGAGTTGCATGTTAAGAAGAAAATACTTATGGTGGTAAATAATGCTCTTAGAGTCATCAGATGCTAGAAATGTGGGTTGAATATGAAGGATTTGGCTAAAGAAATATTATGAGCATGTTGTAGCCTAAAACCACCTTAGAATTGTTAAAGTGTACTATTATGACTTATGGGGCAGAATTTTACACACCCAAGATTAGTGTGTAATCCCTTTGTGTTGGTTTGGTTGTTGGCCTTAATAAGGCATTTGAATGTGAAAATCGCCTTTGAAAAGGTGGCAAAGTGAGTAGAAACAAAGGAAATGCTGCCCAATTTTCCTTAAGAATTGATAACTTGAATTTGGAATTTCTACATTGAAATAAGAGGTTAATAAACACACTATGGGTATTATAGGTTGACATATTACTTGCTGTAGTTGGACTTAGCAAGCGGATTGACCAAGGAGGTATGTAGAGCTTTCCTATCTCTTGAGCATTAATTGTTTTATATTTGTAGTACGGTATAATTACAATATTTGATAATATAAACTTTTTCTAAAGTATATGATACTTGTTTCATTTCAAAAGTATAAGTCTCTTGGATTGAGGGAAAATGTTTTGACAAAGGGATAACACTAATATAATGACTTTATGGGGAGTTCGTTATATTAGTTTACTTGAAAGGTTCACAAGGAAAGGTTTACCCTAATTAAAACAAGTACTGTAAAGGATTTGAAACTAAGAAAGGTGAATTGATTTTTAGGCATTGGTTGCCTAAGGTTTTAAAGGAAATGGAGTCACTTGATTTAAGCCTATTATATTTCTAAAAGGAAATGTGACTTGTCTTGAAACGAATCGTAACTTGATACTATGGTGATTAGTATCTTGGAATCTTTGTATAAAAAGAGTTTTTCTTAAAAGCTAGAAGTACGGTACTTGGGTTGAATTCTGATTTTCTATTAAAAGACATGTTAGTGCCTTAGGATACTAAAATGAGAGGATATATTAATAATGTTAATAAGAAGTTAGGGATTTCTTAACTTGCTTATGTTATGATGTTCTGAGTGCTTATGTATGATATGATAGGCCTGTAGTGCTTATGTTGTGATATGATAGGTCAGAAGTGCTTATGTATGATATGATAGTCGGTGGTGCTTATGTTATGTATGATAGCCGGATGAGCTATGTTATATATTTGTATTATTACAGGTAAACCCCGGTTATTATCTATGCCATGGATTTGCTACCCATGATGCGAGCGCGCTTGCACTCACGCGATCCCACCACGTGATCCACGCGGTGAAATAGTCCCACGCGAGTACGCGATGGTACTCATGCGGGTCCACAGATCCATGCGGTGAAATAGTCCCACGCGGGTGAAATAGTCCCACGACGAGGCGGATGACCTCATGCGGGTCCACAGACCCACGCGGTGAAATAGTCCCGCGAGTAGGATTGCTTAACGATACTACGCGAGGTACCGCTTTGATCGCGAGCCTCCTATTTTTATGCTATAAGTTTTATACTGCTACTCTCATTGTTAGTAAGGCACAAAGGCAAGGAAATTGATTTTTATCTATGGCTCCAAATTATCTTTGACTTGTGATATTACTACGATTTTCCGCTTTACATACTGCACGTTGTGCATCGACCCCTTCCTGGGCCGCGTCATGCCGCAGTAAGGAAAGCAGTGGTAGATCCTCATTCTTAGGATCTCTTACTCGTGTGTCGAAGCTCCATTTCTTCTAAGCTCGACTTTTGGTACGGTTCTCCTGTTGTGATATTTTGTACATTCAGGTACGACGGCCCCGTCCCGTCATAGTGTTACTTATTCTGTGAGGCCGTAGTCTTGTCATAACTTGGGTTGTTTAAGGATATAGCCGCTCGATTTGATGTACTTGGGGTAGCCATTTTGGGCTAGATTGTTTATACTATTATGGTTGTTTTACCTGAATTTATTTCACCGGTTTTCTCCGATGTTGTGTCACGAGGTGCCCGTCAGGCACGGCCACGACCGGTCGGGTCGTGACAAAAGTGGTATCGAGCGCTTAATCCTGGCGGGTCTACAGCCGTATCTAGTAGTAGTCTTGATTATCGCGTGTCAGCACCACATCCGTAATCGTGAGGCTACAGGATATTTAGGATTGGTTTCCATTTCTTTCACTCTAAGATCGTGCACTAGAGCTGTGTTATAGGTTGAATTTCCTCTGACGTAAACTTTGTGTGTATCAGTTATGCCTCCACGCAGCGCACCGCGCCCGTGGCGGCAAGGCAAATGCGAGGAACTACTAGTAGGCACCGAGGTTACTGTGGCACGTGCCCGGCCCTACCGGACGTGGTGTTTCGGACGGCGAGTTCTACCACGTCGCCAACCCCAGTAGAGTCTGAGGCAGCAGAGCGCCATCGAGACCGCGCATTCGAGCCTCCACCCAAAGAATGGGGCGAGGATATGGGCTACGCGAGACGGCCCGCCATTAGCCGTGATCAGGCTGCATACGAGGATAGCCGAGATTAGCTAGGCCATTGCACCGTAGTTCAAAGACAGAGCTGCTAGCTTGAGATTGAGGGACTTTTTGAGTTGCAGCCCACCAGAGTTTTATGGGTCGAGGATCGAGGATGATCTCGTGAGTTCATCCGGCATTCAGCGGATCGCGAGGTGATCGGGCCGAGACCGAGTCGGTGGTACTAGGTTCGTGACGGCCGCGGACACCGCAGCTGATCGTATGATTCACGGAACCGCCCCGGGAGCATGCACTTCCACTGTTGGGACGAAGTTCTCGAGGCGCATTTGGCCATTTCTTGCCTCCGCAGATGGCGAGGGCTCGCCGATAGATTTTTGACGCCGAGACAGAATGGGCGACGGTCCGAATACAACATGGAGTTTGGTTCATTGGCTAGGTATGTGCCCGCTTTGGTAGCGCATACGAGGACAGGTGCACCGCTATGTCACAGACTCGATGATCACTTGGCCGAGTTGCACGGGGTGGCTCTTCACCGCACGACATTGCCCGCACGCAGCACATGCACTGGTGTGAGGAACGCAGGCCGACGGATCGACATGTATCGCCAGAAGAGGCCGTGACAGCAGGTCCTCCGTAGTTTTAGGGTAGACAACCCCAAAGAAGAGACCAGATTTGCACCACACCGGCCCAGAGCGCCCTCCACCATCTTCTGGACGCATGAGTATTCAGAGCGTGACAGGTTCCGTGGCTTCGTTTCCTGCAGGACCAGAGTTCCACCGACGAGGCCCCCTATGCCTCGGGTGGTCGATGGTGATTGCCATTATGGGGTGTCGATTCCTCCGTGAGCTTGTTACTCTTGTGGCGCAGGCCATTTGAAGAGAGATTGTCCGTCCAGAGGCGGCGGGAGTGCCATGGCTCACCCGATGTTCGCTTGCCGGGTCTTCATCTTCGGTCACGCCCGGCGGCGTGGTGTTCACGCCAACAGCCGCGCAGGGTCGTGGCGGGGTTCCAGCCCACGTCCTCGAACCGCATTTATGCTATGTCCACCGCCAGACTGCGAGGCGTCACCTGATGTCGTCACAGGTACATTGTTGGTCTCTTGCTGTGATGTTTATGCTTTGATAGATACAGGTTCTACCTTGTCCTATATATCTCCTCATATTGCTGGTAGAATAGGGACAGAGCCCGAGTCCATAGAATCATTTGAGGTGGCTACGCCGGTAGGTGCTTCGGTGGTAGCTGAGCGGGTATATAAGGCTTGCCCAGTGACTATAGACGGTCGTCAGACTCTAGCTGACTTGATAAAGTTGGATATGACAGACTTCGATGTGATTATGGGTATGGATTGGCTAGCGTCTTGCTATGCCAATGTGGACTGCAAAGAGAGGTTAGTTCGGTTCCGCTTCCGTGAGCCTGCTATCGAGTGGAAGGAATACCGCATCGCCGGCGGGTAGGTTTATTTCTTACCTCAAGGCTAGGAAGATGGTACTGGCGGTATATCTACCATTTGGTTCGGGTATTCGACACTGAGGCTGAGGTACCGGACCTTCAGTCAGTCCCGGTTGTTAGAGAGTTTCCAGACGTATTCCCGCACGAAGCTTCCGCATCCTCCCGAGAGGAGATTGAGTTTTGCATCGATTTGGCACGCACACTCGACCGATATCTATTTCGCCATACAGATGGCACCGCCGAGTTGAAGGAATTGAAGGATCAATCAAAGATTTGGCCGAGATAGGCTTTATTAGGCCGTGTTTCTCCTGGGCGCCAGTGTTGTTTGTAAAGAAGAAGGATGGACGCCGCAGATGTGTATTGATTACATGTGAACAAGGTTACTATCAAGAATGTATCCTCCTAGGATTGACGATTTGTTTGACCAGCGTGGTGCAAAGTGTTTTTCCAAGATAGACTGCGGTCCGGTTATCATCAAAGTGAAGTTAGAGAGATAGACATCCCAAAGATCGCATTCAGACCCGGTATGGGCACTATGAGTTCGTGGTGATGTCTTTCGTCGACTAACGCCCAAAGAATATTCATGGATTTGATGAATAGGTGTTCGTGCCATTCTGGATATGTTCGTTATAGTGTTTATTGATGATATCTTGGTGTATTCGCGCACGCAGCGAGCATACGATCATTCGGCGACGGTATCGAGTCCTCCGAGACCGCAATTGTATGCCAAGTTCTCGAAACGCGAGTTTTGGTTAGCTTCAGGCTTTCTTAGGCATGTTATCGGGCCGATGGTATTCGTTGATACAACTAAGATTGAGGCAGCCAAGACTTGGCCTGCACTCCACTACACCGACGGAGTTTGGGGCCTCGGGCCTGTGCTATTATCTGAGGTTTGGAAAAGTTTGTTCTATTTCAAAGACTTTGACTAAGTCGACTCGTAATGCAGCTATGTTCCTGGACGATACTGTGAGGAAAGTTTCCAGCCATAAAGGAGAGGTTGACGACCGCCCAGCTTCTTACTCTTCCGCAGGGTTTAGATGGATACGTGGTTTATCGCGACGCCTGTGTCGGGCTTGGGCGCGTCGACGCAAAGACGACAAGGTTATAGCTTATGCATCTCGGCGGCTTAGGAAGCATGAAAAGAACTATCCCACACATGACTTGAGTTGGCACCGTGATTCATGCCTCAAGATCCGAGACATTATTTATACGGAGTTCACGTGGACATTTACACGCACCACAAGAGTCTCCCAGACATCTTCACCGGAGGAGCCGAACTTGCGCGAGACGGTGGATGGAGCTACTTAAGGATTACGATGTTGATATTCGCACCACCCAGGAAGGCCAATGTAGTTGCGTATGCCCTTAGTCGCAGATCGATGGGTAGTCCGCCTTTTGTTCACCGCAGAAAAGGATATGGTCCGAGAGTTACATCACCAGCGAGCCTGGGGTGCATTTGGTTGATTCTGTTAGTGACGGAATTCGGTTCGAGAGGTTGCCGAGTCTTCCATCGCCGGCGAGGTAAAGAGGCGACGATGAGGATCCAATTTTGGTACGCATGCAGATGCCGCTGCTCGTGAAGAGAGAGGAGTTCGCTTGAGGTAGCGACGAGGTGCTAAGATTCGAGGGCCGGCCAGGTGTTCCCGATGTGACAGACTTCGCCACAGATTCTCGAGGAGGCACACGCTTCGTTATTCTATTCATCCGGATCGACTAAAATGTATCGTGACCTCGACGTGTATTGGTGGGATGGCCTAAAGAGGACGCCATGAGTTCGTGGCACGCCCGAATTGTCGCCAGTTAAGGTTGAGCACTAAGCTCTGGGTCATTGCAGATATTGATATTCGACTTGGAAGTGGGAGGTGATAAATATGGATTTTATTACAGACTACCTACCACTCGTAGGAAGCATGATTCCATTTGGGTGATTGTCGACGATAAATCACCATTTTCTTCCCCGTAACGACGCTCACCGAGGACTATGCCGATTATATATTAGAGAGATTGTGAGACCGCACGAGTCCCTGTCGATTATATCGATAGAGGAGCCCGCTTCTCGCTAACTTCGAGGTCCTTTCGTGGCGGATTAGGACACGGTGAGTCTCAAGACGGCGTTTCATCCTCGCATCGACGGACAGCCGAGCGCACTATCCGCATAACTTGAGGATATGCCGCGGGATTGTGTTATTGATTTCGTGGGTAGCCGAGGATCATTTGCCTCTTGGAGTTTGCTTACAACAACGGCTACCATTCCGGATTCAGATGGCGCCTATGAAGCCTTATACGAGGAAGTGCAGTCACCTATAGGCTGGTTCGAGGTGGAGAAGTTCACTGTCCGCCGACTTAGTTCGAAAGTGCTGGATAAGGTGAAGCTTATCCAGAGCGATTGTTGGCGCTCGAGTCGGCAAGTCGATGCAGATCATCCGCGTCGACACTTGGAATTTGAGTTAGGTGATTGGGTTTTTCTAGCGTATCGCCACGGCGGCGTGATGAGATTTGGAAAGAAGGAAACTTAGCCCAAGGTACATCGGGCGACGGATTGTCCGCAGGTAGACAGGTTTCCTATGAATTGAGCCGCCGTCCGATTTGGAGGCGGTACATCCAGCTTTCCATGTGTCCATGTCGGAAATGTATCGAGATCCATCTAGAGTGCACCGATTCAGAATGTCCAAGTGACGGAGGAGTTATCGTATGAGGAGAGTCCCATAGCGATACTCGATCGCCGTTAGACGACTTCGCACGAAAGACGTGGCTTCCGCCGCGTCCTATGGCGAATGTGAACAGGAGGAAATGACGTGGGAAGCGGAGGATGACATGAAGAAGAAATATCCTCACTTATTCCCTATACCTCCAGTAACCCACGTACTAAAATTGTTGGTCTTTAAATTTAGTATTTATGCTTGAGTTTTGTTGTAGCGCGTGAAGCGTCTTTATTCGAGTCTACGCCGATATTATAATTTGAGTAGTAAGCCTGTAGGAACATCGGGGACGAATGTTTCTAAGGGAGAATGTTATACCCCGGTTCGCCGACCGCGGTCGTGGTCTCAGTACGCCACGGCCGAGGCGTGGCCGCGACGCCAAGCGCGGTGATTAGGCCGCGCGCCGGAGTCGGCCGCGCGCCGAAGTACCGGGGGTCGCTGGTTTCAGCGCCGCGCCGGGAAGCAAGCCGCGCGAAGATCCGAGGGTTCGCAGGAGTTGCGCGCCGCGCCCCTCCTTTCCGGCGCCATCCGATTTTTACATGCATTATATTGACCAAGTCTTAAAGACTTGGTCATTTGTCATCTCTCTTTGAAAACCTCTTCCTTCTCTCTAAATATTTCAAGCTCCTCCTTCTCTCTAAAAATCCAAGAGGATTCTAGCCTTAAGAAAAATCAAAAATTAAAAGACAAGGAAGCTTGTGGCTAGCTTGTGAAGGTGGTGGTGGTGGTATTCTTGGTAGAAAGGCTAGCAAATTGTTGGATAAAATTTGGCTAAAGCTCTAAGGTAATGATTCTTCCTCTATTATTAGTTTATAGAGTTGCATGTTAAGAAGAAAATACTTATGGTGGTAAATAATGCTCTTAGAGTCATCGCACGCTAGAAATATGGGTTGAATATGAAGGATTTGGCTAAAGAAATATTATGAGCATGTTGTAGCCTAAAACCACCTTAGAATTGTTAAAGTGTACTATTATGACTTATGGAGCAGAATTTTACACACCCAAGATTAGGTGTGTAATCCCCTTTGTGTTGGTTTGGTTTGGGCCTTAATAAGGCGTTTGAATGTGAAAATCGGCCTTTAAAAAGGTGGCAAAGTGAGTAGAAACAAAGGAAATGCTGCCCAATTTTCCTTAGGAATTGATAACTTGAATTTGGAATTTCTACATTGAAATTAGAGGTTAATAAACACACTATGGTTATTATAGGTTGACATATTACTTGCGGTAGTTGGACTTAGTGTGGATTGACCAGGAGGTATGTAGAGCTTTCCTATCTCGAGCATGAATAGTTGTATCTATGTAGTACGGTATACGACAAGATTTGATAATCTACACTTGTTCTAAAGTATATGATACTTGTTTCATTTCAAAAGTATAAGTCCTTGGTTTGAGGAAAATGTTTTGACAAAGGGATAACACTAATATAATGACTTTATGGGAGTTGGTTATATTAGTTTACTTGAAAGGTTCACAAAGAAAGGTTTACTCTAATTAAAACAAGTACGTAAAGGATTTGAAACTAAAAAGGTGAATTGATTTTTAGGCATCGTTGCCTAAGGTTTTAAAGGAAATGAGTCACTTGATTTAGAAGCCTATTATATTTCTAAAAGGAAATGTGACTTGTCTTGAAAAGAAATTGTAACTTGATACTATGGTGATTAGTATCTTGGAATCTTTGTATAAAAAGAGTTTTTCTTAAAAACTAGAAGACACGGTACTTGGGTTGAATTCTGATTTTCTATTAAAAACATGTTAGTGCCTTAGGATACTAAAATGAGAGGATATATTAATAATGTTAATAAGAAGTTAGGGATTTCTTAACTTGCTTATGTTATGATAAGCGGTGGTGCTTATGTATGATATGATAGGCGGTAGTGCTTATGTTGTGATATGACAGTAGAAGGCTTATGTATGATATGATAGGCGGTGGTGCTTATGTTATGTATGATAGCCGATGAGCTATGTTATATATTTGTATTATTACTGGTAAACCCCGGTTATTATCTATGCCATGGATTTGCTACCCATGACGCGAAAGCGCGCGCTTGCACTCACGCGATCCCACTACGTGATCACGCGTGAAATAGTCCCACGCGAGTACGGCGATGGTACTCACGCGGGTCCACAGATCCATGCGGTGAAATAGTCCCACGCGGGTGAAATAGTCCCACGACGAGGCGGATGACCTCACGCGGGTCCACAGACCCACGCGGTGAAATAGTCCCGTGAGTAGGATCGCTTAACGATACTACAGGCGAGGTACCTATTTTGATCGCGAGCCTCCTATTTTTATGCTATAAGTTTTATACTCGTTACTCATTGTTAGTAAGGCACAAAGCAAGGAAATTGATTTTTATCTATGGCTCCAAATTATCTTTGACTTGTGATATTACTACGCATTTTCCGCTTTACATACTGCACGTCAGATCGACCCTTCCTGGCCGCTCACGCCGCAGTAAGGGAAAGCGGTGGTAGATCCTCATTCCTGTGATCTCTTACTCAGTGTCGAGCTCCATTTCTTCTAAGCTCGACTTTTGGTATGGTTCTCCCTGTTGTGATATTTTGTACATTCAGGGCATGACGGCCCCGTCCCGTCATAGTGTTACTTATTCTGTGAGGCCCGTAGTCTTGTCATAACTTGGGTTGTTTAAGGATATATTATTCGATTTGATGTACTTTTGGGGTAGCCATTTTGGGCTAGATTGTTTATACTATTACGGTTGTTTTACCTTGAGTTTATTTCACGGTTTTCTCGATGTTGTGTCACGAGGGTGCCCGTCAGGCATCGTCACGACCCGGTCGGTCGTGACAAGTATTAAGTAGAAGTTGTTTAGAAACTTCTAAGGGTTTCGAGCTATCGGGCGCATGCATTGGAGCTAAACGTTGTTCATGATCGACATTTAATCTTGGATAATTTTGGGCTTATCGAGGTAATAATCTTTGTCCTTCTATTGTAATTGGAGATTACATATTGTTGTAGTTTAGAATTAAGTATAAGATATATAGAAGGATGGTATAAAAGAAGAGAATTGAATCAGATTTACATAAGACTGTATTTACAGTAGACTTGTGTAGTTTGACGGGTAGGGAAATGCTGCCCAATTTTCCGTAGAATAAAGAACCTTCTGCTTAGAATATTCTACGAAGTAATCTAGACGTTGATAGACGTATTTGACTATTATAGGTTGATACTCTGCGCGCGACATATTCGACTTGGCAGGTGGATTGAGCCGATGAGGTATGTGATTTTTCCTATCCTCTTGAGCATGATACTTTTGAAATATATATAGTACGGTGACGCGTACGTGTTAACTAAACTTGGTTTTACTTTGATGTCTTTTGACTTGAGTTTTAAATGATAAGAATCTTGGAAATAATTCAAAAGAGTTATGAATCATTTTGAAAGAAAAGTAATACTTGGTTTTAAAAGCTAAGAGTTATACTAGCTTTATGGGAAGTTAGGTATAACGACTTAAGAAAGATTAAATGGTCGGTTTACTTATTTTTTTATGAAAGTCTTGTATTGATTTCTGGAAATTGTAGTAAGATGGTTTGATAAGTAAACATGTTATGATGCTACGTGTGTTAGTGCTTGTGATCTTTGTGTGCGGGTTATTCTTGTTGTGCTTACGTTGTTAAACGATAAGCCCATTGTACTGCTATTATATCACATACCCCCCTGACTTGTTATGATGCCGAGGACTTGCCACCCTCGATGCGAGGAATACCTCATGCGGGTCCATGTGACCTATACGAGTGCGGAGTTCCGAGATTGATCACCCGTGTGTTACGCCGATGCGAGGAATACCTCACGCGTCCATGTGACTACGCGGACCGGGGTCCAGGATGATGTCGCGTTAGCTACCCCGACGGCGGAATACCTCATGCGGCCTATGTGGGCCTATGCGATCGCGGAGTTCGAGATTAGGCACGCATAATGATACTATGGGCGAATGGCCTTGTGTCGATCATTACGCCTAGAAAAGACCGGTTATGTTATATCTATTTTGCTCTTGGTTATGATGTGGCACTATGTGCGTTACATCGTTGTTCCGCATATTTGTAAAATTGTTTTTAAAATGATGTGATTTCATTTAAGTACTTTACGCTTCACATACTTGGTACCAGATCGACCTCCTTCGGGGCTGCGTTCACGCCGCAGTAGAGGTACTCGTTGTTGATCCCCGCCCTAGGATCACCGCTTTTGCTGGGAAAGGCCCGTTTCTCCGAGGCTTGTCTTTTGGGTATGATCTCCCGCCATTGTAGCTTTATGTACATTCGTGGTATGGCGGCCCCTGTCGCCATAGTTGTTTACATTCCTAGAGGTCCGTAGTCCTGTTGTAAAGTTGGGATGTAATCCTCACTTGATGTATATATACATGTCGAAAGGCAATCTTTTCTTGGATAAATTGTTTCTCATTTCATAATTGTTTCATGTCTTGTTTTTATATTCCGCTGGTTACTCTGATGTATGTCTACTTAGGTGTTCGGGTAAGGCACCATTCACGGGCCCGAGTTCGGGTCCTGACAGTTTGTCCGATTAGCGGTAGCACTGATGTAGAGACTCAGCCTTCGGGATCGGTGGCTGGTTCATCGCCTTATATATCTAGGCGCCCTGCAGGGCAGGATTACGGTTAGAGCGACAAAGAGGAAGTAAGGCAGTAGTTACAGAGATACCTTTAGCCCTTAAGAGACTTGGTTATGTTGTTATGGTGGATACGTGTGAAGTGCTATACGGATAGCATTGTGTTAAGTGTGATTTAGAGAACATGATTAGTTGAAGAGGTAAGTTTGGGGACATGGAAGATGTGAACCTTAGAATATTATACGTGGAGACCTTAGATGCAAGATCGTCTTGAGTAAAAGATTTTGTTTACGATTGACCTTTGTCGGAGTGCATAGTATACGTGGGGTATAATTGTGTGATAAGTCCCTGAGTGGTGTGAATTATAAGAGGGTAGTTGAGCTAAGAAGCCCACTAGGTTTTCCTGACTTGATAGATAAGATTGTTCCGGATCGGGGAACAAGAGTTTTGCGCGATAGCTGGTCGGGTTGAGGCCAGATCGCGGGTCAACCCGCAGCCCGTAATGAGGTGGGGTCAGTTCGAGGTAGTCCCTCCAGGTGGTAGGGTCGCGAGGGTGCTAGGCGCAAGTTTAGGTAACCATCGTATGAGTTCGTGGATGTGTTCGACCAGAATCGGATCGTGAAGGCCGGGGATGGCCTTAGAGGAATTTGAAGCTAGTGAGATGACCAAGTTTGGAGGTAGTGACTCCAAAGTTTTGGAAACTGAAGCGATGACTGAAGTGTGGTACGTGTAGTAGAAAGAGTTCAGGTGTACGAGAAGGGTACGACGAGTAAGAAAAGGAAGCGAACATGAGTTAAGAGATGGAAGTGATCATTTTTATGAAGTGAAGGTGCGAAGAGAGTATCCTTTGGACCAGAAGTGATAGTTAGTGTTGTTTACATGTTAGAGGTGATTCCTCGTTGGCTTGAATTTGAGTTTTGCGCGTATGTTATATTATGGCCATGTGTGGCATAATTGGTTTCGTAAGTATAGTAGTGGAGACTATACCAGCGCATGTATGTTTGGAGACTTAGAAGGAACATTCGGGACGAATGTTTCTAAGGGGGGAAGAATGTTACACCGTAGTTCCGTGGTATGTATATGAGGACGCGTGCGAGAATAATGGCGTAAAAATTGGAAAGGAAGAAAGATGTGATTTTTCGACTAAAAGTTTCCGGTTTTGTGAAGGAAAAGGTTCGTTAATGGGAATGGATTCCCAGATTTGGTATTTGGACTTCTGGATTATATTAGAATTATGGAATTTTATTTTCTGAAATGGTCACGTGGGCCCACGGAGAAATTTACTTTTGTGGGCCCTCTTTGTTTTCGAGATTTTCGATATTTTGGATATTTTCGAAGATGAAATATTTTGGATTTAGTAGGGGCGACACGTGTCACCCCCAACGTGGCCAAAGGTGGCGAAATTTGTTGCCAAGTGGCTATGGCCGATTTAGGCCAACATGTGGCAAGCCAAGTGTCTTCTTCTTTGTGTAGCCATTTGGAGGGTGGGACCCACACACACTTGTCCCAAGATCTCACCACACACTTGCCTTGATCTTGACCATTGATTTCTCTATAAATAACCCATGAATGCAAGACTTATTCTTCATCCCACACTTAGATTTTCCAAGGCAAAACTCCCTCCCCTTTCCTTGTGAGCTCTCGGCCATGGGCTGTTTTGGTGAGCTAAAGTGGTCCAAAAATTCTTAAAGTTTTAAGTGTTCTTCCTTAGGGTGTTAGGAAGATTGTTTACCAAGAGTTGGAAAAGATTTCACACCCCTAGCCTAGAAATGTTGCCTTGGCCGAAAATTACCAAATTGTAGCCTAAGTGTTCGTCACTTTTTGGAGTTGGATCTTGAAGAGGAGTTGGTTAGGAGCATCTAAGGGTCGCTTGGAGCAGGTTGGAGCGTAAGGAATTGGAGCTAAACGTTGCTCAATATCGACTTATTAATCTTGGATAATTTTGGGCTTATCGAGGTAATGATATATGTCCCCCTATTGTAATTGGATATTACATATTGTAGTGGTTATACTTGAGTATATTATATTGGAAAGAAGATTGATAGAATTGAACTGTATTTACATTGGACTGTATTTACAGTAGACTTGTAGTATTATTATGAGGCAGTGTTGTACACATCCGGTTAGACGTGTAACCCCCTTGGAGTTGTTGGCTTGGTAGCGGGCCTTGATAGAGGAGGAGATTTATGTGATTGCGGGGGGGGGGGGAGGTGCTGCCGAATTTTCCATAGAATAAGGAACCTTGTACTTAGAATTGTTCTACGAAGAGATCTAGAGGTTGATAGACGTTTTGTGGCCTTTATAGGTTGAAGTACTACGAGTAGCGTATTCTACTTGAAGGGTGGAAAAGGCTAGCAGGGTTATAGTACTTTGGAGCGTTTTGCTAATTGACGATAATCGTCGCGAGGTATGTGAACCTCTTCCTATCTTTTCTAGCATGATTGTTGTGAACTATGTAGTACGGTAGACGTACGTGTGCTAAACGAGGTTTCGTTGGTTTAAAACATAAAGTGTTATAATAGCTTTATGGGAAGTTAGTTATAACGACTTTATGTAGGTAAAAGAATGGTTTATTAATTTTAGAAGTTAAGAGACTTGATCTTGAAAGATAAGAGACTTGACTTATTTGGCTTGATATGAATTTTGTTAAAAAGTTGTGAAACCTCATTCGTGAGTAATGAGTATTTGGTTTTTAAAGAATAATGTTTTACTGATTTCGGAAATGAGAATAAGTATAGGACAAACCACTGCAACGTTAATAAAGGAAAATGTATTGACAAATAATTAATTATATTAAAACAAGTAGAAACCTCCATCTGCATAGAAGCTAAGATAAGACAAAATTGTATTACATTTCCTAGATCATGGCTGCTTTAATAAGATTGTTATAAACAAGTATAACCTACTCACACATAGACATATGTTACTCAATTTTGTTTTAAAAGAGATTACGTTATTAAGTGATTAAGACTTTGAACTATGAAATCTTTCAGAAAAATAAGAGACTTGATTATTTGAAATTATGCAACTTGAACTTTTGGAAAAGAATGTTGTTACTTGATTTTAAAAAGGAAAGTGTTTCGGTTTAAAAAGGAGGGCATGATATTGCCTTAGTTTGTTTTAAAAGGAAAGCATGGTATTATCTTAATCTGTCTTAAAAGAGGGTTTTAATGTTATGGCTGATTCTACCTCGAGTCCCATGAGATGGGCCGAGACATGTATACCACCCGATCTGACACCGAGTCCATGATATGGACCGGGAATGTATTCCATACGATCCGACACCGAGTCCATGAGATGGACCGGGAATGTATTCCATACGATCCGACACCGAGTCCATGAGATGGACCGGGAATGTATTCCATACGATCCGACATCGAGTCCATGAGATGGACCGGGAATGTATTCCATACGATCCGACACCGAGTCCATGAGATGGACCGGGAATGTATTCCATACGATCCGACACCGAGTCCATGAGATGGACCGGGAATGTATTCCATACGATACGACACTGAGTCCATGAGATAGGCCGGGAATGTGACCATGCGATTCCACCTCGAGTCCCATGGGATGGGCCGAGACATGTTATACGTATCACACGATTTATACCTAGACTGCCGGCAGTGAGGAAGGAGTTCCACGCATGAGGATGACTTGAGGCGTGAGTCCACGACTTGACATGATCGCTTTTATGTAGTAAATCGTAGTTTGGTTATCATACATGTCTCCGCTTTATATAGACTGCCATGATTTCATTTACTGATTTTCGCCACATACTTGGTACTGTTAGATCGACCTCTTCGGGCTGCGTTCATGCCGCAGTAGAGGTACATCGGTTGTGGATCCTCGCCATAGGATCACAGTCACGGTTTGGGAAGCTCCGCTTTCCGAGGCTTATCTTTGGTATAGTCCTGTCATTGTAAGTGCTTGTACATTCGTGGTATGGCGGCCCCGTCCCGTCATAGTTATGGTTACATTCTGCAGGTCTGTAGTGGCGGTGGTTTGTAAAAGGATTTAACTGCTCGATTTGATATATATACATGAAGGTGACCGCTGGTTAGCCTGCTTTTCTTATGTTATATCTTGCTTTCTGCTTAAGTTTTTATTTCCGCTGATTTTTCTCTCGATGTTGTATCACTAGGTGCGCCGGTAAGGCACCACGCCCGAAGTCGGTCGTGACAAGATGTAAAATCAGAAGCATCAAATAAAATCATTACATTTTAAAACCAATTACAAATACGTACGAACAACCAATTCAACCGTACAACGTGCCACATCATAACAAGAGCAAAAATAGGTATAACGTGAATCGTCTTTTCTAGGCGCTAATGATCGAAGCAAGGCCAATCGCCCATAGTATCATTATGCGAGCCTAATCTCGAACTTCCGCACCGCATAGACCACCTAGGTCCGCATGAGGTATTCTCGTGACGGGGTAGCTAACCCTGCGATCAACTCGACTCGCACCGCATAGTCACACGCATCGCATGAGGTATTCTCGCGATCAGCGTAACACACCCGAGTGATCATCCTGGAACTCCCGCAGCTCCGCATAGGTCACACATACCCGCATGAGGTATTCTCGCGACGGGGCGCTAACCTCGGATAACAAGTCGTGGGGTAAGTGATATAATATCAGCATAACTGCTTATCGTTAAACAACATAAGCACAACAAGAAAACCCCCTTACACAAACGTCACAAGACACTAACACACGTAGCATCATAACATGTTTACTTATCAAACCAACAAGAAAGTATTACAAGGCTATCACAAGCCAACATAGTCAAGTTACTCACACAAAAGTCACACGATACCCGTAGTATCAAAATAGAGTAACTATCTTTTAAGTAAACCGAAACAATTTCCATACCTTCTTTTTAAACCAATCTTAAGACAAAAGCATTCCTTCCTTTTTAAACCATTTTAAGACAAAACCATGCCTTCCTTTAAAACAAAGACACTTTTTCCTTTTTAAAGTCAAGTAGCAATATACTTTTTAAACCAAGTGTCTTACTCTTTTAAAAACAAGTAACCTATACCTTTAAATCAAGTTACTTCTCTTTTCCCAAAATCAAGTTGTTTATAAGTCAAGTCTCTTTACTTTCAAAAATCAGGCTCTTAATCTTTAAATCATATCTTTTAAGGAAACCAACCTCCAACTTTTAAATGTCAAGTTATCATTTTAAATCCAATGATAAAACCATTCTTTTGTTTTCATAAAGTCGTTATAAATAACTTCCCATAAAGCTATTATAACACTTTATGTTTTAAACCAACCAAGGACAACTATTCTTATTTTCGAAATCAAGATAAATTTATTCTTTAAAAGACCACACACCCATTACTCATGAGTGAGGTTTTACAACTTTTTAACATAATTCAAGTCCTTAATATTTCATAACAAGTCACTTAACTTTGGAATCAAGTCAAGGACACAAAAGGAAAATCAAATTCCTTTAAACACACGTGCGTCTACCGCACTATATATATTTCACAAATATCATGCTAGAAAGGATAGGAAGAGGTTCACATACCTCGCGACGATTATCGACAATAAGAAAAATGCTCCAAAGTACTATAACCCTGCTAGCCTTTTCCACCCTTCAAGTAGAATACGCTACTCGTAGTACTTCAACCTATAATGGCCATAAAAAGTTTATTAACTTCTAGATCCCTTCGTAGAATATTTCTAAGTACAAGGTTCCATATTCTACGGAAAATTCGGCAAGACTCTCCCCGTAACCACAAAACTCTCCTCCTCTATCAAGGCCCGCTACCAAGCCAACAACTCGAAGGGTGTTACACGCCTAACCGGACGTACAACACCGCTCGCAATAATACTACAAGTCTCATCAGAATACACCAATGTAAATACAGTTCAATTCTTTATAATTATTCTTCCAAAATATCTTATACTCAATTCTAAACTACTACAATATGTAATATCCAATTACAATAGGGGGACAAAGATCATTACCTCGATAAGCCCAAAATTATTCAAGATTTATAAGTCGATCCTGAGCAACGCTCACCCAATTCCTTACGCTCCAAACCGCTCCAAGCAACCCTTATACGCTCCTAACCAATTCCTCTTCAAGATCCAACTCCAAAAAGTGAAGAGCACTTAGGCTCAAACCATGGCAAGTTTCGGCCAAGGGGGGATTCTAGGGCTAGGGGTGTGAAATCTTTTCCAACTCTTGGTACACAATCTTCCTAACACCCTAAGGAAGAACACTTATAAGTTTAAGGATTTTTGGACAACTTTTGGCTAAGGGGGAGGGCTTAAAACCGAGAACCACAAGGAGAGGGGAGGGAGTATTTTTTTGCCTAAGAAACTATCTCAAGTGTGGATGAAATTAGTCTTGCACTCAAGGGGTATTTATAGAGAAATCAATGGTCAAGATCAAAGCAAGTGTATGGTGAGGATTAGGGACAAGTGTGTGTGGGTTCTTCCAACCAAATGTCCACCACAACTTTGAGACAAGTGTCCACAATTGATGAGACATGTGGCTAGCCACGTGTCTCAAAACGCATCTGCCCCTATCTTTCAGCCATAGGGCCACATGGGGTGCCATGTGTCGCCCTCCTACTCGTCCAAAATATTTCATCTTCCGAAAATATCTGTAATGCCACAAATTTCGAAAATAAAGTGGACCCTACAACCGTAAATTCCTCCCGCAGGCCCCACATGACCAATTCCGGAAAATAAAATCCAAAATTCTTAAATAATCCCGGAACTCCGAATACCAAATCTGGGAATCCAATTCCCATTAACGAACCTTTTTCCTTCATAAAATCCGGAAACTTTTCCGTCGAAAAATCACATCTATCTTCTTTTCCAATTTTAATGTCGTATTCTCGTACGTACGTCCTCGTAAACATACTCTGGAACTACGGGGTGTAACATATACTCTTGAGCATGATATTTGTGAAATATATATAGTACGGTAGACGTACGTGTGTTAACTAAATTTGGTTTTACTTTGATGTCTTTTGACTTGAGTTTTAAATAATAAGAATCTTGAAGTATTTCAAAAGAGTTATGAATCATTTTTGAAAGAAAAGAAATACTTGGTTTTAAAAGCTTAAGTGTTATACTAGCTTTATGGGAAGTTAGGTATAACGAATTAAGAAAGATAAAAGGAACGGTTTACTTATTTTCTTATGAAAGCCTTGTAATGATTTCTAGAAAGTGTGGTAAGTTGGTTTGATAAGTAAACATGTTATGATGCTACGTGTGTTAGTGTCTTGTGATGTTTGTGTAAGGGGGTTATTCTTGTTGTGCTTACGTTGTTAAACGATAAGCCCGTTGTACTGGTATTATATCACATACCCCCCTGACTTGTTATGATGTCGAGGATTTGCCACGCTCGATGCGAGGAATACCTCATGCGGGTCCATGCGACCTATGCGGAGCTGCGGGAGTTCCAGGATTGATCAATCCGGGTGTGTTACGCCAATGCGAGGAATACCTCATGCGGTCCAGGTGACTATGCGGACTTCGGGGGTCCAGGATGATGCCGCGAGTTAGCTACCCCCGATGCGAGGAATACCTCATGCGGGCCTATGTGCTTTATGTGGATCGCGGAGTTCGAGATTAGGCTCGCATAATGATACTATGGGCGAATGGCCTTGCTTCGATCATTAGCGGCCTAGAAAAGACCAGTTATGTTATATCTATTTTGCTTTTGGTTATGTTGTGGCACTATGTGCGGTTACATTGGTTGTTTCGTACGTATTTGTAAAATTGGTTTTAAATGATATGATTTCACTTAATTACTTTACAGTTTCACATACTTGGTACTGTTATCGACTCCTTCGGGGCCGCGTCACGCCGCAGTAGAGGTACTCTTGTTGTTGATCCGCCTCCTAGGATCACCGTTTACGCTTTGGGAAAGCCCCGTTTCTCCGAGGCTTATCGTTTGGGTATGATCTCCTGTCATTATAGCTTTATGTACATTCAGGTATGGCGGCCCCGACGCCATAGTTGTTTACATTCCTGCAGGTATGTAGTCCTGTTGTAAGTTGGGATGTAACTGTTCACTCTTGATGTATATATACATGCCGAAAGGCAATCTTTTCTTGGATAAACTGTGTCTCATTTTACATATGTTTAATGTCTTGTTTTTATATTCCGCTGGTTACTCTGATGTATGTCTACTTGAGTGCCCGGGTAAGGCACCAGTCACGGGCCCGGGATCGGGTCGTGACATTTATGACAACAAATCCGGGTTTTAACCCCCAAAGTACTACATACGTTAATCCTTTCAAAAAGATCTCTTTTTACGAAAACACAACTCGATACTATTATCCGTAGTACCAAACACATTTATGTTTAAATCAAGTACTTTACACTTTTTAAAACAACGTCAAGTATACTTTTTAAACTCAAGTTACCTCTTTTTTCCCAAAATCAAGTTACCATTTTAAATCCAATAATAAAACCATTCTTTTGTTTTCATAAAGTCGTTATAACTAACTTCTCATAAAGCTATTATAACACTTTATGTTTTAAACAAATTTAAGACAAAGCCCTGCCTTTCTTTTAAACCAAAACACTTCCAATTCTTAAGTCTCTTTTCTTTTAGAAATCAAGTTCCTTACTTTGGAATTTTAAGAAAATCAAAACTTGATTATAATAATTCTTATTAGAGCAGCCATGATCTAGGAAATGTAATACAATTTTGTCTTATCTTAGCTTCTATGCAGATGGAGGTTTCTACTGGTTTTAATATAATCAATTGTCATTACATTTTCCTTTATTAACGCTGCAATGGCTTGTTCGATAGTTATTCCCATTTCCGAAATTAATATAACTTATTCATTTTTCTAGACTAAGTACTCATTACTCACGAATGAGGTTTCACTACTTTAACACAATTCAAGTTCTTCACATTTCATACCAAGTCAAAATATAAGTCCAGTCTCTTATCTTTTAAAATCAACCAAAATTCGTTTAGCACACGTACGCCTACGATTACATAGTTCACAACATCATGCTAGAAAAGATAGGAAGAGGTTCACATACCTCGCGACGATTATCGACAATTAGCAAAACGCTCCAAAATACTATAACCCTGCTAGCCTTTTCCACCCTTCAAGTAGAATACGCTACTCGTAGTACTTCAACCTATAAAGGCCACAAAACGTCTATCAACTTCTAGATCTCTTCGTAGAACATTTCAAAGTACAAGGTTCCTTATTCTACGGAAAATTCGGCGACTCTCCCCACCCCCGAACCACATACATCTCTCCTCTATCAAGGCCCGCTACCAAGCCAACAACTCCAAGGGGGGGTTACACGTCTAACCGGACGTGTACAACACTGCCCCACAATAATACTACAAGTCTAATACAGTCCAATGTAAATACAGTTCAGTTCTTTATAATTATCCTTCCAATATATCTTATACTCAATTCTAAACTACTACAATATGTAATATCCAATTACAATAGGGGGACAAAGATCATTACCTCGATAAGCCCAAAATTATCCAAGATTTATAAGTCGATCCTGAGCAACGTTTAGCTCCAATTCCTTACGCTCCAACCCGCTCCAAGCAACCCTTAGAAGTTTCTAAACAACTTATCTTAACACTTCAACCAACTATGAAGATTTTCCTAGGGCTTCATTTTTCGACTAAAGGAATAAAGTAGAATTTTCGGGTTCCTAGTATTGAAATAACTTTGTAATACTACTAGGAATACTAGGCTAAGGTATTTGGGACTATACCAACACTTGAATAATTTTTTTCTACACAAAGGGGGGGGAGGGGGTTGGACGAGAACACTTAAGGGGAGGGAGAATAATTTTTGCCTTGGAAACTCTCTAATGTGGATGAATAAAGTCTTGCAAACAAGGGGGTATTTATAAAGAAATCAAGGGCCAAGATCTATGCAAGTGTGTGGTGTAGATTGGGGGCATGTGGGTGTGGATTCTACCAACCACATGTCCACCACAAAATTTGGACAAGTGGCTAGCCACTTGTCCACCCAAACCGTCCAAGCCACATGTCCACTAGCCATTCGGCCAACATGGCCACATGGGGGTGACACGTGTCGCCCCCCTACTCGTCCAAAATATTTCATCTCCCGAAAATATCCGTAAAATCCAAAATCTCCAAAACAAAGTGGGCCCCACAAAACCGTAAATGTTCCCCGTGGGCCCCACGTGACCAAATCCGGAAATAAAATTCCATAATTATATAATAATCCAAGAAGTCCAAATACCAAATCTAGGAATCCAATTCCCATTATCGAACCTTTTTCCTTCACAAAATCCGGAAACTTTTCCGTCGAAAAATCACATCTTTCTTCCTTTCCAAAATTACCGTCGTATTCTCGTACGTACGTCCTCACATACATACCCTGGAACTACGGGGTGTAACAGATTTATAAAAGAGAGAGACTTAAAAATTTGAAGTGTTTTTGTTTAAAAGGAAGGCATGGTTTTGTCTTAAATTGGTTTAAAAAGGAAGTCATGGTTTTGTCTTAAGTTGGTTTATTCGAAAAGACGATATGGAAATTGTTTTGGTTTACTTAAAAAGATAGTTACTCTATTTTGATACTACGGGTATCGTGTGACCTTTGTAAAAGAAATGTATTTTTAAAAAAAATTAATGTATGTAGAACTTTGGGGTTAAAACCCGGATTTTGGCATAAAATGAAAGTACCTTGAGTTGTGAGTAACTTGCCTATTTTCTTATTATATATCTTGTTTTATGTGTAAGTTTTTATTTCCACTGATTTTCTCTGATGTTGTATCACTAGGGTGCCCGGGGTCGGGTCGTGACAAAAGTGGTATCAGAGCAGTTAATCCTCGGAAAGTGTCTACAGACCGTGTCTAGTAGAGTCTTGATTATCGGTGTGTTGTGCACCATATCTATAATCAGGAGGCTACAGGATATTTAGGATTGGTTTACATTCTTCTCACTCTAAGATCGTGCCTTAGAGCTGTGTTATAAGTTGGACTCCCTCTGGCGTATTCTTATGTACCCGTTATGCCTCTACGCAAGGCAACCAGGGCCCAGATGGGCAAGGCAGCAGAGGGAGCTACGAGTAGAACACAGAGGGTTACGAGGGCACAGGCCTGGTCATTTCCTGAGATAGTACTTCAGACGACGAGTTTTATGACGCCGCTAGCCCCAGCAGAGTTTAGAGCGACAACAGTTTCTACTGAGGCCACAATACCTGAGCCTCCAGTTCTACGGCCAGGAGCCGAGGATATGAGTTCAAGGAGATGGCCCGCCATTAGCTAGTGGTGGCCGAATGAGGACGGGAGCCGATGGTTCCGGCAGTACCAGTGATTCACCCTAGATCCGATAGTCTGAGAATTCGGGATTTCTTGAGTTGCAGTTCGCCAGAGTTCTATGGATAGGGAGCTGAGGATGATCCTCTGGGTGTCGTTCTAGTTTGGGAGATTATTATACCTACGGCCGTCAGGGCCATGTGATGGGAGGATGTCCAAGTAGGAGGGATGACTCAGCCTACCGGTCGGGCCATGGTTCGATTGTTCGGAGAAGGGGTGTTAGTCGATGAGGTCACCCCTACCTCGTGGCCGTTGTAATAGACTCTATTATGGGAGTGTCGTACTACTGACTTATGCTTGCGGCCAACAGGGCCATTTGGTGAGAGTTTGTCCGACCAGAGGTAGCACAGATGTAGAGACTCAGCCTTCGGGATCGGTGGCTGGTTCATCGCCTTATATAGCTAGGCGCCCTGTAGGGCAGGATTGTGATTAGAGCGACATAGAGGAAGTAAGGCAGTAGTTACAGAGATATCTTCAGCCCTTAAGAGACTTGTTTTTGTTGTTATGGTGGATACATGTTGAGTGCTATGTACAGATAGCATTGTGTTAAGTGTGAATTAGAAAACATGGGTAGTTAAAAAAGGGTAAGTCTGGGGACGAGGCAATTGTGAGCCTTAGAATTTATAACAGTTAGGACCTTGGATGCAAGGCCGTCTTGAGTGGATGATTTTACGGTTGGTCTTTGTCGAAGTACTTGGTATGCGTGAAATATATTGTGGGATAATTCCATGGGTAGTGTGAGATGGAAGTGGTAGCTTTCATGACGTGAATTAGTAAGATTGTTCCGGATCGGGGAACGAGAGAGTTTGGCGCGATAGCGGGTCGGGTTGAGGCCAGATCGCGGGTCAACCCGCAGCCCAGAATGAGGTGGGGTCAGTTCGAGGTGGTCCCACCAGGTGGTAGGATCACGAGGGTGCTAGGTCCAGGTTTAGGTAACCATCGTACGAGTTCGCGGATGTGTTCGACTAGAATCGGATCGTGAAGGCCGGGAATGGCCTTAAAGGAAATTGAGGCTAGTAAGATGACCAAGTTTGGAGGTAGTGACTCCAAAGGTTTTGGAAATTGAAGCGATGACTGGAGTATGGTACGTGTACTAGAAAGAGTTCGTGTCACGAGAAAGTACGACGAGTAAGGAAAGAAGTGAACGTGGGTTAAGAGAATGGAAGTGATCATTTTTGTGAAGTGAAGGTGCAAGAGAGTATCCTTTAGACCTTGGGTGGGAGCTTATAGTGATGTTATGCACGTTAGAGGTGATTCCTCGTTGGCTTGGATTGGAGTTTTGCGCATGTGTTATATTATGGCCAGGTGTGGCATAATTAGTTTTGTAAGTATAGTAGTAGAGACTATACCGACGCATGTACGTTTGGAGACTTAGAAGGAACATTCGGGACGAATGTTTCTAAGGGGGGAAGAATGTTACACCCCGTAGTTCCAGGGTATGTACGTGAGGACGACGCATTTGCGAGAATCGACAGTAATTTTGGAAAGGAAGAAAGATGTGATTTTTCGACGGAAAAGTTTCCGAATTTTGTGAAGGAAAAAGGTTCGTTAATGGGAATTGGATTCCCAGATTTGGTATTTGGACTTCCTGGATTATATTAGAATTATGGAATTTTATTTCCGGATTTGGTCACGTGGGGCCCACGGGAGAAATTTATGGTTTTGCGGGGCCCACTTTATTTTCGAGGTTTTGGATATTTTCGGGAGATGAAAATATTTTGGACGAGTAGGGGGGCGACACGTGTCACCCCCTTAGGTGGCCATGTGGGCCGAAATGGGTGGGGACAAGTGGCTAGCCACTTGTCCATGCTAGGCCAAATAGCCTTGCTACTTGTCTCTTGATTTTGTTGGCCATGTGGTGGGTGGGACCCACACACACATGTCCCAATCTAGATCACAAACTTGCTCACATCCTAGCCCTTGATTTCTCTATAAATACCCCCTTGAGTGCTAGACTTATTCATTCCACACTTAGTTATTTCCAAAGCTTGAAAAATTACTCCCTCCCTTCTAGGTGCTCTCGGCCTTGGGCTGATTTATGGAGCTTAAGTTGTCCAAAAATTCTTAAAGTTTTAAGTATTCTTCCTTAGGGTGTTAGGAAGATTGTGTACCAAGAGTGGGAAAAGATTTCACACTCCTAGCCTAGAAATGTTGCCTTGGCCGAAAGTTGCCCTATTTGAGCCTAAGGTGTTCTTCACTTTTTGGAGTTAGATCTTGAAGAGGAGTGTCACGACCCGACCCCGGGCCCGTGACTGGTGCCTTACCCCGGGAACCCTAGTGATACAACATCAGAGAAAATCAGCGGAAATAAAAAACTTACACAAGAAACAAGATATACAATAATGAAATAAGAAAACAAAGCAACCAATACACATCTTTCAGATATATATAAAAAACTTGAACAGTTACATCCCTTACAAACCCTGCCCACAACAGTACTACAGACCTCTAAGAATGTTATAACAACAACGACGGGACAGGGCCCCGCCATACCCCTGAATGTAAGTACCTACAACGACAGGGGACTATACCAAAGATAAGCCTCCGGAGAAACGGAGCTTCCCAAAACGCTGAACTGTGATCCTATGAGCGAGGATCAACAACTGGTGTACCTCTACCTGCGGCATGAACGCAGCCCCCCGAAGGAGGTCAGTACAACAGGTACCAAGTATGTGAAACTGTAAAGTACTGAAATAAAATCATAACATTTTAAAACCAATTACAAATACGTACGAACAACCAATTTAACCGCACATAGTGCCACAGCATAAACAAGAGCAAAATAGATATAACGTAACTGGTCTTTTCTAGGCCGCTAATGATCGAAGCAAGGCCAATCGCCCATAGTATCATTATGCGAGCCTAATCCTGGAACTCCCGCAGTCCGCATAGACCACCTAGGTCCGCATGAGGTATTCCTCGCATCGGGGGTAGCTAACCCTCGGCATCAACCTGGACTCCCGCAGTCCGCATAGTCACCTGGACCGCATGAGGTATTCCTCGCATCGGCGTAACACACCCGGAGTGATCATCCTGGAGCTCCCGCAACTCCGCATAGGTCACATAGACCCGCATGAGGTATTCCTCGCATCGGGGGCGGCTAACCCTCGGCATAACAAGTCAGGGGGGTAAGTGATATAATACCGATAATCGCTACGTTAAACAACATAAGCACAACAAGAAAACCCCCTTACACAAACGTCACAAGACACTAACACACGTAGCATCATAACATGTTTACTTATCAAACCAACAAGAAAGTATTACAAGGCTATCACAAGCCAACATAGTCAAGTTACTCACACAAAAGTCACACGATACCCGTAGTATCAAAATAGAGTAACTATCTTTTAAGTAAACCAAAACAATTTCCATACCTTCTTTTTAAACCAATCTTAAGACAAAAGCATGCCTTCCTTTTTAAACCATTTTAAGACAAAACCATGCCTTCCTTTAAAACAAAGACACTTTTTCCTTTTTTTAAAGTCAAGTAGCAATATACTTTTTAAACCAAGTGTCTTACCCTTTTAAAAACAAGTAACCTATACTTTTAAATCAAGTTACTTCTCCTTTCCCAAAATCAAGTTGTTTATAAGTCAAGTCTCTTTACTTCCGATCCCACACTAAGTCCCATGAAGAGTTAGAGAGATGTTTCTCTCACTAGGCAAAAATGCTCTCAACATTTTTTCCTAGTTGCTCTTCTACGTCTTCCTTCTTCTATGATTTCCATCAACAGATATACTACACAGATTGTTCTTTGATCTATTCCATCCTACGTTGAAGTTTGTGTGTTCATTTCACGCTCACTCTAATTGATTTGTTATAAAGTAAGGTATCTTCCTTATAGCCATGAGAAAGAATACAAAGATTTCAGCCAAAAGAATGAAAGAGATTATTTTGATTGTTCAAGATTACAAGTTACAAGATATGAATTTGAAGTTTGCATTTCCGAGGGGGGCAGCTTCCGGCGATGGCCAGTTTGTATCTCTGAATATTGCGGAATATTCGGGACAGGCGGGTGTTGCTGGGTTACTAGCAGGCCAGGAGGGTGATCTTGGTGTGCAAGAGGGTCATGATGGTGGTCTTGGGTTGAGGAAGCAGCTCTTGGTTTCTCCCAACCTTCCGGTGGCAACCTCAGCTAGTGTTCCGGTTGAAAAGCTTCACTATGGGGGGTTTACGGGTCTTGACGGATTTCCCAGGTCAATTGCGGGAAAGGTGGGTGGTCACGGGTTGCAGGAGGGTCGTGATGGTGATAAAGGGTTGTGGTTGAAACCCTTGGTTCACCGTTCAATTGTCTTTGAGTCCAAGGGAGCTTTTCCGGCAGGCTCCTTTGAAGTCGGAAAGGCTGCTGCAATTCCGGGTCTTGATGGTGAT
Organism: Przewalskia tangutica; assembly: GCA_029844215.1. Classification (NCBI taxonomy): domain Eukaryota; kingdom Viridiplantae; phylum Streptophyta; class Magnoliopsida; order Solanales; family Solanaceae; genus Przewalskia; species Przewalskia tangutica. The sequence continues at coordinate 57,710,307 of CM056726.1, forward strand.
CCCGGGTCAAAAGTGGGTATGGAGGGTGGACCCGGGGTGCAGGAGGGTGGTGTTGATGTTCAGGGTTTGAGGCTTGAATCCTTGGACCTCCGATCCTTGGTTTCTGAGTGCAAAGAGTTTTTTCCGGCGGCCACTTTGGATGCCAAGGGGTCAACGGGACTCGAGGTTAGTCACGGGTTGACTTCTGGTCAGGTTGGAGGGAATGGGTCTTGGGGAAAGTCCATGGACCACCAGCCTTTAGTGGTTGACTCCGAGAACTTTTCATTTCCAATTGGCCTTGGAAACGCTAAGGTTGTGGAAGCCGAGGGGTTTTTTAGCCTAAAGAGGTCTAGAAATTTGATTCATTCTTTTGTTGCGGATGTCAATGGCACGCCTCATTCTCTATGTGCTACAAATTTAATTGCTGAGAGAACCAAGGAAACATCTCATTCAATGGGACATCGAAACTTGAAAAGGGTAAGAACCGAAGAGTCATCTATCCTAATGAATTCAAAGGTCACGGGATTCGAAGGGGCTTCTCTTCAAACGACTTTTGACACTGGTTGGTCTCCGGATCTTGATAGAGATCCCGTGTTATACCCCGTATTTCCAGAGTATGTACGTGAGGACGTACGTAGAAAAGTTTGAGCCCTAAAGTAGGCAAGGGCCGAAAATTTTGTGCATAACATCCAAAAAGAATCGTTTTCCGACGAAACGTTTTACAAAGCTTGCGTAAGGAAAATTCCGGCTATGTCATTTATTATTTTTTGCGGATTTTTCAGAGAGATGAAATATTTTGGACCAACGGGAGGGTGACATGTGTCACCCTCAAAAGTGGACGGCCAAGGGCTTAATTTGCACGTTTTTTGTGTTGAATTTTTTGGTCAAGGAGTTGGTAGGATATTTGTGATAGTTGGTGTGGTAGATGGATAAGGTACACATGGGTAAATCCTAGCCCTAAACTTGCACCACACTTGTCTTCATCTTGGCCATTGGTTGGCCATTGCTTGACCTATAAATACCCCCCCTTAGTTGATGAACTTCTTCATCCAAAAATTGTTCTAAGTCTTGAAAGCCCTCTCCCCCCATTTGTGTTGAAGTTCTCGTCCTAGCCTCCCCCTCCCCCTTGGCCGAAAGTACCCCCCCTAGCCTAGTTGTGCTAGCCGAAAATACCCCCCCCCCCTTGGTAGAGAAATACTTCTCCAAGTATTGTTATAATGCCAAAATACCTTAGCCCATATACCTTGTAGTATTCCCAAGGTTACCTCTATACGAAAAGCCCGGAAAATACTACTATACTTTCCTTTAGCCACTAAACGAAACCCTAAGGAAATCTTCATAGTTGGTTGAAGTATTTAAGTAGAAGTTGGTTAGAACTTCTAAGGGTTGTTTGGAGCGGTTAGAGCACCGGAGTAGGATCTAAACCTTGCTCAGATCGACATTAAACTTGGATAATTTTGGGCTTACCAGGTAAATAATCCTATCCTTCTATTGTAATTGGAAATTACATCGTAGTAGTATAGATTTGAATATAAGATACATAGAAGGATATTACAGAAGAGAATTGAACTGTAATAGAAGGATATTACAGAAAAGAATTGAATAGATCACATCAGAAGAATATTAAAAAAGAAGATTAAACTGTACATACATAGGACTGTATTTACAGTAGACTTATAACCGTTGTTGGTTGAATGTTCTGCGAGTAGCATGTACTACTTGGAAGGTGGATAAGGCTACCCGGGTTATAGCCGTGGAGCGTTTTGCTAATAGTCGATAATCGTCGCGAGGTATGTGATTCTTCCTATCCTCTTGAGCATGATATTTTAAAGAATATATATATATATAGTACGGTAGACGTACGTGTGTTAACTGAACGTAGTTGTACGGCAATGTATTTTGACTTAAGCCTGAATAATAAGAATCTGGAAGTATTTTAAAAGAATACATATATAGTACGGTAGACGTACGTGTGTTAACTGAACGTAGTTGTACGACAATGTCTTTTGACTTAAGCCTGAATAATAAGAATCTGGAAGTATTTTAAAAGAATACATATATAGTACGGTAGACGTACGTGTGTTAACTGAATGTAGTTTTACGGCAATGTCTTTTGACTTAAGCCTGAATAATAAGAATCTTGAAGTAGTTCAAAAGAATTAAGAATCCTTTTTGAAAGAAGAATAATACTTGGTTTGAAAGCTTAAGAGTTATACTAGCTTTATGGGAAGTTAGGTATGACGACTTAAGAGAGATAAAAAGAATGGTTTATTGATTTTAAAGAAGTTATGAGACTCGATCTTAAAAGAGAAGAGACTTGACTTAAATGAATTAATATGAATTTTGTGTGAAACCTCATTCGTGAGTAATGAGTACTTGTTTTGTTTAAAAAGGAATAATGTTTTACTGATTTCGGAAATCAGAATGAGTATCGACAAACCACTGCAGCGTTAATAAAGGGAAATGTTTTGACTAATTAAGTATTATTGAAACCAGTAGAAACCTCCATCTGCATAGAAGCTAAGATGAGACAAAATGATATTACATTTCCTAGATCATGGCTGCTTTAATAAGATTGATTTTGAACAGAAATAACCTACTCACATATAAGGCATATGTTTCTCAAATTGTTTAAAAGAGAATTATATTCTTAAGCGATTAAGACTATGAACTACGAAAACCTTTCTAAAATAAGAGACTTAAGTACTTGAAATTAGGCAAACTTGAACTTATGGAAAAGAATGTTGTTACTTGATGTTGAAAAGGAAAGTGTTTTGGTTTACCTAAAAATGTGAGTCACTCTATTTTAATACTACGGGTATCGGGTGACCTTTATTAAAGAACTGGATCTTTTAAAAAAAGAATTTAACGTACGAAATACTTTGGGGTCAGAACCTGGATGATGGCATAAAATAACCTTGAGTTGTGTGTAACTTGCCTATGCTTGTGGCGATAGCCTTGTTGTGCAAATGTTGTATTTCTATGCTACTGAGTCCCATGAGATGGGCCGGGACACGTATTCCATTTGATTCTTCACCGAGTCCCATGAGATGGGCCGGGACACGTATTTCATCTGATTTTTCACCGAGTCCCACGGGATGGGCCGGGATACGTATTCCACCTGATTCTTCACCGAGTCCCATGAGATGGGCCGGGACACGTATTCTACATGATTCTTTACCGAGTCCCATGGGATGGGCCGGGACACGTATTCCACACGATTTGTACCTAGACTGCCGACAGTGAGGAAGGAGTTCCACGCACGGCGGATGGCTTGAGGGCTTGAGTCCCTGACTTGACATGACTACTTTTATGTTGTGAACTGTAGTTTGGTTATCATACATGTCTCCTGCTTTATATAAACTATTTTTATTTCATTTACTGATTTTACGCTTCACATACTTGGTACTGTTATCGACCTCCTTCGTGGCCGCGTCACGCCGCAGTAGAGGTACATTAGTTGTGGATCCTCGCTTATAGGATCACAGTTCAGCGTATTGGGAGGCCTCGTTTCTTCGGAGGCTTATCTTTTGGTATGTTACCCTGAGTCTGTAAGTTCTCAGACATTCGTGGTATGGCGGGGCCCTGTCCCGTCATATTTGTTGTCACTTTCTTAGAGGTCTGTAGTACTGTTGTGGGCAGAGTTTGTAAAAAGGGGATAACTGTTCAAAGTTTTATTATATATACAGTCCGAAAGACGATATTTTCATGGTTAAACTGTTTTCATTTGATAATTGTTTCATGTCTTATTTATATTCCGCTGATTACTCTGATGTATGACTACTTGGGTGCCCGAGTAAGGCACGATCCACGAGCCCGTTCGGTCGTGACAAAAGTGGTATCGAGCGATTAATCCTGGAAAGTGTCTATCGACCGTGTCTAGTAGTCTTGATTATCGGTGTGTTGTGCACCACATCTATAATCAGGAGGCTATAGGACATTTAGGATTGGTTTCCATTCTTCTCATTCTGAGATCGTGCCTTAGAGCCGTGTGATAAGTTGGACCCCTCTGACGTATTCCTTTCATTTACCAGTTATGTCTCCGCGTAAGGCAACCCGGGCCCAGAAGGGCAAGGCAGCCGAGGGAGCTGCGAGTAGAGCACGGAGGTTACCGGCGAGGCCCGATCGTTACGAGATAGTGCTTCAGACGGCGAGTTTTGCGACGCCGCCAGCGCCGACAGAGTTTAGAGCCGCCGCAGTGGCTGCTGAGACTACAGTACCTGAGCCTCCAGTCCCACAGCCTGGAGCAGATGAGATGGGGTACAAGGAGATGGCGCCATCGCCGTGGTCGTGGCGAATATGAGGATAAATTTGGACGCAGCAGCCTGGGCCCCAATAGCACCGTAGTTCACCCCCGAGCGATTTGAGACTACAGGACTTTCGAGTCAGTAGCCCACCGGTGTTCTATGGATCGAGCCGAGATGACCCTCGTGAGTTTATCCGACAAACAATGGATCATGAGAGTGATCAGAGCCTCAGAGGCAGAGTCGGTAGTATTGGGTTCGCATCAGCTGCGAGATACTGCAGTCGACTGGTTTGATTCGTGGGAGCTGTCCCGGGGAGATCATGCACTTCCAGCCGTATGGGACGAGTTCTCGCGGCATTTCTTGCACATTTCTTGCCCCCACAGATGAGGAGGGCTCGGGCCGACAGATTTTTGACGTTGAGGCAGGACGGGCGGACGGTTAGAGAGTACAATGTGGAGTTCAACTCATTAGCTCGGTATGTCCCATTGTAGTGAGCATGGAGGGCGAGTACATCGCTACGCCACCGGGCTAGATGATTACTTAGCGAGGCTTATGCGGGTGTAGCTCTTCACCGGGCATGGACATTGCCCGCATGCAAGCTCATGCACCGGATGCGAGGCACGGAGAGGTCGATGGAATGGCCGGATCGTAAGAGGGCGAGCAGCAGGTCCTTTGGTAACTTTCGAGGCGGGCCGCCTCAGCAGCAGACTAGTTATGTACCTCCGCCAGTGCAGAGTGGTCCTCCGCGCCTTCGTGGCGTTAGGTATTCGGAGCCGGTCGTGGCTCGGCTTCGCTTCACGGTATACATGGGTTCTAGCCAGCCGGATTCATGTTTCCTCTGTGTGCACGATGTGGCAGACGTCATCCCGGGGAATGTCGTCTTTTTACTGGTGCTTGTTTTTCCGCGCCGTCGTACCATGTGACGAGAAATGCCCTAATAGGAAGGATGCAGCGAATGACTCGGCCACGGTCGATGGCGAGTTCATCGCCTTCTATAGCTATGCGCCCTGCAGGGCAGGAGTATGGTTAGAGCGACGAATGGAAAATGAAGCAGTTGATACAGGTATATTCTTACCCCTCTATAGACTAGTATGCGTTGATGATATGATGATGTGCTAAGTATTATGTTCAGATAGCATTATGTTAAAAAATTGTGATTTAAAGACCTGGTTAGTAAAGGGTAAGGTTGAGTACCTAGATATTGTGAGCCTTAGAGTTTTATACGTAGAGACCTTAGATGCGAGGACATCTTGAGTAAAAGATTTATGTTATGTTGACCTTTGTCGGGGTGCATGGTATACGTGGGGTATATTTGCGTGATAAGTCCCTGAGTGGTATAAATTGAGAAGGTAGTCGAGCTAAAAAGACCACTAGGTTTTCGTGACTTGATTGTGAGATTGATCCGGATCGGGGGAACAAGTGTTTGGTACGATAGCGGGTCGGATTGTGGACCATTCACGGGTCAACCCGCGGCCTGTTTTGTGGTGGGGTCAGTTCGGGGTGGTCCCGCCAGTTGGTAGGGTCACGAGGGTGCTAGGCCCAAGTTTAGATGACCATCGTACGAGTTTGTGGATGTGTTCGACTAGAATCAGATCGTGAAGGCCGGGAATGGCCTTAAAGGAATTTGGGGATATGTTGCGGGCCGGCGTTTTGATTTCAGGGGTAGCTGTGAGGATTATTTGCCTCTTATTGAGTGAGTATTATACTAGCTACCATTTCGGTATTCGGATGTCACCTTAAGAAGCCTTGTATGGGCGGAAGTATTGATTGTCGGTCGATTTGTTCGATGTTGGCAAAGTTCAGATAGTTGGTCCCTACTTGTTTCAGCAGAATGTGGATAAGGCGAGGCTTATCCAGAGGAGGTTTTAGCAGCCCAGAGATTTTGGAAACAGAAGCAGCAGCGAAAATGTGGTAAGTTATGAGAAAGAGTTTGAGTGTACGAGAAGGGTACGACAAGTGAGAGAATAGAAGTGATCATTCCGTTTGTAAAGAGAAAGTGCGAAGGGAGTATATTTTAGACTTTGGGTGGGAGCTTTTGTAGTGATGGAGGTAATTCCTCGTGGACTTGGACGTAAGTATTTAGCGCGTATTGTATTGTGGCCAGGTGTGGCATGATTGTTTTCGTAAGTATAGTAGTGAAGACTACACTGGCGCATGTTTGTTTTGAGACTTAGAAGGAACATTCGGGACGAATATTTCTAAGGAGGGGAGAATGTTATACCCCGTATTTCCAGAGTATGTACGTGAGGACGTACGTAGAAAAGTTTGAGCCTTAAAGTAGGCAAGGGCCGAAAATTTTGTGCATAACACCCAAAAAGAATCGTTTTCCGACGAAACGTTTTACAAAGCTTGCGTAAGGAAAATTCCGGCTATGTCATTTATTATTTTTTGCGGATTTTTCCAAGAGATGAAATATTTTAGACCAACGGGAGGGTGACATGTGTCACCCTCAAAAGTGGACGGAGAAGGGCTTGATTTGCACGTTTTTTGTGTTGAATTTTTGGGTCAAGGAGTTGGTAGGATATTTGTGATAGTTGGTGTGGTAGATGGATAAGGTACACATGGGTAAATCCTAGCCCTACACTTGCACCACACTTGTATTCATCTTGGCCATTGATTGGCCATTGCTTGACCTATAAATACCCCCCCCCCCCCCTTAGTTGATGAACTTCTTCATCCAAAAATTGTTCTAAGTCTTGAAAGCCCTCTCCCCCCCTTTGTGTTGAAGTTCTCGTCCTAGCCTCCCCCTCCCCCTTGGCCGAAAGTACCCCCCCTAGCCTAGTTGTGCTGGCCAAAATACCCCCTTGGTAGAAATACTTCTCCAAGTATTGTTATAATGCCAAAATACCTTAGCCCATATACCTTGTAGTATTCCCAAGGTTACCTCTATACGAAAAGCCCGGAAAATACTACTATACTTTCCTTTAGCCACTAAACGAAACCCTAAGGAAATATTCATAGTTGGTTGAAGTATTTAAGTAGAAGTTGGTTAGAACTTCTAAGGGTTGTTTGGAGCGGGTTGGAGCACCCGGAGTATGAGCTAAACCTTGCTCAGGATCGACATTAAACTTGGATAATTTTGGGCTTACCGAGGTAAATAATCCTATCCTTCTATTGTAATTGGAAATTACATACTGTAGTAGTATAGATTTGAATATAAGATACATAGAAGGATATTACAGAAGAGAATTGAACTGTAATAGAAGGATATTACAGAAAAGAATTGAATAGATCACATCAGAAGAATATTAAAAAAGAAGATTAAACTGTACTTACATAGGACTGTATTTACAGTAGACTTATAACCGTTGTTGGTTGAATGTTCTGCGAGTAGCATGTACTACTTGGAAGGTGGACAAGGCTAGCCGGGTTATAGCCGTGGAGCGTTTGCTAATAGTCGATAATCGTCGCGGTATGTGATTCTTCCTATCCTCTTGAGCATGATATTTTAAAGAATATATATATACGCTGATGCGTGACGTGTGTTAACTGAACGTAGTTGTACGGTAATGTCTTTTGACTTAAGCCTGAATAATAAGAATCTGGAAGTATTTTAAAAGAATACATATATAGTACGGTAGACGTACGTGTGTTAACTGAACGTAGTTGTACGACAATGTCTTTTGACTTAAGCCTGAATAATAAGAATCTGGAAGTATATTAAAAGAATACATATATAGTACGGTAGACGTACGTGTGTTAACTGAATGTAGTTTTATGGCAATGTCTTTTGACTTAAGCCTGAATAATAAGAATCTTGAAGTAGTTCAAAAGAATTAAGAATCCTTTTTGAAAGAAGAATAATACTTGGTTTGAAAGCTTAAGAGTTATACTAGCTTTATGGAAAGTTAGGTATGACGACTTAAGAGAGATAAAAAGAATGGTTTATTGATTTTAAAGAAGTTATGAGACTCGATCTTAAAAGAGAAGAGACTTGACTTAAATGAATTAATATGAATTTTGTGTGAAACCTCATTCGTGAGTAATGAGTACTTGTTTTGTTTAAAAAGGAATAATGTTTTACTGATTTCGGAAATCAGAATGAGTATCGACAAACAACTGCAGCGTTAATAAAGGGAAATGTTTTGACTAATTAAGTATTATTGAAACCAGTAGAAACCTCCATCTGCATAGAAGCTAAGATGAAAAAAAATGATATTACATTTCCTAGATCATGACTGCTTTAATAAGATTGATTTTGAACAGAAATAACCTACTCACATATAAGGCATATGTTTCTCAAATTGTTTAAAAGAGAATTATATTCTTAAGCGATTAAGACTATGAACTACGAAAACCTTTCTAAAATAAGAGACTTAAGTACTTGAAATTAGGCAAACTTGAACTTATGGAAAAGAATGTTGTTACTTGATGTTGAAAAGGAAAGTGTTTTGGTTTACCTAAAAATGTGAGTCACTCTATTTTAATACTACGGGTATCGGGTGACCTTTATAAAAGAACTGGATCTTTTAAAAAAAGAATTTAACGTACGAAATACTTTGGGGTCAGAACCTGGACGATGGCATAAAATAACCTTGAGTTGTGTGTAACTTGCCTATGCTTGTAGCGATAGCCTTGTTGTGCAAATGTTGTATTTCTATGATACCGAGTCCCATGAGATGGGCCGGGACACGTATTTCATTTTATTCTTCACCGAGTCCCATGAGATGGGTCGGGACACGTATTTCATCTGATTCTTCACCGAGGCCCACGGGATGGGCCGAGACACGTATTCCACCTGATTCTTCACCGAGTCCCATGAGATGGGCCGGGACACATATTCTACATGATTCTTTACCGAGTCCCATGGGATGGGTCGGGACACGTATTCCACACGATTTGTACCTAGACTGCCGACAGTGAGGAAGGAGTTCCACGGGCATGAGGGATGGCTTGAGGGCGTGAGTCCCTGACTTGACATGACTACTTTTATGTTGTGAACTGTAGTTTGGTTATCATACATGTCTCCTGCTTTATATAGACTATTATGATTTCATTTACGATTTTCTGATTTCACATACTTGGTACTGTTATCGACCTCCTTGGGCTGCGTTCATGCCGCAGTAGAGGTACATCGTTGTGGATCCTCGCCATAGGATCACAGTTCAACGTTAGGAAGCCTCGTTTCTTCGGAGGCTTATCTTTTGGTATGTTACCCTGAGTCTGTAAGTTCTTGTACATTCAGGGGTATGGCGGGGCCCTGTCCCGTCATAGTTGTTGTCACTTTCTTAGAGGTCTGTAGTACTGTTGTGGGCAGAGTTTGTAAAAAGGGGATAATTGTTCAAAGTTTTATTATATATACAGGCCTAAAGGCGATATTTTCATGGTTAAACTGTTTTCATTTGATAATTGTTTCATGTCTTATTTATATTCCGCTGATTACTCTGATGTATGACTACTTGGGTGCCCGGGTAAGGCACCAGTCACGGGCCCGGGTTCTGGTCGTGACATCCCGGGTCAAAGGTGGGTATGGTGGGGGGTCCCGGGATGCTAGAGGGTCGTGATAGTGGTCATGGGTTGTGGATGGAATCCATGGGTCACGGTATGAAGGGTAATCTTATGAAGGATAAAGGTGTGGCTTTTTGTTGTTTTCTGACTGGCAACATGGAGGTCGGAGATGAAACGGGTCTTGTGGATGATCCAGGGTCGATGGCGGGTCAGGACGGTGGTCATGGGTCAGTGTTCATGTCCACGAGGCATCAGTCTAAGGTTGGTGAAGCCGTTGGGACTTCTTTTCCCAGCGACATTGAGAAGCGGATGTTGCGGTTTCAAGCCCCACCCCTTCTCGAGGAATGTCGGGTCACATGGTTGGGCATGGATTAATGGAGGATCAAGAGGATGGTTCCGGTCGAAGGAGGGTCGAGGGGTAGTCGCTGGTTGCTTTGATTGGTCACGTTGGTGTTCGCGTACGGCATGCACTGGCGGTCTTCAATTAAAGTTTGTAGAGACCGATGTTGGTTCATTTCCATGGTTCTTGGTAGTATGAATCGTGTGGAAGTCGAACAACCTACCCTTCTAACGAGACACAGTATTTCGAGCATTTAATGGTGAAAACCAAGGAAGCATCTCATTCTATGAGACATCGAAAATTGATAAGTGAGAACCGATGAGTCACCCATTCTATTGAATTCAAAGGTCATGGAAACCAAAGGGGCAACTCACAAAAGAGGCTTGGAAACCTGATGGCTACGGATTCAAAAGACTACTCTTCAATCAAGTCTTGGAAGATCAACTTATGTGGAAATCGAAGGGACACTCTTTGCCAAATCGCCTAAGATCTCACAATTGGTCTCGGCCATTGGAGCATTCAATTCCAAATGACTTAAGCCATTTTTGGGAATCTTTCCCAATAGTGCACTACTCTTGAATTCCCCAACAAATGCATCTAATGCACGTACTAAGCGTGCAAGGAGTTTCAATTCAATATAGGAAAATTAAGCAGGAATCGTTACAAGTCCTTGTCTAGAATCAGAAGGACTTAAAACTACTATGATCTTATCCCCTCTTGTAATGGCACCTTTGAGTGACCACTGCACCCCTCCCCCATTTCTTGTTTGCTTAAACGTTGAGGATTGAGAACCCTCAATGACTGATTGTAGCCATCTTTATTTCCGTTATTAGTAATAATATTTGCATTTACCTAAAAAAAAAAAAAAAGTCTCTTTACTTCCAAAAATCAGTCTCTTAATCTTTAAATCATATCTTTTAAGGAAACCAACCTCCAACTTTTAAAATGTCAAGTTATTATTTTAAAACCAATGATAAACCATTCTTTTGTTTCCATAAAGTCGTTATAAATAACTTCCCATAAAGCTATTATAACACTTTATGTTTTAAACCAACCAAGGACAACTATTCTCATTTTCGAAATCAAGATAACTTTATTCTTTAAAAGACCACACACCCATTACTCATGAATGAGGTTTTTCAACTTTATAACATAATTCAAGTCCTTAATATTTCATAACAAGTCACTTAACTTTGGAATCAAGTCAAGGACACAAAAGGAAAATCAAATTCCTTTAAACACACGTGCATCTACCGCACTATATATATTTCACAATAATCATGCTAGAAAGGATAGGAAGAGGTTCACATACCTCGCGAAGATTATCGACAATAAGGAAAATGCTCCAACGTAATATAACCCTGCTAGCCTTTTTCACCCTTCAAGTAGAATACGATACTCGTAGTACTTCAACCTATAATGGCCAAAAGACGTCTATTAACTTCTAGATCCCTTCGTAGAACATTTCTAAATACACGGTTCCATATTCTACGGAAAATTCGGCAGCACCTCCCCTCCCGTAACCACATAAATCTCCTCCCCTATCAAGGCCCGCTACCGAGCCAACAACTCCAAGGGGATTATACGTCTAACCGGACGTGTACAATTCTCGCCACAATAATACTACAAGTCTACTGTAAATACAGTCCGATGTAAATACAGTTCAATTCTTTTTAGTCATCCTTCCAATATATCTTCTACTCAAATATTAACTACTACAACATGTAATTTCCAATTACAATAGGGGGATAAAGATCATTACCTCGATAAGCCCAAAATTATCCAAGATTATAAGTCGATCCTGAGCAATGTTTAGCTCCTATTCTGTACGCTCCAAACCGCTCCAAGCAACCCTTAGAAGTTTCTAACAACTTCTCTTAAACACTTCAACCAACTATGAAGATTTTTCCTAGGGTTTCATTTTGCGACTAAAGGGATAAAGTTGTATTTCCGGGCTTTTAGTATAGAGGCAACTTTGGAATACTACAAGGGATTTTTGGCTAAGGTATAAGGGATTATAACAACACTTGAAGGATTTTTCTACCCAAAGGGGGGGGGGGTGTGTTTGGACGAGAACTTCAAAAGGGAGGGAGTATATTTTGCCTAAGAAACTATCTCAAGTGTGGATGAAATTAGTCTTGCACTCAAGGGGTATTTTTAGAGAAATCAATTGTAATACCCCGTATTTCCAGAGTATGTACGTAAGGGAATACGTACAAAAAGTTTGGCCCTAGTTAGCCTTGGACGTTTTCTTTTGTACACAACTCGCTAAAAGAATCGTTTTCCGACGAAACGTTTCCACAGCTTTCGTAGAGTAAATTCCGGCTATGCCATTTCTTATTTTTGCGGATTTTTCCGAGAGACGAAACATTTTGGACCAACGGGAGGGTGACATGTGTCACCCTCACATTGGAAGCAAGTGGGGTGGCTTTGGACGATTGGGCGTCCAAAGAGGGGTGTTGGCCTTGGCCGATTGGGTCCTTGTTTAGGCCTTGTTTTGTGCCATGTTTTGTGGAGTGTTTTGTGGAGTGTTTTGTGGAGTAGGAGTTAGGGTGCACTTGGCTTGATCTTGGCCTTACACTTGCCTTGCACTTGTCTTCATCTTGGCCATTGGTTGGCCAAGGCTTGAGCTATAAATACCCCCTTAGAGATGAAGAGTTATTCATCCACAAAGTTACCTTCCAAGTCTAAAAATCCTCTCCTCTCCCTTAAGCTTTTCGTCCAAACACCTCTTCCCTCCCCTTGTGTAGTATGGCCGAGAGCCTACCCCCCCTAGCCTAGCCGAAATCTACCCCCCCTCCCTTGGTAGAAAAGTTGTCTTCTTGTATCGTTATAATGCCCAAAATACCCTAGCCCAAATACCTTAGTACTTAGTAGAAGTTGTGAAGAACTTCTAAGGTTTCCTTGGAGCATACAACTTAGGAGCAAAACCTTGCCCAGGCGCGACTTTTTCTAGGATATTATTGGGCTTACCGAGGTAACTAATCCTAACCCTCTTTTGAATTAGAAAATATATACTGTTGTAGTATAAGGATAAGTATAAATACTTAGAAGTATATCACAGAATAGAATTGAAGTATTAATCACTTAGAAGGGTTTAAAAGAAGAATAATCAAATCAGACTTACATAGACTGCTTTTCACATGAACTTATATAGCTCACCGGTAGGAAGTCTGCCCGACTTACAGTAGAATTATGAACCCCCTATTTAGAATGACCTTGAGTAGTCTTTTATAGTTATCTGTGACTATTATAGGTGACTCTCTTCGCGACATATTGACTTGGCGGTGGTTTTCACGAGAAGGTATGTGATTCTTCCTAAAGCATGATATTTTGCAATATACTTACGGCAATGCCTCACGGCTTAAGACTGAATAATACTTACGGCAATGCCTCACGGCTTAAGCCTGAATAATAAAGAACTGAAAACATTTCAAAAGACTACTGAATCATATTAACAGAAGAGAACTAATTGGTTTTTAAAACAGAAGCTTAAGAGTTATACTAGCTTTATGGGAAGTAAGTATAACCACTTAAGATTTATAAAAGAAACAAGTTTGCCTATGTGTTTATAACAGACTTGTATTGTGAAAAGAATAATAAAGATGGTTTGATAAATAGACATGATATGATGCTATGTGTGTTAGTATCTTGTAACGTTTGTATAGGTGAGTATCCTTGTGGTGCTTATGTTGTTTAAAGATAAGTTGTTATGTTAGTATACTATCACTCACCTCTTGAGATGATACCGGGTTGCGCCTCCGATGCGGGTAGACTCGGTGATGCAGGACCATGATTCGAGAATACCTCATGCGGGTCCAGGGCCTATGCGAGCTACGAGTTCCGTGTTAGTATGCGGGTTATGCCTCATGCGTGCAGGTGGCCATGCGACAATGAGTCGGGGCGATGCCGAGGAGTAGCTACCGATGCGGGTTACACCTCATGCTGGCCCACGAGTGGCCTATGGACTCGAGTCGAGATTAGGCTTGCGGAATGATGATATGGGCGAGTGGCCCTGTTTCGATCATTCGCGGCCTAGACAAGACCTATTACGATTACCTATTGTTGCTTTTGTTTGTGATGTATACTACGCGGTTTCTCGTTGTTTCACACATATTTGTAAACTGGTTTTAAAATGATATGTTTTCATTTAAGTATTTTACTGCCGCATACTTAGTAACTGTTATCGACCTCCTTCTGGGCCGTTCATGCCGCGGTAAGGCAAGCAGTGCTAGATCCACATCCTTAGGATCTTTGCGTTGGTGTCGGGAGCTCCATCTTCTCCTGAGGCTCTACTTTTAGGTATGATCTCCTGTATTGTAGATAGTTTTGTACAGTGGTATGGCGGGCCCCGTCCCGCCATAGTTGTTTACTTCAGAGGTCTCAGTAGTACTATTGTACAGTTGGGATGTAATCGCAAAACTTGAGTTATTTATATTATGCCGAAAGGCAAGCTTTTCTTGAATAAAGCGTGTCTTATTTTATAAAGCATTTCTGTCTTGTTTTATATTCCACGTTACTCGATGTATGACTACTTGGCGCCTTGGTAGCACGATCCACGGGCCGAACGGGTCGTGACAAAAGTGGTATCGAGCGATTAATCTCGGAAAGTGTCTACGCATCGTATCTAGTAAGTCTTGATTATCGTGTGTTGTGCACCACACCAATAATCGTGAGGCTATAGGATATTTAGGATTGGTTTCCATTCTTCTCATTCCGAGATCGTGCTTTAGAAGTGTGTTATCGGTTGGACCTCTAACGTATTCCTTTCCCCTGTATGATTATGCCTCCACGTAGGCAACCCGCCCGTATGGCAAGGCAAATGAGGAGTCGCTAGCAGACACCCAGTCACGAGGGCTCGTGCCCGTCTATACCGAGACGGCGAGTTCTATGACGCCGCCAATTTCAGCGAGACCACAGTACCCACACCTCCCGCCCCACACCGGGCGAGGAGTTAGGGTACAAGGAGATGGCCCAGCCTTTTGGCTAAAGTCAGGCCCGACACGAGAGAGATTGATGCGGCAGCCGGTTCAGCTCAGCTCGATCGCACCGTGGTACACCAGAGGCGAGAGTTTGAGGCTACGAGACTTCTCAGAGTTGTAGCACGGAGTTTTATGGGTCGAGGCCGAGGATGATCCGCAGGAGTTCATCCGTCACCAGAGGATTTTGAGAGTGATCGTATGCCGAGACCGAGTGCATGATCTTTGGTTCACATAGGCTGCGTGATACCGCGATCGATTGGTTTGATTCATGGGAGTTATCCCGGAGAGCACGCGCCCCTACTGGGATGAGTTCTCGAGGCTTTCTCACTCACTTTTTGCCTCCACAGATGGCGAGGGCGCGGCCGATAGATTTTTACCACGAGGCGCAGAGGACGACCTTGTCGGGAGTATAATGTCGAGTTTGATTCTTTGGCTCGATATGTCCCGGCATTAGTAGCGATATGGAGGATAGGGTGCACGCTATGTCACGGGCTGACGACTATATGGCGAAGTCATGTGCGGGGTTTCTCTCGGCCGGTATGGACATTACCGCATGCGAGCTCACGCCTGGATGCGAGGCGCGGTCGGCGAGTGGGCGAGGCGGCGAGAAGAAGGCGGGGCGGGAGGGTCTTCGGTGGTTATCGTGGTGGCGGCCTCGGCCGGTCTGATTCGCACCACGGCCGGCTGAGCACTCCTGCACCGTCGCCAGCCACGGCCCGAGTTTTCGAGGCGGACTGAGGCCCTGGGCTTGACGCGTCAGTAGCGGAAATGCGGCGATCGGGACCACCCGGTGTGGCCGTCACGGTAGATCCCATTACGGGAAGTGTGGTACTACTTATGGATCTTGTTACGATTGTGGCGGCAGGTCACTTTGCGGGCCCATCGGCCGGCGTGGCGGTGGTAGGGCCCGGCCTTCAGTTACGTGGCGTTTCATCATCTCCTCTGATTACTCGCCCGGGCGAGTGCTCATGGGTCGCCAGGTCGCGGCAGGTCGTGGCTCGTGTCGATTCTAGCGGTCCTCGACCGCATTTATGCTTTGTCCATCGGTAAGCGGGATCGTGAGGCCTCACCGATGTCGCCACAGTACCTTATCGGTTTAGGTTTGATGTTTATGCCTTGATAGATCCGGTTCTACTGCATCATATATCTCCCCTTGTTGCTAGTAGGATAGGGATAGAGCACGAGTCCATGGACCACTTTCGGTAGCTACGCGATGGGTGATTCGGTGGTAGCTCGGCGGGTATATAGGGCTTGTCTGTGACCATTCTGATCGTCGGACCCTGGCCGACTTGATAGAGTTGGAGATGATTGACTCGACGTGATTATGGGGATGGATTGGCTAGCTTCTTGCTATGCCAATGTAGACTGAGAGAGAGTAATGCAGTTCCGGTTTCTGAGGCCGGTTGTTGAGTGGGAGGAGCAGTATCGCCGAGGTAGGTTTATTTCCTACCTCAAGGCTAGGAAGAAGGTGCGAAGGGTATATCTACCATCTAGTTCGGGTGTTTGATCACGAGGTGCGGTGCAGATTTTCATCGATTCCGTAGTCGAGTTCCCGGACGTGTTCCCGGATGACCTCGGGTATCCTCCCGAGAGGAGATTGAGTTTTGTATTGACATATTGCGGATACTCGGCCTATTTCCATTCCGCCATCTGAGAATGACACTGCCGAGTTGAGAGAATGAAGGATCGGCTTAGGGATTTGCTAGAGAAGAGGCTTCATTAGGCGGTGTTTCTCCCAGAAGCGCCGGTATTGTTCGTGAAGAAGAAGGGCGGGACGCTGCGCATGTGTTGATCTGACGGTGAACAAGGTGACCATTAAGAACGATACCCTCCCGGGATTGATGATTTGTTCGACCCGATTGCGAGTGCGAGATGTTTCTCCAAGATTGATCTGCGATCGCTATCATCAGTGCGAGTCGAGAGGTGGATGTCCCTAGATCGCATTCGGACCGTGCGGGCATTATGAGTTCGTCATGTCTTTTGGGTTGACCAATGCTCGCGGTATTCATGGATTTGATGAACCGAGTGTTCAAACCATTTTGGACACGTTTGTGATAGTGTTCATTGATGATATCTTGGTTTATTCGCTCGAGCGGGAGCATGCGAGCATTTGAGGATCTTGTGATTCTCCAGACCAGCGGTTATGCGCCAAGTTTTCCAAATGTGAGTTTTGGTTGACTTGATGGCGTTTCTTGGGCATATTGTCGGGCTGATGGCATTCGAGTTGATCTGGCCAAGATCGAAGCGATCGGGACTTGGCGAGACCTACTACTCCGGCTGAGGTTCGCGATTTTAGGCCTTGCGAGTTATTATCGGCGGTTCGTGGAGAAGTTTGCTTCTATCTCCGCACCATTGACTAGGCTGACTCGAAGCGGCCAGATTCGATGGTGATGCTTGTGGCGGGGTTTCGATTCTTTGAAGGAGAGATTGACGGCCGCCCGTTCTTACTCTTCCGCAGGTCGACGGTTATGTCGTGTATTGTGATCGTCGGGCATCGGGTTGGGATGTGTGTTGACGCAGCATGGAAGGGTCATAGCATATCATCGACGGTGAAGAAACACGAGAGAACTACCCCCATGATTTGGAGTTAGCGGCCGTGATTCACGCTTTGAAGATCTGGAGGCACTATTTGTATGGGGTTCACGTGGATATTTATACGCACCACAAGAGCCTCCAGGTATATCTTCGACGCAGGAGCTGAACTTACGGCGAGGCGGTGGTTAGAGTTGCTTAAGGATTACGATGTTGATATCTGTACCACCGGAAGGCCAATGTTGTGGCGTATGCTCTTAGTCGTGAGTCGATGGGAGCCTATCGGATGTGCGGCTAGAGAGGAGGACATGGTTCGTGATTTGCATCGCTTAGCGAGCCTTGGTGTCCGCTTGATTGATTCCGATAGCGATGGGGTTAGAGTTCGTGAGGTTGCCGAGTCTTCCATCGTCGAGAGGTGAAGAGGCAACGATTCGAGATCGGCTTTGATTCGATATCGTGATACTCTTCGTGAGGCAAGGGTCCTTGAGTAGCACGATGGGGTGCTAAGGTTTGAGGCGGTATCGTGTTCCGGATGTTTCGTGACTTCTGGCGGAGTTCTTGGGGAAGCACACAGCGCGTTACTCTATCCATCCGGTCGACCAAGATGTACCACGACCTTAGATCTGTGTATTGGTGGGATGGCTTGAAGAGGGCGTTGCGAGTTCGTAGCTCGGTGCGTGTTGTCGGCGGTGAAGGTAGAGCACGAGGCTGGTGGTTTATTCTGACGATTGAGATCCCGACCTGGAAGTGGGAGGTAATCAACATGGACTTCATCACAGGATTACCTCGCACTCAGAGGAGACATGATTCTATATGGGTTATCGTCGACAGGCTGACGAAATCAGCCCACTTTCTTCCGTCGGGGCGACTTTTTGGTGAGGATTATGCCGCACTTACATCCGAGAGATCGTCGATCGCATGAGTCCCTACTCGATCATATCGCATGCAGGAGCCCAGTTTACGGCTAACTTCTGGAGGTCCTTCCAGAGGGGTTTAGGGACGCAGGTGAGCCTGAGTACTGCATTTCATCCACAGACAGACGGACAGGCAGAGCGCACTATCCAGACTCTTGAGGATATGCTGCGAGCCTGTGTTTTTGACTTTAGTGGTAGTTGGGAGGATCATTTGCCTCTAGTTGAGTTTGCATATAATAATAGCTACCACTCCAGTATTCAGATGGCGCCTTATGAGGCCTTGTATGGGAGGAAGTGCAGATCGCCTATAGGTTGGTTCGATGTGGGCGAGGTGCAGCTAGTGGGACCAGATTTGGTGCAGCGATGGATAAGGTGAAGCTTATCCGAGGCGGCTATTGACAGCTCGAGTCGGCCAGTCGTATCTGAGATCATCGTCGTCGGCATCTTGAGTTCGAGGTTCATGATTTGGTTTTCCTAAAGTGTCACCCATGAAGGGTGTGATGAGATTCGAAGAAGGGAAGCTCACCCTAGGTACATTGGGCGCTTCGATTGTCCGCAGGTAGGCAAGGTTACTATGAGTTGGATCTGCCGTCCGTCGGAGGCGGTCATCCGGTTTTTCACGATCTATCTTTGAGAGATGTATCGGGGATCCATCTGGGTACACCGATTGACGATGTCGGTGACCGGGGGTTATCGTATGAGGAGATTCCCATAGCGATAGTCGATCGTCGGAGTTAGGCGTCTGCGGACGGGGCGTGGCCGTCAAAGTCTTGTGGCGGAACGAGCTCGAGAGGAGATGACGTGGGAAGCCGAGGAGGACATGAGGCGAAGTATCTCACCTATTCCCCACCCCTCCAGGTAATTCACTTTCCTACTTGTAAATTTTCGTTATCGTTTATGCGTAGTGTTGTTTTGTGGGCGCGTGTTGCAGTTGCAAACTGTGTAAGTTATGACGAATCTTATCGTTAATCGTCTTGAGAAGGAACATTCGGGACGAATGTTTTACGAGGAGGAGAATGTAATACCCGTATTTCCAGTATATGCGTAAGGGAATACGTACAAAAAGTTTGGCCTTAGTTAGCCTTGGACGTTTCTTTTGTACACAACTCGCTAAAAGAATCGTTTTCCGACGAAACGTTTCCACAGCTTTCGTAGAGTAAATTCCGGCTATGCCATTTCTTATTTTTGCGGATTTTTCCGAGAGACGAAACATTTTGGACCAACGGAGGGTGACATGTGTCACCCTCACATTGGAAGCAAGTGGGGTGGCTTTGGACGATTGGGCGTCCAAGAGGGGTGTTGGCCTTGGCCGATTGGGTCCTTGTTTAGGCCTTGTTTTGTGCCATGTTTTGTGGAGTGTTTTGTGGAGTGTTTTGTGGAGTAGGAGTTAGGGTGCACTTGGCTTGATCTTGGCCTTACACTTGCCTTGCACTTGTCTTCATCTTGGCCATTGGTTGGCCAAGGCTTGAGCTATAAATACCCCCTTAGAGATGAAGAGTTATTCATCCACAAAGTTACCTTCCAAGTCTAAAACTCCTCTCCTCTCCCTTAAGCTTTTCGTCCAAACACCTCTTCCCTTCCCTTGTGTAGTATGGCCGAGAGCCTACCCCCCTAGCCTAGCCAAATCTACCCACTCTCTTGGTAGAAAAGTTGTCTTCTTGTATCGTTATAATGCCCAAAATACCCTAGCCCAAATACCTTAGTACTTAGTAGAAGTTGTGAAGAACTTCTAAGGTTTCCTTGGAGCATACAACTTAGGAGCAAAACCTTGCCCAGGCGCGACTTTTTCTAGGATATTATTGGGCTTACCGAGGTAACTAATCCTAACCCTCTTTTGAATTAGAAAATATATACTGTTGTAGTATAAGGATAAGTATAAATACTTAGAAGTATATCACGGAATAGAATTGAAGTATTAATCACTTAGAAGGGTTTAAAAGAAGAATAATCAAACTGTACTTACATAGAATTTGTTTTCACTGATGAACTTATATAGCTCACCGGGTAGGGAAGTGCTGCCCGACTTACCGTAGAATTATGAACCCCCTATTTAGAATGACCTTCAGAGTAGTCTTTAATAGATATCTGTGACTATTATAGGCTGACTCTCTGCGCGCGACATATTCAACTTGGCAGGTGGTTTTCGCTGAGAAGGTATGTGATTCTTCCTAAAGCATGATATTTTACAATATACTTACGGCAATGCCTCACGGCTTAAGCCTGAATAATACTTACGGCAATGCCTCACGGCTTAAGCCTGAATAATAAAGAACTGAAAACATTTCAAAAGACTACTGAATCATATTAACAGAAGAGAACTAATTGGTTTTTAAAACAGAAGCTTAAGAGTTATACTAGCTTTATGGGAAGTAAGTATAACCACTTAAGATTTATAAAAGAAACAAGTTTGCCTATGTGTTTATAACAGACTTGTATTGTGAAAAGAATAATAAAGATGGTTTGATAAATAGACATGATATGATGCTATGTGTGTTAGTATCTTGTAACGTTTGTATAGGTGAGTATCCTTGTTGTGCTTATGTTGTTTAAAGATAAGTTGTTATGTTAGTATACTATCACTCACCTCTTGAGATGATACCGGGGGTTAAGCTGCCCTCCGATGCGGGGTAGACTCAGGCGGTCTGGGACCATGATTCGAGAATACCTCATGCGGGTCCAGGGGGCCTATGCGGAGCTACGAGAGTTCCAGGTTAGTATGCGGGGTTATGCCTCATGCGATGCGTGGCCATGCGACAGCGAGTCGGGACGATGCCGAGGAGTAGCTACCCTCGATGCGGGGTTACACCTC
Source organism: Przewalskia tangutica (assembly GCA_029844215.1). NCBI lineage: Eukaryota > Viridiplantae > Streptophyta > Magnoliopsida > Solanales > Solanaceae > Przewalskia > Przewalskia tangutica. The sequence continues at coordinate 57,731,558 of CM056726.1, forward strand.
ATGCGGGCCCATGTGAGTGGCCTATGCGGACTCCGGGAGTCCAGGATTAGGCTTGCAGAATGATGATATGGGCGAGTGGCCCTGTTTCGATCATTCGCAGCCTAGACAAGACTATTCTGATTACTATTGTTGCTTTTGTTTGTGATGTGGCACTACGTGCGGTTTCCTTGGTTGTTTCACACATATTTGTAAACGGTTTTAAAATGATATGTTTTCATTTAAGTATTTCTGATTTCGCATACTTAGTACCTGTTGTACTGACCTCCTTCGGGGGGCTGCGTTCATGCCGCAGGTAAGGGCAAGCAGGTGCTAGATCCACATCCTTAGGATCTTTGCGTTGGTGTCAAGAGCTCCATCTTCTCCGGAGGCTCTACTTTTGGGTATGATCTCCCTGTATTGTAGATAGTTTTGTATGATCGAGGTATGGCGGGCCCTGTCCGCCATAGTTGTTTACTTCCTTAGAGGTGCAGTAGTACTATTGTGCAGTTGGGATGTATCGCAAAACTTGAGTTATTTATATTATGCCGAAAGGCAAGCTTTTCTTCAGATAAACTGTGTCTTATTTTATAAACTGTTTCCTGTCTTGTTTTATATTCCGCTGGTTACTCTGATGTATGACTACTTGGGTGCCCCGGTAAGGCACCAGTCACGGGCCCCGGAACGGGTCGTGACATCAATGGTCAAGATCAAAGCAAGTGTATGGTGAGGATTAGGGACAAGTGTGTGTGGGTTCTTCCAACCAAATGTCCACCACAACTTTGAGACAAGTGTCCACCACAACAATGAGACATGTGGCTAGCCACATGTCTTAAAAAACGTCCAAGGTGTCACGACCCAGGCCGGCGCGGTGCCCTACCTGGGCACCCTTATACTCATACAACATAATAAACTGCGGAAGATAAATAACACTTTTTTTAAAACTAAGGCCAAGCCGATAAGGCTGCCATAACATAAAAATTACCCGAAAGGGTCTACACTGTTTAACAATGTAAAAACAACTCTAGCACCCAGCCTGGATGAATACATACCTCTAAGATTTGGACCAATGCTATGACGGACGGGGCCCCGTACCACGAATATACATAACCATGACGACAAGCTCCGAACATTGGAGCCATCTCAAAATCTTTGAACCGATCTTAAGCTCGCGGATCCACATCACAGTACCTAAACTGCGGACATGAACGCAGCCCCGAAAGTGTCGACAACAGTACGAATATGGAACGAAAAATAAGGTACAGTAACAAATCATAACTGTACAAAAGAATGACAGGGGCAAGTATAAAGAAAGGGTAAATACCAGATCCTACCGTGTCATTTCTATCTCGTGAACTAAATCGTACCTTATTATTTTTTCCCATTTTCCATAAGAGTATAGTCAAATTCTTACGTACATACTTAAGAAAACTCATCAAGTTCATAAACATATAACTTACGTATCTTGAATAACCTAATCCGTCCCTTTATGGAGGAACGCTTTATCTTGTCAACTGGGACGCGATGAAATCACATAAGTCCCCATAAAGGTATCTTGCGCCCAATCTGGGACGCGATAAAATCACATAAGTCTGCTCATAAAGGTATACTGCATAAAAATAGGAGGCTCATGATCAAAACAGGGTCCCTCGCCCGTAGTATCGATAAGCAATCCTACTCTTGGGACTATTTCACCTGCATAGGTCCTGTGGACCCGCATGGGACTATTTCACCCGCATAAGCCCATAAGGACTCGCATGAGGTATTCCTCGCATCATGGGTAGCAAATCCACGGAACAGGTGGTATAACGTCTTGGGGGTTTACCCCTCATTTATACTCTTACCCTGGAGAAGGTGGTATAACGTCTTGGGGGTTTACCCCTCATTTATACTCTTACGCTAACTCAACCGGCCATCATACATAACATAAGCACTACCGACTTATCATACATAACATAAGCACTACCGACTTATCATACATAACATAAGCACCACCGGCTTACCATACATAACATAAACACCACCGGCTTATCATACATTACATAAGCAAGTTAAGAAATCCCCTAACTTCTTATTAGCTTGTTCATATACACTCTCATTTTTGTTTACTTAAGGCACTAACATGTCATTATAAAATCCGGGAATTTAACCCAACGTACTACGTGGCTCTACTCCTTTAAAATGATTCTCTTTCAAATAAAACTTCCAAGATACTAATAACCGTAGTATCAAGTCATATCTACTTTTCAAGACAAGTCACAATACCTTTTAGAAATACATTTATAGGCTTCTAAATCAAGTGACTTCTTTCTTTAAAACCTTAAGCAATTGGTACCTTTAAAACAATTTGTCCTTCTTTATTTCAAATCATTTCTTTGCTTACATTACTGAAGAAAACCATTCTTTTAATCTTCCATAAAGTTGTTATAACCAACTTCCCATAAAGCCGTTATAACTCTTTATGTCTTAGACAAATTCATTCCTTTTATGACCAAGAAACTTATACTTTCAATTCAAATCACATGGCTTTCAAAATACTTCAAGTCTCTTAACTTTTAAGAAAACAAGTTTCTTAACTTTAGAATGGCAAGAAATCAATACTTTCCAAATCAAGTATTCTATACTTTTAAATCAATTAATTTCTTCCTTTAAGAATCAAGTCCCATAACTTGAAAAATAAAGTCCCTTAACCTTTTAAAAATTTGAGGTTCATAGTCTTAAAACTTCATACGTAAATTCTTATAAATTAAGTAACATATACTTTGGTGCGTTGTGAATAAGTTATACTTATTTATAACGATCTTAATCGAGTAGCCATGATCTAGAAAATGTAATACAATTTTGTCTTATCTTAGCTTCTATGCAGATGGAGAATTCTACTCATTTTAACTTAATTGATTGTCATTACATTTTCCTTTATTAACGCTGCAGGGGCTTGTTCGATTCTTATTCTCATTGTGCCGTAACTTAACCAAGTCAACTTGGCTCCAAATACCTCCAACGACTCTTACCAACATCCCCCATAAGACTTGGTAAGAACTTAGGATAACTTAGACATAACCTTTACGTAGAGTAAATCAACATACATACCTCTTAACTTCTAAGAGTAGAAGGAATCATGAAATAGTACTACATGTATATTCCATACATAGAATCATGTCAAAAGAAGGAAGAGGTTCACATACCTCGCGACGATTATCGACAAATAGCAAAATGCTCCAAAGTACTTCAACCTTGATAGCTATTCCATCCTTCAAGTAGAATACGCTATACTTAGTACTTCAACCTATAATGGCCATAATACGTCCATTAACCTTTAGCTTCGAACGTAGAATATTCTAAGTGCAAAGTCACCAAATTATACGGAAAATCGGACAGCACTTCCTTTGTTTCTACATACTTTGCCACCTTTTTCAAGGCCGAATTCAATAACCAAACACGCCACATTTAAGGTCCAACAATTCAGCTAACCAAAGGGGATTACACGCCTTAACAGGACGTGTAAAATTCTGCCCCAAAACCATACCAAAACAGCCCCTAAAACAGTCCATAATTACTATAACGAGGGTGGAATGTGAGGCCTTTCAACGCCTTTCCACACCCTTATTCCTTAGGGGTTTTCATTAGCAATCTACTACATTAAACATGAAATATAGGGGCTGATTTTCCAGCATACAACACGTCTAAAGCAGTCCCTAAAAACTGCACGACAATATCCAACAGTTTTATAGATTCTACGACAACAACTAAAATCCGATAACTCTTTCCTTAATCCTTTTTATTCCAATTCGAGTTCCAAAACATCTACATAAGTTATAACATCTTATTAACAACAATATTAATCCATTATAACATGCAATAGGTGAAGATAACAACGACAATAACCAACGAATTCCATTTACACCAAATCTGTCCCAAATCGGTTTTAGCCCCAAAAAATGGCTCAAACGCTTTTTATTCTTCATTATTTTTAACACAAGTTCATCCATACATTATAACAAGAAGTAATATCCAATTACTTTAAAAGAAGAAGGACTTTTACCTCATTTTTTGCCCAAAAACGCCCCAAAACAGTCCGGTCTTTATTGGTCCGAGCTTCGTTTCGTTCCACTTCTTCAAGTTCCAATCACATATATGTATCCCTACAACCTTAGGATCAACTTGTCTTCACGTTTCGCTTCCAAAAGTCGACGGAAAACCCTAGGGTTTCATTTTATTTTCGCCCAACCTAGATTTAGGGGTTAAGGGTGCTTAATCTTGGAAAGAAAATACTTTGATCTTGATCTTGTCTTTGGATACGGGATTTCAATTGCTCTAGATTTTTGGAGAGATGAGGGTTTGTATGGATGAATATCTTTTGTTCTAAGTCTTCAAGACTTATCTATATAAAGGTGTGTGGAGTCTTCACAAGACAAGTGGGGAGGGCACTTGCTAACCTCCTATTGGCCATGTATTTCTTCACAAAATATTTCATCCACACTTAGTTATTTTTCATCCCATTTCGATGGACATGTAACATAGTATACCAAGACTTAATAAATCCACTAAGTCCATAATTCTAATGAAAAATAATTCCATTACTAGAATTAATTCTTGTCATCACATTAAACTCGAAAATTTTCCGTATAAGGAAATGTAAAAATCCTTTCCTTTCGACATTCCAATCTTAATTCTATAATCATGTTCTTGAATTACGGGGTGTAACACAAGGCCCCCCTAACTTTCGGCCATAGGGCCACATGGGGTGCCATGTGTCGCCCTCCTACTCGTCCAAAATATTTCATCTTCCGAAAATATCCGTAATGCCACAAATTTCGAAAATAAAGTGGGCCCTACAACCGTAAATTCCTCCCGCGGGCCCCACGTGACCAATTCCGGAAATAAAATTCCATAATCCTCAAATATCCCAAAAAGTCCGAATACCAAATCTGGGAATCCAATTCCCATTAACGAACCTTTTTCCTTCACAAAATCCGGAAACTTTTCCGTCGAAAAATCACATCTTTCTTCCTTTCCAATTTTAATGCCTTATTCTCGTACGTACGTCTTCGTATACATGCCCTGGAACTACGGGGTATAACATTCTTTCCCCCTTAGAAACATTCATCCCGAATGTTCCTTCTAAGTCTCTAATCACACAAGCGCCGGTATAGTCTTCACTACTATACTTACAAAACCAATTATGCCACACATGGCCATAATACAACATACGCGCAAAAATTCACATCCAAGCCAACGAAGAATCATCTCTAAGCGTATAACAATACCATTAGCTCCACCCATGGTCCAAAGGATACTTTCTTCACATCTTTACTTATGAAAAGGACACTTCCATCTTCTTAACATATCTACGCCTCTTTTCTTACTCGTCGTACCCTCCTCGTACAGTCGAACTCTTCCTAATATACTTACCACATTTCTGTCATTGCTTGCTTGGTTCCAAAATCTCGGTTACTATCTCCAACTTGGTCATCATTAATCGAACACTGGATGGATCTCCGATACTCTTCCAAACATAGCAACATGGAATCTGGACGACGCTTCCTAAGTCGGACGGCAGTGCTAACTTATAGGCAACCTGGCCTATTCTACAACGATCTGAAAGGCCCAAAGTACCCCGGGCTAAGTTTCCCCCGCTTTCCAAATCTCGTCACACCCTTCCGGGGCGGTACCTTCAAGAAGACCCACCGTCAACATGAACTCCAAGTGTCGCGCCGACATTACGCACGACTTCGCTGACTGAGTGCTAAAAACCTCTTACGGATAAGCTTCACTTATCCACATCCTGTGAATCAAGTATGGACCAACTATCCTGAACCTTGCCAACATCGAACCAATCAACCGTGACCTACACTTCCGCCATACAAGGCTTCATAAGGCGACATCCGAATCTGAAATGGTAGCTATTATAATACTCACTCAACAAGAGGCAAATAATCCTTACTACCACGAAATCAAAACACCTACGTAACCTATCCTCAAATGTCCGGATAAAACGCGTTGTTTTTCCGTCGCCCAAGGTGAATGCACATCGAGACTCACCGAGTTCCTAACCACTTTGGTAAAACCTCCGAACAAAAGAAATAGCCGGCGGGCTCCACTGCCATAAAAGTAGGAACCGTGCAACCTTACAACCTTCCTTATATACAACATCTCGCATAACCTCTGCGAGTAAACGATCACGACTAAAAGACAAGATGGGCTGACCCCATCAGCCCGACTACCGGTCGAACGCATCCACAAACTCGTACGATGGTTACCTAAACTTAGGCCTAACACCCTCGTGACCCTATCATCTAGCGGGACTACCTCAAACTGACCCCACCACATTCCGGCTGCGGGTTGACTCCTGATATGGCCTCAACCCGACTCACTTCGTACTAAACTCTCGTTCCTGGTCAGGAACAATCTCACTATTCAAGTCATGAGAACCTAGTGGTCTTCTAAGCCCAACTACCCACTTCTCTTTCACACCACTCATGGACTTATCACCTGGAAAAAAATACTCCACGTATACAATGTACCCTGACAACGATCAAACGTACAATCCTTTACTTAAGATGGCCTTGCATCTAAGGTCTCCATGGTTATCTGTATTTTATGGCTCAAAATTTTCTCGTCCCCAGACTTACCCTTTTCAACTACCCATGTTTTCTAATCCACACCTAACACAATGCTATCCGTACATAGCACTCCACATGTATCTACCATAACGACCTAAACAAGTCTCTTAAGGGCTGAAGATATCTCTGTAACTACTGCCTCACTTTCCCTTTGCCGCTCTAATCAAATCCCGCTCTGCTGGGCGCATAATTATAGAAGGTGATGAACCAGCCACTGATCCCGAAGGCTGAGTCGTAACATCCGCGCCACCTCTGGTCGGACAATTCTCGCAAAATGGCCCTGCTGGCCGCAAGCATAACAAGCTATCGAAGTAGTACGACACTCCCCATAAGAACACCTACCACAACGGTCATACCGAGGTGGGGGTGGCCTCCTCTGGATAACACCCATTCCTCTCCAAACCACTGAATCTGTAACTGACCTGGTAGGCTAAGTCATCCCACCTGTATCCCTCCTACTAGGACATTCTCTCCTCACCTGGCCCTAACGGCCGCTGGTAAAACAAGCATTAGTAAAAAGACGACATTTCCCGGGATGACGTCTACCACATAGTGAACACCGAGGGAAAACTGAATCTGGCTGGCTAGAACCTATGTAAATTTGTGAACCAGAAACCCTGGAGTTCTGACCAACTCCTAAATACCCCGAACGTCCTGAAGTCTGTGGATGGCCACTCTGTACTGGCGGAGGCGCCTAACCAGTCTGTTGCTAAGAAGGTCCGCCTCGAAAGTTACCAAAGGACCCTGTTGTTCTGGCTCTCTTCTGCTGATCTTAGTTAATCCGTCGATCTCTACGTTCCTCAGTCTGATGCGCATAAGTCTGTATGCGGGCAACGTCCATGCCCGGCTGAAGAGCTACTCCTGTACAACTCTCTACTAGATAATCGTCAAGTCCTGTGACATATCGGTGCACTCTATCCTCCATGTCTACCACTAAAGCGGGGACATAACGAGCCAATGAGTCAAACTCTATACTGCATTCTCGAACCGTCCGCCCGTTCTGCCTCAACCTCAAAAATCTATCTGCCCGAACTCTCCTCATCTGCGAGGGCAAAAAGTGTGTAAGAAATGCCTCTGAGGTCTTGATCACTTTCATGATCCGCTGCAACTGTCGAATAAACTCCTGAGGATCTTCCTCAGTTCTCAATCCATAGGACTCGGGTGGACTGCAACTCAAGAAGTCCCGAAGTCTCAAAACTATCGGATCTAGGGTGAACTACTGGTACTACCGGAACCACCGGCTCCCGTCCGTCCTCATTCCCAGCCACCAGACTAGCTAGTAACTGGGCCATCTCCTTGTAACTCATATCCTCGGCTCCTGGCCGTGGACTAGAGACTCAGGTATCATAGTCTCAGTAGAAACTGCTGCCGCTCTAAACTCTGATGGGGCTAGCGGCGTCATAAAACTCGTCGTCTGAAGTACTGAAACAAGATATACAATAATGAAATAAGAAAATAGGCTAACCAATACGGTTACCTTTCTTGTATATATAAAAAAACTTGAACAGTTACATCCCTTACAAACCCTGCCCACAACAGTACTACAGACCTCTAAGAATGTTATAACAACAACGACGGGACAGTGGCCGCCATACCACGAATGTAAGTACAACAACAGGGACTATACCAAAGATAAGCCTCGAGAAACGGAGCTTCCTAAAACGCTGGCGTGATCCTGAGCGAGGATCAACAATCGTGTACCTCTACTGCGGCATGACGCACCCGAGGAGGTCGATAACAGTACCAAGTATGTGAAATCTTTGAAATAAAATCATAACATTTTAAAACCAATTACAAATACGTCATTTAACAACCAATTTAACCGCATATAGTGCCACATATACAAGAGCAAAATAGATATAACGTAATCGGTCTTTTCTAGGCGCTAATGATCGGCAAGGCAATCGCCCGTATCATTATGCGAGCCTAATCCTCGAACTCCCGCACCGCATAGACGCTAGGTCCGCGTGAGGTATTCCTCGACGGGGTAGCTAACCTCGGCATCAACCTCGACTCCGCGATCGCATAGTCACCGGACCGTATGAGGTATTCTCGTGACGGCGTAACACCCGAGTGATCATCCCGAGCTCCGCAACTCGCATAGGTCACATGTAGACCGCATTAGGTATTCTCATCGGGGTGGCTAACCCTCGGCATAACAAGTCAGGGGGGTAAGTGATATAATAACAGTACAACGGGCTTATCATTTAACAACGTAAGCACAACAAGAAAACCCCCTTACACAAACGTCACAAGACACTAACACACGTAGCGTCATAACATGTTTACTTATCAAACCAACAAGAAAGTATTACAAGGCTATCACAAGCCAACATAGTCAAGTTACTCACACAAAAGTCACACGATACCCGTAGTATCAAAATAGAGTAACTATCTTTTAAGTAAACCAAAACAATTTCCATACCTTCTTTTTAAACCAATATTAAGACAAAAGCATGCCTTCCTTTTTAAACCATTTTAAGACAAAACCATGCCTTCCTTTAAAACAAAGACACTTTTTCCTTTTTAAAGGCAAGTAGCAATATACTTTTTAAACCAAGTGTCTTATCCTTTTAAAAACAAGTAACCTATACCTTTAAATCAAGTTACTTCTCCTTTCCCAAAATCAAGTTGTTTATAAGTCAAGTCTCTTTACTTCCAAAAATCAGTCTCTTAATCTTTAAATCATATCTTTTAAGGAAACCAACCTCCAACTTTTAAAATGTCAAGTTATTATTTTAAAACCAATGATAAACCATTCTTTTGTTTCCATAAAGTCGTTATAAATAACTTCCCATAAAGCTATTATAACACTTTATGTTTTAAACCAACCAAGGACAACTATTCTCATTTTCGAAATCAAGATAACTTTATTCTTTAAAAGACCACACACCCATTACTCATGAATGAGGTTTTTCAACTTTTTAACATAATTCAAGTCCTTAATATTTCATAACAAGTCACTTAACTTTGGAATCAAGTCAAGGACACAAAAGGAAAATCAAATTCCTTTAAACACACGTGCGTCTACCGCACTATATATATTTCATAATAATCATGCTAGAAAGGATAGGAAGAGGTTCACATACCTCGCGACAATTATCGACAATAAGCAAAATGCTCCAACGTACTATAACCCCGCTAGCCTTTTACACCCTTCAAGTAGAATACGCTACTCGTAGTACTTCAACCTATAATGGCCAAAAAATGTCTATGTCACGACCCGATCCCGGGCCCGTGACTGGTGCCTTACCCCGGGCACCCTAGTGAGACAACATCAGAGTAATCAGCGGAACATAAAACGATACAAGACATATTATGAAATATGAAACAATGATCTGAGGAAAACTTGCCTTTCGGCATATATAAATAACAACTTTTACAATCGAGCAGCTTTAATCCTTTTTACAACCCCTCGCCACAACAAGATTGCTGCACTTACGAAAGATATGATAACAACGACGACAGTGGCCCCGCCATACCCCGAATGTAAGCACCTACGATAACAGGACTATACCAAGATAAGCCTCCGAGAAACGGAGCTTCCCAAACGCCAAATCAGACCGAGAGCTAGGATCAACGATCGTGTACCTCAACTCGCGGCATGAACGCAGCCCCGGGCGAGGTCAAGATAACAAAATTTAGTATGTGAAACTGAAAATACATATCAGAAATGAAATCATAGCTCATATAAAGCAGAGACAATGTATGATAACCAAACTACGCTTACCACAAAGCCATGTCAGTTAGGGACTCACGCCTCAGTCATCACTCAAGTATAACAACGGGTCTCGTGCCCACAACATCAATCATGCCTCGGAATACCTTCCTCACCGCCTAGCCTATGATATAAAAGCACCAAGGAACACACATGAACACCGTGTCCCACTGTGTCATCATAAAACTGCAGACGGTAAGTACGAAGGCATAGCCGACTACTAAAAACCTACGCAACAAGGTCATGAATCAGATTATAAGATCTGCTAGACCGCCACATGATCAAAGCCGCCACTTGCCCACGATCAATGTACGCGTCTAACCTCGAACTCCCGTAGCTCGCATAGGCCAATCTCATCGCCCGCATGAGGTATTCCCGCATCGAGGGTAGCTACTCCCGCATCGCCCCGACTTCGCAGCCGCACGCCACATGGACCGCATGCCCATAAAGGACGACACTAACACGAACTCGTAGCCCGCGATAGCCCCGACTCGCATGAGGTATTCTCGAATCATAGGTCCATCGACCGCTCGAGTCTACCCCGACGGAGGCGCCAACCCCTAATCATCTCAAGAGATGAATGCCACAATACTATCATAACGACTGATAGTTAATAAGCACAATCAAGGGAAACCCCTTTACCCAAACATCACAAGATACTAACACACGTAGCATCCTAACACGTTTACTTATCAAAGCAATCAAGAAAGTATTACAAGGCTATCACAAACCAATACAATCAAGTTGTTCACACAAGGTACCTTCTACTATATGAGTAACAAGATCGGGTTTTATCCCCAAAGTACTTCATACATTAACTCTTTAAAAGATACGTTACATTCACAAAAGTCACACAATACCCGTAGTATATGAAAATAGAGTGATTATCTTTTTAAAGTAAATCAATTACTTCTCATTGTAAAATCAAGTAGCAACATTCTTTTCCAATGATCAAGTTTGCCTAATTTCCAATGTTCAAGTTTCTCATTTTAGAAAGGTTTCGTAGTTCATAGTCTTATTCATTTAAGAATATAATTCTCCTTTAAACTATCTGAGAAACATAAGTCTTATATGTGAGTAGGATATTCTTGTTTATAACAATCTTATTACAAAGAAATGCATGATCTAGGAAATATCATTTTGTCTTATCTTAGCTTCTATGCAGATGGAAGTTTCTACCGTTTTAATAATACTTAATCACAAAACATTTCCTTTTATTAACGCTGCAGTGGTTTGTCGATACACATTCGATTTCCAAAATCAAGAAACATTCTTAAGACGTTATACCTAACTTTCCATAAAGCTAGTATAACTCTTAAGTTTTCAAAACAAATCAAGTATTACTTCTTCTCTCAAAATGATTCAAAACTCTTTTGAAATACTTCAAGTTCTTTATTAACACATAACAAGCTTATAGATCAAATCGATTACCTTTTAAAACCACATGTATTCTCTTACCAACATAAAGCCGTTATAACCAACTTCCCATAAAGCCGTTATAACACTTTATGTTTTACACCAATCAAATACATTTAGTACATGACGCTACCGTACTACATAGTTCACACATATCATGCTAGAAGAGATAGGAAGAGGTTCACATACCTCGCGACGAGTATCGACTAATAGCAAAACGCCCAAGTACTCCCAACCGTCACTACTCCTAAAGCCAAGTAACGCGCCACACGTAGTACTTCAACCTATAAGGCCACAAGGCGCTTTATTAACATTAAGATCTTATCGTAACATTCTACGTAAAATTCGGCAGACCTCCCCGCAACAGCAGAAATCTCCTCTCTAACTGGCCGCTACCAAGCCAACCGAGGGGTTATACATCTAACCCGAACGGTACAATTCTACTCCACAAGATTACTACACAAGTCTATCTGAATACGATTCGCCGATTCTTCAGGCTTAAGTCAAAAGACATTGCCAACTAACCACGTTCAGTTCTATATATAGTATACTTCAACTATATATTCTACTAACATGTAATTTCCAATTACAATAGAGGGACAAGATATTTACCTCGATAAGCCCATAATTATCCAAGTATAAAGTCGATCCTGGGCAATCGTTTAGCTCCAACTCCGAGCGCTCCAACCCGCTCTAAACCACCCTTAGAAGTTCTAACCAACTTCTACACAATACTCCAACGGACTATGGAGATTTTCCGAGGGTTTCGGTTTTGTGACTGACGGAAGTATAATAGTATTTCCGGCTTTTCAGATAGGTATAACCTTAGAATACTACAAGGTATACGGCTAAGGTAATTGGGCATTATAACAATACTTTGAGAGTATTTCTACACCACAAAGCGGGTATTATACGAAAGCAACTAGGCAGTGGTACCCCACGGCCACACTACTGTGAGTGGTGTACTCGGCCAAGGCCTCAGGAGAGGGGAGGCCTCTTGGCCGAACTCAACACTAAGGAGGGAGAAGATTTAACACTTAGAAACATTTAGGAAAGGATGAAGAATTCATCAAAGGGAGAGGGTATTTATAGCACAAGCCAAGGCCAACCAATGGCCAAGATTGAGCCAAGTGTTACATGTGTAGGGCCAAGATATGCCCAAGTGCCCCCTAGTCCCTACTCCTTAAAACCCTCACAAATATCTACCAAAATATCTACCACTTGACCTCCCCAATTCGTCCCATGTGTCGCCCACCTTGCCCACCAATGAGAGGGTGCCAAGTGCCGCCCTCTCGTTGGTCCAAAATGTTCCGTCTCTCGGAAAAATCCGCAAAAATAAGAAAAGACATAGCCGGAATTTTCCTTCGCAAGTTAGGTAGAACGCTTCATTAAAACGACTCTAACCAAAGGGTGTTGGCACAAATGCCAATTCGGCCAAGCCACTAGGCGGGGTGACACGTGTCACCCTCCTATTGGCCCAAAATAAAACATCTTCCAAAATATCCACAATGGCCAAAAATCTCAAAACAAAGTGGGCTACAAAACCAGAATTTCACCCGTGGCCCCACGTGACCATTTCCAAAATAAAATTCCATAATTCTCTAATATTCCAGAAGTCCGAATACCAAACTGGGAATCCAATTCCCATTAACGAACCTTTTTCCTTCACAAAACCGGAAACTTTTCCGTGGAAAAATCGCCTCTTTCTTCCTTTCCAATCTTTCTCATTATTCTCGTACGTACGTCCTCGCATACATACCCTGGAACTACGGGGTATAACATTCTTCCCCCCTTAGAAACATTCGTCCCGAATGTTCCTTCTAAGTCTCAAAACAAACGTGCGTCAATATAGTCTTCACTACTATACTTACGAAACAATCCTGCCATACCTGGCCACAGAAAATACCTGCGCAACATACTTATATCCAAGTCTACGAGGAAACACCTCTAACATCACCACAAATAATACTACTTTTGTCACTTTGTCGCGAGCCTTGCTCCAACGACCCAACAAATGGTACCGGGCTGCATGCGATCATCAAGTCGTCGTGACACTCAATTCTTACCATATTTCGAGCATCGCTTTAGTATCCAAAACTCGGGTTACTATCTCTAACGTGGTCATCATTAATCGGGAACATTCGGATGGATCTTCGATACTTTCCGAACATAACAATACGAAGACCGGACGCCCTTCCTCCTAAGTCGGACGGCAAATGCTAACATATAGGCAACCTCGCCTATTCTTCACATGAACTCACAAAGGCCCAAAGTAACTCGCTAAGTTCCTTCGCTTTCCAAACTCGTCACACCGTCCGGTGGTACTTTCAAGAAGACCGACCACAACTCAACTCTGGCGTCGCCGCCGATTATCCGCGACGATTCCTCCGAGCCGTAACTTCTTCTAGACAAGCTTCACTATCCACATACCGGAACAAGATCAACCAACTATCTCAACCCCGCCAACATCGAACCAATCGATCGGCAACTTACACTTCGCCCCTACAAGGCTTCGTAAGGCGACATCCGAACACCGAAATGGTAGCTCAAACGCTCCTCCACAGAGACAACAATCCTCACAACTACCCTCAAATCCACGCGACCGCCCGAGGCGAATGCGATTCTGAGACTCACCTGAGTTATTAACACATGCTTGGTAAAACTTCCAGAAACAAAAACAGCCGTAACCTGGGCTCCACTGTCTGTCATAAGGTGAAGGTAGGCACCCCGTGCAGCCTTACAACCTTTACGATAAATCAACACTGCCAAGTGAACGGTCCCGATCAAGAACACGATGGCTGCCCCCATCGCCCGACCACCGGCCGAACGCATCCACGAACTCGTACGTTGGTTAACTAAACTTGGGCCTAGCACCCTCGTGACCCTACCACAAGGCGGGACCACCACAACCAGACCCCACCGCCATACATGCCGCGGGTTGACCCGCAACGTGGCCTCAACCCGACCCGCAACGCCGCACAATACTAGCTCCGATCGAACAATCTCACTAATCACGTTACGAAAACCTAGCGGTCTTCTTAGCTCAACTACCCTCTTCATTTCACACTACTTGGGACCTATCCCAAACACACCACGTGCACTATGCACTCCTATAAGTGGTCAAACATAAACATACGCCTCTACCCGAGATGGCCTTACCTCTAAGGTCTTTGCGTATAAAGCTCTAAGGCTCACACTTTCTATCCTCCAAAATCTTACTCGGTTAACCCACCATGATTTCTAATCACAACTAACACACCGCTATCGTAACATAGCACTTAAGGTATACTCACTTTGAAAGTTACCGCGACCTTGCCGCCTCGCCCTCTTCTCGCCCTTGGTTAACCCGCCGATCTACGCTTTTTCGCTGTACATAAGCCCGCATACGTGCCATGCTCAAGCCCAATCAAGAATTACTCTTGCACAACCTCTCTTAGGTAGTCATCAAGACTCGCAGACATCGGTATAATCTCTCGTAGCCAAATCCATAGCTAGTAACATGTGGTCGCCTCTTTGCAATCTATATTCATCGCTTCCTGGCCGTGGAACCGAGGTTCAAATATCATGGACGCAGAAGAAGCCGCCGCGGCTAAACTCACTTGGGCTAGTGACGTCGCAGAAATCCCCGAATGAAGCACTACCCTAGGTAATGATTGGGCTGTGCCCTCGCAACCTCCTCGTATTCTACTCGCAGCTCCTCGGCCGCTTGCCTCCCGGGCCCGTTGCTCACGCGAGGCATAACGGTAAGGGAAAGAAATACGCTAGAGGGTCCAACTTAAAACACAACTCTAAGGCACGACCTGAGTGAGAAGAATAGAAACCAATCCTAAATATCCTATAGCCTCCTCGATTATTGGCGTGGTGCACAACACACCGATAATCAAGACTTCATCGATACTGGTCGTAGACACTTTCCGAGAATTAATCGCTCGATACCACTTTTGTCACGACCCGATCCTGCCCGTGGATCGTGCCTTACCCCGCACCCTAGTGAGACAACATCGAGTAATCACGAACATAAACGATACAAGACATATTATGAAATATGAAACAATGATTCGAGGAAAACTTGCCTTTCGCATATATAAATAACAACTTTTACAATCGAACAGCTTTAATCCTTTTACAACCCCGCCCACAACAAAGATTACTGCACTTACGAAGATATGACAACAACGACGGGACAGGGCCCCGTCATACCCCTGAATGTAAGCACCTACGACAACAGGGGACTATACCAAGATAAGCCTCCGGAGAAACGGAGCTTCCCAAACGCTGAAACTGTGACCCTGAGAGCTAGGATCAACGACTGGTGTACCTCAACTCATGCGGATGAACGCAGCCCCGAGGAGGTCAAGACAACAGTTTAGTATGTGAAATCAAAATACATATCAGAAATGAAATCATAGCAGTCATATAAAGCAGGAGACAATGTATGATAACCAAACTACAGTTTACCACAAAGCAGTCATGTCAAGTTAGGGACTCACGCCCTCAAGTCATCACTCAAGTATAACAATGGGTCTCAGGCCCACAACATCAATCATGCCCGTGGAATACCTTCATCACCGCCAGCTTATGATATAAAAGCACCAAGGAACACATGAACACCAGTCCCACCTGTGTCATCATAAAATCAGACGGTAAGTACGAAGTCATAGCCGACTACTAAAAACCCACGCATCAACAAGGTCAGCGAATCAGATTATAAGATCTGTCTAGACCGTCACATGATCAAAGCTGGCCACTTGCCCACAATATCAATGTACGCGTCTAACCCTGGAACTCCCGTAGCTCCGCATAGGCCAATCTCATCGGCCCGCATGAGGTATTCCCCGCATCGAGGGTAGCTACTCCCGATCGCCCCGACTTCGCACCGCACGCCACATGGACCGCATGCCCATAAAGGACGTACACTAACTCGAACTCGTAGCCGCGATAGCCCCGGGACTGCGTGAGGTATTCTCGAATCATAGTCCATCGACCACCGAAGTCTACCCCAGACGGAGGGCAAATAACCCTAATCATCTCAAGAGATGAATGCCACAATACTATCATAACGACCGATAGTTAATAAGCAATCAAGCGGAAACCCTTTACCCAAACATCACAAGATACTAACACACGTAGCATCCTAACACGTTTACTTATCAAAGCAATCAAGAAAGTATTACAAGGCTATCACAAACCAATACAATCAAGTTGTTCACACAAGGTACCTTCTACTATATGAGTAACAAGATCGGGTTTTATCCCCAAAGTACTTCATACATTAACTCTTTAAAAGATACGTTACATTCACAAAAGTCACACAATACCCGTAGTATATGAAAATAGAGTGATTATCTTTTTAAAGTAAATCAATTACTTCTCATTGTAAAATCAAATAGCAACATTCTTTTCCAATGATCAAGTTTGCCTAATTTCCAATGTTCAAGTTTCTCATTTTAGAAAGGTTTCAGAGTTCATAGTCTTATTCATTTAAGAATATAATTCTCCTTTAAACTATCTGAGAAACATAAGTCTTATATGTGAGTAGGATATTCTTGTTTATAACAATCTTATTACAGCAGCCATGATCTAGGAAATATCATTTTGTCTTATCTTAGCTTCTATGCAGATGGAAGTTTCTACGGTTTTAATAATACTTAATCACAAAACATTTCCTTTTATTAACGCTGCAGTTGGTTTGTCGATACACATTCTGATTTCCAAAATCGAAGAAACATTCTTAAGACGTTATACCTAAATTTCCATAAAGCTAGTATAACTCTTAAGTTTTCAAAACAAATCAAGTATTACTTCTTCTCTCAAAATGATTCAAAACTCTTTTGAAATACTTCAAGTTCTTTATTAACACATAACAAGCCGCTTATAGATCAAATCGCTTACCTTTTAAAACCACATGTATTCTCTTACCAACATAAAGCCGTTATAACCAACTTCCCATAAAGCCGTTATAACACTTTATGTTTTACACCAATCAAATACATTTAGTACATGTGACGCTCACCGCACTACATAGTTCACACATATCATGCTAGAAGAGATAGGAAGAGGTTCACATACCTCGCGACGAGTATCGACTAATAGCAAAACGCCCAAGTACTCCCAACCGCCGGCTACTCCTAAAGCCAAGTGTAACGCGCCACACGTAGTACTTCAACCTATAAGGCCACAAGGCGCTTTATTAACATTAAGATCTTATCGTAGAACATTCTACGTAAAATTGAAGACCTCCCCGCAACAGCGTAAATCTCCTCCTCTAACTGGCCGCTACCAAGCCAACCGTGGGGTTATACATCTAACCCGAACGGTACAATTCTACTCCACAAGATTACTACACAAGTCTACTCAGAATACGCCTGGGCTTCTTCAGCTTAAGTCAAAAGACATTGCCAACTAACCACGTTGATTCTATATATAGTATACTTCAACTATATATTCTACTAACATGTAATTTCCAATTACAATAGAGGACAAGATATTTACCTCGATAAGCCCATAATTATCCAAGTATAAAGTCGATCCCGCAATCGCTTAGCTCCAACTCCGAGCGCCCAACCCGCTCTAAACCACCCTTAGAAGTTCTAACCAACTTCTACACAATACTCCAACTGACTATGGAGATTTTCCTAGGGTTTCGGTTTTGTGGATCGACGGGAAGTATAATAGTATTTCCGGCTTTTCAGATAGGTATAACCTTAGAATACTACAAGGTATACGGCTAAGGTAATTGGGCATTATAACAATACTGAGAGTATTTCTACACCACAAAGGGGTATTATACTAAAGCAACTAGGCAGTGGTACCCCACGCCACACTACTAGGAGGGGGTGTACCTCTGCCAAGGCCTCTGGGAGAGGAGGCCTCTGGCCGAACTCAACACTAAGGGGAGGGAGAAGATTTAACACTTAGAAACATTTAGGAAAGGATGAAGAATTCATCAAAGGGAGAGGGTATTTATAGACAAGCCAAGGCCAACCAATGGCCAAGATCGAGCCAAGTGCTACAAGTGTAGGGCCAAGATATGCCCAAGTGCCCCTAGTCCCTACTCCTTAAAACCTCACAAATATCTACCAAAATATCTACCACTGACCTCCCCAATTGTCCACGTGTCGCCCACCTTGCCCACCAACGAGAGGGTGCCAAGTCGCCTCTCGTTGGTCCAAAATGTTCCGCCTCTGAAAAATCCGCAAAAATAAGAAAAGACATAGCCGGAATTTTCCTTCGCAAGTTAGGTAACGCTTTAAAAACGACTCTAACCGGTTGTTGTGCACAAATGCCAATTCGGCCAAGCCACCTAGGCGGGGGTGACACGTGTCACCCTCCTATTGGCCCAAAATAAAACATCTTCCGAAAAATATCCACAATGGCCAAAAATCTCGAAAACAAATGCGGCCCCACAAAACCAGAATTTCACCCGTGGCCCCACGTTGTAACGCCCGAACCCGGCCCGCATCGTGCCTTACCCCGGCACCCTAGCGATCCAACATCGAGAAAACCAATGGAAATAAAAACTTTAAACATGAAATGAGAGACATGATAAATAAACAAAGCAACCAAAATAGCTTTCAGATATATACATAAAACCCGAACAGCTTATCCTTTTACAAACCCCGCCACAACAAAGCATGCACTTAAGATTTATAATAACTATGACGGACAGTGGCCGCCATACCCCCGAATGTACAAGAACCTACAACTCAGTGGAAACATACCAAAGATAAGCCTCCAAGGAACGGAGCTTTCCAACACGCTAAATGAGATCCTAAGAGCGAGGATCCACGAACGATGTACTCTACTACCGCAGATTTAACGCAAATTTCCGGGCGAGGTCAAGATAACAGTACTAAGTATGTGAAATCAGAATACTGTAAATGAAATCATAATAGTCTATAAAGCGAGAGACATGTATGATGACCAAACTACAAGATATAACATATAACCGCTATATCAAGGCAGGACTCACGCTCCAAATTATCACTGTGCGTGGCATTTCTTCCTCACTGCCTGCAGTTTATGATATAACAATACCAAGGATTATACAGGAACACCATGTCCCACCTGTGTTATAAAACCGCAGACAAGTATAACTACCGATCCGACCGTACTAATAATACAATGCAACCAAAACACGGCCGACACGGGCAAGTGCGAGAGCCGACTCATCGGATACAAGGCCGGTCACGCACCGACCGGCAAGTACGAGGGTCGACCACTGGGACCAAGGTCAGATCACGAAACTTCGTCACTATACTCGAACGGGCAAGCGAGGGTCGACTACCGATACCAAGGCCGAATCACACGAGACGGCAAGTACGAGAGCCGACCACCGATACCCAGCCGAACAAGAAGAAACCTCAACTACCAACCGCCTCTATCGAGACGCGGAACACGTAAATACCACACTTGCACAACAAAGGCTATCATCACAAGCATAGGCAAGTTTCACAACAACAAGCATAGGCAAGTTTCACAACAACAAGCATAGGCAAGTTTCACACCACTCAAAGTACCTTAATTTTATGCCAAAGTCCGGGTTTCAACCCTAAAGTACTACGTACGTTAAGTTCTTTTTAAAAGAGATCCATTACTTATTAAAGTCACCCGATACCGTAGTATTAGAATGACCAACCCACATTCCTTTTCAAAATCAAGTAACAACATTCTTTCCTAAGTTCCAGCTTTGCCTAGTTTCAATTTCTCAAGCTTCTCATTTTCAAATGGTTTCATAGTTCATAAACTTAATCACTGACTCCGCTTTAGAACAATTGAGTAATATAAGTCTCACGCGAGAGTAGGTTATTCTTGTTTACAACATTCTTATTACAAAGACCATGATCTAGAAAATGTAATATCATTTTGTCTCATCTTAGTTTCTATGCATGGAGGTTTCTACCGGTTTTAATACAATTCATCATTATTCAATACATTTTCCTTTATTAACGCCGCAGTTGGTCCTGTCGATACACATTCCGATTTCCAAATCAAGAAACATTATCCTTTAAATAAAACCAAGTACTCATTACTCACGAATGAGGTTTCACATAAACATCCACATTAAAACAAATAAGTTAAGTCTCTTATCTTATAAGATCAAGTCTCTTAACTTCTAACATCAAGAAACCATTTTCTTTACCTCTCTTAAGACATTATACCTAACTCCCCATCAAGCTAGTATAACTCCTTTTTTTTAAAACCTTTAAAACCAAGTGTTACTCTCCCTTCAAAACGATTTAGAAATCTTTTGAAATACATCAAGTTATTTATTATAACTAGCCGCTTATAATTCACATCGCCACCTTTTAAAACCACAAAGTATTTTCTTACCTACATAAAGTCGTTATAACCAACTTCCCATAAAGCCGTTATAACACTTTATGTTTTAAGAACAATCAAACACAGCTAACACACGTACGCTCACCGTACTACATAGTTCACACATATCATGCTAGAAGAGATAGGAAGAGGTTCACATACCTCGCGACGATTTAACGACAATAAGCAAAATGCTCCAAGTACTACAACCTTGCTAGCCCTTTCCACTCCTCGAGTGTCACGCTACTCTTAGTACTTTCACCTATAAAGGCCACAAACGCTCATTAAAATCTTAAATACACGCTCCCATCTTTCTACGTAAAATTCGCAAGACTCTCCCGCAACAACAGAAATCTCCTCCTCTATCGAGGCCTGGCTACCAAGCCAACCAGGTGGGTTTACACGCCTAACCTGACGTGTACAATTCTACACAAGTTCATCGCAATACACCCTATGTAAATACAGATTCGATTTAGTTCTTTATTCTTCAGCTTAAGTCAAAAGACATTGCCGAATACTAAGTAGTTCCATATATAGTATACTTCAACTATATAGCCGAACAAACATGTACTTTCCAATTACAATAGAGGGACAAGCGACTTACCTCGAGAAGACCACAATTAGCCGAGTTTCCTGTCGCTCCTGAGCAAGGTGTAGCTCCTCTCCGTGCGCTCCCAACCACCCCAAACAACCCTTAGAAGTGCTACCCAACTTCTACTCACATACTTCATCCAAAGTGGAAGATTTCCTGCGGGTTTCTGTGTGAGACTCAAAGGACAAAAGGGCGTATTTCCGGACTCTCCGTAAAGAGGTATCTGTGGAATACTACAAGGTACAAGGCTAAGGTATTTTGGGCATTATAACAATACTAGGAGTATTTCTATACCACAACAAGGGTACTATACTTAAAACAACTAGCTAGTGGAGTACCCACGCCAAGCCTCACTCAAAGGGGGGGGGAGACCTCTCGGCCAAGCTCCACAAAGGGGGGAAGGGCTTGGACGAATTTCAACTCACAAAGGGGGAGAGATTTCAAGACTTGGAAATGATTTTTGGATGAAGAAAGTTCATCAACTAAGGGTATTTATAGCAAACCCAAAGTGCCAACCAACGGCCAAGATTTAGCCAAGTGCAAGGCAAGTGTAAGGCCTTGATCAAGCCAAGTGCACCCTAACCCCTACTCCACAAAACATTGCACCAAACAAGCCACAAAACAAGGCCAAAACAAGGCACAAAACAAGGAACCAATAGGCACAAAACGTGAGCAAAAAAGATCAAGCCAAAAACGTGAACCATTCGTTCACTTGGACGCCCCCTTGCTTCCAATGTGAGGTGACACATGTCACCTCCCGCTGGTCCAACATGTTTCGCCTCTCGGAAAATCCGCAAAAATACAAAACGACATAGCCGGAATTTTCCCTACGAAAGCCGTGGAAACGCTTTCGCCTAAAAACGACTTAGCAAGACTGCGCCCAAATGTAACTTGGCCAAGCCACAGGCGGGGTGACACGTGTCACCCTCCTAATGGCCCTAAAAACGCTCTTCAAAAATATCCACAATGGCCAAAATCTCAAAACAAAGCTTCTACAAAACCAGAATTTCTCCCGTGGCCCCACGTGACCATTTCCAAAATAAAATTCCATAATTCTCTAATATTCCAGAAGTCCGAATACCAAATCTGGGAATCCAATTCCCATTAACGAACCTTTTTCTTCACAAATTACCGGAACTTTTCCGCGAAAACTCACATCTTTCTTTCTTTTCAAAATTTCTCGCACTCGCACGCACGTCCTCACATACATACCCCGCAACTACGGGTATAACATTCTCCTCTCTTAGAAACATTCGTCCCGAATGTTCCTTCTCAAGACGGATATCGATGAAGTTCCTCTAACAAGTTGTCAACGCCATACCGCCACGAAATAACACACGTTATCTTCCTTCCTTACTCGCCGTGCCCTTCTCGAACACTTGAACTCTCCCAAGATGTACCATACTTCACCATTACTTGCCTCAAAATCTCCGAGTCACTACCTCCAAACTTGGTCATCTTACTAACCTCAAACTTCCTTAAGGCCATTCCCGCCTTTACGAACCGCTTCGTCGAACGCGCCCACGAACTCATACGATGATCATACAAACTTGGGCCTAGCGCCCTCGTGACCTACCACCGGCGACCACCCAGAACTGGCCCCACCCCAAACCGGGTTACGGTTTGACCCGCAAATGGTCCTAAACCCGACCCCAATCACACAACTCTTGTTCCCGATCCGAACAATCTTACTATTTCACATCATGAAAGCTACCACTTCCATCTCACACTACCAGGACTTACCCTTCTCACTAACCAGGCTTCTAAATCACATTTTAGCACAAAGCTAACCAAACATAACATTAAACACATCAACAACATAAACAAAACTCTAGAGGGTTAAGGATATACCTGAAGCTAGGCGGTTCAAGGACCGCTAAAACTGGGAACTCCCACCGCGACCTCTACCGGGGCCTTCCGGGGTACGAACATCCTGCCTGGCTACGGAAGGTGAAGAACCCGCAATCGCTTCTAGTAGTCCATGCTATCCTACCAAGCTACCTCGGCCTGACGCTTCTGCCGATGGCCTCGCTGGCGCAAAATATCAATCTCCCTAGTTAGTTCTACACCCTCCCTTATTAAGCTTTCCACAACGGCCACACTGATAAAAGGGCAACCTCATCCGCGAGCACTCCGCTCTCCGAAAATCAAACACAGGAGCCCCGACCTGCTCCTGAATCTCCTGAAGGTCCCGAAAGCTGGGGAGGACCACTCTGTACTGACGGAGGTACATAACTAGTCTGCTGCTGAGGCGGTCCGCCTCGATAGTCACCAAAGGACCCTGCTGTTCGCCCTCTTCGCCGACTTTGGTCATTCCGCCGATTTATCCGCCTCACATCCAAGTGTATACGCCGCACGCGGCAATGTCCATGCCCTGAAGAGCTACACCCTAACAACTCTGCAAGGCAATCATCGAGCCCTCAGAATATATCGGTGCACTCGATCCTCCATACTAGCTACTAACGCGGACGCACGCCAATGAGTCGAACTCCACATTGTACTCCCGAACCGCACGCCGCTCGCCAGAACACCAAAAATCTGCCGCCCGAGCCCTCCTCATCCGGGAGGCAAGAAATGTGCAAGAAAGGCCTCGAGAACTCGCTCCATACCGCTGGAAGTGCATGCTCTCCTCGACAGCTCCCAAGAATCAAATCCGATCATTGCGGTATCACGCATTGATGTGAACCTAGGGCCACCGACTGATCTCCGATGCCTTGATCACTCATGATCCGTCAGAATCGCTTGATGAACTCGCGGATCATCCTCGTGCCTCGACCCATAAAACTCGCGCCTACAACTCGTAAAAATCCCGTAGCCTCGAACTATCTCGATCTAAGTGAACCATCGGTGCATCGAACCGCCGCTGGCCCACTTATCCTCAAGTCTGCCACAACCCCGCCATTAATCGGGCCCACCTTTGTAACTCATCTCCTCTCGCCTGCATCGCGGATCGAGGCTCGTGCATCGTGGTCTCGCCACGCTCTACTCGCAGATCCTCTCACGCTTTGCCCTTCGCCCGGTGCCTTACGCGGAGGCATAATCGTAAAAACGGCATGTCGAGGGTCCAATCTTATCACACGCCTCTAAGGCACGATCTCGTAATGAGAAGAATGGAAACCAATCCTAAATGTCCTATAGCCTCCGATTATAGATGTGGTGCACAACACGCCGATAATCAAGACTCTACTAGACACGGTCAGACACTTTCCGAGGATTAATCGCTCGATACCACTTTGTAACGCCCGAACCCGCCCGCATCGTGCCTTACCCCGCACCCTAGCGATCCAACATCGTAGAAAACCAATGAAATAAAAACTTTAAACATGAAATGAGAGACATGATAAATAAACAGCAACCAAAATAGCCTTCAAGATATATACATAAAACCCGAACGCTTATCCTTTTTACAAACCCCGCCACAACAAAGGCTGCACTTAAGATTTATAACAACTATGACGGACAGGCCCGCCATACCTGAATGTACAAGAACCTACAACTCGTGGAAACATACCAAAGATAAGCCTCCAAGGAACTGAGCTTTCCAACACGAAATGAGATCCTAAGAGCGAGGATCCACGAACGATGTACTTACCGCGGCATGATTTAACGCACTTCAAGGAGGTCAAGACAACAGTACCAAGTATGTGAAATCAGAATACAGTAAATGAAATCATAATAGTCTATAAAGCAGAGACATGTATGATGACCAAACTACAGATATAACATATAACCAAGATATCAAGGCGTGGACTCACGCCTCCAAATTATCACTGTGCGTGGAATTTCTTCCTCATCGCCAGCTTTATGATATAACAATACCAAGGATTATACATGAACACCATGTCCCACCGTGTTATAAAACCGTGACAGACAAGTATAACTACCGATCCGACCGTACCAATAATACAATGCAACCAAAACACGGCCGATACGGCAAGTGCGAGAGCCGACTCATCGGATACAAGGCCGGCCACGCACCGACCGGCAAGTACGAGGGTCGACCACTGGGGACCAAGGTCAGATCACGAAACCGTCACTATATCGAACGGGCAAGTCGAGGGTGACTACCGATACCAAGGCCGAATCAACACGAGACGGCAAGTACGGTGAGCCGACCACCGATACCCAGCCGAACAAGAAGAAACCTCAACTACCAACCGCCTCTATCGAGACGCCAGAACACGTAAACACCACACTTGCACAACAAAGGCTATCATCACAAGCATAGGCAAGTTTCACAACAACAAGCATAGGCAAGTTTCACAACAACAAGCATAGGCAAGTTTCACACAACTCAAAGTACCTTCATTTTATGCCAAAGTCCGGGTTTCAACCCTAAAGTACTACGTACGTTAAGTTCTTTTTAAAAGAGATCCATTACTTATTAAAGTCACCCGATACCCGTAGTATTAGAATGACCAACCCACATTCCTTTTCAAAATCAAGTAACAACATTCTTTTCCTAAGTTCCAGTTTGCCTAGTTTCAATTTCTCAAGCTTCTCATTTTCAAATGGTTTCATAGTTCATAAACTTAATCACTTGACTCCGTTTTAGAACAATTGAGTAATATAAGTCTCACGTGAGAGTAGGTTATTCTTGTTTACAACATTCTTATTACAGCAGCCATGATCTAGAAAATGTAATATCATTTTGTCTCATCTTAGTTTCTATGCAGATGGAGGTTTCTACTGGTTTTAATACAATTCATCATTATTCAATACATTTTCCTTTATTAACGCTGCAGTTGGTCCTGTCGATACACATTCTCGATTTCCAAATCAAGAAACATTATCCTTTAAATAAAACCAAGTACTCATTACTCACGAATGAGGTTTCACATAAACATCCACATTAAAACAAATAAGTTAAGTCTCTTATCTTATAAGATCAAGTCTCTTAACTTCTAACATCAGTAAACCATTTTCTTTACCTCTCTTAAGACATTATACCTAACTCCCCATCAAGCTAGTATAACTCCTTTTTTAAAACCTTTAAAACCAAGTGTTACTCTCCCTTCAAAACGATTTAGAAATCTTTTGAAATACATCAAGTTATTTATTATAACTAGCCAGTTATAATTCACATCAGTTACCTTTTAAAACCACAAAGTATTTTCTTACCTACATAAAGCTGTTATAACCAACTTCCCATAAAGCCGTTATAACACTTTATGTTTTAAGAACAATCAAACACGCTTAACACACGTACGCCTACCGCACTACATAGTTCACACATATCATGCTAGAAGAGATAGGAAGAGGTTCACATACCGCGACGATTTAACGACAATAAGCAAAATGCTCCAAGTACTACAACCTTGCTAGCCCTTTCCACTCCTCGAGTAGAATACGCTACTCTTAGTACTTTCACCTATAAAGGCCACAAACGTCTATTAAAATCTTAAATACACGTTCCCATCTTTCTACAGAAAATTCGGCAGCACCTCCCCCCCCCGCAACAGCGTAAATCTCCTCCTCTATCGAGGCCGGCTACCAAGCCAACCAGGGGGGGGTTTTACACGCCTAACCTGACGTGTACAATTCTACACAAGTCTATCGCAATACACCCTATGTAAATACATCGATTTAGTTCTTTATTCTTCAGGCTTAAGTCAAAAGACATTGCCGAATACTAAGTAGTTCCATATATAGTATACTTCAACTATATACTCTAACAAACATGTAATTTCCAATTACAATAGAGGGACAAGATAATTACCTCGATAAGCCCAAAATTATCCGAGTTTAATGTCGCTCCTGAGCAAGGTTTAGCTCCACTCCGTGCGCTCCAAACCACCCCAAACAACCCTTAGAAGTTCTAACCAACTTCTACTCACATACTTCAACCAAAGATGAAGATTTCCTGTGGGTTTCGGTTTGAGACTCAGTGGACTAAAGGTAGTCTGTCCGGACTCTACGTAAAGAGGTCTCTGTGGAATACTACAAGGTACAAGGCTAAGGTATTTTGGGCATTATAACAATACTAGGGGAGTATTTCTATACCACAACAAGGGGTACTATACGAAAACAACTAGGCTAGGGGGGGGGGGAGACCTCTCGGCCAAGCTCCACAAAGGGGGGAAGGGCTTGGACGAATTTCAACTCACAAAGGGGGAGAGATTTCAAGACTTGGAAATGATTTTTGGATGAAGAAAGTTCATCAACTAAGGGGGTATTTATAGCAAACCCAAAGGCCAACCAATGGCCAAGATTTAGCCAAGTGCAAGGCAAGTGTAAGGCCTTGATCAAGCCAAGTGCACCCTAACCCCTACTCCACAAAACATTGCACCAAACAAGCCACAAAACAAGGCCAAAACAAGGCACAAAACAAGGAACCAATAGGCACAAAACGTGAGCCAAAAAGATCAAGCCAAAAACGTGAACCATTCGTTCACTGACGCCTCGCTTCCAATGTGAGGGTGACACATGTCACCTCCCGCTGGTCCAACATGTTTCGCCTCTAAAAATCCGCAAAAATACAAAACGACATAGCCGGAATTTTCCCTACGAAAGTCGTGGGAAACGCTTTCGTCGAAACGACTCTACAGACTGCGCCCAAATGTAACTTGGCCAAGCCACTAGGCGGGGTGACACGTGTCACCCTCCTAATGGCCCTAAAAACGCTCTTCAAAAATATCCACAATGGCCAAAATCTCAAAACAAAGTGGCTACAAAATCAGAATTTCTCCCGTGGGCCCCACGTGACCATTTCCAAAATAAAATTCCATAATTCTCTAATATTCCAGAAGTCCGACACCAAACTGGGAATCCAATTCCCATTAACGAACCTTTTTCTTCACAAATTACCGGAAACTTTTCCGTCGAAAACTCACATCTTTCTTTCTTTTCAAAATTTCTGCCGTACTCTCGTACGTACGTCCTCACATACATACCCTGCAACTACGGGGTATAACACACGTGACCATTTCCGAAAATAAAATTCCATAATTCTCTAATATTCCAGGAAGTCCGAATACCAAATCTGGGAATCCAATTCCCATTAACGAACCTTTTTCCTTCACAAAAACCGGAAACTTTTCCGTGGAAAAATCGCCTCTTTCTTCCTTTCCAATCTTTCTGTCGTATTCTCGTACGTACGTCCTCGCATACATACCCTGGAACTACGGGGTATAACAGTCTATTAACTTCTAGATCCCTTTGTAGAACATTTCTAAATACACGGTTCCATATTCTACGGAAAATTCGGCAGCACCTCTCCTCCCGTAACCACATAAATCTCCTCCCCTATCAAGGCCCGCTACCGAGCCAACAACTCCAAGGGGATTATACGTCTAACCGGACGTGTACAATTTTGCCTCACAATAATACTACAAGTCTACTGTAAATACAGTCCGATGTAAATACAGTTCAATTCTTTTTAGTCATCCTTCCAATATATCTTCTACTCAAATATTAACTACTACAACATGTAATTTCCAATTACAATAGGGGGATAAAGATCATTACCTCGATAAGCCCAAATTATCCAAGATTATAAGTCGATCCTGAGCAACGTTTAGCTCCTATTCTGTACGCTCCAAACCGCTCCAAGCAACTCTTAGAAGTTTCTAAAAACTTCTCTTAAACACTTCAACCAACTATGAAGATTTTTCCTAGGGTTTCATTTTGCGACTAAAGGGATAAAGTTGTATTTCCGGGCTTTTAGTATAGAGGCAACTTTGGAATACTACAAGGGATTTAGGCTAAGGTATAAGGGATTATAACAACACTTGAAGGATTTTTCTACCCAAACGGGGGGGGGGGGGGGGTGTGTTTGGACGAGAACTTCAAAAGGGAGGGAATTTGCCTAAGAAACTATCTCAAGTGTGGATGAAATTAGTCTTGCACTCAAGGGGTATTTATAGAGAAATCAATGGTCAAGATCAAAGCAAGTGTATGGTGAGGATTAGGGACAAGTGTGTGTGGGTTCTTCCAACCAAATGTCCACCACAACTTTGAGACAAGTGTCCACCACAACAATGAGACATGTGGCTAGCCACATGTCTTAAAAAACGTCCAAGGCCCCCCTAACTTTCGGCCATAGGGCCACATGGGGTGCCATGTGTCGCCCTCCTACTCGTCTAAAATATTTCATCTTCCGAAAATATCCGTAATGCCACAAATTTCGAAAATAAATTGGGCCCTACAACCGTAAATTCCTCCCGGGGGTCCCACGTGACCAATTCCGGAAATAAAATTCCATAATTCTCAAATATCCCAAAAAGTCCGAATACCAAATCTGGGAATCCAATTCCTATTAACGAACCTTTTTCTTTCACAAAATCCGGAAACTTTTCCGTCGAAAAATCACATCTTTCTTCCTTTCCAATTTTAATGTCGTATTCTCATACGTACGTCTTCGTATACATGCCCTGGAACTACGGGGTATAACAAGGAGTTGGTTAGGAGCTTCTAAGGGTTGCTTGGAGCGGGTTGGAACGTAAGGAATTGGAGTTAAACGTTGCTCAGGATCGACTTATTAATCTTGGATAATTTTGGGCTTATCGAGGTAATGATCTATGTCCCCCTATTGTAATTGGATATTTCATATTGTAGTAGTTTATAATTGAGTATAAGATATATTGGAAGGATGATTATAAAGAATTGAACTGTATTTATGTTATACCCCGTATTTCCAGAGTATGTACGTACGAAAGTTTAAGCCTTAAGATAGGCAGGGGTCGAAAATTGTGCACAACCCCCGAAAAGAATTGTTTTCCGACGAAACGTTTTCCAAACTTTGCGAGGGGAAAATTACGGTTGCGACATTAATAATTTTTGCGGATTTTTCCGAGAGATGAAATATTTTGGACCAACGAGAGGGCGACACTTGTCACCCTCAAGTGGGCGGTCATATGGCCGATTGGTTGCACGTTTCTTGGCATGTTTTGTGGCCTAAAACTTGGGTCAATGTTTGGAGTAATTTGTGGAGTAGATGGCTAGGGTGCACTTGTGCAAATCTTCACCCTCCACTTGCCCACCACTTGTCTTGATCTTGGCCATTGAAGGCCCTATAAATACCCCCCTTAGTTGAAGGATTTCTTCATCCTCAAATGACTTCTAAGTCTTAAAAATCCTCCCACCCTCTTCTTGTTGCTCTCGCCCAAGAGCACCCTCCCCTTTGAGAAGCCTTGGCCGAACCCCTTCCTAAGTGGTGCTAGCCGAAAGTACCCCCCCGTTGGTAGAAAAATACTCTCCAAGTATTGTTACAATTCCAAAATACCTTAGCCTTATACCTTGTAGTATTCCAAAGTTACCTCTATACGTAGAGCCCGAAAATACTACCTTATGTCATTTTAGTCTCAAAACGAAACCCTAAGGAAATCTTCATAGTTGGTTGAAGTGCTAAGTAGAAGTTGTTTGGGAACTTCTAAGGGTTGTTTGGAGCGGGTTGGAGCGCCCAGAGTAGGAGCTAAACGTTGCTCAGGATCGACATTAAATCTTGGATAATTTTGGGCTTATCGAGGTAAATATCTTGTCCCCCTATTGTATTTAGAAGTTTGCATACTGTTGAAGTATAAGAATTAAGTATAAGTTATATACAAGGAAGGTATATAAGAAGGGAATT
Source organism: Przewalskia tangutica (assembly GCA_029844215.1). Taxonomy (NCBI): domain Eukaryota; kingdom Viridiplantae; phylum Streptophyta; class Magnoliopsida; order Solanales; family Solanaceae; genus Przewalskia; species Przewalskia tangutica. The sequence goes on from CM056726.1 coordinate 57,762,772, forward strand.
GAACTGTACCTTACATAGGATTGTATTTACAGTAGACTTGTGTAGTTTGACGGGTAGGGAAGTGCTGCCCAATTTTCCGTAGAATCTTGTATCTAGATTTATTCTACAGAGTAGTCTAGACATTGATAGACTTGTATAACCGTTATAGGTTGAAGTACTGCGAGTAGCGTATTCTACTCGAAGGGTGGAAAAAGGCTAGCAGGATTACAGTACTTTGGAGCGTTTTGCTAATTGTCGGTAACCGTCGCGAGGTATGTGATTCTTCCTATCCTCTTGAGCATGATATTTTAAAAGAATATATATATAGTACGGTAGACGTACGTGTGTCAACTGAACGTGGTTTTACTCCGATGACTTTTGACTTGAGTCTAAATAATAAAAATATTGAAGTATTTCAAAAGAATTAAGAATCGTTTTGAAAGAAGAGTAATACTTGGTTTTAAAAGCTTAAGAGTTATACTAGCTTTATGGGAAGTTAGGTATAACGACTTAAGAGTGATAAAAGTAACGGTTTACTTAATTGATTATGAACGCCTTGTATTGAATTCAGAAATGAGAATAAGTTTCGAACAAACCACTGCAGCGCTAATAAAGGGAAATGTATTGACTAATTAAGTATTACTAAAACCAGTAGAAACCTCCATCTGCACAGAAGCTAAGATGCGACAAATGATATTACATTTCCTAGATCATGGCTGCTTTAATAAGATTGTTATGAACAAGAATAACCTACTCACACATAAGGCATATGTTTCTCAAATTGTTTTAAAAGAGAATTATATTATTAAGTGATTAAGACTATGAACTACGAAACCTTTCGAAAACGAGAAACTTGAGCATTTGAAATTAGGCAAACTTGAACGTTTGGAAAAGAATGTTGTTACTTGATTTTACAAAAAGAAGTGTTTTGGTTTACTTAAAAAGATAGTCACCCTATTTTTTATACTACGGGTATTGTGTGACTTTTGTGAAAGAAACGGATCTTTTAAAGAGTTAATGTAGGAAGTACTTTGGGGATAAAAACCCGAACTTGTTGACATAAAGTAGAAAGTACCTTGTGTGAATAACTTGATTATGTTGGTTTGTGATAGCCTTGTAATACTTTCTTGATTGGTTTGATAAGTAAACATGTTAGGATGCTACGTGTGTTAGTGTCTTGTGATGTTTGTGTAAAAGGTTATTCTTATTGTGCTTATGTTGTTTAACGATAAGCCGTTGTGCTAGTATTATATCACTCACCTCTTAACATGATATACCGGGGGTTAAGCTGCCCCCCGATGCGAGGTACACCTCAGGCAGTCTGTGTGACTATGATTCGAGATACATCATGCGGGTCCAGGTGGCCTATGTGGAGCTACGAGAGTTCCAGGTTAGTGTGCGGTCTATATGGCCATGCGGTCTATGTGGCCATGCGGACCACGGGTCCAGGACGATGTCGGGGAGTAGCTACCCTCGATGCGGGGAATACCTCATGCGGGCCTATGTGTGTGGCCTATGCGGAGCTGCGGGAAGTTCCAGGATTTGACGCGCACATTGATACTGAGGGCGAGTGGCCCGCTTCGATCATATGGCGCGATCTAGAAAGACCTCGTGATACAGTTTTATAGCATTGTTGGTACTGTGGGTTTTAGTAGTCGGCTATGCCTTCGTACTTACCCCGTACGGTTTTATTATGACACAGGTGGGACCTGGTGTTCATGTGTATTCCTTGGTGCTTTTATATCATAGACTGCCGGCAGTGAGGAAGGTATTCCACGGGCATGATTGATGTTGTGGGCGTGAGACCCATAATGATATTTGAGTGATGACTTTGAGGGCGTGAGTCCCTGACTTGACACGACTGCTTATTTATTGTGAACTGTAGTTTGGTTATCATACATGTCTCCTGCTTTATATAGACTACTATGATTTCATTTTTCAGATTTCACATACTTTGTACTGTTATCGACTCTCGCGGGCTGTTCATGCCGCAGGTAGAGGTACACCAGTCGTCGATCCTCGCTCTTAGGATCACAGTTCAGCGTTTTGGGAAGCTCCGTTTCTCCGGAGGCTTATCTTTGGTATAGTCCCCTGTCATTGTAGGTACTTACATTCAGGGGTATGGCAGGGCCCTGTCCCGCCATTGTTGTTATATCATTCTTAGAGGTCTGTAGTACTGTTGTGGACAAAGTTTGTAAAAGGGATGTAACTTTTCGGATTCATGTTTTTATATATATGTCGAAAGGCAACTTCTCTCAGATAAACTGTTTTCACTTCACATTATTTTCATGTCTTGTTTTATATTCCGCTGATTACTCTGATGTATGTCTACTTGGGTGCCCGGGTAAGGCACCAGTCACGGGCCCGGGTTCGGGTCGTGACAAAAGTGGTATCAGAGCAGTTAATCCTCGGAAAGTGTCTACAGACCGTATCTAGTAGAGTCTTGATTATCGGTGTGTTGTGCACCACACCAATAATCAGGAGGCTATAGGATATTTAGGATTGGTTTCCATTCTTCTCACTCTGAGATCGTGCCTTAGAGCTGTGTTATAAGTTGGACCCCTCTAACGTATTTCTTTCCCTTACCAGTTATGCCTCCGCGTAAGGCAACCCGGGCCCAGAAGGGCAAGGCAGCCGAGGGAGCTGCGAGTAGAGCACAGAGGGTTACGAGGGCACAGGCCCAACCATCACCTGAGGTGGTGCTTCATTCGGGGAGTTCTGCGACGACGCCAGTCCCAGCAGAGTCTAGCACAGCGGCAGCAGTTCCTACTGCGGCCATGATATTTGAACCTTCGCCCACGACCGATGGCGGAAGTATGGATTGCAAAGAGACGACCCTGTTACTAGCTATGGATTTAGCAACCAGAGAGTATATTATGTATCGATTTATCACGGGTCTTGATGACTATCTAAGAGAGGGTTGTGCAAGAGTAGCTCTTCAGTCAGGCTTGAGCATGGCCTGCGTACAGGCTTATGCGCAGCAGGCCGAGAAACGTAGGGATCGACGGGGTAACCAAGATCAGCAGAAGAGGGCCAGAACAGCAGGGTCCTTTGGTAACTTTCGAGGCGGACCTTCTCAGCAGCAGACGGGTTATGCGCCTCCGCCAGTGCAGAGTGGTCCTCCACAGGGTTCAGGACGTTCGGGGTATGCAGGAGTTGGTCAGAGCTCCAGGGCTGCTGGTTCGCAGATACACGTAGGTTCCAGCCAGCCGGATTCAGTTTTCCCTCAGTATTCACAGTATGGCAGGCGTCATCCCGGGGAATGTCATCTTTTTGTTGGTGCTTGTTTTACCTGCGGCCGTCAGGGCCATGGGTCGAAAGGATGTCCTAGTAGGAGGGATGTAAGTAGGAGGACTCAGCCTACCAGATTAGTTGCGGATTCAGTAATTCGGAGAGGAAGGGGTGTTAGCCAGAGGAGGCCACCCCCACCTCGGTGTGGCCGTTGTGGTAAGTGTCATTGTGGGGAGTGTCGTACTTCTTCGACAGCTTGTTTTGCTTGCGGCCAGCAGGGCCATTTTGCGAGAAATTGTCCGACCAGAGGTGGCGCGGATGTAGAGACTCAGCCTTCAGGATCAGTGGCTAGTTCATCACCTTCCCTAGCTATGCGCCCAACAGGGCAGGGTTGATTAGAACAACAAAGGGAAGTGAAGTGGTAGATACAGGTATATCCTTAACCCTCTAGAGATTTGTATGTGTGATAAGATGAGTATATCTTAAGTGTTATGTTCAGATAGCATTGTGCAAATTGTGATTAGGAATCATGGTTAGTTAAAAGGGGTAAGATTGGGGATAGGAAAAGTGTGAGCCTTAGAGTTTTATACGTGGAGACCTTAGAGGCGAGGCCATCTTGAGTAAAAGATTTTTTTTTATGTTTGACCCTTATCGGAGTGCATAATACACGTGAGATATGTTTGTGTGATAAGTCCCTGAGTGGTATGAAATGAAAGGGGGTAGTTGAGCTAAGAATGACCACTAGGTTTTCGTAACTTGATTAGTGAGATTGTTCCGGATCGGGGAACAAGAGTTTTGCGCGATAGCGGGTCGGGTTGAGGACCGATCGCGGGTCAACCCGCGGCCTGTAATGTGGTGGGGTCAGTTCGAGGTGGTCCCGCCAGGTGGTGGGGTCACGAGGGTGTTAGGCCCAAGTTTAGTTAACCATCGTACGAGTTCGTGGATGCGTTCGACCAGTAGTCGGGCCGATGAGGTCAGCCCATCTTATCTTTCAGTCAGGACCGTGTACTTGGCAGTGGGTTATGCGAGATGTTATTTATCGGGAAGATTGTAAGGCTACACGGGGTCCCTACTTTACTTATGACAGGCAGTGGAGCCCAGGTTACGGCTATTTCTTTTTCTGGAAGTTTTACCAGGCAGGTTAGGAACTCGAGGTGGTCTCGATTGCATTCACCTCGGGCGGTGTTTGGATTTCAGGGGTAGCTGTGAGGATTGTTGCCTCCTGTTGAGGGAGTGTTTAATAGCTACCATTTCAGTATTCGGATATCTCCTTATGATGCCTTGTAGGGGCGGAAGTGTAAGTTGTCGGTCGATTGGTTCGATGTTGGCAAGATTCAGATAGTTGGTTCATACTTATTTCAGCAGGATGTGGATAGGGTGAAGCCTATCCAGGAGAGGTTATTGGCAGCTCAGAGTCAGCAGAAGTCATGCGGATAATCAACGTCGACACTTAGAGTTCAGGTTGACGGTGGGTTTTCTTGAAGGTACCACCCCGGAAAGGGTGTAACGAGTTTTGGAAAACAGAAGAAACTTAGCCCGAGTTACTTTGGGCCTTTTCAGATCATTTGAAGAATAGGCCAGGTTGTCTATATGTTAGCATTTGCCGTCCGACTTAGGAGGCAGTACGTCCGGTCTTTCATGTTGTTATGTTCGGAAAAGTATCGGAGATCCATCCAGGGTGTTCCCAGTTAATGATGACCAAGTTGGAGGTAGTAACCCAGAGATTTTGGAAACTGAAGCAATAACAGAAAGGTGGTAAGTTATGAGAAAGAGTTCGAGTGTACGAGGAGGGTACGACGAGTAAGGGAAGAAGCGAGCATGTGGTAAGAGAATAGAAGTGATTATTTCTTTTGTGAAATGAAGGTGCGAAGGGAATATCTTTTAGACCTTGGGTGGGAGCTTTTGTGGTAATAGAGGTGATTCCTTGTGGACTTGGATTTAGTAATTGCGCGTGTGTTATTTTGTGGCCAGGTGTGGCATTGGCAACTTGTTATGTTAAGAGGAACTTATCATTATCTGTATCGAGAAGGAACATTCGGGACGAATGTTTCTAAGGAGGGGAGAATGTTATACCCCGTATTTCCAGAGTATGTACGTGAGGACGTACGTACGAAAGTTTAAGCCTTAAGATAGGCAGGGGGTCGAAAATTGTGCACAACCCCCGAAAAGAATTGTTTTCCGACGAAACGTTTTCCAAACTTTGCGAGGGGAAAATTATGGTTGCGACATTAATAATTTTTGCGGATTTTTCCGAGAGATGAAATATTTTGGACCAACGAGAGGGCGGCACTTGTCACCCTCAAGTGGGCGGTCATATGGCCGATTGGTTGCACGTTTCTTGGCATGTTTTGTGGCCTAAAACTTGGGTCAATGTTTGGAGTGATTTGTGGAGTAGATGGCTAGGGTGCACTTGTGCAAATCTTCACCCTCCACTTGCCCACCACTTGTCTTGATCTTGGCCATTGAAGGCCCTATAAATACCCCCCTTAGTTGAAGGATTTCTTCATCCCTCAAATGACTTCTAAGTCTTAAAAATCCCTCCCTCCCCTCTTCTTGTTGCTCTCGTCCAAGAGCACCCCTCCCCCTTTGAGAAGCCTAGGCCGAAACCCCCCCCCCCCCCCCTTCCTAAGTGGTGCTAGCCGAAAGTACCCTCTTGAGTGTTGTTCTCGTGAAACACCCCCTTTTGGTAGAAAAATACTCTCCAAGTATTGTTACAATTCCAAAATACCTTAGCCTTATACCTTGTAGTATTCCAAAGTTACCTCTATACGTAGAGCCCGGAAATACTACCTTATGTCCTTTTAGTCTCAAAGCGAAACCCTAAGGAAATCTTCATAGTTGGTTGAAGTGCTAAGTAGAAGTTGTTTGGGAACTTCTAAGGGTTGTTTGGAGCGGGTTGGAGCGCCCAGAGTAGGAGCTAAACGTTGCTCAGGATCGACATTAAATCTTGGATAATTTTGGGCTTATCGAGGTAAATATCTTGTCCCCCTATTGTATTTAGAAGTTTGCATACTGTTGAAGTATAAGAATTAAGTATAAGTTATATACAAGGAAGGTATATAAGAAGGGAATTGAACTGTACTTACATAGGATTGTATTTACAGTAGACTTGTGTAGTTTGACGGGTAGGGAAGTTGTCACGACCCGATCCCGGGCCCGTGACTGGTGTCTTACCCCGGGCACCCTAGTGATACAACATCAGAGAAAACCAGCGGAAATAAAAACTTAAACATGAACATGAGACAAGATAATGAAACAGGCCAACCAAACGGTTACCTTCCAATAAAATATATATAAACAACTCTTTTTAAAACGAACAGTTTAATCCTTTTTACAAAACCCTGCCCACACAGTGCTACAGACCTCTAAGAGTTTATACAACAACTATGACGGGACAGGGCCCCGCCATACCCCTGAATGTACAAGAACCTACAGACTCAGGGTAACATACCAACAGATAAGCCTCCGAAGGAACGGAGCTTCCCAAAACGCTGAAATGAGATCCTAAACGCGGGGATCGACAGCCGATGTACTCCTACCTGCGGCATGAACGCAGCCCCCCGAAGGAGGTCAAGATAACAGTACCAAGTATGTGAAATCAGAAATACTGTAAATGAAATCATAATAGTCTATAAAAGCAGGAGACAGGTATGATAACCAAACTACAGTACACACACATAACAGTTATATCAATTCAGGGTCTCACGCCCACAACATCAATCCTGCCCGTGGAGTACCTTCCTCACTGTCGGCAGTCTATGATATGATAACAACAAGACAGCAATCCAAATGGGAGCATACCCGTGCGCTACGCATCGTGTCAGTATGTCCAAAGGGAACAAATAAGACAACATTCCAAATGGAAGCATACCCGTGCGCTACACATCGTGTCAGCATGTCCAAGGGGAAACAATAAGACAACATTCCAAATAGAAGCATACCCGTGCGCTACGATCGCGGTCGGTATGTCCAAAGGAGCAAATAAGACAACATTCCAAATGGAAGCATACCCGCAGCGCTACGATCGCGGTCGATGTCCAAAGGGAAACAATAAGACAACAAGGCGGTAATCAAAGTGGAAGCATACCCGCGCGCTACGATCGCGGTCAAGATGTCCAAAGCGATTAACAAAAGTAACACTATCAACGTGAACGCATCTGCGGAATTTATCCGCCACACGGCCACGCCCAAGTAAGTTCTCAACAAGTCAACCGACCCTCCATCGAGACGCCAGAGTATAGAAACACAATTCTTGCACAACAAAGGCTATCACAACAAGCATAGGCAAGTTTCACAACAACAAGCATAGGCAAGTTTCACAACAACAAGCATAGGAAAGTTTCACAACAACAAGCATAGGCAAGTTTATACACAACTCGAAGTACTTCCATTTTATGCTCAAGTTCGGTTTTTAACCCTAAAGTACTACGTACGTTAAATTCCTTTTAAAGAGATTTATTCCTTTTATAAAAGTCACCCGATACCCGTAGTATAAAAATAGAGTGACTTATATCTTTTAAGTAAACCAAAACAACTTCCATACTTTCTTTTTTAAAGTCAAGTTACCACGTTAAAACCAATGATAAAACCTTTCTTTTGTTTTCATAAGGTCGTTATAACCAACTTCCCATAAAGCTGTTATAACACCTTATGCTTTAAACCATTTTAAGACAACACAATGCCTTTCTTTTCCCTAAGGTTCCAGTTTGCCTAATTTTAATTACGCAAGTCTCTTTTGAAAAGTTTCATAGTTCAATGTCTTAATCTCTTTTAAAACAATTGAGTAACATATGCCATAAAGTAGGTTATTCTTGTTCATAATCGCCTTATTAATCAGCCATGATCTAGAAAATGTAATATCATTTTGTCTAATCTTAGCTTCTATGCAGATGGAGGTTTCTACTGGTTTTAATAATACTTAATTATTCAATACATTTTCCTTTATTAACGCTGCAGTGGTTTGTCGATACACATTACGATTTCCAAATCAAGAAACATTATTCCTTCCAAAAACCAAGTACTCATTACTCACGAATGAGGTTTCACACAATCATCCATATTAAGTCAAGTCTCTTATCCTTTAAGAATAAGTCTCTTAACTTCTAAACCATTAAACCATTCTTTTTATCTCTCTTAAGGCGTTACACCTAACTTCTCATAAAGCTGGTATAACTCTTATGTTTTCAAACCAAGTACACACTTCTTTCAAAAAGGTTTCTTAATCATTTAGAATACTCCAAGGTTCTTTTACATCCAGTCGGTTATAAGTCAAATCAGTTATCTTTTAAAACCACAAAGCATTTCTCATTTACATAGAGCTGTTATAACCAACTTCCCATAAAGCCGTTATAACACTTTATGTTTAAAGACAATCAAATACATTTAACACACGTACGTCTACCGTACTACATAGTTATACACATATCATGCTAGAACAGATAGGAAGAGGTTCACATACCGCGACGGTTATCGACTAATAGCAAAACGCTCCAAGTACCTCAAACCGTCGGCTACACCTTAAGCCAAGCAGATCACTCCACACGTAGTACTTCAACCTATAGAGGCCATAAGGCGCCTATTAATATCTTTAGATCCCGACTTAGAAAATTCTACGTAAAATTCGCAGACCTCCCGCAAACAGAAATCTCCTCCCTTAACGAGGCCGACTACCAAGCCAACCAGGGGGGGGGTTAACACGTCTAACCAGACGTGTACAATTCTACTACACAGTAATGCTACACAAGTCTACTGTAATACGGCCCTATGTAATTACGATTCGATTCTTAAAATTCAGTCTTAAGTCGCAAGACATTGCCGTAAGTATTATTCAGGCTTAAGTCAAAAGACATTGCCGCACAGTGTTGTTCAGTTCTATATATATAGTCTACATAACTATATACTACAACATGTAATTTCCAATTACAAATGTAAGGTCAAGAATGTTTACCTCGATAAGCCCAAAATTATCCGAGTTTATATGTCGATCCTGAGCAAGGTTTAGCTCCTACTCAGGCGCTCCAACTCCGCCTCCAAACAACCCTTAGAAGTTCTAACCAACTTCTACTTAAAACTTCAACTACGGGTGAAGATTTACTTAGGGTTTCGTTTTTGTGACTGAGGGAAGTATAATAGTATTTTCTGGGCTTTTGTATAAGTGTAACCTTGGGAATACTACAAGGTATTTGGCTAAAGTATTTTGGGCATTATAACAATACTATGAGATTATTTCTATACCACAACAAGGGTATTATACGAAAACAACTAGGCTAGGGGGGGGGTGTGTACCCCACGCCAAGCCTCTACAAAGGGGGTAGGTTTCGCCAAGGGGCCTTCAAGAGGGGAGGGTGTTTCTGGCTAGGCTACCAATGGGGAGGGTGTGTGGCGGACGAGATCACAAGAGGGAGAGGGAGGGTTTGAGACTTAGAAAGATTGCTCAATTTTTGGATGAAGAATGTCTTCAACTAGAGGGGTATTTATAGGTCAAGTGAAAGCCAATCAATGGCCAAGATGAAGACAAGTGTGGTGCAAGTGTAGGGCTAGATTTCAACCATGTGGACCTTATCCATCTACCACACCAACTTGCACAAAAAATATCCTACCAACTAAAGTAGCCCAAATCGTCCAAGCTTGCCGTCCCTAAGCTTCCAATGTGAGGGTGACACATGTCACCCTCCCGTTGGTCCAAAATGTTTCGTCTCTCGGAAAAATCCGCAAAAATTATAAATGACATAGCCGGAATTTTCCCTTCGAAAGCTGTGGAAACGTTTCGAAAAACGACTCCTTTTGGTAGCTATGCACAAATTCAACCTATGCCTACTTTAAGGCTCAAATTGTATCGTGCACGCCTCACGTATATACTCGGAAATACTGGTATAACATTCTCCCTCCTTAGAAACATTCGTCCGAATGTTCCTTCTCGAGACGGATAACGAAGAATTTCTTCTAACAAGTTGCCAACGCCACACCGCCACGAAATATCACACGTTCTCTTCCTTCCTTACTCGCCGTGCCTTTCCGGACACTTGAACTCCTCTAGTATCGTACCACACTTCATCATCGCTTAGTTCCAAAACTTTGGAGTCACTACCTCGACTTGGTCATCTTACTAACCGCAATCTCCTTAAGGCCATTCCCGCCTTCATGATCCGCTCGTCGAACATAACCACGAACTCATACGACGGTCATCTAAACTTGGGCCTAGCACCTCGTGACCCTACCACCGGAGGACCACCTCGATCGACCCCACCTCATTCCGGCCACGGGTTGACACGCAACACGCCCTCAACCCGAGCTCTCACACGCCGACTCTCTCGTTTCGATCCTAACAATCTTACCTATACAGGTCATGAAAAACTACCACTTCCATTTCACACTACCCATGGACTTATCCCACAACATATGTATATGCAAACCAAGTATTTCAACAAGGACTAACCGTAAAATCTTTTATTCAAGATGACCTTACATCTAAGGTCTCAACATGAAATATTCTTAAGTTCACACTTTCCATGCCCCCATACATAACCATTCAACGAGCCAAGCTTTCTAACACATAACCACCATAATGCTAAAAACATCATCAACATCAATCCATATAAGTCTCTAGAGGGTTAAGGATATACCTGAAAATAGGCGGTTCAAAGGACCGCTAAAATCGAACTCCCACCGCGACCTACCGGCCCGCCGGCACGAACATCCCGCCTAGCCGTGGAAGGTGAAGAACCCGCATCGCTCTAGTAGTCCGGCTATCCTACCAGCTACTACCACAGTGGACAGTTTCTCCCAAAATGGCCCCGCTGGCCGCATGTAAAACAAACTCCGGACTAGCACGACACTCCCCATCGTGGAGTCTACCACAGTCACAACGAGGTAGGGTGGCTTCACCGTTAACACCCCGCTTCCCGAAAATCTGAACCTTGGAGCCCCGACCGCTCCCGAAACCTCTGGACGCTCAAGATTGTGAGGACCACTGCATCGGGCGAGGCGCATAACTAACTTTCGCCGAGGCGGTCCGCCTCGAAAGTCACCAAAGGACCTGCTCGACTCTTCTCGCTGACCACGTCATTCCGCCGATTTATCCGCCTCACATCCAAGTGCATACGCTGCATGCGGCAATGTTCATGCCCGTGAAGAGCTACACCAACAACTCTCGCTAGGTGATCATCGAGTCTCCGTAACATATCGGTGCACTCGATCCTCCATACTAGCTACCAACGCGGACGTCACGCCAATGAGTCGAACTCACATTGTACTCCCGAACCGCACGCCTGCTTCGCCAAGAACACCAAAAATCTGTCCGAGCCCTCCTCATCCGCGAGGCAAGAAATGTGCAAGAAAGGCCTCGAGAACTCGCCCCATAAAGCCGAAGTGCATTCTCTCCCCGGGACAGCTCCCACGAATCAAACCAATCGACTGCGGTATCACGCAGCCGATGCGAACCTAGGACCACTGACTCGGTCTCTGATGCCTTGATCACTCTCATGATCCGATGTAACTTCCTGATGAACTCCTGCGGATCATCCTCAGGTCTCGACCCATAAAACTCTGGCGGGCTACACCTCAGAAAATACCGTAGTCTCAAATTGTCTGCTCGGGGTTGAATTACGGGTGCTACTGGATCGAACTGCCGCTGGCCCAGGCTTATCTCAAGTCCGCCACAACCTCGCCATTAATCGGGCCCACTCCTGTGACTCATCTCTCTCGCATGCATCGCGGATCGAGGCTCGTGTATCGTGGTCTCTGCCACGCTTTACTCGCGGCTCCTTCGCTCTTGCCCTTCTCGCCGGGGTTGTCTTACGCGGATGCATAACTGGTAAAAACGAAGTATGTCAGAGGGGTCCAATCTTATTACACAGCTCTAAGGCACGATCTCAGAATGAGAAGAATGGAAACCAACCCTAAATGTCCTGCAGCCTCCTGATTATAGATGTGGTGCACAACACACCGATAATCAAGACTCTACTAGACACGCCTGTGGACACTTTCCGAGGACTAATCGCTTCGATACCACTTTGTCACTTTGTCGCGAGCCTTGCTCGACGACCCAACAAATGGTACCGGCTGCTGCGATCTCGAGGCATGCCCTCACGCCATCTTCTCGGACGTGCCATACGGAGAGCCACGGTTCGGTCTGTTTCCGTGGTAGAGCTCGCCTCTTATACGCCACCGGCCGAGGTCAAGATAACAGTACCAAGTATGTGAAATCAGAAATATCAGAAATGAAATCATAATAGTCTATAAAAGCAGGAGACGGTATGATAACCAAACTACAAGACACACACATAACGATTATATCAATTCGTGGTCTCACGCCCACAACATCAATCCCGCCATGAGTACCTTCTCATCGCCGGCAGCTATGATATGATAACAACAAGACAAAGAATCCAAATGGGAGCATACCCGCGCTACGCATCGTGTCGATATGTCCAGAGGGAACAAATAAGACAACATTCCAAATGGAAGCATACCCGCAGCGCTACGATCGCGGTCGCGATGTCCAAAGTGGAAACAATAAGACAGATTCCAAATGGAAGCATACCCGTGCGCTACGATCGTGTCGTGATGTCCAAAGGGAGCAAATAAGACAACATTCCAAATGGAAGCATACCCGCGCGCTACGCATCGTGTCGGATGTCCAAAGGAAACAATAAGACAACAAGGCGGTAATCAAAGTGGAAGCATACCCGCGGCGCCACGATCGTCGTCGATGTCCAAAGCGGTTAACAACAATAATACTATCAACAGGAACGTACCCGTGGAATTTCTCCGTCACTGCCGGCACGTCCAAGTAAGTTCTCAACCAGTCAACCGACCCTCCATCGAGAGACGCGGTAGTATAGAAACACAATTCTTGCACAACAAAGGCTATCACAACAAGCATAGGCAAGTTTCACAACAACAAGCATAGGCAAATTTCACAACAACAAGCATAGGAAAGTTTCACAACAACAAGCATAGGCAAGTTTATACACAACTCGAAGTACTTCCATTTTATGCTCAAGTTCGGTTTTTAACCCTAAAGTACTACGTACGTTAAATTCCTTTTAAAGAGATTTATTCCTTTTATAAAAGTCACCCGATACCCGTAGTATAAAAATAGAGTGACTTATATCTTTTAAGTAAACCAAAACAACTTCCATACTTTCTTTTTTAAAGTCAAGTTACCACGTTAAAACCAATGATAAAACCTTTCTTTTGTTTTCATAAGGTCGTTATAACCAACTTCCCATAAAGCTGTTATAACACCTTATGCTTTAAACCATTTTAAGACAACACAATGCCTTTCTTTTCCCTAAGGTTCCAGTTTGCCTAATTTTAATTACGCAAGTCTCTTTTTGAAAAGTTTCATAGTTCAATGTCTTAATCTCTTTTAAAACAATTGAGTAACATATGCCATAAAGTAGTAGGTTATTCTTGTTCATAATCGATCTTATTAAGCGACCATGATCTAGAAAATGTAATATCATTTTGTCTCATCTTAGCTTCTATGCGGATGGAGGTTTCTACCGGTTTTAATAATACTTAATTATTCAATACATTTTCCTTTATTAACGCCGCAGATGGTTTGTCGATACACATTCTCGATTTCCAAATCAAGAAACATTATTCCTTCCAAAACCAAGTACTCATTCCTCACGAAGGAGGTTTCACACATTCTTCCATATTCAGTCAAGTCTCTTATCCTTTATGAATATGTGTCTTAACTTCTTAAGCAGTAAACCTTTCGTTTTTTCTCTCTTAAGGCTACACCTAACTTCTCATAAAGTGGTATAACTCTTATGTTTTCAAACCAAGTACACACTTCTTTCAAAAAGGTTTCTTAATCATTTAGAATACTCCAAGGTTCTTTTACATCCAAATCGGTTATAAGTCAAATCGCTTATCTTTTAAAACCACAAAGCATTTCTCATTTACATAGAGTCATTATAACCAACTTCCCATAAAGCCGTTATAACACTTTATGTTTAAAGACAATCAAATACATTTAACACATGTACGTCTACCGTACTACATAGTTATACACATATCATGCTAGAACAGATAGGAAGAGGTTCACATACCTCGCGACGGTTATCGACTAATAGCAAAACGCTCCAAGTACCTCAAACCGTCGGCTACACCTTAAGCCAAGCAGATCACTCCACACGTAGTACTTCAACCTATAGAGGCCACAAGGCGCCTATTAATATCTTTAGATCCCGACTTAGAAAATTCTACAGAAAATTCGGCAGCACCTCCCCCCCCCCCGCAACAGCGTAAATCTCCTCCCTTATCGAGGCCGGCTACCAAGCCAACCAGGGGGGGGGTTAACACGTCTAACCGGACGTGTACAATTCTACTACAAGAATGCTACACAAGTCTCACCAGTACAGCCCTATGTAATTACAGTTCAGTTCAGTTCTTAAAATTCAGGCTTAAGTCGCAAGACATTGCCGTAAGTATTATTCAGGCTTAAGTCAAAAGACATTGCCGCACAGTGTTGTTCAGTTCTATATATATAGTATACTTAACTATATACTCCTACAACATGTAATTTCCAATTACAAATGTAAGGTCAAGAATGTTTACCTCGATAAGCCCAAAATTATCCGAGTTTATATGTCGATCCTGAGCAAGGTTTAGCTCCTACTCCGTGCGCTCCAACCCGCTCCAAACAACCCTTAGAAGTTCTAACCAACTTCTACTTAAAACTTCAACTACGGGTGAAGATTTACTTAGGGTTTCGTTTTTGTGACTGAGGGAAGTATAATAGTATTTTCTGGCTTTTGTATAAGTGTAACCTTGGGAATACTACAAGGTATTTGGCTAAAGTATTTTGGGCATTATAACAATACTAGGAGAGTATTTCTATACCACAACAAGGGGTATTATACGAAAACAACTAGGCTAGGGGGGGTGTGTACCCCACGGCCAAGCCTCTACAAAGGGGGGGGTAGGTTTCGGCCAAGGGGCCTTCAAGAGGGGAGGGTGTTTCGCTAGGCTACCAATAAGGGGGAGGGGTGTGTGGCGGACGAGATCACAAGAGGGAGAGGGAGGGTTTGAGACTTAGAAAGATTGCTCAATTTTTGGATGAAGAATGTCTTCAACTAGAGGGGTATTTATAGGTCAAGTGAAAGCCAATCAATGGCCAAGATGAAGACAAGTGTGGTGCAAGTGTAGGGCTAGATTTCAACCATGTGGACCTTATCCATCTACTACACCATGTGGACCTTATCCATCTACTACACCAAGTGTAGGGGTGTGTGGTAGACGCACGTGTGTTTGAAGGAATTTGATTTTCCTTTTGTGTCCTTGACTTGATTCCAAAGTTAAGTGACTTGTTATGAAATATTAAGGACTTGAATTATGTTAAAAAGTTGTAAAACCTCACTCATGAGTAATGGGTGTGTGGCCTTTTAAAGAATAAAGTTATCTTGATTTCGAAAATAAGAATAGTTGTCCTTGGTTGGTTTAAAACATAAAGTGTTATAATAGCTTTATGGAAAGTTATTTATAACGACTTTATGATAACAAAAGAATGGTTTTATCATTGGATTTAAAATGATAACTTGACATTTAAAGGTTGGAGGTTGGTTTCCTTAAAAGGTATGATTTAAAGATTAAGAGCCTGACTTTTGAAAGTAAAGAGACTTGACTTATAAACAACTTGATTTTGGGAAAGGAGAAGTAACTTGATTTAAAAGGTATAGGTTACTTGTTTTTTAAAAGAGTAAGACACTTGGTTTAAAAAGTATATTGCTACTTGACTTTAAAAAGGAAAAAATGTCTTTGTTTTAAAGGAAGGCATGGTTTTGTCTTAAAATGGTTTAAAAAAGGAAGCCATGCTTTTGTCTTAAGATTGGTTTAAAAAGAAGGTATGGAAATTGTTTTGGTTTACTTAAAAGATAGTTACTCTATTTTGATACTACGGGTATCGTGTGACTTTTGTGTGAGTAACTTGACTATGTTGGCTTGTGATAGCCTTGTAATACTTTCTTGTTGGTTTGATAAGTAAACATGTTATGATGTTACGTGTGTTAGTGTCTTGTGATGTTTGTGTAAGGGGGTTGTTCTTGTTGTGCTTACGTTGTTAAACGATAAGCCCGTTGTACTGGTATTATATCACATACCCCCCTGACTTGTTATGATGCCGAGGATTTGCCACCCTTGATGCGAGGAATACCTCACGCGGTCCACGCGACCTATGCGAGTCGCGGGAGTTCCGTGATTGATCACCCGGTGTATACGCCGATGCGAGAATACCTCATGCGGTCCGTGACTACGCGACTTCGAGGTCCAGGATGATGCCGGGTTAGCTACCCCGACGCGGAGAATACCTCATGCGGACCTATGTATCTACGCGACCGCGGAGTTCCGGATTAGGCTCGCATAATGATACTATGGGCGATCGCCTTGCTTCGATCATTAGCGGCCTAGAAAAGACCACGTTATATCTATTTTGCTCTTGTTTATCGCCGGCACTATGTGCAGTTAAATTGGTTGTTCGTACGTATGTGTAATTGGTTTTAAAAATGTTATGATTTTATTTCATTCTGATTTACGCTTCACATACTTGGTACTGCCAGTAGTGACCTCCTTCGGGGGGCTGCGTTCATGCCGCAGGTAGAGGTACACCAGTTGTTGATCCTCGCTCATAGGATCACAGTTCAGCGTTTTGGGAAGCTCCGTTTCTCCGGAGGCTTATCTTGTGGTATGATTCCCTGAGAGTGTAGGTTCTTATACATTCAGGGGTATGGCGGGGCCCTGTCCCGTCGTTGTTGTTATAAAACTCTTAGAGGTCTGTAGTACTGTTGTGGGCAGGGTTTGTAAAAGGAATGTAACTGTTCAAGTTTTTATTTATATATACAGAAAGGTAACCGTTTTGGTTAGCCTATTTTCTTATTTCACTGTTTATCTTTTATGAGTTTTTATTTCCGCTGATTTTCTCTGATGTTGTATCACTAGGGTGCCCGGGGTAAGGCACCAGTCACGGGCCCGGGGTCGGGTCGTGACAAAAGTGGTATCAGAGTAGTTAATCATCGAAAAGTGTCTACAGACCGTATCTAGTAGAGTCTTGATTATCAGCGTGTTGTGCACCACACCTATAATCAGGAGGCTGCAGGATATTTAGGATTGGTTTCCATTCTTCTCACTCTGAGATCGTGCCTTAGAGTTGTGTTATAAGTTGGACTCCCTCTGGCGTATTCGTTTGTGCTAGTTATGACTCTACGCAAGGCAACCAGGGCTCATATGGGCAAGGCACCGGAGGGAGCTACGAGTAGAACACGGAGGGTTACGAGGGCACGGGCCTGGTCATTACCAGAGATAGTGCTTCATTCGGGGAGTTCGGCGACGCCGCTAGCCCCAGGAGAGATTAAAAGAATATATATATAGTACGGTAGACGTACGTGTGTTAACTGAATATAGTTTTACGGCAATGTCTTTTGACTTAAGCCTGAATAATAAGAATCTTGAAGTATTTCAAAAGAATTAAGAACCGTTTTGGAAGAAGAGTAATACTTGATTTTGAAAGCTTAAGTTATACTAGCTTTATGGGAAGTTAGGTATAACGACTTAAGAGAGATAAAAAGGAACGGTTGACTTAATTGATTTTAAAGTCTGTTAAAATGTGAAACCTCATTCGTGGGTAATGAGTACTTGGTTTTTAAAAGAATAATGTTTTACTGATCTCAGAAATCAGAATAAGTATCGAACAAACCACTGCAGCGCTAAAAAGGGAAATGTATTAATAATTAAGTATTATTAAAACCAGTAGAAACCTCCATCTGCATAGAAGCTAAGATGAGACAAAATGATATTACATTTCCTAGATCATGGCTGATTTAATAAGATTGTTATAAACAAGAATAACCTACTCACACATAAGGCATACATTACTCAATTGTTTAAAAGAGAGTACGTTATTTGATTAAGACTATGAACTATGAAATCTTTCGAAACTAAAAGACTCGAGTATCTGAAATTAGGAAAACTGGAACTTTCGGAAAAGAATGTTGTTACTTGATTTTTAAAACATGAACATATTGGTACTACGGATAATAGTATCGAGTTGTTTTTTACGTAAAAGAGGTCTTTTTGAAAGGATAAATGTATGTAGTACTTTGGGGTTAAAATCCAGATTGGTTGTAATAAAATAAATGTCTGTGAGTATGATTAAACTTGCCTATGCTTGTGGTGATTAGCCTTTGTTGTGCAAGTGTTGTATTTCTGTGCTACCGCGTCTCTCGTTGGAGGGCCGGCTATCTGATTGATTGATGGACATACTGACACGATGGGTGGCCCACGAGTATGCTTCCACTAATCGATCCTTTTGGACATACTGACACGATGGGTGGCCCACGGGTATGCTTCCATTAGGAGAGTTATCTTGTTATCGGCTTGGACATACTGACACGATGGGTGGCCCACGAGTATGCTTCCATTCTGATGGTTATCTTGTTATTTCCTTTTGGACATACTGACACGATGGGTGGCCCACGGGTATGCTTCCATTAGGAGAGTTATCTTGTTATCGGCTTGGACATACTGACACGATGGGTGGCCCACGAGTATGCTTCCATTCTGATGGTTATCTTGTTATTCCCTGGACATACCGACACGATAGGTGGCCCACGTATGCTTCCATTAGAGAGTTATCTTGTTATCGGCTTGGACATACTGACACGATGGGTGGCCCACGAGTATGCTTCCATTCTGATGGTTATCTTGTTATTTCCTTTGGACATACTGACACGATGGGTGGCCCACGGGTATGCTTCCATTAGGATGGTTCCATGGCCATGCTTATACCGAGGTAAGATGCCGGCACGCGTCACAGCGGGTTATATTTGAGTGATGACTTTGGCGTGAGTCCACGACTTGACATGATCGCTTATATTGTGGAATCGTAGTTTTGATATCATACATGTCTCTGCTTTGTTTTAGACTACTATGATTTCATTTACGTGATTTTCGCCACATACTTGGTACATGTCAGATCGACCTCTTCGGGGCCGTTCATGCCGCAGTAGAGGTACATCGGCCGTCGATCCCCGCCTGTGATCACAAATCAGCGTTTTGGGAAGCCCCGTTTCTCCGAGGCTTATCTTTTGGTATGTTACCACGAGTCAGCAGGTTCTTGTACATACGTGGTATGGCGGCCCCGTCCGCCATAGTTGTCGTTACATTCTTAGAGGTCTGTAGTACTATTGTGGGCAGGGTTTGTAAAAAGGATTAAACTGTTCAAACTTTTTATTTATATATATGCCGAAAGGCGACTTTCTCTCAGATAAAATGTGTTTCATTTTACAGTTGTTTCATGTCTTGTTTTTACGTTCCGCTGATTACTCTGATGAATGACTACTTGGGTGCCCGGGTAAGGCACCAGTCACGGGCCCCGGAACGGGTCGTGACAGTTATGGTAGATACATGTGGAGTGCTATGTTCGGTTAGCATTGTGTAAGTTGTGATTAGAAAACATGGGTAGTTGAAAAGGGTAAGTCTGGGGACGAGAAAATGGGGAGCCTTAGAATTTATAACAGTTGGGACCTTGGATGCAAGGCCGTCCTGAGTGGATGATTTTACGGTTGGTCTTTGTCGAAGTATTTGGTATGCGTGATATATATTGTGGGATAATTCCATGGGTAGTGTGAGATGGAAGTGGTAGCTTTCATGACGTGAACTGGTAAGATTGTTCCGGATCGGGGAACGAGAGTTTAGTACAAAGTGGGTCGGGTTGAGGCCATATCGCGAGTCAACCCGCAACCTCGAATGTGGTGTGGTCAGTTTGAGGTGGTCCCGCTAGATGATAGGGTCACGAGGGTGTTAGGCCCAAGTTTAGGTAACCATCGTACGAGTTCGTGGATGCGTCCGAACAGTAGTCGGGCCGATGAGGTCAGCCCATCTTGTCTTTCAGTTAGGCCTGCTTACTCGGCGGAGGGTTATGCGAGATGTTATGTATCAGGGAGGTTGTAAGGCTGCACGGGATTCCTACTTTTTATGACAGGCAGTGGAGCCCAGTTTTCGGCTATTTCTTTGTTTCTGGAGGTTTTACCAGGCGGGGTTAGGGACTCAGGTGAGTCTCGGTATTGCATTCACCCTCGGGCCGACAGACAAACAACGCGTTTTATCCAGACATTTGAGGATAGGTTACGGGCCGGTGTTTTGATTTCAGGGGTAGCTGTAAGGATTATTTGCCTCTTGTTGAGTGAGCATTATAATAGCTACCATTTTAGTATTCGGATGTCGCCTTATGAAGCCTTGTATGAGCGGGAGTGTAGGTTGCCGGTCGATTGGTTCGATGTTGGCAAGGTTCAGATAGTTGGTCCATACTTGATTCAGCAGGATGTGGGTAAGGTGAAGCTTATCCAGAAGAGGTTATTAGCAGCTCAGAGTCAACAGAAGTCGTGCGGATAATCGGCGTCGACACTTGGAGTTCAGGTTGACGGTGGGTCTTCTTGAAGGTACCACCCCGGAAGGGTGTGACGAGATTTGGAAAGCAGGGGAAACTTAGCCCGGGGTACTTTGGGCCTTTCAGATCATTGTAGAATAGGCCAGGTTGCCTATAAGTTAGCACTGTCGTCCGACTTAGGAGGCAGTACGTCCGGTATTCCATGTTGCTATGTTCGGAAGAGTATCGGAGATCCATCCAGAGTGTTCCCAGTTAATGATGACCAAGTTAGAGATAGTAACCCCGAGATTTTGGAAACTGAAGCAATGACAGAATGTGGTAAGTATATTAGGAAGAGTTCGAGTGTACGGGGAGGGTACGACGAGTAAGAAAAGAGGCGTAGATGTGTTAAGAAGATGGAAGTGTCCTTTTTATAAAGTAAAGGTGCGAAGAAAGTATCCTTCGGACCATGGGTGGAGCTAATAGTATTGTTATACGCTTTAGAGATGATTCTTCGTTGGCTTGGATGTGAGTTTTTGCGCGTATGTGGTATTATTGCCAGGTGTGACATAATTGGTTTTGTAAGTATAGTAGTGAAGACTATACCAGCGCATGTGTGTTTAGAGACTTAGAAGGAACATTCGGGACGAATGTTCCTAAGGGGGGAAGAATGTTACACCCCGTAGTTCCAGAGTATGTATATGAGGACGTACGTACGAGAATACGACACAAAATTGGAAAGGAAGAAAGATGTGATTTTTTTCGACGGAAAAGTTTCCGGATTTTGTGAAGGAAAAAGGTTCGTTATAGGGAATTGAATTCCCAGATTTGGTATTCGGACTTTTTGGGATATTTGATAATTATGGAATTTTATTTCCGGAATTGGTCACGTGGGGCCACGGAAAAATTCTGATTTTGTGGGGCCCACTTTATTTTCGGATTTTTGGCATTACGGATATTTTCGGAAGACAAAATATTTTGGACGAGTAGGGGGGCGACACGTAGCACCCCCATGTGGCTCATTGGCCGAAAATTAGGGGACCACACGGGCGTTTTTGGGGGACTAGTGGCAAGCCACTTGTCCCATTTTTGTGGTGAACAAATGGTTGGCAAACTACCCACACACATGTACCCCATCCTCACCTTACACTTGCTTTAATCATAGCCCTTGATTTCTCTATAAATACCCCCTTGTTTCAAGACTTTATTCATCCTCACTTAAGAGTTTCAAAGGCAAAATTCTCCCTCCCTCCTTGTGTTGTTCTCGTCCAACACCCCTCTTTGTGTAGAAAAATCCTTCAAGTGTTGTTATTATCCCAAATACCTTAGCCTAGTATTCCTAGTAGTATTCCAAAGTTATTTCAATACTAAGATCCGGAAATACTACTTTATTCCAATAGTCGCAAATGAAGCCCTAGAAAAATCTTCATAGCTTAGATGAAGTGTTAAGAGAAGTTGTTTAGAAACTTCTAAGGGTTGCTTGGATCGGGTTGGAGCGTAAGAAATTGGAGCTAAACGTTGCTCAGGATCGACTTATAAATCTTGGATAATTTTGGGCTTATTGAGGTAATGATCTTTATCCCCCTATTGTAATTGGAAATTACATGTTGTAGTAATGTATAGTTGAGTATACTATATATAGAATGAATATTGATAAGAATTGAATTGTATTTACATTGGACTGTATTTACAGTAGACTTGTAGTATTATTGTGGAGTAGAATTGTACACGTCCGGTTAGACGTGTAACCCCATCGAGTTGTTGGTGGGTAGCGGGCCTTGATAGATGAGAGATTTATGTGGTTCGGGAGGAAATCTTCGAATCTTTCGTAGAATAATGACCTTGTGCTTGGAATTGTGCTACCAAGAGATCGGGAAGTTGATAGACGTTTTGTGGCTTTTTAGGTGGAAGTACTACGAGTAGCGTATTCTACTTGAAGGGTGGACAAGGCTAGCAGGGTTACAGTACTTTGGAGCTTTTTGCTTTTTGTCGATAATCGTCGCGAGGTATGTGAACCTCTTCCTATCCTTTCTAGCATGATATTTGTGAAATATATATAGTGCGGTAGACGCACGTGTGTTTGAAGGAATTTGATTTTCCTTTTGTGTCCTTGACTTGATTCCAAAGTTAAGTGACTTGTTATGAAATATTAAGGACTTGAATTATGTTAAAAAGTTGTAAAACCTCACTCATTTTTTTTTTAGGTAAATGCAAATATTATTACTAATAACGAAAAGAAAAGTGGCTACAATCAGTCGTTGAGGTATCTCAAGCCTCAACGTAAAGTAAACAAGAAATGAGAGATGAGAGAGGTGTCCACTCAAATGGTGCCATTACAAGAGGGGATAAAATCATAGAGAACTCTATTGTTTTGATTCTTGCAATGACCTCTTCTGCCGGAAAGCTTGTGCCTTCAAAGAGCAATGTGTTTCTTGCCCTCCAAATCTCAACGACCACTAATGCAAAAAGTAAGCAAAATAGCTTTGGCTCGAATGCTTGTCCCGCGGTGATCTTTCTTAATCCACTTAAGGGAGCTTTCAACAGTTGTCATCGCTCTTCTAATGCCCAACCAATCTTTTATGTGCTTCCAAATCATGTGTGTGTAGGGGCAAGTAAAGAAGAGGTGTTCCCTTGTTTCATTAGCTTGCTTGCAGAACCCGCAAGACTTATCCTCCAAGTTGAGATATGAAAGAGTATCCTTTGTAGCTAGCCGCTTTCTGCAATTTAGACACACAGTGAAAGAGAATTTGGGAGGAATGAAACCTTTCCAAATTTGTGACATCCAAGGCTTTTTAACTTTCGGAGTGCGCAAGATATCATACACTAGGCTTGAATCAAATTTACCGTTGGTACAACACTTTGTAAAGCCCTCAATAGCATTACCATGGCTACCAAAGATAGAAACAAATTTGTCGCGAATTCCACAAATATTTTTGAGTAAGGGGGAGTCTCTAGGACGTACCTCATAGTCCCAAATTGTATTACCTCTCAAATAGTGGCTATTGATCCATTGGACCCATAGAGAATCAGCATCCGTGTGAGTTTGCCAAATAGTCCTGGATAGCAAGGCATGATTCCATTCCTTGATGTTCATTAGACCCAAGCCACCTTCAGTTTGAGGCAAGCAAATGATATCCCAAGAAACTCTTGGTGGTTTCCCTCCCCATAAGAACTGAATACAAGCAGACCGTACCTTGTTGATAATAGTGGTCGGGATAGGAAGTGCCCGTAACCAAAAGCTCTCAACCCCTTGGACAACCGACTTGATAAGTTCGGCTTGCGTAAGAAAGAGTGTGATGTCCCATTTCGAATGTAATTCGAAATTGCACTAGTGAATGGAGCAAATTGGTCCACCGAGACTGAAATTGGGGACAAAGGATCCCCAGTATCGTCTTAGGAAAGCTACCAATGGCGAATCCCACTCTGGACAATATCAATTCACGACGATGTATGCATTCCCGCTAAGTAGACAGAGGATTTGGGACGGGTTAAGAGTTAGCCCAGGCAGCCTCCAACTCTTCCGGACAATTCATAAGAATCCCAATCAAGATATATCTCCTTTGGCAAAGAGCATGAGGTCATCCGCAAAATCAAGATGAGTAATGCCCAAATTCTTGCACTTTGGAAAATATGAAAGCTCTTGCCTCGACCTTCATTTTAAGCGACCTTGAGAGGTATTCCATGCATAAGATAAAGAGAGTAGGGACATAGGATCACCTTGTCTAAGGCGCGCTTACCTTTGAAGTATCCATGTAGCTCACCGTTGATAGAGAGGAGAAGGAGGTTGAGCTAACACATTCCATGATCCAATTTATAAATCATGCGGAAATTTTAGACTTCTTAGTACCAATTGAGGAAACTCGAGATGTATCAAATGCTTTCCGAAGGTCCACCATAAGCATACATCTTGGTGAGACTGCGGCTCTATTAAATCCTCTCACAAGCTCTTGTGCCACATATACGTTGTCCATCATGTTTCTTCCTTTCACAAAGCCCTCGGGATTTGTCAATGAGAGAATAAAGGATCAATGTCATTCTGTTAGCTAGAATCTTTGTGATGATCTTATAGACCACATTAGTCAATCCGATGGGCCTGAAATCATTTACCTTAGGATCATGATCAGTCTTTGGTAGTAGGGTAATGATGGTATGATTCACCGCTTCAAAAGAACTCCGAGAGAAGAACTCTTGGACACTTCTTACAACATCATGGCCCACATCTCTCCATCTATTCTTGAAGAAAGCGTAGAATAACCATCCGGTCCAGGTGCCTTATCATTGCCTATATCAGAAAGAGCTTCCCAAATCTCCTTTGGGGTGATGAAATGCAAAAGCTGTAATCTCTCCTCTTCACTTAGCTTCGGGCCATAGTTGAATACTTCAGGATCAAAGTTGGTAGTGGATCTGGAAGTACCTAATAGATCTTTGTAAAATTCAACAAGCAACTTCCTAACTTCTTCTGGTGATGTAGTGATAGTACCATTAGCTTTAACAAGAAAGTTAATTGAGTTCCTGACATTACTCCTCTTGATCAAGCTATGAAAGTATTTGGAGCATCTATCACTTCCAATCAAGTGTTTCTGTCTTGACTTCTGCCTTATGAAGTGTCTTTCTGCTTCCAGTAAGGTGTTTGCTCTAGCTCTTGAGGACTTAACCTTGGCTTTTAGCTCCTCATCAAAGGGATTTTCTATGTGTGCATTGATGGCCTCTTTAAACTCCATGTTTGGCCCTTTTGCTCTTTGTTCAATACCCCCAAAGTCACTTATGTTCAATGCCCTTAATGGTTGCTTTAAGGCTTTCAATTTTGAGGCAAGGACGAATTGAGCAGTTCCCAATATGTCTTGTCTCCAACATGAAGTCAATATGTGCTCAAAGGCTGGGTGAGAAAGCCACATATTCATGAACTTGAAAGGGAGCTTCCCAACATTATAGGATGCAATAACCGTGGCTATTACAGGACAGTGGTCCGAGACAGGTTCCATAGGCATGAAATTGGCCGTGCATTCCAGGGTCAAATCACTCCAATTTTGATTCATCAACACTCTATCAAGCTTGGACCAAATCGAACCATTTGTCCAAGTGTAGAAGGAACCGGAAGAAGGAGCGTCTTCTAGTCCATGAGAAATCCTGAAATTACCAAGATCCCTAAGTGCATAAGGCGTGAGAGGAGGACCCCCCACCTTATCATTAGGGTTGCAATAAGTGTTGAAATCTCCCATAATCATCCAAGGCTTAGTGATGTCAATGCCCAAGTGAGTAAGGTGATGCCAAAGCTTCCTTCTATCCGAGATGCTATAAACTGGGTACACAAATGTGGCAAGGAAGGACACTTGTGTTATATTGCAACTTTCCTGGACATGGATATCTTTGAGAGTCCATACCAAGCACTTGACAAACCCTAGAGGGATCCCAAAGTAATAGAATTCTTCCGCCTCCAATGAATTCCAAATTTGAGCAAAACTTCCAAGCTTTGAATATTTTAGTAGAGAAAGATTCTGTCCTTGGCCGAGAAAGTTTAGTTTCCAATAGACAAATCATAGCCGCGTCATGCTGTTTTGTGATACTACACACTATAGCTTGCGTGGCTGCCTTATCCCTTTGTCCGCAAAGACCACGGACATTCCAACAAAGTATTTTCATTAGGAAACAAAGGAGGTTTTGTTAGCACCTCCGCTTGGTCGCCGCTTTCCCTTGTTTTTTCACCCATTCTTTTTTGACAAAACTTCTTTCCATCCATCATCTTTGTTGCTGGAAGCCATAACATGAGATTCAGCCAAGCTAAGTTCCCCGCGTTCAAAGGTAACGTTGTGTGACACAATTTGAGCCATTTCCGTAGCACCCTTGTATGTATCTCCATCCAATGAAGGTTGCGGCTTCAGAGGCATCTCAGAATCAGAATGTTTTAGCTCACAACTTATCCTAACATGTTGTGCACTGCCATGGTGAGAATTAGGCAGTGAGGACCTTGCTTGAGAATCCCGCAAACATGGTGGGCCAGGATAACCCAAAACCGGAGGACCCGCGTCATGTGATGCTTCTCCCAAACTTCCGGTACCAGGAGGTGTTGTGTGCTCACTTTCTTCAATGTCCATCAAGTTATTAGCATCTACGGGATGTTGAGAAGTTGGTGGATGAGGGGGAGGAGGGTTAGTTCCACCCGTACCTCTGTTGACCTCCAAACAAGTAGAATCTTCCTTATTGTTAGGGGGTACCTCAGTATTGCGTTTTTTGGGATCTTCTTCATTGTTGTCATCATCCCTCAGCTTCCTACACTTCAAATGGTTGTGCCCAAAAGCCGCACAATGATAGCAAAAGTCCGGGTAATTCTCATAGTTTACCCTTTGAGTATACCTTCTGTTATCGGGGAGTTTGACGACAAAATCCATTATTGGCTCCTTGCTAACATCCACTTCCACTAGAACTGTTGCATAGTTCATTTTAGACCTTTACTTAGTATATTGGTCCGTGTAAAGAGGTTTTCCTACACATGAAGCAATCTTACTAAGGCCCGTTGCACTCCAAATAGAAAGGGGAATGTCCGAAAAAGTGACCCAAATAGGAATGTCCATGAATAAG
Organism: Przewalskia tangutica; assembly: GCA_029844215.1. Lineage (NCBI taxonomy): Eukaryota > Viridiplantae > Streptophyta > Magnoliopsida > Solanales > Solanaceae > Przewalskia > Przewalskia tangutica. Next base: position 57,789,929 of record CM056726.1, read on the forward strand.
TCATCCGTTATTAGAACTCTTTTATTGATAGCCTTGAGCATCATAGTTTTCCCGTAGACCATATAAGGGCCTCCGTGAAGTACATTAGTGTGATCCTCCTCCGTCATGAATTTGAACACTGTCCAGCCTTTGCCATATGGTATAATACGGAATTTAACTCCCCATCCTTTCACAATGGTATTCAAAGCTTCCCTTCCCGGGAAAGGACCCGTGAAGCAACCTATTAGGCAATAGCCCCATGTTTCTATGAAAGGAACTTCATCTTCAACTTCTATATCTACTTCTGCCCCTTGTTGTTCAATAAATTGTAACTTCATACCCTTTGCCTCAATCCTAGTTCCCGCAAAGACTCCAGCATAAGTCTTTTTGGGAGGGAAGGTACCTTTGCCATGGTTTGGGGGAAGATTGTTATGAGTAGTAGCCGCGGCAGGAATATGATGTGGTTTAGAAGATGCATTAGTGTGTAAATCATTGGGAGGTATATCTGGAGGTATAGGCAGAGGGGGTTGAGTAGGAGGAACTGAGCTTGGGCCCGCGATAGGAGAGAGGATTCGCGTACCATTTGGGAGGGTAGGGAATTTGTGTTGGGTTTCAGGAGTAAAAGAAGGAAGAGAAGATAGAAGGGGTGAGGTGTTGTGTAATTCAGAGGGTAGTGAAGGGGTATTAGATGAGAGGAGGTATGTTCAAGACTTTACTCGAATCCGAAGTATTAAAGGCGAAAGGTTTGTTGTGATTCTTGACATTGACTCCACTTAGCAAACTATCTAAAGTAGGGAAGGCTTCATTAGTGACACTTAAAGAAATGCGGGTTGTTGTCTTAAAACACGAGAGGACTCTTTGGATCCCATGACATTCAAGGTGACCCCGTCTCGCGTTATTAATGGTCATGGAGTTCTAGGCTCCTTGGAAATAGAATTAGCTTTGTTTCTCACAACCGACTTAGCTCGCGCTTTACGGGAATAGTTAATGACCCATGGTTATCCACCGCCGTCTTGGAAATCGGACCATCATAAAGACCATTGCATTTAAGTCTAACATATTGTTTCCCGAGATATTAATGTTCATGGTTTGCCGAGGCACCTTGGAATTAGAAGTAACTTCGTGCCCCACAACTGACCTTTGTCCTTGCAATGCGGGAATATCCCTCGACCCTTAGACTCCCTTATGAACCAGTTTAGAATTCTGTCCCACGAAATGGCCCGTAATTGATGGAGACTCCTTGATACCCACAGCATTAAATGGCGATGCCTCGGCTCCCGCGGCATTAATGTTAGGTACCTTGGGGAAATAGAACTCTTCTTTTCCACCAACTGAACTCGATCCAAGCATAATGGGAATGCTCAAAGGCTCAATAACTCCCGTCTGCCCCGCCTTAGCTTTATGTCCCACGCAATGGCCCGTAATTGAAGGGGGCTCTTCGATACCCACAGCATTAAATTGTGACGCCTCGGCTCCCGCATCATTAATGTTAGGCACTTTGTTTCCACCAACATAACTCGATCCAAGCATAATGGGAATGGTCAAAGTCTCATGGACTCCCGCCTGCCCCGCCTTAGCCTTCTGCCTCACGCCTCGTCCCGTTCTACGAAGAGGTTCCTTGGTATCCGCGACATTAAATTGAGACACTTTGGCACCCGTGAAAGGTTCTTTGGGATTAGAAGTCTCTTCAATACTCCCAACTGATCTAGATCTAAGCATAACGGGATAATTCCTGAACCCATGGGCACCCACCGACCATACTGAACCGTGACCAGCGACTTGACCGGTTTGGACGAGTATGCCAAAGACTCTATCATCAACAATTGCAATTCGACCCATTTTTTTCCTTTCCTTCTTGCACGAGCGATTTCCAGGCATTGTGGGGGTACTCATTTCCGGCAGAGTAACAGAAGGGATTAATTCGGGGTTGGTTATTGGTGAACCACGAAAATTTCCCCCTTCAAACTCACTATTATCGAAGCCCTCGACTTCTATACTTTTGCCCCATTCATGTATCTTTTGCAGCATAGAATCGTCTGCTACATTCTCAAGTGGGATACGGGAATCTGGTGTGACATGAACTAGCACTGTTGGAGTGCGAACCGACGGGATCAGATTTTCTTCAACAATGATTGGACTTAGCCATTTTTTCTTTTTCTTAGTTCTGGCCTTCGTCGAACTTCCTGAGCCTCCTGAATCAGTGTTGGAGCGTGTGTAACGTTTAGACCTTTTCATGTTGTGTACATTAAACTTCAAATCGTGATGAAACAATGGTAGAATATAGGGGGGGAAGATGGGAAAAACCGAAGGAGCAACTAAGGGAAAACGTTGAGAGCGTTTTCCTTAGTGAGAGAAACTTCTCTCTAAAACCTCACTCATGAGTAATGGGTGTGTGGTCTTTTAAAGAATAAAGTTATCTTGATTTCGAAAATAAGAATAGTTGTCCTTAGTTGGTTTAAAACATAAAGTGTTATAATAGCTTTATGGGAAGTTATTTATAACGACTTTATGAAAACAAAAGAATGGTTTTATCATTGGATTTAAAATGATAACTTGACATTTAAAGGTTGGAGGTTGGTTTCCTTAAAAGGTATGATTTAAAGATTAAGAGCCTGACTTTTGAAAGTAAAGATACTTGACTTATAAACAACTTGATTTTGGTAAAGGAGAAGTAACTTGATTTAAAAGGTATAGGTTACGTGTTTTTTTTAAAAGAGTAAGACACTTGGTTTAAAAAGTATATTGCTACTTGACTTTAAAAAGGAAAAAGTGTCTTTGTTTTAAAGGAAGGCAAGGTTTTGTCTTAAAATGGTTTAAAAAAAGAAGACATGCTTTTGTCTTAAGATTGGTTTAAAAAGAAGGTATGGAAATTGTTTTGGTTTACTTAAAAGATAGTTACTCTATTTTGATACTACGGGTATCGTGTGACTTTTGTGTGAGTAACTTGACTATGTTGGCTTGTGATAGCCTTGTAATACTTTCTTGTTGGTTTGATAAGTAAACATGTTATGATGTTACGTGTGTTAGTGTCTTGTGATGTTTGTGTAAGGGGGTTGTTCTTGTTGTGCTTACGTTGTTAAACGATAAGCCCGTTGTACTGGTATTATATCACATACCCCCCTGACTTGTTATGATGCCGAGGATTTTCCACCCTCGATGCGAGGAATACCTCATGCGGGTCCATGCGACCTATGCGGAGCTGCGGGAGTTCCAGGATTGATCACTCCGGGTGTGTTACGCCGATGCGAGGAATACCTCATGCGGTCCAGGTGACTATGCGGACTTCGGGGGTCCAGGATGATGTCGCGGGTTAGCTACCCCCGATGCGAGGAATACCTCATGCGGACCTAGGTGGTCTATGCGGACTGCGGGAGTTCCAGGATTAGGCTCGCATAATGATACTATGGGCGATTGGCCTTGCTTCGATCATTAGCGGCCTAGAAAAGACCAGTTACGTTATATCTATTTTGCTCTTGTTTATGATGTGGCACTATGTGCAGTTAAATTGGTTGTTCGTACGTATTTGTAATTGGTTTTAAAAATGTTATGATTTTATTTCAGTACTTTACAGTTTCACATACTTGGTACCTGTTATCGATCTCCTTGAAGTGCGTTCATGCCGCAGTAGAGGTACACCGATTGTTGATCCTCGCTTAGGATCACGATTCGGCGTTTTAGGAAGCTCCGTTTCTCGGAGGCTTATCTTGTGGTATGATTCCACGAGTGTAGGTTCTTATACATTCGGGTATTGCGGCCACTGTCCGTCGTTGTTGTTATAAAACTCTTAAGTGCAGTAATCTGTTGTGGCGGGGTTTGTAAAAGGGATGTAACTGTTCAAGTTTTTATTTATATATCTGAGAAGGTAACCGCTTTGGTTAGCCTATTTTCTTATTTCACTGTTTATCTTTTATGAGTTTTTATTTCCTGATTTTCTCGATGTTGTATCACTAGGGTGCCCGGTAAGGCACGATCCACGCCCGGCCGGTGGTCGTGACAACTTTGGAGCTTTTTGCTTTTTGTCGATAATCGTCGCGAGGTATGTGAACCTCTTCCTATCTTTTCTAGCATGATTGTTGTGAACTATGTAGTACGGTAGACGTACGTGTGCTAAACGAATTTGGTGGGTTTAAAACATAAAGTGTTATAACGGCTTTATGGGAAGTTTGTTATAACGACTTTATGTAGGTAAAGAAATGGTTTGTGGTTTTTAAAAGATAAGAGACTTGACTTATAAATGACTTGATGTGTAATATTAAAGACTTGGTTTGTGTTAAAAAGTTGTGAAACCGCATTTATGAGAAATGGGTAATTGGGTTTTTAAAGGAATAATTTATATTGATTTCGGAAATGAGAATAAGTATCGAACAAGCCACTGCAGCGTTAATAAAGGAAAAATGTATTGACTAATTAATTATTATTAAAACTAGTAGAAACCTCCATCTGCATAGAAGCTAAGATAAGACAAAATTGTATTACATTTTCTAGATCATGGCTGCTTTAATAAGATCAGTAATAACAAGTTTTGATTTTCTTAAATTCCAAAGTAAGAAGCTTGATTTATAAAAGAGAGAGACTTAAAAATTTGAAGTGTTTTTGTTTAAAAGGAAGGCATGGTTTTGTCTTAAATTGGTTTAAAAAAGAAGTCATGGTTTTGTCTTAAATTGGTTTAAAAAGGAAGTCATGGTTTTGTCTTAAGTTGGTTTATTCGAAAAGACGATATGGAAATTGTTTTGGTTTACTTAAAAAGATAGTTACTCTATTTTGATACTACGGGTATCGTGTGACCTTTGTAAAAGAAATGGATCTTTTTAAAGAATTAATGTATGTAGCACTTTGGGGTTAAAACCCGGATTTTGGCATAAAATGAAAGTACCTTGAGTTGTGAGTAACTTTCCTATTTTCTTATTATATATATTATTTCATGTGTAAGTTTTTATTTCCGCTGATTTTCTCTGATGTTGTATCACTAGGGTGCCCGGGGTAAGGCACCAGTCACGGGCCCGGGGTGGGGTCGTGACATCGCAGCTCCCTCTGCTGCCTTGCCCTTTTGGGCCCTGATTGCCTTGCGCGGAGGCATAACTGGCACATAAGAATACGTCAGAGGGAGTCCAACTTATAACACAGCTCTAAGGCACGATCTCAGAGTGAGAAGAATGGAAACCAATCCTAAATATCCTGCGGACCTCACGATTATAGGTGTGGTGCACAACACGAAAATCAAGACTCTACTAGATACGGTGCGTAGACACGTTCGAGGATTAATCGCTCGATACCACTTTTGTCACGACCGACCCGGGCGTGGTGGTGCCTACCGGACACCCTAGTGATACAACATCAGATAAAATCAGCGGAAATAAAAACTTACACATGAAACAAGATATATAATAAGAAAATAGGCTAACCAAAACGGTCACCTTTCTGCATATATATATAAAAATGATTAAACTCGAGCGATTACATCCCTTTTACAAACCACGCCCACAACGATTACTGCACCTCTAAGAATGTAACCACAACTACGACGGGACAGGGCCCCGCCATACCCCTGAATGTAAGTACCTATAACGACAGGGGACTATACCAAAGATAAGCCTCCGGAGAAACGGAGCTTCCCAAAACGTTGAACTGTGATCCTATGAGCGAGGATCGACAACCGGTGTACATCTACCTGCGGCATGAACGCAGACCCCCGAAGGAGGTCGATCTACAGTACCAAGTATGTGGCCTGAAAATACTGTAAATGAAATCATAATAGTCTATATAAAGCAGGAGACATGTATGATAACCAAACTACAGTACACAACATATAAGCAGTCATGTCAAGTCAGGGACTCATGCCCTCAAAGTCATCACTCAAATATAACAATGGGTCTCACGCCCACAACATCAATCATGCCCGTGATATACCTTCCTCACTGCCGGCAGTCTATGATATAATAACACCAAGGAGTACACATGAACACCAGGTCCCACCTGTGTCATAAAACCGTACGGGGCAAGTACGAAGGCATAGCTACCAGATCCAACCTGCATCATCAACTGACCGGGGCAAGTACGAAAGCCAGCTACCAGAACCTACCGTACCAACAATACTAAATAACTACATCACGAAGCTGACCGGGGCAAGTACGATAACCTCTGCGGATCCTCTGCGCGCGTGGCGGCGTGGGCAAGTAACCAGGCTAACCACCAGATCCTCCCTGCATCACGAAACTTCGTCCAAACACTGACTCGCGAAGCTGACACGTGGCAAGTGCGATAACCTCTACCAGATCCTCCCTGCGCCACGTAGCTGACGGGGGCAAGTAACGAGCTAACCACGGATCACTGGCCGTAGTCACGAGACCGTCCAACCACTCGCGAAGGCGACACGTGGCAAGTCGATAACCTCTGCGGATCCTCTGCGCCACGTAGGCGATGGGGGCAAGTAACGAGCTAACCACGGATCACAACCGTAGTCACGAGACTTCGCCACAAACCGAGCGGGGCAAGTCGAAGGCTAACTACGAGAACCAACTGCGTCGCAAGAACGGCCAAGGCAAGTACGAGAGCCAACTACCAGATACCAAAGCCGAATCAGTAAAACCTCATGGAGAGCTAGTCCATGGAATAACACTAATGGTCACATGCCCCCGGAATCCCTCATCGGTGTGGACATGTCCATGTGATAAAAACAATGGAAGCATACCCGTGGAATCCTCCGTCACTGCCGGTACGTCTAAGTAAGTTCACAACAAGTCAGTCGACCCTCCATCGAGAGACGCGGTAACATAAGGATACAATACTTGCACAACAAGGCTATCACAAGCAAACATAGGCAAGTTACTCGCAACTCAAGGTACTTTCATTTTATTACAACAAAACCGGATTTTTAACCCCAAGGTACTACATATTTTAACTCTTTAAAAAATCCATTTCTTTCACAAAAAGTCACACGATACCCGTAGTATCAAAATAAAGTAACTATCTTTTTAAGTAAACCAAAACAATTTCCATACCTTCTTTTTAAACCATCTTAAGACAAAACCATGCCTTTCTTTTAAACCAAAACACTTCAAATTCCTCAAGTCTCTCTTCTTTTAGAAAACAAGTTCCTTACTTTGGAATTTTAAGAAAAATCAATACTTGTTATTAATGATCTTATTAAAGCAGCCATGATCTAGAAAATGTAATACAATTTTGTCTTATCTTAGCTTCTATGCATATGGAGGTTTCTACTGGTTTTAATAATAATTAATTAGTCAATACATTTTCCTTTATTAACGCTGCAATGGTTTGTTCGATACTTATTCTCATTTCCGAAATCAATATAACTTATTCCTTTTAAAACCCAATTACCCATTCCTCATAAATGCGGTTTCACATACTTTTTAACACTAACCAAGTCCTTAATATTTCACATCAAGTCATTTATAAGTCAAGTCTCTTATCTTTTAAAAACCACAAACCATTTCTTTACCTACATAAAGTCGTTATAACAAACTTCCCATAAAGCCGTTATAACACTTTATGTTTTAAACCAACCAAATTCGTTTAGCACATGTACATCTACCGTACTACATAGTTCACAACAATCATGCTAGAAAGGATAGGAAGAGGTTCACATACCTCGCGACGATTATCGACAATTAGCAAAACGCTCCAAAGTACTATAACCATGCTAGCATGCTCCACCCTTCAAGTAGAATACGCTACTCGCAGTATTTCAACCTATAAAGGCCACAAAACGTCTATCAACTTCTCGATCTCTTTGTAGCACATTTCAAAGTACAAGGTTCCTTATTCTACGGAAATTTCGGCAACACCTCCCCCCCCCCCCCCCCCGTAACCACATAAATCTCCTCCTCTAACAAGGCCCGCTACCAAGCCAACAACTCCAAGGAGGTTACACGTCTAACCGGACGTGTACAACACTGCCCCACAATAATACTACAAGTCTATTGTAAATACAGTCCAATGTAAATACAGTTCAATTCTTAATAAGCATCCCTCCAATAAATCTTATACTCAATTCTAAACTACTACCATATGTAATATCCAATTACAATAGAAGGACATAGATCATTACCTCGATAAGCCCAAAATTATCCAAGATTTATAAGTCGATCCTGAGCAACGTTTAGCTCCAATTCCTTACGCTCCAACCCGCTCCAAGAAACCCTTAGAAGTTTCTAAACAACTTCTCTTAACACTTCAACCAAGCTATGAAGATTTTTCTAGGGTTTCACTTTGTGACTAATGAATAAAGTAGTATTTTCGGGCTCTTAGTATAAAGATAACTTTGGAATACTACAATGGATTTCAAGGCTAAGGTATTTGGGACTATACCAACACTTGAAGAATTTCTACACAAGGTGCGGGGTGTTTTGGACGAGAACCATAAGAAGGAGGGAGATAATTTTTTTGCCTTGGAAACTCTCTAAGTGGATGAATAAAGTCTTGCAAACAAGGGGGTATTTATAGGCCAACCAATGGCTAGGATCAAAGCAAATGTAAGGTGTAGATTGGGACATGTGTGTGTGGGTTCTACCAACCACATGTCCACCACAAAATTTGGACAAGTGGCTAGCCCCACATGCCAAGTGGCACTCCAAATCGGCCATAGGGCCACATGGGGGGTGACACGTGTCGCCCCCCTACTCGTCCAAAATATTTCATCTTCCGAAAATATCCATAATGCCAAAAATCCGAAAATAAAGTGGGCCCCACAAAACCGTAAATTTTCCCCGTGGGCCCCACGTGACCAATTCCGGAAAATAAAATTCCATAATTCTAATATAATCCAGGAAGTCCAAATACCAAATCTGGGAATCCAATTCCCATAAACGAACCTTTTTCCTTCACAAAAATCCGAAAACTTTTCCGTCGAAAAATCACATCTTTCTTCCTTTCCAATTTTTGTGTCGTATTCTCGTACGTATGTCCTCACATACATACCCTGGAACTACGGGGTGTAACACTTCAAGTAGAATACGCTACTCGTAGTACTTCAACCTATATTGGCCATAAAACGTCTATTAACTCTAGATCTCTTCGTAGAACATTTCTAAGTACAAGGTTCCATATTCTATGGAAAATTCAGCAGCACCTCCCCCCCACCCCCGCAACCACATAAAAATCCTCATATATCAAGGCCCGCTACCAAGCCAACAACTCCCAGGGGATTACACGTCTAACCAGACGTGTACAATTCTGCCCCACAATAATACTACAGTCTACTGTAAATACAATTCAATTCTTTTTAATCATCCTTCCATATATCATATACTCAATTATACATTACTACAACATGTAATCTCCAATTACAATAGGGGGATAAAGATTATTACCTCGATAAGCCAAAAATTATCCAAGATTTATAAGTCGATCCTGAGCAATGTTTAGCTCCAATTCCTTACGCTCCAACCCGCTCCAAGCAACCCTTAGAAGTTTCTAAACAACTTCTCTTAACACTTCATCCAACTATGAAAATTTCCCTAGGGTTCATTTTGCGACTATTGGAATAAAGTAGTATTTCCGGGCTCTTATGTTGGGATTACTTTAGAATACTACTAGGGACACAAGGCTAAGGTATTTGGGATTATACCACAACAATTGAAGAATTTATACACAAGGTGGGGGAGTTTGGACGAGAACACCTAAGGGGATGGAGTATAATTTTTGTCTTGGAAACTCTCTAAGTGGATGAATAAAGTCTTGCACTTAAGGGGGTATTTATAGAGAAATCAAAGGCCAAGATCAAGGCAAGTGTGTGGTGTAGATTGGGGACATGTGTGTGTGGATTCTACCAACCACATGTCCACCACAAAAATGGGACAAGTGGCTAGCCACTTGTCCACCACCAAACGTCCATGGACACTTGTCCAACCATAATCGGCCAACTTGGCCACATGGGGGTGACACGTGTCGCCCCCCTACTCGTCCAAAATATTTCATCTTCCGAAAATATCCGTAATGCCAAAAATCTCTAAAACAAAGTGGGCCCCACAAAACCGTAAATTTCTCCGTATTTGCGTGACCAATTCCGGAAATAAAATTCCATAATTCTCTAATATTCTAAAAAGTCCGAATACCAAATCTGGGAATCTAATTCCCATTAACGAACCTTTTTCCTTCACAAAATCCGGAAACTTTTCCGTCGAAAAATCACATCTTCCTTCTTTTTCAATTTTAATGTTGTATTCTCGTACGTACGCCCTCACATACATACCCTGGAACTACGGGGTGTAACACTTGGCACCTTGGGGCGATTTTTTGGAGACATGTGGCTAGCCACATGTCTCAAAGTTGTGGTGGACATATGGTTGGTAGAATCCACACACACATGTCCCCAATCTACACCATACACATGCTTGAATCTTGGCCATTGAATGTCCTATAAATACCCCCTTAAGTTGCAAGACTTCTTCATCCACTTAAACAATTTCTAAGTTACAAAAATACTCCCTCCCTTGTAGTTCTCGTCCGAAACCCCCCCCCCCCCCCCCCTTTGTAGAAAAATTTCTTGAGTGTTATTCTTATCCCAAATACCTTAGCCTAAAATCCCTTGTAGTATTCCAAAGTTATCTCTATACTAAGAGCCCGGAAATACTACTTTATTCCTTTAGTCGCAAAATGAAACCCTAGGAAATCTTCATAGTTGGATGAAGTGTTAAAAAGAAGTTGTTAGAATCTTCTAAGGGTTGCTAGGAGCGGTTTGGAGCGTAAGGAATAGGAGCTAAACGTTGCTCAGGATCAACTTATAATCTTGGATAATTTTGGGCTTATCGAGGTAATAATCTTTGTCCTTCTATTGTAATTGGAGATTACATATTGTAGTAGTTTATAATTGAGTATAAGATATATAGAAGGATGAAAAAGAAGAGAATTGAACTGTATTTACATTGGACTGTATTTACAGTAGACTTGTGTAGTATTGCGGGGAGGGAGGTGCTGCCCAATTTTCTGTAGAATAAGGAACTTTATGCTTAGAATATTCTACGAAGTAGTCTAGACGTTGATAGACGTATTTGACTATTATAGGTTGATACTCTGCGCGTGACATATTCGACTTGGCAGGTGAATTTAACCGAGGAGGTATGTGATTCTTTCCATCCTCTTGAGCATGATATTTGTGAAATATATAGTACGGTAGACGTACGTGTGTTAACTGAATTTGGTTTAACTTTGATGTCTTTTGACTTGAGTTCTAAATGATAGTGATCTTGAAATATTTCAAAAAGAGTTATGAATCATTATTCGGAAGGAAATTAATACTTGGTTTTAAAAGAATAAGTTCTTTTGGTTTTCCAAACAAATGTGAATGTTTTGATTTATTATAAAGCTTAAGTGTTATACTAGCTTTATGGGAAGTTAGTTATAACGACTTAAGAAAGATAAAAAGAACGGTTTACTTACTTGATTATGAAAGCCTTGTAATGATGTCTGAATGTGTGGTAAGTTGATTTGATAAGTAAACATGTTATGATGCTACGGGTGTTAGTGTCTTGTGACTTCTGTGTTAAGGGGGTTTTCTTGTTGTGCTTATGTTGTTTAACGATAAACCCGTTGTGCTGGTATTATATCACTTACCCCCCTGACTTGTTACGAGCCGCGAGTTAGCTACCCCCGATGCGAGGAATACCTCATGCGGGTCCATGAGACCTATGCGGGCTACGGTAGTCCAGGAATCACTCCGGGTGTGTTCTGGCCGTCGAGAATACCTCATGCGGTCAGTGGCCATGCAGTTGCGGAGTCGGGGAAGATGTCGCGGGTTAGCTACCCCGTCACGAGGAGTACCTCATGCGTGTCACGACCCGACCTGGTCGCGACTGCCTTACCGGGCACCTAGTGATACAATATTAGAGAAAAATCGGAAATAGAAATTTAAACATGAAACAAGATAAAATAGGAAAGCAGGCTAACCCAAGCGGTCACCTTCTGCATATATATAAAAAAACTTGAGCAGTTACATCCTTTACAAACCACGCCACAACAGATTACTCTGCACCTCTAAGAGTTTTTATAATAACTATGACGGGACAGGGCCCCGCCATACCCCTGAATGTACAAGTACCTACAATGACAGGGGACTATACCAAAAGATAAGCCTCCGGATAAATGAAGATTCCCGATACGCAGAACCGTGATCCTATGAGCGAGGATCAACAACCGGTGTACCTCTACCTGCGGCATGAACGCAGCCCCCCGAAGGAGGTCAGTACAACAGGTACCAAGTATGTGAAACTGAAAATACGGTGATAGAATCATAGCAGTATATATAAAACAGGAGACATGTATGATAACCAAACTACAGTACACAATATGTAAGCAGTCATGTCAAGTCAGGGACTCACACCCTCAAAGTCATCACACCAAATATAACAAAGGGTCTCACGCCCACAATATCAATCATGCCCGTGGAAATTCCTTCCTCATGGCCGGCAGGCGCCAATGTAATATATATTTACATATATATCATGCCTGCATCATGGCGCATGCCCCGCATTCTCCATCGGTGTAGACATGTCGAGATGCAATAATAATATGGCCGGAGTTTAACGCGCGTAGCCGCATGCCCCGAAATTCTTCATCGGTGCGAATATGTCCATGTATCAATAATAACAATATCTGGGTAATCAACCTGCCGCGTGGCATGCCGGAATTCTTCATCGGTGCGAATATGTCCATGTAACAATAATAACAATATCTGGGTAATCAACCCGCCACGTAGCGCATGCCGGAATTCTTCATCGGTGCGACATGTCCATGTAACAATAATAACAATATACCAGTAATCAACCCGCGCGTAGCGCATGCCCTAATTCTTCATCGGTGCGAGATATGTCCATGTAACAATAATAACAATATACGTAATCAACCCGCGCAGCGTCGCGTGCCGGAATTCTTCATCGGTGCGAATATGTCCATGTAACAATAATAACAATATCGGTAATCAACGCCGCGTAGCCACATGCCGGAATTCTTCATCAGTGCGAGACATGTCCATGTAACAATAATAACAATATACCGTAATCAACCGTCGCGTGGCCTCATGCCGGAATTCTTCATCGGTGCGACATGTCCATGTAACAATAATAACAATATCTGGGTAATCAACCCGCGCGTGGCCGCATGCCGGAATTCTTCATCGGTGCGAACATGTCCATGTAACAATAATAACAATATCTGGGTAATCAACCCGCGCGTAGCATGCCCGAATTCTTCATCGGTGCAGACATGTCCATGTGACAACAATAACAATATACCGGGTAATCAACCCGCCGCATGCCCCCGGAATTCTTCATCGGTGCAGACATGTCCATGTGACAACAATAACAATATACCGGGTGATTAACCGCATTGCGTGGCGCATGCCCGGAATTCTTCATCGGTGCAGACATGTCCATGTAACAACAATAACAATATACCGGCCCTCCATTGAGAGACACGGTAGCATAAGAATACAACTTTTGCACAACAAGGATATCACAAGCAAGCACAAGCAAATTACCATACTTCTAGACTCTCATTTTTATGCCAAAATCCGGGTTTTAACCCCAAGTACTACATACTTCAACTCTCTTAAAAAGACCCATTTCTTTCACAAAAAGTCACCTGATACTAACGCTCGTAGTATCCAAAATAGAGTAACTATTATTTTAAGTAAACCAAAACAATTTTCATACCTTCTTTCTAAACCAAATCACTTCTCCCTTTAAAGTCAAGTTACCATTTTTAATCCTATAATAAAACCATTCTTTCATTTTCATAAAGTCGTCATAACTAACTTCTCATAAAGCTATTATAAAACTTTATGTTTAAACCAACAAAAACCACTCAAGTCATTAACATTTCACAGCAAGTCACCTAACTTTAAAATCAAGTCAAGGACACAAAAAGGAAGTTAAACTCCCTTAACACACGTGCGTCTACCGCACTATATAGTTCACAACAATCATGCTCAAGAGTATAGGAAGAATCACATACCTCTTCAGCTTAATCCACAAGCCAAGTCGAGTATGCCACGCGTAGAAAATCCACCTATAATAACCACAATACATCTATCAACTTCTAGTTCTCTTCGTATAATAGTTCTAAGTACAAGGATCCTCATCCTACGGAAAATTCGCGACTCTCCCACCCCACCCCGCAATCACATAAATAGCCTCATAACAAGGCTTGCTACAGCCAACAACTCAGGGATTACACGCCTAACCTGACGTGTATAGTGTCTCACAATAATACTACACAAGTCTCATGTAAATCTGGTCAATGTAAATCTGATTCAATTCTTTTTAATCATCCCTCCAATATCTTATACTCAATTCTAACTACTACAATATGTAATATCCAATTACAATAGGGGGACATAGATCATTACCTCGATAAGCCCAAAATTATCCAAGATTAATAAGTCGATCCCGAGCAACGTTTAGCTCCAATTCCTTATGTTCCAATCCGCTAAAAGCGACCCTTAGATCCTCCTAACCAACTCCTCTTCAAGATCCAACTCCAAAAAGTGAAGGACACTTAGGCTACAATTTGGAAATGTTTCGGCCAAGGGGTATATCTAAGGCTAGGGGTGTGAAATCTTTCCAACTCTTGGTACACAATCTTCCTAACACCCTAAGGAAGAACACTTATAACTTTAAGAATTTTTGGACAACATTTGCTCCCAAAAACAGCCCATGGCCGAGAGCACTACAACAAGGGAGGGAGAATTTTTGCCTTGAAAATAAACTAAGTGTGGGATGAAAAATAAGTCTTGCTATCAAGGGGTATTTATAGAACAATCAATGGCCAAGATTAAAGAAAGTGGGTGGTCTAGATTGGGACATGTGTGTGTGGGTCCCACCCTCCAAATGGCTACACAAAGAAGAAGACAAGTGGCTTGCCACATGTTGGCCCATTTCGTCCAAGGGACATTTGTCAAGCCAATTCGGCCAACCTTGGCCACATGGGGGTGACACGTGTCGCCCCCCTACTCGTCCAAAATATTTCATCTTCCGAAAATATCCAAAATGCTAAAAATCTCTAAAACAAAGTGGGCCCCACAAAACCGTAAATTTCTCCCGTGGGCCCCACGTGACCAATTCCGGAAATAAAATTCCATAATTCTAATATAATCCAGGAAGTCCAAATATCAAATCTGGGAATCCAATTCCCATTAACGAACCTTTTTCCTTCACAAAAACCGGAAACTTTTCCGTCGAAAAAATTACATCTTCCTCCCTTTCCAATATTGCTGTCGTATTCTCGTACGTATGTCCTCACATACATACCCAGGAACTACGGGGTGTAACATTCTTCCCCCCTTAGAAACATTCGTCCCGAATGTTCCCTCTAAGTCTCCAAACACACATGCGCCGGTATAGTTTTCACTACTATACTTACGAAACCAATCATGCCATCAAAGGCCATAATATAACATACGCGCGAAACCCAAATCCAAGCCAACGAGGAATCACCTCAAAGATGTAAAACAACACTAACTCTCGCTCCTGGTCCAAAGGATATTCTCTTCGCACCTTTACTTCACAAAAATGATCACTTCCATCTCTTAGCACGTATTCTTTCCTTTCGTCGTCATTACACTTCGTACACCCGAACTCTTTCTAGTACATGTACCATACTTCAGTCATCACTTCAGTTCCCAAAACCTGGGAGTCACTACCTCCAAACTTGATCACCTTACTAGCCTCAAATTCTTTCAAGGCCATTCCCGGCCTTCACGATTCGATTCTAGTCGAACACATCCGCGAACTCGTACGATGGTTATCTAAACTTGGGCCTAGAACCCTCGTGACCCTACCACCTGGCGGGACCACCTCGAACTGACCCCACCTCATTCCGGGCTGCGAGTTGACCCGCGATCTGGCCTCAACCCGACCCGCTATCGCGCTAAACTCTTGTTCCCCGATCCGGAACAATCTTACCAATCCACGTCATGAAAGCTACCACTTCCATCTCACTCTACCCATGGAATTATCCCATAATATATTTCACACATACCAAGTACTTCGACAAAGACCAACCGTAAAATCATCCACTCAAGACGACCTTGCATCCAAGGTCCTAACTGTTATAAATTCTAAGGCTCACAATCGTCTCGTCTCCAGACTTACCCTTTTTCAACTACCCATGTTTTCTAATTCACACTTAACACAATGCTATCCGTACATAGCACTTAACATGTATCCACCATAACAACATAAACCAGTCTCCTAAGGGCTGAAGATATCTCTGTAACTACTGCCTCACTTCCTCTTTGTCGCTCTAATCATAATCCTGCCCTGCAGGGCGCCTAGCTATAGAAGGCGATGCACCAGCCACCGATCCCGAAGGCTGAGTCTCAACATCCGTGCTACCTCTGGTCGGTCAAACTCTCACCAAATGGCCCTGCTGGCCGCAAGCATAACAATCTCCCAAACTAGCATGACACCCTGAGGACCATCCTCAGCTCGCTATCCATAGAACTCTGGCGGACTGCAGCTCAAGAAATCCCGAAATCTCAGACTATCGGATCAAGGGTGAACCACTGGCACTGCCGGAACCACCGGCTCCCGTCCGTCCTCATATCTCGCCACGACCCTAGCTAGTAACTGGGCCATCTCTTTGTAACTCATATCCTTGGCTCCTGGCCGTGGAACTGGAGACCCAGGTATCACGGCCTCAGTAGAAACTGCTGCCGCTCTAAACTCTGCTGGGGCTAGCGGCGTCATAAAACTCATCGTCTGAAGTACTATCTCAGGTAATAACCGGGCCTGTGCCCTCGTAACCCTCTGTGTTCTACTCATAGCTCCATCTGCTGCCTTGCCCTTCTGGGCCCTGGTTGCCTTTCGCAGAGGCATAACTGGTACATAGGAATACGTCCGAGGGAGTCCAACTTATAACACAACTCTTGTTATACCCCGTATTTCCAGAGTATGTATGTGAGGACGTACGTACATTTGTACAAACCCTAATTAGGTTAAGGATGAAATTGTGTACTTTCGACGGAAAAGATTCCGAACCTTGTGAAGGAAATTCTACGTTTATAATATTTTAACCGATTACGGATTTTTCTGAGAGACGAAATATTTTGGACCAATAGGAGGGCGACATGTGTCACCCTTAGTTGGCATGGGTTGGACGAAAATGTTGGGCTAGTGGGCAAGTCAAATAGTCAAGTCTTGCAAGTTAATTCTTTGGGTTAGTGGGGGTAGGCAGGGACGATTTTTGTGGGCAAGTGGGGGCTTGCCTTGGACGTTTTTTTGTGCCTAGTGGAAGGCCACATGGCTCTTTGTTGTGGGGGACATATGTCCCAATGTTGTGGTGGACATATGTCCCAAGGTTGTGGTGGACACTTGGTTGGAAGACCTCATTCTTCACATGGATCCAAATCTTCACCCTCCATTTGTTTTAATCTTGGCCCTTGGTGGTTCTATAAATACCCCCCTCTTGTGCAAGACTTCTTCATCCACCAAACAATTTCCAAGTGTTAGAATCCTTCCCTTTAGTTGAAGTTCGTCAAACTTCCCCTCTTAGTAGCTTTCGCCCAACACACCCCCTTGGTAGAAAAATATTCTCCAAGTATTGTTACTATTCCAAAATACCTTATCCAAATACCTTGTAGTATTCCAAAGATACCTCTATACTAAAAGCCCGGAAATACTACTCTATTTCCTTTAGTCACAAAACGAAACCCTAGGAAAATCTTCATTGTTGGTTGAAGTATTAAGTAGAAGTTGTATAGAACTTCTAAGGGTTTCTTGGAGCGTACAGAATAGGAGCTAAACCTTGCTCAAGATCGACTTTAATCTTGGATAATTTTGGGCTTATCAAGGTAAATATCTTTGTCCTTCTATTGTAATTGGAGATTACATATCGTAGTAGTTTAGAATTAAGTATAAAATTTATAGAAGGATGGTATAAAAGAAGAGAATTGAACTGTAATTACATAGAATTTGTATTCTGATGAACATGAAGTAGTTTGTGGGTAGGGAAGTGCTGCCCAATTTTCCGTAGAAGTAAGAACCTTCTGCTTAGAATATTCTACAGAGTAGTCTAGACGTTGATAGACGTATTTGACTATTATAGGTTGATACTCTGCGCGCGACATATTCGACTTGGCAGGTGGATTTCGCCGAGGAGGTATGTGATTCTTCCTATCCTCTTGAGCATGATATTTTAAAATATATATAGTACGGTAGACATACGTGTGTTAACTGAATGTGGTTTTACTTCGATGTCTTTTGACTTGAGTTTTAAATAATAAGAATCTTGAAGTATTTCAAAAGAAGTATGAATCGTTTTTGAAAGAAGAGTAATACTTGGTTTTAAAAGCTTAAGAGTTATGCTAGCTTTATGGGAAGTTAGGTATAACGACTTAAGAAAGATAAAAGGAACGGTTTACTTAATTGTTTATGAAAGCCTTGTATTGATTTCGGAAAAGGGAAATAAGTATCGAACAAACCACTGCAGCGCTAATAAAGGAAAATGTATCGACTAAGTAAGTATTATTAAAACCAGTAGAAACCCCCATCTGCATAGAAGCTAAGATAAGACAAAATTGTATTACATTTCCTAGATCATGACTGCTTTAATAAGATCATTAATAAACAAGTTTTGATTTTCTTAAAAAGTTCAAAGTAAGGACTTGATTTATAAAAGACAAAGACTTGAAAATTTGAAGTGTTTTCGTTGAAAAAAGAAGGCATGCTTTTGTCTTAAGTTGGTTCAAAAAGAAGGTAGGGAAGTTGTTTGGGTTTACTTAAAAAGATAGTCATTCTACTTTTATACTACGGGTATCGTGTGCCTTTTGTGAAAGAAACAGATCTTTTTAAAGAGTTAATGTATGAAGTACTTTGGGGATAAAAGCCCGAACTTGTTGACATAAAATAGAAAGTACCTTGTGTGAATAACTTGACTATGTTGGTTTGTGATAGCCTTGTAATACTTTCTTGTTGGTTTGATAAGTAAACATGTTATGATGCTACGTGTGTTAGTATCTTGTAATGTTTGTGTAAAGGGGGTTCCCTTGTTGTGCTTATGTTGTTTAACGATAAGCCGTTGTACTGCTATTATATCACTTACACCCCTGACTTGAAATTCGGAGGGTTAGCCGCCCCCGATGCGAGGAATTCCTCATGCGGGTCTGTGTGACCTATGCGGAGCTGCGGGAGTTCTAGGATTTATCATTAAGTGTATTATCCGTCACGAGTGCCTCATGCGATGCGTGACTATGCGGTTTGTGTGACTATGCGGACTTCGAGGTCGGGAGGATGCGCGGGTTAGCTACCGATCACGAGGAATACCTCATGCGGGACTATGTGTGGCCTATGCGAGTCGCGGTAAGTTCGAGATTAGACGCGCACATCGAGGCGAGTGGCGGCTTCGATCATGTGGCGCGGTCTAGAAAGACCTCGTGATACAGTTTTATAGCATTGTTGGTACTGTGGGTTTTAGTAGTCGGCTATGCCTTCGCACTTACCCCGTACGGTTTTATTATGACACAGGTGGGACCTGGTGTTCATGTGTATTCCTTGGTGCTTTTATATCATGGACTGCCGGCAGTGAGGAAGGAATTCCACAGGCATGATTGATATTGTGGGCATGAGAACCATGGTTATATTTGAGTGATGACTTTAAGGGCGTGAGTCCCTGACTTGACATGACTGCTTACATATTGTGTATCGTAAATTGGTGATCATATATCTCTTCTGTTTTATATAGACTATTATGATTTCATTTCTGATATTTTGATTTCACATACTTGGTACTGTTATCTTGACCTCCTTACAGGGGTCTGCGTTCATGCCGCAGGTAGAGGTACACCAGTTGTTGATCCTCGCTCATAGGGTCACAGTTCAGCGTTTTAGGAAGCTCCGTGTCTCCGGAGGCTTATCTTTGGTATAGTCCCCTGTCGTTGTAGGTACTTACATTCAGGGGTATGGCGGGGCCCTGTCCCGCCATTGTTGTTATAACATTCTTAGAGGTCTGTAGTACTATTGTGGGCAGGGTTTGTAAAAGGGATGTAACTGTTCAAGTTTTTATATATATATATGCCGAAAGACAACTTTTCTCAGATAAACTGTTTCTCACTTCATATTGTTTCATGTCTTGTTTTATATTTCGCTGGTTACTCTGATGTATGTCTACTTGGGTGCCCGGGCAAGGCACCAGTCACGGGCCCGGGTTAGGGTCGTGACAAAAGTGGTATCAGAGCAGTTAATCCTCGGAAAGTGTCTACAGACCGTATCTAGTAGAGTCTTGATTATCGGTGTGTTGTGCACCACACCAATAATCAGGAGGCTATAGGATATTTAGGATTGGTTTCCATTCTTCTCACTCTGAGATCGTGCCTTAGAGCTATGTTATAAGTTGGACCCCTCTAACGTATTCCTTTCCCTTACCGCTATGCCTCGCGCAAAGGCACGGCCGGCAAGGCGAAAGCGTAGAGGCGAGTAAGCCGAGAGGGTTACAAGAGCACGTGCCCAATCATCACACGGTGGTGCTTCATTCGGGGAGTTACGCTCGTCGCGGCCCAAGAAAGTTTAGCACAATGGCGGCGATTAGTCTTTGCGGCCATGATATCTGGACCTTTAGTTCCACGACCAGTAGCAGAAAGTATGTATTGCAAAGAGACGACCATGTTAATAGCTAGGGATTTAGCAACTAGAGAGTATATTATGTACCGATTTATTGCGGGCCTTGATGATTATCTAAAGAAGGGTTGTGCAAGAGTAGCTCTTCAGTCAGGCTTGAGCATGGCCTGCGTAAGGGCTTATGCGCAGCAGGCCGTGAAACGTAGGGATCGACGAGTTAACCAAGATCAGCAGAAGAGGGCCAGATCGGTAGGGTCCTTTGGTAACTTTCGAGGCGAATCGCCTTAGCATGTGATCCGGATATGCGCCTCGCCCGATCTGAGTGGTCCTCGCGGGGTTCAGGACGTTCGGGGTATGCAGGAGTTGGTCAGAGCTCCAGGGCTTCTGGTTCACAGATACACGTAGGTTCTAGCCAGTCGGATTCAGTTTTCCCTCAATGTTCATAGTGTGGCAGGCGTCATCCCGGGGAATGTCGTCTTTTTGTTGGTGTTTGTTTTACCTGCGGCCGTCAGGGCCATGTGACGAAAGAATGTTCAAGTAGGAGGGATGCAAGTAGGAGGACTCGACTACCGGATCGATTCTTGATTCAGTGGTTCGAAGAGGAAGGGGTGTTAGCCAGAGGAGGCCACCCCCACCTCGGTGTGGCCGTTGTGGTAGGTGTCATTGTGGGGAGTGTCGTACTTCTTCGACAGCTTGTTATGCTTGCGACCAGCAGGGCCATTTTTCGAGAAATTGTCCGACCAGAGGTGGCGCGGATGTAGAGACTCAGCCTTCAGGATCAGTGGCTAGTTCATCACCTTCCCTAGCTATGCGCCCAACAGGGCAGGATTGATTAGAACAACAAAGGGGAATGAAGCAGTAGATACAGGTATATCCTTAACCCTCTAGAGATTAGTATGTGTGATAAGATGAGTATATTTTAAGTGTTATGTTCAGATAGCATTGTGTTAATTGTGATTAGAAATCATGGTTAGGTAAAAGGGTAAGATTGGGGATAGGGAAAGTGTGAGCCTTAGAGTTTTATACGTGGAGACCTTAGAGGCAAGGCCATCTTGAGTAAAAGATTTATTTTTATGTTTGACCCTTATCAGAGTGCATATTATACGTGAGATATGTTTGTGTGATAAGTCCCTGAGTAGTGTGAAATGAAAGAGGGTAGTTGAGCTAAGAAGACCACTAGGTTTTCATGACTCGATGGAGAGATTGTTCTGGATCGGGAAACAAGAGCTTGGCGCGATAAATGGGTCGGGTTGAGGCCAGATTGCCGGTCAACCTGCAGCCCGGTTTGAAGTAAGGAAAAATTATGGTGGTCCCACTTTGTGATAGGGTCACGAGGGTGTTAGGCCCAAGTTTAGTTAACCATCGTACGAGTTCGTGGATGCGTTCGACCAGTAGTCGGGCCGATGAGGTCAGCCCATCTTCTCTTTCAGTCAGAACTGTTTACTCGGCAGAGGGTTATGCGAGATGTTATATATCAGGAAGGTTGTAAGACTGCACGGGGTTCCTACTTTTACTTTATAATGACGGTGAAGCCCGGTTCGGCTTTTTCTTTTTATGGAGGTTTTACGAGCAAGGTTAGGAACTCAAAGTGAGTCTCGATTGCATTCACCCTCGGGCCGGTGTTTTTGATTTCAGAGGTAGCTATAAGGATTATTCGCCTCTTATTTAGTGAGTATTATAATAGATACCATTTCAGTATTCGGATGTCGCCTTATGAAGCCGGGTATGGCGTAAGAGGCGAGTTGCGGTCGATTGGTTCGATGTTGGCAAGGTTCAGATAGTTGGTTCATACTTGATTCAGCAGGATGTGGATAGGGTGAAGCTTATCCAAGAGAGGTTATTGGTAGCTCAGAGTCAACAGAAGTCGTGCGGATAATCGGCGTCGACACTTGGAGTTCAGGTTGACGGTGGGTTTTCTTGAAGGTACCACCGGAAGAAGCGTGGCGAGATTTGGAAGCGGGAAACTTAGCGAGGTACTTTGGCGTTTTGGATCATTTGTAGAATAGGCGGGTTGCCTATAAGTTAGCTTTGCCATCCGACGTAGGAGGCGAGACGTCCGGTCTTTGATGTTGCTATGTTGGAAAAGTATCGGAGATCCATCAGTGTTCCCGTTAATGATGACCAAGTTGGAGATAGTAACCGAGATTTTGGAAACCAAGCAATAACGGGAAGGTGGTAAGTTTATTTAGGAAGTGTTCGAGTGTGCGAGGAGAGTACGACAGTAAGAGAATAAGTGATAATTACTTTTGTGAAGTAAAGGTGCGAAGGGAATATCTTTTAGACCTTGGGTGGGAGCTTTTGTGATGCTAGAGGTGATTCCTTGTGGACTTGGATTTAAGTATTTGCGCGTGTTGTATTGTGGCCATGTGTGGCATTTGCAAACTGTTTAAGTTATGAGGAACTTTATCGTTATCTGTCTTGAGAAGGAACATTCGGGACGAATGTTTCTAAGGAGGGGAGAATGTTATACCCCGTATTTCCAGAGTATGTATGTGAGGACGTACGTATATTTGTACAAACCCTAATTAGGTTAAGGATGAAATTGTGAACTTTCGACGGAAAAGATTCCGAACCTTGTGAAGGAAATTCTACGTTTTTAATATTTTAACCGATTACGGATTTTTCCGAGAGACGAAATATTTTAGACCAATAGGAGGAGGACATGTGTCACCCTTAGTTGGCATGGGTTGGACGAAAATGTTGGGCTAGTGGGCAAGTCAAATAGTCAAGTCTTGCAAGTTAATTCTTTGGGTTAGTGGGGGTAGGTAGGGACGATTTTTGTGGGCAAGTGGGGGCTTGCCTTGGACGTTTTTTTGTGCCTAGTGGAAGGCCACATGGCTCTTTGTTGTGGGGGACATATGTCCCAATGTTGTGGTGGACATATGTCCCAAGGTTGTGGTGGACACTTGGTTGGAAGACCTCATTCTTCACATGGATCCAAATCTTCACCCTCCATTTGTTTTAATCTTGGCCCTTGGTGGTTCTATAAATACCCCCCTCTTGTGCAAGACTTCTTCATCCACAAAACAATTTCCAAGTCTTAAAATCCTTCCCCCCTTTAGTTGAAGTTCTCGTCCAAACTTTCCCCCCCCCCCCCCTTGGTAGAAAAATATTCTCCAAGTATTGTTACTATTCCAAAATACCTTAGCCAAATACCTTGTAGTATTCCAAAGTTACCTCTATACTAAAAGCCCGGAAATACTACTCTATTTCCTTTAGTCACAAAACGAAACCCTAGGAAAATCTTCATTGTTGGTTGAAGTATTAAGTAGAAGTTGTATAGAACTTCTAAGGGTTTCTTGGAGCGTACAGAATAGGAGCTAAACCTTGCTCAGGATCGACTTTAATCTTGGATAATTTTGGGCTTATCAAGGTAAATATCTTTGTCCTTCTATTGTAATTGGAGATTACATATCGTAGTAGTTTAGAATTAAGTATAAAATTTATAGAAGGATGGTATAAAGAAGAGAGAATTGAACTGTAATTACATAAGACCGTATTTCTGAGACTTAAGTAGTTGTGGTGGGAAGTGCTGCCCAATTTTCCGTAGAAGTAAGAACCTTACCTTAGAATATTCTCTGCACTAGTCTAGACGTTGATAGACGTATTTGACTATTATAGGTTGATACTCTGCGCGCGACATATTCGACTTGGCAGGTGGATTTCGCCGAGGAGGTATGTGATTCTTCCTATCCTCTTGAGCATGATATTTTAAAATATATATAGTACGGTAGAAGTACGTGTGTTAACTGAATGTGGTTTTACTTCGATGTCTTTTGACTTGAGTTTTAAATAATAAGAATCTTGAAGTATTTCAAATGAAGTATGAATCGTTTTTGAAAGAAGAGTAATACTTGGTTTTAAAAGCTTAAGAGTTATGCTAGCTTTGTGGGAAGTTAGGTATAACGACTTAAGAAAGATAAAAGGAACGGTTTACTTAATTGTTTATGAAAGCCTTGTATTGATTTCGGAAAAGGGAAATAAGTATCGAACAAACCACTGCAGCGCTAATAAAGGAAAATGTATCGACTAAGTAAGTATTATTAAAACAAGTAGAAACCCCCATCTGCATAAAAGCTAAGATAAGACAAAATTGTATTACATTTCCTATATCATGACTGCTTTAATAAGATCATTAATAAACAAGTTTTGATTTTCTTAAAAAGTTCAAAGTAAGGACTTGATTTATAAAAGACAAAGACTTGAAAATTTGAAGTGTTTTCGTTGAAAAAGGAAGGCATGCTTTTGTCTTAAGTTGGTTCAAAAAGAAGGTAGGGAAGTTGTTTGGGTTTACTTAAAAAGATAGTCACTCTACTTTTATACTACGGGTATCGTGTGCCTTTTGTGAAAGAAACAAATCTTTTTAAAGAGTTAATGTATGAAGTACTTTGGGGATAAAAACCCGAACTTGTTGACATAAAATAGAAAGTACCTTGTGTGAATAACTTGACTATGTTGGTTTTTGATAGCCTTGTAATACTTTCTTGTTGGTTTGATAAGTAAACATGTTATGATGCTACGTGTGTTAGTATCTTGTAACGTTTGTGTAAAGGGGGTTCCCTTGTTGTGCTTATGTTGTTTAACGATAAGCCGTTGTACTGCTATTATATCACTTACACCCCTGACTTGAAATTCCGAGGGTTAGCCGCCCCCGATGCGAGGAATACCTTATGCGGGTCTGTGTGACCTATGCGGAGCTGCGGGAGTTCCAGGATTGATCATTCCGGGTGTATTATCCCGATGCGAGGAGTGCCTCATGCGGTCTGTGTGACTATGCAGACTTCGAGGGTCCAGGAGGATGCCGCGGGTTAGCTACCCCCGATGCGAGGAATACCTCATGCGGGCCTATGTGTGGCCTATGCGGAGCTGCGGTAAGTTCCAGGATTAGATGCGCACATTGATACTGAGGGCTAGTGGCCAGCTTCGATCATGTGGCGTGGTCTAGAAAGACCTCGTGATATAGTTTTATAGCATTGTTGGTACTGTGGGTTTTAGTAGTCGGCTATGCCTTCGCACTTACCCCGTACGGTTTTATTATGACACAGGTGGGACCTGGTGTTCATATGTATTCCTTGGTGCTTTTATATCATGGACTGCCGGCAGTGAGGAAGGAATTCCACGGGCATGATTGATATTGTGGGCATGAGACCCATGGTTATATTTGAGTGATGACTTTAAGGGCGTGAGTCACGACTTGACATATTTGCTACATATGTGTATCGTAAATTTGTGATCATATATGTCTTACATTTTATATAGACTATTATGATTTCATTTACAGTATTTTGATTTCACATACTTGGTACTGTTATCTTGACCTCGCCCGAAGCGGCGTTAAATCTGCGGTAAGTACGCGATTGTTGATCCTCGCTCATAGGGTCACAGTTCAGCATTTTGGGAAGCTCCGTGTCTCCGGAGGCTTATCTTTGGTATAGTCCCCTGTCGTTGTAGGTACTTACATTCAGGGGTATGGCGGGGCCCTGTCCCGCCATTGTTGTTATAACATTCTTAGAAGTGCAGAATCTTTGTTGTGGCGGGGTTTGTAAAAGGGATATCGCTCAAGTTTTTATATATATATATATCGAAAGGCAACTTTTCTCGAATAAAGCTTTCTCACTTCATATTGTTTTATGTCTTGTTTTATATTCCGGTTACTCGATGTATGTCTACTTGGGTGCGGGTAAGGCACGATCCACGGGCCGGTTCGGTCGTGGCGGACTCTAAGGCACGATCTCAGAGTGAGAAGAATGGAAACCAATCCTAAATATCCTGTAGCCTCCTGATTATAGATGTGGTGCACAACACACCGATAATCAAGACTCTACTAGACACGGTCTGTAGACACTTTCCGAGGATTAACTGCTCTGATACCAGTTTTGTCACGACCCGACCTCGGGTCCGCAACTGGTGCCTTACCCCGGGCACCCTAGTGATACAACATCAGAGAAAAATCAGCGGAAATAGAAATTTAAACATGAAACAAGATAAAATAGGAAACATGCTAACCCAAAACGGTCACCTTCCTGCATATATATATAAAAAACTTGAACAGTTACATCCTTTACAAACCCTGCCCACAACAGTACTACAGACCTCTAAGAGTTTTTATAATAACTATGACGGGACAGGGCCCCGCCATACCCCTGAATGTACAAGTACCTACAATGACAGAGGACTATACCAAAAGATAAGCCTCCGGAGAAATGGAGCTTCCGACACGCAGTGATCCTATGGCGAGGATCAACAACCGGTGTACCTCTACCTGCGGCATGAACGCGGCCCGAAGGAGGTCGATGACAACAGTACCAAGTATGTGGCGAAAATACGGTGATAGAATCATAGCGATCTATATAAAGCAGAGACATGTATGAAAACCAAACTACGATACAATATGTAAGCAGTCATGTCAAGTCAGGGACTCACACCCTCAAAGTCATCACCCCAAATATAACCAAGGGTCTCACGCCCACAATATCAATCATGCCCGTGGAAATTCCTTCCTCATGGCCGGCAGGCGCCAATGTAATATATATTTACATATATATCATGCCTGCATCATGGCCGCATGCCCCCGGAATTCTCCATCGGTGTAGACATGTCCAGGATGCAATAATAATATGACCGGGAGTTTAACCCGCCGCATGGCCGCATGCCCCCGGAATTCTTCATCGGTGCAGACATGTCCATGTATCAATAATAACAATATACCGGGTAATCAACCCTGCCGCATGGCCACATGCCCCCGGAATTCTTCATCGGTGCAGACATGTCCATGTAACAATAATAACAATATACCGGGTAATCAACCCGCCGCATGCCCCCGGAATTCTTCATCGGTGCAGACATGTCCATGTAACAATAATAACAATATACCGTAATCAACCCGCGCGTGGCGCATGCCGGAATTCTTCATCGGTGCAGACATGTCCATGTAACAATAATAACAATATACCGGGTAATCAACCCGCCGCATGGCCGCATGCCCCCGGAATTCTTCATCGGTGCAGACATGTCCATGTAACAATAATAACAATATACCGGGTAATCAACCCGCCGCATGGCCGCATGCCCCCGGAATTCTTCATCGGTGCAGACATGTCCATGTGACAACAATAACAATATACCGGGTAATCAACCCGCCGCATGGCCGCATGCCCCCGGAATTCTTCATCGGTGCAGACATGTCCATGTGACAACAATAACAATATACCGGGTGATTAACCATTGCGTAACGCATGCCCCGTAATTCTTCATCGGTGCAGACATGTCCATGTGACAACAATAACAATATCTGGGTGATTAACGCTGCGTAACGCATGCCCCCAGAATTCTTCATCGGTGCAGACATGTCCATGTAACAACAATAACAATATACCGGCCCTCCATTGAGAGACACAGTAGCATAAGAATACAACTTTTGCACAACAAGGCTATCACAAGTAAGCACAAGCAAATTACCATACTTCTAGACTCTCATTTTTATGCCTAAATCCGGGTTTTAACCCCAAGTACTACATACTTCAACTCTCTTAAAAAGACCCATTTCTTTCACAAAAAGTCACCTGATACTAACGCTCGTAGTATCCAAAATAGAGTAACTATTATTTTAAGTAAACCAAAACAATTTTCATACCTTCTTTTTAAACCAAATCTGTTATACCCCGTAGTCTGACCCTACGTATGAGAGCATACGAAAGCATGTAAGACTTAAAATTTTCAAAGGATAGGTTGACGGATTGTTCCGGACGGGTTTTAGTCAACTTTGAGGCGGGTTATGACGCAGTACATTGAGAGTTCTTAAGTGGTGTAAAGGTCTAGCGCGTAGTTCGTTGAGTCTAGTTTCCAACGCAACCAACCGTTCGTCGATAGGACGTCGGAGTAGGAAGTTATGGCAGTTACAAGTTCAGTACGCAGACGGACAAAAATGCGTTTCGAGCAAAACAGCGAGGCGCGGCGCGGATGCGAGGCGGCGCGGATATACTGAGGGGTCGCTGAAGTTGCAGCGCCGCGGCTCCAGGACAGCAGGGCCGTGGCGCCGGAAGTTCCGAGAGTCCGCAGAGGTTTCAGCGCCGCGGCGCCGGCGTCAGGGTCGCGGCGCCAAGGCGGGATTCCTGGCGGAAAAACATAGGAAAAATCAGATTTTTCTTTTAAAAGACCTTGGGAGGGTGACAAGTGTCCCCCCCCCCCCCCATCTGATTTCTTGCATGCCTTTTATTGACCTAGTCTTGAAGACTTGGTCATCTTTCAAATCCCTCTCTCTCTCTAAGCTTAAGCTCTGACTTCTCTCTAAAATTCCAAGAGGAATTCAAGCCTAAGAAAAATCTGAAAAGTTAAGAACAAGAAGGAAGCTTGTGGCTAGCTTGTTGGTGTTATTGTGGTGGTGTTCTTGGAAAGGAGGCTAGCAAAGTTGTTGGAATAAGTTTGGCTAAAGTTTTAAGGTAACATTTCTTCTCTTGTGGTTAGTTATTAATGTTGCATGTGAAGAAGAAGGGATGTGTAGTAGTAAATAATGCACTTAGAATCCTTGCATGTAAGAAATGTGGTTTGGATATGAAAGAATTGGCTAAAAAGATATTATGAGCATGTTGTAGCCTAAACAAAACTACCTTAGAATTGTTAAGTGAATTGTTGTACCATATGGGGCAGAATTTTACACACCCAAGTTTAGGTGTGTAATCCCCTTTGAAATGTTTGGATTCTTGAGCCTTAAAAGTGGCGTTTGGATGTTAAATTCGGCCTTGAGAAAGGTGGCAAAGTATGTAGAAACAAAGGAAATGCTGCCCAATTTTCCATAGAATTTAGTGAGTTTGAACTTGGATTATTCTACATTGATATCACGACCCGACCCCGGGCCCGCGACCGGTGCCCTACCTGGGCACCCTTACAGGTATACATCAGAGATAATCAGCGGAAACATACATGAAACTTTAAAAATAAACAACAGAAGTAAAATAACAGGTTAGCCGATAGGGCTACCTTCCAGGACATAATATATACAACCGAAGCAGTTGCCTCCTTTCTTTTACAAACTGACCCACAATATGTGAATACAGACCTCTAAGAATTTTTAACATAACAACTGTGGCGGGACAGGGCCCCGCCATACCCCTGAATGTACATGAATCTACTACCTCAGGGAAAAACCGTACCAAGAGCTAAGCCTCCGGAGCAAATGGAGCTTTCTTTCAAAAACTGAACTGAGATCCTAAGAGCAAGGACCACCAACCTGGGTACCTATAACCTGCGGGCATGAACGCCCAGAAGAAGTCGATACAATAGGTACGAATATGGAACAGAAATAGCGTCTGATGCGGATCATAACTGTACAAAAGAATGTCATTTTAACTCCTGAAATCAATCGTATATTAACCGTTCCTTTCCTTCTTTCAATAAGAATTAACCTCATATTCTTACATACATACCTAAGAAATTAATCAAGTTTTTTCCACATAACTTACATATCTTACATAACACAATCCGGCCCTTTATGGAGGGACTTCTTATTTGGGAGCTTACTTTGATTATCCATACGTGATAACGTAATCCGGCCCATTTGCGGGTCACGGTGTACTGATAAATCATGTGGCATAATCCGGCCCGCCTGTGGGGCTCGGTGTACTGTGGAATCATGTAGCATAATCCGGCCCGCCTGTGGAGCTCGGTGTAAGATGACGTAACCCGGCCTAAGTGTAGGCTCGGGATAATATGGCGTAATCCGGCCTATGTGTAGGCTCGGTGTATCTCATAACGTAATCCGGCCTATTTGTAGGCTCGGTGTATTTCATAACGTAATCCGGCCTATTCGTAGGCTCGGTGTGATTTTCCTTACATAACATTTTTAAACCATCTTTTCACTTCTTCTTAAGTCGTCATAACAACTTCCCATAAAGCTATTATAACAACCTTTCATTTTGGAGAACTTAAGGCACTTTTATTCTTACAACATTAGGAAAACTAGATCCAAAAATACTACGTACATACATACTTAAAAGAATCATAAAACCTCCTCTTTTTTTTTAAAGCTCAAGTCACATACTCTTTTGGAAACCATCTTCTTAACTTCGAAATAAATTAAGAAGCCATACTTTTAAAATTTAGTCCTTTCCACTTATAATCAAGGCTTATGGTCTTAACACCTCGTAGCATACACTCTTTAAAATCATGTCGCTTATACTTATAAAATCATGTCCTCTATACTTTAGAAATCAAGTCCCATAACTTGAACAATAAAGTTTCATAATCCTTTAAAGAAAATCAAAGTTCATAGTCTTAAAACTTCATAACATACATTCTTTAAAATCCATTTACTTATACTTATAAAATCATGTCATCTACACTATAGGAATCAAGTCCCATAACTTGAAAAATAAAGTTTCATACACTTCCCAAAACCAAGTAGCTTATTCTCTTTAAAACCATATAACTTCCACTTTTAAAATCAATCCCCTTTTCACATATAAATTCAAATCATTTTTAAACATAAAATCAACTTACTTACTTTAAATAAATCAAGACACGTAGCTTTAAATCAAATCTCATAACTTCCTAACCATTTTTACCAACATCTCCCATAAGACTTGGTAAGGACTTAGGATAATTTAAACATACTTTTAACTAGAATCAACAACGTGAACACTTCTTAACTTCTAGGAGTAGAAGGAATCATGAAATAATATCACATGGCTATTTCATACGTAGGATCATGCCAAAGAAGGAAGGGGTTCACATACCTCGCGACGATTATCGACAAGTAGCAAAATGCTCCAAAGTACTTCAACCTTGATAGCTAATCCATCCTTCAAGTAGGATACGCTATACTAAGTACTTCAACCTATCATGGTCACAATCGTCCATTAACCTCTTACTTCAAACGTAGAATATTCTAAGTGCTAAGTCACTAAATTCTACGGAAAATCGAAGACACCTCCTTTGTTTCTACTTACTTTGCCACCTTTTCAAGGCGAAATACAATAACCAAACAGCCCCAATTGGCTCACAACAATATAGAAGGTAGTCAATACAATGAATAACTAAATGACCCCAATTGGCTCACAATTTAGAAAGTAGTCCAATACAAATGAATAACAAACTAAAAGTCCAAATTCGGCCACCTTGAGTTCAACCATACCGATTCTTATCAAATTGGTAGCATAACATGATATCAAGTCGCAATTGATTATACTACTATAATCTCCAAATAAGTAACATGCGACGATTTCTAATAGACGATCAATTAGTAATCCAACTTCAGTGGCTTATATAACATTTGGATTTAAGCTACAAGTAATCCATAATACTTATAAACTTCAACTTAACAACTTCATGCTAGCAACCTGTATAGCTAACAACAACAAGTATAAATATAATCTTGTAACACTATTAAGAGACAAGATTATACCTCAACGAATCTCAAACCAATTTCCATATCCGAAGTCGCTCCTTAGCAACATAGAGACTCTTTAAGACACTTCAATCCGCTACTTGAGACCCTTAGAACCCTACCAACAACTTTCCTTCAAACTTACAATCCAAAAACTAGAAAGCCACTAGGTTTAGACTTTGCGACTAATCTGAAAACTCTCTTTTTAGGATTTTTCTATTTATATTCGCTTACAATACACTTTGGAACCTTGGGTTAATGTCTTGTGAGTATTGAACAACAATTGAAAATTTTCTTCTCTTATTTTTCACCAAACCCGAGAGCACAAGGCTTCAAGAACAAGGGTTCTTCAATTTTTTCTAAGTGTGGAACTCTTGTCTTGCTACTAGTACCCTTATATAACAACATGGAGGACTAAGATAAAAACACATGGGTGGTTTGGATGATCTCTCATTAAATATCATGCTAAGTGGTCTCATTGACCAAGTCAATAATATCAAGCTCTCTAATAGCAAGACTTGTCTTCCTAACAAGGGTCAAATGACCCTTGTGCCCATGCTACAATTCGCCCAAGCTCACTTAAGGGGGGGGGGGGTGACACGTGTCGCCCTCCCATTCGTCACAATAATTCGTTTTCCGACAAATTCAAATTTCCGATAAATTTTTACAAGTCTCGAATCTTAACACTTGTGAGTTCTTACTTACGTTCTTAAAACATATCCTGTAAATACAGGGTGTAACAGTTTTCCCCCCTTAGAAACATTCGTCCCCGAATGTTCTTTCGGAGTCAAACTCACAATTAGCGACATAGTTTCCTTTCACAACCCCGACATACCAATAATGCCACACATGGCCCTAATACCTCGCACACGCATACCCGTCCATCACAAGCCCAAAAGAGGTTACCTTTTCGTATATCCAACTCCTTCTAACATACATACCTAACTTCCATACCAATTCTGGCCTCTAATCTTTGGAGTCACTCTATAAGACAAAATACGACCATTACCGGCTTTCACGACCTGGTTCCGGTGGAATGCGTCCACGAACCCATAAAACAATTAACTAGCCTTGGGCCTTGCACCCTCGTGACCCTGTCACGTAGCGGAACTACTACCAACTGATCCCACTCCATTCCAGGCCATGGGGAGACCGTGCAGTCCTTAACCCGACTCGGTGTCGTGCCAACTCTTATCCTTGGTCTGACTTAAAATCTTTCTACCCGAGAAGACCTCGCACATCTAAGGTCTCAGCGGTCTTCAACATTCTTAGGCTCGCAATTTCCATGCTCCAAGCCTATCTTATCAGTCTCCCCGTAAACGGGTACAAAACTTCTCATAATACCATAATCGTGTCGTTGATCACAAGAACCATTACTTACTCTATACGGACCTCATCCGTACCATTTCTTAAGCCTACTACGCAGCTTAATCTATTTACATGACATTCCGTTAGGTTCCTTAACATGGCTTTCTTAAGGGTTCACTACCCTATCAGACAGCTCATCCTTTCCCAATAATCTCAAAATAAACCACAAGACCTTGGCGAAAATTCATTAACTATTCCATACCTTCCCGGTATCTAGTTAGTCTTTACCAATTCCTGGTAATCTAAAATCATTCTAGGCAACACGCGTCTGACCCTCATACATAAATCCGTATAGATGTATGTTACAATACCAACTATACTATAATAATTACCAACCTGGATACGCAATCCACATAGTCCTTCGGTCATCGCTTTCTCGTACCGTGCAATCAACATAACTCGTTAGGAGAGACGACCCTAACAACACAGCTATATGGCACGATCTCAGAGTGAGAAGAATGGAAACCAATCCTAAATGTCCTGCAGCCTCCTGATTATAGATGTGGTGCACAACACACCGATAATCAAGACTCTACTAGACACGGTCTGTAGACACTTTCCGAGGACTAATCGCTCGATACCACTTTTGTCACGACCGACCCGGGCGCGGCCGGTGCCTACACAGGCACCCTTACAGTATACATCGAGAGATAATCAGCGGAAACATACATGAAACTTTAAAATAAACAGTAAAATAACGAGTTAGCCGACAGTAGGCTACCTTCCAGACATAATATATACAACCGAAGCAGTTGCCTCCTTTCTTTTACAAACTGACCCACAATATGTGACTACAGACCTCTAAGAATTTTTAACATAACAACTGTGGCGGGACAGGGCCCCGCCATACCCCTGAATGTACATGAATCTACTACCTAGGGAAAAACCGTACCAAGAGCTAAGCCTCCGGAGCAAATGGAGATTTCTTTCAAAAAGCGGGCGAGATCCTAAGAGCAAGGACCACCAACTGGTACCTATAACTGCGGGCATGACGCAGCCCCGAAGAAGTCGATTAACAGTGCGAATATGGAGCAGAAATAGCGTCTGAAATGTGATCATAACTGTACAAAAGAATGTCATTTTAACTCCTGAAATCAATCGTATATTAACCGTTCCTTTCCTTCTTTCAATAAGAATTAACCTCATATTCTTACATACATACCTAAGAAATTAATCAAGTTTTTTCCACATAACTTACATATCTTACATAACACAATCCGGCCCTTTATGGAGGGACTTCTTATTTGGGACTTTACTTTGATTATCCAAACGTGATAACGTAATCCGGCCCATTTGCGGGTCACGGTGTACTGATAAATCATGTGGCATAATTCGGCCCGCCTGTGGGGCTCGGTGTACTGTGAAATCATGTAGCATAATCCGGCCCGCCTGTGGAGCTCGGTGTAAGATGACGTAACCCGGCCTAAGTGTAGGCTCGAGATAATATGGCGTAATCCGGCCTATGTGTAGGCTCGGTGTATCTCATAACGTAATCCGACCTATTTGTAGGCTCGGTGTATTTCATAACGTAATCCGGCCTATTCGTAGGCTCGGTGTGATTTTCCTTACATAACATTTTTAAACCATCTTTTCACTTCTTCTTAAGTCGTCATAACAACTTCCCATAAAGCTATTATAACAACCTTTCATTTTGGAGAACTTAAGGCACTTTTATTCTTACAACATTAGGAAAACTAGATCCAAAAATACTACGTACATACATACTTAAAAGAATAATAAAACCTCCTTTCTTTTTTTAAAGCTCAAGTCACATACTCTTTTGGAAACCATCTTCTTAACTTCGAAATAAATTAAGAAGCCATACTTTTAAAATTTAGTCCTTTCCACTTATAATCAAGGCTTATGGTCTTAACACCTCGTAGCATAAACTCTTTAAAATCATGTCGCTTATACTTATAAAATCATGTCCTCTATACTTTAGAAATCAAGTCCCATAACTTGAACAATAAAGTTTCATAATCCTTTAAAGAAAATCAAAGTTCATAGTCTTAAAACTTCATAACATACATTCTTTAAAATCCATTTACTTATACTTATAAAATCATGTCATCTACACTTTAGGAATCAAGTCCCATAACTTGAAAAATAAAGTTTCATACACTTCCCAAAACCAAGTAGCTTATTCTCTTTAAAACCATATAACTTCCACTTTTAAAATCAATCCCCTTTTCACATATAAATTCAAATCATTTTTAAACATAAAATCAACTTACTTACTTTAAATAAATCAAGACACGTAGCTTTAAATCAAATCTCATAACTTCCTAACCATTTTTACCAACATCTCCCATAAGACTTGGTAAGGACTTAGGATAATTTAAACATACTTTTAACTAGAATCAACAACGTGAACACTTCTTAACTTCTAGGAGTAGAAGGAATCATGAAATAATATCACATGGCTATTTCATACGTAGGATCATGCCAAAGAAGGAATGGGTTCACATACCTCGCGACGATTATCGACAAGTAGCAAAATGCTCCAAAGTACTTCAACCTTGATAGCTAATCCATCCTTCAAGTAGGATACACTATACTAAGTACTTCAACCTATCATGGTCACAATACGTCCATTAACCTCTTACTTCGTAGAATATTCTAAGTGCTAAGTCACTAAATTCTACGGAAAATCTGACAAACACCTCCTTTGTTTCTACTTACTTTGCCACCTTTTTCAAGGCCGAAATACAATAACCAAACAGCCCCAATTGGCTCACAACAATATAGAAGGTAGTCCAATACAATGAATAACTAAACAGCCCCAATTGGCTCACAATTTAGAAAGTAGTCCAATACAAATGAATAACAAACTAAAAGTCCAAATTCGGCCACCTTGAGTTCAACCATACCGATTCTTATCAAATTGGTAGCATAACATGATATCAAGTCGCAATTGATTATACTACTATAATCTCCAAATAAGTAACATGCGACGATTTCTAATAGACGATCAATTAGTAATCCAACTTCAAGTGGCTTATATAACATTTCGGATTTAAGCTACAAGTAATCCATAATACTTATAAACTTCAACTTAACAACTTCATGCTAGCAACCTGTATAGCTAACAACAACAAGTATAAAAATAATCTTGTAACACTATTAAGAGACAAGATTATACCTCAACGAATCTCAAACCAATTGTTATACCCCGTATTTCCAGAGTATGTACGTAAGGGAATACGTACAAAAAGTTTGGCCTTAAAGTTTAGGCCTTGGACGTTTTTTGGGCACAACTCACAAAACAAATAGTTTTCCGACGAAACGTTTCCATAGCTTTCGTAGGGTAAATTCCGGCTATGCCATTTCTAATTTTTGCGGATTTTTCCGAGAGACGTAACACTTTGGACCAACGAGAGGGCGACACTTGTCACCCTCTCATTGATGGATGTTATACGGCAATAGGGCCGAATGGATGGCCATCCTTGTCATGTAGTTGGTAGGATATTTTGTGTGCAAGTTGGCCAAGGACACTTGCCCTAATCTTGACCTTACACTTGCCTAGCACTTGGCTAAATCTTGGCCATTGGTTGGCCATGTCTTGACCTATAAATACCCCCTTAAGATGAAGAGTTCTTCATCCACAAATTCCTTTCCAAGTCTTGAAAATCCTCTCCTCTCCCTTGTAGCCTTTTCGTCCAACACCCCCTTTGAGTGAGCTTGGCAGGCAACCCCTTCCCTAGCCTGGCGAAATCTACCCCCTCCCTTGGTAGAAAAGTTGCCTTCTAGTATTGTTATAATGCCCAAAATACCTAGCCCAAATCCCTTAGTACTTAGTAGAAGTTGTAAAGAACTTCTAAGGTTTCATGGAGCTCTGGGAGCGTACAACCTAGAGCTAAACCTTGCTCAGCGACTTTTATCTAGGATATTATTGGGCTTACCGAGGTAATAAACTTGTCCTTCTTTTGTAATTAGAGAATACATATTGTAGAAGTATAGAAATAAGTATAAATACTTAGAAGGATATTAAAGAATAGAATTGAACTGTTATCACAGTAGAAGGGTTTTAAAAGAAGAATAACTGAACTGTACTTACATAGGACTGTTTTCACAGTAGACTTGAGTAGCTCACCGGGTAGGGAAGTGCTGCCCAATTTTCCGTAGGATATAGAACCCTCTGTTTAGAACTGTTTACAAAGTAGTCTGAACGTTGATAGACGTGTCTGACTATTATAGGCTGATTCTCTGCGCGACATATTCAACTTGGCAGGTGGTTTTCGCTGAGAAGGTATGTGATTCTTCCTAAAGCATGATATTTTACAATATATATGTAGTACGGTAGACGTACATGTGTTAACTGAATAATAACTACGGCAATGTCTTTGACTTAAGCCTGAATAATACTTACGGCAATGCCTCACGGCTTAAGCCTGAATAATAAAGATCTGAAAGCATTTCAAAAGAATACTGAATCATTTTTAACAGAAGAGAACTAATTGGTTTTTAAAACAGAAGCTTAAGAGTTATACTAGCTTTATGGGAAGTTAAGTATAACCACTTAAGCATGATAAAAGAAACAGTTTGCCTATGTGTTTATAACAGACTTATATTGATTTGTGAAAAGAATAATAAGATGGTTTGATAAGTAGACATGATATGATGCTATGTGTGTTAGTGTCTTATAACGTTTGTATAAGAGAGTATTCTTGTTGTGCTTATGTTGTTTAACGATAAGCTGTTATGTTAGTATAATATCACTCACCTCTTGACATATTAGGGGTAAGCGCCCTCCGATGCGGGGTAGACTCGGTGATGCAGGACCATGATTCGAGAATACCTCATGCGGGTCGAGGACCTATGCGAGCTACGAGAGTTCGGTGTTAGTGATGCGGGGTTATACCTCATGCGGTCTATGTGGCCATGCGGACTACGAGTCCAGGACGATGCCGAGGAGTAGCTACCCTCGATGCGGGGTTACATACCCTATGCGGGCCTATATGAGTGGCCTATGCGGACTACGGGAGTCCAGGATTAGGCTTGCATGGTGATACTACGGGCAATTGGCCCTGCTTCGATCATTCGCAGCCTAGAAAGATCCATTCTGATTTACCTATTGTTGCTCTTGTTTATGATGTGGCACTATGTGCGGTTACCTTGGTTGTTTCATACATACTTACAAAACTGATTTTAAAATGATATGTTTTCATTTAAGTACTTTACAGTTTCATATACTTAGTACATTTATGTGACCTCCTTTGAAATTTGCGTTCATCACGGCGGTAAGAAGCAGTGCTAGATCCACATCCTTAGGATCTCTTGCGTTGGTGTCAGGAGCTCCATCTTCTCCGGAGGCTCTACTTTTGGGTATGATCTCCCTGTTGTAGATAGTTTTGTCTGATCGAGGGTATGGCGGGCCTGTCCCGCCATAGTTGTTTAATTCCTTAGAGGTCTGTAGTCATGTTGTACAATTGGGATGTAACTGCAAACCTTGGTTTATGTATATATGCCGAAAGACAACCCTTTTCTCAGAAACTGTGTATCATTTACAATTATTTCATGTCTTGTTTTATATTTCCGCTGATTTTCTCTGATGTATGACTGCTTGGGTGCCCGGGTAAGACACCAGTCACGGGCCCCGGAACGGGTCGTGACAAAAGTGGTATCGAGCGATTAATCCTCGAAAGTGTCTACTGACCGTATCTAGTAAGTCTTGATTATCGGTGTGTTGTGCACCACACCAATAATCAGGAGGCTATAGGATATTTAGGATTGGTTTCCATTCTTCTCACTCTGAGATCGTGCTTTAGAGTTGTGTTAAAGTTGGACCCCTCTAACGTATTCCTTTTTCTGTAACAGTTATGCCTCCACGTAAGGCAACCCGGGCCCGTAAGGCAAAGCGGAGGAGGCGCTAGTGGGACACCTAGAGTCACGAGGGCTCGGGCCCGGATCTATACCGAGACGGCGAGTTCTCTGACGCCGCCCGGCCCAGCGAGACCACAGTACCACCTCCGTCCCACGGCTGGGCGGAGAGTTAGGGTACTGAGAGATGGCCACCATCGCGGGATCGTGGCGAACGAGGACAGTGGATCTGATCCAGCCCGATCGTACCGTGGTTCACCCAGGCGAGAGAAGTTTGAGGCTCTGAGACTTCGAGTTGTAGCCCGCGAGTTTTACTGGTCGAGGCGGGAGGATGATCCGCATGAGTTCATCCGTCACTCTGAAGGATTTTGAGAGTGATCGGGCGTCGGAGACCGAGTCCGTGATCTTTGGTTCACATAGGCTGCGTGATACCGCGATCGATTGGTTTGATTCGTGGGAGTTATCCGGGAGAGCACGCGTCCCGGCTACTGGGATGAGTTCTCGGAGGCTTTCCTCACTCACTTCTTGCCTCACGGATGAGGAGGCGCGGTGATAGATTTTTCTGCGAGGCGAGAGAGGGCCTTGTCGGGAGTACAATGTCGAGTTTGATTCATTGGCTCGATATGTCCCGGCGTTAGTAGCGAATATGGAGGATAGGGTGCACCGCTACGCCACCGCTAGATGATTATATGGCGAGTCGTATGCGGGTGTTTCTCTTCACCGGTATGGACATTACCGCATGCGAGCTCATGCTCTTGGATGTGAGGATCGTAGAGACCGGCGGGTTGTGACAGCGAAGAAGGCAGGGGCAGCGAGGTCTTTTGGTGGCTATCGTGGTGGCGGCCTCGGCGATCTGGGTGCACCACGGCCGGCTCGAGCACTCCTGCGCGTCCTCGGCCACGGCGGGATATTCGAGGCGCACCGTGGCCCGGGACTTGAACATCGAGCGGCGAAGTGCGGCGTCGGGACCACCCACCTCGGTGTGGCGATGTGGTAGATCCGCCGGGGGCGTGGTCGCTACGGAGCTTGTTTGATTGTAGCGGCAGGTCACTATGCGAGGAACTGTCAGGCCAAGAAGCGATCTTGATGGTAGGGTCACCTACGAGTTCTTTCGCCGGTCTTCTTCATCCCGACGCCTACTCGCCCGGAGGCAAGGTACTCATGGACCAGCGGTCGCGGCAGGTCGTGGCGGGTCGATTCTAGCGGTCCTCGAACGCATTTATGCTTTGTCCGGTAAGCGGATCGTGAGGCCTCACCGATGTCGCCACGGTACCTTATCGGTTCTGGGTTTGATGTGTATGCTTTGATAGATCCGGGTTCTACGATGTCCTAGATATCTCCCCTTGTTGCTAGTAGAATAGGGATAGAGCCTGAGTCCATAGACCCTTTCGAGGTAGCTACGCCAGTGGGTGATTCGGTGATAGCTCGGCGGGTATATAGAGCTTGTCCTGTGACCATTCTGATCGTCAGACCCTGGCCGACTTGATAGAGTTGGAGATGATTGACTTCGACGTGATCATGGGGATGGATTGGCTAGCTTCCTGCTACGCCAATGTAGACTGCAGAGAGAGAATAGTACGGTTCCTGTTTCCTGAGGCGGTTGTTGAGTGGGAGGAGCACGGTATCGCCGGGGTAGGTTTATTTCCTACCTCGAGGCTAGGAAGATGGTGCGAAGGGTATATCTACCATCTCGTTCGGGTGTTTGATCATCAAGGCTGCGGTACCAGATTTTCCGTCGATTCGGTGGTGAAGAGTTCCCGACGTGTTTCGCACGACCTCGGGTATCCCTCCCGAGAGGAGATTGAGTTTGTATAGACATATTGCGGACACTCGGCCTATTTCCATTCCGCCATACAGAATGGCACCTGCCGAGTTGAGAGAGTTGAAGGATCAGCTTAGAGATTTGCTGGAGAAGGGCTTCATCAGGCCTAGTGTTTCTCCCTGGGAGCGCCGGTATTGTTCGTGAAGAAGAAGGACGGGACGCTGCGCATGTGTGTTGATTACAGGCAGCTGAACAAGGTGACCATTAAACGAATACCCCTTCCCGTGATTGATGATTTGTTCGACCGATTGCGAGTGCGAGATGTTTCTCCAAGATTGATCTCTGGTCGGGCTATCATCAGTCGAGTCGAGAGATGTGGATGTCCCTAGATCGCATTCGGACGTCACGGGCATTATGAGTTCGGTCATGTCTTTTGGGTTGACCAATGCTCGTGGTATTCATGGATTTGATGAACCGAGTGTTCAAACCATTTTTGGACACGCTTGTGATAGTGTTCATTGATGATATCTTGGTTTATTCGCTCGAGCATGAGCATGCGGAGTATTTGAGGATGTCTTGCGATTCTCCAGACCAGCGATTGTACGCCAAGTTTTCCAAATGTGAGTTTTGGTTGACTTGGTGGCTTTTCTTGGGCATATTGTCGGTGATGGCATTCGAGTGGATACGGCAAGATCGAAGCGATCGGGACTTGGCCTAGACCTACTACTCGCGAGAGGTTCGCGATTTTACGGGCCTTGCGGGATATTATCGGCGGTTCGTGGAGAAGTTTGCTTCTATCTGCACCATTGACTAGGTGACTCGAGGCGGCCAAGTTTCGCGATGGTGATGCTTGTGGCGGGGTTTCCGATTCTTTGAAAGAGAGGCGGCGACCGCTCCGTTCTTACTCTTCCGGAGGTCAGACGGTTATATGCGTGTATTGTGATCGTCGAGGCATCGGGTTGGGATGTGTGTTGATGCAGCATGGCAAGGTTATAGCATATGCATCGGCGGTGAAGAAACACGAGAGGAACTACCCCCCATGATATGGAGTTAGCGGTGTGATTCACGCTTTGAAGATCCGAGGCACTATTTGTATGGGGTTCACGTGGATATTTATACGCACCACAAGAGCCTCCGGTATATCTTCACAGAGGAGGCCGAACTTACGGCGAGACGGTGGTTAGAGTTGCTTAAGTATTACGATGTTGATATCTTGTACCACGGGAAAGCCAATGTTTTGGCGGATGCTCTTAGTCGTAGGTCGATGGGAGCCTATCGGATGTCTTTGCTAGAGAGGAGGGACATGGTTCGTGATTTGCATCGATTAGCGAGCCTTGGTGTCCGTTTGATTGATTACGATAGCGATGGGGTTCGAGTTCGTGAGGTTGCCGAGTCTTCCATCGTCGAGAGGTGAAGAGGCAACGATTTGAGATCCATTTTGACACGTTATCGTGATACATCTCTTCGTGAGGTCAATGGTCCTTTTGAGGTAGCACCTGATGGGGTGCTAAGGTTTGAGGCGGTTGTGTGTTCGGATGTTTGAGGACTTGGCGGCGAGTTCTTGGGAAGCACACGGTAGCGTTACTCTATCCATCCGTGGTGCGACCAAGATGTACCACGACGACCAGATCTGTGTATTGGTGGGATGGCTTGAAGAGGGCGTTGCGAGTTCGTAGCTCGGTGCGTGTTGTCGGCAGTGATGGTAGAGCACGGAGGCACCGTGGTTTGTTGCGACGATTGAGATCCGACACGGAAGTGGGAGGTAATCAACATGGATTTTATCACGGGATTACCTCGCACTCGGAGAGACATGATTCTATATGGGTTATAAATCGGCGGTGTGAAATCAGCCCACTTTCTTCCCGTCGGGGCGACTTTTAGTGAGGATTATGCGGACTTTACATCCAGAGATCGTCGATCGCATGGAGTCCCTACTTCGATCATATCGCATGAGAGGAGCCGATTTACGGCTAACTCAGAGGTCTTTCGAGAGGTTTAGGGGCCTTGGTGAGCACAATCGCATTCCATCCACATACTGACGGACGGTAGCGCACTATCCCGACTCTTGAGGATATCTTTGCGAGCCCGTGTTATCGACTCGAGGTAGCGGGAGGATCATTTGCCTCTAGTTGAGTTCGCGTACAATAATAGCTACCACTCCGGTATTCGGATGGCGCCTTATGAGGCCTTGTATGGGAGGAAGTGCGGATCGCCTATAGGTTGGTTCGATGTGGGCAAGGTGCGGCTAGTGGGACCAGTTGGTGCGTGAGCGATGGATAAGGTGAAGCTTATCCAGGCGGCTATTAATGACTCGAGTCGGCCAATCGTATCACGGATCATCGTCGTCGGCATCTGGAGTTCGCAGTTGATGATTGGGTTTTCCTGAAGGTGTCACCCATGAAGGGTGTGATGAGATTCGGGAAGAAGGGGAAACTCAGCCCAAGGTACATTGGGTCGTTTCAAATTGTCCGCAGGGTAGACAAGGTTGCCTATGAGTTGGATCTGCCGTCCGATCTGGAGGCAGTGCATCCGGTTTTTCACGTATCTATGCTGAGGAGATGTATCGGGGATCCATCTAGGGTACACCCGATTGACGATGTCCAGGTGACCGAGGGGTTATCGTATGAGGAGATTCCCATAGCGATAGTCGATCGTCAGGTTAGGCGTCTGCGGACCAAGGACGTGGCTTCCGTCAAAGTCTTGTGGCGGAACGAGCTCAGGGAGGAGATGACGTGGGAAGCTGAGGAGGACATGAGGCAGAAGTATCCTCACCTATTCCCCACACCTCCAGGTAATTCACTTTCCTACTTGTAAATTTTCATTATCGTTTATGCCTAAGTGTTGTTTTGTGGCCGTGTGTGGCGTTTGCAAACTGTTTAAGTTATGAAGAACCTTATCGTTATCTGTCTTGGGAAGGAACATTCGGGACGAATGTTTCTAAGGAGGGGAGAATGTTATACCCCGTATTTCCAGAGTATGTACGTAAGGGAATACGTACAAAAAGTTTGGCCTTAAAGTTTAGGCCTTGGACGTTTTTTGGGCACAACTCACAAAACAAATAGTTTTCCGACGAAACGTTTCCACAGCTTTCGTAGGGTAAATTCCGGCTATGCCATTTCTAATTTTTGCGGATTTTTCCGAGAGACGTAACACTTTGGACCAACGAGAGGGCGACACTTGTCACCCTCTCATTGATGGATGTTACACGGCAATAGGGCCGAATGGATGGCCATCCTTGTCATGTAGTTGGTAGGATATTTTGTGTGCAAGTTGGCCAAGGACACTTGCCCTAATCTTGACCTTACACTTGCCTAGCACTTGGCTAAATCTTGGCCATTGGTTGGCCATGTCTTGACCTATAAATACCCCCTTAAGATGAAGAGTTCTTCATCCACAAATTCCTTTCAAGTCTTGAAAATCCTCTCCTCTCCCTTGTAGCCTTTTCGTCAACACCCCTTTGAGTGAGCTTGGCGAGGCAACCCTCCCCTAGCCTGCCGAAATCTACCCCCTCCTTGGTAGAAAAGTTGCCTTCTAGTATTGTTATAATGCCCAAAATACCTAGCCCAAATCCCTTAGTACTTAGTAGAAGTTGTAAAGAACTTCTAAGGTTTCGTGGAGCTCTGGGAGCGTACAACCTAGGAGCTAAACCTTGCTCAGCGACTTTTATCTAGGATATTATTGGGCTTACGAGGTAATAAACTTGTCCTCTTTTGTAATTAGAGAATACATCTGTAGAAGTATAGAAATAAGTATAAATACTTAGAAGGATATTAAAGAATAGAA
The DNA here is from genome assembly GCA_029844215.1 of Przewalskia tangutica. NCBI lineage: Eukaryota > Viridiplantae > Streptophyta > Magnoliopsida > Solanales > Solanaceae > Przewalskia > Przewalskia tangutica. The sequence continues at coordinate 57,834,588 of CM056726.1, forward strand.
TTGAACTTATCACAGTAGAAGGGTTTTAAAGAAGAATAAATCAGCTGTACTTACATGGGGTGTTTTCACGATGAACTTGAGTAGCTCACCGGTAGGAAGTGCTGCCCAATTTTCCGTAGGATATAGAACCTACTGTTAGAAGCTGTTTACAAAGTAGTCTGAACGTTGATAGACGTGTCTGACTATTATAGGCTGATTCTCTGCGCGCGACATATTCAACTTGGCAGGTGGTTTTCGCTGAGAAGGTATGTGATTCTTCCTAAAGCATGATATTTTACAATATATATGTAGTACGGTAGACGTACATGTGTTAACTGAATAATAACTACGGCAATAGCTTTGACTTAAGCCTGAATAATACTTACGGCAATGCCTCACGGCTTAAGCCTGAATCATAAAGATCCAAAGCATTTCAAAAGAATCTTGAATCATTTTTATGTAAGAGAACTAATTGGTTTTTAAAACAGAAGCTTAAGAGTTATACTAGCTTTATGGGAAGTTAAGTATAACCACTTAAGCATGATAAAAGAAACAGTTTGCCCATGTGTTTATAACAGACTTATATTGATTTGTGAAAAGAATAATAAGATGGTTTGATAAGTAGACATGATATGATGCTATGTGTGTTAGTGTCTTATAACGTTTGTATAAGAGAGTATTCTTGTTGTGCTTATGTTGTTTAACGATAAGTTGTTATGTTAGTATAATATCACTCACCTCTTGACATATTACCGGGGGTTAAGCTGCCCTCCGATGCGGGGTAGACTCAGGCGGTCTGGGACCATTATTCGAGAATACCTCATGCGGGTCCAGGGGACCTATGCGGAGCTACGGGAGTTCCAGGTTAGTGATGCGGGGTTATACCTCATGCGGTCTATGTGGCCATGCGGACTACGAGTCGGGGCGATGCCGAGAGTAGCTACCCTCGATGCGGGGTTACATACCCTATGCGGGCCTATATGAGTGGCCTATGCGGACTACGGGAGTCCAGGATTAGGCTTGCATGGTGATACTACGGGCAATTGGCCCTGCTTCGATCATTCACAGCCTAGAAAAGACCTGTTACAGTTTACCTATTGTTGCTCTTGTTTATGATGTGGCACTATGTGCGGTTACCTTGGTTGTTTCATACACTTACAAAACTGATTTTAAAATGATATGTTTTCATTTAAGTACTTTCTGATTTCATATACTTAGTACTGTTGTCGACCTCCTTCGGGGGGCTGCGTTCATGCCGCAGGTAAGGGCAAGCAGGTGCTAGATCCACATCCTTAGGATCTCTTGCGTTGGTGTCAGGAGCTCCATCTTCTCCGGAGGCTCTACTTTTGGGTATGATCTCCCTGTTGTAGATAGTTTTGTACAGTCAGGGTATGGCGGGGCCCTGTCCCGCCATAGTTGTTTAATTCCTTAGAGGTCTGTAGTCATGTTGTACAGTTGGGATGTAACTGCAAACCTTGGTTTATGTATATATGCCGAAAGGCAACCCTTTTCTCAGAAACTGTGTATCATTTACAATTATTTCATGTCTTGTTTTATATTTCCGCTGATTTTCTCTGATGTATGACTGCTTGGGTGCCCGGGTAAGGCACCAGTCACGGGCCCCGGAACGGGTCGTGACACCAATTTCCATATCCGAAGTCGCTCCTTAGCAACATAGAGACTCTTTACGACACTTCAATCCGCTACTTGAGACCCTTAGAACCCTACCAACAACTTTCCTTCAAACTTCCAATCCAAAACCTAGAAAGCCACTAGGTTTTCACTTTGCGACTAATACGAAAACTCTCTTTTTCCGGGATTTTTCTATTGAGATACGCTTACAATACACTTAGGAACCTTGGGTTAAAGTCTTGTGAGTATTGAACAACAATTGAAAATTTTCTTCTCTTATTTTTCACCAAACCCGAGAGCACAAGGCTTCAAGAACAAGGGTTCTTCAATTTTTTCTAAGTGTGGAACTCTTGTCTTGCTACTAGTACCCTTATATAACAACATGGAGGACTAAGATAAAAACACATGGGTGGTTTGGATGATCTCTCATTAAATATCATGCTAAGTGGTCCCATTGACCAAGTCAATAATATCAAGCTCTCTAATAGCAAGACTTGTCTTCCTAACAAGGGTCAAATGACCCTTGTGCCCATGCTACAATTCGCCCAAGCTCACTTAAGGGTGGGTGACACGTGTCGCCCTCCCATTCGTCACAATAATTCGTTTTCCGACAAATTCAAATTTCCGATAAATTTTTACAAGTCTCGAATCTTAACACTTGTGAGTTCTTACTTACGTTCTTAAAACATATCCTGTAAATACGGGGTGTAACATTCTTCCCCCCTTAGAAACATTCGTCCCCGAATGTTCTTTCGGAGTCAAACTCATAATTAGCGACATAGTTTCCTTTCACAACCCCGACATACCAATAATGCCACACATGGCCCTAATACCTCGCACACGCATACCCGTCCATCACAAGCCCAAAAGAGGTTACCTTTTCGTACATCCAACTCCTTCTAACATACATACCTAACTTCCATACCAATTCTGGCCTCTAATCTTTGGAGTCACTCTATAAGACAAAATACGACCATTACCGGCTTTCACGACCTGGTTCCGGTGGAATGCGTCCACGAACCCATAAAACAATTAACTTGCCTTGGGCCTTGCACCCTCGTGACCCTGTCACGTAGCGGAACTACTACCAACTGATCCCACTCCATTCCAGGCCATGGGGAGACCCGTAACAGGTCCTTAACCTGACTCAGCGTCGCACTTAACTCTTATCCTTGGTCTGACTTTAAATCTTTCTACCCGAGAAGACCTCGCACATCTAAGGTCTCAGCGGTCTTCAACATTCTTAGGCTCGCAATTTCCATGCTCCAAGCCTATCTTATCAGTCTCCCCGTAAACGGGTACAAAACTTCTCATAATACCATAATCGTGTCGTTGATCACAAGAACCATTACTTACTCTATACGGACCTCATCCGTACCATTTCTTAAGCCTACTACGCAGCTTAATCTATTTACATGACATTCCGTTAGGTTCCTTAACATGTCTTTCTTAAGGGTTCACTACCCTATCAGACAGCTCATCCTTTCCCAATAATCTCAAAAAAAACCACAAGACCTTGGCGAAAATTCATTAACTATTCCATACCTTCCCGGTATCGGTATGTGATGGGGTTAGACCGTCATATGATTACTGCATGCTTGGGAGTGGCTCTTCAGCCAGGGATGGATATTGCCAGGATGCAGGCGTATGCGAGATTGAGGCGAGAGAGACGAGATCGGCTAGATTTAGGCCAGCCAGAGGCGGGCAGCAGGTCTCGTGGCGATTTTAGAGGCGGCCTCGGCGAACTAGGTCCACTTTTAGCTTGGCCACGAGTGCTCCTACCGATTTCGGCGGGAGTTCCGATCAACGGGTTATTCGAGGCGAGTCGTGGCTCGGAGACTTCGAGTTTGAGGAAAGCGAGGACCGTCACTGTCGAGGCCACCCACATCTCGGTGCGTTCGATGCGGTAGGTCTCATCCGGGCGAGTGTCGTATGGGTTCGGGAGCGTGTTACTCTTGTGGCCAGCAGGGCCATCTGAAGAAGGATTGTCCGTCCTTAGGCGGCGGGAGCGTTACGGTTCAGCCGACGGGGTCTGTTGCTGGATCTTCGTCTTCGATGGTCAGACGCCCCGGAGGGCAGGGTACTTACGGGCCAGCAGGCCGCGGCAGAGGTCGTGGTAGGGGTTCCAGTTCTAGCGGTCCTCAGAACCGCATCTATGCTATGTCCAGCCGTCAGGACCAGGAGGCGTCACCAGATGTCGTCACAGGTACATTGTTGGTTTCTTGCTGTGATGTATATGCTTTGATAGATCCAGGTTCTACCTTGTCCTATATATCTCCTCATATTGCCAGTAGAATAGGGATAGAGCCCGAGTCCATAAGACCTTTTGAGGTGGCTACGCCAGTAGGTGATTCAGTGATAGCTGAGCGGGTGTATAAGACTTGCCCAGTGACTATAGACAGTCGTCAGACTCTAGCCGACTTGATAGAGTTGGATATGACAGACTTTGATGCGATTATGGGTATGGATTGGCTAGCGTCTTGCTATGCCCATGTAGACTTTAGAGAGAGATTAGTTCGGTTCGGTTTCCGTGGCCGTTGCCAGTGGAAGGAATCTTTGCATCGCCGAGGGGTAAGTTTATTTCTTACCTCAAGGCTAGGAAGATGGTGCGAAAAGGGTATATCTACCATGTGGTTCGGGTATTCGATACTGAGGCTGAGGTACCAGACCTTCAGTCAGTTCCGGTCGTTATAGAATTTCCAGACGTATTCCCAGACGAGCTTCCGGGTATCCCTCATGAGAGGGAGATTGAGTTTTGCATTGATTTGGCGCCAGACACTCGACCGATATCTATTCCTCCATACAGGATGGCACCTTCCGAGTTGAAGGAATTGAAGGACCAGCTGAACGATTTGCTGGAGAAAGACTTTATTAGGCCAAGTGTTTCTCCCTGGGGAGCACCAGTGTTATTTGTAAAGAAGAAGGATGGGACGCTGCGTATGTGTATTGATTACAGGCAGCTGAACAAGGTAACTATCAAGAACAGATATCCCCTCCCCAGGATTGATGATTTGTTTGACCAGTTGCAGGGTGCGAGATGCTTTTCCAAGATAGACACTGATCCGTTACCATCGTCACGAGTTAGAGAGACGGATATCCCAAGATCGCATTCAGACCGATGACGCACTATGAGTTCAGGGTAATGTCTTTCGGGTTGACCAACGCCCCAGCAGTATTCATGGATTTGATGAATAGGGTGTTCAGGACATTCTTGTATATGTTCGTTATAGTTTTCATTGATGATATCTTGGTTTATTCGCGCACGGAGCAGGAGCATACAGAGCATTTGAGGACGGTATTGGGAGTCCTCCGAGACCGGCAGTTGTATGCCAAGTTCTCAAAGTGCGAGTTCTGGTTGGCGTCAGTGGCTTTCTTAGGACATGTTATCGGGTAGATGGTATTCGTTGATACAGAAGATTGAGCGATCAAGACTTGGCCCAGACCCACTACACTGACGGAGTTGCGCAACTTTTTGGGCCTTGCAGGTTATTATCAGAGGTTTGTGGAGAAGTTTTCTTCTATTTCAACACCTTTGACTAAGCTGACTCAGAAGGCAGCTATGTTCCGGTGGACGGATACTTGTGAGGAAAGTTTCCAGTTGCTAAAGGAGAAGTTGACGACCGCCCCAGTTCTTACTCTTCCAGAAGGTTTAGATGGATACGTGGTTTATTGTGACGCGTCAGGTGTCGGGCTTGGATGCGTGCTGATGCAGCACGGCAAGGTTATAGCTTACGCATCTCGACAGCTTAGGAAGCATGAGAAGAACTATCCCACACATGACTTGGAGTTGGCGATGATTCATGCCTCAAGATCCGAGACATTATATATATGGAGTTCATGTGGACATTTACACAGACCACAAGAGTCTCCAGTATATCTTCAGCCAGAGGGAGCTGAACTTGCGACAGAGACGGTGGTTGGAGCTACTTAAGGATTACGATGTTGATATTCTATACCACCCAGGGAAGGCCAACGTAGTTGCAGATGCCCTTAGTCGCAGATCGATGGGTAGTCTGTCTGATATACAGCCAGAGAAGATGGATATGGTCCGAGAGTTACATCAGATAGCAAGCCTTGGGGTTCGTTTGGTTGATTCTGATAGTGATGGAGTTCGGATTCGAGAGGTTGCCGAGTCTTCCATCGTCGAGGAGGTGAAGAGGCGACAATATGAGGATCCGATTTTGGTACGGTACCGAGATGCAGCTCTCCAGAAGGAGAAGAGTCTATTTGAGGTAGCGCCTGATGGGGTGCTAAGATTCGAGGGCCGGTTGTGTTCCCGATGTGACAGGACTTCGCCGTGATTTCTGGGAGAGGCACACAGTGCTCGTTATTCTATTCATCCGGGGTCGACTAAGATGTATCATGACCTCAGATGCGTGTATTGGTGGGATGGCCTTAAGCGGGACGTTGCGGAGTTCGTAGCACAGTGCCCGAATTGTCAGCAGGTTAAGGTTGAGCACCAGAAGCCCGGTGGGCTGTTGCAGGCTATTGATATTCCGACTTGGAAGTGGGAGGTGGTAAATATGGATTTTATTACAGGGTTACCTTCCACTCAGAGGAAGCATGATTCCATTTGGGTTATCGTCGACAGGCTGACGAAATCAGCCCATTTTCTTCCAGTCAGGACGACTTTTTCGGCCGAGGATTATGCTAGACTGTATATCAGAGAGATCGTGAGACTGCACGGAGTTCCTATATCGATTATCTCAGACAGAGGAGCACAGTTTACAGCTAATTTCTGGAGGTCTTTTCAGAAGGGATTAGGGACCCAGGTGAGTCTCAGTACGACGTTTCATCCTCAGACCGACGGACAGGCCGAGCGCACTATCCAGACACTTGAGGATATGCTGCGGGCTTGTGTTATTGATTTCAGGGGTAGCTGGGAGGATCATTTACCTCTTGTGGAGTTTGCTTACAACAACAGCTACCATTCCAGTATCCAGATGACACCTTATGAGGCCTTATATGAGAGGAAGTGCAGGTCACCGATAGGTTGGTTTGAAGTGGGAGAAGTGCAGTTAGTCGGGCCAGATTTGGTTCAGCAAGCAGTGGATAAGGTGAAGCTTATCTAGGAGCGGTAGTTGGCAGCTCAGAGTCGGCAGAAGTCGTATGCAGATCATCGGCGTCGACACTTGGAATTTGAGATAGATGATTGGGTTTTTCTAAAGGTATCGCCCATGAAGGGCGTGATGAGGTTTGGGAAGAAAGGGAAACTTAGCCAAAGGTACATTGGGCCGTATCAGATTGTCCGTAGGGTAGGCAAGGTTGTCTATGAGTTGGATCTGCCGTCCGATCTGGAGGCAGTGCATCCAGTCTTTCACGTATCTATGTTGCGGAAATGTATTGGAGACCCATCGAGAGTGCACCCGATTCATGATGTCCAGGTGACAGAGGAGTTATCGTATGAGGAGAGTCTCATAGCGATACTCGATCGTCAGGTTAGGCGACTTCGGACGAAGAACGTGGCTTCCGTCAAAGTCTTATGGCGGAACGAGAATAGGGAAGAGATGACGTGGGAAGCAGAGGACGACATGATGAAGAAGTATCCTCACTTATTTCCTATACCTCCAGGTAACCTACTTTCTTGCTTGATAGTTTTAATTGGAAATTTTGCTTGAGTATTGTTGTGGCTCGTGGAGCATCTTTTATTGCAAAAAGAATAGTAAAGAGGGTCTATGTCGATATTATGATTTGAGTAAGCCTAGAAGGAACATTCGGGACGAATGTTTCTAAGGGGGGGATAATGTTATACCCCATAGTCTGACCCTACGTATGAGAGCGTACGAAAGCATGTAAGACTTAAAATTTTCAAAGGATAGGTTGACGGATTGTTCCGGACGGGTTTTAGTCAACTTTGAGGCGGGTTATGACCCAGTACATTGAGAGTTCTTAAGTGGTTTAAAGGCATAGCGCATAGTTCGTTGAGTCTAGTTTCCAACGCAACCAACCGTTCGTCGATAGGACGTCGGAGTAGGAAGTTATGGGAGTTACGAGTTCAGTACGCAGACGGACAGAAATACGTTTCAGGCAAAGGCAACAGGGCCGCGGTGCCGGATGCAGGGCCGCGGCGCCAGATATACTGAGGGGTCGCTGAAGTTGCAGCCGCGCGCCAGATGCAGGGCCGCGCGCAGAAGTTCCGAGAGTCCGCAGGTTTCACGCCTGGCGCGGCTGGCCGCGGCGCCGCGCGGGATTCCTGGCGGAAAAACTTAGGAAAAATCAGATTTTTCTTTTAAAAGACCTTGGGAGGGTGACAAGTGTCCCCCCCATCTGATTTCTTGCATGCCTTATATTGACCAAGTCTTGAAGACTTGGTCATCTTTCAAATCCCTCTCTCTCTAAGCTTAAGCTCCCACTTCTCTCTAAAATTCCAAGAGGAATTCAAGCCTACGAAAATCAAAAGTTAAGAACAAGAAGGAAGCTTGTGGCTAGCTTGTTGGTGTTATTGTGGTGGTGTTCTTGGAAAGGAGGCTAGCAAAGTTGTTGGAATAAGTTTGGCTAAAGTTTTAAGGTAACATTTCTTCTCTTGTGGTTAGTTATTAATGTTGCATGTGAAGAAGAAGGGATGTGTAGTAGTAAATAATGCACTTAGAATCCTTGCATGTAAGAAATGTGGTTTGGATATGAAAGAATTGGCTAAAAGGATATTATGAGCATGTTGTAGCCTAAAAAAAAACTACCTTAGAATTGTTAAGTGAATTGTTGTACCTTATGGGGCAGAATTTTACACACCCAAGTTTAGGTGTGTAATCCCCTTTGAAATGTTTGGATTCTTGAGCCTTAAAAGTGGCGTTTGGATGTTAAATTCGGCCTTGAGAAAGGTGGCAAAGTATGTTGAAACAAAGGAAATGCTGCCCAATTTTCCATAGAATTTAGTGACTTTGAACATGGATTATTCTACATTGAAATTAGAGGTTAATAAACGTATCATGGTTATTTTAGGTTGACATATTACTTGCGGTAGTTTGGACTTAGCAAGTGGATTGATCAAAGATGTATGTGAAGCTTTCCTATCTCTTGAGCATGAGTAGTTGTATCTATGTAGTACGGTAGACGTACAAGATTTAATATTCTTACTCGTTTGAAGTATATAAAGACTTGTTTCATTTTATGATGAATAAGTCCCTTGGTTAAGGGAAAAGTATGATTTTATTAAAGTATAGGGTTAATATAACAACTTTATGGGAAGTTGGTTTATTAGCTTTATAAAAGGTTGATAAGAAGAGATTTATTCTAAGTAAGAAATGTAAGGACAAATGATTTGATTTATGAAAGGCAAATTGATTTTAAGGCATCAATTGCCCAAAGGTTTTATATGAAAAATAGTCACTTTTAAAAGAGTTGAAGTATGTAGTACTTGGGTTAAATTCCCGGTTTTCTTTTATTAAAGATATGATTAAGTGCCTTAAGTAAACTAAAATGAGAGGGTATATGAACAAGACTAATAAGAAGTTATAAGTTTTCTTAACTTATTTATGATTATGATATGATGACAGTTTGAGCTAGGGTAAGAGTATATCTGAGGGGAAAGCCCCAAGATCGTTATACCACCTTCTCCAGGGTAAGAGTATGTCTGAGGGGCAAGCCCCAAGATCGTCATACCACCTTCTCCAGTGTAAGAGTATATCTGAGGGGTAAGTCCCCAATATCGTTATACCATCTGCTTCAGTGTAAGAGTATATCTGAGGGGTAAGTCCCCAAGATCGTTATACCGTCTGCTTCAGGGTAAGAGTATATCTGAGGGGTAAGTCCCCAAGATCGTTATACCACCTGTTCCGTGGATTTGGTACCCACGATGCGAGGAATACCTCATGCGAGTCCTTATGGGCTTATGCGGGTGAAATAGTCCCATGCGGTAGTACACCTATCACGAGGAATACCTCACGGGTCCACCGACCTACGCGGTGAAATAGTCCCAGGAGTAGGGGTGCTTATTGATACTACGGGCGAGGTACCCTGTTTTGATCATGAGGCCCCTATTTTATGCAGTATTATATATATACTTGTCACTCTCATTGTTAGTAAGACACAATAAAAGGTATTTTGATTGTCTTCCATGACTCCAACTTACTTTTAGACTTATGATATCATTATTATAGTATTTTCCAGCTTTACATACTTGGTACATATTGTGTATGTCACGACCCGAACCCGGGCCCGTGACTGGTGCCTTACCCCGGGCACCCTAGTGATACACCATCAGAGAAAATCAGCGGAAATAAAAACATGAACATGAATTAAGAGACATGATAAATAAGCAGGCCAACCAAAACAGTTGCCTTCAGTATATATACATAAATACCCGAACAGTTATCCTTTTTTTTACAGACTCTGCCCACAACAGTACTACAGACCTCTAAGAAGTGACAACAACTATGACGGGACAGGGCCCCGCCATACCCCTGAATGTACAAGAACCTACAGACTCAGGGTAACATACCAAGATAAGCCTCCGAAGGAACGGAGCTTTCCAACACGCTGAGATGTGATCCTATAAGCGGGGATCGACAGTCGATGTACCTTTACCTGCGGCATGAACGCAGCCCCGGGAGAGGTCGATAACAGTACCAAGTATGTGAAACCGTAAAAAATACTGTAAATGAAATCATAATAGTCTATATAAAACAGGAGACATGTATGATAACCAAACTACAGTTCACAACATAAGAGCAGTCAAGTCAAGTCAGGGACTCACGCCCTAAAAGTCATCCTCACGCCCGTGGAACTCCTTCCTCACCGCCAGCCTAGGTACAAATCATGTGATACGCATAATGTGTCTCGCCCATCTTATGGACCTAATATAGCAACGTGGAATACATTTCCGGTTCATCCCATGAACCTGAGTCGAGTGGAATACATTCCGGATGAGCCAGAGTCAAGTGAAATACATTCCGGATGAACCTAGTCGAGTGAAATACATTCCGGATGAACCGTAATCAAGTGAAACACATTCCGGATGAACCTAATCAAGTGAAATACATTCCGGATGAACCGAATCAAGTGAAATACATTCGGATGAACCGTGAGTCGAGTGAAATACATTCCGGATGAACCGTAATCAAGTGAAACACATTCCGGATGAACCGGTAATCAAGTGAAATACATTCGGATGAACCTAATCAAGTGAAATACATTCCGGATGAACCGTAGTCGAGTGAAATACATTCCGGATGAACCTAATCAAGTGAAACACATTCGGATGAGCCGTAATCAAGTGAAATACATTCCGGATGAACCGGTAATCAAGTGAAATACATTCCCGGATGAACCGGTAGTCGAGTGGAATACATTCCCGGATGAACCGGTGGTCGAGTAGAACACAGTACTTGCACAACAAGGCTATCACACGTAACATGGTCAAGTTTCATAACAACAAGCATACGCAAGTTACACACAACTCAAGTTACTTTCATTTTATGTCAAAGTCCGGATTTTAACCCTAAAGTACTACGTACGTAAATTCCTTTTAAGAGATTCATTCCTTTTCTAAAAGTCACCCGATACCCGTAGTATATAAAAATGTGTGACTTATATCTATTTAAGTAAACCAAAACAACTTTCATACTTTCCTTTTAAGACCAAATTAAGGCAATACCATGCCTTCCTTGGACCAAAATACTTCTCTTTTAAAAGTCAAGTCCCCGCATTAAAACAAATGATAAAACCCTTCTTTTGTTTTCATAAAGTCGTTATAACCAACTTCCCATAAAGCTGTTATAACACCTTATGTTTTAAACCATTTTAAGACAACACAATGCCTTTCTTTTCCCTAAAAGTTCCAGTTTGCCTAATTTCAATTACGCAAGTCTCTTTTTAGAAAAGTTTCATAGTTCAATGTCTTAACCTCTTGTTAAAACAATAGAGTAACATATGCCATAGGTGAGTAGGTTAATCTTGTTCATAATCAATCTTATTAAGCAGCCATGATCTAGAGAATGTAATATCATTTTGTCTCATCTTAGCTTCTATGCAGATGGAGGTTTCTACTGGTTTTAATAATACTTAGTTATTCATTACATTTTCCTTTATTAACGCTGCAGTGGTTTATTGATACACATTCTGATTTCCGAAATCAGTAAAACGTTATTCCTTTTAAAAACCAAGTACTCATTACTCACGAATGAGGTTTCACACAAAATCCATATTAATTCATTTAAGTTAAGTCTCTTATTTATAAGATCCAATCTATTAACTTTTGAAATTAATAAACCATTCATTTTACCACCCTTAAGACGTTATACCTAACTTCCCATAAAGCTAGTATAACACTTATGTTTTAAAACAACCAAATACAGTTAACACATGTACGCTTCACCGTACTACATAGCTCACACATATCATGCTAGAAAAGATAGGAAGAGGTTCACATACCTCGCAACGATTATCGACTAATAGCAAAACGCTCCAAGTACCTCAAACCGTCGGCTACTCCTTAAGCCAAGTAGATCATGCCATACGTAGTACTTCAACCTATAGAGGCCACAAGGCTCCTATTAACATTTAGATCTCAACGTAGAATATTCTACGTAAAATTCGCAAGACTCTCCCGCAACAAACAGCGTAAATCTCCTCCTTCATCGAGGCTGCTACCAAGCCAACCGGGGTTAACACGCCTAACCGACGTGTACAATTCTACTACACGGTAATGTTACACAAGTCTCATAATACGGTCTATGTAATTACTCGATTCACTTTAAAATTCAGGCTTAAGTCGCAAGACATTGCCGTAAGTATTATTCAGGCTTAAGTCAAAAGACATTGCCGCACAACTATGTTCAGTTCTATATATAGTATACTTAACCATATACTCCTACAACATGTAATTTCCAATTACAATGTAAGGTCAAGAATGTTTACCTCGATAAGCCCAAAATTATCCGAGTTTATAAGTCGATCCTGAGCAAGGTTTAGCTCCTACTCCGCGCGCTCCGACCCGCTCCAACCAACCCTTAGAAGTTCTAACCAACTTCTACTTATAACTTCAACTACGGGTGAAGATTTACTTAGGGTTTCGTTTTAGTGACTGAGGGAAAGTATAATGGTATTTTCTGGGCTTGTATAATTGTAACCTTGGGAATACTACAAGGTATTTGGGCCAAGGTATTTGGACATTATAACAATACTAGGAGAGTATTTCTATACCACAACAAGGGGTATTTATACGAGACAACTAGGCTAGGGGGGGGGTACCCCACGGCTAACCACTACAAAGGGGAGGGGGAAGCTCTCGCCAAAGTGCCTCAAAGTGGGGTGTGGTGGACGAGAGAACAAGAGGGAGGGAGTGTTTGAGACTTAGGTAGATTGCTCAAGTGAGGATGAAGAAAGTCTTCAACTTAGAGGGTATTTATAGGTCAAGTGAAGGCCAACCAATGGCCAAGATGAAGACAAGTGCCATGCAAGTGTAGGTAAAGATTAAGCCATGTGTTTGTGGGTCCCACTTTCTCATCTTCCACACAAAATATCCTACCAACTCCTTGACTAAGGAGAAGGCACAAAAACGTGCCAACTATGCCCATTTCGTCCGTCCACTCCTTCCAATTGAGGGTGACAAGTGTCGCCTCTCGTTGGTCCAAAATGTTTCGCCTCTCTAAAAATCCGCAAAATTATTAATGACATAGCCGGAATTTTCCTACGAAAGTCGTGGAAACGTTTCATTTAAAAACGACTCCTTTAGGTAGTTATGCACAAATTGAAACTTGCCTAACTTTAAGGCTCAAATTGCATCGCACGCCTCACGCATATACTGAAATACGGGGTATAACATTCTCCCCTCCTTAGAAACATTCGTCCCGAATATTCCTTCTCAAGACGGATAATGATAAAGTTCTTCTAACAAGTTGCCAACGCCACAATTGGCCACGAAATAACACATGCACGCAAATACTTATATCCAAGTCCACGAGGAAACACTCTAACATCACAAACTTTTGTCACCTTGCCGCGAGGTTCTAGTGTCACCCGGCGACCCAACAAATGGTACCGATCGCATGCGATCCACGAGGTCTAAAATATACATCCTTCGACCTTCTCCTTCACAAGAAATGATCATATCTAGGCTCGCAATACATGCTCGCCTCACCCTTACTCGTCGTACTCTTCTCGAACACTTGAACTCTTCTAGTATACGCATTTCACACTTCGCCATCGCTCACTCTCCAAACCTTGGAGTCACCACCTCCAACTTGGTTATCTTACTAGCCTCGATCTTCCTTAAGGCCATTCCCGCCTTCACGATCCGCTCGTTGATCATATCTCGAACTCATACGATGGTCAACAAAACTTGGGCCTAGCACTCGTGACCCTACCACCGGCGACCACCGCAGCTGACCCCACCTCGAAGCAGCCGGGTTGGCCCGCAACACGGCCCCAACCCGACCCATCGTCGCGCCAACTCTGCTCCTCGACACGGAACAATCTTGCTAAATCACATCATGAAAGATACCACTTTCATTTACCCAACCAGGACTTATCACACAATATATTCTAGGCATAAAATGCACTCGACAAGGATCACTGCAAAATCTTGTACTCAAGACGGCCTTACATCTAAGGTCTCAATCGTAATATTCTAAGGTTCATCATTTCTCACCCTGTGCTTACCCTTTTCCCCAAACTGGTTCCTAAATCACATTTTAGCACAAAGCTATCCGAACATAACACTTAACACATTAACATAACATCAAAACATACAAGCCTCTGTAGGTTAAGGATATACACAAGCTACCGCTCACTCTAATCGTAAGTCCGCCTGCAGGCGATAATGAAGGCGATGAACCCGCCATCGATCCGCAGGTCGCGCCAAGCCGCACCTCTCCTATAAGCACATCTCGTCACATGGCCACGACGCCGCAGTGAAACAAGCACCGAAAAGACGACATTCCCGGGATGATGTTTGCCACATCGCACACCGAGGGACATGAATCCTGCCGCTAGCACTCACGTAAACTCGAACGAAGCCCTGAGCTCGACCAGCTCGAATACCCGAACGACCAAGATCGCGGAGGACCACTGCATCGTGGAGGTACATAACTAGATCGGCTGTGAGGCGGTCCGCCTCGAAGTTAACAAAGGACCTGCTTCCTCGCCCTCTTCGCCGATCTCGGTCATTCCGCGACCTCTCCGTTCCTCACAACCTAGTGCATTAGCTTGCATGCTGTCAATGTCCATGCCAGGCTGAAGAGCTACACACGTTCAAGCCTCGCTAAGTAATCATCCACCCGGTGGCGTAGCGGTGTACTGTCCTCCATATCGGCTACTACAGCAGGAACATACCGAGCTAATGAGTCGAACTCCACATTGTACTCTCTAACCGCCCGCCCGCCCCGCCTTAATGTCAAAAATCTTACCGAGCCCTCCTCATCTGTGGAGGCAGGAAATGTGCAAGAAATTCCTCTGAGAACTCGTCCCATACAGCTGGAAGTGCATGCTATCCCCGGGACAGCTCCCACGAATCAAACCATCAATCGCAGATCACGCGGTGATGCGAACCAATACCACCGACTCGCCTCGAGGCTCGATCACTCTCATGATCCGTGTAGTCGGATAAACTCCCGAGGGTCGCCTCGGCTCGATCCATAGAACATCGGCGGGCTACAACTCGTAAAGTCACGTAGCCTCAAACTGCTCGCCGGGGTGAACTACGGTGCTCATTGGGCCGGAATCACGATCCAAATATCCTCATATCTCGCCACGACCACGCCGATGGCGCCATCTCCTTGTACCCATCTCATCTGCTCCAGCCGTGGGACCGAGGCTCAGTATCAGTAGTCTCGGCAGCCATCGCTGCGCTCTAAACTCTGCTGTCTTGGGCGTCGCGAAACCCGGGCCGTCGGCACTGTCTCGTGTCTTGGCCGTGCTCGCGCTGCATTTCTCTCAGATTTCACTAACAGCTCCTCGACTTCGCTTGCCCATCTGGGCTCAGGTTGCCTTACGCGAGGCATCACCGGTAAAGGAAAGGAATACGTCTGAGGGGTTCGACTTATCACACAGCTCTAAGGCACGATCTCAGAATGAGAAGAATGGAAACCAATCCTAAATCTCCTATAGCCTCATGATTATAGATGTGGTGCACAACACACCGATAATCAAGACTCTACTAGACACGGTGCAGACACTTTCCGAGGACTAATCGCTCGATACCACTTTTGTCACGACCGAACCGGCGTGGATCGTGCCTTACCCCGGGCACCCTAGTGATACACCATCAGAGAAAATCAGCGGAAATAAAAACATGAACATGAATTAAGAGACATGATAAATAAGCAGGCCAACCAAAACAGTTGCCTTCAGTATATATACATAAATACCCGAACAGTTATCCTTTTTTTCGACTACGCACAACAAGATTACATACCTCTAAGAAGTGACAACAACTATGACGGGACAGGGCCCCGCCATACCCCTGAATGTACAAGAACCTACAGACTCAGGGTAACATACCAAGATAAGCCTCCGAAGGAACGGAGCTTTCCAACACGCTGAGATGTGATCCTATAAGCGGGGATCGACAGTCGATGTACCTTTACCTGCGGCATGAACGCAGCCCCCCGAAGGAGGTCAGTACAACAGGTACCAAGTATGTGAAACTGTAAAAAATACTGTAAATGAAATCATAATAGTCTATATAAAGCAGGAGACATGTATGATAACCAAACTACAGTTCACAACATAAGAGCAGTCATGTCAAGTCAGGGACTCACGCCCTAAAAGTCATCCCTCATGCCCGTGGAACTCCTTCCTCACTGCCGGCAGTCTAGGTACAAATCATGTGATACGCATAACAGGTCTCGGCCCATCTTATGGACCTAATATAGCAACGTGTGGAATACATTTCCGGTTCATCCCATGAACCGGTAGTCGAGTGGAATACATTCCCGGATGAACCGGTAGTCAAGTGAAATACATTCCCGGATGAACCGGTAGTCGAGTGAAATACATTCCCGGATGAACCGGTAATCAAGTGAAACACATTCCCGGATGAACCGGTAATCAAGTGAAATACATTCCCGGATGAACCGGTAATCAAGTGAAATACATTCCCGGATGAACCGGTAGTCGAGTGAAATACATTCCCGGATGAACCGGTAATCAAGTGAAATACATTCCCGGATGAACCGGTAATCAAGTGAAATACATTCCCGGATGAACCGGTAATCAAGTGAAATACATTCCCGGATGAACCGGTAGTCGAGTGAAATACATTCCCGGATGAACCGGTAATCAAGTGAAACACATTCCCGGATGAACCGGTAATCAAGTGAAATACATTCCCGGATGAACCGGTAATCAAGTGAAATACATTCCCGGATGAACCGGTAGTCGAGTGGAATACATTCCCGGATGAACCGGTGGTCGAGTAGAACACAGTACTTGCACAACAAGGCTATCACACGTAACATGGTCAAGTTTCATAACAACAAGCATACGCAAGTTACACACAACTCAAGGTACTTTCATTTTATGTCAAAGTCCGGATTTTAACCCTAAAGTACTACGTACGTAAATTCCTTTTAAGAGATTCATTCCTTTTCTAAAAGTCACCCGATACCCGTAGTATATAAAAATGTGTGACTTATATCTATTTAAGTAAACCAAAACAACTTTCATACTTTCCTTTTTAAGACCAAATTAAGGCAATACCATGCCTTCCTTTGGACCAAAATACTTCTCTTTTAAAAGTCAAGTCCCCGCATTAAAACAAATGATAAAACCCTTCTTTTGTTTTCATAAAGTCGTTATAACCAACTTCCCATAAAGCTGTTATAACACCTTATGTTTTAAACCATTTTAAGACAACACAATGCCTTTCTTTTCCCTAAAGTTCCAGGTTGCCTAATTTCAATTACGCAAGTCTCTTTTAGAAAAGTTTCATAGTTCAATGTCTTAACCTCTTGTTAAAACAATAGAGTAACATATGCCATAGGTGAGTAGGTTAATCTTGTTCATAATCAATCTTATTAAGCAGCCATGATCTAGAGAATGTAATATCATTTTGTCTCATCTTAGCTTCTATGCAGATGGAGGTTTCTACTGGTTTTAATAATACTTAGTTATTCATTACATTTTCCTTTATTAATGCCGCTGGTTTATTGATACACATTCGATTTCAAATCAAGAAACGTTATTCCTTTTAAAAACCAAGTACTCATTACTCACGAATGAGGTTTCACACAAAATCCATATTAATTCATTTAAGTTAAGTCTCTTATTTATAAGATCCAATCTATTAACTTTTGAAATTAATAAACCATTCATTTTACCACCCTTAAGACGTTATACCTAACTTCCCATAAAGCTAGTATAACACTTATGTTTTAAAACAACCAAATACAGTTAACACATGTACGTCAACCGTACTACATAGCTCACACATATCATGCTAGAAAAGATAGGAAGAGGTTCACATACCTCGCAACGATTATCGACTAATAGCAAAACGCTCCAAGTACCTCAAATCGTCGGCTACTCCTTAAGCCAAGTAGATCACGCCATACGTAGTACTTCAACCTATAGAGGCCACAAGGCGCCTATTAACATTTAGATCTCAACGTAGAATATTCTACGTAAAATTCGCAAAGATCTCCCCGCAACATAACAGAAATCTCCTCCTTCATCGGTGGCTACCAAGCCAACCAGTGGGTTAACACGCCTAACCGGCGTGTACAATTCTACTACAAGAATGTTACACAAGTCTACCGTAATACCCCTATGTAATTACAGATTCCACTTCTTAAAATTCAGGCTTAAGTCGCAAGACATTGCCGTAAGTATTATTCAGGCTTAAGTCAAAAGACATTGCCGCACAACTATGTTCAGTTCTATATATAGTATACTTAACCATATACTCCTACAACATGTAATTTCCAATTACAACAGAAGGTCAAGAATGTTTACCTCGATAAGCCCAAAATTATCCGAGTTTATAAGTCGATCCTGAGCAAGGTTTAGCTCCTACTCCGCGCGCTCCGACCCGCTCCAACCAACCCTTAGAAGTTCTAACCAACTTCTACTTATAACTTCAACTACGGGTGAAGATTTACTTAGGGTTTCGTTTTAGTGACTGAGGGAAAGTATAATGGTATTTTCTGGGCTTGTATAATTGTAACCTTGGGAATACTACAAGGTATTTGGGCCAAGGTATTTAGACATTATAACAATACTAGGAGAGTATTTCTATACCACAACAAGGGGTATTTATACGAGACAACTAGGCTAGGGGGGGTACCCCACGGCTAACCACTACAAAGGGGAGGAAGCTCGCCAAAGGGCCTCAAAGGGGAGGGTGTGGTGGGCGAGAGAACAAGAGGAGGAGTGTTTGAGACTTAGGTAGATTGCTCAAGTGAGGATGAAGAAAGTCTTCAACTTAGAGGGGTATTTATATGTCAAGTGAAGGCCAACCAATGGCCAAGATGAAGACAAGTGCCATGCAAGTGTAGGGTAAAGATTAAGCCATGTGTTTGTGGGTCCCACTTTCTCATCTTCCACACAAAATATCCTACCAACTCCTTGACTAAGGAGAAGGCACAAAAAACGTGCCAATTATGCCCATTTCGTCCGTCCACTCCTTCCAATTAGAGGGTGACAAGTGTCGCCCTCGTTGGTCCAAAATGTTTCGTCTCTAAAAATCCGCAAAAATTATTAATGACATAGCCGGAATTTTCCCTACGAAAGCTGTGGAAACGTTTCGTCGAAACACGACTCCTTTAGGTAGTTATGCACAAATTCGAAACTTGCCTAACTTTAAGGCTCAAATTGCATACGTACGCCCTCACGCATACATACTGCGGAAATACGGTATAACGATTATGCGACTTTCCTGGGGCTGCGTTCATTCCGCAGTAAGGTAAGCAGATTGTGGATCCTCGTTCTTAGGATCACTGTTCCGGTGTCAGAAGCTCCATCCCTCCGGAAGCTTGTTTTGTTGATACGGTTACTCCCTGATGCTATAGGTATTATGTACATTCAGGGGTATGGCGGGGCCCTGTCCCGCCACAGTTGTTATCCTTAGAGGTCTGTGGTCACGTATGTGTTGGGCTGTAAGAACAAGTTGTACTGCTATACTTTTGATTAGTATGTTTTATGGCAGCTTTATCGGTGGCGGTGATGTTTACCTTTTTATAAGTTATGTGTTATGTATGTTCCGCTGCTATTCTCTGATGTATACCTGGCAGGGTACCCCGGTAGGGTACCAGTCGCGGCCCCGGGGTCGGGTCGTGACAAAATCACTTCTCCCTTTAAAGTCAAGTTACCATTTTTAATCCGATAATAAAACCATTCTTTCATTTTCATAAAGTCGTTATAACTAACTGTCACGACCCGACCCCGGGCCCGCGACTGGTGCCCTACCTGGGCACCCTTACAGGTATACATCAGAGATAATCAGCGGAACATACATGAAACTTATAAAATAAACAACAGAAATAAAACAACAGGTTAGCCGATAGGGCTACCTTCCTGGACATATATACATATACATAAACAACAGCAGTTCCATCCCTTCTTTTTTTTTACAAACCGACCCACAACATGTGACTACAGACCTCTAAGAGTTTAACATAACAACTGTGGCGGGACAGGGCCCCGCCATACCCCTGAATATACATAAGTCTACTACATCAGGGACACCGTACCAAAAGATAAGCCTCCGGAGTGAAAGGAGCTTCTTTCCAAAAACTGAACAGAGATCCTAAGAGCAAGGATCACCAACCTGGGTACCTATAACCTGCGGGCATTTAACGCAGCCTCGGAAGGGTCGATAACAAAAATTTGTATGGAAACGAAATAAGGTGCAACAATCATATCATAACTGCATAAAAGAATGTCGTATGAACTCCTGAAATCAATCGTATATTAACCGTTCCTTTCCTTCTTTCAATAAGATTTAACAACATGTTCTTACATACATACTTAAGAGATTTATCAAGTTTTTCCACATAACTTATTAATCTTACTTAACATAATCCGGCCCATTTGCGGGACACGGTGTACTGTGGACTCATATAACATAATCCGGCCCGCCTGTGGGGCTCGGTGTACTGTGGAATCATATAACATAATCCGCCCGCTCGGGGCTCGGTGTACTCATAACGCAATCCGCCTATTTGTAGGCTCGGTGTATTTCATAACGTAATCCGCCTATTTGTAGGCTCGGTGTATTTCATAACGTAATCCGCCTATTTGTAGGCTCGGTGTATTTCATAACGTAATCCGCCTATTTGTAGGCTCGGTGTATTTCATAACGTAATCCGCCTATTTGTAGGCTCGGTGTATTTCATAACGTGTCCGCCTATTTGTAGGCTCGGTGTATTTCATAACGTAATCCGGCCTATTTGTAGGCTCGGTGTATTTCATAACGTAATCCGGCCTATTTGTAGGCTCGGTGTATTTCATAACGTAATCCGGCCTATTTGTAGGCTCGGTGTATTTCATAACGTAATCCGGCCTATTTGTAGGCTCGGTGTATTTCCTTACATAACATGTTTAAACCATCGTATTACTTCTTCTTAAGTTGTCATAACAACTTCCCATAAAGCTGTTATAACAACCTTTCATTTTAGAGAACTTAAGACACTTTTATTCTTACAACACTTAGGAAAACTGGATCCAAAGATACTACGTCCTTACATACTTAAAAAGAATCATATCGCTTAAAACTTCATAACCCTTAAAAGACGATCAAAGTTCTTAGTCTTAAACTTCATAACATACTTCCTTTAAAAACCCACTTACTTATACTTATATAACAAAAATATAAAGTTCCATACACTTCCAAAACCAAGTAATTTATTCCTTAAAATCATATAACTTCAAGTCATTTTCAACATAAAATCCACTTACTTACTTTAAACAAATCAAGACACATAGCCTTTAAATCAATTCTCATAATTTCCTAACCATTCTTGCCAACGTCTCCCATAAGACCTAGTAAGGACTTAGGATAATTTAAAGATACTCTTAACTTAGATTCAACAATGTAAATACTTAACTTCTAAGAGTAGAAGGAATCTTGAAATACTATCACATGGATATTTCATACGTAGGATCATGCCAAAGGAAGAAGAGGTTCACATACCTCGCAACGACTAGCGACAAGTTGCAAAAAGGCTCCAAAGTACTTCAACCTATAATGGCCACAATATGTCCATTAACCTCTTAATTCAAACGTAGAATATTCTAAGTGCTAAGTCGCTAAATTCTACGGAAAATCGGACAACACCTCCTTTGTTTCTACTTACTTTGCCACCTTTTTCAAGGCCGAATACAATAACCAAACAGCCCCAATTGGCTCACAATTTCTATAAGGTACTCCAATACAAATGACTAACTAAACAGCCCCAATTGGCTCACAATTTAGAAGGTAATCCAATACAAATGAAAAACAAACTAAAAAGTCCAAATTCGGCCACCTTGAGTTCAACCTTACCAATTCTTATCAAATTTCCATTTCAATCCAAATTGGTAGCATAACATGATATCAAGTCGTCTTTGATTATCACAATCCATACTCGCTCAGTAGGTACCATGCGATTTCTAATAACGACTAAATTGAAATCCAACTTAACATGGCTTATATTACATTCCGGATTTCCAATGCTACAATCAATCCATAATACTTATACTTTATCATATCAACTTCATGTTGGCAACAAGTAAAGCTAACAACAACAATATATATATATAATCTTGTAACACCCTTAAAAGACAAGATTATACCTTAACGATTCTTAATCCGATTCCAAATCCGAAGTCGCTCTTAGTAGTTTAGAACCTCTCCAAGACCTTCAATCCGCTTGTTGAGACCCTTAACACCCTACCAACGACTTTCCTTCAACTTCCAATCCAAAACCTAGAAAAGCCATTAGGTTTTCACCTTGCGACTAATACGAAAACTCTCTTTTTTCCGGGATTTTTCTATAGAGATATACTCACAATACACTCTTGAACCTTGGTTTAAAATGTGGAGCTTAAAGAACAAGCAACGAAAATTTTCCTTCCTCAAAGCTCACTAAAGCCGAGAGCTATCTCAAGAGGTTCTCCAATTTCATGAAAATTTCTCTAAGTGTTAAAGTTGGTCTTGCTACTAGTACTACTATATAGTGCTATGGAGGGTCAAGATGGGTACAAATGTGAGGCTTGGATAAGTTTCTAATAAAAATCAAGACTTGTGGTCCCATTGACCAAGTCAATTATATCAAGCTCCTCAATCTTGCAAGACTTGTCTTGCTAACAAAGGTCAAATGACCATTTACTCCTTGCTCAATTTCGTCCTAGACAACATAAGGGGGGTGACACGTGTCGCCCTCCCATTCGTCGCAATATTACGTTTTCCGACAATTCCTAATTCCGATAAATTTTTACGAGCCTCAAATCTTAACACTTGTGAGTTCTTACTAACGTTCTTAAAACATGTCCTGTAAATACGGGGTGTAACATTCTTCCCCCCTTAGAAACATTCGTCCCCGAATGTTCTTTCGGAGCTCAAACTAACATTCCTTGACATTGTCTCATAAACTTGCACTTAGCAAAACCTAGTTATGCCACATATGGCCCTAATATACCACACTTGCATATTTATCCATCACAAACCAAACGAGGGAACAATCCAAAGTGTGCATCATCACTATCTACTCACATTCAAGGCCTAAAAGATTATCTTTCGATTTCCAACTTACTTCTAGCATACGTACATAATTTCAATATTATCCGTTCTTGATACTAAAACATAAAACAACCTTATCATGCATACCAATTTGTAAAGGGCCGAAGATATACCTGAATTCATGTAGGCGGTTCAAAGGACCGCTAAAACTGGGAACTTCCACCACGACCTCTGCCACGGCCTGCCGGTGTGTGAACATCCTGCCTAGCTACTGAAGGAGAAGAACCCGCAACTGATCCGGTAGGCTGTGCTATCCCTCCTGTAACTTTCCTACTAGGACAATCCTCATCATATGGCCCCGACGCCACAGTAAAACAGCACCGAGCACGACGACATTCCCATGGTGATGCCACACCTGCGTGAACACCGAGGAAGAGTGGCCCCGACCGCTAGAACCCAGTGTGCATACGAATCCGAAGCTCTGGAGCTCTGACCGGCTCCCGAATTACCCGGCTGATCTAACCCCGCCGTAAAATCGGGAAGGAGCACTGCGCGGCCGAATCAGACCTAGCTCGCTGCGAGGCTCTCCGCCTCGAAAATCACCTGAACCTCGCCGCCCTAGCCTCTTGGGCTGGCCTTGGTCTGGTCGGTCCTCTCTCTCCTCGTCCTCTATCCTCGTGCATAGGCTCGCATCCTAGCAATGTCCATACCGGGCTGAAGAGCCACCCCCAAACATGCGGTAATCATATGACGGTCTAGCCCCATCACGTAACGATGAACTCTATCCGCCATGCCAGCTACTATAGTGTGTGCATGTCCGCCAAGGAGTCAAACTCAGTACTTCTAATAGTCCCGCCATTCCGCCTCAAAGTCAAGAACCTATCTACCCGGCTCTCCTCATCTCGGGAGGCAAAAGTGATTCATGAAGGCCTCAGAACTCTTCCCAAACACCGGAAGAGCATCCCCATCTCTCGAAAGCAACCACGACTCAAACCGGTTCAACGCATATCGCAGAACCGGTGAGAGGCTAACACAATCGACTCAGATCCGAGGCCCTAAGCACTGCATAGTCCGTCAGAGCCGCGAACGAACTCTTGAGGATCTTCCTCAGATCTCGAACCATAAAACTCGGGTGGACTACAACCGAGAAAATCCCGTATCCTCAAACCGCTCGCTCTGTGGTTAGCCGCTCGCTCGTTTACGCCCTACCACTATGCTAGTCAAAAGCCCGACCGCTCTCCATAATCCTAAACTCGCCTCCGGCCGCGAATCGGGCTCGTGTCACGAACCTCTGAGCTACCGCCGCCTCTGGCCTCTAATATCGCCGGCGTGGCTGAACTCGCCGACTACTTACTACCTCGGGCATATTCTGCGTGCCCGACTCGTAACTCTGCACCACCGCGCCTCGCTGCCGCTTTGCCCTTCTGGGCCCTGGTCGCCTTCCGTGGAGGCATAGCTGATTCACATACATAAGAATACGTCAGAGGGGATTCAACCTAATAAGACAGCTCTACTGCACGATCTCAGAGAGAGAAGAATGGAAACCAATCCTAAATGTCCTGCAACCTCCTGATTATAGATGTGGTGCACAACACACCGATAATCAAGACTCTACTAGACACGGTGCGTAGACACTTTCCGAGACTAAGCGCTCGATACCACTTTTGTCACGACCACCCGGGCCCGCGATCGTGCCCTACCAGGCACCCTTACAGTATACATCGAGATAATCACGAACATACATGAAACTTATAAAATAAACAACAGAAATAAAACAACAAAGTTAGCCGATAGGGCTACCTTCCCCGACATATATACATATACATAAACAATGCAGCCCATCCCTTCTTTTTTTTACAAACCGACCCACAACATGTGACTACGCACTTCTAAGAGTTTAACATAACAATCGCGGGACAGGCCCGCCATACCCCGAATATACATAAGTCTACTACATCGTGACACCGCATCAAAAGATAAGCCTCCGGAGTGAAAGGAGCTTCTTTCCAAAATCAACAGATCCTAAGAGCAAGGATCACCAACCTGGTACCTATAACTGCGGCATTTAACGCAGCCCAGGGGGCCGCATAACAGTGCAAGTATGGAATGTAAATAAGGTGCAACAATCATATCATAATCGCATAAAAGAATGTCGTATGAACTCCCGAAATCAATCGTATATTAACCGCTCCTTTCCTTCTTTCAATAAGATTTAACAACATGTTCTTACATACATACTTAAGAGATTTATCAAGTTTTTCCACATAACTTATTAATCTTACTTAACATAATCCGCCCATTTGCGGGACACGGTGTCTTGGACTCATATAACATAATCCGCCCTTTGTGGGCTCGGTGTCTTGTGGAATCATATAACATAATCCGCCCGCTGTGGGGCTCTGTACCTCATAACGTAATCCGCCTATTTGTAGGCTCGGTGTATTTCATAACGTAATCCGCCTATTTGTAGGCTCGGTATTTCATAACGTAATCCGCCTATTTGTAGGCTCGGTGTATTTCATAACGTAATCCGCCTATTTGTAGGCTCGGTGTATTTCATAACGTGTCCGCCTATTTGTAGGCTCGGTGTATTTCATAACGTGTCCGCCTATTTGTAGGCTCGGTGTATTTCATAACGCATCCGCCTATTTGTAGGCTCGGTGTATTTCATAACGAATCCGCCTATTTGTAGGCTCCTGTATTTCATAACGTAATCCGCCTATTTGTAGGCTCTGTATTTCATAACGTAATCCGCCTATTTGTAGGCTCGGTGTATTTCCTTACATAACATGTTTAAACCATCGTATTTCTTTCTTAAGTTGTCATAACAACTTCCCATAAAGCTGTTATAACAACCTTTCATTTTAGAGAACTTAAGACACTTTTATTCTTACAACACTTAGGAAAACTGGATCCAAAGATACTACGTCCTTACATACTTAAAAAGAATCATATCGCTTAAAACTTCATAACCCTTAAAAGACGATCAAAGTTCTTAGTCTTAAACTTCATAACATACTTCCTTTAAAAACCCACTTACTTATACTTATATAACAAAAATATAAAGTTCCATACACTTCCAAAACCAAGTAATTTATTCCCTTAAAATCATATAACTTCAAGTCATTTTCGAACATAAAATCCACTTACTTACTTTAAACAAATCAAGACACATAGCCTTTAAATCAATTCTCATAATTTCCTAACCATTCTTGCCAACGTCTCCCATAAGACCTAGTAAGGACTTAGGATAATTTAAAGATACTCTTAACTTAGATTCAACAATGTAAATACTTCTTAACTTCTAAGAGTAGAAGGAATCTTGAAATACTATCACATGGATATTTCATACGTAGGATCATGCCAAAGGAAGAAGAGGTTCACATACCTCGCGACGACTAGCGACAAGTTGCAAAAAGGCTCCAAAGTACTTCAACCTATAATGGCCACAATATGTCCATTAACCTCTTAATTCAAACGTAGAATATTCTAAGTGCTAAGTCGCTAAATTCTACGGAAAATCTGACAAAGACCTCCTTTGTTTCTACTTACTTTGCCACCTTTTCAAGGCCGAATACAATAACCAAACAGCCCCAATTGGCTCACAATTTCTATAAGGTACTCCAATACAAATGACTAACTAAATGTACCCAATTGGCTCACAATTTAGAAGGTAATCCAATACAAATGAAAAACAAACTAAAAAGTCCAAATTCGGCCACCTTGAGTTCAACCTTACCAATTCTTAT
This sequence comes from Przewalskia tangutica, assembly GCA_029844215.1. NCBI lineage: Eukaryota > Viridiplantae > Streptophyta > Magnoliopsida > Solanales > Solanaceae > Przewalskia > Przewalskia tangutica. The sequence goes on from CM056726.1 coordinate 57,861,543, forward strand.
CAAATTTCCATTTCAATCCAAATTGGTAGCATAACATGATATCAAGTCGTATTTGATTATAACAATCCATAATCTCTAAGTAGGTAACATGCGACGATTTCTAATAACGACTAAATTGAAATCCAACTTAACATGGCTTATATTACATTCCGGATTTCCAATGCTACAATCAATCCATAATACTTATACTTTATCATATCAACTTCATGTTGGCAACAAGTAAAGCTAACAACAACAATATATATATATAATCTTGTAACACCCTTAAAAGACAAGATTATACCTTAACGATTCTTAATCCGATTCCAACCAAGTCGCTTCCTTAGTAGTTTAGAACCTCTCCAAGACCCTTCAATCCGCTTGTTGAGACCCTTAACACCCTACCAACGACTTTCCTTCAACTTCCAATCCAAAACCTAGAAAAGCCATTAGGTTTTCACCTTGCGACTAATACGAAAACTCTCTTTTTTCCGGGATTTTTCTATAGAGATATACTCACAATACACTCTTGAACCTTGGTTTAAAATGTGGAGCTTAAAGAACAAGCAACGAAAATTTTCCTTCCTCAAAGCTCACTAAAGCCGAGAGCTATCTCAAGAGGTTCTCCAATTTCATGAAAATTTCTCTAAGTGTTAAAGTTGGTCTTGCTACTAGTACTACTATATAGTGCTATGGAGGGTCAAGATGGGTACAAATGTGAGGCTTGGATAAGTTTCTAATAAAAATCAAGACTTGTGGTCCCATTGACCAAGTCAATTATATCAAGCTCCTCAATCTTGCAAGACTTGTCTTGCTAACAAAGGTCAAATGACCATTTACTCCTTGCTCAATTTCGTCCTAGACAACATAAGGGGGGTGACACGTGTCGCCCTCCCATTCGTCGCAATATTACGTTTTCCGACAATTCCTAATTCCGATAAATTTTTACGAGCCTCAAATCTTAACACTTGTGAGTTCTTACTAACGTTCTTAAAACATGTCCTGTAAATACGGGGTGTAACACTAACTTCCCATAAAGCTATTATAACACTTTATGTTTAAACCAACAAAAACCACTCAAGTCCTTAACATTTCACAGCAAGTCACCTAACTTTAAAATCAAGTCAAGGACACAAAAAGGAAGTTAAACTCCCTTAACACACGTGCGTCTACCGCACTATATAGTTCACAACAATCATGCTCAAGAGTATAGGAAGAATCACATACCTCTTCGGCTTAATCCACAAGCCAAGTCGAGTATGCCGCGCGTAGAAAATCCACCTATAATAACCACAATACATCTATCAACTTCTAGTTCTCTTCGTATAATAGTTCTAAGTACAAGGATCCTCATCCTACGGAAAATTCGGCAGCACCTCTGTTATACCCCGTAGTTTCAGGGTATGTATGCGAGGACGTACGTACGAGAATACGACATTGGAATTGGAATGGAAGAAAGAGGTGAATTTTCCACGGAAAAGTTTCCGGTTTTTGTGAAGGAAAAAGATTCGTTAATGGGAATTGGATTCCCAGATTTGGTATTCGGACTTCTTGGAATTTTAGAGAATTATGGAATTTTATTTTCGGAAATGGTCACGTGGGCCCACGGAGAAAATTTACTGGCTTAGGGCCCACTTTGTTTTCGAGATTTTGGCCATTGTGGATATTTTCGGAAGATGAAATATTTTGGACGAGTAGGAGGGCGACACGTGTCACCCCCCCCCTAGTTGGCTTGGACGAATTCCACTTTGTACACAACACCCGTTTAGAGTCGTTTTTCGACGAAACGTTTTACACAACTCGCGTAGGATAAATTCCGGCTATGTCATTTCTAATTTTTGCGGATTTTTCCGAGTGACGAAACACGTTGGACCAACGAGAGGGCGACACTTGTCACCCTCTCATTGATGGATGTCACACGGCATTGGGACGAAATGGATAGCCATTTTTGTCTTGGAGTTGGTAGGATATTTTGTGTGCAAGTTGGCCAAGGACACTTGCCTAAATCCTCACCCTACACTTGCCTTGCACTTGGCATCATCTTGGCCATTGATTGGCCATCCCTTGACCTATAAATACCCCCCTTGTTGAAGAGTTATTTCATCCTAAATTGAGCAATCTTTCTAAGTCTCAAATCCCTCTCCCTCTTATTGTTTTCGTCCAAACACACCCCTCCCCTTTGAGAAGCCCTAGCCGAGAGCAACCCCCCCCCTCTAAAGCTAGCCTAGCCGAAACACTACCCCCCCTCCCTTGGTAGAAAAGTTGCCATCTAGTATTGTTATTATGCCCAAAATACCCTAGCCCAAATCCCTTAGTCATTAGTAGAAGTTGTGAAGAACTTCTAAGGTTTTCTTGGAGCTACCGGAGCGCACAACTTAGGAGCTAAACCTTGCTCAGGCGCGACTTTTATCTAGGATATTATTGGGCTTACCGAGGTAAATAACCTTATCTTCCTTTTGTAAATAGAGTGTATATACTGTAGAAGTATAGGAATAAGTATTAAATACTTAGTGGGCGGTATCAGAATAGAATTGAACTGTTATCACAAAGAGAAGGGCTTAAAAGAAGAATTATAGAACTGTACTTACATAGGACTGTTTTCACAGTAGACTTGAGTAGCTCACCGGGTAGGGAAGTGCTGCCCAAATGTCCATAGAATAGCGAACCCTCTGTTTAGAGCTTTATACAGTACAGTCTAGACGTTGATAGACATATTTGACTGATATAGGTCGATACTCTGCGCGCGACATATTCAACTTGGCAAGTGGTTTCCACCGAGAAGGTATGCGATTCTTCCTATCCTCTTGAGCATGATATTTTAAAGAATATGTATATAGTACGGTAGACGTACGTGTGTTAACTGAATAATAATTACGGCAATGTCTTCGGACTTAAGCCTGAATAATAATTACGGCAATGTCTTCTGACTTAAGCCTGAATAATAAGAATCTGAAGTGGTTCAAAAGAATTAAGAAACCCTTTTTGGAAAGAAGAGTAACACTTGGTTTTAAAAAGCTTAAGAGTCATACTAGCTTTATGGGAAGTTAGGTATAACGGCTTAAGAGTGATAAAAAGGAATAATGTTTTACTGATTTCAGAAATCAGAATGAATGTCGAACAAACCACATCAGCGCTAATAAAGGGAAAATGTTTTGACTAATAATGTATTTAAACCAGTAGAAACTTCCATCTGCATAGGATCTAAGATGAGACAAAATGATATTACATTTCCTAGATCATGGTCAGAATAAAATTGTTATGAACAATAATAAACTACTCACACATAAGGTATATGTTTCCCAAATTGTTTTAAAGGATTAAAACTATGAACTACAAACCCTTTCGAAAATGAGAAACTTGAGTAATTGAAATTAGGCAAACTTGAACGTTAGGAAAAGAATGTTGTTACTTGATTTTACAAGGAGAAGTGTTTTAATGTACTTCAAAAGATAATTACTGTATTTTTATACTACGGGTATTGTGTGACTTTTGTAAAAGAAACGGATCTTTTAAAAGAGTAATACATGAAGTACTTTGGGGCTAACAACCCGAACTTGATAACATAATGTAGAAAGTACCTTGTGTGAATAACTTGATTGTATTGATTTGTGATAGTCTTGTAATATTTTCTTGTTGACTTGATAAGTAAACATGTTAGGATGCTACGTGAGTTAGTATCTTGTGATATTTGTGTAAAGGGGTTTTTCCTTGTTGTGCTTATGTTGTTTAGCAATAAACGGTTATGTTGATATTATATCATTCATAACTCTGGGGGTTAAGCTGCCCTCCACGCGGGTAGACTCAAAGTAGTCGATGGACCTATGATTCGAGAATACCTTATGCGCGGTCTCAGATGGCCTATGCGGAATCGCGGAGTTCGTGTTAGTACGCGACCCTTGTGGTCACGCGGTTCTTGTAGCCATGCGGACGACGAGTCTAGACGCCGGGAGTAGCTACCGATGCGGGTTATACCTCATGCGGCCTATCTGTTTGGCCTATGCGAGTCGCGGGAAGTTCGGTGACTAGATGCGCACATTAGATATCAGGCGAGTGGCCAGCTTTGATCATGTGACGGTCTAGACAGATCTCATGATACAGTTTATGACCTTGTTGGTACTGTGGGTTTTAGTAGTCGGTTATGCCTTCGTACTTACCCCGTACGGTTCTATTGTGATGACTTTGAGGGCATGAGTCCCTGACTTGACATGACTGCTTATTTATTGTGAACTGTAGTTTTAGCTTATCATACATGTCTCCTGCCTTATATAGACTACTATGATTTCATTTACAGTATTTTCGCCACATACTGTACTGCCAGATCGACTCCTTGGGGCTGCGTTCATGCCGCAGTAAAGGTACTCCTACCGTTGATCCTCGTTTAGGATCACCGTCGTTGGGAAAGCTCCGCTTCTCCTAAGCTTAGCATTTTGGTATGGTCCTCGTCGTTGTAGATATTTGTATTCAGGTATGGCGGCCATGTCCCGCCATTGTTGTTTTAAACTCTGAGGTCCGTAGACTGTTGTAAGGTTGGGATGTAATCGCTCATTTTGGGTTATTTATATACATTATGCCGAAAGACAACTTTTTTTCCAGAAACTGTGTCTTATTTATACTGTTTCATATCTTGGTTGTTTTATATTCCGCTGGTTTTTCTCTGATGTATGACTACTTGGGTGCCCGGGTAAGGCACCAGTCACGGGCCCCGGAACGGGTCGTGACAAAAGTGGTATCGAGCGATTAATCCTCGGAAAGTGTCTACGCATCGTATCTAGTAGAGTCTTGATTATCGGTGTGTTGTGCACCACACCAATAATCAGGAGGCTATAGGATATTTAGGATTGGTTTCCATTCTTCTCACTCTGAGATCGTGCTTTAGAGCTGTGTTATAAGTTGGACCCCTCTAACGTATTCCTTTCCTTTACCAGTGATGCCTCCGCGCCAGGCAACTCGGGCCCAGAAGGGCAAGGCAGCCGAAGGAGCTGCGAGTAGAGTACAGAGATTTAGAAGGGCACAGGCCCAATCATCACCTGGGGTGATGCTTCATGCGGGGAGTTCTGAGACGTCGCCAAAGAATGAGAGTTTATACACGCAGCAGCGATTCCATCACGGTCATGACATCCGACTTTCGCCCACGACTTGGGGCAGAAAATATGGATTGGAAGGAGACGGCCCTGTTGCTAGCAAAGGACTTGGCAGCCAGAGAGTATTTTATGTACCGGTATTCCAAGGATATTGATGCTTATCTAAAGAAGGGTTGTGAGGGAGTAGCTCTTCAGTCAGGAACGAGCCAGGCTTGCGTTCAGGATTATGTGCAGCGGGCTGAGAGAGGTAGAGATCGACAGAGTGACCGAGAGCAGCAGAAGAGGGCCCGATTGGCAGGATCATTTGGTAACTCTCGAGGCGAACCGCCTCAGCAGCAGATTAGACATGCGCCTCCGCCAGTGCAGAGTGTCCCTCCACCAAGTTCAGTTTTTCCTCAGTGTTCGCGATGTGGCAGGCGTCATCCCGGGGGATGTCGTCTCTTCACTGGTGCTTGTTTTACCTGCGGCCGTCAGGGCCATGTGACGAGGGAATGTTCTATGAGGAAGGATGCAAGTAGGAGGACTCAGCCTACCAGATCAGTGGCGGATTCAGTGGTGCAGAGAGGAAGGGGTGTTAGCCAGGGGAGGCCACCCCCACCTCGGTGTGGCCGTTGTGGTCGATGTCATCGTGGGGAGTGTCGTGCTTCTGCGTCAGCTTGTTATTTTTGCGGCCAGCCGGGCCATTTTGCGAGGAATTGTCCAGGCGGTGGTGCGGATGTAGAGACTCGGCCTTCAGGATCAGTGGATAGTTCATCACCTTCCCCAGCTATGCGCCCAGCAGGGCGGGTTTGATTAGAACGACCTAAGGGAAGTGCCGCGTAGATACAGGTATATCCTTAACCCTTTAGAGATTTATATGTGTAGCGAATATCTTAAGTATTATTTTCAGATAGCATTGTGTTAACTGTGATTGGGAATCATGATTAGTTAATCGGGAAAGATTGGGGGATAGAGAAAGTGGGAGCCTTAGAATGTGTACGTAGAGACCTTAGAGGCGAGGCCATCTTTGGTAAAAGAATTATTTCGTGTTTGACCCTTATCGAGGTGCATAGTATACGTGAGATATTTTGTGGGATGAATCCCTGAGTAATGTGGAATGAAAGAGGGTAGAAGACCGCTAGGTTTTCGTAACGTGATTGGTGAGATTGTTCCGAATCAGGGAGCTAGTGTTTGCGCGTTGCCGGGTTGGGTTGAGGCCATGTGGCGGGTCGACCCGTGGCCTGTTTGGTGGTGGGGTCAGTTTTTGGTGGTCCCGCCGGGTGGTAGGGTCACTAGGGTGTTAGGCCCAAGTTTAGTTAACCAACGTACGAGTTCGTGGATACATTCGACCAAGAGTCGCCGGCGAGGTCACCGTCTTGTCTTCTAGCAAAGACCGTGTACTCAGTAGGGGTGATTATATCAGAAAGGTTGTAAGGCTGCACGGGGTGCCTACCTTCACCTTATGACAGACAGTGGAGCCAGGCACTACTGTTTCCTTTTTGGAAGTTTTACCAGCAGGTTAAGAACTCGTAAGTCTCGAGACCGCATTCGCCCTCGGGCAGTGTTTGGATTTCAGGAGTAGTTGTGGGGATTGTTGTCTCCTGTAGAGGGAATGTTTAAGCTACCATTTTCAGTATTCGGATGTCGCCTTAGGAAGCCTTGTAGGGGCGGAAGTATAAGTTGCCGATCGATTGGTTCGATGTTGGCAAGGTTCAGATAGTTGGTTCAGGTTTGTTCCAGCAGATCGTGGATAAGTGTGACGAGTTTTGGAAAACAGAGGAAACTTAGCCGTGTTACTTTGGGCCTTTTTGAGTTCATGTGAAGATTAGGCCAGGTTGCCTATATGTTAGCATTGCCGTCCGACTTAGGAGGCAGTACGTCCGGTCTTTCGTATTGTTATGTTCGGGAAAGTATCGGAAATCCACCCAGAGTGTTCCCAGTTAATGATGACCACGTTAGAGATAGTAACCCCGAGATTTGGAAACTAAAGCAGTAACAGAAAGGTGGTAAGAGTTCGAGCGTACAAGAAGTGTACGACATCCTCAGGGATCGCAAGCAGCCGGTACCATTTGTTGGGTCGTCGGGGCAAGGCTCGCGACAAAGTGACAAAAGTGGTATCACGACGAGTAAAGGAAGAACGAGCATGTATTACGAGCATAGGTGTGATCATTCGTTTGTAAAGAGTAGGGGCGAAGGGAGTATCTTTTTAGATCTCGAGTAGGAGTTTTTGTGATAGAGGTGATTCCTCGTGGACTTGGAGATAAGTATGTGCGCTTGTTGTGTTGTGACCAGGTGTGGCATGGTTGTTTCCGTAAGTATAGCAGTAAGGACTATACTGGCGCCTGTTTGTTTTGATACCTAGAAGGAACATTCGGGACGAATGTTTCTAAGGAGGGGAGAATGTTATACCCCGTAGTTTCAGGGTATGTATGCGAGGACGTACGTACGAGAATACGACATTGGAATTGGAATGGAAGAAAGAGGTGATTTTTCCACGGAAAAGTTTCCGGTTTTTGTGAAGGAAAAAGATTCGTTAATGGGAATTGGATTCCCAGATTTGGTATTCGGACTTCTTGGAATTTTAGAGAATTATGGAATTTTATTTTCGGAAATGGTCACGTGGGGCCCACGGGAGAAAATTTACGGTTTTGTGGGGCCCACTTTGTTTTCGAGATTTTGGCCATTGTGGATATTTTCGGAAGATGAAATATTTTGGACGAGTAGGAGGGCGACACGTGTCACCCCCCCCCTAGTTGGCTTGGACGAATTCCACTTTGTACACAACACCCGTTTAGAGTCGTTTTTCGACGAAACGTTTTACACAACTCGCGTAGGATAAATTCCGGCTATGTCATTTCTAATTTTTGCGGATTTTTCCGAGTGACGAAACACGTTGGACCAACGAGAGGGCGACACTTGTCACCCTCTCATTGATGGATGTCACACGGCATTGGGACGAAATGGATAGCCATTTTTGTCTTGGAGTTGGTAGGATATTTTGTGTGCAAGTTGGCCAAGGACACTTGCCTAAATCCTCACCCTACACTTGCCTTGCACTTGGCATCATCTTGGCCATTGATTGGCCATCCCTTGACCTATAAATACCCCCCTTGTTGAAGAGTTATTTCATCCTAAATTGAGCAATCTTTCTAAGTCTCAAATCCCTCCCTCTCCCTCTTATTGTTTTCGTCCAAACACACCCCTCCCCTTTGAGAAGCCCTAGCCGAGAGCAACCCCCCCCCCCTCTAAAGCTAGCCTAGCCGAAACACTACCCCCCCTCCCTTGGTAGAAAAGTTGCCATCTAGTATTGTTATTATGCCCAAAATACCCTAGCCCAAATCCCTTAGTCATTAGTAGAAGTTGTGAAGAACTTCTAAGGTTTTCTTGGAGCTACCGGAGCGCACAACTTAGGAGCTAAACCTTGCTCAGGCGCGACTTTTATCTAGGATATTATTGGGCTTACCGAGGTAAATAACCTTATCTTCCTTTTGTAAATAGAGTGTATATACTTTGTAGAAGTATAGGAATAAGTATTAAATACTTAGAAGGGTATTGCGAATAGAATTGAATCATATCACAAAGTAGGGGCTTAAAAGAAGAATTATAGAACTCACTTACATAGACTGTTTTCACGAGACTTGAGTAGCTCACCGTGTAGGGAAGTGCTGCCCAAATGTCCATAGAATAGCGAACCCTCTGTTTAGAGCTTTATACAGTACAGTCTAGACGTTGATAGACATATTTGACTGATATAGGTCGATACTCTGCGCGCGACATATTCAACTTGGCAAGTGGTTTCCACCGAGAAGGTATGTGATTCTTCCTATCCTCTTGAGCATGATATTTTAAATAATATGTATATAGTACTGAGCGTCGTGTGTTAATCGAATAATAATTACGGCAATGTCTTCTGACTTAAGCCCGAATAATAAGAATCAAGTGGTTCAAAAGAATTAAGAAACCCTTTTGGAAAGAAGAGTAACACTTGGTTTTAAAAGCTTAAGAGTCATACTAGCTTTATGGGAAGTTAGGTATAACGGCTAAGAGTGATAAAAGGAATAATGTTTTCTTGATTTGAAATCGAATGAATGTCGAACAAACCACAGCGCTAATAAAGGGAAAATGTTTTGACTAATAATGTATTTAAACCAAGAGAAACTTCCATCCGCATAGGATCTAAGATGAGACAAAATGATATTACATTTCCTAGATCATGGTCAGTAATAAGATTGTTATGAACAATAATAAACTACTCACACATAAGGTATATGTTTCCCAAATTGTTTTAAAGGATTAAAACTATGAACTACAAACCCTTTCGAAAATGAGAAACTTGAGTAATTGAAATTAGGCAAACTTGAACGTTAGGAAAAGAATGTTGTTACTTGATTTTACAAGGAGAAGTGTTTTAATGTACTTCAAAAGATAATTCTTGTATTTTTATACTACGGTATTGTGTGACTTTTGTAAAAGAAACGGATCTTTTAAAAGAGTAATACATGAAGTACTTTGGGGCTAACAACCCGAACTTGATAACATAATGTAGAAAGTACCTTGTGTGAATAACTGGATTGTATTGATTTGTGATAGTCTTGTAATATTTTCTTGTTGACTTGATAAGTAAACATGTTAGGATGCTACGTGAGTTAGTATCTTGTGATATTTGTGTAAAGGGGTTTTTCCTTGTTGTGCTTATGTTGTTTAGCAATAAACGGTTATGTTGATATTATATCATTCATAACTCCGGGGGTTAAGCTGCCGTCCGATGCGGGGTAGACTCAGGCGGGTCGATGGACCTATGATTCGAGAATACCTTATGCGGTCTCAGAGGGCCTATGCGGAATCGCGGGAGTTCCAGTTAGTATCGACCCTTGTGGTCATGCGGTTCTTGTAGCCATGCGGACGACGAGTCTAGACGCCGCCGGGAGTAGCTACCTCGATGCGGGTTATACCTCATGCGGGCCTATCTGTTTGGCCTATGCGGAGCTGCGGGAAGTTCCAGGACTAGATGCGCACATTAGATACTGCGGGCGAGTGGCCAGCTTTGATCATGTGACGGTCTAGACAGATCTCATGATACAGTTTATGACCTTGTTGGTACTGTGGGTTTTAGTAGTCGGTTATGCCTTCGTACTTACCCCGTACGGTTCTATTGTGATGACTTTGAGGGCATGAGTCCCTGACTTGACATGACTGCTTATTTATTGTGAACTGTAGTTTTGGCTTATCATACATGTCTCCTGCCTTATATAGACTACTATGATTTCATTTACGTGATTTTCGCCACATACTTGGTACCAGATCGACCTCCTTCGAGGCTGCGTTCATGCCGCAGTAAAGGTACTCCTACCGCTTATCCTCGTTTAGGATCACCGCTTGGCTGGGAAAGCTCCGTTTCTCCTAAGCTTAGCATTTTGGTATGGTCCTCGTCGTTGTAGATATTTGTATTCAGGTATGGCGGCCCTGTCCCGCCATTGTTGTTTTAAACTCTTAAGTCCGTAGACTGTTGTAAGGTTGGGATGTAACTGTTCATTTTGGGTTATTTATATACATTATGCCGAAAGGCAACTTTTTTTCCAGAAACTGTGTCTTATTTATACTGTTTCATATCTTGGTTGTTTTATATTCCGCTGGTTTTTCTCTGATGTATGACTACTTGGGTGCCCGGGTAAGGCACCAGTCACGGGCCCCGGAACGGGTCGTGACAACCTCCCCCCCCGCAATCACATAAATAGCCTCCCATAACAAGGCCTGCTACCAAGCCAACAACTCCAAGGGGATTACACGTCTAACCGGACGTGTATAATTCTGTCTCACAATAATACTACACAAGTCTCATCAGAATACAAATTCCAATGTAAATCTGATTCAATTCTTTTTAATCATCCCTCCAATATCTTATACTTAATTCTAACTACTATAATATGTAATATCCAATTACAATAGGGGGACATAGATCATTACCTCGATAAGCCCAAAATTATCCAAGATTAATAAGTCGATCCCGAGCAACGTTTAGCTCCAATTCCTTACGTTCCAATCCGCTACAAGCGACCCTTAGATGCTCCTAACCAACTCCTCTTCAAGATCCAACTCCAAAAAGTGAAGGACACTTAGGCTACAATTTGGAAATGTTTCGGCCAAGGGGTATATCTAAGGCTAGGGGTGTGAAATCTTTCCAACTCTTGGTACACAATCTTCCTAACACCCTAAGGAAGAACACTTATAACTTTAAGAATTTTTGGACAACATTTGCTCCCAAAAACAGCCCATGGCCGAGAGCACTACAACAAGGGAGGGAGAATTTTTGCCTTGAAAATAAACTAAGTGTAGGATGAAAAATAAGTCTTGCTATCAAGGGGTATTTATAGAACAATCAATGGCCAAGATTAAAGCAAGTGGGTGGTCTATATTGGGACATGTGTGTGTGGGTCCCACCCTCCAAATGGCTACACAAAGAAGAAGACAAGTGGCTTGCCACATGTTGGCCCATTTCGGCCAATTCGGTAACCTTGCCACACGGGTGACACGTGTCGCTTCTACTGCCCAAAATATTTCATCTTCCGAAAATATACGAAATGCTAAAAATCTCTAAAACAAAGTGGGCCCCACAAAACCGTAAATTTCTCCCGTGGGCCCCACGTGACCAATTCCGGAAATAAAATTCCATAATTCTAATATAATCCAGGAAGTCCAAATATCAAATCTGGGAATCCAATTCCCATTAACGAACCTTTTTCCTTCACAAAAACCGGAAACTTTTTCGTCGAAAAAATCACATCTTCCTCCCTTTCCAATATTGATGTCGTATTTGTTACACCCCGTAGTTCCATAGTATGTATATGAGGACGTACATACGAGAATATGACACAAAAATTGGAAAGGAAGAAAGATGTGATTTTTCGACGGAAAAGTTTCCGGATTTTGTGAAGGAAAAAGGTTCGTTAATGGGAATTGGATTCCCAGATTTGGTATTCAGACTTTTTGGAATATTTGAGAATTATGGAATTTTATTTCGAAATTGGGCCCACTGAGAATTTACGCTTTGTGGCCCACTTTATTTTCGGATTTTTGGCATTACTGATATTTTCGAAGATGAAATATTTTGACGAGCAGGGGCGACACTTTTCACCCCTACGTGGCCATGTTGGTGTGAAGAACGATGTTGTCCTCGACGGTTGGTAGTGATGTTGGCTAGCCACTTGTCCAAGTTTTGTGGTGGACATGTGGTTGGTAGAATCCACACCCACATGTCCCCAATCTACACCACACACTTGCCTAGATCTTGGCCCTTGATATTTCTATAAATACCCCTTGGTTGCAAGACTTTATTTGTTACACCCCGTATTTCCAGAGTATGTACGTAAAGAAATACGTACAAAAAGTTTTGGTCTTAAAGTTAGGCCTTGGACGATTTTTAGGCACAACTCACAAAGCGAACGGTTTTCCGACGAAACGTTTCCACAGCTTTCATAGGATAAATTCCGGCTATGTCATTTCTTATTTTTGCGGATTTTTCCGAGAGACGTAACACTTTGGACCAATGAGAGGGCGACACTTTCCACCCTCTCATTGGTGGACTTGTCACGGCAATAGGGCCGATTGGATGCCAAGCCTTGTCATAAAGTTGGATAGATATTTTGTGTGCAAGTTGGCTAGGTACACTTGCCCTAATCTTGACCTTACACTTGCCTAGCACTTGGCTAAATCTTGGCCATTGGTTGGCCATGTCTTGACCTATAAATACCCCTCTTGAGATGAAGAGTTCTTCATCCACTAAAGCTTTCAAGTCTTGAAAACCCTCCCTCTCCTTGTGAGCAATTCCCAACACACCCCTCCCTCGAGAAGCTGGCCCGAGGCTACCCCCCCCCCTAGCCTAGCCGAAACCTACCCCCCCTCCCTTGGTAGAAAAGTTGCCTTCGATTAGTGTTATAATGCCCAAATTAACCTATCCCAAATCCCTTAGTAATGACTCGAAGTTGTGAGAAACTTATAAGGATTCTGAGCACCTGGAGCTTTGGATTAGGAGCTAAACCTCGCTCAGATCGACTTTTACTTGGATATTATTGGGCTTATCGAGGTAAATAATCCTAACCCTCTTTTGTAATTAAAGAATGCATACTGTAGAAGTATTGAAATAAGTATAAATACTTAGAAGGTTTGTTAAGAATAGAATTGAACTGTAACACCTTAGAAGGGTATAAAAGAAGAATATACGAACTGTACTTACATAGGACTGTTTTCACAGTAGACTTATATAGCTCACCGGGTAGGGTTGTGCTGCCCGACTTTCCGTAGAATTGAGGACCCTCTGTTTAGAATGACCTACAGAATAGTCTAGACTTTGATAGTTGTCTGTGACTATTATAATTCGATTCTGCGCGCGACATACTCGACTTGGCAGGTGGATTTCGCCGAGAAGGTATGTGATCCTTCCTATACCCTTGAGCATGATATGTTAAGTATATATAGTACGGTAGACGTACATATGATAATCGGCAATGTCTTTTGACTTAAGCCTGAATAATAAGAACCTTGAAGTATGTCAAAGGAATAATGAATCATTTTTTAACAGAAGAGTAATATTTGGTTTTAAAACAAAAGCTTAAGAGTTATACTAGCTTTATGGGAAGTAGGTATAACAACTTAAGAATGATAAAAGGAACTGTTTACTTGTTTGTTTATAAAAGCCTTGTATTGATTTCTGTTAAGTGTAGTAAGATTGGTTGATAGGTAGACATCTTGTGATCTGCGTGTGTTAATTGTATGCAGTAATGTTGTGAAAGGGGGTCATTCTTGCGTACTTACGTTGCTTAGCAGGTAAGTCCGTTTATCGTTATTGTATCACCTACCCTTGACTTGTTATACCGGGCTTGCCACCGCTTGATGCGGGTCTATACGGCCTATGCGGTCTATGAGACTATGCGGAGCTGCGGTATGCTCCAGGATTGATCATTCCGGGTGTTTAGCCCGATGCGGGGGATGCCCTATGCGGTCCATGGGACTATGCGGTCTTTTGAGGCTATGCGGACTGCGGAAGTCCAGGAGAATGCAGGGCTAGCTACCCCGTCGCGAGGAATACCTCATGCGGGTCTGTGTGTGACCTATGCGGACTGCGGAAGTCCAGGACTAGGCACGCAGAATGATACTATGGGCGGTTGGCCTTGCTTCGATCATTCGCGGCCTAGACTAGACTATTCTGATTTTCCTATTCTTTATTATTGTTGTGATGTGGCACTATGTGCAATTGAACCGAATGTATTTGTGAAAAGGTTTTGAATACTTTGATTTCATTTAAAGTACTTTATAGTTTCACATACTTGGTACTGTTGTCTTGACCTCGCCGGGTGCGTTAAATGCGCGAGTTCTAGAGGAAGCGGTACTAGATCCACATCCTTAGGATCTCTCCGTTGGTGTCAGGAGCGCCACTCTCTCCGAGGCTCTACTTTTGGGTATGATCTCCTGTTGTAGATAGTTTATGATCGAGGTATGGCGGGGAACCTGTCCGCCATAGTTGTTATTTTCCTTAAGTGCATGAGTCGTATTTATGCAGTTGGGATGTAGCTGCAAAACTTGGTTTATGTATATATGCCGAAAGGCAACCTTTTCTTGAGATAAAATGTTCTAGTTATATCATGTTGCATGTCTTGTTTTATATTCCGCTCCGGATTGTTCTCGATATATGACTACTTGGGTGCGGGTAAGGCACGATCCACGGGCCAGGCAGTCGTGACAAAAGTGGTATCGAGCGATTAATCCTCGGAAAGTGTCTACTGACCGTATCTAGTAAGTCTTGATTATCGGTGTGTTGTGCACCACGCAATAATCGTGAGGCTATAGGATATTTAGGATTGGTTTCCATTCTTCTCACTCTGAGATCGTGCTTTAGAATTTGTGTTATAGGTTGGACCCTCTAACGTATTCCTTTCTATGTGATTATGCCTCGCGTAAGGCAACCCGGGCGAAGAAGGCAAGCGTAGAGGCTGCTAGTATGACACGAGGTTCACGAGGCTCGAGCCCGATCTTTACCCGAGGCAATGCCTCAACGGCGAGTTCTGACGCCCGGCCCAGCGAGTTTAGGGCCACAGCGGTGATGAGACCACGGTGCCTCGCCTCCAGTCCACCGGCCGGGCGAGAGGAGTTAGGGTACAAGGAGATGGCGATTACTAGCCAAGGTCGTGGCGGATATGAGAGAGGTTTGAGGCGGCCATTCGATTACGATTCCGGCTCGGTAGCACCGTTGTTCACGAGGCGAGATAGTTTGAGGCTACGGGACTTCGCGGTGTAGCCCTTGAGTTTCTGGTCGCGGGAGGATGATCGCAGGAGTTCATCCGTCGATTCTGAAGGATTATGCGGGTGGTCAAGGCTTGATGAGTGCGTGACATTCGGTTCGCGTCGGTGCGTGATACCGCGATCGATTGGTTCGATTCATGGGAGCTTTCGGGAGAGCATGCACCTCCAGGCGTAGGATGAGTTTTGAGGCTTTTCTCACACACTTCTTGCCTCGCGGATGAGGAGAACGCGATCGGCATTTTTATTCTGAGCGGGGAGGGCCTTGCATTAGAAGTACAATGTCGAGTTTGATTCATTGGCTCGATATGTTCTGCTTGTAGCGAATATGGAGGGCCGGGTGCATCGCTACGTCAGGGCTGAAACGACTATATGGCGAGTCTTGTGCGGGTGTGTCCGCCGGCGAGCATGGACATTACCGTATGCGAGCTCATGCATTAGGATGCGAGGCGTAGAGACGGCCGGGGTAGACCGATATCAGCGGAAGAAGGCCAGGCGGCGGTTCTTTTGGTGGTTCTCGAGTGGCGGCATCGCGAAGTCGGTTGCACCACATGGCTCGAGCACTCTACATCATTCTGATACGGCCAGAGCGATCGGGGCGGTCGGGGCCCGGGACTTGATTTCGAGTAGCGAGGTGCTAACCGTTCGAGTCTGACCGGTGTGCGTTGCGGTAGATTCCATTACGAGGCTGTTATGCTACTACGAATTTGCCATACTTGTGGCGGCGGTCATTTCGCGAGTTTGCGGCCGAGGCGTGGCGGGGTAGGGCCCGGCTACGAGTGCATTGCGCTTCTTCATCCGGCGATTACTCGCCGGGGCGAGTGCGCAGAGATCGGCCAGTCGCGGCGAGGTCGTGGCGCGAGTCGATTCTAGCGGTCCTCGAACCGCATTTATGCTTTGTCGGTAAGCGGATCGGAGGCCTCGCTGATGTCGTCACGGTACCTTATCGGTTCTGGTTTGATGTATATGCTTTGATAGATCCGGGTTACTCTGTCCTATATATCTCCCCTTGTTACTAGTAGGATAGGGATAGAGCACGAGTCCATGGAGACCGCTTTCGAGGTAGCTACGCGGTGGGTGATTCGGTGGTAGCTCGGCGGGTATATAGAGCTTGTCTGTGACCATTCTGATCGTCGGACCTTGCGACTTGATAGAGTTGGAGATGATTGACTTCGACGTGATCATGGGGATGGATTGGCTAGCTTCTTGCTATGCCAATGTAGGCTGAGAGAGAGTGATGCAGTTCGGTTTCTGAGGAGCGGTTGTTGAGTGGGAAGGAGCACGGTATCGCCGAAGGGTAGGTTTATTTCCTACCTCGAGGCTAGGAAGATGGTGCGAAGGGTATATCTACCATCTAGTTCGGTGTTTGATCGAGGCTGCGGTACCAGATTTTCCGTCGATTCGATGGTCACGAGTTCCCGGGCGTGTTTCCGGATGACCTCGGGTATCCCTCACGAGAGGAGATCGAGTTTTGTATAGATGTGCTGCGGACACTCGGCTTTATTTCCATTCCGCCATACAGGATGGCACCGCGAGTTGAGAGAGTTGAAGGAAGCGGTGAGTGATTTGTTGGAGAAGGGTTTCATCGGACCTAGTGTTTCTCCTGAAGCGCCGGTATTGTTCGTAAAGAAGAAGGGCGGGGCGCTGCGCACGTGTGTTGATTCTGAGCGGTGAACAAGGTGACCATTAAGAACGAATACCCTCTTCCCGAGATTGATGATTTGTTCGATCGATTGCGGGCGCGAGATGTTTTCAAGATTGATCTGATCGGGCTATCATCGAGTTCGAGTTAGAGAGGTGGATGTCCCTAGGTGCATTTCGGACTCGATGCGGGCATTATGAGTTCTGGTCATGTCTTTTGGGTTGACGATGCTCGTGGTATTCATGGATTTGATGAGCGAGTGTTCAAACCATTTTTGGACACGTTTGTGATAGTGTTCATTGATGATATCTTGGTTTATTCGCTCGAGCGGGGAGCATGCGGAGCATTTGAGGCTGTCTTGTGATTCTCAGGATCGGCTTTGTATCACGAAGTTTTCCAAATGTGAGTTTTGGTTGACCTCGGTAGCTTTTCTTGGGCATATTGTGGGGTGATGGCATTCGAGTGGATACGGCGAATCGAGCGATTAGGACTTGGCCTGACCTACTACTCAAGCGAGAGGTTCGTAGTTTTAGGGCCTTGCGAGGATATTATCGGTTCGTAGAAGTTTGCTTCTATCTGCACCATTGACTAGGAGTGACTCGGAAGCGGCTAAGTTTGATGGTGATGCGTGTGGCGGGGTTTCGATTGCTAAAGGAGGCGGCGGCCGCCCGTTCTTACTCTTCCCGAGGTCGGATGGTTCGTGGTGTATTGTGATCGTCGGGCATCGGGTTGGGATGTGTGTTGATGCAGCGAGGCGAGTTATAGCATCGCGTCAGGCGGCTTAAGATACACGGAGGAACTACCCCCATGATTTGGGTAGCGGCGGTGATACGCTTTGAAGATCTGGAGGCACTATTTGTATGGGGTTCACGTGGATATTTATACAGACCACAAGAGCCTCGGTATATCTTGACGGAGGAGGTGAACCTACGGCGAGAGCGGTGGTTAGAGTTCTTTGAAGGACTATGGCGTCGATATCTGTACCACGGGAAGGCCAACGTTATGGCGTATGCGCTTAGCGTAGGTCTATGGGTAGCTTATCGGATATTCAGCTGAGAGGAGGGCATGGTTCGTGATTTGCATCGATTAGCGAGCCTTGGTGTCCGTTTCATTGATTACGATAGCGATGGGGTTAGAGTTCGTGAGGTTGCGAGTCTTCCATCGTTGAGGAGGTGAAGAGGCACGATTCGAGGATCCGGCTTTGATTCGATATCGTGATCTGACTCTTACGTGAGGCAAGGTCGCTTTTGAGTAGCACTTTGATGGGGTGCTAAGGTTTGAAGCGAGTTGTGTGTTCGGATGTTTGAGACTTGGCGGAGTTCTTGGGAAGCACCGCGGCGCGCGTTACTCTATCCATCGGGTCGACCAAGATGTACCACGACGCCCAGATCGTGTATTGGTGGGATGGCTTGAAGAGGGCGTTGCGAGTTCGTAGCTCGGTGCGTGTTGTCGGCGGTGAAGGTAGAGCACGAGACACGGTGGTTTATTCTGGCGATAGAGATCCCGACACGGAAGTGGGAGGTAATCAACATGGACTTCATCACGGGATTACCTCGCACTCGGAGGAGACATGATTCTATATGGGTTATCGTCGATGGTGGCGAAATCAGCCCACTTTCTTCCGTCGGGGCGACTTTTAGTGAGGATTATGCGGACTTTACATCAGAGATCGTCGGTGCATGGAGTCCCTACTTGATCATATCGCAGCAGGAGCCCGGTTCGGCGGCTTACGGAGAGTCCTTCGAGAGGGTTTAGGGGCGAGTGAGCTTTGAGTCGCATTTCATCCGCACGCAGACGGACAGTGAGCGCACTATCCGCACTCTTGAGGATATCTGCGAGCTGTGTTATTGACCGATGGTAGTTGGGAGGATCATTTGCCTCTGGTTGAGTTCGCGTATAATAATAGCTACCACTCCGGTATTCGGATGGCGCCTTATGAGGCCTTGTATGGAAGGAAGTGCGGATCGCCTATAGGTTGGTTCGAGGTGGGCGAGTGCGGCTAGTGGGACGGTTGGTGCAGCAGCGATGGATAAGGTGAAGCTTATCAGAGCGGCTATTGACTCGAGTCGGCAAGTCGTATGCGGATCATCGTCGTCGGCATCTTGAGTTCGAGGTTCATGATTGGGTTTTCCTAAAGGTATCACCCATGAAGGGTGTGATGAGATTCGGGAAGAAGGAAACTTCGGCCCAGGTACATTGGGCGTTTGATTGTCGCGAGGTAGGCAAGGTTGCCTATGAGTTGAATCTGCCGTCCGATGCGGAAGCGATCTGTCCGATTTTCACGTGTCTATCTTTGAGGAGATGTATCGGGGATCCATCTAGGGTACACCGATTGGCGATGTCGGTGTGGGGTTATCGTATGAGAGATTCCATGGCGATAATCGATCGTCGAGTTAGGCGTCTGCGGACGAAGGGCGTGGCTTCCGTCAAAGTCTTGTGGCGGAGCAGCTCGAGGAGGAGATGGCGTGGGAAGCCGAGGAGGACATGAGGCGAAGTATCCTGCTGTTCCCCACTCCGGGTAATTCACTTTCCTACTTGTAAATCTTCATTATCGTTTATGCCTAAGTGTTGTTTATGGCCGTGTGTGGCTTTTGCAAGCTATTTAAGTTTTGAAGAACCTTATCGTTATCTGTCTTGGGAAGGAACATTGGGACGAATGTTTCTAAGGAGAGAATGTTACACCGTATTTCCAGTATGTGCGTAAAGAAATACGTACAAAAGTTTTGGTCTTAAAGTTAGGCCTTGGGCGATTTTTAGGCACAACTCACAGCGAGCGGTTTCAGGCGAAAGCGTTTCCACGGCTTTCATAGGATAAATTCGGCTATGTCATTTCTTATTTTTGCGGATTTTTCCGAGAGGCGTAACACTTTGGACCAATGAGAGGCGACACTTTCCACCCTCTCATTGGTGGACTATCGCAGCGCAATAGGGCGATTGGATGCCAAGCCTTGTCATAAAGTTGGATAGATATTTTGTGTGCAAGTTGGCTAGGTACACTTGCCCTAATCTTGACCTTACACTTGCCTAGCACTTGGCTAAATCTTGGCCATTGGTTGGCCCTGTCTTGACCTATAAATACCCTCTTGAGATGAAGAGTTCTTCATCCACTAAAGCTTTCAAGTCTTGAAAAACCCTCCTCTCCCTTGTGAGCAATTCGTCAACACACCCCTCCCTTGAGAAGCTTGGCAGGCTACCCCACCCTTTAGCCTGGCAGAAACCTACCCCTCCTTGGTAGAAAAGTTGCCTTCTAGTATTGTTATAATGCCCAATTTAACCTAGCCCAATCCCTTAGTACTTAGTAGAAGTTGTGAGAAACTTCTAAGGATTCTTGGAGCACTTGGAGCTTTGGATTAGGAGCTAAACCTCGCTCGGGATCGACTTTTTACTTGGATATTATTGGGCTTATCGAGGTAAATAATCCTAACCCTCTTTTGTAATTAAAGAATGCATCTTGTAGAAGTATTGAAATAAGTATAAATACTTAGAAGGTTTGTTAAGAATAAATTGAACTGTAACACCTTAGAAGAGTATAAAGAAGAATATCTGAGCAGTACTTACATGGGATTTGTTTTCACGATGAACTTATATAGCTCAGGGTAGGGTTGTGCTGCCCGACTTTCAGTAGAATTGAGGACCTCTGTTTAGAATGACCTACGAATAGTCTAGACTTTGATAGTTATGCAGTGACTATTATAGGCTGATTCTGCTTGTGCGACATACTCGACTTGGCGGTGGATTTCGCCAGAAGGTATGTGATCCTTCCTATACCCTTGAGCATGATATGTTAAGTATATATAGTGCGGTGAGACGTACATATGATAATCGGCAATGTCTTTTGACTTAAGCTGAATAATAAGAACCTTGAAGTATGTCAAAGGAATAATGAATCATTTTTTTCGAAGAGTAATATTTGGTTTTAAAACAAAAGCTTAAGAGTTATACTAGCTTTATGGGAAGTAGGTATATGACTTAAGAATGATAAAAGGCTATTTACTTGTTTGTTTATAAAAGCCTTGTATTGATTTACATTAAGTGTAGTAAGATTGGTTGATAGGTAGACATACTATGATCTGCATGTGTTAATTGTGCAGTAATGTTGTGAAAGGGTCATTCTTGCTTTGCTTACGTTGCTAACAGGTAAGTCCGTTGTCTTGTTATTGTATCACCTACCCCCTTGACTTGTTATACAGGGCTTGCCACCCGATGCGGTCTATACGGCTATCACGGTCTATGAGACTATGCGGAGCTGCGGTATGCTCGAGATTGATCATTCGGGTGTTTAGCGTCACGAGAGATACTATGCGGTCCATTGGGACTATCGCGGTCTTTTGAGGCTATGCGGTGCGGAAGTCGAGGAGAATGCAGGGGCTAGCTACCCCGTGCGGGAATACCTCATGCGAATGCATGTGTGACCTATGCGGACTACGGAAGTCGAGGACTAGGCACGCGAATGATACTATGGGCGGTTGGCCTTGCTTCGATCATTCGCGGCCTAGACTAGACACATTCTGATTTTCCTATTCTTATTATTGTTGTGATGTGGCACTATGTGCAATTAGGCGAATGTATTTGTGAAAAGGTTTTGAATACTTTGATTTCATTTAAAGTACTTTATAGTTTCACATACTTGGTACTGTTGTCTTGACCTCCTTGGAAGTGCGTTAAATCTGCGAGTTCTAGAGAGCGGTACTAGATCCACATCCTTAGGATCTCTACGTTGGTGTCGGGAGCTCACTCTCTCGGAGGCTCTACTTTTGGGTATGATCTCCTGTTGTAGATAGTTTATGCAGATCGAGGTATGGCGGGAACCTGTCCGCCATAGTTGTTATTTTCCTTAGAGTGCATGTAGTCATGTTATGCGGTTGGGATGTAGCTAAAACTTGGTTTATGTATATATCTTAGAAAGCGACCTTTTCTTGGATAAAATGTTCTAGTTATATCATGTTGCATGTCTTGTTTTATATTCCTGATTGTTCTCGATATATGACTACTTGGGTGCGGGTAAGGCACGATCCACGGGCCGGGCAGTCGTGACATTATTAAATCCACGTTAGAGAGTTTCAAGGCAAAATTATACTCTCTCACTTAGTGAGTTCTCGTCCAACCCCCCCCCCACCTTGTGTAGACATTCTTCAAGTGTTGTTATTATTCCAAATACCTTAGCCTAAATCCCTTGTAGTATTCCCAAGTTATCTTTATATTAAGAGCCCGAAAATACTACTTTATTCCAATAGTCGCAAAATGAAACCCTAGGAAAATCTTCATAGTTGGTTGAAGTGTTAAGAGAAGTTGTTTAGAAACTTCTAAGGGTTGCTTGGAGCGGGTTGGAGCGTAAGGAAGTTGTTATACCCCGTATTTCCAGGGTATGTATGTGAGGACGTACGTACGAGAATACGACAGAAATTTTGGAAAGAAAGAAATATGTGATTTTTCGACGGAAAAGTTTCCGGGTTTTGTGAAGGAAAAAAGTTCGTTAATGGGAATTGGATTCCCAGATTTGGTATTTGGACTTATTGGATTATATTAGAATTATGAGATTTTATTTTCGGAAGTGGTCACGTGGGACCCACGGGAGAAATTCTGATTTTGTGGCCCACTTTGTTTTGAGATTTTGGTATTTTGGATATTTTGGAAGACGAAATATTTTGGGCAGTAGAGGCGACACGTGTCACCCCATGTGGAACCTTGGCGGTGGAGGGACAGTGGCTGGCAGCTTGTCCGCCGAAAATAGCCATTACACTTGGAGCCTATTTTCGTTGGCCATGTGGTGTGGTGGGACCCACACACACATGGCCCAATCTTGACCACACACTTGCATAGATCTTGACCCTTGATTCCTCTATAAATACCCCCTTAGTTGAAGACTAATTTCATCCAGCACTCAAGACTTTCCAAAGCAAATACTCATCCTTTAGGCTTGTTTCGTCCACTCCCCACATGTAGAAAATACTTCAAGTATTTTTGTATAATCCCAAATACCTTAGCCTAGTATCCCTAGTTTTATTCCAAAGTTATTTCAATACTAGGAGCCCGGGAATACTACTTTATTCCAATAGTCGCAAAGTGAAACCCTAGAAAAATCTTCCTAGCTTGGTTGAAGTGTTAAGAGAAGTTGTTTAGAAACTTCTAATGGTCGCTTGGAGCGGGTTGGAGCGTAAGGAATTGGAGCTAAACTTTGCTCAGGATCGACTTATAATCTTGGATAATTTTGGGCTTATCGAGGTAATGATCTATGTCCCCCTATTGTAATTGGATATTACATATTGTAGTAGTTTAGAATTGAGTATAAGATATATTGGAAGGATGATTATAAAGTATTGAACTGTATTTACATTTGGACTGTATTTACAGTAGACTTGTGTAGTATTATTGTAAAGCAGAATTATATCCTCCGGTTAGACGTGTAATCCCCTTGGAGTTGTTGGCTTGGTAGCAGGCCTTGTTAGGGGAGGTTATTTATGTGATTGCGGGAGGGGCGGAGTCTTTGCGAATTTTCCGTAGAATAAAGGCTGTTTACTTAGAATATGCTACGAAGAGAACTAGAAGTTGATAGATGTATTGTGGATATTATAGGTGGATCTTCTGCGCGCGGCATACTCGACTTGGCTTGTGGATTAAGCCGAAGAGGTATGTGATTCTTCCTATACTCTTGAGCATGATTGTTGTGAACTATATAGTACGGTGAGCGTGCGTGTGTGAAATGAATTTTGTTTGTTTAAAACATAAAGTGTTATAATGGCTTTATGGGAAGTTAGTTATAACGACTTTATGAAGATAAAAGAAAGATTCAATTTTGAAAGCTAAACGACTTGATTTCGGAAAAGGAGAAGTAACTTGATTTAAGTATAGGTTACTTGTTTTGAAAAGAGTAAGTTATTTGGGTTTTAAAGAGTATACTTGATGTTGTTTTAAAAGAAAAGCACTTGGTTTAAAAAGTATAGAGTACTTGATTTTAAAAGCCTTGTAAAGATTTTTACGAAGGTGAAGTAATTTGGTTTGAAAAGAAAACGTGTTTTTGATACTACGAGTATTAGTATCGTGTGACTTTTACATAAAAAGAGATCTTTTTGAAAGAATGAAAGTATGTAGTATTTTGGGGTTGAACCCCGGATTGTTGATATAAAATGAAATTACGTTGAACTTGCCTATGCTTGTTGTGATAGCCTTTGATGTGCAAGTGTTTTGTTTCTGTGCTACCGTGTCTCTCGGGAGTGGCTATCGATTGATTGCTTGGACATACTGACACGTTGGATGGTCCACGAGTATGCGTCCACTTTGAGTATTATCTGGTTATTTCTTTTGGACATACTAACACGATGGATGGTCCACGGGTATGCTTCCACATTGAGTATTATCTTGTTATTTCCTTTGGACACTGACACGATGGATGGTCCACGGGTATGCGTCCAGTAGGATGTTTTCATGGCCATGCTTATACCGAGGTAAGATGTCGGGGCATGCGGTCATTGTGAGAGTTATGTTGATTAGTCCATGGACCACTAATCCATTAAGCTTGCCGCGGTGACGAGCGATCACGGGCTTGATTTGTACATGTGATTACAGGCACACTTTAGATACTTGTTCGGGTCATTTCTCGTGTATCGGCAGGCTCTGGTAGATAGCTTAAGATACTTGCCACGATCGTATCTCGTGAGGCGGTAGGCTATTATGCGCTAGCTTTAGATCTTGCCTCGGCGATTGCGTGGCTGGTTTTAGGCGGTAGTTGGCTTAGTACCTTGCGTGAAGTTTTATGACTAGCCTTGGTGGTAGTTGGCTATTCTACTTAGCCGTCGGTTTGATAGCCTTGACGCAGATCTAGTGTTGAGTTCACATATGGGTGTTGTTTTACATCATGCTGAAGCGATGAGAATGAGTTCCACGGGCATGATTGATATTATGGCGTGAGACCCATAGTTATGTGTGAGTGATCATTTTGTCACGCCCGAATTCGGGCGTGGTGGTGCCTTACCGGGCACCTGGTGATCTGACATCGAGAAAACCAGCGGAAAATAAAACACGAGTCATGAAACAAGAGATATAATAAATAAGCAGACCAGCAAAGCGATTGCCTTGGTATATACATAAAAACGACGATTATCCTTTTTACAAACCACACGCAACGATTACTCTGGACCTCTAAGATTTACAACAACTATGGCGGGCGGGGCCTCGCCATACCACGAATGTACAAGAACCTCTGACTCGGAAAGCATGCAAAGATAAGCCTCGAAGGAACGGAGCTTTCAACACGCTGAAATGAGATCCTAAGCGGGGATCCACGATGTACCTCTACCTGCGGCATGAGCGCGGCCGAAGGAGGTCGATCTGTGGTACCAAGTATGTGAAGCGTCAAATCAGTAAATGAAATCATAATAGCTTAAAAAGCGGGAGACATGTATGATAACCAAAATCTGATGCAACGACATAAAGCGATCAAGTCGGGGACTCGCTCTCAAAGTCACCACTCAAATATAACTATGGGTCTCACGCCCGCAACATCCATCATGTTCGCATCATGGCGCGTGCCCCGGAATCTGCGTCGGTGTAGACATGTCCATGATGCAACAATAATAACAAGGCGCGTGGCCACGTACCGGAATCTGCGCCGGTGTAGACATGCCCGTAACCTCAATAACGATATCTTGGGTGGTCAACCTGCGCGTAGCCACGTGCCGGAATCTGCGTCGGTGTAGAACCGTCCATGTTGCGGTAATAACCATATATCGGGTAATCAACGGCGCGTGGCGCGTACCGGAATCTGCGTCGGTGTAGACATGTCCGTGTGACATCAACAACAAGCGATAATCAAAATGGAAACATACGTGGAATTCTCCGTCACCGCCAGTACGTCGAGTAAGTTCTCGACAAGTCAACGGCCCTCTATCGAGGCAGCGGTAACGCAAATACCACACGCTTGCACAACAAGGCTATCATCACAAGCATAGGCAAGTTTCACAACAACAAGCATAGGCGAGTTTCACAATGACAAGCAAAGGCAAGTTTCACAACAAGCAAAGGCAAGTTTCACAATAACAAGCAAAGGCAAGTTTCACAATAACAACTCAAAGTACTTTCATTTTATGCCAAAGTCGGGTTTTAACCCAAAGTACTACATCGTCAAGTTCTTTTAAAGAGATCCATTACTTTTATAAAAGTCACCCGATACGTAGTATTAGAATGACCAACCAGCGTTCCCTTTTCAAAATCAAGTAACAACATTCTTTCCTAAGTTCGGTTTGCCTAGTTTTGATTACTCAAGCTCTCATTTTCAAATGGTTTCATAGTTTCCAAACTTAATCACTTGATTCCTTTTTAGAACAATTGAGTAATATATGTCTCACGTGAGAGTAGGTTATTCTTGTTTACAACATTCTTATTACAGTGACCGTGATCTAGAAAATGTATATCATTTTGTCTCATCTTAGTTTCTATGCGGATGGAGGTTTCTCTTGGTTTTAATACAATTCATCATTATTCAATACATTTTCCTTTATTAACGCATTTGCGGTGATGCAGCCGATACGTTACGATTTCGAAATCGGTAAAACATTATCCCTTTAAATAAAACCAAGTACTCATTACTCACGAATGAGGTTTCACACAAACATTCACATTAAAACAAATAAGTTAAGTCTCTTATCTTATAAGATCAAGTCTCTTAACTTCTAACATCGATAAACCATTTTCTTTACCTCTCTTAAGACATTATACCTAACTCCCGTAAAGCTAGTATAACTCTTTTTAAAACCTTTTAAAACCAAGTGTTACTCTCCAAAACGATTTATAAATCTTTTGAAATACATCAAGTTCTTTATTATAATAGCGATTATAATTCACATCGATTACCTTTTAAAACCACAGTATTTTCTTACTGCATAAAAGTGTTATAACGACTTCCGTAAAGCGTTATAACACTTTATGTTTTAAACAATCAAACACGATTAACACGTATGCGTCTACCGTACTACATAGTTCACACATATCGTACTGAAGAGATAGGAAGAGGTTCACATACCTCGTGGCGATTATCGACAATAAGCAAAAGCTCAGTACTACAACGCACTGGCCCTTTCCACTCCATAGTAGAATACGCTACTCTTGTACTTTCACCTATAAAGGTCCTGGCGTCTATTAACCCCAAACACAAGTTTCTATCTTTCTCTGAGAAAATTAGTGCGCCTCCCATGACAGCGTAAATCTCCTCGCTTTATCGAGTGGCTACCAAGCCAACCGAGGGGTTAACACGTCTAGCGGACGGCGTACAATTCTACTACGGTAATGCTACATAAGTCTCTTATGTCTGATACCCCTGGTAATTCTGATTCGATTCTTCTCTTTATTATCATACATGTGATTCTTGTTCAATTCTTTATTCTTGAGCTTAAGTCAAGACATTGCCACAATACTAAGTTCGATTCTATATATAGTATACAACTATATATTGACATTTTGTAATTTCAATTACAATAGAAGAACGATAGTGTTTACCTCGATAAGCCCAAAATTATCCAAGTATAAAGTCGATCTGAGCAACGCTTAGCTCCTACTCGCGCTCGACAACCCTTAGAAGTTCTAACCAACTTACAACTTCAACAACGGGTGAAGATTTCCTTAGGGTTTCGTTTTTGTGGCTAAAGGAAGTATAATCGTATTTTACGGGCTTTTGTATAAGTGTAACCTTGGGAATACTACAAGGTATGTGGGCGAGTATTTGGACATTACAACAATACTAGGAGAGTATTTCTATACCCTGACAAAGGGTATTATACTGAAAACAACTAGGCTAGGGGTACCCATAGGCCAAAGCCATGAGGGGAGGGTGTGGTGGCTCTCGGCCAAGCACCACTAGGAGGAGAGGACGAAAAGCTCGTGCTAGGAGGGGAGGATTTTACACTTAGAAAATATTTTGGATGAAGAATTCATCAACAAATGGGGTATTTATAGGTCAAGACATGGCGACCAATGGCGAATCACTCCAGTGTAAGGCAAGTGTAGGGCTAGGATTCCACCATGTGTACCTTATCCATCTACCACACAACTTGCACAAAATATCCTACCTACTACAGACCCATTCGGCAGCCTTTCGCCCTTCATCCGATGTGAGGTGACACGTATCACCCTCGTTGATCCAAAATGTTACGTCTCTGGAAAAATCCGCCAAAAATTATAAATGACATAGCGGAATTTTCCCTACGAAGCTAATGGAAAGCGTTTAGTCGAAGCGACTCTAGCAAGGTGTTGTGTACAAATTCGAATCTTGCCTATCTTAAGGCTCAAATTTTATCGTCGTCCTTACGTGCATACTCTGGAAATACGGGTATAACATTCTTCCCTTAGAAACATTCGTCGAATGTTCCTTCTCAAGTCTCAACCTGAGCATGCGCGGTATAGTCTTCACCGCTATCGTCTGAAAACAATCATGCCACGCTGGCCATGAAATAACAAATGCACAAAATCGAAATCCCAAGTCCACGAGGAATCACCTCTGTTATCACAAAAGTTCCCACGAGGTCTAAAATATACTCCATCGCTCATTTCACAAAGAAAGCGATCACACGTTCACTTCTCCCTAACTCGTCGTACCACTTCGAACACTCGAGCTCTTTCTAGTATCCGTACCACACTTAGTCAGCGTTTACGTTTCCAACCCTTGGAGTTACTACCTCGAACTTGGTCATCTTACTACCGCCGATTTCCTCTAAGGCCATTCTCGGCCTTCACGTGATTACAGTCGAACATATTTATGAACTCATCGATGGTCATCTAAACTTGGGCTAGCACCTCGTGACCACGCCACTGGCGGGACCACCCGCAGTGACCGCCGCCGAAGCGGGAAGCGGGTTGGCGCAACATGGCTGACCCGACCCTCTTGTAGCGCTGACTTCCATTTCGCGACACGGAACACATCATGGAAGCTACCACTTCCATCTCGCACTAACGATTTCAAATCACACTATAGCATAAAGCTATCGAACATAACACTAAACACATCATTAATCATCAATACATCCAGTATCTACGGGGTTAAGGATATACACAAACTAGGCGGTTCGAGGCGCTAAAGCTGGAACTTCCGCGACCTCTACCGTGGCATGGCTCACTCTAGTAGTCTGTGCTATCTACAGCGCTACCCACAGTCGGGCGGTCTCTCGTCATATGGCCTGTTGGCGCAAGAATAACAAGCTCCCTTGGTACTCGACACTCCCGAAATGCGGTCTACGCATCGACCCACTGAGGTAGGGGTATTGCGTCATCCCAGCAACCCCTACTCGCAGACATCTGAAACACAGGAGCCACGGCACGCTCTGAATATCCCAAGGTCCCGAGAAAGGCTGCGGAGGACCACTCTGCAATGGCGGAGGTACATAACTAGTCTGCTTCTTGGCGGTCCGCCTCGAAAGTCGCCAAAATATCCTGCCGTCTTGGCCTTACCTGCCGGCGGTCCGCGTCGATCTGCGCTCGCCGCACCCAGTCGTGAGCACGAATGCGGGCAATGTCCGTGCGGTGAAGAAACACGAACAACTCTGCTAGGTAATCGCCGAGTCTGTAACATATCGGTGCACTCGATCCTCCATACTAGCTACTAATGCGGGAACATCACAAGACGATGAGTCGAACTCCATTGTACTCCCGGTATGCGCGGATGCGCCTCAACGTCAAAAATCATGCCGGCGAGCCCTCGCCGTTTGTGGAGGCAAGAAATGTGCCGGGAAGGCCGGCTTCGTCCCAAGCGGTGGAAGTGCATGCTCTCCCGGAAAGCTCGCGAGTCAAACCGATCATTTGCGGTATCACGCGGCCGATCGAACAAATGTCACAGACTCGATCTATGAAGCCTTGATCACGCGTGATCCTCTGCGGTAGCGGATGAACTCCTGCGGATCATCCTCGGCCTCGACCGTAAAACTCGGGCGGGCTCTGACTAAGAAATCCGTAGCCTCAGTATGCGCCTGGGTGCGCTACAGTCTTCTTTGGGCCCCAGGCTGCTGCGTCCGGCCTATCTCATATCAGCCTGACCACGGCGATAAGCGGGCCCGTCTCTCGCGTGACCCGTCTCCCGCTCAGTTGTGGGGTGGAGGCTCGGTCTTGTAGTCTCGGTGGCAGCTGCTGCGACTCTAAACTCTCTTTGGTCTTTGGCGGCGTCGCAAAACTCGCCGTCGAAGCACTACCTCAGTCTTGGCCAGAGCTGCGCCTCGTACTCCTGAATCCCACTAGCGGCTCCGCCGGTGCCTTGCCGCCTGGGCCACGGTTGCCTTCGCGAGGCATAAGCGGTAAAAGCAGAAACACGTCGGAGGGTCCAACTTACAACCGACTACAGGCACGATCTCGGAATGAGAAGAATGAAACCAATCCTAAATGTCCTATAGCCTCACGATTATAGATGTGGTGCCTGACACGCGATAATCGAGACTACTGAACCACGATGCGTAGACACTTTCAGAGGACTAAGCGCTCGATACCACTTTGTCACGCCCGAATTCCGGGCGTGGTGGTGCCTTACCGGGCACCCTGGTGATACAACATCGGAGAAAACCAGCGGAAAATAAAACACGAGTCATGAAACAAGAGATATAATAAATAAGCAGGCCAACAAAGCAGTTGCCTTGGTATATCATAAAAAGCGACAGTTATCCTTTTTACAAACCACGCTTACAGTGATTACTACGGACCTCTAAGATTTACAACAACTATGGCGGGACGGGGCCGCCGTACCACAGATGTACAAGAACCTGACTCGGAAACATGCAAAGATAAGCCTCAGGAAAGGCAGACTTTCAACACTTTGAAATGAGATCCTAAGCGGGGATCACGGCCGATGTACCTCTACTGCGGCGTGAGCGCAACCCGAAGGAGGTCGATCTGGCAGTACAGTATGTGAAAGCGTCAAATCACGTAAATGAAATCATAATAGCTTAAAAAGCGAGACATGTATGATAACCAAAATCTGATCTGTGACATAAGCGATCAAGTCGGGGACTCGCGCCAAAGTCACCACTCAAATATAACTATGGGTCTCGCGCCCACAACATCCATCATGTTCGTCGTGGCGCGTGCCCGAATCTTGCGCCGGTGTAGACATGTCCGTGATGCAACAATAATAACAAGGCGCGTGGCCGTACCCGGAATCTTGCGCCGGTGTAGGCATGCCCGTAACCTCAATAACAATATCTTTGGGTGGTCAACCTGCGCGTAGCCCATGCCCGAATCTGCGTCGGTGTAGAACGCGTCCGTATTGCGGTAATAACCATATATCGGGTAATCAACGGCGCGTGGCGCGTGCCGGAATCTGCGTCGGTGTAGACATGTCCATGTGACATCAACAACAAGAGCGATAATCAAAATGGAAACATACGTGGAATTCTCCATCACCGCCCGACGTCGAGTAAGTTCTCGACAAGTCAGGCCTGTCGAGAGGCGGTAACACGTAAATACCACACTTGCACAACAAAGGCTATCATCACGGCGTAGGCAAGTTTCATGCAACAAGCATGGCGAGTTTCACAACAACAAGCAAAGGCAAGTTTCGCAACAACAAGCAAAGGCAAGTTTCACAATAACAAGCAAAGGCAAGTTTCACAATAACAACTCAAAGTACTTTCATTTTATGCCAAAGTCGGGTTTTAACCCCAAAGTACTACATCGTCAAGTTCTTTTAAAGAGATCCATTACTTTTATAAAAGTCACGATACGTAGTATTAGAATGACCAACCACATTCCCTTTTCAAAATCAAGTAACAACATTCTTTTCCTAAGTTCGGTTTGCTAGTTTGATTACTCGAAGCCGTTTTCAAATGGTTTCATAGTTTCCAAACTTAATCACTTGATTCCTTTTTAGAACAATTGAGTAATATATGTCTCACGTGAGAGTAGGTTATTCTTGTTTACAACATTCTTATTACTGACCGTGATCTAGAAAATGTATATCATTTTGTCTCATCTTAGTTTCTATGCGGATGGAGGTTTCTCTGGTTTTAATACAATTCATCATTATTCAATACATTTTCCTTTATTAACTGCGGTGGTGCAGCCGATACATTACGATTTCGAAATCGGTAAAACATTATCCCTTTAAATAAAACCAAGTACTCATTACTCACGAATGAGGTTTCACAAACATTCACATTAAAACAAATAAGTTAAGTCTCTTATCTTATAAGATCAAGTCTCTTAACTTAACATCGATAAACCATTTTCTTTACCTCTCTTAAGACATTATACCTAACTCCCATAAAGCTAGTATAACTCTTTTTAAAACCTTTTAAAACCAAGTGTTACTCTCACTTCCAAAGCGATTTATAAATCTTTTGAAATACATCAAGTTCTTTATTATAATAGCGATTATAATTCACATGATTACCTTTTAAAACCACCAAGTATTTTCTTACTGCGTAAAGTGTTATAACCAACTTCCCATAAAGCGTTATAACACTTTATGTTTTAAGAACAATCAAACCACGATTAACACGTATGCGTCTGGCTACATAGTTCACACATATCGTGCTAGAAGAGATAGGAAGAGGTTCGCATACCGTGATGATTATCGACAATAAGCAAAAAGCTCCAGTACTACAACGCACTAGCCACTTTCCACTCGCCGGTAGAATACGCTACTCTTAGTACTTTCACTATAAAGGTCACTGGCGTCTATTAACCCCAAAACACAAGTTTATCTTTCTCTGAGAAAATTCGGCCTCACTCCATGGCAGCGTAAATCTCCTCGCTTTATCGGTGGCTACCAAGCCAACCGGGGTTAACACGTCTAACGGACGCGTACAATTCTACTACGGTAATGCTACATAAGTCTCTTTATGTCTGACCTAGGTAATTACGATTCGGTTTTCTCTTTATTATACTTACATGTGATTCTTGTTCAATTCTTTATTCTTGGGCTTAAGTCAAAGACATTGCCACAATACTAAGTTCAGTTCTATATATAGTATACAACAACTATATATTCAACACTTATGTAATTTCCAATTACAATAGAAGAATGATAGTGTTTACCTCGATAAGCCCAAAATTATCCAAGTATAAAGTCGATCTGAGCAACGCTTAGCTCACTCGGCGCTCCAAACAACCCTTAGAAGTTCTAACCAACTTCTTACAACTTCAACAACGGGTGAAGATTTCCTTAGGGTTTCGTTTTTGTGGCTAAAGGAAGTATAATCGTATTTTAGGCTTTTGTATAAGTGTAACCTTGGGAATACTACAAGGTATGTGGGCCAGGTATTTGGAAATTACAACAATACTAGGAGTATTTCTATACCACAACAAGGGTATTATCACGAAAACAACTAGGCTAGGGGTACCCTGGCCAAAGCTTCATGAGGGAGGGTGTGGTGGCTCTCGGCCAAGCACCACTAGGAGGGGGGGAGGGGGACGAAAAGCTCATGCTAGGAGGGGGGAGGCTTTTACACTTAGAAAATCTGTTGGATGAAGAATTCATCAACAAAGGGGGTATTTATAGGTCAAGACATGGCCAACCAATGGCGAATCACTCAGTGTAAGGCAAGTGTAGGGCTAGGATTCCACCGTGTGTACCTTATCCATCTACCACAACTTGCACAAAATATCCTACCTACTACACAGACCCATTCGGCTAAGCCTTTACGCCACTTCATCAATGTGAGGTGACACATGTCACCCTCGTTGATCCCAAAATGTTACGTCTCTCGGAAAAATCCATAAAAATTATAAATGACATAGCGGAATTTTCCCTACGAAGCTGTGGAAAGCGTTTAGTCGAAAACGACTCTAACCGGGTGTTGTGTACAAATTCCGAATCTTGCCTATCTTAAGGCTCAAATTTTATACGTACGTCCTTACGTACATACTCTGGAAATACGGGGTATAAAAATTTTGGGGATATGCGTCCCCTTAATTTACATAACTGTTTACTTATCGCAAAATGGTTTTATAAAATGATGAAATGTGATTTCACTACAGTATTTTCAGTTTCACATACTTGGTACCTGTTGTGCGACATCCTTGAAGCTGCGTTAAATGCGGTAGAGGTACACGATTGTTGATCCTCGCTCATAGGATCGCGATTCGGCGTTAGGAAGCTCGTTTCTCGGAGGCTTATCTTTTAGTATAGTCCTGTCATTGTAGGTACTTGTACATTCGGGGTATGGCGGGGCCTATCCGTCATAGTTGTTATTACATTCTTAAGTGCATGTAATCTTGTTGTGGCGGGGTTTGTAAAGGATTGTAACTTTTGGTTTATCTATATGTATATACGTGAAAGTGGCCGTTTTAGTTGCTTTGTTTTCTTATGTTGTCTCTTGTTTCCTGTTTAAATTTTATTTCCGCTGATTTTCTCTGATGTTGTTATCACTAGGGTGCCCGGGGTAAGGCACCAGTTGCGGGCCCGAGATCGGGTCGTGACAGAAGTGGAGCTAAACATTGCTCAAGATCGACTTATAAAACTTGGATAATTTTGGGCTTATCGAGGTAATGATCTTTATCCCCCTATTGTAATTGGAGATTACATGTTGTAGTAATGTATAATTGAGTATATGAATTATGGAAGGATGATTAAAAAGAATTGAACTGTATTTACATTGGGTTTGTATTCTGATGAACTTGTAGTATTATTGTGGGGCGGTGTACCGTCCAGGTTAGACGTGTAACCCCCTCTGAGTAGTTGGCTTGGGAGCGGGCCTTGATAGTGGAGGTTATTTATGTGGTTGCGGGGGGGGGGGGGGGAGGTGTTGCCGAATTTTCCGTAGAATATGGAACCTTGTACTTAGAAATATTCTACGAAGGGATCTAGAAGTTAATAAACGTTTTGTGACCTTTATAGGTTGAAGTTCTACGAGTAGCGTATTCTACTTGAAGGGTGGAAAAGGCTAGCAGGGTTATAGAACTGTGGAGCGTTTTGCTAATTGTCGATAATCGTCGCGAGGTATGTGAACCTCTTCTTATCCTTTCTAGCATGATTGTTGTGAAGTATATATAGTGCGGTAGGCCTTGCGTGTGTTTAAAGGAATTTGATTTTCCTTTTGTGTCCTTGACTTGATTCCAAAGTTAAGTGACTTGTTATGAAATATTAAGGACTTGAATTATGTTAAAAAGTTGTAAAACCTCACTCATGAGTAATGGGTGTGTGGTCTTTTAAAAATAAAGTTATCTTGATTTCGAAAATGAGAATAGTTGTCCTTGGTTGGTTTAAAACATAAAGTGTTATAATAGCTTTATGAGGAGTTATTTATAACGACTTTATGAAAACAAAAGAATGGTTTTATCATTGGATTTAAAATGATAACTTGACATTTTAAAAAGTGGAGGTTGGTTTCCTTAAAGGATATGATTTAAAGATTAAGAGACTGATTTTTGAAAGTAAAGAGACTTGACTTATAAACAACTTGATTTTGGGAAAGGAGAAGTAACTTGATTTAAAGGTAAAGGTTACTTGTTTTTAAAAGAGTAAGACACTTGGTTTAAAAAGTATATTGCTACTTGACTTTAAAAAGGAAAAAGTGTCTTTGTTTTAAAGGAAGGCATGGTTTTGTCTTAAAATGGTTTAAAAAGGAAGGCATGCTTTTGTCTTAAGATTGGTTTAAAAAGAAGGTATGAAAATTATTTTGGTTTACTTAAAAGATAGTTACTCTATTTTGATACTACGGGTATCGTGTGACTTTTGTGTGGGTAACTTGACTATGTTGGCTTGTGATAGCCTTGTAATACTTTCTTGTTGGTTTGATAAGTAAACATGTTATGATCTTCGTGTGTTAGTGTCTTGTGACGTTTGTGTAAGGGGTTTCTTGTTGTGCTTACGTTGTTTAATGATAGCGATTATCTTTGGTATTATATCACTTACCCCACGACTTGTTATGCAGGGTTAGCGCCGTCGAGGAATACCTCATGCGGGTCCATGGGACCTATGCGGGGCTGCGGGAGTTCGGGATGATCACTCGGGTGTGTTCTGCCGTCACGAGAATACCTCATGCGGTCGGTGACTATGCGGACTGCGGGAGTCGAGTTGATCAGGGTTAGCTACCCCGTCGAGAATACCTCATGCGGACCTAGGTGGTCTACATGCGGTGCGGGAGTTCGAGTTAGGCTCGCATAATGATACTATGGGCGATTGGCCTTGCCCGATCATTAGCGTCT
The DNA here is from genome assembly GCA_029844215.1 of Przewalskia tangutica. Lineage (NCBI taxonomy): Eukaryota > Viridiplantae > Streptophyta > Magnoliopsida > Solanales > Solanaceae > Przewalskia > Przewalskia tangutica. Next base: position 57,897,627 of record CM056726.1, read on the forward strand.
AGAAAAGACCCGATTCGTTATATCTATTTTGCTCTTGTTTATCTTTGTGGCACTATATGCGGTTAAAAATTGGTTGTTAAATGCGTATTTGTGAACCGGTTTTAAATGTTATGATTTTATTTGATGCTTCTGATTTCACATACTTGGTACTGTTATCTTGACCTCCTTGAGTGCGTTCATGCCGCAGGTAGAGGTACACGATTGTTGATCCTCGCCATAGGATCACAGTTCAGCGTTTTGGGAAGCTCCGTTTCTCCGGAGGCTTATCTTGTGGTATGATTCCCTGAGAGTGTAGGTTCTTATACATTCAGGGGTATGGCGGGGCCCTGTCCCATCGTTGTTGTTATAAAACTCTTAGAGGTATGTTGTACTGTTGTGGGCAGGGTTTGTAAAAGGGATGTAACTGTTCAAGTTTAATATTTTTTTATATATATGCAGAAAGGTGACCGTCTTGGTTAGCCTATTTTTCTCATTGTATATCTTGTTTCATGTGTAAGTTTTTATTTCCGCTGATTTTCTCTGATGTTGTATCACTAGGGTGCTCGGGGTAAGACACGATCCACGGGCAGTCGGAGTCGTGACAAAAGTGGTATCGAGCGATTAATCCTCGGAAAGTGTCTGAACCGTATCTAGTATAGTCTTGATTATCGGCGTGTTATGCACCACACTAATGTCGGGAGGCTGCGAGATATTTAGGATTGGTTTCCATTCTTCTAACTCGAGATCGTGCCTTAGAAATTGTGTTATAAGTTGGACTCCTCTGGCGTATTCGTATGTGCTAGTTATGCCTCTGTAGGCAACCGCGAGCCAGAAGGTCAAAGCGGCGAGGAGGCTGCGAGTAGAATCTGAGAGGTTCACGAGGGCCTGAGCCCGATCATTACGAGATAGTGCTTCATTCGGGGAGTTTTGCGGCGCCGCTAGCGAGAGAGTTTAGAAGCGGCGGTATTTGCGAGACCACGATACGACTCTCGGTTTCACGACCGGGGCGAAGATATGAGTTACTGAGAGATGGCGATTACTAGCTAGGCTTGTGGCTAGGAATGAGGGCGACAGCGGAGGTTCCGGTAGTACCGATAATTCACCCTAGATCCAGATAGTTGAGATTTGGGACTTCTTGAGTTGCGATCCACCGAGTTCCATGGATTGAGGCGAGAAGATCTCGGGAGTTTATTAAACGATTCTGCGGATCATGAAAGTGATCAAGACCTTAGAGGTATTTCCTGCAGCTTGCCTCGCGGATGAGGAGAGCTTCGAGCGATTAGATTATGATGTTGAGCGAGCAGGCGGGCCGGTTCGAGAATCTGATGTCGAGTTTGACTCATTGGCTCGTTATGTCCCGCTTTAGTGGCGAACATGGAGGATAGAGTGCACCGATATATCACGAGGACTTGGCGATTATCTAGTAGAGAGTTATGCAGGTAGCTCTTGGCCGGGCATGGGCGTTGCCCCGTCTGAGCTTATGCGCAGTGGTGAGAGCGTAGAGATCAGCGGATTAACGAAACAGCGAGAAGAGGCGAGCAGCGAGTCCTTTGGTAACTTCGGCGGACCTTACCGGCGGTGGTTATGCGCCTCCGCCCGATCTGAGTGGTCCTCGAGACTTGGGGCGTTCGAGGTATTTAGGAGTTGGTGAACTCGGGGTTTAGTTCCGATTTACATAGGTTCTAGCGGCCAGTTAAGTTTTCCTCGGTGTTATTTTATGTGGTAGGCGTCATCGGAAAGCGTCGTCTTTTTACTAATGCTTGTTTTACCGGCCGTCGAACCGTGTGATGAAGAATGTCCTAGTAGGAGGATACGGTGGGATGACTTAGCCTGCAGTCGATTCTTGGTCGGTGGTTGAGAGAGGAAGGGTGTTAGCGAGAGGCCACCGCTCGGTATGGCCGTTGTGGTAGGTGTTCTTATGGGAGTGTCGTACTACTTGATAACTTGTTATGCTTGCGGCCAGCGGGCCATTTGCGAGAAATTGTCCGAGGCCGGTGGCGCGGATGTTACGACTCGACGCCGGGATCGGTGTGGTTCATCACCTTACGTAGTTATCGCCCATGGCGAGGATTTGATTAGGCGACAAAGGGAAAGTGAGGCGATAGTTAGAGATATCTTGACCGCCAGAGACTTGTTTAGGTCGTTATGGTAGGTACATGTGGAGTGTTATGTACGGATATCATTGTGTTAGGTGTGGATTAGAAAACATGGGTAGTTGAAAAGGTAAGTCTGGGGACGAGAAAATGGTGAACCTTAGAATTTATAACAGTTGGGACCTTGGATGCAAGTAGTCTGAGTGGATGATTTTACGGTTGGTCTTTGTCGAAGTACTTGGTATGCGTGAAATATATTGTGGGATAATTCCATGGGTAGTGTGAGATGGAAGTGGTAGCTTTCATGACGTGAATTGGTAAGAATGTTCCGGATCGGGAAACGAGTGAGGTTGGCGCGAAGTGGGTCGGGTTGAGGCCATATCGTGGGTCAACCCGCAGCCCGAAATGTGGTGGGGTCAGTTTGAGGTGGCCCCTCCAGGTGTTAGGGTCACGAGGGTGTTAGGCCCAAGTTTAGTTAATCGTCGTACGAGTTGGTGGATGCGTTCGACCAGTAGTCGGGCCGATGAGGTCGGCCCATCTTGTCTTTCAGTCAGGACTGTTTACTCGACGGAGGGTTATGCGAGATGTTATATATCAGGAAGGTTGTGAGGCTGCATGGGGTTCCTACTTTTATTTTATGACAGACAGTGGAGCCCAGTTTACGGCTATTTCTTTTGTTTCTGGAGGTTTTTCTAGGCGGGGTTAGGAACTCAGGTGAGTCTCAGTATTGCATTCACCCTCGGGCCGACGGACAAACAGCGCGTTTTATCCAGACATTTGAGGATAGGTTACGGGACGGTGTTTTGATTTCAGGGGTAGCTGTAAGGATTATTCGCCTCTTGTTGAGTGAGTATTATAATAGCTACCATTTCAGTATTCGGATGTCGCCTTATGAAGCCTTGTATGGGCGGAAGTGTAGGTTGCCGATCGATTGGTTCGATGTTGGCAAGGTTCAGATAGTGGGTCCATACTTGTTTCAGCAGGATGAGGATAGAGTGAAGCTTATCCAGAAGAGGTTATTAGCAGCTCAGAGTCAACAGAAGTCGTGCGGATAATCGGCGTCGACACTTGGAGTTCAGGTTGAAGGTGGGTCTTCTTGAAGGTACCACCCCGGAAGGGTGTGACGAGATTTGGAAGCGAGGAAACTTAGCGAGTACTTTGGGCCTTTTCGGTCGTTGTAGAATAGACCGGGTTGCTATAAGTTAGCGACATCCGACTTAGGAAGCGATGCGTCGGTCTTCCATGTTGCTATGTTTGGAAGAGTATCGGAGATCCGTCAGTGTTCCCGATTAATGATGACCAAGTTAGAGATAGTAACCCGAGATTTTGGCGAAGCAATAGCGAAATGTACGTATAGTAGGAAGAGTTCGAGTGTGCGAGGAGAGTGCAGACGAGTAAGAAAAGAGGCGTAGATGTGTTAAGAAGATGGAAGTGTCCTTTTTATAAGTAAAGATGTGAAGAAAGTATCCTTTGGACCATGGGTGGAGCTAATGGTATTGTTATACGCTTTAGAGATGATTCTTCGTTGGCTTGGATATGAGTTTTGCGCGTGTGTGGTATTATGGCCAGGTGTGGCATAATTGGTTTCATAAGTATATTAGGGAAGACTATCTGCGGCGGTATGTTTGGAGACTTAGAAGGAACATTCGGGACGAATGTTTCTAAGAGAGAATGTTACACCCAGTAGTTCCAGGTATGTATATGAGGGCGTGCGTGCGAGAATCGACACAAAAATTGGAAAGAAAGAAAGATGTGATTTTTCGACGAAAAAGTTTCCGGATTTTGTGAAGGAAAAATGTTCGTTAATGGGAATTGGATTCCCAGATTTGGTATTCGGACTTTTTGGAATATTTGAGAATTATGGAATTTTATTTCCGAAATTGGTCACGTGGGGCCACGGGAGAATTTCTGATTTTGTGGGCCCACTTTATTTTGGATTTTTGGCATTACGGATATTTTCGGAAGATGAAATATTTTGGGCGAGTAGGGGCGACACGTGTCACCCCGTGTGGCCCGTGTTGGCGGGTGGTGAAGAACAAGTGTCGCGGGCGGTTGGTAGTACCACTTGTCCAAATTTTGTGGTGGACATGTGGTTGGTAGAATCCACACCCACATGTCCCCAATCTACACCACACACTTGCCTAGATCTTGGCCCTTGATTTTTCTATAAATACCCCTTGGTTGCAAGACTTTATTCATCCACATTAGAGAGTTTCCAAGGCAAAAATTATACTCCCTCCCCTTAGTGAGTTCTCGTCCAACACCCCTCCCCACCCCCCACCTTGTGTAGACATTCTTCAAATGTTGTTATTATTCCAAATACCTTAGCCTAAATCCCTTGTAGTATTCCCAATTTATCTTTATATTAAGAGCCCGAAAATACTACTTTATTCCAATAGTCGCAAAATGAAACCCTAGGAAAATCATCATAGTTGGTTGAAGTGTTAAGATAAGTTGTTTATAAACTTCTAAGGGTTTCTTGGAGCGGGTTGGAGCGTAAGGAAGTGGAGCTAAACGTTGCTCAGGATCGACTTATAAAACTTGGATAATTTTGGGCTTATCGAGGTAATGATCTTTATCCCCCTATTGTAATTGGAGATTACATGTTGTAGTAATGTATAATTGAGTATATGAATTATGGAAGGATGATTAAAAAGAATTGAACTGTATTTACATTGGACTGTATTTACAGTAGACTTGTAGTATTATTGTGGGGCAGAATTGTACACGTCCGGTTAGACGTGTAACCCCCTCTGAGTTGTTGGCTTGGTAGCGGGCCTTGATAGTGGAGGTTATTTATGTGGTTGCGAGGGGGGGGGAGGTGTTGCCGAATTTTCCGTAGAATATGGAACCTTGTACTTAGAAATATTCTACGAAGGGATCTAGAAGTTAATAAACGTTTTGTGACCTTTATAGGTTGAAGTTCTACGAGTAGCGTATTCTACTTGAAGGGTGGAAAAGGCTAGCAGGGTTATAGTACTGTGGAGCGTTTTGCTAATTGTCGATAATCGTCGCGAGGTATGTGAACCTCTTCCTATCCTTTCTAGCATGATTGTTGTGAAGTATATATAGTGCGGTAGACGCACGTGTGTTTAAAGGAATTTGATTTTCCTTTTGTGTCCTTGACTTGATTCCAAAGTTAAGTGACTTGTTATGAAATATTAAGGACTTGAATTATGTTAAAAAGTTGTAAAACCTCACTCATGAGTAATGGGTGTGTGGTCTTTTAAAAATAAAGTTATTTTGATTTCGAAAATGAGAATAGTTGTCCTTGGTTGGTTTAAAACATAAAGTGTTATAATAGCTTTATGGGGAGTTATTTATAACGACTTTATGAAAACAAAAGAATGGTTTTATCATTGGATTTAAAATGATAACTTGACATTTTAAAAAGTGGAGGTTGGTTTCCTTAAAGGATATGATTTAAAGATTAAGAGACTGATTTTTGAAAGTAAAGAGACTTGACTTATAAACAACTTGATTTTGGGAAAGGAGAAGTAACTTGATTTAAAGGTATAGGTTACTTGTTTTTAAAAGAGTAAGACACTTGGTTTAAAAAGTATATTGCTACTTGACTTTAAAAAGGAAAAAGTGTCTTTTTTTAAAGGAAGACATGGTTTTGTCTTAAAATGGTTTAAAAAGGAAGGCATGCTTTTGTCTTAAGATTGGTTTAAAAAGAAGGTATGGAAAGTAAGGAAGACGGGTATCGTGTGACTTTTGTGTGGGTAACTGACTATGTTGGCTTGTGATAGCCTTGTAATACTTTCTTGTTGGTTTGATAAGTAAACATGTTATGATGCTACGTGTGTTTGTGTCATGTGACGTTTGTGTAAGGGGGTTTTCTTGTTGTGCTTACGTTGTTTAACGATAAGCAGTTATGCTTGTTATACCCCGTATTTCCAGAGTATGTACGCGAGGGCATACGTACAAAAGTTTAGCCTTAAGGTTAGGCATTGGACGAAAAAAATTGTGCACACCTACCAAAAAGAATCGTTTTCCGACGAAACGTTTTCCAAACTTTGCGTAGGGAAAATTACAGCTATGTCATTTATTATTTTTGCGGATTTTTCCGAGAGACGAAACATTTTGGACCAACGAGAGGGCGACACTTGTCACCCTCTAGTTGGCGGCGTGGCGTCCACTTTGGACGATTTAAGGGCTTGTTTTGTCAAGGAGTTGGTAGGATATTTTTGTGTAGTAGATGGATAGGGACACTTGCCTAAATCCTCACCCTACACTTGCATAGCACTGCTTCATCTTGGCCATTGGTTGGCCTATAAATACCCCACAACTTGAAGGTTTTCTTCATCCACAAATTGTCTTCCAAGTCTCAAAATTTCCTCCCCTCTCTTGTAGTGTTTTCGTCCCACTCCTCCTCCACTGTGAAGGCCCTTGGCGAAACACCCCCTCTAGCCTAGTAGCTCTAGCCGAAACCCCACTTTTGGTAGAAAGTTGTCTTCCAAAGTATAGTTACTATTCCAAAATACCCTAGCCCAAATCCCTTATAGTATTTTAGTAGAAGTTGTGTAGAACTTCTAAGGGCTTCTTGGAGCTATCGGAGCGTACAAATTAGGAGCTAAACCTTGCTCAGGATCAACATTTTTACTTGGATAATTTTGGGCTTATCGAGGTAAATACTCTTGTCGTTCTATTGTAATTGGATATTACACATAAGAATAGTTAAGACTTGAGTATAAGAATAGAATTGAACTGTAATTACACTGAAGGATATTACAGAATAGAAGTGAATTGTTATCACAATAGAAGGGTATAAAAGAAGAATAATTGAACTGTGCTTACATAGGACTGTTTTCACAGTAGACTTGAGTATCTTGACGGGTAGGGAAGTGCTGCCCAATTTTCCGTAGAATAAAGAACCCTCTGCTTAGAACTGTTTACAGAATAGTCTAGACGTTGATAGACGTATTTGACTATTATAGGCTGATTCTCTGCGCGCGACATATTCGACTTGGCAGGTGGATTTCGCCGAGAAGGTATGTGATTCTTCCTACACTCTTGAGCATGATATTTTTAAAGTATATATATAGTACGGTAGACGTACGTGTGTTAACTGAACGTAGCTTTACGACAATGTCTTTTGACTTAAGCCTGAATAATAAAGATCTTAAAGTCTTTTCAAAAGAATTATAAATCAGTTTTGAAAGAAGAAGAATATTTGTTTTTAAAACAAGAAGCTTAAGAGTTATACTAGCTTTATGGGAAGTTAAGTATAACGACTTAAGAAAGATAAAAGGAACAGTTTACTTATGTGTTTATAAAAGACTTATATTGATTTCTGGAAAGTATAATAAGATGGTTTGATAAAGTAGACATGATATGATGCTATGTGTGTTAGCGTCTTGTAACGTTTGTATAAGAGGGTATTCTGGTTGTGCTTATGTTGTTTAACGTTAAGCTGTTATGTTAGTATTATATCACTCACCTCTTGACATGATGCCGGGGGTTAAGCTGCCCTCCGATGCGGGGTAGACTCGGTGATGCAGGACCATGATTCGAGAATACCTCATGCGGGTCCAGGGGACATATGCGGAGCTACGAGAGTTCCAGGTTAGTGTGCGACCTTTATGGTCATGCGGTCTATGTGGCCATGCGGACTACGAGTCGGGGCGATCTTGGGAGTAGCTACCCTCGATGCGAGGAATACCTCATGCGGGCCTAGGTGGCCTATGCGGACTACGGGAGTCCAGGATTAGGCTTGCATAATGATACTTTGGGCGATTGGCTCTGCTTAGATCATTCGCAGCCTAGAAAAGACCTGTTACAATTTACCTATTGTTGCTCTTGTTTATGATGTGGCACTATGTGCGGTTACATTGGTTGTTTCGTGCATATTTGTAAAATTGGTTTTAAAATGATATGATTTCATTTAAGTACTTTACAGTTTCGCATACTTAGTACATGTTATCGACCTCGCCCGGGCTGCGTTCATGCATGAGTAAGGAAGCAGTGCTAGATCCACATCCTTAGGATCTTTTGCTTTGGTGTCAGGAGCTCCATCTTCTCCGGAGGCTCGACTTTTGGGTATGATCTCCCTGTTGTGTAGATAGTTTTGTACATTCAGGGTATGGCGGGGCCCTGTCCTGCCATAGTTGTTTACTTCCTTAGTGCAGTAGTCCTATTATGCAGTTGGGATGTAAACCGCGATTTTTATATATATATGCGAAAGGCACCCTTTTCTCAGATAAAATGTGTCTCTATTACAATTGTTTCATGTCTTGTGTTTTTTTATATTCCGCTGATTACTCTGATGTATGACTACTTGGGTGCCCGGGTAAGGCACCAGTCACGGGCCCCGGAACGGGTCGTGACAAAAGTGGTATCAGAGCAGTTAATCCTCGGAAAGTGTCTACGGACCGTATCTAGTAGAGTCTTGATTATCGGTGTGTTGTGCACCACACCTATAATCAGGAGGCTATAGGATATTTAGGATTGGTTTCCTTTCTTCTCACTCTGAGATCGTGCCTTAGAGCTGTGTTATAAGTTGGACCCCTCTAACGTATTCCTTTTGTCACGACCCGATCCCGGGCCCGTGACTGGTGCCTTACCCCGGGCACCCTAGTGATACAACATCAGAGAAAACCAGCGGAATATAAAACTTAAACAAGAAACAAGATATATGATCATAAAACAGGCCAACCAAACGGTTACCTTCCAATAAAGTATATATAAACAACTCTTTCAAAACGAACAGTTTAATCCTTTTTACAAACCCTGGCCACAACAGTACTACAGACCTCTAAGAGTTTTTATACAACATGTGGGACGGGGCCGTCATACCTGAATGTACAAGAACCTACAACTCGGGGTAACATACCAAAGATAAGCCTCGGAGAACGGAGCTTCCCAATCTGCCGATCGTGATCCTATGGCGGGGATCCACTACCGATGTACTCTACTGCGGCATGAACGCGGCCGAAGGAGGTCGATAACAGTACCAAGTATGTGAATCGAAAAATCATAAATGAAATCATACGATCTTATATAAAAGCAGAGACATGTATGATAACAAAACTACGATTCCAACATAAAAGCGATCATGTCAAGTCGTGACTCACGCCTCAAGTCATCACTCAAATATAACTATGGGTCTCACGCCCACAACATCAATCATGTTCGCATCACGGCGCGTGTCCCGGAATTGCGCCGGTGTAGACATGTCCATGATGCAACACTAATAACAATGCCCCACGGCCACATGCCCGGACCGCGCCGGTGTAGACACGCCCATGTGACATTAACAACAATAACAATGCCCACGGCCACATGCCCCGACTGCGCCGGTGTAGACACGTCCGTATGACGTGACAGCGATATCGGGTGATCAACCGCCGCGTAGCCACGCCCGGAATTCGCCGGTGTAGACATGTCCATGTAACCACAATAACAATATATCGGGTAATCAACCTGCGCGCACGCCACATGCTGCATCGGTGTAGACATGTCCATGTAACCACAATAACAATATATCGGACAACCAGGCTATCACCAACAAGCTCAAGCAAATTACCATACTTCTAGACTTTTATAAAAGATCTACTCTTTCTCGAAGTCACCTGATATCAACATTTGCACAACAAAGGCTATCACAACAAGCATAGGCGAGTTACACAACAACAAGCATAGGCAAGTTATACACAACTCAAGGTACTTCCATTTTATATCAAAGTCTGGGTTTTAACCCTAAAGTACTACGTACATTAAATTCCTTTTAAAGGATCCGTTTCTTTCACAAAAGTCACATAATACCCGTAGTATAAAATAGAGTGACTATCTTTTTAAGTAAACCAAAATACTCCCCTTTGTAAAATCAAGTAACAACATTATTTTCCAAACGTTCAAGTTTGCCTAATTTCAAATGCTCAAGTTTCTCATTTTAGAAAGGTTTCATAACTCATAGTCTTAATCTCTTTTAAAACAATTGAGTAACATATGTCTTGTACGTGAGCCGTTTATTCTTGTTTACCACAATCTTGTTACTGACCATGATCTAGGAAATGTAATACAATTTTGTCTTATCTTAGCTTCTATGCAGATGGAGGTTTCTACTGGTTTTAATAACAAGTTGTTATTTGTCAATACACCTTCCTTTATTAGCGCTGCTGTGGTTTGTTCGACACTTATTCTCATTTCCGAAATCAATAAAACATTATTCTTTTTAAAACCAAGTACTCATTACTCGCGAATGAGGTTTCACAACACTTTTAACAAAATGTTAATTACCAAGTAAAACAAGTTAAGTCTCTTATCTTTCAAGATCAAGTCTCTTAACTTCTACAATCAATAAACCAATCTTTTACCTACATAGAGTCGTTATAACTAACTTCCCATAAAGCTATTATAACACCCAATGTTTTAAACCAACCAACTCATTTAGCACATGTACGTCTACCGTACTACATAGTTTACAAAGCATCATGCTAGAAGGATAGGAAGAGGTTCACATACCTCGCGACGATTATCGACAATAAGCAAAACGCTCCACAGTACTGTAACCCGGCTAGCCTTTTCCACTCTTCAAGTAGAATACGCTACTCGTAGTACTTCCACCTATAAGGCCACAAACGTCTATTAACTTCTAACCGTACGGTTCCATATTCTACAGAAAATTCGGCAGCACCTCCCCCCCCGCAACAGCGTAAATCTCCTCCTCTATCGAGGCCGGCTACCAAGCCAACCAGGGGGGGGGGGGGTTTGCACGTCTAACCGGACGTGTACAATTCTACAACACAACAATGCTACACAAGTCTACTGTAATACAGTCCTATGTAATTACAGTTCAGTTCTCTTCTTTAAATTCAGGCTTAAGTCAAAAGACATTGCCGCACAATAATGTTCAGTTCTATATATAGTATACTTCAACTATATGTTCCTACAACATGTAATCTCCAATTACAATAAGGGGACAAGAATATTTACCTCGACAAGCCCAAAATTATCCAAGTTATAATGTCGATCCTGAGCAAGGTTTAGCTCCTACTCCGTGCGCTCCAATCCGCTCCAAACAACCCTTAGAAGTTCTAACCAACTTCTACTTAAATACTTCAACCAACTATGAAGATTTCCTTAGGGTTTCGGTTTGAGACTAAAAGGAAAAAATGTAGTATTTTCGGGCTCTACGTATAGAGGTAACTTTTGGAATACTACAAGGTAAAGGCTAAGGTATTTTGGGCATTAAAACAATACTGAGAATACTTTCTACCAAGGGGGTGTATTATCTGAAACAACTAGGCTAGGGGTACCCTCTACCAACACTACTAAGGGGAGGGGAGGCTCTCGGCCACAAGGCCACTCAAAGGGGAGGAAGGCTTAGGACGAGAACAACTCAAGAGGGAGGAGAGGACTCAAGACTTGGAAGATTTTGGATGATGAAGTCTTCAAGCTTAGGGGTATTTATAGGAAAACCAAAAGCCAACCAATGGCCAAGATCAAGCCATGTGCAAGGCAAGTGTAAGGCCTTGATCAAGCCAAGTGCACCTATCCTACTCCACCAAACATGGCACAAAACAAGGCACCAAACAAGCCACAAAACAAGGCCAAAACAAAGGAGCCAATTGGCCCCAAACCGTGACCCAACCGCCATCCATCGCTTCACGGCAGGGTGACAAGTGTCACCCTCTCGTTGGCAAAAATGTTCGTCGCTCGGAAAAATCCATAAAAATACAAAACGACATAGCCGGAATTTTCCCTTCGCAATTTCGTAAGCGTTTACTAAAAAGCGATTCTATACGGGGTTGTGCACAAAATTTCGAAACTAGCCAAACTTTAAGTCTCAAATTGTAAATGCGTGCGTCCTTACGTATATACTCTGGAAATACGGGGTATAACATTCTCCCCTCCTTAGAAACATTCGTCCCGAATGTTCCTTCTCAAGACGGATATCGATGAAGTTCCTCTAACAAGTTGCCAACGCCACGGCAGCCACGAAATAACACGTTCCGCTTCCTTCCTTACTCGTCGTGCGATACCACTTTTGTCACTTTGCGCGAGGTTCTAGTGTCACTCGGCGACCAACAATTGGTACCGAACTGCATGCGGTCCACGAGGTTCTAGTGTCTCGGGGCGTGCCATACTTCGATCATTGCTTCATTTCTCAAAGCGTGGAGTCACTACCTCCAAACTTGGTCATCTTACTAGCCGTAATATCTCCTAAGGCCATCTCCGGCCTTCACAAACGATTCTGGTCGAACACATCCACGAACTCATACGATGGTCGTCTAAACTTGGGCCTAGCACCCTCGTGACCCTACCACCTGGCGGGACTACCCAATCGACCCACCTGGCCGGGTCGACCGGCGACCATCAACCCGACCCACAATCGCGCCGACACTTGCTCCTCGAAACGAAACAATCTTACTAATTCACATCATGAAAGCTACCACTTCCATTATACACAACCCAAGGAATTCCCCATAATAACTCCACGTATACTACGTACACTGATAAAGGTCAAACATAAAATAAATCTTTTACACAAGACGACCTTACCTCTAAGGTCTCAATCGTGAAATAGTCTAAGGTTCACACTTACCACGCCCCCAGGCTTACTCTTCTACACTAACCAGGTTCCTAAATCACATTTTAGCATAAAGCTAACCGAACATAACACTAAACACATCATCAACAAGCATACAAAACTCTAGAGGGTTAAGGATATACCTGTCTCTACCGCTTTCTAATCACGGTCACGCCTGCGGTATGCGGCTAGTGAATGTGATGAACCAGCCACTGATCCTGAAGGCTGAGTCGTAACATCCGTGCTACCCTTGGTCGGACAGTTCCTCGCAAAATGGCCTGGCCGCAAAAATAACAAGCTCCTTGGCACCACGACACTCCCGAAATGCGGTCTACCACATCGACCACACGGTAGGGTGACCGCGTCGCCAACACCCTTACTTCCCGCGGAAGCTCAACCTCGAGCCACGACTGCTCCGAATACTCTGGATGCTCAAGGTTGTGGAGGACCACTCTGCCGCGGCGGAGTACAAAACTAGTATCTTGCCGAGGCGCACCGCCTCGAAAGTCACCAAAGGACCCTGTTGTTCGGCCCTCTTACCTGATCTTGGTCAATCCGTCGACCTCTCGTGCCTCACATCGGTGCATGAGCTGCATGCGGGCAATGTCCATGCGGTGAAGAGCTACACTCGAACAAGCCTCTGGTAATCATCTAGCCGGTGGCGTAGCGGTGCACTCTATCCTCCATGGTTGCCACTAAAGCGGGGACATACCGAGCCAACGAGTCAAACTCACGCCGTACTCCCGAGCACGCCTCTGTCTCGGATCATAAATCTGTCGGCCCGTGCCCTCTCATCTGCGGAGGCAAGAAGTGAGTGAGAATGCCTCGAGAACTCGTCCCATCGCTGAGCGCATGCTCTCCCGACAACTCCACGAATCAAACGATCATTGCGGTATCACGCGGCCGTCTGCGAACCTAAGACCACCGACTCGGTCTCCAAGCCTTGATCACTCTCATGACCAGAATCGCTTGGATGAACTCCTGCGGATCATCCTCGTGCCTCGACCCATAAAACTCGCGGGCTCTGACTCGTAAAGTCACGTAGCCTCAAACTATCTGCTCGGGGGTGAACCACTGGTGCTACTGGAACTGGAACTGCTGCATCCAGCCTATCCTCATATCTGGCCACGACCCTGGCCAGCAACTGGGCCATCTCCTTGTACCCCATCTCATCTGCTCCAGGCTGTGGGACTGGAGGCTCAGGTACTGTGGTCTCAGCAGCCACTGCTGCGGTTCTAAACTCTGCTGGGGCTGGCGGCGTCGCAAAACTCGCCGTCTGAAGCACAACCTAAAGGTCTTGTCGGGCTGCGCCTCGTACTCTCAGATCTCACTAGCGCCTCCTCGGTGCCTTGCCATCGGGCTCTGGTTGCCTTCGCGGAGGCATAATCGGTAAAAAGCGAGATACGTCAGAGGGGTCCAACTTACAACACAACTCTAAGGCACGATCTCAGAATGAGAAGAATGGAAACCAATCCTAAATGTCCTGTAGCCTTCTGATTATAGATGTGGTGCACAACACATCGATAATCAGGACTCTACTAGACACGGTCTGTAGACACTTTCCGAGGATTAACTGCTCGATACCGTTTTGTCACGACCGATCCGGGCCGTGATCGTGCCTTACCGGGCACCCTAGTGATACAACATCGAGAAAACCACGGAATATAAAACTTAAACAAGAAACAAGATATATGATCATAAAGCAGCCAACCAAGCGGTTACCTTCCAATAAAGTATATATAAACAACTCTTTCAAAACGAGCAGTTTAATCCTTTTACAAACCCCGCCCACAAGATCTACATGACCTTAAGAGTTTTTATACAACATGACGGACGGGGCCCATCATACCCTGAATGTACAAGAACCTACAACTCGGGGTAACATACCAAAAGATAAGCCTCGGAGAACGGAGCTTCCCAATACGCCGAATCGTGATCCTGGCGGGGATCCACTACCGATGTACTCTACTGCGGCATGAACGCAGCCCACGGGCGAGGTCGATAACAGTACCAAGTATGTGGCGAAAAATCGTAAATGAAATCATAACGATCTTATATAAAAGCAGAGACATGTATGATAACAAAACTACGATTCACAACATAAAAGCGATATGTCAAGTCGAGGACTCACGCCTCAAGTCATCACTCAAATATAACTATGGGTCTCACGCCCACAACATCAATCATGTTCGCATCACGGCGCATGTCCGATTCTGCATCGGTGTAGACATGTCCATGATGCAACACTAATAACAATGCCCCGGCGCCACATGCCCGGATTGCATCGGTGTAGACACGCCCATGTGACATTAACAATAATAACAATGCCCCATGGCCACATGCCCGGAATGCGCCGGTGTAGACACGTCCACGTGACATTAACGATAATATCGGGTGATCAACCCGCCGCGTGGCCTGCGCCCCGAGTGCGCATCGGTGTAGGCGTCCATGTAACCACAATAACAATATATCGGGTAATCAACCCTGTCGCATGGCCACATGCCCCCGGAATTCTGCATCGGTGTAGACATGTCCATGTAACCACAATAACAATATATCGGACAACCAGGCTATCACCAACAAGCTCAAGCAAATTACCATACTTCTAGACTTTTATAAAAGATCTACTCTTTCTCAAGAAGTCACCTGATATTAACATTTGCACAACAAAGGCTATCACAACAAGCATAGGCGAGTTACACAACAACAAGCATAGGCAAGTTATACACAACTCAAGGTACTTCCATTTTATATCAAAGTCCGGGTTTTAACCCTAAAGTACTACGTACATTAAATTCCTTTTAAAGGATCCGTTTCTTTCACAAAAGTCACATAATACCCGTAGTATAAAATAGAGTGACTATCTTTTTAAGTAAACCAAAATACTCCCCTTTGTAAAATCAAGTAACAACATTATTTTCCAAACGTTCAAGTTTGCCTAATTTCAAATGCTCAAGTTTCTCATTTTAGAAAGGTTTCATAACTCATATTCTTAATCTCTTTTAAAACAATTGAGTAACATATGTCTTGTACGTGAGCCGTTTATTCTTGTTTACCACAATCTTGTTACAGCAGCCATGATCTAGGAAATGTAATACAATTTTGTCTTATCTTAGCTTCTATGCAGATGGAGGTTTCTACTGGTTTTAATAACAAGTTGTTATTTGTCAATACACTTTCCTTTATTAGCGCTGCTGTGGTTTGTTCGACACTTATTCTCATTTCCTAAATCAATAAAACATTATTCTTTTTAAAACCAAGTACTCATTACTCGCGAATGAGGTTTCACAACACTTTTAAGAAAATGTTAATTACCAAGTAAAACCAGTTAAGTCTCTTATCTTTCAAGATCAAGTCTCTTAACTTCTACAATCAATAAACCAATCTTTTACCTACATAGAGTCGTTATAACTAACTTCCCATAAAGCTATTATAACACCCTATGTTTTAAACCAACCAACTCATTTAGCACATGTACGTCTACCGTACTACATAGTTTACAAATCATCATGCTAGAAGGATAGGAAGAGGTTCACATACCTCGCGACGATTATCGACAATAAGCAAAACGCTCACAAGATCAGTAACGGCTAGCCTTTTCCACTCTTCAAGTAGAATACGCTACTCGTAGTACTTCCACCTATAAGGCCACAAACGTCTATTAACTTCTAACCGCAGTTCCATATTCTACGAAAATTCGCAAGACTCCCGCAATGGCGTAAATCTCCTCCTTTATCGAGGCCGGCTACCAAGCCAACCAGGGGGGGGGGGGGTTTGCACGGCTAACCGGACGGGTACAATTCTACAACACAACAATGCTACACAAGTCTCTCATGTCTGATCCTATGTAATTACGATTGATTCTCTTCTTTAAATTCAGGCTTAAGTCAAAAGACATTGCCGCACAATAATGTTCAGTTCTATATATAGTATACTTCAACTATATGTTCCTACAACATGTAATCTCTAATTACAATAAGGGGACAAGAATATTTACCTCGACAAGCCCAAAATTATCCAAGTTATAATGTCGATCCTGAGCAAGGTTTAGCTCCTACTCCGTGCGCTCCAATCCGCTCCAAACAACCCTTAGAAGTTCTAACCAACTTCTACTTAAATACATCAACCAACTATGAAGATTTCCTTAGGGTTTCGGTTTGAGACTAAAAGGAAAAAATGTAGTATTTTCGGGCTCTACGTATAGAGGTAACTTTTGGAATACTACAAGGTAAAGGCTAAGGTATTTTGGGCATTATAACAATACTTGGAGAATACTTTCTACCAAGGGGGGGGTGTATTATACGAAACAACTAGGCTAGGGGGGGGTACCCCTCGGCCAACACTACTAAGGGGGGAGGGGGAGGCTCTCGCCACAAGGCCACTCAAAGGGGAGGAAGGCTTAGGACGAGAACAACTCAAGAGGGGAGGGAGAGGGACTCAAGACTTGGAAGATTTTGGATGATGAAGTCTTGAGCTTAGGGGTATTTATAGGAAAACCAAAGCCAACCAATGGCCAAGATCAAGCCATGTGCAAGGCAAGTGTAAGGCCTTGATCAAGCCAAGTGCACCCTATCCCTACTCCACCAAACATGGCACAAAACAAGGCACCAAACAAGCCACAAAACAAGGCCAAAACAAGGAGCCAATTGGCCCCAAACCCGTGACCCAACCGGCCATCCATCGCCACTTGAGGGTGACAAGTGTCACCCTCTCGTTGGCCCAAAATGTTCGTCGCTCGGAAAAATCCGCAAAAATACAAAGCGACATAGCCGAATTTTCCTTCGCAAGTTACGTAAACGTTTACGAAAAACGATTCTATACGGGGGTTGTGCACAAAATTTCGAAACTAGCCAAACTTTAAGTCTCAAATTGTCGTACGTACGTCCTTACGTATATACTCTGGAAATACGGGGTATAACATTCTCCCCTCCTTAGAAACATTCGTCCCGAATGTTCCTTCTCAAGACGGATATCGATGAAGTTCCTCTAACAAGTTGCCAACGCCACAACTTGTCCACGAAATAACACACGTTCCCTTCCTTCCTTACTCGTCGTGCGATACCACTTTTGTCACTTTGCCGCGAGGTTCTAGTGTCACTCCAGCGACCCAACAATTGGTACCGAACTGCATGCGGTCCCTGAGGTTCTAGTGTCTCTCAGGACGTTCCATACTTCAGTCATTGCTTCATTTCTCAAAACTGTGGAGTCACTACCTCCAAACTTGGTCATCTTACTAGCCGTAATATCTCCTAAGGCCATCTCCGGCCTTCACAAACGATTATGGTCGAACACATCCACGAACTCATACGATGGTCGTCTAAACTTGGGCCTAGCACCCTCGTGACCCTACCACCTGGCGGGACTACCTAACGGCCCGACCCAAAACCGGCTGCGTCGACCGCGAAACGACCATCAACCCGACCCACAATCGCGCCGACACTTGCTCCTCGAAACGGAACAATCTTACTAATTCACATCATGAAAGCTACCACTTCCATTATACACAACCCAAGGAATTCCCCACAATAACTCCACGTATACTACGTACACTGATAAAGGTCAAACATAAAATAAATCTTTTACACAAGACGACGCACCTCTAAGGTCTCAATCGTGAAATAGTCTAAGGTTCACACTTACCACGCCCCCAGGCTTACTCTTCTACACTAACCAGGTTCCTAAATCACATTTTAGCATAAAGCTAACCGAACATAACACTAAACACATCATCAACAAGCATACAAAACTCTAGAGGGTTAAGGATATACTGCTCTACCGCTTAATCACGATCACGCCTGCAGTATACGTAGTGAAGGTGATGAACTAACCATCGATCTGAAGGTGAGTCGTAACATCCGTGCTACCCTTGGTGACAGTTCCTGCAAAATGGCCTGCTGGTCAAAAATAACAAGCTCCCTTGGCACCACGACACTCCCGAAATGCGGTCTACCACATCGACCACACCGAGGTAGGGTGACCGCATCCGCCAACACCCGCTTCCGCGAAACACGAACCGCGGAGCCACGACCTGCTCCGAATACTCTGGATGCTCAAGGTTGTGGAGGACCACTCTGCCGGCGGAGGTACAAAACTAGTATCTTCTTTGAGGCGGTCCGCCTCGAAAGTCACCAAGGACCACTGTTGTTCGGCCTCTTCGCGATCTTGGTCAATCCGTCGACCTCTCGTGCCTCACATCCCGGTGCATGAGCTGCATGCGGGCAATGTCCATGCCGGTGAAGAGCTACACTCGAACAAGCCTCTGTCGAGTAATCATCTAGCCGGTGACGTAGCGGTGCACTCTATCCTCCATGGTTGCCACTAAAGCGGGACATACCGAGCCAACGAGTCAAACTCCACGCTGTACTCCCGAACCGTCGCCTCGTCTCGGCATCATAAATCTGTCGGCCCGTGCCCTCGCCATCTGCGGAGGCAAGAAGTGAGTGAGGAATGCCTGCGAGAACTTCGTCCATCTTCTTTGAAGCGCATGCTCTCCGGGACAACTCCACGAATCAAACCCGATCATTGCGGTATCACGCGGCCGATGCGAACCTAAGACCACCGACTCGGTCTCGAAGCCTTGATCACTCTCATGACCAGAATCGTCGGATGAACTCCTGCGGATCATCCTCGTGCCTCGACCCATAAAACTCGCGGGCTACAACTCGAAAGTCCGTAGCCTCAAACTATCTGCTCGAGGGTGAACGGCTGGTGCTCTTTGGAATCGAATCTGCTGCATCCGGCCTATCCTCATATCGGCCACGACCACCGCGATCGGGCCATCTCCTTGTACCCGTCTCATCTGCTCCAGTGTGGGGACCGGAGGCTCAGTCTTGTGGTCTCGGCGACCACCGCGGTTCTAAACTCTCTGGGTGGCGGCGTCAAAACTTCGCCGTCTGAAGCACAACCTCAGTCTTGTTCGAACTGCGCCTCGTACTCCTTTGTATCTCACTAGCGACTCCTCGGCCGCCTTGCCCTTCGGCTCTGGTTGCCTTGCGCGGAGGCATAACTGGTAAAAACGAGATACGTCAGAGGGGTCCAACTTACAACACAGCTCTAAGGCACGATCTCAGAATGAGAAGAATGGAAACCAATCCTAAATGTCCTATAGCCTCTTGATTATAGATGTGGTGCACAACACATCGATAATCAAGACTCTACTAGACACGGTCTGTAGACACCTTCCGAGGATTAACTGCTCTGATACCACTTTTGTCACGACCCGATCCGGGCGTGATCGTGCCTACCGGGCACCTAGTGATACAACATCAGAGAAAACCAGCGGAAAATAAAACTTACACAAGAAACAAGATATATGATCATAAAACAGGCCAACCAAACGGTTACCTTCCAATAAAGTATATATAAACAACTCTTTCAAAGCGAGCGCTTAATCCTTTTACAAACCCCCCACAACTTGTGATTACTCTGCACCTAAGAGTTTTTATACAACATGAAGGGACAGGGCCCGTCATACCCTCGAATGTACAAGAACCTACAACTCAGTAACATACCAAAAGATAAGCCCTACGGAGAACGGAGCTTCCCAATACGCTGAATCGTGATCCTATGGCGGGGATCCACTGCGATGTACTCCTACTGCGGCATGAGCAGCCCCGAAGGAGGTCGATCTGACAGTACCAAGTATGTGGCGAAAAATCAGTAAATGAAATCATAATGATCTTATATAAAAGCAGAGACATGTATGATAACAAAACTACGATTCACAACATAAAAGCGATCATGTCAAGTCGTGACTCACGCCTCAAGTCATCACTCAAATATAACTATGGGTCTCACGCCCACAACATCAATCATGTTCGCATCATGGCGCGTGTCCCGGAGTGCATCGGTGTAGACATGTCCATGATGCAACACTAATAACAATGCCCATGGCCACATGCCCCGGACTGCGCCGGTGTAGACAAGTCCATGTGACATTAACGACAATATCGGGTGATCAACCCCGCGTAGCCACACGCCCCGAGTGCACGCCGGTGTAGACATGTCCATGTAACCACAATAACAATATATCTGTAATCAACCTGCCGCGTGGCCACATGCCCCGGATTCTGACGGTGTAGACATGTCCATGTAACCACAATAACAATATATCGGACAACCAGGCTATCACCAACAAGCTCAAGCAAATTACCATACTTCTAGACTTTTATAAAAGATCTACTCTTTCTCAAGAAGTCACCTGATATTAACATTTGCATAACAAAGGCTATCACAACAAGCATAGGCGAGTTACACAACAACAAGCATAGGCAAGTTATACACAACTCAAGGTACTTCCATTTTATATCAAAGTCCGGGTTTTAACCCTAAAGTACTACGTACATTAAATTCCTTTTAAAGGATCTGTTTCTTTCACAAAAGTCACATAATACCCGTAGTATAAAATAGAGTGACTATCTTTTTAAGTAAACCAAAATACTCCCCTTTGTAAAATCAAGTAACAACATTATTTTCCAAACGTTCAAGTTTGCCTAATTTCAAATGCTCAAGTTTCTCATTTTAGAAAGGTTTCATAACTCATAGTCTTAATCTCTTTTAAAACAATTGAGTAACATATGTCTTGTACGTGAGCCGTTTATTCTTGTTTACCACAATCTTGTTACAGCAGCCATGATCTAGGAAATGTAATACAATTTTGTCTTATCTTAGCTTCTATGCAGATGGAGGTTTCTACTGGTTTTAATAACAAGTTGTTATTTGTCAATACACTTTCCTTTATTAGCGCTGCTGTGGTTTGTTCGACACTTATTCTCATTTCCTAAATCAATAAAACATTATTCTTTTTAAAACCAAGTACTCATTACTCGCGAATGAGGTTTCACAACACTTTTAACAAAATGTTAATTACCAAGTAAAACAAGTTAAGTCTCTTATCTTTCAAGATCAAGTCTCTTAACTTCTACAATCAATAAACCAATCTTTTACCTACATAGAGTCGTTATAACTAACTTCCCATAAAGCTATTATAACACCCTATGTTTTAAACCAACCAACTCATTTAGCACATGTACGTCTACCGTACTACATAGTTTACAAAGCATCATGCTAGAAGGATAGGAAGAGGTTCACATACCTCGCGACGATTATCGACAATAAGCAAAATGCTCCACAGTACTGTAACCTGGCTAGCCGTTTCCACTCTTCAAGTAGAATACGCTACTCGTAGTACTTCCACCTATAAGGCCACAAACGTCTATTAACTTCTAAATGCGGTTCCATATTCTACGAGAAAATTCGGCGATTTTCCCACGCAGCGTAAATCTCCTCTCTATCGAGGCGGCTACCAAGCCAACCAGTGGGTTTGCACGCCTAACCGGGCGTGTACAATTCTACAACACAAGAATGCTACAAGTCTCATGTCTGAATACAGTCCTATGTAATTACTGATTCGATTCTTCTTTAAATTCAGCTTAAGTCAAAAGACATTTGCCACAATAATGTTCATTCTATATAGTATACTTCAACTATATGTTCCTACAACATGTAATCTCCAATTACAATAAGGGACAAGAATATTTACCTCGACAAGCCCAAAATTATCCAAGTTATAATGTCGATCTGAGCAAGGTTTAGCTCTACTCAATGCGCTCCAATCCGCTCCAAACAACCCTTAGAAGTTCTAACCAACTTCTACTTAAATACTTCAACCAACTATGAATATTTCCTTAGGGTTTCGGTTTGAGACTAAAAGGACAAAATGTAGTATTTCCGGGCTCTACGTATAGAGGTAACTTTTGGAATACTACAAGGTAAAGGCTAAGGTATTTTGGGCATTATAACAATACTTGGAGAATACTTTCTACCAAGGGGGGGGGTGTATTATACGAAACAACTAGGCTAGGGGGGGGGTACCCCTCGGCCAACACTACTAAGGGGGGAGAGGGAGGCTCTCGGCCACAAGGCCACTCAAAGGGGGGAGGGGGAAGGCTTAGGACGAGAACAACTCAAGAGGGGAGGGAGAGGGACTCAAGACTTGGAAGATTTTGGATGATGAAGTCTTCAAGCTTAGGGGGGTATTTATAGGAAAACCAAAAGCCAACCAATGGCCAAGATCAAGCCATGTGCAAGGCAAGTGTAAGGCCTTGATCAAGCCAAGATCAAGCCATGTGCAAGGCAAGTGTAAGGCCTTGATCAAGCCAAGTGCACCCTATCCCTACTCCACCAAACATGGCACAAAACAAGGCACCAAACAAGCCACAAAACAAGGCCAAAACAAGGAGCCAATTGGCCCAACCCGTGACCAACGGCCGTCCACATTCACTCGAGGGTGACAAGTGTCACCTCTCGTTGGCAAAAATGTTCCGCTCGGAAAAATCCGCAAAATACAAAACGACATAGCCGAATTTTCCTTCGCAGTTACGTAAAGCGTTTGTAAAAAGCGATTCTATACGGGGGTTGTGCACAAAATTTCGAAACTAGCCAAACTTTAAGTCTCAAATTGTCGTACGTACGTCCTTACGTATATACTCTGGAAATACGGGGTATAACACCTTTTCTGTAACAGTTATGCCTCCACGTAAGGCAACCCGGGCCCAGAAGGGCAAGGCAGCCGAGGGAGCTGCTAGTGGGACACCGAGAGTCACGAGGGCTCGGGCGATCTATACAGACGGCGAGTTCCACGGCCGCCGACCCGAGAGGTTTAGGCGCGGCGGTGGTGATGATACCACAATACCTACATCTCGGTCCCACCGGCTGAGATGAGATGGTTACTGAGAGAGATGGCGATTCGCCGGCGTGATCGTGGCTAGACATGAGGATAGGATCACGGGATTCCAGCTCAGCGATACTGTGGTTCACCCGAGATCGAGCCATTTGCGGCTACGGGATTTTCGAGTTGTAGCCCGCCGCAGTTCTACGGGTGAGGCTGAGGATGATCGCAGGAGTTCATCCGCCGCCTGAGAGGATCATGCGAGTGATCAAGGCTTGAGACCGAGTCCGTGATCTTGGTTCACATAAGCCGCGTGATACTGAGAATCGATTGGTTTGATTCGGAGTTATCCCGGGGATAGAACTCGTCCCCAGCTACTTGGGATGAGTTCTCGGAGGCCTTTCTCACTCACTTGCCTCGCGGATGAGAGGGCACGGGCGGCATTTACATTCTTTGAGACAGAGGAGGGCGCACAGTTAGGGAGTACAACGTTGAGTTTGATTCGTTGGCTCGATATGTCCCTGCGTTGCGAGATATGGAGGGCAGTGCATCGCTACGTCACCGCTAGATGATTATATGGCCGAGTCTTGGCGGGTGTGGCTCTTCACCAGCATGGACATTACCGCGTCGCAGCTCACGCGACGATGCGAGCGTAAGCGGCGGGTTGACGAGCAAGCGAAGGCAGGGGCGGCAGGTCTTTTGGTAGCTATCGGGTGTACGGCCTCGCCAGATCTAGATTTGCACCACGGCCTGAGCACTCCTGCACCTTCCTGACCCAGATATTCGAGGCGCATCAGGCCCCGAACTCGACGCCCGCAGTGCTCGGCGATCGGGACCACCTCCGGTGTGGCCGTCGGTAGATCCCACTTCGGGAATTGTGGTGCGCTACGGAGTTTGTTATAGTTGTGGCCAGGTCACTTGGCGGCTGTCAGGCAAAGGCGATCTTGATGGTAGGTCACCTCTGAGTTCTTTCGCCGGTCTTCTTCATCTCCTCAGATTACTCGCCGAGGGCAAGGTACTCATGGGCCAGGTGTCGCCAGTCGGGCGCGTCGTGGCGGGTCCGATTCTAGCGGTCCTCGAGCGCATTTATGCCTTGTCGGTAGGCAGATCGTGAGGCCTCACCGATGTCGTCACAGTACCTTATCGGTTCGATTTGATGTGTATGCCTTGATAGATCCGGTTCTACTCGCCCTATATATCTCCCTTATTGCTAGTAGGATAGGGATAGACGAGTCCATGACCCTTCGAGGTAGCTACGCCGATGGTGATTCGGTGGTAGCTCGGCGGGTATATAGGGCTTGTCCAGTGACCATATGCAGTCGTCAGACCCTAGCCGACTTGATAGAGTTGGATATGACTGATTTCGACGTGATCATGGGTATGGATTGGCTAGCTTCTTGCTACGCCAATGTAGACTGTAGGGAGAGAGTAGTACAGTTCCAGTTTCCTGAGGAGCCGGTTGTTGAGTGGGAGGAACATCAGACGCTAGGGGTAGGTTTATTTCCTACCTCAAGGCTAGGAAGATGGTGCAGAAGGGGTATATCTACCATCTCATTCGGGTGTTTGATACTGAGGCTGCGGTACCAGATTTTCAGTCAGTTCCAGTAGTCAGAGAGTTCCCAGACGTGTTTCCAGACGACCTCCCGGGTATCCCTCCTGAGAGGGAGATAGAGTTTTGTATCGATGTGCTGCCAGACACTCGGCCTATTTCCATTCCGCCATACAGAATGGCACCTGCCGAGTTGAGAGAGTTGAAGGACCAGCTGAGAGATTTGCTGGAGAAGGGCTTCATCAGGCCTAGTGTTTCTCCCTGGGGAGCGCCGGTATTGTTCGTGAAGAAGAAGGATGGGACGCTGCGCATGTGTGTTGATTACAGGCAGCTGAACAAGGTGACTATTAAGAACAGATACCCCCTTCCCAGGATTGATGATTTGTTCGACCAGCTGCAGGGTGCGAGATGTTTCTCCAAGATTGATCTGCGATCGGGCTATCATCCGGTACGATTCAGAGAGGCGGACATCCCTAGATCGCATTCGGACCGGACCGACGCATTATGAGTTCGAGTCATGTCTTTTGGATTGACCAATGCTCGGCCGGTATTCATGGATTTGATGACCGAGTGTTCAAGCCATTTTGGACACATTTGTGATAGTGTTCATTGATGATATCTTGGTTTATTCTCGCTCGGGCGAGGCATGCGAGCATTTGAGGTATCTTTGAGAGTTCTCCAGACCAGCAGCTATACGCCAAGTTTTCCAAATGTGAGTTTTGGTTGGCGGTGGCTTTTCTTGGGCATATTGTAGCCGGGTGATGGTATTCGGGTGGATCGGCCAAGATCGAGGCGATCGAGACTTCGCCTAGACCTACTACTGCAGAGGTGCGGCTTTCGGGCCTCGCAGTTATTATCGGCGGTTCGTAGAAGTTTGCTTCTATCTGCACCATTGACTAGTGACTCGGAAAGCGGCTAAGTTTCGATGGTGATGCTTGTGAGCGGGGTTTCCGATTGTTGAAAGAAGGCGACGACCGCCCCCGTTCTTACTCTTCCAGAGGGTCCAGACGGTTATGTCGTGTATTGTGATGCGTCAGGCATCGGGTTGGGATGTGTGTTGATGCAGCTGGGTAATGTTATATCGTACGCATCCCGACAGCTTAAGAAGCATGAGAGGAGCTACCCCACCCATGATTTGGAGTTGGCAGCGGTGATCCACGCCTTGAAGATCTGGAGGCACTATTTGTATGGGGTTCATGTGGATATTTATACAGACCACAAGATCCTCCAGTATATCTTCAGCCAGAGGGATATAAACTTACGACAGAGATGGTGGTTAGAGCTGCTCAAGGATTACGATGTTGCTATCCTGTACCACCCGGGGAAGGCCAACATTGTGGCAGATGCTCTTAGTCGTAGGTCGATGGGGAGTCTATCAGATGTGCAGACAGAGAGGAGAGCCATGGTCCGCGAGTTACATCAGTTAGCGAGCCTTGGTGTCCGTTTGATTGATTCTGATAGCAGTGGGGTTCGAGTTCGAGAGGTTGCCGAGTCTTCCATCGTCGAGGAGGTGAAGAGGCAACAGTTTGAGGATCCAGTTTTGACACGGTACCGTGATACGGCTCTTCGCAAAGGGAAAGGTCCTTTTGAGGTAGCACGATGGGTGCTAGGTTTGAGGCGGGGTTGTGTGTTCCGGATATTACGAGGACTTGGCGGCGGGTTCTGGGAAGCACAAATAGCGTTACTTATCCATCGAGTGCGACCAAGATGTACCACGACATTAGATCTGTGTATTGGTGGGATGGCTTGAAGAGGGACGTTGCAGAGTTCGTAGCTCAGTGCCCGTGTTGTCAGCAGGTGAAGGTAGAGCACCAGAGGCCTGGTGGTTTGTTGCAGACGATAGAGATCCCGACCTGGAAGTGGGAGGTGATCAACATGGACTTTATCACAGGATTACCTCGCACTCAGAGGAGACATGATTCTATTTGGGTTATTGTTATACCCCGTAGTTGCAGGGTATGTATGTGAGGACGTACGTACGAGAGTACGGCATAAATTTTGAAAAGAAAGAAAGATGTGAGTTTTCGACGGAAAAGTTTCCGGTTATTTGTGAAGAAAAAGGTTCGTTAATGGGAATTGGATTCCCAGATTTGGTATTTGGACTTCATGGATTATATTAGAATTTTGAGATTTTATTTTCGGAAATGGTCACGTGGGGCCCACGGGAGAAATTTCTGATTTTGTAGAGCCCACTTTGTTTTGAGATTTTGGCCATTGTGGATATTTTTGGAAGACGTTTTTGAGGGCAATAGGAGGGTGACACGTGTCACCCCGCCTAGGTAATGGCCGAATGACATTTGTGCACAACACCCGGTTAGAGTCGTTTTAAATGAAACGTTTTATAACTTGCGAGGAAAATTCGGCTATGTCCTTTTTAAATTTTGCGGATTTTTCCGAGAGGCGAAACATTTTGGACCAACGGGAGGGTGACATGTGTCACCTCACATTGGAAACAAGTGGCGTCAGTGCGCGAAGTGGTTCACGTTTTGGCTTGATCTTTTGGCTCACGTTTTGTGTCCTATTGGTGCCTTGTTTTGTGCCTTGTTTTGTGCCTTGTTTTGGCCTTGTTTTGTGGCTTGTTTGGTGCAATGTTTTGTGGAGTAGGGGTTAGGGTGCACTTGGCTTGATCTTGGCCTTACACTTGCCTTGCACTTGGCTAGATCTTGGCCATTGGTTGGCCTTTGGTTTTGCTATAAATACCCCTCTAAGTGTGAAGACTTCATCCATTCCAAAAACTTCCAAGTCTTGAAACCCTCTCCTCCCTTTGTGAGCTCTTGGCGAGAGCCTCCCCTCCCCCTTTCGTGTGGCCTTTGGCGAGGGTTCCACTCCCACTTTGTGGTCTTGCTAGTGGGTACCACTGCCTAGTTGTTTTAAGTATAATACCCTCCTTGTGGTATTGAAATACTTCTCTAGTATTGTTATAATGCCCAAAATACCTTAGCCTTGTACCTTGTAGTATTCCAAAGATACCTCTTTCACGTGAGTCCTAAATACTACCTTTTGTCCTTTTAGTCTCAACCGAAACCCTAAGGAAATCTTCATAGTTGGTTGAAGTATTTGAGTAGAAGTTGGTTAGAACTTCTAAGGGTTGTTTAGGCGCCTTGAGTAGGAGCTAAACCTTGCTCAGGATCGACATTATAACTTGGATAATTTTGGGCTTATCGAGGTAATTATCTTGTCCCTCTATTGTAATTGGAAATTACATGTTTGTTAGAATATATAGTTGAAGTATACTATATATGGAACTATACTTAGTATTCGGCAATGTCTTTTGACTTAAGCCTGAAGAATAAAGAATCGAATGTTGTATTTACATAGGGGTATTGCGAGAGACTTGTGTAGTATTCTTTGAGTATAATTGTACACGTCCGGTTTGACGTTTAAACCCCCCCCCCCATGGTTGGGTTGGTAGCCGGCCTCGATAGAGGAGGAGATTTCTGTTGTTGCGGGAGAGTCTTTGCCAATTTTACGTAGAAAGATAGAAACTTGTGTTTTGGGGTTAATAGATGTTTGTGACCTTTATAGGTGAAAGTACTAAGAGTAGCGTATTGTAACGACCCGTTCCGGGGCCCATTACTGGTGCCTTATCCCGGGCACCCTAGTGATACAACATCAGAGAAAACCAGCGGAAAATAAAACATGAGTCAAGAAACCAGAGATATAATAATAAACAGGCCAACCAAAACGGTTGCCTTCAGTATATACATAAAACCTGAACAGTTTAATCCTTTACAACCCTGCGGCAAGATTACTGGACCTCTAAGATTTACAACGACTATGGCGGGACGGGGCCCGCCATACCACAGAATGTACAAGAACCTACAACTCGAGAACACATACCAAAGATAAGCCTCAGAAAGCGGAGCTTCCCAATATCTTTGATCGTGATCCTAGGCGGGATCCACGGCCGATGTACCTCTACTGCGGCATGAGCAGCCCCGAAGAGGTCGATCTACAGTACCAAGTATGTGAAATCGTAAAAATCATAATGAAATCATACTAGTCTATATAAAGCGGGAGACATGTATGATAACCAAACTCTGATTCACAACATAAGCGATCATATCGATCGAGGACTCACGCCTCAAGTCATCACTCAAATATAACTATGGGTCTCACGCCCACAACATCAATCATGTTCGCATCATGGCGCATGCCCCGAAATTCTGCATCGGTGTAGACATGTCCATGATGCAACAATAATACCAATGCCCAGGCCACATGCCGGAATTCTACCTCGGTGTGACACGTCCATGTGACATCAACAATAATATCTTTGGGTGATCAACCTGCGCGTAGCCACATGCCCCGGAATTCTACCTCGGTGTAGACATGTCCATGTAACCACAATAACAATATATCGGTGTCGACCGACCGCGCGTACGCGTGCCGGTCTGCATCGGTGTAGACATGTCCATGTGACATCAACAACAAGACAAGAATCAAAATGGAAACATACGTGGAATTCTCCATCACCGGCCGCGTCCAAGTAAGTTCTCAACAAGTCGACCGGCCCTCTATCGAGAGACGCGGTAACACAGAAATACCACACTTGCACAACAAAGGCTATCATCACAAGCATAGGCAAGTTTCACAGCAACAAGCATAGGCAAGTTTCACAACAACAAGCATAGGCAAGTTTCACAACAACAAGCATAGGCAAGTTTCACACAACTCAAAGTACTTTCATTTTATGCCAAGGTCGGGTTTTTAACCCCAGGTACTACATACGTTAAGATCTTTTAAAAGAGATCCATTTCTTTTATAAAAGTCACCCGATACCGTAGTATTAGAATGACCAACCCACCTTCCTTTTCAAAACCAAGTAACAACATTCTTTTCCTAAGTTCGGTTTGCCTAGTTTGATTACTCAAGCTTCTCATTTTCAAATGGTTTCATAGTTCCCAAACTTAATCACTTGATTCCTTTTTAGAACAATCGAGTAACATATGTCATATATGTGAGTAGTTTATTCTTGTTTATAACGATCTTATTACAGCAGCCATGATCTAGAAAATGTAATATCATTTTGTCTTATCTTAGCTTATGCGGATGGAGGTTTCTCTTGGTTTTAATACAACACATCATTATTCAATACATTTTCCTTTTATTAGCGCGGTGGTGCAGCCGATACACATTCGATTCGAAATCGATAAAACATTATCCCTTTAAAAACCAAGTACTCATTACTCACGAATGAGGTTTCACACAAACATCCACATTAAAACAAATAAGTTAAGTCTCTTATCTTATAAGATCAAGTCTCTTAACTTCTAACATCAGTAAACCATTTTCACTTACATAAGGTCGTTATAACTAACTTCCCATAAAGCTATTATAACACCCTATGTTTTAAACCAACCAAATCACTTAGCACGTATGCGTCTACCGTACTACATAGTTCACAACAATCATGCTAGAAAAGATAGGAAGAGGTTCACATACCTCGCGACGATTTATCGACAATAAGCAAAATGCTCCAAGTACTACAACGCACTAGCCCTTTCCACTCCTCGAGTAGAATACGCTACTCTTAGTACTTTCACTATAAAGGTCAAAGCGTCTATTAACCCCAAAACACAAGTTTCTATCTTTCTATAGAAAATTCGGCAGACCTCCCACATGACAGCGTAAATCTCCTCTCTATCGAGGCGGCTACCAAGCCAACCGAGGGGTTTACACGTCTACGGGCGTGTACAATTCTACTCGATAATACTACACAAGTCTCATCGCAATACATCCTATGTAAATACTGATTCGATTCGATTCTTTATTCTTGGGCTTAAGTCAAAAGACATTGCGAATACTAAGTATAGTTCCATATATAGTATACCTCAACTATATATTCTAACAAACATGTAATTTCCAATTACAATAGAGGACAAGATAATTACCTCGATAAGCCCAAAATTATCCAAGTT
Source organism: Przewalskia tangutica (assembly GCA_029844215.1). NCBI lineage: Eukaryota > Viridiplantae > Streptophyta > Magnoliopsida > Solanales > Solanaceae > Przewalskia > Przewalskia tangutica. The sequence continues at coordinate 57,928,372 of CM056726.1, forward strand.
ATAATGTCGGTCTGAGCAAGGTTTAGCTCACTCAGTGCGCTCAAACCACTCCAACAACCCTTAGAAGTTCTAACTAACTTACTCAAATACTTGACCAACTATGAAGATTTCCTTTGGGTTTCGGTTTTAGACTAAAAAGGACAAAAGGTATTATTTCAGGACTCTACGTAAAGAGGTATCTTTGGAATACTACAAGGTACAAGGCTAAGGTATTTTGGGCATTATAACAATACTAGGGGAGTATTTCTATACCACAACAAGGGGTATTATACGAAAACAACTAGGCTAGGGGGGGTACCCCACGGCTAGCACCACAAAGGGGGGGGGGGAACCCTTCTCGGCCAAAGGCCCCAAGGCGGCGGGCGGGGGAGAGGCTTAGGACGAGAGCTACTAGCGGGCGGGGAGGGATTTCAAGACTTAGACAAAGTGAGGAGTGAATGAATAAGTCTTCACAAGGGAGGGGTATTTATAGCAAAACCAAAGGCCAACCAATGGCCAAGATTAAGCCATGTGCAAGGCAAGTGTAAGGCCAAGATCAAGCCAAGTGCACCTAGCCCTACTCCTTAAACCCTCAAATATCTACACAAATATCTAGCACCATGCCCCGATTCGGCCAAGAGTCGCCCACTTGTCTCCGTTGTGAGGTGACACATGTCACCCTCCCGTTGTCCAAAATGTTTCGTCTCTCGGAAAAATCCGCAAAAAAACAAAGCGACATAGCCAGAATTTTCCCTTCGCAGTTACTGTAAGCGTTTAGTCGAAAACGACTCAATGGGTGTTGTGCACAAATTTAAAATCGGCCAAGTGTGCCACATGGGGGGGACACGTGTCGCCCCGATTCGCCGAATATTTCGTCTTGAAAATATCCAAATTACGGAAATCTCAAAAACAAAGCGGGCCCACAGCCAGTAAATTTCTCCGTGGGCCCACGTGACCATTTCCAAAATAAAATCTCAAAATTCTAATATAATCTATGAAGTCCAAATACCAAATCTGGGAATCCAATTCCCATTAACGAACCTTTTTCTTCACAAATAACCGAAACTTTTAGTGAAAACTCACATCTTTCTTTCTTTTCAAAATTTTTCGCCGTACTCTCGTCGTGCGTCCTCACATACATACCCTGCAACTACGGGTATAACATTCTCCCCTCCGAAACATTCGTCCGAATGTTCCTTCTCAAGACGGATATCGATGAAGTTCCTCTAACAAGTTGCCAACGCCACGGCGCCACGAGATAACACACGTTATCTTATCCCTTACTCGTTGTACCCTTCTCGAACACTCGAACTCTCCCGACGTACCATACTTCATCATTACTTCCGTTCGAAAATCTCTGAGTCACTACCTCAAACTTGGTCATCTTACTAACCTCAAACTTCATTAAGGCCATTCCGGCCTTCTGAACGCTTCAGTCGAACGCGTCCACGAACTCATCGATGATCATACAAACTTGGGCCTAGCATCCTCGTGACCCTACCACCTGGCGGGACCACCCAGAAGACCCCACCCCAAACCGGGTTCGGGTTGACCCGCAAATGGTCCTCAACCCGACCCCAACCGCGCCAAACTCTTGTTCCCGATCCGAACAATCTTACTAATTCACATCATGAAGCTACCACTTCCATCTCACACTACCCACGGACTTATCACACAAATAAATCCACGTATACTACTACTCGATAAGGGTCAAAAATAAATCTTTAACTCAAGACGACCTTACCCTAAGGTCTCGATCGTGACATAGTCTAAGGTTCACACTTACCGTACCATCGTATCCTCCCAACTAAGCATGTTTTCAAACTCACAATTAACACAACGCTATTCGTACATAGCACAATATAATGAGACCATCATAACAAGCATACCAAAACTCTAGAGGGTTAAGGATATACGAAACTCTGGCTCCACTCTAATCATAGGCACGCCTGCAGTACATGTATGAAAGCGATGAACGACCAGCGATCCGGTGGTGAGTCGTAACATCCGTGATACCTTTGGTCGGACAGTTCCTCGCAAAATGGCCACTGCTGTCGCCAAAAATAACAAGCTCCCTGGCACCACGACACTCCCCGAAATGCGGTCTACCACATCGACCACAGGTAGGGGTGACCGCATCCCAGCAACACCCACTTCCCAGAAACACGAACCCTTGGAGCCACGACCGCTCCGAATACTCTGAAGGTTGTGGAGGACCACTCTGCCGGCGGAGGTGCAAAACTAATATCTTCTTGAGGCGGTCCGCCTCGAAAGTCGTAAAGACCACGATGTCACCGCCTCTTACTGGCGATCGGTCATTCCGTCGACCTCTCCGTACCTCGCATCCTGGTGCATGAGCTGCGTGCGGGCAATGTCCGTGCGGTGAAGGGCTACTCTGAACATGCCTCGACATGTAATCATCGAGCCACCGTAACATATCGGTGCACTCGATCCTCCATACTAGCTACTTTGGGACGTCACGCGATGAGTCGAACTCACATTGTACTCCCGAACCGTCGCGCTCTGTCTAAGCATCAAAAATCGCCGGCCGTGCCCTCCTCATCTGCGGAGGCAAGAAGTGCGTGAGAAAGCCCCGAAAACTCATCCCATACTGCTGGAGTGCATGCTCTCCCGGAAAGCTCCGTGAATCAAACCAATCATTGCGGTATCACGCGGCCGATGCGAACAAAAGGCCACGACTCGGTCTCGAAGCCTTGATCACCGCGTGATCGGCTGCTGCCGGATGAACTCCTGCGGATCATCCTCGAACCTCGACCCATAAAACTCTGGCGGGCTCTGACTCGGAAAGTCCGTAGCCTCAAACTATCTGCTCGGGGTGAACCACGGTGCTCTTCGGGCTGAGGCTGCTGCGTCCGGCTTATCCTCATATCGGCCACGACCACGGCGGCCAATCGCCATCTCGCTTGTAACCCGTCTCCTGCGCCCGGTGTGGGGTGGAGGCTCGAGTCTGTAGTCTCATCGACCACGGCTGCGGCTCTAAACTTCTTTGAAATTTGGCGGCGTCACAAAACCCGCCGTCTGACCTGACCTCAGTCTTGTCAGGGCTGCGCCTCGTACTCCTCTGTATCTCACTAGCGGCACCCTCGGCTGCCTTTCCTGGCTCTGGTTGCCTTGCGCGGAGGCATAAGCGGTAAAAGCGAGATACGTCGGAGGGTCCAACTTGCACAACTGACTCTAAGGCACGATCTCGGAATGAGAAAAATGGAAACGATCCTAAATGTCCTGCGACCTCACGATTATAGATGTGGTGCACAACACATCGATAATCAAGACTCTACTAGACACGATGCGTAGACACTTCAGAGATTAAGCGCTCGATACCACTTTTGTAACGACCCGTTCGGGGCGTTCTTGGTGCCTTATCGGGCACCCTAGTGATACAACATCGAGAAAACGGCGGAAAATAAAACATGAGTCAAGAAACGGAGATATAATAATAAGCAGGCCAACCAAAGCGGTTGCCTTCGATATATCATAAAACACGAGCAGTTTAATCCTTTACAACCACACTTGCGATTACTACGGACCTGCAAGATTTACAACGACTATGGCGGGACGGGGCCGCCATACCACGAATGTACAGAACCTACAACTCGGGGAACACATGCAAAAGATAAGCCTCCAAGAAAGCGGAGCTTCCCGATATCTTTGGCGTGATCCTAAGGCGGGGATCCACGGCCGATGTACCTCTACTGCGGCATGAACGCGGCCCCGGAAGTCGATCGGTACAGTACCAGTATGTGAAAGCGTAAAAATCAGTAATGAAATCATACTAGTCTATATAAAGCGGGAGACATGTATGATAGCAAACTCTGATTCACAACATAAGCGATCATATCGATCGAGGACTCGCCCTCAAGTCATCACTCAAATATAACTATGGGTCTCACGCCCGCATCAATCATGTTCGCATCGTGCTGCATGCCGGAATTCTGCATCGGTGTAGACATGTCCATGATGCAACAATAATACCAATGCCCCACGGCACATGCCGGAATTCTACCTCGGTGTGAACCGTCCGTGTGACATCAACAATAATATCTTGGGTGATCAACCTGCGCGTAGCACGTGCCCCGGAATTCTACCTCGGTGTAGACATGTCCATGTAACCACAATAACAATATATCGGGTAATCGACCGCGTAACGCGTGCCGGAGTCTGCGTCGGTGTAGACATGTCCATGTGACATCAACAACAAGACGATAATCAAAATGGAAACATACGTGGAATTCTCCATCAACGCCCGGCCGCGTCGAGTAAGTTCTCGACAAGTCGGCCTGCCTATCGAGAGGCGGTAACCGCGAAATACCACGCACAACAAAGGCTATCATCACAAGCATAGGCAAGTTTCACAACAACAAGCATAGGCAAGTTTCACAACAACAAGCATAGGCAAGTTTCACCTGACTCAAAGTACTTTCATTTTATGCCAAGGTCGGGTTTTTAACCCCAGTACTACATCGTTAAGTTCTTTTAAAGAGATCCATTTCTTTTATAAAAGTCACCGATACGTAGTATTAGAATGACCAACCCACCTTCCTTTTCAAAACCAAGTAACAACATTCTTTTCCTAAGTTCGGTTTGCCTAGTTTGATTACTCAAGCTTCTCATTTTCAAATGGTTTCATAGTTCCCAAACTTAATCACTTGATTCCTTTTTAGAACAATCGAGTAACATATGTCATATATGTGAGTAGTTTATTCTTGTTTATAACGATCTTATTACAATGACCGTGATCTAGAAAATGTAATATCATTTTGTCTTATCTTAGCTTACATGCGGATGGAGGTTTCTCTTGGTTTTAATACAACACATCATTATTCAATACATTTTCCTTTTATTAGCATTTGCGGTGGTGCAGCCGATACGTTCGATTCGAAATCGGTAAAACATTATCCTTTAAAAACCAAGTACTCATTACTCACGAATGAGGTTTCACACAAACATCCACATTAAAACAAATAAGTTAAGTCTCTTATCTTATAAGATCAAGTCTCTTAACTTCTAACATCGATAAACCATTTTCACTTACATAAGGTCGTTATAACTAACTTCCCATAAAGCTATTATAACACCTATGTTTTAAACCAACCAAATCACTTAGCACGTATGCGTCTAGTACTACATAGTTCACAACAATCATGCTAGAAAAGATAGGAAGAGGTTCACATACCTCGCGACGATTTATCGACAATAAGCAAAATGCTCCAAGTACTACAACGCACTAGCCCTTTCCACTCCTCGGTAGAATACGCTACTCTTAGTACTTTCACCTATAAAGGTCAAAGCGTCTATTAACCCCAAAACACAAGTTTCTATCTTTCTATAGAAAATTCGTGACCTCCCACATGAGCGTAAATCTCTCCTCTATCGAGTAGCTACCAAGCCAACTAGGGGGTTTACGTCTACCGGGCGTGTACAATTCTACTCGATATCTTACACAAGTCTCTGCTGATACGATCTATGTAAATCTGATTCGATTCGATTCTTTATTCTTGGGCTTAAGTCAAAAGACATTGCGAATACTAAGTATAGTTCCATATATAGTATACCTCAACTATATATTCTAACAAACATGTAATTTCCAATTACAATAGAGGACAAGATAATTACCTCGATAAGCCCAAAATTATCAAGTTATAATGTCGGTCTGAGCAAGGTTTAGCTCCACTCAGTGCGCTCCAAACCACTCCAAACAACCCAGAAGTTCTAACCAACTTCTACTCAAATACTTGACCAAGTATGAAGATTTCCTTAGGGTTTCGGTTTGAGACTAAAAGGACAAAAGGTAGTATTTAGGACTCTACGTAAGAGGTATCTTTGGAATACTACAAGGTACAAGGCTAAGGTATTTTGGGCATTATAACAATACTAGGGAGTATTTCTATACCACACAAAGGGTATTATCACGAAAACAACTAGGCTGGGGTACCCACGGCTAGCACCACAGGGGAACCTTCGGCCAAAGGCCACAGGAGGAGGATGGGGAGAGGCTTAGGGCGAGGCTACTAGAGGAGGAGGGATTTCAAGACTTAGACAAAGTGAGGAGTGAATGAATAAGTCTTCACAAGGGAGGTATTTATAGCAAAACCAAAGGCCAACCAATGGCCAAGATTAAGCCATGTGCAAGGCAAGTGTAAGGCCAAGATCAAGCCAAGTGCACCTAGCCCTACTCCTAAAACCCTCACAAATATCTACACAAATATCTAGCACCCCATGCCCGCCGGTCGGCCAAGCGCCCACTGTCTCCATTGTGAGGTGACACATGTCACCCTCCGTTGGTCCAAAATGTTTCGTCTCTCGGAAAAATCCGCAAAAACAAAAGCGACATAGCGGAATTTTCCGCCCGCAGATTCATAAACGTTTAGTCGAAAAACGACTCAATGGGTGTTGTGCACAAATGTAAAATCGGCCAAAGGGTGCCACATGGGGTGACACGTGTCGCCCCGATTCGCCAGAATATTTCGTCTTAGAAAATATCCAAATTCTGAAATCTCAAAAACAAAGCGGGCCCACAAAGCAGTAAATTTCTCCGTGGGCCCACGTGACCATTCAGAAAATAAAATCTCAAAATTCTAATATAATCTATGAAGTCCAAATACCAAATCTGGGAATCCAATTCACATTAACGAACCTTTTTCTTCACAAATAAACGGAAACTTTACCTACGAAAACTCACATCTTTCTTTCTTTTCAAAATTTTCTGCCGTACTCTCGTACGTACGTCCTCACATACATACCCTGCAACTACGGGGTATAACACGTATTCTACTCGAGGAGTGGAAAGGGCTAGCAAGGTTGTAGTACTTGGAGCATTTTGCTTATTGTCGATAAATCGTCGCGAGGTATGTGAACCTCTTCCTATCTTTTCTAGCATGATTGTTGTGAACTATGTAGTACGGTAGACGTACATGTGCTAAGTGATTTGGTTGGTTTAAAACATAGGGTGTTATAATAGCTTTATGGGAAGTTAGTTATAACGACCTTATGTAGGTGAAAATGGTTTACTGATGTTAGAAGTTAAGAGACTTGATCTTATAAGATAAGAGACTTAACTTATTTGTTTTAATGTGGATGTTTGTGTGAAACCTCATTCGTGAGTAATGAGTACTTGGTTTTAAAGGGATAATGTTTCTTGATTTGGGAATCGGAATGTGTATCGGCAGACCATTGCGGCGTTAATAAAGGAAAATGTATTGAATAATGATGTGTTGTATTAAAACCGGTGAAACCTCCATCTGCATGAAGCTAAGATAAGACAAAATGATATTACATTTTCTAGATCATGGTTGCTGTAATAAGATCGTTATAAACAAGAATAAACTACTCACATATATGACATATGTTACTCAATTGTTTTAAAAGAGACTAAGACTATGAGTTATGAAACCTTTCTAAAATGAGAAGCTTGAGTAATTGAAACTAGGCAAGCGGAACTTAGGAAAAGAATGTTGTTACTTGATTTTGAAAAGGAATGTGGGTTGGTCATTCTAATACTACGGGTATAGGGTGACTTTTATAAAAGTAATGGATCTCTTTTAAAAGAACTTAACGTATGTAGTACTTGGGGTTAAAAACCCGGACTTTGGCATAAAATGAAAGTACTTTGAGTTGTGTGAAACTTGCCTATGCTTGTTGTTGTGAAACTTGTCTATGCTTGTTGTTGTGAAACTTGCCTATGCTTGTGATGATAGCCTTTGTTGTGCAAGTGTGGTATTTACGTATTCTGGCGTCTCGATAGAGGCGGTCGACTTATTGAACTTACTTGGGCGTCTTTGGCGGTGATGGAGAATTCCACGGGTATGTTTCCATTTTGATTCTTGTCTTGTTGTTGATGTCACATGGACATGTCTACACCGTCACGATTCCGGCATGCGGCCGTGCGGTCGGGTTGATTACGATATATTGTTATTGTGGTTACATGGACATGTCTACACCGAGGTAGAATTCCGGCATGTGGCCGTGCGGCGGGTTGATCACCGATATATTATTGTTGATGTCACATGGGCGTGTCTGCGAGGTAGAATTCCGGCATGTGGCCATGGGGCATTGGTATTATTGTTGCATCATGGACATGTCTGCCGTCTGCATTCCGGCATGCGGCCGTGATGCGAACATGATTGATGTTGTGGGCGTGAGACCCATAGTTATATTTGAGTGATGACTTGAGGCGTGAGTCCACGATGGACATATCGCTTTTATGTTGTGAATCGTAGTTTGGTTATCATACATGTCTCTTCTTTATATAGACTAGTATGATTTCATTACTGATATTTTCTGATTTCACATACTTGGTACCTGTTGTACTGACCTCCTTCGGGGGGCTGCGTTCATGCCGCAGGTAGAGGTACATCGGTCGTGGATCCTCGCTCTTAGGATCTCAGTTCAGCGTTTTGGGAAGCTCCGTTTCTCCGGAGGCTTATCTGTTGGTATGTGTTCCCTGAGTTGTAGGTTCTTGTACATTCAGGGGTATGGCGGGGCCCTGTCCCGTCATAGTTGTTGTAAATCTTAAGTGTAATCTTGTTGTGGGCGGGGTTGTAAAAAGGATTAAAGCTGCGTTTTGAAAGAGTTGTATTTATTTATGCTATTGGAAGGTAACCGTTGGGTTGCTTTGTTTATGTTCATATATCTTGTTTCTTGTGTAAAGTTTTATTTTCATTGGTTTTCTCGATGTTGTGTCACTAGGGTGCGGGATAAGGCACGATGCAGACCCGGGCAGTCGTTACAAAAGTGGTATCGAGCGATTAATCCTCGGAAAGTGTCTGCACCGTGTCTAGTAAGTCTTGATTATCGATGTGTTGTGCACCACATCTATAATCGAGGCTGCATGACATTTAGGATTAGTTTCCATTCTTCTCATTACGAGATCGTGCCTTAGAGGCGTGTTGTAAGTTGGACCCTCCGGCGTGTCTCGTTTTTACGATTATGCCTCCGCGCAAGCAACGAGCCACGAAGGGCAAGACAGCCGAGGAACGCTAGTGAGATACTGAGAGAATGCAGCGCGAGCCCGAGCAGACACGAGGTTGTGCTTGACGGCGGGTTTTGTGGCGCCCGCCAAAGCGAAGAGTTAGAGCGCGGCAATGGCTGCGAGACGCGATACACGAGCCTCGATCCACGATGCAGGCGAGAGAGATGGGTTACAAGGAGATGGCGATTCTTTGGCCGTGGTCGTGGCGAATATGAGGATAATTTGAATCTGGCGGTTCAGTTCGAGCACGATGGTTCACCCCGGCGAGATAGTTTGAGGCTACGGGACTTTCTGAGTTGTAGCCGCGAGTTTTATGGGTCGAGGCACGAGGATGATCGCGAGTTCATCCGGCGATTCTGACGGATCATGCGGGTGATCAAGGCTTCAGAGACCGAGTCTGTGTCCTTTGGTTCGCATCGGCTGCGTGATACCGCAGTCGATTGGTTTGATTCATGGGAGCTTTCCCGGGGAGAGCATGCACCTCAGCAGTATGGGATGAGTTTTGGGGCTTTCCTCACGCACTTCTTGCCTCGCGAGATGAGGAGGCACGGGCGACAGATTTTTGATGCTTAGACAGGCGGCGTGCGGTTGAGTACAATGTGAGTTCGACTCATTGGCGATGCGTCCCAGCGTTGGTAGCTAGTATGGAGGATCGAGTGCACCGATATGTTCTGGCTCGATGATTACATGTCGAGGCATGTTCAGAGTAGCTCTTGTAGGGCATGGACATTGCCGCGTGCGAGCTCATCTGGCGGATGTGAGACACGGAGAGGTCGGCGGAATGACGAATCGCGAAGAGGGCGAGAACAACGAGGTCCTTTGGTGACTTTCGAGGCGGACCGCCTCAAGGCGATACTAGTTTTGTACCTCCGCCCGATGCGAGTGGTCCTCCACAACCTTCAGAGTATTCGGGGCGGTCGTGGCTCAGGGTTGAGTTTCGGGAAGTAAGTGTTGGCGGATCGGTCACCTACCTCGGTGTGGTCGATGTGGTAGACGCATTTCGGAAGTGTCGTGGTGCGAGGAGCTTGTTATTTTTGCGGCCAGCAGGCCATTTGCGAGGAACTGTCCGACCAAGGGTATACGGATGTTACGACTCGGCCTCTACGGATCGATGGTGGTTCATCGCCTTCGATTATGCCTGCAGTGTGCCTATGATTAGAGTGGAGCGGTAGCTTCAGGTATATCCTTAACCCTCTAGAGTTTTGGTATGCTTGTTATAATGGTCTCATTATTATGTGCTATTTACGAATAGCGTTGTGTTAATTGTGAGTTAGAAAACATGCTTAGTTGGGAGGATACGTATGGGGCATGGTAAGTGTGAACCTTAGACTATGTCACGGCGAGACCTTAGGTAAGGTCGTCTTGAGTTAAAGATTTATTTTTGACCTTATCGAGTAGTAGTATACGTGGGATTTATTTGTGTGATAAGTCCGTGGGTAGTGTGAGATGGAAGTGGTAGCTTTCATGATGTGAATTAGTAAGATTGTTCCGGATCGGGGAACAAGAGTTTGGCGCGGTTGGGGGTTGGGTTGAGGACCATTTGCGGGTCAACCGTAACCGGTTTAGGGGTGGGGTCAGTTAGGTGGTCCCGCCGTGGTAGGTCACGAGGATGCTAGGCCCAAGTTTGTATGATCATCGTATGAGTTCGTGGGCGCGTTCGACGAGCGGTTCGTAAAGGCGGGAGTGACCTTAAAGAAGTTTGAGGTTAGTAAGATGACCAAGTTTGGAGGTAGTGACTCCGCAGATTTTGGGAACGGAAGTAATGACTGAAGTATGGTACGTACTGGGATAGTTCAAGTGTTCGAGAGGGGCACGACGAGTAAGAAAAGAAGAGAACGTGTGTTAGTTCGTGGCCAAGCTGTGGCGTCGGCAACTTGTTAGAGGAACTTTATCGTTATCCGACTTGAGAAGGAACATTCGGGACGAATGTTTCTAAGGAGGGGAGAATGTTATACCCCGTAGTTGCAGGGTATGTATGTGAGGGCGTGCGTGCAGTACGGCAGAAAATTTTGAAAAGAAAGAAAGATGTGAGTTTTCGACGGAAAAGTTTCCGGTTATTTGTGAAGAAAAAGGTTCGTTAATGGGAATTGGATTCCCAGATTTGGTATTTGGACTTCATGGATTATATTAGAATTTTGAGATTTTATTTTCGGAAATGGTCACGTGGGGCCCACGGAGAAATTCTGATTTTGTAGCCCACTTTGTTTTGAGATTTTGGCCATTGTGGATATTTTTCGAAGACGTTTTTGAGGGCCAATAGGAGGTGACACATGTCACCCCGCCTAGGTGGCCGAATGACATTTGTGCACAATACCGGTTAAGTCGTTTTTCGATGAAACGTTTTACATAACTTGCGAGGAAAATTCCGGCTATGTCTGTTTAAATTTTGCGGATTTTTCCGAGAGGCGAAACATTTTGGACCAACGGGAGGGTGACATGTCACCCTCACATTGGAAGCAAGTGGCGTCGAGTGCGCGAAGTGGTTCACGTTTGGCTTGATCTTTTGGCTCACGTTTTGTGTCCTATTGGTGCCTTGTTTTGTGCCTTGTTTTGTGCCTTGTTTTGGCCTTGTTTTTGGCTTGTTTGGTGCAATGTTTTGTGGAGTAGGGTTAGGGTGCACTTGGCTTGATCTTGGCCTTACACTTGCCTTTTGACAGCTAGATCTTGGCCATTGGTTGGCCTTTGGTTTTGCTATAAATACCCCAGTGTGAAGACTTCATCCATTCCAAAACTTCCAAGTCTTGAAACCCTCTCCTCCCCTTTGTGAGCTCTTGGCGAGAGCCTCCTCCCCACTTTTCGTGTGGCCTTTGGCGAGGGTTCCCTCCCCACTTTGTGGTTCTAGGAGTGGGGTACCCCACGGCTAGCCTAGTTGTTTTCGTATAATACCCCTCCCTTGTGGTATTGAAATACTTCTCCTAGTATTGTTATAATGCCCAAAATACCTTAGCCTTGTACCTTGTAGTATTCCAAAGATACCTCTTTACGTAGAGTCCGGAAATACTACCTTTTGTCCTTTTTAGTCTCAAACCGAAACCCTAAGGAAATCTTCATAGTTGGTTGAAGTATTTGAGTAGAAGTTGGTTAGAACTTCTAAGGGTTGTTTGGAGCGCACGGAGTAGGAGCTAAACCTTGCTCAGGATCGACATTATAACTTGGATAATTTTGGGCTTATCGAGGTAATTATCTTGTCCCTCTATTGTAATTGGAAATTACATGTTTGTTAGAATATATAGTTGAAGTATACTATATATGGAACTATACTTAGTATTCGGCAATGTCTTTTGACTTAAGCCTGAAGAATAAAGAACTGAACTGAACTGTATTTACATAGGACTGTATTGCAGTAGACTTGTGTAGTATTGCTGAGTAGAATTGTACACGTCCGGTTAGACGTGTAAACCCCCCCCCCCTGGTTGGCTTGGTAGCCGGCCTCGATAGAGGAGGAGATTTACGCTGTTGCGGGGAGTCTTTGCCGAATTTTCTGTAGAAAGATAGAAACTTGTGTTTTGGGGTTAATAGATGTTTGTGACCTTTATAGGTGAAAGTACTAAGAGTAGCGTATTCTACTCGAGGAGTGGAAAGGGCTAGCAAGGTTGTAGTACTTGGAGCATTTTGCTTATTGTCGATAAATCGTCGCGAGGTATGTGAACCTCTTCCTATCTTTTCTAGCATGATTGTTGTGAACTATGTAGTACGGTAGACGTACATGTGCTAAGTGATTTGGTTGGTTTAAAACATAGGGTGTTATAATAGCTTTATGGGAAGTTAGTTATAACGACCTTATGTAGGTGAAAATGGTTTACTGATGTTAGAAGTTAAGAGACTTGATCTTATAAGATAAGAGACTTAACTTATTTGTTTTAATGTGGATGTTTGTGTGAAACCTCATTCGTGAGTAATGAGTACTTGGTTTTTAAAGGGATAATGTTTTACTGATTTCGGGAATCAGAATGTGTATCGACAGACCATTGCAGCGTTAATAAAGGAAAATGTATTGAATAATGATGTGTTGTATTAAAACCAGTAGAAACCTCCATCTGCATGAAGCTAAGATAAGACAAAATGATATTACATTTTCTAGATCATGGCTTTGTAATAAGATCGTTATAAACAAGAATAAACTACTCACATATATGACATATGTTACTCAATTGTTTTAAAAGAGACTAAGACTATGAGTTATGAAACCTTTCTAAAATGAGAAGCTTGAGTAATTGAAACTAGGCAAACTGGAACTTAGGAAAAGAATGTTGTTACTTGATTTTGAAAAGGAATGTGGGTTGGTCATTCTAATACTACGGGTATAGGGTGACTTTTATAAAAGTAATGGATCTCTTTTAAAAGAACTTAACGTATGTAGTACTTGGGGGTTAAAAACCCGGACTTTGGCATAAAATGAAAGTACTTTGAGTTGTGTGAAACTTGCCTATGCTTGTTGTTGTGAAACTTGTCTATGCTTGTTGTTGTGAAACTTGCCTATGCTTGTGATGATAGCCTTTGTTGTGCAAGTGTGGTATTTCTGTGTTACCGCGTCTCTCGATAGAGGGCCGGTCGACTTATTGAGAACTTACTTGGGCGTCTTTGGCGGTGATGGAGAATTCCACGGGTATGTTTCCATTTTGATTCTTGTCTTGTTGTTGATGTCACATGGACATGTCTACCGTCGATGTTAGGGGCATCACACGTGCGGTCGGGTTGATTACCCGATATATTGTTATTGTGGTTACATGGACATGTCTACACCGAGGTAGAATTCCGGGGGCATGTGGCCATGCGGCAGGGTTGATCACCCAGTATATTATTGTTGATGTCACATGGACGTGTCTACACCGAGGTAGAATTCGGGCATGTGGCCGTGGGGCATTGGTATTATTGTTGCATCATGGACATGTCTACACCGATGCACAGTCGGGGCATGCGGCCGTGATGCGAACATGATTGATGTTGTGGGCGTGAGACCCATAGTTATATTTGAGTGATGACTTGAGGCGTGAGTCCATCGACATGATCGCTTTTATGTTGTGAATCGTAGTTTGGTTATCATACATGTCTCTGCTTTATATAGACTAGTATGATTTCATTCTGATATTTTCTGATTTCACATACTTGGTACTGTTGTGACCTCCTTGGGGCTGCGTTCATGCCGCAGTAGGTACATCGGTCGTGGATCCTCGCTCTTAGGATCTCGATTGGCGTTTTGGGAAGCTCCGTTTCTCCGAGGCTTATCTGTTGGTATGTGTTCCACGAGTTGTAGGTTCTTGTACATTCGGGGTATGGCGGGCCCTGTCCGTCATAGTTGTTGTAAATCTTAGAGGTCTGTAATCTTTGTTGTGGGCGTGGTTGTAAAAGGATTAAAGCTGCTCGTTTTGAAAGAGTTGTATTTATTTATGCTATTGGAAGGTAACAGTTGGGTTGGCCTGTTTATGTTCATATATCTTGTTTCTTGTGTAAAGTTTTATTTTCCGCTGTTTTCTCGATGTTGTGTCACTAGGGTGCCGGATAAGGCACCGATGCAGGCCGGGCGGGTCGTTCTGATTATCGTCGACAGTGGCGAAATCAGCCCACTTTCTTCCGTCGGGGCGACTTTTTCTGAGGATTATGCGGACTTTACATCAGAGATCGTCGATCGCATGGAGTCCCTATTTCGATCATATCGAGCGAGAGCCCGGTTCTGGCTAACCGGAGGTCTTTCGAGAAGGGTTTAGGGGCCAAGTGAGCCTTAGTCGCATTCCATCCACGCATGAGACGACGGTGGCGCACTATCCGGACTCTTGAGGATATCTTTGCGAGCTTTGTGTTATTGACCGAGGTAGCCGGGAGGATCATTTGCCTCTAGTTGAGTTTGCATATAATAATAGCTACCACTCCAAGTATTCGGATGGCGCCTTATGAGGCCTTGTATGGGAGGAAGTGCGGTCGCCGATAGGCTGGTTTGATAATGGCGGAGTGCGATTAGTGGGACCGGTTTGGTGCGTGAGCGATGGATAAGGTGAAGCTTATCCGTGAGCGGTTCTCGATACCGAGTCGGCCGAAGTCATACGCAGATCATCGTCGGCATCCGGAGTTCGAGGTTGATGATTGGGTTTTCTGAAGGTGTCACCCATGAAGGGTGTGATGAGATTCGGGAAGAAAGAAACTCGGCCCAAGGTACATTGGGCGTGTCGATTGTCCGCAGGTAGGCAAGGTTGCCTATGAGTTGGATCTGCCGTCCGATCCGGAGGCGATGCATCCGGTGTTTCATGTTTCTATCTTTGAGGAGATGTATCGGATCCATCTAGAGTGCATCCGATTGGCGATGTCCGTGTGACGGGGTTATCGTATGAGGAGATTCCCATAGCGATAATCGATCGTCAGGTTAGGCGTCTGTGGACCAAGGACGTGGCTTCCGTCAAAGTTCTGTGGCGGAACGAGCTCAGAGAGGAGATGACGTGGGAAGCTGAGGAGGAAATGAGGCAGAAGTATCCTCACCTATTCCCCACACCTCCAGGTAACTCACTTTCCTACTTGTAAATTTTTTGTCATATTTGCTTAAGTGTTGTATTGTGGCCATGTGTGGCAAACTGTTTAAGTTATGAAGAACCTTATCATTATCTGTCTTGGGAAGGAACATTCGGGATGAATGTTTCTAAGGAGGGGAGAATTTTATACCCCGTATTTTCAGAGTATGTACGCGAGGGCATACGTACAAAAGTTTAGCCTTAAGGTTAGGCATTGGACGAAAAAAATTGTGCACACCTACCAAAAAGAATCGTTTTCCGACGAAACGTTTTCCAAACTTTGCGTAGGGAAAATTACGGCTATGTCATTTATTATTTTTGTGGATTTTTCCGAGAGACGAAATATTTTGGACCAACGAGAGGGCGACACTTGTCACCCTCTAGTTGGCGGACGTGAGGCGTCCCTTTGGACGATTTAAGGGCTTGTTTTGTCAAGGAGTTGGTAGGATATTTTTGTGTAGTAGATGGATAGAGACACTTGCCTAAATCCTCACCCTACACATGCATAGCACTTGGCTTCATCTTGGCCATTGGTTGGCCTATAAATACCCCCCTAACTTGAAGGTTTTCTTCATCCACCAATTGTCTTCCAAGTCTCAAAATTCCCTCCCCTCTCTTGTAGTGTTTTCGTCCAACACTCCCCCTCCCCCTTGTGAAGGCCCTGGGCCGAAACACCCCCCCTCTAGCCTAGTAGCTCTAGCCGAAACCCCCCCCCCCCCCTTTTGGTAGAAAGTCTTCCAAAGTATAGTTACTATTCCAAAATACCCTAGCCCAAATCCCTTATAGTATTTTAGTAGAAGTTGTGTAGAACTTCTAAGGGCTTCTTGGAGCTATCGGAGCGTACAAATTAGGAGCTAAACCTTGCTCAGGATCGACATTTTTACTCGGATAATTTTGGGCTTATCGAGGTAAATACTCTTGTCCTTCTATTATAATTGGATATTACATATAAGAATAGTTAAGAGTTGAGTATAAGAATAGAATTGAACTGTAATTACACTGAAGGATATTACAGAATAGAAGTGAACTGTTATCACAATAGAAGGGTATAAAAGAAGAATAATTGAACTGTGCTTACATAGGACTATTTTCACAGTAGACTTGAGTAGCTTGACGGGTAGGGAAGTGCTGCCCAAGTTTTCGTAGAATAAAGAACCCTCTGCTTAGAACTGTTTACAGAATAGTCTAGACGTTGATAGACATATTTGACTATTATAGGTTGATTCTCTGCGCGCGGCATATTCGACTTGGCAGGTGTATTTCTCCGAGAAGGTATGTGATTCTTCCTACACTCTTGAGCATGATATTTTTAAAGTATATATATAGTACGGTAGACGTACGTGTGTTAACTGAACGTAGCTTTACGGCAATGTCTTTTGACTTAAGCCTGAATAATAAAGATCTTAAAGTCTTTTCAAAATAATTATAAATCAGTTTTGAAAGAAGAAGAATATTTGTTTTTAAAACAAGAAGCTTAAGAGTTATACTAGCTTTATGGGAAGTTAAGTATAACGACTTAAGAAAGATAAAAGGAACAATTTACTTATGTGTTTATAAAAGACTTATATTGATTTCTGGAAAGTATAATAAGATGGTTTGATAAAGTAGACATGATATGATGCTATGTGTGTTAGTGTCTTGTAACGTTTGTATAAGAGGGTATTCTTGTTGTGCTTATGTTGTTTAACGATAAGCTGTTATGTTAGTATTATATCACTCACCTCTTGACATGATGCCGGGGGTTAAGCTGCCCTCCGATGCGGGGTAGACTCAGGCGGTCTGGGACCATGATTCGAGAATACCTCATGCGGGTCCAGGGGACCTATGCGGAGCTACGAGAGTTCCAGGTTAGTGTGCGGCCTTTATGGTCATGCGGTCTATGTGGCCATGCGGACTACGAGTCCAGGACGATGCCGGGGAGTAGCTACCCTCCATGCGAGAAATACCTCATGCGGGCCTAGGTGGCCTATGCGGACTACGGGAGTCCAGGATTAGGCTTGCATAATGATACTATGGGCGATTGGCTCTGCTTCGATCATTCGCAGCCTAGAAAAGACCTGTTACAGTTTACCTATTGTTGCTCTTGTTTATGATGTGGCACTATGTGCGGTTACATTGGTTGTTTCGTGCATATTTGTAAAATTGGTTTTAAAATGATATGATTTCATTTAAGTACTTTACAGTTTCGCATACTTAGTACCTGTTGTACTGACCTCCTTCGGGGGGCTGCGTTCATGCCGCAGGTAAGGGAAAGCAGGTGCTAGATCCACATCCTTAGGATCTTTTGCTTTGGTGTCAGGAGCTTCATCTTCTCCGGAGGCTCGACTTTTGGGTATGATCTCCCTGTTGTGTAGATAGTTTTGTACATTCAGGGTATGACGGGGCCTTGTCCCGCCATAGTTGTTTACTTCCTTAGAGGTCTGTAGTCCTATTGTACAATTGGGATGTAAACTGCCAGATTTTTATATATATATGCCGAAAGGCACCCTTTTCTCAGATAAAATGTGTCTCTATTACAATTGTTTCATGTCTTGTGTTTTTATATTCCGCTGATTACTCTGATGTATGACTACTTGGGTGCCCGGGTAAGGCACCAGTCACGGGCCCCGGAACGGGTCGTGACAATACTGGTATTATATCACTTACCCCCCTGACTTGTTATGCCGATAGTTAGCCGCCCCCGATGCGAGGAATACCTCATGCGGGTCCATGGGACCTATGCGAGTCTGCGGAGTTCGGGATGATCACTCGGTGTGTTACGCCGTCACGAGAATACCTCATGCGGTCCAGTGACTATGCGGTGCGAGTCGAGTTGATGCCAAGGTTAGCTACCGTCGAGAATACCTCATACGGACCTAGATGGTCTATGCGGACTGCGGGAGTTCCAGGATTAGGCTCGCATAATGATACTATGGGCGATTGGCCTTGCTTCGATCATTAGCGGCCTAGAAAAGACCAGTTACGTTATATCTATTTTTCTCTTGTTTATGCTGTGGCACTATGTGCGGTTAAAAATTGGTTGTTAAATGCGTATTTGTGGCTGGTTTTAAATGTTTTGATTTTATTTGATTACTTTACAGTTTCACATACTTGGTACCTGTTGTACTGACCTCCTTCGGGGGGCTGCGTTCATGCCGCAGGTAGAGGTACACCAGTTGTTGATCCTCGCTCATAGGATCATAGTTCAACGTTTTGGGAAGCTCCGTTTCTCCGGAGGCTTATCTTGTGGTATGATTCCCTGAGAGTGTAGGTTCTTATACATTCAGGGGTATGGCGGGACCCTGTCCCGTCGTTGTTGTTATAAAACTCTTAGAGGTCTGTAGTACTATTGTGGGCAGGGTTTGTAAAAGGGATGTAACTGTTTAGGTTTAATCTTTTTTTATATATATGCAGAAAGGTGATCGTCTTGGTTAGCCTATTTTTCTCATTGTATATCTTGTTTCATGTGTAATTTTTTATTTCCGCTGATTTTCTCTGATGTTGTATCACTAGGGTGCCCGGGGTAAGGCACGATCCACGGGCTTGGTCGGTCGTGTGATATTCTCATTTAACGTCCTCACATACATACCCAGGAACTATGGGGTGTAACAATGCGGGTCCACGGGACCTATGCGGACTGCGGGAGTTCCAGGATTAGGCTCGCACAATGATACTATGGGCGAATGGCCCTGCTACGATCATTAGCGGCCTAGAAAAGACCGGTTACGTTACACCCATTTGCTCTTGTTTATGATGTGACACTGTGTGCGGTTAATTGGTTTTTCATACCTATTTATGGATTTGTTTTGGAAATGTTATGATTTCATTACAGTACTTTACAGTTTCACATACTTGGTACCTGTTGTACTGACCTCCTTCGGGGGGCTGCGTTCATGCCGCAGGTAGAGGTACTCCGGTTGTTGATCCTCGCTCATAGGATCACCGTTCTGCTTTTGGGAAAGCCCCGTTTCTCCGGAGGCTTATCTTTGGTATGATTCCCTGTCATTGTAGGTTTATGTACATTCAGGGGTATGGCGGGGCCCTGTCCCGTCATAGTTGTTATAAACTCTTAGAGGTCTGTAGTCCTGCTGTAAATGGGGTTTGTAAAGGATGTAATTGTCAGACTTTGATTTATATATACATGCTGAAAGGCAACTTTTTCTTGGTTAGACTGTTTCTTATTTTACATTGTTCTATGTTGTAAGTTTATTTCCGCTGGTTACTCTGATGTATATCTACTTGGGTGCCCGGGTAAGGCACCAGTCACGGGCCCGGGAACGGGTCGTGACAATATACCCACTCGGAATCATTTCCCATCAGGTCCATCCTCTGACCTGTAATATCAACATCATCATTTTTTCCATGTATCATATCCGAATACCCGGCCTTTAAGACCCTTTTCTTGTACCTCATCAAACAGATGTCAATAATATCACGA
The DNA here is from genome assembly GCA_029844215.1 of Przewalskia tangutica. Taxonomy (NCBI): domain Eukaryota; kingdom Viridiplantae; phylum Streptophyta; class Magnoliopsida; order Solanales; family Solanaceae; genus Przewalskia; species Przewalskia tangutica. The sequence continues at coordinate 57,948,254 of CM056726.1, forward strand.
ATGTATGTAATGGATATGCGTACACCATGCAAATACATAACACTGATTCAATTTATCAAGACAATTCCTTTTTTTCAAAACTTAAATAAGATGTGGAGTGATGAATGCATGCCAAGTCAATAGTCACGGAATCTATCGATTATGGCTAGCATAGCCTAAATAAACAATAGTCATACCAACCTAAGTGGATTTATACACTATTATTCGAGGTCCGAAGGCTAAACACATAGTCTATGTCACAAGTATAACTATTTTGTAATTTAATTACCCTTTTATATACACACTGATACCCGCACAAAGTGCTTGTCACCTCATGAAGTACAGGACCCCTAATTCTCCATTACACCCAAAATTAATTAAACCAAAATAAAACACTACACAATGGTCTAGTAAGTCTCAACTTTCCTGAATCTGAAGCCAAAGAGTCAATTTGCAACCTTTCATTTCCTTCCTGTTTGCAAACGAGCTCAATCTGTTGAATTACGCTATCTACATAAGAATGTGAGTCTAACGATACCCATAAAGTCATAAAAGAAGTTTGAGTCCAAAAAGTCAACTCAAATTCACGTCTTAAATTCTGAGGTCAAAATAGTAACTTATCGTGAAATCGGGATCATCATAGTCAAATTAGTACTCTACGAGGTCATACGATCTCAATGCTAGTCATATTGCTATATTTTAGTCTGAATCCCGAAAATAAATCCAAAAATGTAAACCCCGATCCACAAAGGCAAAACGGAAATTCAAGCCTAAAATCATCTTATCATAGTCTAGATAGTACATATCCTAAAAATCATGAAGGTCCAATCTCAATTGATCACCCGAGCCTGCAGTTGGTAGGTCAAATCACTCTGTCCAAGTGATTGAGTTGAAACTTTGGGCAAAGAACGTATGTAGGACCCTCGATTGGTATATCATTAACAAAGAAAGTCATTTGCACTATCCTTCAATTTCACAAATCTCATCAAAAACCCACTTCCATGGAAACCTTATTTCTATGTTCTAATTCACACGGGGAATCACTAATTAAAGGATAAAAACATGAATAAAAGCTTATATTAGAGTTAGGATCTTACACTAAAGATGAATCTTGAAAACCTCCTTTAAAATCCCCAAATTTTGTTGTTACACCCCGTATTTCCAGGGTATGTATGTGAGGACGTACGTACGAGAATACGACATTAAAACTGGAAAGGAAGAAAGATGTGATTTTTTTTTCGACGGAAAAGTTTCCGAACTTCGTGAAGGAAAAAGGTTTATTATTGAGAATTGGATTCTCAACTTTGGTATTTAAGACTTTAAGAACTTATAAGAATTATGGAATTTGTTTTTTTACGGATTTGGTCATGTGGGGCCCACCCGAGGAATTTTACGTTTTGTGGGGCCCACGAGGGTTGCGGATTTTTATGGTCGAATGGGAGGGCGACACATGGCACCTCCCCCCACTTAGCCTTGGACGAAATTTGCAAGGGTTAAATGGTCATTTGACCATTGTGGATGATAAGTCTTGCTAGCTTGATATTTTTGACCAAGTCAACTTGCCACTTGTGTATGATCCATGTGTTCTTCATCCTAGCCACACATTTGTTATAATCTTGACCCTCCATTGTTTTATATATACCCAACTAGTGCAAGACTAGTTCTTCAACACTTAGAATTATTTCACACTTTCTTGTTCTTCATTGTAGCTCACGGGTTTGAGGGAAATTCCACACAAAAAATTTGTAGTTTTGTTCCATTATTCATAAGACTTTAACCCAAGGTCCCTAAGGGTATTGTAAGGATATCTCAATAGAAAGATCCCGGAAAAGTGGCGTTTTCGTATTAGTCGCAAGGCGGAAACTTAAGGAGTTCTTCAACTTTGAAGTTGGAACTTGAAGATGAGTTCTTCATAGGCTTCTAAGGAGTGCTTGGAGCGGATTGGAACATAAGAGAAGGAGCTAAGAATTGCTAAGGAGCGACTTTGAATCTTGGAAATTTTAAGGGCTTGTAAAGGTATAACTCTTGTCGTTTTAGTATTTGAGATTACTACTTGTTGTAGCTTTGGATATTAGCAAGCATGAGGTATATATTATGAATTTTGATAAGTGTTTTGACTATTGGAACCCTAATCCGAAAACTAGTATGTTAGCCCTTAAGATTGAAATTCAATTTGGTTACTAGTTTAGTCGCCACATGTTATATAAAGAAGGAATTATAGTTGTTGAAGTTGTTTGTGACTATATAACATGTTTGACCCAAGGACTTGGATTGGAAAAGAATCGGAAGACTTTATGTTGTTGCACCTATTAGGCGAGAATTTCATTGTAATGTGGACTTGTTGGTAGTAATTGTGGGGCGGAATTTTACACGTATTGTAAGGCGTGTAATCCCCTTTGTATTTGCTGAATTGATTGAGCCTTAAATGTGGCGTTTGGTTATTGAATTCGGCCTTGAAAAAGGTGGCAAAGTATGTAGAAACAAAGGAAGTGCTACCCGATTTTCCGTAGAATTTAGTGACCTTGTACTTAGAATATTCTACGAAGAGAACTAGAAGTTGATAGATGTGTTGTGATTATTATAGGTGGAAGTACTACGAGTAGCGTATTCTACTTGAAGGGTGGAAAAGGCTAGCAAGGGTTATAGTACTTTGGAGCGTTTTACTAATTATCGATAATCGTCGCGAGTTATGTGAACCTCTTCCTATCTTTTCTAGCATGATTGTTGTGAACTATGTAGTACGGTAGACGTACATGTGCTAAACGAATTTGGTTGGTTTAAAACATAAAGTGTTATAATAGCTTTATGGGAAGTTAGTTATAACGACTTTATGTAGGTAAAAGAATGGTTTGTTGATTTTAGAAGTTAAGAGACTTGATCTTGAAAGATAAGAGACTTGACTTATAAATGGCTTAATATGAATTGTTAAGGACTTGAGTTGTGTTAAAAAGTTGTGAAACCTCATTCGTGAGTAATGAGTACTTGGTTTTTAAATGAATAAGTTTTATTGATTTCGAAAATGGGAATAAGTATCGAACAAGCCATTGCAGCGTTAATAAAGGAAAATATATTGACCAATTAATAATTATATTAAAACAAGTAGAAACCTCCATCTGCATAGAAGCTAAGATAAGACAAAATTGTATTACATTTCCTAGATCATGGCTGCTTTAATAAGATCATTATAAACAAGTACTAATTTTCTTAAATTCCAAAGTAAGGAACTTGATTTCTAAAAGAAAAGAGACTTGAGGAATTGAAGAGTTTTTGGTTTAAAAGAAAGGCCTGGTTTTGTCTTAAATTGGTTTAAAACATAAAGTGTTATAATAGCTTTATGGGAAGTTAGTTATAACGACTTTATAAAAACAAAAGAATGGCTTTATTATAGGATTTAAAATGGTAACTTGACTTTAAAAGGAGAAGTGATTTGGTTTAGAAAGAAGGCATGGTATTGTCTTGATTTTGGTTTAAAAAGAAAGTATGGACATTGTTTTGGTTTACTTGAAATAATAGCTACTCTATTTTGGATACTACGGGTGTTAGTATCATGTGACTTTTGCGAAAGGAATGGACCTTTTTAAAGAGTTAAAGTACATAGTACTTTAGGGTTAAAACCCGGATTGTTGGCATAAAATGGGAGTACTTGATTTTATATAAATGATGAATCAATTTACATGTTAATGAAAGTCTAAGAGTATGTTGAACTTGCCTATGATAGTTTTGATAGCCTTTGTTGTGCAAGTATTGTATTTCTATACCACCGCGTCTCTCGATGGAGAGCCGGCTGACTTGTTGTGAACTTACTTGGACGTACCGGAAGTGACGGAGGATTCCACGGGTATGCTTCCATTATTATTGTCACATGGGCATGTCTACACCGATGAGGGATTCCGGGGGCATGTGACCATTATTGTTATTCCATGGACTAGCCCTTCATGAGGTTTTACTGATTCGGCCTTGGTATCTGGTAGTTGGCTCTCGTATGTTATACCCCGTATTTCCAGAGTATGTACGTGAGGGCGTACATATAAAAGTTTAAGCCTTAAGTTAGGCAAGGACCGAAAATTTTGTGCACAACACACGAAAAGAGTCGTTTTCCGACGAAACGTTTTCCGGACTTTGCGAAGGGAAAAATACGGCTATGTCATTTATAATTTTTGCGGATTTTTCCGAGAGATGAAATATTTTGGACCAACAAGAGGGTGACACTTGTCACCCAAGTTGTTATACCCCGTATTTCCAGAGTATGTACGTAAGGGTGTACGTACAAAAGTTTAGCCTTAGTTAGGCATTATGGACGAAAAAGTTTGTGCACAACTCACTTAAAGAATCGTTTTTCGACGAAACGTTTTACTAAACTCGCGTAGGGTAAATTCTGGCTATTTCATTTATATGTTTTGCGGATTTTTCCGAGAGACGAAATATTTTGGACAAACGGGAGGGTGACACTTGTCACCCTCAATGGACGGCAAACATGGGCCAAGGTTGCACGTTTTTTGTGCCTTTGCACAAAGTCAAAGAGTTGGTAGGATATTTGTGTAGTAGATGGATAAGGACACTTGGGTGAATCTCCACCCTACACTTGCCTTGCACTTGGCATCATCTTGGCCATTGGTTGGCCATTTCTTGACCTATAAATACCCCCCTTGAGATGAAGAGTTCTTCATCCACAAATCACTCTCCAAGTCTTGAAAATCCTTCCCCCTCTCTTGAAGTGTTTTCGTCCAACACTCCCCCATCCCCTTGAGAAAGCCTTGGCCGAAACACCCCCCCCTCTAGCCTAGTAATCCTAGCCGAAACCTACCCCCCTCCCTTGGTAAAAATGTTGTCTTCCAAGTATAGTTACTATTCCTAAAAACCCTAGCCCAAATCCCTTAGTACTTAGTAGAAGTTGTGAAGAACTTCTAAGGGTTCTTGGAGCTATCGGAGCGTACAAATTAGGAGCTAAACCTTGCTCAAGAGCGACTTTTAACTTGGATAATTTTGGGCTTATCGAGGTAAATACTCTTGTCCTTCTATTGTAATTGGATATTACATATAAGAATAGTTAAGACATGAGTATAAAATACTTAGAAGGATATTCTGAATAGAATTGTTATCACATCGTAAGGGTTTAAAGAAGAATAATTGAACTATACTTACTTAGAATTTGTTTTCCACGATGACTTGAGTAGCTTACCGGGTAGGGAAGTGCTGCCCAATTTTCCGTAGAATAGAGAACCCTCTACTTATAACTGTTTACAGAATAGTCTAGACGTTGATAGACGTATTTGACTATTATAGGCTGATTCTCTGCGCGCGACATATTCGACTTGGCAGGTGGATTTCGCCGAGAAGGTATGTGATTCTTCCTATACTCTTGAGCATGATATTTTAAATATATATATAGTACGGTAGACGTACGAGTGTTAACTGAATAATAATTACGGCAATGTCTTTTGACTTAAGCCTGAATAATAACTACGGCAATGTCTTTTGACTTAAGCCTGAATAATAAAATATCTTGAAGCATTTCAAAAGAATACTGAATCATTTTTAACAGAAGAGAAACAATTGGTTTTTAAACAAAATCTTAAGAGTTATACTAGCTTTATGGGAAGTTAGGTATAACAACTTAAGAAAGGTAAAAAGAACTGTTTACTTATTTGCTTATAACAACCTTGTATTGATTTCTGTAAGGTGGAGTAAGATTGATTGATAAATAGACATATTATGATGCTACGTGTGTTAGTGTCTTGTGATGTTGTGAAAGGGGGTCATTATTGTTGTGCTTACGTTGCTAAACAAGAAGTCGGTTATCTTGTTATTATATCACCTACCCACTTTACTTGTTATAACGAGGGCTTGCCACCCTTGATGCGGGTCTATACGGACTATGAGGTCTGTGAGACTATGCGGAGCTGCGGTAGTTCCAGGATTGATCATTCCGGGTGTTTTAGCCCGATGCGTCGTGTGACTATGCGTCTATCGAGACTATGCGGTGCGGGAGTCCAGAGTGCAGGGGTTAGCTACCCCGATGCGAGAATACCTCATGCGGGTGCGTGTGTGACCTATGCGGTGCGGAAGTCGAGGACTAGGCACGCATAATGATACTATGGGCGATTGGCCTTGCCCGATCATTCGCGGCCTAGAAAAGACACATTCTGATTTACCTATTATTGTTCTTGTTTGTGATATGGCACTATGTGCAATTGAACTGATTGTATTTACAAATGGTTTTAAATACTTTGACTTCATTTAAGTACTTTACAGTTTCACATACTTGGTACCTGTTGTACTGACCTCCTTCGGGAGGCTGCGTTCATGCCGCAGGTAAGGGCAAGCAGGTGCTAGATCCACATCCTTAGGATCTCTTTGCTTTGGTGTCAGGAGCTCCATCTTCTCCGGAGGCTCGACTTTTGGGTATGATCTCCCTGTTGTTGTATATAGTTTTATACATTCAGGGTATGGCGAACCCTTTCCTCCATAGTTGTTATCTTCTTAGAGTGCAGTAGTCCTATTATGCAGTTTGGATGTAATCTGCAAAACTATGTTTATATATATATGCAAAGCGACATTTTCTCACATAAAGCGTGTCTCATTTTACAATCGTTCCATGTCTTGTTTTATTTTCCGATTACTCGATGTATGACTACTTGGGTGCGGGTAAGGCACGATCCACGAGCCACAGGCGGGTCGTGACAAAAGTGGTATCGAGCGATTAATCCTCGGAAAGTGTCTACGCAAGTATCTAGTAAGTCTTGATTATCGTGTGTTGTGCACCACACCAATAATCGTGAGGCTATAGGATATGTCACGACCGAACCGGGCGTGGTCGTGCCTTACCGGGCACCCAGTAGACATCGTCGAGTAATCAGAACATAAAAGCGGTGAAATAAGAAAGCAGGCTAACCAAAAGCGGTTACCTTCAAGATATATATAAATAGCAACTTTTTCAACATGAGCAGTTTAATCCTTTTACAAACCCCGCCACAACAAGTACTACGCACCTCTAAGAATGATACGACAACAATGGCGGGACGGGGCCCGCCAAACCCACGAATGTAAACACTTACTACGACAGGACTATACCATCGATAAGCCTCGAGAAACGGAGCTTCCCAAACGCTGTGACCACGAGAGCTAGGATCAACGGCGGTGTACCTCAACTGCGGCATGACGCACCCGGCGAGGTCGATAACAGTGCAGTATGTGGCTGAAAATACATCACGTAAATGAAATCATAGCGATCATATAAAGCGGGAGACATGTATGATAACCAAACTACGATTTACAACAAGCGATCATGTCAAGTCGGGGACTCACGCCCTCAAGTCATCACTCAAGTATAACAATGGGTCTCGGGCCACAACATCAATCATGCGTGGAATACCTTCTCACTGCCGTGATCTATGATATAAAAGCACCAAGGAACACACATGAACACCGGGTCCCACGTGTCATAATAAAAGCGTGCGGGTAAGTGCGAAGGCATAGCCGACTACTAAAAACCCACAGTACCAACAAGGTCATGAATCAGATCATAAGATCTGTCTGGGCCGTCACATGATCAAAGCGGCCACTTGCCCGCAGATTCAATGTGCGCGTCTAACCACGAACTCCGCGACTCGCGTAGGCCAATCTCATCGGCCCGCGTGAGGTATTCCCGCGTCGAGGTAGCTACTCCCGGCGTCGTCACGGACTTCGCGATCCGCGTGGCCACATGGACCGCATGCCCATAAAGGACGACACTAACACGGAACTCGTAGCTCCGCTCGCGCAGGCCCGGGACTGCGTGAGGTATTCTCGAATCATAGGTCCATCGACCCGCTGAGTCTACCCGCGTCGGAGGCGCTTAACCCGGAATCATCTCAAGAGATGAATGCCACAATACCATCATAACGATCGATAGTTAATAAGCACAATCAAGGGAAACCCTTCACACAAACATCACAAGATACTAACACACGTAGCATCCCAACACGTTTACTTATCAAAGCAATCAAGAAAGTATTACAAGGCTATCACAAACCAATACAATCAAGTTGTTCACACAAGGTACTTTCTACTAACAAGTTCGGGTACCTATCCCCAAAGCACTTCATACATTAAATCTTTACAAGATACGTTACTTCACAAAAACCACACAATACCAGTAGTATATGAACATAGAGTGATTATCTTTTTAAAGTAAATCAATTACTTCTCTTTGTAAAATCAAGTAGCAACATTCTTTTCCAATGTTTAAGTTTGCCTAATTTCCAATGTTCAAGTTTCTCATTTTAGAACGGTTTCGTAGTTCATAAGCTTATTCATTTAAGAATATAATTCTCCTTAAAACTATCTGAGAAACATAAGTCTTATATGTGAGTAGGATATTCTTGTTTATAACAATCTTATTACAGCAGCCATGATCTAGGAAATATCATTTTGTCTCATCTTAGCTTCTATGCAGATGGAAGTTTCTACTGGTTTTATTAATACTTAATTAGTCAGAACATTTCCTTTTATTAACGCTGCAGTGGTTTGTCGATACACATTCTGATTTCCGAAATCAGTAAAACATTCTTAAGCCGTTATACCTAACCTCCCATAAAGCTAGTATAACTCTTAAGTTTTCAAAAACCAAGTATTACTTCTTCTTTCAAAATGATTCAAAAATCTTTTGAAATACTTCAAGTTCTTTATTAACACATAACAAGCCAGTTATAGTTCAAATCAGTTACCTTTTAAAAAAACCACATGTATTTTCTAACCAACATAAAGCTGTTATAACCAACTTCCCATAAAGCCGTTATAACACTTTATGTTTTACACCAATCAAATACATTTAGCACGTATGCGTCTACCGCACTACATAGTTCACACATATCATGCTAGAAGAGATAGGAAGAGGTTCACATACCTCGCGACGATTATCGACTAATAGCAAAAGCGCTCCAAGTACCTCAAACCGCGGCTACTCCCTAAGCCAAGTAGATCGCGCCACGCATAGTACTTCCACCTATAAGGCCACAAGGCGCTTATTAACATAAGGTCTCTTCGTAGAACTTTCTCTGAAAATTCGCAGACCTCCCGCATGACAGCGTAAAACTCCTCTCTATCGGTAGGCTACCAAGCCAACCAGGGGGGGGGGGGTAATACAAATAACCCTAACGGGTACAACTAAACCCCATGGTACTACTACACAAGTCTCATGTCTGACTACATGTAATTCTGATTCGAGACTTCTTTAAATTCAGCTTAAGTCGCAAGACATTGCCATAAGTATTATTCGGGCTTAAGTCAAAAGACATTGCCGATAACTACGTTCGTTCTATTATATAGTATACTTCAACTATATATTCAAGCAATCATGTAATTTCCAATTACAATAGAGGGACAAGATAATTACCTCGATAAGCCCATAATTATCCTAGCTTAAAGTCGATCCTGGGCAATCGTTTAGCTCCAACTCCGAGCGCTCCAACCCGCTCTAAACCACCCTTAGAAGTTCTAACCAACTTCTACACAATACTCCAACGGACTATGGAGATTTTCCTAGGGTTTCGGTTTTGTGACTGACGGGAAGTATAATAGTATTTTCTGGCTTTTCGTATAGGTATAACCTTAGAATACAACAAGGTATATGGCTAAGGTAATTTGGGCATTATAACAATACTTTTGAGAGTATTTCTACACCAAAAAAAATGGGGGGTACATTATACGAGAACAACACCACAAGGAGGGGGGTGAAGTCTCGGCCATAAGGCCAACTCAAGGGGGAGGGGCTCTCGGCCAAGGGGGAAAGGACGAGAACAAGGTGAAGGGAGGGAGGAAGAGCTCACAAGACTTAGGCATTTTTGGATGAAGAAGTCTTCAACCTTAAGGGGTATTTATAGGTCAAGGGATGGCCAACCAAAGGCCAAGATCAATCCATGTGTTAGGCAAGTGTAGGGCTAGGATTTACCAACACAAATATCCTACCAACTCCTTGACTTTTCCAAGGCACCAAAAACGTGCTCCACTTTGTCCAAATCGTCCAAATGGACGTTCAAGTCCACCAATTGGAGGGTGCCAAGTGTCGCCCTCCCGTTGGTCCAAAATGTTTCGTCTCTCGGAAAAATCCGCAAAATTTAGAAATGACATAGCCGGAAATTCCCCTACGAAAGCTGTGAAAACGTTTCGTCTAAAAACGACTCTAAACGGGTGTTGTGAACAAAATTAATTCGGCCAAGCCTTAGTACAAGTTTCAAATTTTCTACGTGCGCCCCACGTACATACTGCGGAAATACGGTATAACATTTCTCCTCCTTAGAAACATTCGTCGAATGTTCCTTCTAAGTCTCAAAACAAGCGTGCGCCAAGATAGTCTTCACTACTATACTTACGAAAACAAACTCGCCACATCCGCCACACGGAAACACCCAAGCAAAATACCTCCATCCAAGTCCACGAGGAAACACCTCTAACATAACCACAAACACTTCTCACCGGGGTCTAAAATATACTTCCATCGCACCTTCTCTTTACAAAAGAAATGATCACATCAATGCTCGCCATACATGCTCACTTCTCTCTTTACTCGTCGTAGATACCACTTTGTCACTTTGTCGCGAGCCTTGCTCCGACGACCCAACAAATGGTGCAAGGCACTGCGATCCGGAGGATGTCGTGCACTCGAACTCTTACCACATTTACGTCGCTTGGTTTCCAAAACTCTGGGTTACTATCTCTAACGTGGTCATCATTAACTGGGAATACTCTGGATGGATCTCCGATACTTTCCCGAACATAACACGAGCATTTGGGCCGCCTCCTAAGTCGGACGGCAAATGCTAACATATAGGCAACCGCCTATTCTTCACATGAACTCAAAGGGCCCAAGTAACTCGGGCTAAGTCCTCAGTATTCCAAACTCGTCACCCAACCCGGTGGTACTTTCAAGAAGACCGGCCGTCGGCTGAACTCTAAGCGTCGTCGCCGATTATCCGCACGATTCCTCTGAGCTGCCAGAACCTCTTCTAGACAAGCTTCTCACTATCCACAGTCTGCTGGAACAAGCCTGAACCAACTGTCTGAACCTTGCCAACATCGAACCAATCGACCGACAACTTACACTTCCGCCCTTACAAGGCTTCATAAGGCGATATCCGAACACTGAAATGGTAGCTTAAACACTTCCTCTACAGGAGACAACAGTCCCCACAACTACCCCTGAAGTCCACACACTGGCCCGGGGGCGAATGCGATTCTGAGACTCACCTGAGTTCTTAGCACATGCTTGGTAAAACTTCCCGAAACAAAAACAGCCGTAACACGGGCTCCATCATGCGCCATAAGGTAAAGGTAGGCACCCCGTGCAACCTTACAACCTCTTCTGATAAATCAACACTGCCGAGTGAACGGTCCCGACCGAAGAACACGATGGGCTGCCCCCATCGGCCCGACCACTGGTCGAACGCATCCACGAACTCGTACGCTGGTTAACTAAACTTGGGCCTAACACCCTCGTAACCCTAACACAAGGCGGGACCACCACAAACTGACCCCACCACCAAACCTACCGCGGGTTGACCCGCAACGGGGCCCCAACCCGACCCGGCAACACGCAAAATACTAGCTCCCCGATCCGGAACAATCTCACTAAACACGTTACGAAAACCTAGCGGTCTTCTTAGCTCAACTACCCCCTTTCATTTCACACTACTTAGGGACCTATCCCAAACGTAGCTCACGTGCACTATGCACTCCAATAAGGATCAAACACAACACTACACCTTTACATCGAGATGGCCTTACCTCTAAGGTCTCTACGTATAAAACTCTAAGGTTCACACTTTTCTATCCCCCAAATCTTACTTGGTTAGCTAACCAAGATTTCTAATCACAACATTAACACTCTGCTATCAAAACATAGCACTTATGATATACCCATCTTATCACACATACTGAACTCTAGAGTGTTAAAGATCTATTCTGTAACTCTTGTTTCATTCCTTAGTCGTTCTAATCAAACTCGCCTGTAGAGCGCATAACAAGGAAGGTGACGAACTACCCACCGATCAAGGCAAAGTCCTCCTACTAGGTCACTCTCTCGACACATGGCCCTGACGGCCGCAGATACAACAAGTACCAACTAAAAGATGACATTCCGGGATGGCGTCATCATCGTGAACGGAAGCCCTGGAGTTCTGACCAACTCCTGCATACTCCGAACGTCCTGAAATCCGTGGAAGACCACTCTGCACTGGTGGAGGTGCATAATCTAATCTGCTGGTGAGGCGACTCGCCTCGAAAGTTACCAAAGGACCTTCTTTGCTCGCCTCTGCTGTCCTTGGTTAACCCGTCGATCTCTATGTTTCTCGGCCTGCTGCGCATAAGCCCGTACACAGGCCATGCTCAAGCCTAACTGAAGGATTACTCTTGCACACCCTTCTCTTAGGTAGTCATCAAGACTCGCGATACATCGGTATACTCTGGTAGCCAAATCCATAGCTAATGTGGTCGCTTCTTGCAATCTAATTTCACTGTTCGGTCGTGGAACTAAAGGTTCAAATGTCATGGCGCGGTGAGGCTGCGCCGCCGTGCTAAACTTTCTGGGCTAGTGGCGTCGCGAAATCCCGAATGAAGCATTACCTAGGTAATGATTGGGCTGTGCCACGTAACCCTCGAATTCTACTCGCGACTCCTCCGCCTTGCGCCTCCCGGGCGGGTTGCCCTAAGCGGAGGCATAACCATAGGGCAAAGAATTTGGTGAGAGGCTCCAACTTACAACCCAGCTCTAAGGCACGATCTCAGAGTGAGAAGAATAGAAATCAATCCTAAAATATCCTATAGACTCACGATTATTGGTGTGGTGCACAACACCGATAATCAAGACTTCTTGGATACGATGCGTAGACACTTTCCGAGGATTAATCGCTCACGATACCACTTTTGTCACGACCGAACCGGGCCCGTGGTCGTGCCTACCCGGCACCCAGTAGACATACATCCAGTAATCAATGAACATAAAGACAATGAAATAAGAAAGCAGGCTAACCAAAAGCGGTTACCTTGGTATATATATAAATAGCAACTTTTTCAACATGAGCAGTTTAATCCTTTTTACAAACCACACAGCGATACTCTGCACCTCTAAGAATGATACGACAACAATGGCGGGACGGGGCCCGCCAAACCCACGAATGTAAACACTTACTACGGACGGACTATACGTGATAAGCCTCGAGAAACGGAGCTTCCCAACTGAAGCGCTGACCACGAGAGCTAGGATCAACGATCGGTGTACCTCAACTGCGGCATGAGCGGCCCGAAGGAGGTCGATCTGACAGTGCCGAGTATGTGAAACTGAAAATACATCGTAAATGAAATCATAGCGATCATATAAAGCGGGAGACATGTATGATAACCAAACTACGATTTACAACAAAGCGATCGTGTCAAGTCGGGGACTCACCCTCAAGTCATCACTCAAGTATAACAATGGGTCTCGGGCCCACAACATCAATCATGCCTGTGGAATACCTTCTCCAGCTGCAATCTATGATATAAAAGCACCAAGGAACACATGAACACCGTGTCCCACGTGTCATAATAAAGCATGCGGGGTAAAGTGCGAAGGCATAGCCGACTACTAAAACCCACGGTACCAACAAGGTCATGAATCGTATCATAAGATCTGTCTGGACCGTCACATGATCAAAGGCGCCACTTGCGCGATGTCGATGTCGCGTCTAACCACTCGAACTCCGCGACTCGCGTAGGCCAATCATCGGCCCGCATGAGGTATTCCGCGTCGGTAGCTACTCCGGCGTCGCCCCGACTTCGCGATCGCGTAGCCACGTGGACCGCGTGCCCATAAGGGCGTCACTAACACGGAACTCGTAGCTCGCGTAGGCCCGGGACTGCGTGAGGTATTCTCGAATCATAGGTCCATCGACCGCTGAGTCTACCCGCGTCGGAGGCGGCTTAACCCGGAATCATCTCAAGAGATGAATGCCACAATACCATCATAACGATGATAGTTAATAAGCACAATCGAAACCCCTTCACACAGACATCACAAGATACTAACACACGTAGCATCCCAACACGTTTACTTATCAAAGCAATCAAGAAAGTATTACAAGGCTATCACAAACCAATACAATCAAGTTGTTCACACAAGGTACTTTCTACTAACAAGTTCGGTTTTATCCCCAAGCACTTCATACATTAAATCTTTACAAGATCGTTACTTCACAAAACCACACAATACGGTAGTATATGAACATAGAGTGATTATCTTTTAAAGTAAATCAATTACTTCTCTTTGTAAAATCAAGTAGCAACATTCTTTTCCAATGTTTAAGTTTGCCTAATTTCCAATGTTCAAGTTTCTCATTTTAGAACGGTTTAGTAGTTCATAAGCTTATTCATTTAAGAATATAATTCTCCTTAAAACTATCGAGAAACATAAGTCTTATATGTGAGTAGGATATTCTTGTTTATAACAATCTTATTACTGACCATGATCTAGGAAATATCATTTTGTCTCATCTTAGCTTCTATGCAGATGGAAGTTTCTCTTGGTTTTATTAATACTTAATTAGTCGAACATTTCCTTTTATTAACGCCGCGTTGGTTTGTCGATACACATTCGATTTCAAATCGATAAAACATTCTTAAGCCGTTATACCTAACCTCCCATAAAGCTAGTATAACTCTTAAGTTTTCAAAAACCAAGTATTACCCTTCTTTCAAAATGATTCAAAAATCTTTTGAAATACTTCAAGTTCTTTATTAACACATAACAAGCCAGTTATAGTTCAAATCAGTTACCTTTTTAAAAAACCACATGTATTTTCTAACCAACATAAAGCTGTTATAACCAACTTCCCATAAAGCCGTTATAACACTTTATGTTTTACACCAATCAAATACATTTAGCACGTATGCGTCACCGTACTACATAGTTCACACATATCATGCTAGAAGAGATAGGAAGAGGTTCACATACCGCGACGATTATCGACTAATAGCAAACGCTCAGTACCTCAAACCGCGGCTACTCCCTAAGCCAAGTAGATCGCGCCCCGCATCGTACTGCCACCTATACGGCCACACGGCGCTTATTAACATCCGGTCTCTTCGTAGAACTTTCTACAGAAAATTCGACACCTCCCCATGACAGCGTAAAACTCTCCTCTATCGGTGGCTGCAAGCCAACCGGGGGTTATACATCTAACCTAACTGTACAACTCTACTCCATGGTACTACTACACAAGTCTCATGTCTGATCTATGTAATTACTGATTCGAGACTCTTCTTTAAATTCAGGCTTAAGTCGCAAGACATTGCCATAAGTATTATTCAGGCTTAAGTCAAAAGACATTGCCGATAACTACGTTCAGTTCTATTATATAGTATACTTCAACTATATATTCAAGCAATCATGTAATTTCCAATTACAATAGAGGGACAAGATAATTACCTCGATAAGCCCATAATTATCCTAGCTTAAAGTCGATCCTGGGCAATCGTTTAGCTCCAACTCCGAAGCGCTCAACCCGCTAAACCACCCTTAGAAGTTCTAACCAACTTCTACACAATACTCCAACGGACTATGGAGATTTTCCGAGGGTTTCGCTGTGGTGACTGACGGGAAGTATAATAGTATTTTCTGGCTTTTCGTATAGGTATAACCTTAGAATACAACAAGGTATATGGCTAAGGTAATTTGGGCATTATAACAATACTTTTGAGAGTATTTCTACACCAAAAAAAATGGGGGGTACATTATACGAGAACAACACCACAAGGAGGGGGGTGAAGTCTCGGCCATAAGGCCAACTCAAGGGGGAGGGGCTCTCGGCCAAGGGGGGAAAGGACGAGAACAAGGTGAAGGGAGGGAGGAAGAGCTCACAAGACTTAGGCATTTTTGGATGAAGAAGTCTTCAACCTTAAGGTGTATTTAGAGGTCAAGTGATTGCCAACCAAAGGCCAAGATCAATCCATGTGTTAGGCAAGTGTAGGGCTAGGATTTACCAACACAAATATCCTACCAACTCCTTGACTTTTCCAAGGCACCAAAAACGTGCTCCACTTTGTCCAAATCGTCCAAATGGACGTTCAAGTCCACCAATTGGAGGGTGCCAAGTGTCGCCCTCCCGTTGGTCCAAAATGTTTCGTCTCTCGGAAAAATCCGCAAAAATTAGAAATGACATAGCCGGAAATTCCCTACGAACGCGTTGAAAACGTTAGGTCGAAACACGACTCTAAACGGGTGTTGTGAACAAAATTAATTCGGCCAAGCCTTAGTACAAGTTTCAAATTTTCTACGTACGTCCTTACGTACATACTCTGGAAATACGGGGTATAACAGGATATTTATGATTGATTTCCATTCTTCTCACTCTAAGATCGTGCCTTAGCGCTGTGTTATAAGTTGGACCCCTCTAACGTATTCCTTTTCATGCTGATTATGCCTCCACGTAAAACCGGGCCCGAAGGGCAAGGCGTAGGAGCTGCTAGTAGGACACCGAGTCACGAGGCACAGCCCGGATTCTTGCAGGAGATACCTCGACGGCCGAGTTCCATGTAGCGCGGCCCCAGCGAGACCACGATGCCGCACCTCATCCCGGCACAGGCGAAGGAGTTAGGTACAAGGAGATAGCAACTTTTGGCGGGATCGTGGCGACATGAGGATAGGTGGATCGCAGTTCGATTCGGCCCAGTGGTACCGTGGTTCACCCGAGGGCAGATAGTTTGAGGCTACGAGATTTCTGAGTTGTAGCGCGAGTTTTACGGGTCGAGGCCGGAGGATGATCCGCAGGAGTTCATCCGTCAGTTACAGAGGATTGTGAGGGTGATCAGGGCGTCGGAGACCGAGTCCGTGATCTTCGGTTCGCATCGGCTGTGTGATACCGCAGACTATTGGTTTGATTCGTGGGAGTTATCCCGGGGAGAGCACGCGTCCCCAGCTACTTGGGATGAGTTCTCGGAGGCTTTTCTCACTCACTTCTTGCCTCCACAGATGAGGAGGGCACGGGCCGACAGATTTTTGTTGCTGAGACAGAGAGGGCGCACAGTTAGGGAGTACAATGTCGAGTTCGATTCTTTGGCTCGATATGTCCCTGCATTGGTAGCTGATATGGAGGACAGGGTGCATCGCTACGTCAACGGGCTAGATGATTATATGGCCGAGTCTTGTGCGGGTGTGGCTCTTCAGCCAGGCATGGACATTACCCGTATGCAGGCTCATGCACTCGGATGCGAGGAGCGTAGAGACCGACGAGTCGGCGATATCGGCATCGGAAGAAGGCGAGACGGCCGTTCTTTTGGTAGTTCTCGGGGTGGGCGGCCTCAAAGCCATCTAAATTTGCACCCGGCCAGCTCGAGCACTCCATCATCATTATGCATGACCGAGTATTCGGGCGGTCGGGGCCCAGGACTTGATTTCGGGTAGCAAGGTGCTAACCGATCGAGTGCTTTCGATGTGTCCGTTGTGGTAGATTCCATTCGTGAGCTGTAGTACTACTCAGGAGCTTGCTATACTTGTGGCCAGGTCATTTGCGAGGGCTTGTCCGGCCAGAAGCGGGGTGGTAGGCACACTACGAGATCTGCCGGTTCATCATCTCCTACAGTTACTCGCCCCGGAGGGCATGGTACTCATGGGCCAGCAGGTCGCGGCAGAGGTCGTGGCGCGGGTCCCAGTTCTAGCGGTCCTCAGAACCGCATTTATGCCTTGTCCAGCCGGCAGGACCAGGAGGCCTCACCTGATGTCGTCACAGGTACCTTATCAGTCTCCGATTATGATGTGTATGCCTTGATAGATCCGGGTTCTACTCTGTCCTATATATCTCCCCTTGTTGCTAGTAGGATAGGGATAGAGCCTGAGTCCATAGACCCTTTCGAGGTAGCTACGCCAGTGGGTGATTCGGTGGTAGCTCGGCGGGTATATAGAGCTTGTCGGTGACTTTATGCGATCGTCGGACCTAGCCGACTTGATAGAGTTGTACATGGTGATTTCGACGTGATCATGGGTATGGATTGGTTAGCTTCTGCTATGCCAATGTAGACTGCAGAGAGAGTGATGCGGTTCCATTTTCTGAGGAGCCGGTTGTTGAGTGGGAGAACATCAGACGTGTAGGGGTAGGTTTATTTCCTACCTCGAGGATAGGAAGATGGTGCGAGAAGGTACACCTACCATCTCGTTCGGGTGTTTGATCGAGGCTGCAGCGCAGATTTTCGCCGATTCGAGTCGAGAGAGTTCCCGACGTGTTTCAGACGACCTCCGGTATCCTCGGAGAGGAGATAGAGTTTTGTATCGATGTCTTTGCGGACACTCGGCCTATTTCCATTCCGCCATACGAGAATGGCACTGCCGAGTTGAGAGAGTTGAAGGATCGGCTTAGAGATTTCTTTGGAGAAGGGCTTCATCGGACCTAGTGTTTCTCCACAGGGAGCGCCGGTATTGTTCGTAAAGAAGAAGGGCGGGGCAGCGCGTGTGTTGATCTGAGCGGTGAACAAGGTGACCATTAAGAACGAATACCCTTCCGGGATTGATGATTTGTTCGACCGGTTGCGAGTGCGAGATGCTTCTCAAGATTGATCTGCGATCGGGCTATCATCAGTGCAGTCGAGAGGTGATGTCCCTAGGATCGCATTCGAACCCGAACGACGGGCATTATGAGTTCAGGGTCATGTCTTTTGGGTTGACCAATGCTCCGGCGGTATTCATGGATTTGATGAACCGAGTGTTCAAACCATTTTTGGACACGTTTGTGATAGTGTTCATTGATGATATCTTGGTTTATTCTCGCTCAGAGCAGGAGCATGCGGAGCATTTGAGGCTGTCTTGTGATTCTCCAGACCAGCGATTATCCAAGTTTTCCAAATGTGAGTTTTGGTTAGCTTCGGTGGCTTTTCTTGGGCATATTGTCGGGGCCGATGGTATTCAGGTGGATACGGCCAAGATCGAGGCAGTCAGGAGTTGGCCTCGACCTACTACTCCGACAGAGGTTCGCAGTTTTCTGGGCCTTGCAGGTTATTATCGGCGGTTCGTAGAGAAGTTTGCTTCTATCTCTGCACCATTGACTAGGCTGACTCAGAAGGCAGCCAAGTTTCAGTGGACTGATGCTTGTGAGCAGGGTTTCCAGTTACTGAAGGAGAGACTGACGACCGCCCCCGTTCTTACTCTTCCAGAGGGTCCAGACGGTTATGTCGTGTATTGTGATGCGTCAGGCATCGGGTTGGGATGTGTGTTGATGCAGCAGGGCAAGGTTATAGCGTACGCATCCGGCGGTGAAGAAACACGGAGGAACTACCCATCCATGATTTGGAGTTGGCAGCGATATTCACGCCTTGAAGATCTGGAGGCACTATTTGTATGGGGTTCATGTGGATATTTATACAGACCACAAGAGCCTCCAGTATATCTTGACGAGAGAGTGAACTTACGAGCAGACGGTGGTTAGAGGCTCGAGATTATGATGTTGACATCCTGTACCACCGGGAAGGCCAATGTTATGTGCGTATGCTCTTAGTCGTAGGTCGATGGGGAGTCTATCAGATGTGCAGCCGGAGAGGAGGGGCCTGGTTCGTGATTTGCATCAGTTAGCGAGCCTTGGTGTCCGTTTGATTGATTCTGATAGCAGTGGAGTTCGAGTTCGAGAGGTTGCCGAGTCTTCCATCGTCGAGGAGGTGAAGAGGCAACAGTGTCACGACCCGAACCCGGGCCCGTGACTGGTCCCTTACCCCGGGCACCCTAGTGATACATCATCAGAGTAATCAGCGGAACATAAAACAATAACATGAAACCAATGCAATAAGACAGTGAAATAAGAAGGCAAAGCTAACCCAGCGCTTACCTTCATAATATATAACAATTTGAACAGTTACATCCCTTTCTACAACTCTGCCCACAACAGTACTACAGACCTCTAAGAATGATATGACAACAATGGCGGGACAGGGCCCCGCCAAACCCCTGAATGTAAACACCTACTACGACAGGGGACTATACCACTGATAAGCCTCCGGAGAAACGGAGCTTCCCAACGCTGACGTGACCACGGAGCTAGGATCAACGATCGTGTACCTCAACTGCGGCGTGCGCGGCCCGAAGAGGTCGATACTGGTACCAAGTATGTGGCGAAAATCATAAATGAAATCATAATAGTCTATAAAGCAGAGACATGTATGATAACCAAACTACAGTTTACAATTAAATAAGCAGTCATGTCAAGTCAGGGACTCACGCCCTCAAAGTCATCACTCAAATATAACTATGGGTCTCAAGCCCATAACATCAATCATGCCCGTGGAATACCTTCCTCACTGCCGGCAGGTTATGATATAAAAGCACCAAGAAATACACATGAACACCGTGTCCCACTGTGTCCTAATAAACAAGATGCAGGTAAATGCGAAGGCATAACCGACTACTAACACCTGCATTACTAACGGTCATAAATCGTATCATGATATCTGTCTGGCCACATGATCAAAGCCGGTCACTCGCGATGCTCGGATGTGCGCGTCTAGCCACAGAACTCTCCGCGACTCGCGCATAGGTCAACCTCATAGGCCCGCATGAGGTATTCCTCGCATCGAGGGTAGCTACTCCCGGCGTAAATCACGGACTCGCGATCGCATGGCCACGAAGCCGCATGACCACAAGCGGCCGCAAACTAACTGGAACTCCGTAGTTTCGCATGGATCCCTGGACCCGCATGAGGTATTCTCGAATCATGGTCCTGCATCACTGAGTCTACCCGCGTGGAGGCGGCTTAACCTCCGGAAACAAGTCAAGGTGAGTGGTACAATACCAACATAACGGCTGAGAGTCAAACAACTTTAAGCGCAGTCGAGGGGAAACCCCTTTACACTAACATCACAAGATACTATCACACGTAGCATCCTAGCATGTTTACTTAACAAATCAACAAGAAAGTATTACAAGGCAATCACAAACCAACATAATCAAGTTATATACACAAGGTACTTTCTACTATGATTAACAAGATCGGGTTTTTATCCCCAAAGTACTTCATACATTAACTCTTTAAAAGATATCGTTACTTTCACAAAAACCACACACAAGACCCGTAGTATATGAAAATAGAGTGATTATCTTTTGAAGTAAATCAACACACTTACCCTTGTAAAATCAAGTAACAACATTATTTTCCAAACGTCCAAGTTTGCCTAATTTCAAATGTTCACGTTTCTTATTTTAGAAAGGTTTCGTAGTTCATAGTCTTATTCATTTAAGAATATAATTCTCTTTTAAACCATCTGAGAAACATAAGCCTTATATGTGAGTAGGATATTCTTGTTTATAACAATCTTATTACAAAGACCATGATCTAGGAAATATCATTTTGTCTCATCTTAGCTTATGCAGATGGAAGTTTCTCTTAGTTTTAATAATACTTAATCTGTCAAAACATTTCCTTTTATTAACGCTGCGGTGGTTTGTCGATACACATTCGATTTCGAACTCGAAGAAACATTCTTAAGCGGTAGGCGTCAGTGTTAACCGAATAATAATTACGGCAATGTCTTTTGACTTAAGCCTGAATAATAACTACGGCAATGTCTTTTGACTTAAGCCTGAATAATAAAAGATCTTGAAGCATTTCAAAAGAATACTGAATCATTTTTAACAGAAGAGAAACAGTTGGTTTTTAAACAAAAACTTAAGAGTTATACTAGCTTTATGGGAAGTTAGGTATAACAACTTAAGAAAGGTAAAAAGAACTGTTTACTTATTTGCTTATAACAACCTTGTATTGATTTCTGTAAGGTGTAGTAAGATTGATTGATAAATAGACATATTATGATGCTACGTGTGTTAGTGTCTTGTGATGTTGTGAAAGGGGGTCATTCTTGTTGTGCTTACGTTGCTAAACGGTAAGTCGATTATCGTTATTATATCACCTACCCCCTTGACTTGTTATACCGAGGGCTTGCCACCCTTTATGCGGGTCTATACGGCCTATGCGGTCTGTGAGACTATGCGGAGCTGCGGGAGTTCCAGGATTGATCATTCCGGGTGTTTTAGCCCGATGCGGGATGCCACTATGCGATGCGTGACTATGCGGTCTATCGAGACTATGCGGACTGCGGAGTCGAGGAGAATGCAGGGGTTAGCTACCCCGTCGAGAATACCTAAATGCGGGTATGTGTGTGACTATGCGGATCGCGGGAAGTCGGGACTAGGCACGCATAATGATACTATGGGCGATTGGCCTTGCTCGATCATTCGCGGCCTAGAAAAGACACATTCTGATTTACCTATTATTGTTCTTGTTTGTGATATGGCACTGTGCAATTGAAATAATTGTATTTACAAATGGTTTTAAATACTTTGACTTCATTTAAGTACTTTCTGATTTCACATACTTGGTACTGTTGTCGACCTCGCCGAAGCTGCGTTCATGCCGCATGTAAGGGCAAGCAGTTGCTAGATCCACATCCTTAGGATCTCTTTGCTTTGGTGTCAGGAGCTCCATCTTCTCCGGAGGCTCGACTTTTGGGTATGATCTCCCTGTTGTTGTATATAGTTTTGTACATTCAGGGTATGGCGGGGCCCTGTCCTGCCATAGTTGTTATCTTCTTAGAGGTCTGTAGTCCTATTGTACAGTTGGGATGTAACTGCAAAACTATGTTTATATATATATGCCGAAAGGCGATATTTTCTCACATAAAACTATGTCTCATTTTACAACTGTTCCATGTCTTGTTTTATTTTCCGCTGATTACTCTGATGTATGACTACTTGGGTGCCCGGGTAAGGCACCGGTCACGGGCCCCAGAACGGGTCGTGACACAAGTGGACGGCAATCCAAGGGATTTCTTGGCACGTTTTTGTGCTCTTTTTTTGTCAAGGAGTTGGTAGGATATTTTGTGTAGTAGATGGATAAGGACACATGGATAAATCCTCACCCTACACTTGCACCACACTTGTCTTGATCTTGGCCATTGGTTGGCCTATAAATACCCCCTTAGTTGATGAACTTTTTCATCCACACTTAGACATTTCTAAGTCTTAAAATCCCTTCCCCCCCCCCCCTTCCTAGTTAAGCTAGCCGAAACCCCTCCCCCTTTGTGAGCCTTGGCCGAAACCTACCCCCCCCTCCTAGTAGTGTGTTCTCATAAAAATACCCTTCCCTTGGTTGAGAAATACTTCTCCAAGTATTGTTATAATGCCAAAATACTCTAGCCTAAATACCTTATAGTATTCCAAGGTTATACCTATACTAAAAGCCCAGAAATACTATTATACTTCCTTTAGCCACTAAACGAAACCCTAAGGAAAATCTTCATAGTCGGTTGAAGTGTTAAGTAGAAGTTGTGTAGAACTTCTAAGGGTTTCTGGGAGCGAATTGGAGCGTTCAGAATAGGAGCTAAACATTGCTCAGGATCGACATTAAACTTGGATAATTTTGGGCTTACCGAGGTAAATAATCCTATCCTTCTATTGTAATTGGAAATTACATACTGTAGTTGTATAGAAATGAATATAAGATTCATAGAAGAGAATTGAACTGTAATAGAAGGATATTACAGAAAAGACTTGAATCAAATCACATCGGAAGAATATTAAAGTAGAAGATTAAAGCGTACTTACATAGGTGTATTCTGATGAGACTTATAACCTTTATTGGTTGAATGTGCTGCGAGTAGCATGTACTACTTGGAAGGTGGACAAGGCTAGCCGGGTTATAGCCGTGGAGCGTTTTGCTAATAGTCGATAATCGTCGCGAGGTATGTGATTCTTCCTATCCTCTTGAGTATGATATTTTAAAAGAATATATATATAGTACGGTAGACGTACGCGTGTTAACTGAATGTAGTTTTACGCCAATGTCTTTTGACTTAAGCCTGAATAATAAGAATCTGGAAGTATTTTAAAAGAATATATATATATAGTACGATAGACGTACGTGTGTTAACTGAATGTAGTTTTACGGCAATGTCTTTTGACTTAAGCCTGAATAATAAGAATCTTGAAGTATTTCAAAAGAATTAAGAATCCTTTTTGAAAGAAGAATAATACGTGGTTTGAAAGCTTAAGAGTTATACTAGCTTTATGGGAAGTTAGGTATAACGACTTAAGAGAGATAAAAAGAATGGTTTATTGATTTTAAGAAGTTAAGAGACTTGATCTTAAAAGATAAGAGACTTGACTTAATTGAATTAATATGAATTTTGTTAAAAAGTGTGAAACCTCATTCGTGAGTAATGAGTACTTGGTCTTTAAAAGGAATAATGTTTTACTGATTTTGGAAATCAGAATAAGTATCGAACAAACCACTGCAGTGCTAATAAAGGGAAATGTATTGAATAATTAAGTATTATTAAAACCAGTAGAAACCTCCATCTGCATAGAAGCTAAGATAAGACAAAATGATATTACATTTCCTAGATCATGGTTGTTTTTATAAGATTGTTATAAACAAAGAATAACCTACTCACACATAAGGCTTATTGTTTTAAAAGGGGAGTACGTTATTTGATTAAGACTATAAACTATGAAATCTTTCCAAACTAAAAGACGTGAGTATCTGAAATTAGGCAAACTTGAACTTTTGGAAAAGAATGTTGTTACTTTACGTTGTTCTAGAAAGTGTAAGCCACTTGGTTAAAACAGTGTAAAGTACTTGATTTTAAAACATGAACGTATTTGGCACTACGGATAATAGTATCGAGTTGTTTTTACGCAAAAAAAGGTCTTGTTTGAAAGGATTAATGTATGTAGTACTTTGGGGTTAAAACCCGGATTTGTTGTAATAAAATAAGAGTCTATAAGTATGTTGAACTTTCCTATGTTTGTGGTAATAGCCTTTGTTGTGCAAGTGTTGTATTTACGTACTCTGCGCCTCGTTGGAGAATTCGACTATCGGTGATTGATGGAAATCTCGACACGATGGGTGGCCCACGGGTATGCTTCCATTAGGAGTGTGATGTTGTTACATGGACATGTCTGCACCGATGTAGAATTCCGGGGGCTTGCGGCCATGCGGCGGGTTAATCACCCGATATATTGTTATTGTTGTTACATGGACATATGCGCGATGTAGAATTCGGGCATGCGGCGGGTTAATCACCGATATATTATTGTTGTTACATGGACATATACGCCGTCTGCAATTAGGGCATGCGGCACGTGCGGGTTAATCACGATATATTGTTATTGTTGTTACATGGACTTATGCGCCGTCACGAATTAGGGCATGTGGCCGTCTGGCGGGGTTGATCACCGGTGTATTGGTATTATTGTTACATGGACATGTCTACACCGTCGCAGTCGGCATGTGGCGTGCGGCGAGTTGATTACGCACCTTGTTGTTCTTGTTGTATGATGGACATGTCTGCACCGATGGAGAATTTCGGGGGCATGTGGCCAAGATGCGAACATGATTGATGTTGTGGGCGTGAGACCCATAGTTATATTTGAGTGATGACTTTGAGGGCGTGAGTCACGACTTAATCGCGTTTATGATTGCGTCTTGTATTTTGGTTATCATATATGTCTCTGCTTTATATAGTATTATGATTTAACTACTGATATTTTGATTTCACATACTTGGTACTGTTATCGACCTCCTTGGCGTCTTTGTGTTCATGCCGCGGTAAGTACATCGGTTGTTGATCCTCGCTCTTAGGATCGCAGTTCAGCGTTGGGAAGCTCCGTTCCTCCGGAGGCTTATCTTTTGGTATGTTACCCTGAGTTGTAGGTTCTTGTACATTCGTGGTATGGCGAGCCCTGTCGTCATGTTGTATAAAAACTCTTAAGTGCAGTAATCTTGTTGTGGCGAGTTTGTAAAGGGATAAATGTTCGGGTTTTTATGTATATATCTGAAGGCACTGTTTTGGTTGCTTTGTTTATTTATCATATCTCTTGTTTCATGTTTATGTTTTATTTCCGCTGATTTTCTCGATGTTGTATCACTAGGGTGCCCGGTAAGGCACGATCCACGTCGGGTTGGTCGTGACAAAAGTGGTATCGAGCGATTAATCCTCGGAAAGTGTCTCTGACCGTGTCTAGTAGAGTCTTGATTATCGATGTGTTGTGCACCATTTATAATCGGAGGCTGCGAGACATTTAGGATTAGTTTCCATTCTTCTCATTCGAGATCGTGCCTTAGAAGTGTTGTAAGTTGGACCCTCAGCGTATCTCGTTTTACGATTATGCCTCCGTGCAAAACGGCGCCCAGATGGGCAAGCGGCCGAGGCTGCTAGTAGGATCTTGAGAGTACGAGCGCGAGCCGTCGATGAGATTGTGCTTGACAGCGAGTTTTGCGGCCGCCGCCCAGTGAGTTTAGAGCGGCGATGGCGATGAGACAACGATACACGAGCCTCGATCCACGGCCGGGCGAGAGAGATGGGTTACAAGGAGATAGCACGATTGCTAGCGTGATTGTGGCGGACATGAGGATAGGTGGACGCAGCGATTCGATGGTACCATGTTTCACCCAATATCGGATAGTTTGAGGCTACGGGACTTCACGAGTTGTAGCCGCCCGAGTTCTACGGGTCGAGGCACGAGGATGATCGCGAGGAGTTCATCAAGCGATTCTGGATAATGAGGGTGTCAAGGCTTCAAGACCGAGTCGGTGGTCTTAGGTTCGCATCGGCCGCGTGATCTGCGATCGTTTGATTCGTGAGGCTGTCGGGAGAGTATGCACTTCCGCCGTTTGGAACGAGTTCTCGGGGCATTTATTGCACACTTCTTGCCGCCACGATGAGGAGGGCTCGGGCCAGATTTTGATGTTGGCGAGCAGGCGTGCTGATTGAGTACAATGTGAGTTCGACTCATTGGCTCGATGCGTCCCAGTAATGGCGATATGGAGGGCAGTACACCGCTACGTCACGGGCTAGATGACTACTTGGCGAGCTTGTTCGGGTGTAGCTCTTCACGGGCATGGACATTTCCGCATGCGAGCTTATGCCCAGGTGTGAGGAGAGGAGAGGTCGACGGAATGACGAATCAGCGAAGAGGTCGAGCAGCGAGATCTTTTGGCGACTTTCGAGGCGGACCGCCTCAGCGAGCTAGTTATGCACCTTCGCCCGATGCAGTGGTCCTCCACAACCTTCTGCGTTCGGGTATTGAGCATGGCAGAGCTCCGTGGGTTGAGTTTCGAGAGCAGGGTGTTGGCGGATCGATCACCCTACCTCGGTGTGGTCGATGTGGTAGACCGTATTTGGGAATGTCGTGGTGCGAGGAGCTTGTTATTTTGCGGCGGCGGGGCCATTTGCGAGCGCCCGACTGAGGTAGCACGAATGTTACGACTCGACCCGAGGATCGATGGCTGGTTCATCACCTTCTAGCTATCGCCTGCAGGCGGGTGTGATTAGAGTAAAGCGGTAGATTCAGGTATATCCTTAACCCTCTAGAGTTTTGTATGCTTGTTATGATGATCTTATTGTGTGCTATGTACGGATAGCGTTGTGTTAATTGTGAGTTAGAAAACATGGTTAGTTGAAAGGGATAAGTATGGGGACAGGGAAGGTATGAACCTTAGAATATTGCATGTTGAGACCTTAGATGTAAGGTCGTCTCGAGTAAAGGATTTTGAATATGATCCTTGTCGGAGTGCTCTATATGCCTAGGGTGTATTAGCATGATAAGTCCTTGGGTAGTGTGAGGTGGAAGTGGTAGCTTTCATGACGAGAATTAGTAAGATTGTTCTGTATCGGGGAACAAGTGTTGGCGCGATAGCGGGTCGGGTTAATCTGCGTCGCGGGTCAACCCGCGGCTGTATTGTGGTGGGGTCAGTTAGGTGGTCAGCGGGTGGTAGGGTCACGAGGGTGCTAGGCCCAAGTTTAGATGACCATCGTATGAGTTCGTGGATATGTTCGACCAGAATCGGATCGTGAAGGTCGGGAATGGCCTTAAAGAAGATCGAGGCTAGTAAGATGACCAAGTTTGGAGGTAGTGACTCCAGAAATTTTGGGAACTGAAGTAATGACTGAAGTATGGTATGTATACTAGAAGAGTTCAAGTGTTCAAGAAGAGTACGATGAGTAAGGAAAGAAGTGAACATGTGCTGAGAGAATAGAAATGATCATTACTTTTGTGAAGTAAAGGTGCGAAGGGAATATCTTTTAGACCGGGGGTGGAAGCTTTTGTAATGCTAGAGGTGATTTCCTCGTTGACTTGGGATAAGTAATTGCGTGTGTGTTATTTTGTGGCCAGGTGTGGCATTGGCAACTTGTTAAGAGAAACTTTATCGTTATCCGTCGTGGAAGGAACATTCGGGACGAATGTTTCTAAGGAGGGGAGAATGTTGTACCAGTATTTCCAGTATGTACGTGAGGGCGTACGTATAAAAGTTTAAGCCTTAAGTTAGGCAAGGACCGAAAATTTTGTGCACAACACACGAAAAGAGTCGTTTTCCGACGAAACGTTTTCCGGACTTTGCGAAGGGAAAAATACGGCTATGTCATTTATAATTCTTGCGGATTTTTCCGAGAGATGAAATATTTTGGACCAACAAGAGGGTGACAAGTGGATGGCAATCCAAGGGATTTCTTGGCACGTTTTTGTGCTCTTTTTTTGTCAAGGAGTTGGTAGGATATTTTGTGTAGTAGATGGATAAGGACACATGGATAAATCCTCACCCTACACTTGCACCACACTTGTCTTGATCTTGGCCATTGGTTGGCCTATAAATACCCCCTTAGTTGATGAACTTCTTCATCCACAAAATGTTTTCTAAGTCTTGAACTCCCTCCCACTCTCTTGAGAGCTCTGGCCAGCACCTCCTTCCCCTTCCTAGTTAAGCTAGAAACCCCTCCCCTGTGAGCCTTGGCGAAACCTACCCACTCCTAGTAGTGTGTTCTCGTAAAAATACCCTTCCCTTGGTTGAGAAATAATTCTCAGTATTGTTATAATGCCAAAATACTCTAGCCTAAATACCTTGTAGTATTCCAAGGTTATACCTATACTAAAAGCACAGAAATACTATTATACTTCCTTTAGCCACTAAACGAAACCCTAAGGAAAATCTTCATAGTCGGTTGAAGTGTTAAGTAGAAGTTGTGTAGAACTTCTAAGGGTTTCTGAGGCGGTGGAGCGTTCAGAATAGGAGCTAAACATTGCTCAGGATCGACATTAAACTTGGATAATTTTGGGCTTACCTAGGTAAATAATCCTATCCTTCTATTGTAATTGGAAATTACATACTGTAGTTGTATATAAATGAATATAAGATTCATAGAAGAGAATTGAGCGTAATAGAAGGATATTACAGAAAAGACTTGAATCAAATCACATCAAGAATATTAAAGTAGAAGATTAAACTGTACTTACATGGGATTGTATTTACTGATGAACTTATAACCTTTATTGGTTGAATGTGCTGCGAGTAACATGTACTACTTGGAAGGTGGACAAGGCTAGCCGGGTTATAGCCGTGGAGCGTTTTGCTAATAGTCGATAATCGTCGCGAGGTATGTGATTCTTCCTATCCTCTTGAGCATGATATTTTAAAAGAATATATATATAGTACGGTGAGCGTCGCGTGTTAGCGAATGTAGTTTCTGCAATGTCTTTTGACTTAAGCCTGAATAATAAGAATCTGGAAGTATTTTAAAAGAATATATATATATAGTACGATAGACGTACGTGTGTTAACTGAATATAGTTTTACGGCAATGTCTTTTGACTTAAGCCTGAATAATAAGAATCTTGAAGTATTTCAAAAGAATTAAGAATCCTTTTTGAAAGAAGAATAATACGTGGTTTAAAAGCTTAAGAGTTATACTAGCTGTATGGAAAGTTAGGTATAACGACTTAAGAGAGATAAAAAGAATGGTTTATTGATTTTAAGAAGTTAAGAGACTTGATCTTAAAAGATAAGAGACTTGACTTAATTGAATTAATATGAATTTTGTTAAAAAGTGTGAAACCTCATTCGTGAGTAATGAGTACTTGGTCTTTAAAAGGAATAATGTTTTACTGATTTCGGAAATCAGAATAAGTATCGAACAAACCACTGCAGCGCTAATAAAGGGAAATGTATTGAATAATTAAGTATTATTAAAACCAGTAGAAACCTCCATCTGCATAGAAGCTAAGATAAGATAAAATGATATTACATTTTCTAGATCATGGTTGCTTTTATAAGATTGTTATAAACAAAGAATAACCTACTCACACATAAGGCTTATTGTTTTAAAAGGGGAGTACGTTATTTGATTAAGACTATAAACTATGAAATCTTTCCAAACTAAATGACGTGAGTATCTGAAATTAGGCAAACTTGAACTTTTGGAAAAGAATGTTGTTACTTGACGTTGTTCTAGAAAGTGTAAGCCACTTGGTTAAAACAGTGTAAAGTACTTGATTTTAAAACATGAACGTATTTGGCACTACGGATAATAGTATCGAGTTGTTTTTACGCAAAAAGAGGTCTTGTTTGAAAGGATTAATGTATGTAGTACTTTGGGGTTAAAACCCGGATTTGTTGTAATAAAATAAGAGTCTATAAGTATGTTGAACTTGCCTATGTTTGTGGTAATAGCCTTTGTTGTGCAAGTGTTGTATTTACGTACCGCGCTCTCGTTGGAGGCGGCTATCGATCGATTGATGGACATACTGACACGATGGGTAGCCCACGGGTATGCTTCCATTAGGAGTGTGATGTTGTTACATGGACATGTCTGCACCGATGTAGAATTCCGGGAGCATGCGGCCATGCGGCGGGTTAATCACCCGATATATTGTTATTGTTGTTACATGGACATACTGCGCACGATGTAGAATTTGGGCATGCGGCCGTCGCGGGTTAATCACCCGATATATTGTTATTGTTGTTACATGGACGTATACGCCGTCTGGGGCATGCGGCCGTGCGGCGGGTTAATCACCGATA
Organism: Przewalskia tangutica; assembly: GCA_029844215.1. Taxonomy (NCBI): domain Eukaryota; kingdom Viridiplantae; phylum Streptophyta; class Magnoliopsida; order Solanales; family Solanaceae; genus Przewalskia; species Przewalskia tangutica. The sequence continues at coordinate 57,979,066 of CM056726.1, forward strand.
TATTTTTATTGTTGTTACATGGACATGTACGCCGTCTGCATTCGGGGCATGTGGCCACGCGGCGGGGTTGATCACGGTGTATTGGTATTATTGTTACATGGACATGCGCACCGTCTGATTCCGGGCATGTGGCCGTGCGGCGGGGTTGATTACGGTACCTTGTTATTATTGTTGCATCACGGGGCATGCGCACCGATGGAGAGTTCCGGGCATGTGGCGAATGCGAACATGATTGATGTTGTGGGCGTGAGACCTATAGTTATATTTGAGTGGTGACTTTGAGGGCGTGAGTCCCTGACTTAACTGCGTTTTTGATTGCGTACTGTATTTTGGTTATCATATATGTCTCCTGCTTTATATAGTATTATGATTTAACTACGATATTTTGATTTCACATACTTGGTACTGTTGTCTTGACCTCCTTGGCGGCTGCGTTAAATGCGCAGTAAGTACATCGGTTGTTGATCCTCGCTCTTAGATCGCATTCAGTTGGGAAGCTCCGTTCCTCCGGATGCTTATATTTTTGTATGTTAAAATGAGTTGTATGTTCTTGTAAATTCAGTGGTATGGAGGGGCCCTGTAAAATCATGTTGTATAAAAACTCTTAGAGGTGCAGAAAATCGCTGTGGCGAGTTTGTAAAGGATAAGCTCGGGTTTTTATGTATATATCTGAAGGCACTGTTTTGGTTAGCTTTGTTTATTTATCATATCTCTTGTTTCATGTTTATGTTTTATTTCCGCTGATTTTCTCTGATGTTGTATCACTAGGGTGCCCGGGGTAAGGCACGATCCACGGGCAGGTTCGGTCGTGACATCGCATTTGCCGGCCGTGGCTGATTCGGCTTTGGTATCCGTAGTTAGCCTTCGACTTTCCCGCTCGGTTTGTGGTGAAGTCTCGTGATTACGGTTGTGATCTGGTGGTTAGCCTAGTTACTTGCCCCCGTCAGCTACGTGGCACAGGTGGATCTGGTAGAGGCTATCGTACTTGCCACGTGTCAGCTTCGCGAGTCAGTGTTTGGACGAAGTTTCGTGATGCAGGGAGGATCTGGTGGTTAGCCTAGTTACTTGCCCCGGTCAGCGACGTGATTACGGTTGGATCTGGTAGAGGCTATCGTGCTTGCCCCGGTCAGCTTCGTGATATAGTTATTTAGTATTGTTGGTACGGTAGGTTCTGGTAGCTGGCTTTCGTACTTGCCCCGGTCAGTTGATGATGCAGGTTGGATCTGGTAGCTATGCCTTCGTACTTGCCCCGTACGGTTTTATGACACAGGTGGGACCTGGTGTTCATGTGTACTCCTTGGTGTTATTATATCATAGACTTCCGGCAGTGAGGAAGGTATTCCACGGGCATGATTGATGTTGTGGGCGTGAGACCCATAGTTATATTTGACTGATGACTTGAGGGCGTGAGTCCCTGACTTGACATGACTGCTTATATAGTGTGGACTGTAGTTTGGTTATCATACATGTCTCCTGCTTTATATAGACTATTATGATTTCATTTACAGTATTTTCAGTTTCACATACTTGGTACCTGTTATCGACCTCGCCCGGGCCGCGTTCACGCGCAGTAGAGTACACCGCTTGTTGATCCTCGCCATGTGATCACATTTCAGCGTTTGGAAGCTCCTTTCTCAGGAGGCTTATCTTGTGTTATGATTCCCTGAGATTGTCGGTTCTTGTACATTCAGCGGTAAGGCGGGGCCTGTCCGTCATAGTTGTTATAAAATTCGTAGGTGCAGAATCTTGTTGTGGGCAGGGTTGTAAGGGATTTAACTGTTCGATATTGATATATATATACAGGAAGGTAACCGTTTTGGTTAGCTTGTTGCTTATTTTATGTCTTGTTTCATGCTTAAGTTTTTATTTCCGCTGATTTTCTCTGATGATTGTATCACTAGGGTGCCCGGGGTAAGGCACCAGTCACGGGCCCGAGGTCGGGTCGTGACATTTGTACTCCCAAGCTCCCAAAATAGTTTTAGAATAAAAGGGTTTGAATTGGAGAAAATCCGCAATTAAACTGCAAGGCCCATCGCAGGTGCAAACTCGCACTTGCAATCCAAATTTTGCAGGTGCGAGTCCCAGTCCACTGGACCAACTTCACAGGTACGGAAGTCCACCCGTAAGTGCGACTACCAAAGGGTTGTTGCTATGCGTGGCGACTACCATCCTTTTTCTAGGGCTGCTGTTCTATTTGTTACTAGGTTTCAACCATACTATATCCTATTCCTCCGACTACTTAAATAGTTTTTCTATCCTAGTTGTCAACACTAGTTCTTGTTCTTTCTAATTACCTAAATAGTTCTCCTATCCTAGTTGTCAACACTATTTCCTAATCTTTTTAATTACTTAAACAGTTAACATGTTCTGTTTATCTGACACTTTCTCCTACGTTTCTCGGCGGCTTCCACCAGGGTACGGCCCAGGTCCTTCCAACCTTTCGGGCTAAAATTCTGGTCCAGGAACTTGCCTACTCGCAGTAGTACTCAGTGAGGACAAACGGAACAGTATAACAACTAAGTGATTAAATCTAACCGGAATAGTAGACTTCTGACGGAACAGGGTAACGACTCTGGTAACTACAGGAACTGGAACAGTGGACTTCTGACGGAACAGGGTCACTATTCTGGTAACTACAGGAATCTGAACAGAGTAACAGGACTCCTAGCAACCTAAGAACAACACCGCCCTAAGGACGGTAGAATGAGACTACTCACTCATTTCTAACAACATGGCTCTGATACCATAAGGAGCTGAATAACAGTTTAAGATGCGAAAACGAAAGTAAATACAAAATATAATTTAAAACATAAGTTTAAAAACTTACAAATTTTATTCAAAGCATAGTAAGAGAGAGGGATACAAGATCAGGCTAGGAAAGAGAGAGAGAGGTAATTTCCGGATCCCTTCTACATTACAAGTGAGAGCCTTAAATAGGCCTCGAATGAACAGTTGTCCTAACAGGTGGACGGCTGTGAATAAAACATGTGGAAGGCTAAGATTCCTTGCCTTCTGCTTTTTTGAAAGGGCGTCCAAACGTCCTTGTCTTCTTTATGTCGTTTTCGCCTCTTGCTTTTCCGAAGGGGCAAACGTCACTATCTGCTTTATGTTCTTTTGTCCTTTGCTTTTTCGAAAGGGCAAATGTCATAATCTGCTTTATGTCGCTATCTGTTTTATGTCACTTTCGCCTCTTGCTTTTCCGAAGGGGCAAGTGTCGCTTTCTGCTTTATTTTGAGAGATACGCTGCGTGAAGCAGGCAATTCCTCGGGAATGAGCATGTCACCGTTGTGCGTTTCCTTGTGGTGGATGCCACGTTCATCATCTTCTAATTTTGCTAAGGCTTCAGGAGCCCGTCTTATTCGGCTTTGGAATCTGATTTTTCTTCTGAGGAAGATGACTTCTTCTTCTTCAATTTATCTTCTTTTAATTTTGGGCTCCATCCTTTAATTTTGATGGTCTTGCTTAAATATTTAATCGTATTTATCTCTTGGATATCGAACGTCCAATTTAGGATGTAAGAAACCCTTTTACTGATAAAGAATTTACACAATTTAATGTGCTCTGGGAGTGTTGAAATCTGTTGTTCCTGGCAAAAAGGAACATACTGATTTTGGAAGCTCGGGGCAACCACCTGTAGATTTTCTCCAAATATGTTCCACCATTCGTAGAACCATCTGGGAATGACTTTATCTTTCATGTCCTCAACATACTTTACAAACCATGTATGGGTATTTGGACGCACATATAGGAAATTAAACCATGCATCTTTATAATCATACCAGTTATAAGTTTGAGATTTATGGGTCTCAGATAATGGTACTGGTGTCTGTAAATGATCCATATACCAATTAAAAGGACTTAAGATCTTCTTAATCGTAAATTTGGAATACTCAATTCCTCCTGTTTTATCGAAGTATTTATGTTCTATTTCAATGGAATCTGTATCCACTAAAATGAATTCATAATACCTTCTCGTTTTTATCGGATCCTGATTATCCACATACTGGTGGTCTGTGTAACAAGGCTTCAAAAGGTCTTGTACCCTGAAGCTTTCATACTGTTTATCTAGTGCCACTATTGGCAAGACCTGTGCTGGGATAAATTCCCATTTCGGAATAGGAACGGGAGACTCCTTTTTCATTGGAGTTCTTTGGTTTCTGACGAATATGATTCTGGAGGAACCATCCTGTAGTTCTTTTTACTTTCTGTTTCTGATGGCGTGGCCTTGAAAGGTTGCGCCTGCTTTTTCTGGGCTAGCTCTTTGGGGAGGGCTGGTATTATTGGGAGGTTTCCCAGAACTGTGAACATATTTTGTCCACGGGGTTTATGTAAAGCCCTATTCGAGTTTTCTGGCTGAAAAGGTTGTTTTAGCTTTTCTTCTGGTTTATTCTGAAACGGAGGTCGTATCGGGCGTAAGCCCGGAAAGCCTGGTCTCATTATCTCCCTGCAACAATTCTCTAGTCAGAAAGTCTGGTAGAGAGTTTTCTTCACCTTTTATAAAATCGATTTTAAAATCAAAACTGGACAACAAAGCTTGCCATCTGGCAGAAATCTGTTTTTAAATTTTTTACATCCTTTTGTAAAATATCTTTGGCTGCTTTGCAGTCGACTCTTAACAAAAAAAATTTTGTTAACTAAATCATCTTGGAAGTACTTTGTAATACATAGTACTATAGATAAAATCTCTTTTTTGACTATCATGAAGGCCTTAGTGATGCCTAGACATAGAAGTTTCTGGACTATATGTTTGACAGCTCTAGTCTGTTCGTCTGACCAAGGGACTGGATTTTTCTTAAGCCTTTTATACAAAGGCTCACATATCTGTCTAATTCCTTTAATAAAATCTGCTATGTAATTAAGACTTCCTAAGAATCTTTGTAGCTGGGTTTTATCAGGAATTTCATTTAGAAACTTAGCAGAGAATTCTATGGCTCTACAAATTGGTTTATAGGTTCCTTGACAGAGATCATGCCCTAAGAACGATAGGTTACTTTGAAACAGTTTTATCTTTTTGGCACTTACTGCTAAACCATTTTTCTTAGTGGTTTGGACAAAAGTGTTTAGATGCTTATAATGCTGATCTATGTTATCTGAAAATACTAAAACATCATCTATATAGACAATCATAAACTGACTATAAGGATTGAATATGTTATTCATGATGTTCTGTAATTCGGAAGGGGCATTCTTGAGCCCGAAAGGCATTACATTTTATTCATACTGTCCAAAAGGGACGTTGAAGGCTGTTTTATACTTATCTTTTTCATTGACCTGGATTTGCCAGAATCCAGACTTTATGTCGAACTTACTGTAAACATTAGCATTATAAGTTCTTTTAAGTAGATCCCTCTTGTTGGGGATTGGATACCTTATCCATTTTAACGCTTGGTTAAGAGGTTTATAATTTATTACGAGCCTCGGGGCTCCTCTTTCTTTTTCAGCATTCTTGTTGACATAGAAGGCTGAGCAACTCCATTGTGATTTAGAAGGCCTAATGATCCCTTTTTTGAGAAGATCATTGACTTCGTCTTTGCAATGTTTCATGAGCTCGTGGCTCATTTGAATGGGTCTGGCCTTAGTGGGTATGTTTTTCTCACTAAAGTCATCCGTGTAGGGTAAATTAACAGTATGCTTCTTCCTTTCCCAAAAGGCATTCGGGAGTTCAGAGCAAATTTCCTTTTCCATAGAATTTTGCAAATTCTTTACTTTGTTAATAACCTCCGGGGTTTCTAAGGCTGATTCTATCCTTTTTATCTTAACATCGTTTTTTAGGTAACTAACCTGATTGGTTAGAAGCTGTATTCTAAAGACTGTTTTCTGTTTGATATGATCATTGTGATCAGCAGACAATGGATTTAGATATGGGAATATAAGATCTTTTCCCATTGAAGTGGTGTAAATACCGTCTAGTTTTGCGGTATAAGGTTTTATCTGGGTTAGGAAGGGTATTCCTAAAATTACATTTTCAGTTATGTTTCGTGTAATAATGAAATCATTAGTGAAGCAAATATCATTATTACAGACATGGGCTTTTGAAAGCTTCCAGTTTATTTTAATACTATCTCCTGTAGCAGAGTATAATTTATGGGTACTTTTGCTTAAGTACTTAGTAGGAATTATTCCTTCGCAAATACAATTTTGATCTGCTCCAGAGTCTAATAATGCCATTTTTTGTAAGATAAAATCTTTTATTATCTTAATAGGGACATGGTAGCTTAATGCTTTGGCCCTGGATATTAATTTTAACCCTGGTTCATTCTCTGCTTCTTCAGAAGTAGATAGTGCCCGTGAGTCATTAACTGGTTTACTTAATGGACTGTTAGCCAAAGTTTCAGCCTCTAAGGGACTGAGATCCTTTTTCATACTGAGGATTTCTTTCTTTAGATTTATAATTTCTTTTAATAAATCTTGAATTGAAGTATCTGAGTTAGATTCCTCAATAAACACATTTTGAGTGTTACTCGTGATAACACCAATCTTTTGTTTTGTACAGGTGCAGATTTTCCCAGTACTCTCGCAGTCTGAGCTGGAGGTGGAACTACCTGAACTGTATTTCAACGAACTTTTGCCACTGTAATAGCCATCTGAAGAAACTTCAGAGTTATCACCAGACTGTTCTTTATTTAAGCTTGTAATGGTTAAAGAATCTTTATTCTTTCTTCTGGGTTTTCTGACCCTTTTCATGGTTCTTTTCTGATTATTTTCAGAGTTTTGTAATTCTGGTTTGGTTAATACATTCTTTCTAGAATTCTCGTTAAGCTTTTTAAGTTTATTATTAACTTTGTTTATAAATTCATTATTAATCTTTTTCTCAGATGTTTTGTGGCGTTTTGCCAAAACCTGTGAGATGTTAAAGAAAAGTTCGGAAAGTGTTTTCTTTTCCGTTTCAACTTTTTCAACATGTGGGATTCCTTTTGGATTCTTTATGTCTTTTTCAAAAGAAGTGGTAGCCAAGATCTTACCCTTTACGGGGACACATGCATTCTAATGGAGGTGTTACTGTTTCAACAGTATTTTCTCCTGCGAACCATTTCTTAACAATGGCGTTCAGGGACTGTCTATTATTATGGAGTTTATCAGTGATTTCAAACCACCTAAAGAATTTTATATTAGCATTAATTCTATTCATATCATTTATCCAAGTTTCTCTAAACACCCTCCTCTCACTAAGTGAAAAGGTGCTTACGTACCATTTTCTCTTAATGGCGTTCTCTGGATTTCTCCATAATTTGTCAATCATTTCCCAATCGATTTTAAAACCGATATCTTCTTTAATAGTACCAAGTTTATCACCGTGCTTTTTGGTAAGCCTGGTAATACCCCTACCACCAACTAAATTAGCTTCTGGAGCTAACATAGCATCTATTCTGTTAATTAAATTAACTTCTGGAGCTAAAATCGTTTTCATTAGTAGTGAACTATATGGAGTTCACCCAAGCGCCGAGCAACTTTCAGGACAGTTGCCAAGCTATCGACCCTTACTCTTAACCCTACGTTTTCTTCATAGAGTTCACCCATATTATTGATGATTACTTGTCTTACTATGATTTGGTAATAATCATTCAAACCTTCAGCAGTTTTAGCAGTTTTATAATACTCTAATTCTTTAAGATTCAACTTTATCTTATTATTGCATTTATTGTTTGTTATGACAAACTTCAATATCTGTGAATTATACTCTCATATATAATTAAACTCTGGACGCATCTTCATTTATAGATTACTATGATTAACCAAAGGGTTGTTGCTATGCGTGGCGACTACCATCCTTTTTCTAGGGCTGCTGTTCTATTTGTTACTAGGTTTCAACCATACTATATCTTATTCCTCCGACTACTTAAATAGTTTTCCTATCCTAGTTGTCAACACTAGTTCTTGTTCTTTCTAATTACCTAAATAGTTCTCCTATCCTAGTTGTCAACACTATTTCCTAATATTTTTAATTACTTAAACAGTTAACATGTTCTGTTTATCTGACACTTTCTCCTACGTTTCTCGGCGGCTTCCACCAGGGTACGGCCCAGGTCCTTCCAACCTTTCGGGCTAAAATTCTGGTCCAGGAACTTGCCTACTCGCAGTAGTACTCAGTGAGGATAAACAGAACAGTATAACAACTAAGTGATTAAATCTAACCGGAATAGTAGACTTACGGCGGAGCAGGTGCGACTGCAGTAACTACGAGGCTGGAGCGGTGGACTTCTGACGGAACAGGGTCACTATTCTGGTAACTACAGAATGCGGGCGAGTAACAGGACTCCTAGCAACCTAAGAACAACACCGCCCTAAGGACGGTAGAATGAGACTACTCACTCATTTCTAACAACATGGCTCTGATACCATAAGGAGCGGAATAACAGTTTAAGATGCGAAAACGAAAGTAAATACAGAATATAATTTAAAACATAAGTTTAAAAACTTACAAATTTTATACAAAGCATAGTAAGAGAGAGGGATACAAGATCAGGCAAGGAAAGAGAGAGAGGGGTAATTTCCGAATGCCTTCAACATTACAAAGCGAGAGCCTTAAATAGGCCTCGAATGAATTTTCGTCCTAACACGTGGACGGTTCTGGTTAAAACAAATGGACGCCTAAGATTACATGACCTTTACTTTTTTGAAAGGGCAGATGTCTTCTTCTGCTTTATGTCCTTTTCTGCTTTATGTCTTTTGTATTCTTCTGCTTTATGGCAGATGTCTTCTTCTGCTTTATGTCCTTTTCTGCTTTATCGAAGAGGCAAGTGTCACCTTCTGCTTTTCCGAAGGGGCAAGCATCTTTACCAGATTAAAACAATTCACAATTCTGGAGGGCCTACTGCTTTTTACACTCTTGGCGTATGCTTGAGTGGGCTGCTCTGAATCTTCTTGCGAGTTCTGGATTTCTGATTTATCTCCTGGATAGACCATTTAACTTAATTTACTCTGGTAATTTTGAGATCTCGGGATCTGCCGGTTTTTCCCTGAAAGTCTGTTTATTTTGGAAGCTTGGAGCTAACTTCTGTGAATGACTTACTGAATCAATTAAAACCTTTTTAACAGTGAATAAAAATATCCACCTTGATCATCTTCTTTCTGGCTTAACTGTAATCCTTCATTTTTCTCAGAAATTTGGTATGGGAGAAATGGTTTTTCAAAATCATTGTTTCGAAAAAGGAATTATTTCACATGGTTTTGTGATACATTCAAAATCAATGTTTTGATAAAAGCTTTATCTTGTAAGAGATGTTTCGGAAAACCTGGTGATACCTAGCACCTTATAGATTAAAAACAATTCTGAGACTGGCTCTGATTGTTGCAACTTATTTTCTGGCTAATTTTACCAATGGTAAGGCACAGATCCTTCCGACCTTTCGTGCTAAATCCAAATGGTTTTTTAGCTCGACTGGTTTGGTGGCTGTATTCTAAAGACCATTTTCTGTTTAATATGATCACTCTGATCAATAGTCAAAGGATTTATGTAAGGAAATATGAGATCTTCTCCCATGGCGGTAGTGTAAATACCATCTGGTTTTGCAGTATAAGGTTGTATCTGTGCTAGGAATGAGATTCCTAAGATGATTTCCTCAGTTATGTCTTTAGTAATAATAAATCTATTGGTGAAGCAAATATTATTATTGCATACCTTTGCTTTTGAGAGCTTATAACTAATTTTTATATTTTCTCCTGTGGCAGAGTATAGTTTATGAGTAATTTTGTTTAAGTACCTAGTAGGGATTATTCCTTCGCGAATGCAGTTCTGGTCTGCCCGTGAGTCTAAAAGTGCCATTCTTTCGATAGCAAAATCCTTTATTATTATTTTAATGGGGACATGATAGCTTAATGCTTTGGCCCTGGAAATTAATGTTAAACCTGAATCAGAGTTTTCCTCTGTTTCGTCTTCTTCTTGATCGTCCGTATTTATCGGTTTAAAAACAGACGATGTCTGGGGATCTTCTGTGAGATCCAAGTCTTTTTTGGTCAACGCCTCAGTTTCTAATGAACCGAGTCTCTTATTTATTCGAAGGATTTCTTCTCTTAAATCTGAGACTTCATTTATTAAGTCTGGTAAAGAAGTACCTGATTTAGAGTCTTTAAATTTATTAAAAACTCTTTTCATGTCAAAAGGCTCTATTATCCCTTTTTCTTTTTTCTGGTTAATGACTAGTTTTTTAAGTTCTGTTAAATATTGCTTTTTAAAACTGTCGTCATCAATGTGATCGACCATGTCAAAGAAAAACTCTTGGCTGCTACTTGAGATAACAACAATCGTTTGTTTTGTACATGTGCAGATTTTCCCGATTCGCGATCAGGCTGGAAGTGGAACTATCTCGATCGTAACGGATCGAAGCGATCGCCGTCATCAGTAATAATCATCTGAAGTTTCTTCAGAGCTATCACTGGACTGTTCTTCATCTAGAATTGTAAAAAGTTTATCTTTTACTTTGGGATCAATTCCCAATAAATTAATTTTATCTTTTCTTTTATCCGGTTCTTTGCAGTTATTGGCCATGTGGCCTGTTTTCCTGCAATTCCAGCAATTTCCTTTTATCTTTGTACTTTTGCTGTTACTTTCCTTATTGTAACTCTTTTTAGGAGTATAATTCTTTTTATAAGCTTTTGGCCGAGAAATGTTATGATTCTTTTTCATTCTTTTGATGCTCTTTGATGGAGCAGAAATCTTAACGTAACCGAAGTCTTCGCAGAAACTTCCTAACTCTCCTTTGGTGGAGTATTTCTGTATCTGATTATTAAGTTTTATTGAATTACACAGTTCTAGGCCTGTTAAATTAACATAGCTAATTAAATCTCCATATGTCATGATGCCATAGGGAGTATCGCCGTTGTGGCATCTTCTAATATTTGTTCTTACCTTCTCGGCAAAGAGTTTAGGTAATCCACTGATAAATCTTTCTTTCCAATAGTCATGATTACAGTCAGTTCTCAGCATGACTTTGTTTAGAAATATATCTTTATACCATTTAAAATCGTGTAATTTTGGACACGTTAGATTATTAAGGATCTCTAAACTTCTGTCTTGGAAAAGTTTTGGATCTCCAACAAAATGTTTACCGTCTGATATAATAAGGTTCTTGGCGTCACCTTGAACTTCATTAGTATAACTGTTATCGATGTTTCTTATTTGGACTGTGGTTGTAGCATTCATGATGCCAGCTTTTACACTATCAATTAGGTAGTTTTCCGCAATTTTTAACATCGATGAATCCTGAAATTATAATTGACGCCAATTGGGCATCGTCGGTATGTGTTTTTATTTTATAACTGGTTAAACAGACTCCCATTTCATGGAGCACTTTAACAACTTGTCCTTCGGACATGCCGTCAATGTTCCATTCATGAATTTCATCTCCCGAATAAGTGGCCGGGGGTGGGGTTCGTTCTTCAAACAACATGTCTGGGAACGTGGATTGTTTATAAAAATTCTTACCATCTGTTTTAGTTAATTTTAATATTTTATTAACTTCTGATTTATCTTTTGAGCTAGAACCTTCGCTTAGTACTTTGACTGAGCTGCCAGGTCCTTTTGAGGTAGATCCTTCAGAGACTTTCATCTCTTTTAATTTATTACTGATTCTGTCTAGCAGATCATCTTCGATTTCTTTCCCGAATTTTGGATGGCTTTTTGCCGAAAACTGGGGAATTTTAAAAAGGGGCTCGGATAAGGTTTTCTCTTCCGACCGGACTGGTGTATTCCTAAAGGTAGAAGCATTACTTGCTTCAGAAATCCGGTTAGAGATAACATGTAACAACTGGTTGGTGTAGTTGTTCTGTTGGAGAATTTTGTTAATGTCCTCAACGTGGGGCACTAACCTAGTCTCTTTTATATCTCTCTTGAAAGGGGTGGCAGTCAAGACTTCACCGTTTACGGGAATCTTTATCTGTTCTAAAGGAGGTGTTACTGATTCAACAGTTCTTTCCCCTGTGAACCATTTCTTTACAATGGTGCTCAGGCATTGTCTGTTATTATGGAGTTTATCGGTGATTTCAAACCAACTAAAGAATTCTATATTTGCATTAATTTTGTTCATGTCATTTATCCATGTTTCTTTAAACACCTTCCTTTCACTGAGTGAAAAGGTGCTTACATACCATTTTCTTTTAATGGCGTTCTCTGGATCTCTCCATAATTTATCAATGGTTTTCCAATCGATTTTAAAGCCGATGTCTTCTCTAATCATGCCCAAGCTATCTCCACCATGCATTTCACTTCTGGTGGGGCTGCCAGTCATTCTATCGATTGGTCGATAGTAGACTTTAGATGCAGTTGTGAATAGTCTACTCCCTGAACTTTTCGTTCGGGTATAGTTTCGCCAGAATTATCAGAGTACTATTCATCCTCCCGGGGTTTGGAAGAAGATGCTGTAAAAGAGTATCTTCCTTGAGATTTTAAAAAATTTAAATCTATTAAACCATCTATATGTTGAATTATTTGTTCAATGTCAGAACTCTCTGGTTCTATCTTTGGTTGGGTAATAGCATCAAAGTGCCATTCATCTTTTGCTAATATTTCATTCCATTTTAACATTCTTGGAACAAAGATATTGCTATGTTCCTGGTTTGCTTCCATAAGCATGGTAGCACCCTTACTGCTAACTAGTTTAGCTTTTGGAGCTAAGGTTGTTTTCATTAGCTTGTAATAGACTCTGTATATTATAGCGATTTCTCTTGTGTTTACCTTGCTGTTCATGTTTTTTGTTTTGACATTTACCGTTAGGGTATCCATAACGTTTTGATCATTAATATCTACTGAAAAATTTGGTTAACAGTTAAAATAAACTGGTCCCCTGGCTAAATTACTTTGCAAAACTCCAAGCGAGGAATCATCAAAGTTTAATAGCCTGACATCTCTTAGTACGAGACAGATGGGGGTATCCAATGTTATACCCCGTATTTCCCGAGTATGTACGTAAGGACGTACGTAGAAATTTGAAACTTGTATTAAGGCTTGGCCGAATTAATTTTGTTCACAACACCCGTTTAGAGTCGTTTTTCGACGAAACGTTTTCCGACTTTCGTAGGGAATTTCCGCTATGTCATTTTTAATTTTTGCGGATTTTTCCGAGAGACGAAACATTTTGGACCAACGGGAGGCGACACTTGTCACCCTCCAATTGATGGATGTGGCGTTATTGTGGCGATTGGAATGGCTTTAGTTGGTAGGATATTTGTGTGTTAGTTGGTTAAGGGGCACTTGGCAAGATCTTGGCCTACACTTGCCTTGCACTTGGCAAGATCTTGGCCATTGGTTGGCCATTGGTTGGCTATAAATACCACACTATGTTGAAGACTTTCTTCATCCTAAAGTCTTCTAAGTGTTAAAATCCCTCCTCTCCCTTCTTGTGGTTCTCGTCCAAAGCCTTCCTCCCAGCAGAGTTCCCCACAGTGGTGTAGGCGTAGAGGTATACACCCTCCTCAGGGTGCTAGCCGTGGTACCCACTGCTAGTTGTTTTAAGTATAATACCCACTCTTGGTAGAAATACTCTCAAAAGTATTGTTATAATGCCCAAATTACCTTAGCCATATACCTTGTAGTATTCTAAGGTTATACATACAAAAAGCCCGTTATACTATTATACTTCCGTCGGTCACCAAACCGAAACCCTAAGGAAAATCTCCATGGTTAGTTGGAGTAGTATGTAGAAGTTGGTTAGAACTTCTAAGGGTAGTTTGGAGGCGGGTTGGAGCGCGCGGAGTTGGAGCTAAGCGATTGCCGGGATCGACTTAATACTTGGATAATTATGGGCTTATCGAGGTAAATATCTTGTCCTCTATTGTAATTGGAAATTACATGTTGTTAGAATATATAGTTGAAGTATACTATATATAGAATCAACGTAGTTATCGCAATGTCTTTTGATTTAAGCTGAATAATACTTACGGCAATGTCTTGCGACTTAAGCTGAATTTAAAGAAGAATCTTGATCAGAATTACATGAGGGTGTATTACGATGACTTGTGTAGCTTTTACGTGAGGTAGAATTGTACGTCAGGTTAAGTATGAACCCCACGGTTGGCTTGATAGCCGCCGATAGAGAGAGGAGATTTACGCTGTTCATTGCGGAGGTCTTCTTAATTTTCGGTAGAATGTTCTCCGATGAGATCTAAATGTTAATAAGCGCCTTGTGGCCTTATAGGTTGAAGTACTACGTGTGGCGCGATCTACTTGGCTTAGGAGTAGCCGACGGTTGGAAGTACTTGGGCGTTTTGCTATTAGTCGATACTCGCGAGGTATGTGAACCTCTACCTATCTCTTCTAGCATGATATGTGTGAACTATGTAGTGCGGTGAGCGTCGTGTGCTAAGCGTATTTGATTGATTTAAAACATAAAGTGTTATAACGGCTTTATGGGAAGTTGGTTATAACGACTTTATGTTGGTAAGAAAATACTTGTGGTCTTTAAAAGGTAATTGATTTGAACTATAAGCGGCTTTTTATGTGTTAATATAGTACTTTAAGTATTTAATTAGATTTTTTAATCATTTTGAAAGAAGAAGTAATACTTGGTTTTGAAAAACTTAAGAGTTATACTAGCTTTATGGGAAGTTAGGTATAGCGGCTTAAGAATGTTTCTTGATTTGGAAATCAGAATGTGTATCGACAAACCAACTGCGGCGTTAATAAAAGGGAATGTTTAGACTAATTAAGTATTATTAAAACCGGAGAAACTTCCATCCTGCATAGAAGCTAAGATGAGACAAAATGATATTTCCTAGATCACAATTTGTAATAAGATTGTTATAAACAAGAATATCCTACTCACATATAAGACTTATGTTTCTCAGTTGTTTAAAAGAGAATTATATTCTTAAGTGAATAAGACTATGAACTCTGAAACCTTTCTAAAATAAGAAACGTGAACATTTGAAATTAGGCAAACTTGGGCGTTTGGAAAATAATGTTGTTACTTGATTTTACAAAGGTAAGTGTTTTGGTTTATTTAAAAAGACAGTCACTCTATTTTATACTACGTATTGTGTGACTTATGTGAAAGCAACGGATCTTTTAAAAGATTTAATGTATGAAGTACTTTAGGGGTAGATACCGAACTTGTTAGCTTAAAGTACCTTGTGTGAATAACTTGATTGTCTTTGGTTTGAGATAGCCTTGTAAATACTTTCTTGTTGATGTGATAAGTGAAAATGTTAGGATGCTACGTGTGTTAGTATCTTGTGTGATCGTGATGTAAAGGGGTCATTCTTGTTGTGCTTACGTTGTTAAGCGTTAAGCGGTTGTACTATTATTGTATCACATACCCGCTTTGACTTATTATACAGGGCTTGCCACCCGATCGCGGTCTTTACGGCTATGCGGTCCTCGTGACTATGCGAGTCACGGTAGCTCGGGATTGATCATTCGGGTGTTTAGCGATGCGGGGATTCCCTATGCGATGCTGTTGAGACTATGCGGTCTTTTGAGACTATGCGGGTTGCGGGAGCCTGGCGGATACCGAGGTTAGCCGCCCGATGCGGGGTATACCTCGGGCGATGCAGGACCGTGATTCGAGGAATACCTCATGCGGGTCCGTGTGTGACCTATGCGGGGCTGCGAGTTCGAGGATAGACGCGCATTGATATTGCGGGCGAGTGCGGCCGATCATGTAGTGCGGTGCAGATGACCTCGGGATCTGATTTGTGGTATTTTGATGCGTGGGTCTTAGTAGTCGGCTATGCCTTCGTACTTGCCGTGCGGTTTTATTGTGATAACTTTGAGGCGTGAGTCCCCGACTTGACATATTTGCTTATTTATTGTAGCGTAGTTTGGTTATCATACATGTCTCTGCTTTATATAGACTACTATGATTTCATTCTGATGTCTATTTTCGATTTCACATACTTGGTACTGTTGTCTTGACCTCGCCCGAAGTGCGTTCATCTGCGCAGTAAAGGTACACCAGTCGTTGATCCTCGCTCTTAGGGTCACAGTTCAGCGTTTGGGAAAGCTCCGTTTCTCCGGAGGCTTATCTTGGTATAGTCCCCTGTCATTGTAGGTATTTACATGTTAATAAGCGCCTTGTGGCCTTATAGGTTGAAGTACTACGTGTGGCGCGATCTACTTGGCTTAAGGAGTAGCCGACGGTTGGAAGTACTTGGAGCGTTTTGCTATTAGTCGATACTCGTCGCGAGGTATGTGAACCTCTACCTATCTCTTCTAGCATGATATGTGTGAACTATGTAGTACGGTAGACGTACATGTGCTAAACGTATTTGATTGATTTAAAACATAAAGTGTTATAACGGCTTTATGGGAAGTTGGTTATAACAGCTTTATGTTGGTAAGAAAATACTTGTGGTCTTTAAAAGGTAATTGATTTGAACTATAACTGGCTTGTTATGTGTTAATAAAGAACTTGAAGTATTTCAAAAGATTTTTGAATCATTTTGAAAGAAGAAGTAATACTTGGTTTTGAAAAACTTAAGAGTTATACTAGCTTTATGGGAAGTTAGGTATAACGGCTTAAGAATGTTTTCTTGATTTGAATCGAATGTGTATCGACAAACCATGCGGCGTTAATAAAAGGGAATGTTTAGACTAATTAAGTATTATTAAAACCGGTGAAACTTCCATCCGCATAGAAGCTAAGATGAGACAAAATGATATTTCCTAGATCACTATCTTGTAATAAGATTGTTATAAACAAGAATATCCTACTCACATATAAGACTTATGTTTCTCAGTTGTTTAAAAGAGAATTATATTCTTAAGTGAATAAGACTATGAACTGAAACCTTTCTAAAATAAGCGTGAACATTTGAAATTAGGCAAACTTGGGCGTTTGGAAAATAATGTTGTTACTTGATTTTACAAAGGTAAGTGTTTTAGTTTATTTAAAAAAAGATCACTCTATTTTATACTACGGGTATTGGGTGAATTATGTGAAAGCAACGGATCTTTTAAAAGATATAATGTATGAATTACCTTAGCGTAAGATACCCGAACTAGTTAGCTTAAAGTACCTTGTGTGAATAACTTGATTGTCTTTGGTTTGAGATAGCCTTGTAAATACTTTCTTGTTGATGTGATAAGTGAAAATGTTAGGATGCTACGTGTGTTAGTATCTTGTGTGATCGTGATGTAAGGCGGTCATGCTTGTTGTGCTTACGTTGTTAAGCGTTAAGCGTTGTACTATTATTGTATCACATACCCTTTGACTTATTATACCGAGGGCTTGCCACCCTTGATCGCGGTCTTTCGGCTATGCGGTCCTCGTGACTATGCAGTCGCGGTAGCTCGAGATTGATCATTCCGGGTGTTTAGCCTGATGCGGGGGATTCCCTATGCGGTCTGTGGAGACTATGCGGTCTGTTGAGACGATGCGGGTTGCGGGAGCCTAGGCGGATACCGAGGGTTAGCTGCCTTCGATGCGGGGTATACCTCGGTGATGCAGGACCATGATTCGAGAATACCTCATGCGGTCCGTGTGTGACCTATGCGGAGCTGCGAGAGTTCGAGGATAGACGCGCATTGATATTGCGGGCGAGTGCGGCCGATCATGTGGTGCGGTGCAGACGGACCTCGGATACGATTTGTGGTATTTTGATGCTGTGGGTCTTAGTAGTCGGCTATGCCTTCGCACTTGCCGTCACGGTTTTATTGTGATAACTTTGAGGCGTGAGTCACGACTTGACATATCGCTATTTATTGTGAGCGTAGTTTGGTTATCATACATGTCTCTGCTTTATATAGACTACTATGATTTCATTTACGATATCTATTTTGATTTCACATACTTGGTACTGTTATCGACCTCGCCCGAGGCTGCGTTCATCTGCGAGTAAAGGTACACCAGTCGTTGATCCTCGCTCTTAGGGTCACAGTTCAGCGTTTGGGAAAGCTCCGTTTCTCCGGAGGCTTATCTTGGTATAGTCCCCTGTCATTGTAGGTTTCTCCGGGTCGTGACATCCAGACCCAATCGATACAAAGGCTTAACAACAATTTGTACCAAACCTATGTGTAGGAAATTAAATTCCTTTTTATACCTGTTTATATCTTCAGTGGATAAGAGCTTAATAATCTCTTTTGAATTATTAATGGCAATTGTGGATTCACAAGTTTTGATATTATAATTTTTTATAAAATCAAACTTTCCTGTTTCATAAACAGACCTGAAAGATTCTTTTGGAATATTCCAGTTCTGCAGATCCTTTTCAACTTTAGCAATCTTTGAAGTTGCTAAGTTTTCACTATTGATGTTATTCATTATTAATAACTAATTGTATGAAGTCTGACTAAGTATTCAGATATAGATTGTCTACCTGCTAGGTAGCTAATCCGTCTTCTTAATCTGCTAACTTCTTCATAAAGTTCATTCATTTTTCCAATGATTATTTGCCAGATTATCTTTTGACAGTAATAACTAAACCTGGAGCCGGCCTAGCAGTTGAATAATAGTCTAATTCTCTAAGACTTTCTTTTAAATGCTTATTGCAATCATTACTTGCTATTACTATTTCAAGTATCTGAGAATTATATTCTCTTATATAATCAAACTCTGGACGCATCTTCATTTATAAATTACTATGTTTAACCAAAGGGTTGTTGTTATGCGTGGAGGCTACCATCCTTTTCTAGGACTGCTGTTCTAACTGCTACTAGGTTTCAACCATACTCTTTCCTCTGACTACTTAAATAGTTCGCTTATCCTAGTTGTCAACACTAGTTCTTCATTATTTATAATTACCTAAATAGTTCTCCTATCCTAGTTGTCAACACTATTTCGTATTCTTTTTAATTACTTAAACAGTTAACGTGTTCTGTTTATCTGACACTTTCTCCTACGTTTCTCGGCGGCTTCCACCAGGGTACGGCCCAGGTCCTTCCAACCTTTCGGGCTAAATTTCTGGTCCAGGAAATGTGCCTACTCGCAGTAGTACTTAGTGAGGAAAAACGGAACAGTATAACAACTAAGTGATTAAATCTAATCAGAATAGTAGACTTACGGCGGAACAGTGCGACTGCAGTAACTATAGGAGGCTGAGCAGTGGACTTACGGCGAACAGGTCACTATTCGTAACTACAGAATCGGGCCAGTAACAGGACTCCTAGCAACCTAAGAACAACACCGCCCTAAGGACGGTAGAATGAGACTACTCACTCATTTCTAACAACATGGCTCTGATACCATAAGGAGCGGAATAACAGTTTAAGATGTGAAAACGAAAGTAAATACATAATATAATTTAAAACATAAGTTTAAAAACTTACAAATTATATTCAAAGCATAGTAAGAGAGATGGATACAAGATCAGGCAAGGAAAGAGAGAGGGGTAATTTCCGAATGCCTTCTACATTACAAGTGAGAGCCTTAAATAGGCCTCGAATGAACAGTTGTCCTAACAGGTGGACGGCTGTGAATAAAACATGTGGAAGGCTAAGATTCCTTGCCTTCTGCTTTTTTGAAAGGGCGTCCAAACGTCCTTGTCTTCTTTATGTCATTTTCGCCTCTTGCTTTTCCGAAGGGGCAAACGTCACTATTTGCTTTATGTTCTTTTGTCCTTTGCTTTTTCGAAAGGGCAAATGTCATAATATGCTTTATGTCGCTATCTGCTTTATGTCACTTTCGCCTCTTGCTTTTCCGAAGGGGCAAGTATCGCTTTCTGCTTTATTTTTAGAGATACGCTTCTGCGTAGGCTTGTGCAATTCCTCGGGGAATGAGTATGTCACCGTTGTCTGTTTCACTGTGGTTGGATGCCACATTCTCATCATCTTCTAATTTTGCTAAGGCTTCTAGGAGCCTTCGTCTTGTTTCAGCTTTGGAATCTGATGTTTCTTCTGAGGAAGATGACTTCTTCTTCTTCAATTTATCTTCTTTTAATTTTGGGCTCCATCCTTTAATTTTGATGGTCTTGCTTAAATATTTAATCCTATTTATCTCTTGGATATCGAACGTCCAATTTAGGATGTAAGAAACCCTTTTACTGATAAAGAATTTACACAATTTAATGTGCTCTGGGAGTGTTGAAATCATTGTTCTGGCAAAAGGAACATCACGATTTTGGAAGCTCGGGGCAAACACCTGTAGATTTCCTCCAAATATGTTCCACCATTCGTAGAACCATCTGGGAATGACTTTATCTTTCATGTCCTCAGCATACTTTACAAACCATGTATGGGTATTTGGGCCTTGCATATAGTGTCACGACCGAACCGGGCGTGGTCGTGCCTTACCCGGGCACCTAGTGATGCAACATCGAGAAAATCAGCGGAAATAAAAACATGAACATGAATTAAGAGACATGATAAATAAACAGGCCAACCAAAGCGATTGCCTTCGGTATATATACATAAATACCGACGATTATCTTTGTTTTCTGGACTACGCAAGCAATTACTACAGACCTCTAAGAAGTGACAATAACTATGACGGGGGCCGCCATACCACGAATGTACAAGAACCTGACTGCAGGGTAACATACCAAAGATAAGCCTCCGAAGGAACGGAGCTTCAACACGCGAAAGGTGATCCTATAAGCGGGGATCGACGATCGATGTACCTCACTGCGGCATGAACGCGGCCCGAAGGTCGATGCAGGCAATGTACAGTATGAAGCGTAAAATCAGTAAATGAAATCATAATAGTCTATATAAAGCAGGAGACATGTATGATAACCAAACTACAGTTCACAACATAAAAGCAGTCATGTCAAGTCAGGGACTCACGCCCTCAAAGTCATCCCTCATGCCCGTGGAACTCCTTCCTCACTGCCGGCAGTCTAGGTACAAATCATGTGATACGTATAACAGGTCTCGGCCCATCTTATGGACCCAATATAGAACGTGTGGAATACATTCCCGGTTCATCCCATGAACCGGTAGTCGAGTGGAATACATTCCCGGATGAACCGGTAGTCAAGTGAAATACATTCCCGGATGAACCGGTAGTCAAGTGAAATACATTCGGATGAACCGGTAGTCAAGTGAAATACATTCCGGATGAGCCGGTAGTCAAGTGAAATACATTCGGATGAACCGGTAGTCAAGTGAAATACATTCCGGATGAGCCGGTAGTCGAGTAGAACACAATACTTGCACAACAAGGCTATCATCGTAACATGGTCAAGTTTCATAACAACAAGCATAGGCAAGTTATACACAACTCAAGGTACTTTCATTTTATGTCAAAGTCGGATTTTAACCTAAAGTACTACGTACGTTAAATTCCTTTTAAGATCCATTTCTTTTACCAAGGTCACCCGATACCCGTAGTATAAAATTAGAGTGACTAACATTGTTAAGTAAACCAAAATGCTTTCCTTTGTAAAATCAAGTAACAACCTTATTTTCCAAACGTTCAAGTTTGCCTAATTTCAAATGCTCAAGTTTCTCATTTTAGAAAAAGGTTTCGTAGTTCATAGTTTTAATCCTTTAAAACATAATTCTCCTTTAAACGTTTTGAGAAACATATGTCTTATATGTGAGTAGGTTATTTTTGTTTATAATCAATCTTATTAAGCAGCCATGATCTAGGAAATGTAATATCATTTTGTCTCATCTTAGCTTCTATGCAGATGGAAGTTTCTACTGGTTTTAGTACCATACTTCATTATTCAATACATTGACCTTTATTAACGCTGCAGTGGTTTGTCGATACTCATTCTGATTTCCGAAATCAGTAAAACATTATTCATTTTAAAACCAAGTACTCATTACTCACGAATGAGGTTTCACACTTTTAACAAAATTCATATCAATACCATTAATTTGAGTCTCTTATTTTCAAAAATCAGTAAACCATTCTTTTTATCACTCTTAAGACGTTATACCTAACTTCCCATAAAGCTAGTACAACTCTTATGTTTTAAAAGCCAAGTATTACTACACATCAAATCCGTTATAAGTCAAATCAGTTACCCTTTGAAACCACAAGGCATTTTCTTACCTACATAAAGCTGTTATAACCAACTTCCCATAAAGCCGTTATAACACTTTATTTTTCAAACCAATCAAATATATTAAACACATGTACGTCTACCGTACTACATAGTTATACACATATCATGCTAGAACAGATAGGAAGAGGTTCACATACCTCGCGACGATTATCGACTAATAGCAAAGTGATCCAAGTACCTCAAACCGTCGGCTACTCCCTAAGCCAAGTAGATCACACCATACGCGATGCTTGACCTATAGAGGCCACTGGCGCTATTAACATCCTAGATCTTAATGTAGAATATTCTCTGAGAAAATTCGGCACCTCCCCCACATGCAGCGTAATCTCTCCTCTATCGAGGCGGCTACCAATCCAACCAAGGGGTTTACGTCTAACCGGGCGTGTACAATTCTACTCACGATAATACTACACAAGTCTCAGTAATATATTCCTATGTAATTCTGATTCGATTCACTTATTAAAATTCAGGCTTAAGTCGCAAGACATTGCCGTAAGTATTATTCAGGCTTAAGTCAAAAGATATTGCCGCACAACTATGTTCAGTTCTATATATAGTATACTTAACCATATACTCCTACAACATGTAATTTCCAATTACAACAAAAGGTCAAGAATGTTTACCTCGATAAGCCCAAAATTATCCGAGTTTATATGTCGATCCTGAGCAAGGTTTAGCTCTACTCCGTGCGCTCAGGCCAGCTCGACAAACCCTTAGAAGTTCTAACCAACTTCTACTTATAACTTCAACTACGGGTGAAGATTTACTTAGGGTTTCGTTTTAGTGACTGAGGGAAAGTATAATGGTATTTTCTGGGCTTGTATAAGTGTAACCTTGGGAATACTACAAGGTATTTGGGCCAAGGTATTTGGACATTATAACAATACTAGCAGAGTATTTCTATACCACAACAAGGGGTATTTATACGAGACAACTAGGCTAGGGGGGGGGGGTGTACCCCTCGGCTAGGGCACCACAAAGGGGGAGGGGGAAGCTCTCGGCCAAAGGGCCTTCTCAAAGGAGGAGGGGGGCTTTTGGACGAGATCAAATAAGAGGGAGGGAGTATTTGAGACTTAGAAAGATTGCTCAAGTTTTTGGATGAAGAAAGTCTTCAACTTAGAGGGGTATTTATAGGTCAAGTAAAGGCCAACCAATGGCCAAGATGAAGACAAGTGTGGTGCAAGTGTAGGGCTAGATTTCAACCATGTGGACCTTATCCATCTACCACACCAACTTTCACAAAAAATATCCTACCAACTAAAGTAGCCCAAATCGTCCAAGCTTGCCGTCCCTAAGCTTCCAATGTGAGGGTGACACATGTCACCCTCCCGTTGGTCCAAAATGTTTCGTCTCTCGGAAAAATCCGCAAAAAATAAAAATGCCATAGCCGAATTTTCCCTACGAAGTCATGGAAACGTTTCGTCGAAAACGACTCTATCGGGTGTTGTGTACAAATTTCGAAACTTGCCTAACTTAAGGCTCAAATTATTATACGTACGCCCTCACGTACATACTCTGGAAATACGGGTATAACATTCTCCTCGCCAGAAACATTCGTCCCGAATGTTCCTTCTCAAGACGGATAATGATAAAGTTCTTCTAATAAGTTGCCAACGCCACAACTGGCCACGAAACACCCGCGTAAATACTTACATCCAAGTTCACGAGGAAACACCTCTACATCACAAACTTTTGTCACTTTGCCGCGAGGTTCTAGTGTCACTCCGGCGACCCAACAAATGGTACCGGACTGCATGCGATTCCTGAGGTCAAAAAAATATACATCCTTCGCACCTTCTCCGCCACAAGAAATGATCATATCTATGCTCGCAATACATGCTCGCCTCTACCCTTACTCGTCGTACTCTTCTCGAACACTTGAACTCTTCTAGTATCGTACCACTTCGCTTCGAAACTTTGGAGTCACTACCTCCAAACTTGGTCATCTTACTAGCCTCGATCTTCCTTAAGGCCATTCCCGGCCTTCACGATCCGCTTCTGGTCGAACATATCCTCGAACTCATATGATGACCATCTAAACTTGGGCCTAACACCCTCGTGACCCTACCATCTGGCGGGACCACCTGAACCGACCCACGCCGAAGCGGCCGCGGGTTGGCCCGGCATACGCCCCAACCCGACCCATTGTCGCGCCAACTCTTGCTCCTCGACACGGAACAATCTTGCTAAATCACATCAGGAAAGATACCACTTTCATTTACCCAACCCAGGGACTTATCACACAATACATTTATACTCAAACCAAGTATTTCAACAAAGACTAACCGTAAAATCTTTTATTCAAGATGACCTTACATCTAAGGTCTCAACTGTAATATCCTAAGGTTCATCATTTTCTCACCCCCAGGCTTACCCTTTTTCACCAACCAGGTCCCTAAATCACATTTTAGCACAAAGCTATCCGAACATAACACTTAACACATTATCATAACATCAATACATACGAGTCTCTAGAGGGTTAGGGATATACCTGAATCAACCGCTCCACTCTAATCATAGGCACGCCTGCGAGTATAGTAGAAAGCGATGAACACGCCATCGATCCGGTAAGGCTGCGCGCCAGTGCGGTACCTCTCCTATAAGCACGATCTCGTCCACATGTCCTCGACGGCCGCAGTGAAACAAGCACCGATAAAAAGCGACATTCCCGGGATGATGTTTGCACATCGTGCACGAGGGGACATGAATCCTGGCCGCTAGCACTCACGTATATCGTGAACCGAAGCCTAGAGCTCGACCGGCTCGAATACCACGAACGCCCCGGCGATCGCGGGGTCCACTGCATCTTGGTGGAGGTACATAACTAGGCTAGCCGAGGCGGTCCGCCTCGAAAGTTACCAAAGGACCTGCTGTCACGGCCTCTTCTGCGATCTCGGTCATTCCGTCGACCTCTCTGTGCCTCACATCCTGGTGCATGAGCTTGCATGCGGGCAATGTCCATGCGGTGGAGAGCTACACCGTCTGAAGCCTCGCGAGTAATCATCTAGCCCGGTGGCGTAGCGGTGTACTCTGCCCTCCATATCGGCTACCACAGGCACATACCGAGCTAATGAGTCGAACTCCACATTGTACTCTCTAACCGTCGCGCCCCGCCTCAACGTCAAAAATCTGCCGGCCCGAGCCCTCGCCATCTGTGGGGAAAGAAATGTGCAAGAAAAGCCCTTGAGAACTTCGTCCCATACGGTGGGAGTGCATGCTCTTCCCGGGACAACTCCACGAATCAAACGATCAATCTGCGGTATCACGCGGTGATGCGAACCCAATACCACCGACTCGCCTGCGAGACTCGATCACTCTCATGATCCATTGTAGCTGTCGGATAAACTCACGAGGTCATCCTCGGCTCGATCCATAGAACATGGCGGGCTCTGACTCGGAAAGTCACGTAGCCTCAAATGCGCTCGGGGTGAACTACGGGTGCTCTTGGGCTGGCTGCTGCACCTAGCCTATCTCATATCTCGGCCACGACCACGGCGATGGCGCCATCTCCTTGTACCCATCTCATCTGCTCCAGTGTGGGACCGAGGCTCAGTATTGTAGTCTCGGCAGCTCGCTGCGCTCTAAACTCTCTTTGGTCTTTGGCGGCGTCCGAAACTTCGCCGTCGGGAGCACTGCTCAGTCTTGGCCAAGACTTGCGCCTCGTACTCCTCTGTATCTCACTATGACTCCTCGATTGCCTTGCCCATCCCGGGCTCAGGTTGCCTTACGCGAGGCATAATCGGTAAAGGAAAGGAATACGTCGGAGGGTCCAACTTATCACACATGACTCTAAGGCAAGATCTCGAATGGGAAGAATGGAAACCAATCCTAAATGTCCTATAGCCTCACGATTATAGATGTGGTGCACAACACCGATAATCAAGACTCTACTAGACACGGTGCAGACACTTTCCGAGGACTAAGCGCTCGATACCACTTTTGTCACGACCGAACCGGGCGTGGTCGTGCCTACCGGGCACCCTAGTGATGCAACATCGAGAGAAAATCAGCGGAAATAAAAACATGAACATGAATTAAGAGACATGATAAATAAACGAGCCAACTAAAGCGATTGCCTTGGTATATATACATATATACGACGATTATCTTTTTTTCGGACTACGCCACAACGATACTACGGACCTCTAGAAGTGACAACAACTATGACGGGACGGGGCCCGCCATACCCCGAATGTACAAGAACCTACGGACTCGTGGTAACATACCAAAGATAAGCCTCAGGAACGGAGCTTCCCAACACTGAAAGGTGATCCTATAAGCGAGGATCGGCGATCGATGTACCTCTACTGCGGCGTGAACGCAGCCCGAAGGAGGTCGATCTGCAAGTACCAAGTATGTGAAACTGTAAAATACTGTAAATGAAATCATAATAGTCTATATAAAGCAAGAGACATGTATGATAACCAAACTACAGTTCACAACATAAAAGCAGTCATGTCAAGTCATAGAACGTGTGGAATACATTCCCGGTTCATCCCATGAACCGGTAGTCGAGTGGAATACATTCCCGGATGAACCGGTAGTCAAGTGAAATACATTCCCGGATGAACCGGTAGTCAAGTGAAATACATTCCCGGATGAACCGGTAGTCAAGTGAAATACATTCCCGGATGAACCGGTAGTCGAGTAGAACACAATACTTGCACAACAAGGCTATCATACGTAACATGGTCAAGTTTCATAACAACTAGCATAGGCAAGTTATACACAACTCAAGGTACTTTCATTTTATGTCAAAGTCCGGATTTTAACCCTAAAGTACTACGTACGTTAAATTCCTTTTAAGATCCATTTCTTTTACCAAGGTCACCCGATACCCGTAGTATAAAATTAGAGTGACTAACATTGTTAAGTAAACCAAAATGCTTTCCTTTGTAAAATCAAGTAACAACCTTATTTTCCAAACGTTCAAGTTTGCCTAATTTCAAATGCTCAAGTTTCTCATTTTAGAAAAAGGTTTCGTAGTTCATAGTTTTAATCCTCTAAAACATAATTCTCCTTTAAACGTTTTGAGAAACATATGTCTTATATGTGAGTAGGTTATTTTTGTTTATAATCAATCTTATTAAGCAGCCATGATCTAGGAAATGTAATATCATTTTGTCTCATCTTAGCTTCTATGCAGATGGAAGTTTCTACTGGTTTTAATACCATACTTCATTATTCAATACATTGACCTTTATTAACGCTGCAGTGGTTTGTCGATACTCATTCTGATTTCCAAAATCAGTAAAACATTATTCATTTTAAAACCAAGTACTCATTACTCACGAATGAGGTTTCACACTTTTAACAAAATTCATATCAATACCATTAATTTGAGTCTCTTATTTTCAAAAATCAGTAAACCATTCTTTTTATCACTCTTAAGACGTTATGCCTAACTTCCCATAAAGCTAGTACAACTCTTATGTTTTCAAAGCCAAGTATTACTACACATCAAATCCGTTATAAGTCAAATCAGTTACCCTTTGAAACCACAAGGCATTTTCTTACCTACATAAAGCTGTTATAACCAACTTTCCATAAAGCCGTTATAACACTTTATTTATCAAACCAATCAAATATATTAAACACATGTACGTCTACCGTACTACATAGTTATACACATATCATGCTAGAACAGATAGGAAGAGGTTCACATACCTCGCGACGATTATCGACTAATAGCAAAGTGATCCAAGTACCTCAAACCGTCGGCTACTCCTTAAGCCAAGTAGATCACGCCATACGTGATTTGACCTATAGAGGCCACAAGGCGCCTATTAACATCCTAGATCTTAATGTAGATTATTCTACGAAAATTCGACACCTCCCCATGACAGCGTAATCTCTCCTCTATCGAGGCGGTACCAAGCCAACCAGGGGTTTGCACGTCTAACCGGACGTGTACAATTCTACTCACAAGAATACTACACAAGTCTCGTAATATAGTCATATGTAATTCTGATTCAGTTCACTTATTAAAATTAGGGCTTAAGTCGCAAGACATTGCCGTAAGTATTATTCGAGCTTAAGTCAAAAGATATTGCCGCACAACTTTGTTCGATTCTATATATAGTATACTTAACCATATACTCCTACAACATGTAATTTCCAATTACAATGAAGGTCAAGAATGTTTACCTCGATAAGCCCAAAATTATCCGAGTTTATATGTCGATCTGAGCAAGGTTTAGCTCCTACTCGTGCGCTCAGGCCGCTCCAACCAACCCTTAGAAGTTCTAACCAACTTCTACTTATAACTTCAACTACGGGTGAAGATTTACTTAGGGTTTCGTTTTGGTAGTGAGGAAAGTATAATGGTATTTTACTGGCTTGTATAAGTGTAACCTTGGGAATACTACAAGGTATTTGGGCCAAGGTATTTGGACATTATAACAATACTAGCGAGTATTTCTATACCACAACAAGGGGTATTTATACGAGACAACTAGGCTAGGGGGTGTACCCCTGGCTAGGCACCACAAAGGGGAGGAAGCTCTCGGCCAAAGGGCCTTCTCAAAGGGGAGGGCTTTTGGACGAGATCAAATAAGAGGAGGAGTATTTGAGACTTAGAAAGATTGCTCAAGTTTTTGGATGAAGAAAGTCTTCAACTTAGAGGGGTATTTATAGGTCAAGTAAAGGCCAACCAATGGCCAAGATGAAGACAAGTGTGGTGCAAGTGTAGGGCTAGATTTCAACCATGTGGACCTTATCCATCTACCACACCAACTTGCACAAAAAATATCCTACCAACTAAAGTAGCCCAAATCGTCCAAGCTTGCCGTCCCTAAGCTTCCAATGTGAGGGTGACACATGTCACCCTCCCGTTGGTCCAAAATGTTTCGTCTCTCGGAAAAATCCGCAAAAAATAAAAATGCCATAGCCGGAATTTTCCCTACGAAAGCTGTGGAAACGTTTCGTCGAAAAACGACTCCTATCGGGTGGTGTGTACAAATTTCGAAACTTGCCTAACTTAAGGCTCAAATTATTATACGTACGCCCTCACGTACATACTCTGGAAATACGGGGTATAACATATAGGAAATTAAACCATGCATCTTTATAATCATACCAGTTATAAGTTTGAGATTTATGGGTCTCAGATAATGGTACTGGTGTCTGTAAATGATCCATATACCAATTAAAAGGACTTAAGATCTTCTTAATCGTAAATTTGGAATACTCAATTCCTCCTGTTTTATCGAAGTATTTATGTTCTATTTCAATGGAATCTGTATCCACTAAAATGAATTCATAATACCTTCTCGTTTTTATCGGATCCTGATTATCCACATACTGGTGGTCTGTGTAACAAGGCTTCAAAAGGTCTTGTACCCTGAAGCTTTCATACTGTTTATCTAGTGCCATTATTGGCAAGACCTGTGCTGGGATAAATTCCCATTTCGGAATAGGAACGGGAGACTCCTTTTTCATTGGAGTTGCTGGTTTTACCGCTTCTGAATATGATTCTGGAGGAACCATCCTGTAGTTATTTTTACTTTCTGTTTCTGATGGCGTGGCCTTGAAAGGTTGCGCCTGCTTTTTCTGGGCTAGCTCTTTGGGGAGGGCTGGTATTATTGGGAGGTTTCCCAGAACTGTGAACATATTTTGTCCACGGGGTTTATGTAAAGCCCTATTCGAGCTTTCTGGCTGAAAAGGTTGTTTTAGCTTTTCTTCTGGTTTATTCTGAAACGGAGGTCGTATCGGGCGTAAGCCCGGAAAGCCTGGTCTCATTATCTCCCTGCAACAATTCTCTAGTCAGAAAGTCTGGTAGAGAGTTTTCTTCACCTTTTATAAAATCGATTTTAAAATCAAAACTGGACAACAAAGCTTGCCATCTGGCAGAAATCTGTTTTTAAATTTTTTACATCCTTTTGTAAAATATCTTTGGCTGCTTTGCAGTCGACTCTTAACAAAAAAAATTTTGTTAACTAAATCATCTTGGAAGTACTTTGTAATACATAGTACTATAGATAAAATCTCTTTTTTGACTATCATGAAGGCCTTAGTGATGCCTAGACATAGAAGTTTCTGGACTATATGTTTGTGACTCTGATACATTAAATCGACCAAGGATGGATTTTTCTTAAGCCTTTTATACAAAGGCTCACATATCTGTCTAATTCCTTTAATAAAATCTGCTATGTAATTAAGACTTCCTAAGAATCTTTGTAGCTGGGTTTTATCAGGAATTTCATTTGGAAACTTAGCAGAGAATTCTATGGCTCTACAAATTGGTTTATAGGTTCCTTGACAGAGATCATGCCCTAAGAACCTGATAGCTGTTTGAAACAGTTTTATCTTTTTGGCACTTACTGCTAAACCATTTTTCTTAGTGGTTTGGACAAAAGTGTTTAGATGCTTATAATGCTGATCTATGTTATCTGAAAATACTAAAACATCATCTATATAGATAATCATAAACTGACTATAAGGATTGAATATGTTATTCATGATGTTCTGTAATTCGGAAGGGGCATTCTTGAGCCCGAAAGACATTACATTCCATTCATACTGTCCAAAAGGGACGTTGAATGTTGTTTTATACTTATCTTTTTCATTGACCTGGATTTGCCAGAATCCAGACTTTATGTCGAACTTACTGTAAACATTAGCATTATAAGTTCTTTTAAGTAGATCCCTCTTGTTGGGGATTGGATACCTTATCCATTTTAACGCATGGTTAAGAGGTTTATAATTTATTACGAGCCTCGGGGCTCCTCTTTCTTTTTCAGCATTCTTGTTGACATAGAAGGCTGAGCAACTCCATTGTGATTTAGAAGGCCAAATGATCCTTTTTTTGAGAAGATCATTGACTTCGTCTTTGCAATGTTTCATGAGCTCGTGGCTCATTTGAATGGGTCTGGCCTTGTGGGTATGTTTTTCTCACTAAAGTCATCCGTGTAGGGTAAATTAACAGTATGCTTCTTCCTTTCCCAAAAGGCATTCGGGAGTTCAGAGCAAATTTCCTTTTCCATAGAATTTTGCAAATTCTTTACTTTGTTAATAACCTCCGGGGTTTCTAAGGCTGATTCTATCCTTTTTATCTTAACATTGTTTTTTAGGTAACTAACCTGATTGGTTAGAAGCTGTATTCTAAAGACTGTTTTCTGTTTGACATGATCACTGTGATCAGCAGACAATGGATTTAGATATGGGAATATAAGATCTTTTCCCATTGAAGTGGTGTAAATACCGTCTAGTTTTGCGGTATAAGGTTTTATCTGGGTTAGGAAGGGTATTCCTAAAATTACATTTTCAGTTATGTTTCGTGTAATAACGAAATCATTAGTGAAGCAAATATCATTATTACAGACATGAGCTTTTGAAAGCTTCCAGTTTATTTTAATACTATCTCATGTAGCAGAGTATAATTTATGGGTACTTTTGCTTAAGTACTTTGTAGGAATTATTCCTTCGCAAATATAATTTTGATCTGCTCCAGAGTCTAATAATGCCATCTTTTGTAAGATAAAATCTTTTATTATCTTAATAGGGACATGGTAGCTTAATGCTTTGGCCCTGGATATTAATTTTAACCCTGGTTCATTCTCTGCTTCTTCAGAAGTAGATAGTACCCGTGAGTCATTAACTGGTTTACTTAATGGACTGTTAGCCAAAGTTTCAGCCTCTAAGGGACTGAGATCATTTTTCATACTGAGGATTTCTTTCTTTAGATTTATAATTTCTTTTAATAAATCTTGAATTGAAGTATCTGAGTTAGATTCCTCAATAAACCCATTTTGAGTGTTACTCGTGATAACACCAATCTTTTGTTTTGTACAGGTGCAGATTTTCCCAGTACTCTCGCAGTCTGAGCTGGAGGTGGAACTACCTGAACTGTATTTCAACGAACTTTTGCCACTGTAATAGCCATCTGAAGAAACTTCAGAGTTATCACCAGACTGTTCTTTATTTAAGCTTGTAATAGTTAAAGAATCTTTATTCTTTCTTCTGGGTTTTCTGACCTTTTTCATGGTTCTTTTCTGATTATTTTCAGAGTTTTGTAATTCTGGTTTGGTTAATACATTCTTTCTAGAATTCTCGTTAAGCTTTTTAAGTTTATTATTAACTTTGTTTATAAATTCATTATTAATCTTTTTCTCATATGTTTTGTGGCGTTTTGCCAAAACCTGTGAGATGTTAAAGAAAAGTTCGGAAAGTGTTTTCTTTTCCGTTTCAACTTTTTCAACATGTGGGATTCCTTTTGGATCCTTTATGTCTTTTTCAAAAGAAGTGGTAGCCAAGATCTTACCCTTTACGGGGACCTTTGTCTGTTCTAATGGAGGTGTTACTGTTTCAACAGTATTTTCTCCTGCGAACCATTTCTTAACAATGGCGCTCAGGGACTGTCTGTTTTATGGAGTTTATCAGTGATTTCAAACCACCTAAAGAATTCTATATTAGCATTAATTCTATTCATATCATTTATCCAAGTTTCTCTAAACACCCTCCTCTCACTAAGTGAAAAGGTGCTTACGTACCATTTTCTCTTAATGGCGTTCTCTGGATTTCTCCATAATTTGTCAATCATTTCCCAATCGATTTTAAAACCGATATCTTCTTTAATAGTACCAAGTTTATCACCGTGCTTTTTGGTAAGCCTGGTAATACCCCTACCACCAACTAAATTAGCTTCTGGAGCTAACATAGCATCTATTCTGTTAATTAAATTAGCTTCTGGAGCTAAAATCATTTTCATTAGTAGTGAACTGTATGGAGTTCACCCAAGCGCCGAGCAACTTTCAGGACAGTTGCCAAGCTATCGACCCTTACTCTTAACCCTACGTTTTCTTCATAGAGTTCACCCATCTTATTGATGATAACTTGTCTTACTATGATTTGGTAATAATCATTCAAACCTTCAGCAGTTTTAGCAGTTTTATAATACTCTAATTCTTTAAGATTCAACTTTATCTTATTATTGCATTTATTGCTTGTTATGACAAACTTCAATATCTGTGAATTATACTCTCTTATATAATTAAACTCTGGACGCATCTTCATTTATAGATTACTATGATTAACCAAAGGGTTGTTGCTATGCGTGGCGACTACCATCCTTTTTCTAGGGCTGCTGTTCTATTTGTTACTAGGTTTCAACCATACTATATCCTATTCCTCCGACTACTTAAATAGTTTTCCTATCCTAGTTGTCAACACTAGTTCTTGTTCTTTCTAATTACCTAAATAGTTCTCCTATCCTAGTTGTCAACACTATTTCCTAATCTTTTTAATTACTTAAACAGTTAACATGTTCTGTTTATCTGACACTTTCTCCTACGTTTCTCGGCGGCTTCCACCAGGGTACGGCCCAGGTCCTTCCAACCTTTCGGGCTAAAATTCTGGTCCAGGAACTTGCCTACTCGCAATAGTACTCAGTGAGGACAAACGGAACAGTATAACAACTAAGTGATTAAATCTAACCGGAATAGTAGACTTCTGACGGAACAGGGTAACGACTCTGGTAACTACATGAACTGGAACAGTGGACTTCGCGGAACAGGTCACTATTGCAGTAACTACGAGAATGCGAGCAGTACAGGACTCCTAGCAACCTAAGAACAACACCGCCCTAAGGACGGTTTTATGAGACTACTCACTCATTTCTAACAACATGGCTCTGATACCATAACGAGCGGAATAACAGTTTAAGATGCGAAAACGAAAGTAAATACAGAATATAATTTAAAACATAAGTTTAAAAACTTACAAATTTTATTCAAAGCATAGTAAGAGAGAGGGATACAAGATCAGGCAAGGAAAGAGAGAGAGGGGTAATTTCCGAATGCCTTAGCAATTACAAAGTGAGAGCCTTAAATAGGCCTCGGATGAATTATTGTCCTAACAGGTGGACGGCTGTAATTAAAACATGTGGAAGGCTAAGATTCCTTGCCTTCTGCTTTTTTGAAAGGGCGTCCAAACGTCCTTGTCTTATTTTATCTTTTGTCCTTTGCTTTTCTGAAAGGGCAAATGTCACTATCTGCTTTAACGTCCTTGTCTTCTTTTATCTTTTGTCCTTTGCTTTTCCGAAAGGGCAAATGTCACTATCTGTTTTATGTCACCATCTGCTTTATGTCACTTTTGCCACTTGCTTTTCTGAAGGGTCAAGTGTCGCTTTCTGCTTTATTTCGAGAGATACGCTTCTGCGTAGGCTTGTGCAATTCCTCGGGGAATGAGCATGTCACCGTTGTCTGTTTCACTGTGGCTGGATGCCACGTCTTCATCATCTTCTAATTTTGCTAAGGCTTCTAGGAGCCTTCGTCTTGTTTCATCTTTGGAATCTGATGTTTCTTCTGAGGAAGATGACTTATTCTTCTTCAATTTATCTTCTTTTAATTTTGGGCTCCATCCTTTAATTTTGATGGTCTTGCTTAGATATTTAATTCTATTTATCTCTTGGATATCGAACGTCCAATTTAGGATGTAAGAAACCCTTTTACTGATAAAAAATTTACACAATTTAATGTGCTCTGGGAGTGTTGAAATCTGTTGTTCCTGGCAAAAAGGAACATACTGATTTTGGAAGCTCGGGGCAACCACCTGTAGATTTCCTCCAAATATGTTCCACCATTCGTAGAACCATCTGGGAATGAATTTATCTTTCATGTCCTCAACATACTTTACAAACCATGTATGGGTATTTGGACGCACATATAAGAAATTAAACCATGCATCTTTATAATCATACCAGTTATAAGTTTGAGGTTTATGGGTCTCAGATAATGAATGCGGTGTGCGTAAATGATCCATATACCAGTTAAAAGGACTTAAGATCTTCTTAATCGTAAATATGGAATACTCAATTCCTCCTGTTTTATCGAAGTATTTATGCTCTATTTCAATGGAATCTGTATCCACTAAAATGAATTCATAATACCTTCTTGTTTTTATTGGATCCTGATTATCCACATACTGGTGGTCTGTATAACAAGGCTTCAAAAGGTCCTGCACCCTGAAGCTTTCATACTGTTTATCTAGTGCCATTATTGGCAAAACCTGTGCTGGGATAAATTCCCATTTCGGAATAGAAACGGGAGACTCCTTTTTTATTGGAGTTGCTGGTTTTACCGCTTCTGAATATGATTCTAGAGGAACCATCTTGTAGTTCTTTTTACTTTCTGTTTCTGATGGCGTGGCCTTGAAAGGTTGCGCCTGCTTTTTCTGGGCTAGCTCTTTGGGGAGGGTTGGTATTATTGGGAGGTTTCCCGGAACTGTGAACATATTCTGTCCACGGGGTTTATGTAAAGCCCTATTCGAGCTTTCTGGCTGAAAAGGTTGTTTTAGCTTTTCTTCTGGTTTATTCTGAAACGGAGGTCGTATCGGGCGTAAGCCCGGAAAGCCTGGTCTCATTATCTCCCTGCAAAAATTCTCTAGTCAGAAAGTCTGGTAGAGAGTTTTCTTCACCTTTTATAAAATTGATTTTAAAATCAAAACTGGACAACAAGGCTTGCCATCTGCCAAAGATCTGTTTTGAAACTAAATTTTTTACATCCTTTTGTAAAATATCTTTGGCTGCTTTACAGTCGACTTTTAATAAAAATTCTTTGTTAATCAAATCATCCTGAAACTTGGTGATACATAACACTATAGATAAAATTTCTTTTTTAACCGTGCTATAATTTTTCTGTGCCTGGTTCCAATTTCCAGACGTGAATCTCACTAATTGTTCAACTGATCTATCAGATATCCTTTGCTTAAGGATTCCACCGTAACCTATATCTGAAGCATCAGTTTCGACTATCATAAAGGCTTCTGGATTGGGAATGCCTACACATGGGAGTTTCTGGGCTATTTCTTTTATCTGTTTAACAGCTCTAGTCTGTTCTTCTGACCAAGGGACTGGGTTTTTCTTTAACCTTTTATATAAGGGTCCACATATCTGTCTAATTTTGGGGATAAAATCTGCTACATAATTAAGACTTCCTAAGAATCTTTGTAGCTGGGTTTTATCAGGAATTTCATTCGGAAACTTAGCAGAGAATTCTATGGCTCTACAAATTGGTTTATAGGTTCCTTGATAGAGATCATGCCCTAAGAACCTGATGGCTGTTTGAAACAGTTTTATCTTTTTGGCACTTACTACTAAACCATTTTTCTTAGTGGTTTGGACAAAAGTGTTTAGATGCTTATAGTGATGATCTATGTTATCTGAAAATACTAAAACATCATCAATATAGACAATCATAAACTGACTATAAGGATTGAATATGTTATTCATGATGTTCTGAAATTCGGAAGGGGCATTCTTGAGCCCGAAAGGCATTACATTCCATTCATACTGTCCAAAAGGGACGTTGAAGGTTGTTTTATACTTATATTTTTCATTGACCTGGATTTGCCAGAATCCAGACTTCATGTCAAACTTACTGTAAACATTGGCATTATAAGTTCTTTTAAGTAGATCCCTTTTATTAGGAATCGGATACCTAATCCATTTTAACGCTTGGTTAAGAGGTTTATAATTTATTACGAGCCTCGGGGCACCTCTTTCTTTTTCAGCATTCTTGTTGACATAGAAGGCTGAGCAGCTCCATTGTGATTTAGAAGGCCTAATGATTCCTTTGTTGAGAAAATCATTGACTTCGTTTTTGCAATGTTCCATGAGTTCATGGCTCATTTGAATGGGTCTGGCCTTAGTGGGTATATTTTTCTCACTAAAGTCATCCGTGTAGGGCAAATTAACTGTATGCCTCTTCCTTTCCCAAAAGGCGTTTGGGAGTTCAGATCAAATTTCCTTTTCCATTGAATTTTGTAAATTCTTTACTTTGTTAATAACCTCCGGGGTTTCTAAGGCTGATTCTATCCTTTTTATCTTAACGTCGTCTTTTAGGTAACTAACCTGATTGGTTAGAAGTTGTATTCTAAAGACTGTTTTCTGTTTGACATGATCACTGTGATCAGTAGACAATTGATTTAGATATGGGAATATAAGATCTTTTCCCATTGATGTGGTGTAAATACCGTCTAGTTTTGTGGTATAAGGTTTTATCTGAGTTAGGAAGGGTATTCCTAAAATTACATCTTCAGTTATGTTTCGTGTAATAACAAAATCATTAGTGAAGCAAATATCGTTATTACAGACATGAGCTTTTGAAAGCTTCCAGTTTATTTTAATACTGTCTCCAGTAGCAGAGTATAATTTATGGGTACTTTTGCTCAAGTACTTAGTAGGGATTATTCCTTCGCAAATACAATTTTGATCTGCTCCAGAGTCTAATAATGCAATCTTTTGTAAGATAAAATCTTTTACTATTATCTTAATAGGGACATGGTAGCTTAATGCTCTGGCCCTGGATATTAATTTTAACCCTGGTTTATCTTCTGCCTCTTCAGAAGTGGAAGGTGCCAGTGGATCATTAACTGGGTTACTTAATGATTTGTTAGTCAAAGTTTCAGCCTCTTAGGGACTGAGATTCTTTTTCATACTGAAAATTTCTTTTTTTAGATTTACAATTTCTTTTAGTAAATCTTGAATCGAAGTAGCAGACTCAGATTCTTTTTGTTTGTTATCTGTGATAACACTAATCCTTTGCTTCGTGCAAGTGCAGATTTTCCCAGTACTCTCGCAGTCTGAGCTGGAGGTGGAACTACCTGAATTGTATTTTAATGAACTTTCGTTCTCTGAAGAAACTCCAGAGTCTTTAATGGACTGTTCTTTATTTATCCTTGTAATAGCTAATGAATTCTTATTATCCATTCTGTTGGGTTTTCTGACCCTTTTCTTGGTTTTCTTATTTCTTTCAAAGTTTTGTAACTTTGGTTTGGTTAATTTATTTTTCCGAGAATTCTCGTTAAGTATTTTAAGTTTATTATTAACTTTTTCTATCAGTTTATTATTAAACTCTTTCTCAGATGTATTGCGGCGTTTCGCCAAAACCTGTGAAATGTTAAAAAAGAGTTCGGATAGTGTTTTCTTTTCTGTTTTAACATTTTCAACATGTGGGACTCCTTTTGGATCCTTTATGTCTTTTTTCTTAAAAGAAGTGGTAGCCAAGATCTTACCCTCTACGGGGACCTTTGTCTGTTTTAATGGAGGTGTTACTGTTTCAACAGTATTTTCTCCTGCGAACCATTTCTTAACAATGGTGCTCATGGACTGTCTGTCATTATGGAGTTTATCAGTGATTTGAAACCACCTAAAGAATTCTATATTAGCATTAATTCTTTTCATGTCACTGATCCATGCTTCTCTAAACACCCTCCTCTCACTAAGTGAAAAGGTGCTTACGTACCATTTTCTCTTAATGGCGTTTTCTGGATCTACCCATAGCTTGTTAAGGGTTTTCCAATCTATTTTAAAACTTGTGTCTTGTTTAATAATACCAAGTTTATCACCGTGCTTATTGGTAAGCATGGTAATTCCCTTACTGTGATTAGCTTCTGGAGCCAACAAAGCATCAATTCTGTTGATTAATTTATCCTCTGGAGATAAAATTGTTTTCATTAGTACTGGACTGTATGGAGTCCACCTAATCGAACAACAACTTTTTCCCAAGTTGCTAAACTGCGAACCCTTACTCTTAACTCTTCGTTTTCTTTATAAAGTTCAACCATTCTATTGATGATTACTTGTCTAATTATAACTGATTTATGATTATCCAAACCCTCTATAGGCTTAGCAGTTTTATAATATTCTAACTCTAGGAGATTAGCTCTTATCCTTTTATTGCAGTGATTACTTTCGACTACATACATTAACTTATAGGAATTATACTTTCTTATATGGGCGAATTCTGGGCGCATCTTCATTTATAGATTACTATAATTTAATCAAAGGGTTGTTGCTATGCGTGGAGGCTACCATCCTTTTCTAGGACTGTTGTTCTAACTTCTACTAGGTTTCAACCATACTCTTTCCTCTGACTACTTAAATAGTTCGCTTATCCTAGTTGTCAACACTAGTTCTTCATTCTTTATAATTACCTAAATAGTTCTCCTATCCTAGTTGTCAACACAATTTCCTATTCTTTTTAATTACTTAAACAATTAACGTGTTCTGTTTATCTGACACTTTCTCCTACGTTTCTCGGCGGCTTCCACCAGGGTACGGCCCAGGTCCTTCCAACCTTTCGGGCTAGATTTCTGGTCCAGGAAATATGCCTACTCGCAGTAGTACTCAGTGAGGACAAACGGAACAGTATAACAACTAAGTGATTAAATCTAATCGGAATAGTAGACTTCTGACGGAACAGGGTAACGACTCTGGTAACTATAGGAACTGGAATAGTGGACTTCTGACGGAACAGGGTCACTATTCTGGTAACTACAGGAATCTGTATAGAGTAACAGGACTCCTAGCAACCTAAGAACAACACCGCCCTAAGGACGGTAGAATGAGACTACTCACTCATTTCTAACAACATGGCTTTGATACGATAAGGAGCGGAATAACAGTTTAAGATGCGAAAACGAAAGTAAATACATAATATAATTTAAAACATAAGTTTAAAAACTTACATATTTTATTCAAAGCATAGTAAGAGAGAGGGATACAAGATCAGGCAAGGAAAGAGAGAGGGGGTAATTTCTGAATGCCTTCAACATTACAAAGTGAGAGCCTTAAATAGGCCTCGAATGAATTTTTCGTCCTAACACGTGGACGGTTCTGGTTAAAACAAATGGACGCCTAAGATTACATGACCTTTACTTTTTTGAAAGGGCAGATGTCTTCTTCTGCTTTATGTCCTTTTCTGCTTTATGTCTTTTGTCTTCTTCTGCTTTATGTCGCTTTCTTGTCTCTTGCTTTTCTGAAGAGGAAAATGCCACTGTCTTCTTTATCGAAGAGGCTAGTGTCACCTTCTGCTTTTCCGAAGGGGCAAGCATCTTTATCAGATTGAAACAATTCACAATTCTGGAGGGCCTACTGCTTTTTACACTCTTGGCGTATGCTTGAGTGGGCTGCTCTGAATCTTCTTTCGAGTTCTGGATTTCTGATTTATCTCCTGGATAGACCATTTAACTTAATTTACTCTGGTAATTTTGAGATCTCGGGATCTGCCGGTTTTTCCCTGAAAGTCTGTTTATTTTGGAAGCTTGGAGCTAACTTCTGTGAATGACTTACTGAATCAATTAAAACCTTTTTAACAGTGAATAAAAATATCCACCTTGATCATCTTCTTTCTGGCTTAACTGTAATCCTTCATTTTTCTCGGAAGTACACTTGCCTTGCACTTGGCATCATCTTGGCCATTGGTTGGCCATTGCTTGACCTATAAATACCCCCCCCCCCCCCTTTAGATGAAGAGTTCTTCATCCACAACTCATTCTCCAAGTCTTGAAATTCCGTCCCCTCTCTTGTAGTATTTTCGTCCAACACCTCCCCCCCCTCTAGCCTTAGTGGCTTGGCGAGAGCCCACTAAAGCAAGCCCTAGCCAAACACCACCCCTCCCTTAGTAGAAAATACTCTTGAGTATTGTTGCTATGGCAAAATACTTTATCCCTTATACTTTGTAGTATTTCCAAAGTCCCCTCTATACTAAAAGCCCAAATACTAGCTATACTTCCTTAGTCACAAACGAAACCCTAAGAGAAACTTCATTGTTGATTGAAGTAGTAAGTAGAAGTGTGTAGCAACTTCTAAGGGTTCTTGGGCGCATTGGACCGCATGCAGATGAGCTAAACCTCGCTTAGGATCGACGTTTATATTTGGATAATATTGGGCTTATCGAGGTAAATAAACCTTATCCTCCTTTTGTAATTAGAATTTACATCTTGTAGAAGTATAGGAATAAGTATTAAATACTTAGAAGGATATTGCGAGAATAGAAATGGTATTATCACCGTAGAAGGGTATTAAAGAAGAATAATTGAACTGTACTCACATAAGACTGCATTTACAGTAGACTGTATAGTTTACCGGGTAGGGAAGTGCTGCCCAAATTTCCATAGAATAGAGAACCCTCTGCTTAGAGCTTTATACGATCTGATCTGAGGCGTTGATAGGCGTGTTGGTGATATAGTCGATACTCTGCGCGACATATTGACTTGGCGGTGGTTTTTCGTAGAAGGTATGTGATTCTTCCTATACTCTTGAGCATGATATTTTAAATATATATATAGTACGGTAGACGTACGTGTGTGAACTGAATAATAATTACGGCAATGTATTTTGACTTAAGCCTGAATAATAAGAATCTTGAAAGTATTTCAAAAGAATTAAGAAACCTTTTTGAAAGAAGAGTAATACTTGGTTTGAAAACATAAGAGTTATACTAGCTTTATGGGAAGTTAGGTATAACGTCTTAAAAGAGATAAAGAAAATGGTTTACTGATTTTTAAAAGTTAAGAGACTTAATCTTAAAGGATA
Organism: Przewalskia tangutica; assembly: GCA_029844215.1. Lineage (NCBI taxonomy): Eukaryota > Viridiplantae > Streptophyta > Magnoliopsida > Solanales > Solanaceae > Przewalskia > Przewalskia tangutica. Next base: position 58,020,266 of record CM056726.1, read on the forward strand.
AGAGACTTGACTTAAATGAAATTATATGAAATTTGTGTGAAACCTCATTCGTGAGTAATGAGTACTTGGTTTTTAAAAGGAATAATGTTTTAACTGATTTCGGAAATCATAATGAGTATCGACAAACCACTGCAGCGTTAATAAAGAAAAATGTATTGAATAATGAAGTATTATTAAAAACCAGTAGAAACCTCCATCTGCATAGAAGCTAAGATGAGACAAAATGATATTACATTTCCTAGATCATGGCTGCTTAAATAAGATTGATTATGAACAAGAATAACCTACTCACATATAAGGCATATGTTTCTCAAATCTTTTTAAAGGAGAATTATATCATTGAGTGATTAAGACTATGAACTACGGAACCTTTCGAAAAAGAGAAACTTGAGCATCTAAAATTAGGCAAACTTGAACGTTTAGAAAAGAATGTTGTTACTTGATTTATAAAAAGTGTTCTGGTTTACTTAAAAATGTTAGTCACTCTATTACTACGGGTATCGGGTGACCTTTATAAAAGAAATGGACCTCTTAAATAATTAATGTATGTAGTACTTTGGAGATAGAACTTGGTTTTGTTAACGTAAACATTAAAGTACCTTGTGTGGTTAGCTTGTCTATGTTTTGCTAGTATTGGCCTTGTGATACCTTTCTACTGGTTTGATAAGTACCCATGTTATGATACTACGTGTGTTAGTGTCTTGTGATGTTATTCTTGTTGTGCTTACGTTGTTAGACGTTAAGCGGATTATCTTGTTATTATATCACATACCTCTTGACTTATTATCAGGGCTTGCCACCCTTGATGCGGGTCTATACGGCCTATGCGGTCTGCGTGACTATGCGGAGCAGCGGTATGCTCCAGGATTGATCATTCCGGGTGTATTAGCCCGATGCGGGGGATGCCCTATGCGGTCTGTGTGACTATGCGGTCTATTGAGACTATGCGGACTGCGAGAGTCCAGGCGGGTACCGGGGGTTAGCTACCCCCGATGCGATGAACACCTCATGCGGGTCTATGTGTGACCTATGCGGACTGCGGGAGTCCAGGGTTAGGCATGCATAATGATACTATGGGCGATTGGCCTTGCTTCGATTGTTCGCAGCCTAGGAAAGACCTGTTACAGTTTACCTATTATTGTTCTTGTTTGTGATATGGCACTTTGTGCACATTGAACTAATTGTTTGTTTTACATGGTTTTAAATACTTTGATTTCATTTAAAGTACTTTACAGTTTCACATACTTGGTACCTGTTATCGACCTCGCCCGAGCTGCGTTCATGCCGCGGTAGAGGTCTCCTCTGTTGATCCGTTCTTAGGATCACCGTTTCAGCGTTGGAAAAGCTCCATTTCTCCGGAGGCTTAGCATTTTGGTATGGTCCCCTGTCGTTGTAGGTATTTGCATTCAGGGGTATGGCGGGGCCCTGTCCCTCCATTGTTGTTTTAAACTCTTGAAGTGCAGTAGTCTGTTGTAAAGTTGGGATGTAGCTATTCATTTTGGGTATTTATATATATATGCGAAAGCAACTTTTCTTCAAATAACTATGTCTCAATTTATCTTGTTTCATATCTTGGTTGTTTTATATTCCGATTACTCGATGTAGGACTACTTGGGTGCCGGGTAAGGCACGATCCACGGGCCGGAGCAGTCGTGACAAAAGTGATATCGAGCGATTAATCCTCGGAAAGTGTCTACAGACCGTATCTAGTAAGTCTTGATTATCGGTGTGTTGTGCACCACAATAATCGAAGGCTATAGGATATTTAGGATTGGTTTCCATTCTTCTCACTCTGAGATCGTGCTTTAGAGCTGTGTTATAAGTTGGACCCATCTAACGTATTCCTTTTCTTTACGATTATGCCTCACGCCAGAACTCGGGCCCGAGAAGGGCAAAGCGGCGAAGGAGGCTGCGAGTAAATCTGAGAGAGTTAGAAGAGCACAGGCCCAATCATCACTGGGGATACTTCACGCGGGAGTTACGAGGCGTCGCCAGGCCAGCAGAGTTTGGGTACAGCGGCAGTTCCTCTGCGGCCATGACATCGGACCTTGATTCGCGACTAGGAAGCGAAAATATGGATTGGAAGGAGACGGCCATTACTAGCAAGGATTTGGCAACCATAGAGTATTTTATGTGCCGATATATCAAGGATATTGATGATTATCTAAAGAAGGGTTGTGAAGAAGTAGCTCTTGATCGAGGAATGAAATTTGGGCTTGCGTTGAGCTTATGTGCGGCGGTGAGAGATGTAGAGATCGACAGTTAACGAAACAGCGAAGAGGCCCGATTGGCGGGATCATTTGGTAACTCTCGAGGCGAACGCCTCAGTGGCCAATTAGACATGCGCCTCGCCCGGTCTGAGTGTCCTCGCGAGTTGATTTTCCTCGGTGTTCACGGTGTGGCAAACGTCATCGAGAATGTCGTCTTTGATGGTTTTGTTTTACTGCGGCCGTCGGAGCCATATGGCGAGGAATGTTCTATGAGGCGGATGCAGTAGGAGGACTCGGCCTACGGTCGATTCTTGCGGATTCGGTGGTGCGAAGAGGAAGGGTGTTAGCGAGGAGGCCACCCGCTTTCGGTGTGGCGTTGTGGTCGATGTCATTTTGGGAGTGTCGTGCTTCTTGACGGCTTGTTATGCTTGTGGCGGCGGGGCCATTTTGCGAGAATTGTCCAACCAAGGGTGGTGCGGATGTGGAGACTCAGCCTTCGGGATCAGTGGCTAGTTCATCACTTTCCCCAGCTATGCGCCCAGCAGGGCGGGATTGATTAGAACGACCTAGGGGAAGTGCAGCGTAGATACATGTATATCCTTAACCTTCTAGAGATTTGTATGTATAGTAAGATGCGAATATCTTAAGTATTATTTTCGGATAGCATTGTGTTAACTGTGATTAGAAATCATGATTAGTTGACCGGGAAAGATTGGGGGATAGAGAATGTGGGAGCCTTAGAATATATACGTAGAGACCTTAGAGGCGAGGCCATCTTTGGTAAAAGAATTATTTCATGTTTGACCCTTATCGAAGTGCATAGTTTACGTGAGATATATTTGTGGGATAAGTCACGAGTAGTAGGAAATAAAGAGGGTAGTTGAGCTAAGAGGCCGCTAGGTTTTGTAACGTGATTAGTGAGATTGTTCGGATCGGGAGCTAGTGTTTTGGCGTTCTTAGGGTCGGGTTGAGGCCATGTTGCGGGTCGACCCGCGACCTGTATGGTGGTGGGGTTAGTTTGTGGTGGTCCCGCTTTGTGTTAGGGTCATGAGGGTGTTAGGCCCAGGTTTAGTTAACCATCGTACGAGTTCGTGGATGCGTTCGACCTGTAGTCGGGCCGATGAGGTCAGCCCGTCTTATCTTTTAATCAAACCGTGTTCTCGGTAGTAAGTTGCGAGATGATTATTTCAGGAAGGTTGTAAGGCTGCACGAGGTGCCTACCTTCACCTTATGGCAGACAGTGGAGCCCCAAGTTACGGCTGTTTCTTTTCTGGAGGTTTTACCAGGCAAGGTTAGGAACTCAGGTGAGTCTCAGTGTCTCATTCACCCTCGGGCCAGTGTTTGGATTTCAGGGGTAGCTGTAAGGACTATTCGCCTCTTGTTGAGTATGTATTATATAGCTACCATTTCAGTATTCGGGTGTCGCCGTATGGAGCCTTTTAAAAAAATAAAAGCGCTAGTGTAAGATTGCCGGTGGATTGATTCGATGTAAGCAAGGTTCAGATGGTTGGTTCGTACTTGTTCAGCAGGGCGTGGATAGGGTGAAGCTTATCCAGAAGAGGTCATTGGCAGCTCAGAGTCAGCAGGAAGCAGTACCAGAAACACGATAAGTTATGAGAAAGAGTTCGAGTGTACGAGAAGGGTACGACGAGTAAGGGAAGAGGCGAGCATGTGTAAGGACATAGATGTGATCATTTCGTTTATAAAGAGTAGGCGATGGGAGTATCTTTTAGACCCCTGGAGGGGAGCTTTTGTGATGATAGAGGTGATTCCTCGTGGAATTGGATGTAAGTATTTGCGCAGGTGTTTCTGTGGCCAGGTGTGGCAGGATTGTTCTCGTAAGTATAGTAGTGAAGACTATACTGGCGCATGTTTGTTTTGAGACTTAGAAGGAATATTCGGGACGAATGTTTCTAAGGAGGGGAGAATGTTATACCCCGTATTTCCAGAGTATGTACGTGGGGACGTACGTAGAAAAGTTTGAACTTTAAAGTTGGCTTGGACGTTTTATTTTTGTGCACAAGTACCGAAAAGAATCTTTTTCCGACGAAACGTTTTACACAACTCGCGTAGGGTAAATTACGCCTATGTCATTTCTAATTTTTGCGGATTTTTCCGAGAGACGTAACATTTTGGACCAACAAGAGGGCGACACTTGTCACCCTCTAATTGGTGAACGTTGGGCGGTAAAGGGTGGACGATTGGGAGCCTTTTTGTCAAGGAGTTGGTAAGATATTTTTGTGTAGTAGATAGAGTGGAAACTTGCCTAAATCCTCACCCTACACTTGCCTTGCACTTGGCATCATCTTTGCCATTGGTTGGCCATTGCTTGACCTATAAATACCCCCCCCCCCTTTAGATGAAGAGTTCTTCATCCACAACTCATTCTCCAAGTCTTGAAATTCCGTCCCCTCTCTTGTAGTATTTTCGTCCAACACCTCCCCACTCTAGCCTTAGTGGCTTGGCGAGAGCCCCCTAAAGCAAGCCCTAGCCGAAACACCACCCCCCCTCCCTTAGTAGAAAATACTCTTCAAGTATTGTTGCTATGGAAAAATACTTTAGCCCTTATACATTGTAGTATTTCCAAAGTCCCCTCTATACTAAAAGCCCAAATACTAGCTATACTTCCTTAGTCACAAACGAAACCCTAAGAGAAACTTCATTGTTGATTGAAGTAGTAAGTAGAAGTGTGTAGCAACTTCTAAGGGTTCTTGGAGCGCATTGGAGCGTACGGAGTAGGAGCTAAACCTCGCTTAGGATCGACGTTTATATTTGGATAATATTGGGCTTATCGAGCTAAATAAACCTTATCCTCCTTTTGTAATTAGAATTTACATACTGTAGAAGTATAGGAATAAGTATTAAATACTTAGAAGGATATTGCAGAATAGAAATGGTATTATCACCGTAGAAGGGTATTAAAGAAGAATAATTGAACTGTACTCACATTTGTATTCTGATGGTTGTATAGTTCTAGGGTAGGAAGTCTTGCCCAAATTTCCATAGAATAGAGAACCCTCTGCTTAGAGCTTTATACGATCTGATCTAGGCGTTGATAGGCGTGTTGGTGATATAGGTCGATACTCTGCGTGCGACATATTCAACTTGGCGGTGGTTTTTCGTAGAAGGTATGTGATTCTTCCTATACTCTTGAGCATGATATTTTAAATATATATATAGTACGGTAGACGTACGTGTGTGAACTGAATAATAATTACGGCAATGTCTTTTGACTTAAGCCTGAATAATAAGAATCTTGAAAGTATTTCAAAAGAATTAAGAAACCTTTTTGAAAGAAGAGTAATACTTGGTTTGAAAACATAAGAGTTATACTAGCTTTATGGGAAGTTAGGTATAACGTCTTAAAAGAGATAAAGAAAATGGTTTACTGATTTTTAAAAGTTAAGAGACTTAATCTTAAAGGATAAGAGACTTGACTTAAATGAAATTATATGAAATTTGTGTGAAACCTCATTCGTGAGTAATGAGTACTTGGTTTTTAAAAGGAATAATGTTTTAACTGATTTCGGAAATCAGAATGAGTATCGACAAACCACTGCAGCGTTAATAAAAGAAAATGTATTGAATAATGAAGTATTATTAAAACCAGTAGAAACCTCCATCTGCATAGAAGCTAAGATGAGACAAAATGATATTACATTTCCTAGATCATGGATGCTTAAATAAGATTGATTATGAACAAGAATAACCTACTCACATATAAGGCATATGTTTCTCAAATCTTTTTAAAGGAGAATTATATCATTGAGTGATTAAGACTATGAACTACGGAACCTTTCGAAAAAGAGAAACTTGAGCATCTAAAATTAGGCAAACTTGAACGTTTAGAAAAGAATGTTGTTACTTGATTTATAAAAAGTGTTCTGGTTTAGTTAAAAATGTTAGTCACTCTATTACTACGGATATCGGGTGACCTTTATAAAAGAAATGGACCTCTTAAATAATTATTGTATGTAGTACTTTGGAGATAGAACTTGGTTTTGTTAACGTAAACATTAAAGTACCTTGTGTGGTTAGCTTGTCTATGTTTTGCTGGTATTGGCCTTGTGATACCTTTCTGCTGGTTTGATAAGTACCCATGTTATGATACTACGTGTGTTAGTGTCTTGTGATGTTATTCTTGTTGTGCTTACGTTGTTAGACGTTAAGCCAGTTGTACTGTTATTATATCACATACCCCTTGACTTATTATACCGAGGGCTTTCCACGCGATGCGGTCTATCTGGCTATGCGGTCTGCGTGACTATGTGGAGCGGCGGTATGCTCGAGATTGATCATTCGGTGTATTAGCCCGATCGCGGGGATGCCTATGCGTGCTGTGACTATGCGGTCTATCGAGACTATGCGGTGCGTGAGTCGGTAGTGCAGGGGTTAGCTACCCCGTCACGAGAACACCTCATGCGGTCTATGTGTGACTATGCGGTGCGGGAGTCGAGGTTAGGCATGCGTAATGATACTATGGGCGATTGACCTTGCCCGATTATTCGCGGCCTAGGAAAGACACATTCTGATTTACTATTATTGTTCTTGTTTGTGATATGGCACTTTGTGCACATTGAACTAATTGTTTGTTTTACATGGTTTTAAATACTTTGATTTCATTTAAAGTACTTTTCTGATTTCACATACTTGGTACTGTTGTCTTGACCTCGCCCGAAGTGCGTTAAATCTGCAGGTGAGGTACTCTACTGTTGATCCCCGTTCTTAGGATCACCGTTTCAGCGTTGGAAAAGCTCCGTTTCTCCGGAGGCTTAGCATTTTGGTATGGTCCCCTGTCGTTGTAGGTATTTGCATTCAGGGGTATGGCGGGGCCCTGTCCCTCCATTGTTGTTTTAAACTCTTAGAGGTCTGTAGTCCTGTTGTAAAGTTGGGATCTAACTGTTCATTTTGGGTATTTATATATATATGCCGAGAGGCAACTTTTCTTCAGATAACTATGTCTCAATTTATACTGTTTCATATCTTGGTTGTTTTATATTCCGCTGATTACTCTGATGTAGGACTACTTGGGTGCCCGGGTAAGGCACCAGTCACGGGCCCCGGAACGGGTC